>CM017781.1:24179-1424572 GCA_008121275.1 Drosophila lowei
TGCTGCTGCAGTTATCCTTGTTGCTGTTGCTCGTGGCTTTGGGCCATATTGTTGTGCTGTGTGTTCGCTTTGCTCGTTATGCTCTTCAATTTGATGGCCATTTTTCATTGGCCATGTAAATAGTAGGCATTGACATTGCGATTGGGTTTTTGCACACACAATCAATGCAGCCTCTACATATTCTGGTTCTTTCTCTCTTTGGCGCACTCTGTCTCTGTAGCTCTCTCTCGTTACGATTGATTCATGGCTCTCGCTTTCCCTGGTTTAGGTCTCACTTATGTGCCGTATTTTTTGTGCTTTTAATTAACTTTTGGCCATAATTCACAACTGTTGTTATTATTTACGTTGCGTCCTCCTGCAGCTGTGTGCGCGCCAACAGCAAAAACATGAAAATATACACAGAACAAGCAGAAAATTATAATTAGTCATTAGGCCAAAGGCACAAAAAAGGGGGGAGGGATACGTCGGTATACAGGGAGAGAAAGTTTCGCTTAAAGTATAACCGTAATGGGCCTCTCCGGCTCTCACCGTACTTAAGTTCGTTCCATAAATTTGCCTACGATAAGCATCGGTCCCAGTCCTAGCCCAACCTCCAGCCACAGCAGTACAACCCCCTTCGAAACCCCCCCTCGTTCACACGCACATGAAAGCCGCGCTGCGCCGAAAGTGTGGCTGAAAAGTCAAGCGGAGAATGATTTTAAGGCGGAAATAATGTGTCAGTGTGTCAGTGCTTGTGTCGCCTGATTGCATGCAAGAAAAGTCCATTCAGGGGGCAACGCGCTAGACTCACCTGCCTTCTGTGCCTTTCAAGTGGATAACCGAAAAGGAGAAAAACCCCCAAAAACTGATTTTCAGTCAACGTTTTTTATGCCCAGATTTTTTTAGATGTTGTATGTTACTTTTACTCACCATAGAGTCCCTGAAACAATAGAATATATTTAGTATATCCCTGCATAGATTATGCATCTGCCATAAAAATCATCGAATTGCAGAGGATATCCATAACTGGAGCACTGCTTTCACTCTCCTCCACTCATCATAGCCCGAACAAAGCTCTGAGCTGAGCTGAGCTGCTGATGTGTGGGTGGGTCGGGTCGAGTCCGGGTCGTTGGTTGCTTTGTTGAATCCTTAAGCTCCTCCTCATTTGTGCCCCTCGAATCAGAAAGCTTTGCAAAGAGCTTATCGGCCATTCACTGCAGCTCATTGCGGGAGCTAGTCAGCGTTAAAAGGGGGGGAACCAAAACAGGGAACGGAAACGACTGCAGTTCATTGCGGGAGAGAATGGCGAATGGGTGAACGAGGAGTCTTAGAGTGGAGTCATGTGGCTTTTGAATTTTCCGCCAGGAAATGGAATTATTAAATGAAATGACCCACAAACGCAATTCAATTGTCGAAAGTATTGCTCGATTGCAGTTCCACTGGAGTTGCCTCTGCCACATACCACATGCCACATGCGATGGGGCAAACATTTGCAATTCCCATTTGTTGTTGGCAGTTTGTTGAGTCATATAGAAATAAGGGACTATGCTGAGGGATTCATTGGGAGGACGCAGTCATTCAAGTTTCTAGTTGGTCAACTTTGGTCAAGTCTCGTCTCTCTTCCTAGCCCTAGCCCTTGCCCTATCTCTCATTGAAACATTGAAAAAGTTCATAAAAACTCATTGAAGTGCACTTCCGAGAGTTTTCCCCCTCGGATTGGAAGGATACTTGCACGGGGGCGTGGGGGTTGGGGGGATGACATGTGGAAATGTGCTTACGCCAAATGAAATTCCTGACTTGCTAAATAAGCGCAGCACAGAGAGTGAAGCAGAGGAAAACTTTTCAATTGTACTTTGAGAAAGGCGAGGGGGGAAAATGAAAATTAGTTGCCGCTGGAGACTGTCAAAATGCCAGGGAAAAGCAAAACAGTAAACGGCAACCGTAACATTGCATTCCATGCAGCCAAATCACGGGGCAAAGCGATGATTTTCGGTGGAAGATGTACTACCAAGAGCAGAAGGAAGAGCAGGAGAGACTGGGGTTACAAGTGTTTGTCCGGGGACCACGACCGTATGAGTATGGCTCTGACGACAGGCTTGCACAAGGATGTACTCATAAATTGTAACATTTACATTGCGGCTGCTGCTTTTTCTGCTGCCGCTGTTGTTGTTGTTGGCAACGAGCGTGAAATCACATCAACACACACAAAAACAGAGTGCCAGTGCCAGCTCCAGAGCCAGAGAGAAGAACACTGTTGCTCAGAGCAGGAGGCTGCTGTTCGGAGCAGGCTGTTTAGGCTGGCAAAGTTCCAGACTGCCAAAAACTTGGGGTCTGCCTGTAGCTGGCACACAGTTAATTAGCGCGAAATTGGGGAATTGGGGAGCCCAAAGCCAAAGCCAGAGACGCGGGGAAGCAGAGAGGCAGAGACCGTGCCCTGGGCGACATATCGCATATCGCCTTCGTCTCTTGCATGCTAATGAAAGTGAAAACTGATCAGATTTCCATTAGCGTTAAAGTTCTAATACATGCTTTAAATAAAGTCCACCAAGATTTATCATACACACCACAGAGGCAACCCAAACGGGACATGGAAATTGTCACGCACCAACAGAAAAAACCCCCTGAAATCGAAATTTTTGAAAATACTCGTAAAATAACGAGTGTCCCTCCTTCACTTTTCCTTTTGTATTATTTTTCCGGTTAATTTGTTGCGGACTCATGTCACGGAACGGACTATCAAAGTGAATTGTTGTGCCCGAACATGTGTGTGTGTGTGGGGTGCATGACAAAAGCTGTAAAAGCAATTCTTCACCCAAATGAAGCGCAACAGCGCGCGCGTTGCAAAACGGAGGAAAAAAACTCCAGAAACAGCAGCAACAGCAGCAACAGGAACAAAAGAAGCAACGGCCTCTCCAATTGCAGTTGAGAAATCGCAACGCAGTTCATAAATAAATCCGGACAGCAGGGTGCCCTTGTCCGTGTCCATGCAGCAGGAGCATTCTGATGCTGATGATGATGCTGGGGCAAAACCAACCTCATGAATGAGGCACGAATGAAGCGTTGTCAACAAAGCCAAACGATGGGGGGAGGGTGGGGGACTTTTGGGAGTGTGCCACCGACCAACCCTTAACCCTCAACCCTCAACCATGTCTCCTGTTGCTGCCTGGTGGATTGTTGCCTTGTTAACACCCTCAATGTTGTTGCTGCTACAGCTGTTGCTGCTGCAGCTGTTGCTTCTGTGAGTGTTTTTTTTTGTTTGTTTTTGTTTTATATACATTTATTGCTTATTTCCTCTATGATATACTACACGATAGGATTAAATTAATTAACGGAAAAGGGGTATTGATGGGACTAGGGGCCCCGGGGACTGCGGTTATGCCGCAAAGCATTTCTTCGCAGAGGCGTGGACACCTACTCCGTCTGCTCCTTTCGCCTTCTCTCCAGTGACCTAAGCGTTCGCATCACGCTAGTGGTGAACTCCACAGCCGCTTCCCACACCTTCGGGTCTGCCAGCATCAGCGGCACCAGAGTCTCGGTGCTGACCCTAGACCCTGCTGCTGCCTCCAGTGTCTGACGCTCATGGTCAAATCTTTGACAGTCGAAGAGGACTTGACGAGCGTCCTCCTCTATGCCTGTGCCACACTCGGGGCACACTGTCTCGTGGCCGAAGCGCTTGAGGTAGCCGCGGAAGCAGCCATGTCCGCTCAGTGCCTGGGTGAGGTAGAAATCTACCTGGCCGTGCTTCCTTTCAACACAGCATGCTATGCTCGGGATGAGAGTGTTGGTCCATCGGCCTTTGGGTGAGTGGTCCCATCGAGTCTGCCATCAGTCCATGCTGATCCTTCTGGCGGCGTCCTTTATTTCTGCTTTGGAGCGAACCTCAGCTGCGCTGTCCTGCGGGGCGTCGTGGATCTCCTTCCTCTCCCGTATCAGCTCCCTGAGCGGAACTTGCCCGGCAATGACTAGCGCTGAATCGTCCGAGATGGTCCGGAACGAGTACGCGATCCTGATGGCGCACAATCTATAAGTTGCCTCCACTCCTCGCATGTAGCTTTTCACCTTCACGGCTTCCGCCCACACTGGTGCGGCGTAGAGCATCTGCGACGTCACGACGCCTGTCAGCAGCTTCCTCGTTGCCTGCTTTTGCTCCTCTGGTGTTCAGCAGAATCCTTGCTAGCGCTCCCGCGGTCCTGCCGGACTTCGTGTGGACGTACTCTAGGTGCTCCTTGAAGGAGAGGCGCGTGTCGATGAGGACTCCCAGGTACTTAATAGACCTCTGCGATTGGATCGTGGTCCCACCAACCTGCACTCTGGCGGTCTTGAGCACTTTTCGACTCGATATTAGTACGGCCTCCGTTTTTTGGGCCGCCAGCTCCAGTCCCGCGGCAGCTAGCCACGCCTCTACGGCTTGTATGGCGACGTTGGCAAGATCATCCACTGCGGCGAGTTCCTTCGCAACTGCCACTATTGCGACGTCGTCGGCGAATCCCACCAAGTTGGTGTTGTCTGGCATCGGGAGCCTTAGGACCCCATCGTACATGGCGTTCCAGAGCAGGGGCCCCAAAACGGAGCCCTGAGGGACTCCGGCAGAGACTTCGTATGCCCTAGAACCCTGACACAACCGTGTCCATTTTCAGCACCCTGTTGCTAAAATAGCTGCGCGCTATATTTAGCAGGTAGCCCGGGATGTTGAAGGACCTCAGTGCCTCCAGCGTCCAGGCCCAGTCGGCTGAATTAAAGGCGTTTCTTATGTCCAGTGTCACCACCAGACAATAGGCCTTTGCGCCGTCTGAGTCCAGAAGGCAGATGGGCCTGTAGGAAGAGGCTGTAGCAGCCGTTGCTTCCACCTCTCAGGGAACGTTCCTTCCTGGAGACATTTGTTAAAAAAGGCCCGCAGCTGTGTGTTTGTGTGCCACAAATGAATGCCATTTACTTCACTTGCTGTTGCCTGCTGAGATGACATGCAACAAAAGGGGGATTGCCACTTGAGAAAATTTCAGAAGATTATCGATCTGGAAAGGGAAATGAATTTGCCTAAGCGGCAGGCAGTGGAAAAAACTTTAAGAGGAAAAAAAGTATACGATACGCTCCACCACTCTCCACACAGCATTGTTTGGGCTTTTAATGAACCTGCGACCACGTACGGTTTTTGTTTGCTTTTAGTCCCCGGGATTCGAGTGGTGGCAAACGGACTCTCGTTGTCAACGCCGTTTCTAACTAATTGACAGAGACGGGGCTTACATGATCTCTCTCTCTCTCTCTAATTGCTGTGAATAAACACAAGTGGGAGGAAATGTCATAGCATGGCATGGCATGGCATGTTATGGGCTGACCGAACAGATTGCTGTCTGATTCGGATTCTCATTCTCATTCCGACTCAACGAACAGATGCTGTTCGACTCCGAATCTGACTCTTCGAATCCCATTGCTATTGCCATTTCCATTTACAATTTCCCTTCAGCAAAAACAATCCCATTCCCATTCAGGACACGTACCAACCAGCAACCAAATGAAATAAAACAAAGCCCACCATCATCACCGCCCATCACCACTCTCTCGCTTTGTTGTTGTTGAAGATGAAAAGGAAGAAGAAGAAGACGAACTGTAATACAAACAAAGGCAGCTGGCAATCATTTAAACTGCTGGCAAACTCAATTATTTGAATGGGCGTGGAGAAGGGATAACAGTTAGGCGTGGCAATGCCACGACGCCACAACGCGCGGCAGAAACACATGTGCCCCAAGTGCCACTCGCTTTGCGGTTTGCAATTTGACATTTAATCAAAGCGAAAACCTAACCAAAACGCCACTCAGTGTTGCATGCCTCGATATCCATTCAAGTACCGTTTTTGCGGTCTGTCTCTTTCTGTCTGTCTCCGTGCTTGACGCGTTATCCTCTGAATCCATGCCTCCTGTTGTTGCCTCCTGCTGTTGCCTCCTGTTGTTGTCTGACTTTCATCTTAATTGAAATCAAATCAAAGTATTTTCACTCACCAAATGGAATTGTCTGTTGCCTGGCTCTTGGCCGTTGTTGATTTTTTGGGTCTACTCTTGGCAACAGTTGCCAAACAGAACGGAACGATAGACCAGTCAACAGAACAGAAGTGGCCGCTGCTTCCACTGCTGCTGCTGCAACAACTAATGACTGGCCATTGTTGTCGGTCTCTCGATTTTACACTCAATTTGCTGTTATTGTGGCTTATTGTTTCATAAATTATTTATTAGAAAATTTTATTTGTTTCTGTCTTTATGTCTCTCTGCCTCGTGTGCGTCTGTCTTGTCTGTCTGCCCCCAACGGAATTGAATTGGGAATTGCTGTGCTTTGTCCTGCGTTTATTTGATTATCAACTGGAATTGAGGGTTGCTATCGGGATTCAGGATTGTGGATTGCGACTGTGTGGCAGTGGCATAGTGGACACTGTCAACATTTGCCATGCCATGCCATTCCAGTGCGTGTTCCGGGGCTGACAATGTGATTTTGGGCACATGATTATGAAACCAATATTGCGAGGAGGAGCAGCAGCGCGTATTCCTCTGATTATGCAAAGCAACTGAGGGGCAAAACCATCGTTCAAACTGCAATTCAAGGCGTACATCAAACGGCAGCTTAACAAACACTACGCATACGCAGTGTCTGCCAAACGAATATAAAGCCACACACTCAGAGAAAAATTTAAAGAGAATATTCTATTTTTGAACACAAATACGAATACAAACATAGTAAAATTAAATAGAAAAACATGTTTATATGTACAATTGAAACAAAAAATCCTTTCAATATATTAATCTTAATTTTTCAAACACGATCTTACGGAACAAGATTCTATGCACGTTCTTTTATGTAAACAAAAACCGATCCCCAAATCTAAGTGACGAAATTACCTAAAGTAGACATTTTATGACTGTTCGGGTGTGAGCGGAGAACAGATCTATCTGTAATCCCATTAACAAGTACGACAACAAAACACACAAGTGGAGAAAACACTTATCCAATATAGTCCCAAAATAACACTTATGTATGTATGTACGTGTGTGTTGGGTTACGCAGCTCGATATTAGCCTTAATCCATATAGCATAGCATAGTCAGTGATGCACCAGTAGAGTAAAATCCTATTATTGTTTGTTACTTGCACTGGCCACTGTAACACCGCACAGTAACCGATATATAATCATGTATACTCGTATATACATACTCGTATACATATGCTCCCTCACGACAGCAGCCCATGCAGCCGCTCTCTCGCGTAAAAAGGCCCAGTAGCTCAACAGTACGCATGCACTCAAATTGCCGATTTAAATTGTAAATTGTAACGATGTATCCTTTCCCTGGGTCTAGCGGTAATAAAAAAATACAAAATTTTACCTCAAAACTCATGGCTAAGTCATATATAAGGCTCGGGATTTTAATCCGGATAAAAATCAGTTCAAAATTACAACTCAGCACAACTCACAAATGTCTAGACTTTTCTTTTAGGGTCTTTACAAAATATAAAAACTTAAAAATACAAATATATTGTATAAATATAAATATATTTTAGCCGAATATTTTAATTTAATATTTATACCCAATACTCAAAATGAGTATAGGGGTATATTAGATTTTTGGTGAAAGTGGAGGTGTGTTACGTCCAGAAGGAAGCGTTTCCGACCCCATAAAGTATATATATTCATGATCAGCATCAATAGCCGAGTCGATTCAGCCATGTCTGTCAGTCCGTCCGTTCAAGATACGAGAAAATTAAAAACGCACAATCATAAAAAATTACCATATCTACCAGATTGCCGAATCTGGATCACATCGGATCATTATTATATCCAAAAGGAACAAATCAATTTGCAGTGGCTACGCTGCGCCCGACGCCACGTACTGACTGATTTTCTGTCTCTCTCGCACGCACTCTTTGTCGTTCAATGGCGGACTCCGGCGTCTGCCGGAGGAAACCCATACTGACTAAGTATCGGGTATAAATTTGGAGTTGCGGCCGCAGCAGCAACTCACAACGTTCCCCCTCGTTTTATATTATATGTATTAAATATATTTTAAAAATATTTGTTATTAAATATTAAATATATTTATTTTAAATATGAAATACGTATATTTGACTAAAATATACTCTTATTAATGTCAAAATATAAATGAAAACCATTTTTCTCTCTACTCTCACTCTCTTAGGCATAAATTTAAAAAAATTAAAATGTAAATATTACAATTTTCAGTTATTTTTTCTCTGGGTGCACACATATCACCTCCCCGCCCCTGCCTTATCCATCCGCCCATGCAAATACAAAGCAATCCGAGTGCTCATTAACGCTTTGTAAAATGTGCAGCCTGGCGACCATTTTCTTGCATGACAGCACGCAACGGAGTCTCACGATGCCATCACAGAGGGCGAGCGATATGGACTGAATTGGATTGGGTTAGGATGGCACATTTATGATGTCGCGTCGCGACGTGGCAACTCCTCATTAGAAATGCGTGAAATTCAACGAATCAGCAACAGCAACAACAACAAGCCCCAGTCATGCCTCGTCTGTGGCGGCTAAAGAGCCTGTCAGAGAGGGGTATAAAAGGGCGCAGAGTTCGGAGGAGTAATTGCCGCCGTTTTAGTAAGCAGCAACGCAGTCAGACGCTCCCTTATGGGTGGAAATGGTTGCTTAATTTTCTTCTGAATTTTGCCATTTTACATCCGCTGAGCTATGCGCGATGACCTTCAATTGGGGGTGGGGGAATAGCTAAATTAAATCAAATGCCAGAAAGAACAAAGAAACCGATGGAAAAAAACGAGTGAAAAAACCAAACCAAAGGCCAAAACAGGCAAAAGAAAGGCTTAATGGTCGTTAAGCGATGGCACGACCGTAAGGATATCACAAATAGTACTTTGTTAGGGTAGGTTGGGGGCAGTCGCCGAGAGAGAAAGAGTGACCGCAATTAATTAAACCACAAGGCGGTGGCTATGGCACAACCGATACGATGATGCCACAGCCGCTGGCAATAAAAAATAATTATAATTATTTTCAGAAAGTGCTTCAGACAGAATCACCATTATAAAATAAATTAAAATAATATAATATTAAGTGTGACGACATGTATTGTGCAATAAAATGCCATGCCATGCCATGTCATGAGCAGGGCAAAGGTGAATGGTGTCAGACTCGACCTTACTTGCCAAAACATATTGCCAAGTTATTTATTCATTTGCGCCGGGGATGATACGATACGGTTTTAGGCCTATTGCACAGTATGATACAGTCCGCATGTACAGTCCCCGTACCGTACCTTGTCAATGTCAATGTCAGCGTCAAATGTCCTGAAAATGGTCGACCATGCCATGCCTCTTCCCCCCCCCTTTATGTCCTTCATAAACTTTTGCATCAAATGCGAATTCAATGTCACTTCCCCTCTGGCTTTCTGCTGCTGCTCCTCTCGTGTCTTCAACTCGTCCTTGGCAAGGACATGGCCTCGTGTCTCGACAGCAAAAGTCAATTAAAAATCTGAGCACAAGCTAAATACGATTTTGTCATAAATATGCAAAAGACTGAAATAAACTAAATTTTGAACCAAGGCTCCACCTCTGTGTAGTTTTTCCTTTCTTTTTTTTGGGGGGGTCCTGATGATATGATTTATTATGGGTTCGTGGGTTGGGTGGTTCATAAAGGCGTAGCATTATTCATGATACCATCCATATCGTCATGTGGTCGTAAAATGCATGTCTATGACATTCTTTGGCTGCTCTCTCTCCCCAGCGAAGGCATGGCATTCTTCGTATCTTTGACAGTAGTCAGTCGCCTGCTGTCATTACGTTTATTGTTATGGTTGGTTTGCGGATCCTTTTGTGTCCTGGTAGTTACTTATCGCCCAGAACATGTGGCTGTCTCTCTGTCTTTCGGTCTGTCTATCTGCCTGCCCTTGCGGCGCCTTCAGCTTGTCTGCAACGAGAGACATTGCTTGCAACCACCATAAATATTGAATTGCATGTGAATATTTCTTTAGAATTTGGAATTCCCCCGTTGTTAAACTGAGGCAAAACGTCAAATGTCAGACGGCCAGTCGAACAAATGTTGAATTCCCACAATCATTTGCTTCCGCTCCTCTGCAAAATAATGAACTATTCAGCATTTATATGGAATTAATTTTTATTGCAAAGCGAGTTTTATGCATTTATGACTTTGTAGCAAGTTGCATGTTGCATTTTGCATACCAAATTTAGAGTGAAATGCAGTTCAAGCTAAATCCAATCTGACGGATAAGCCCCACTAATTGTAACACGGCTGGCTATCAATTAATTATTCATAAAACTACACATTGAATGATGCTTGATTTCTAAAAAATGTAGGGACAAGCGAACAGCAGCAGAACCAGCATTCTTGCCCGCCTTTGATGTGTCGTCTCCCTATTAATTGCAAACAAACACACACACACACATGCAAACACACACACACAGACAGAGCTTCAAACATGCCCCATAATAACGTATTTAACATGCAAATTAATCAAAGACAGCAGGAGGGGGCAGCAGGAGACTGGATGAAGGCTGGCATTCTCTGGTTATTGAATCCCGCAATTTAAATTGATTCCTCCAAAAGCAATGGTAAGGCAATACACAATTGCTGCGGTTTTCCATTCGAATAGGAGGAGGAGGAGGAGAAGCACTCGTGGAAGATGAGAACGACAAAGGCATTATTCAGCCCCATCTTGCTACCTCTTGGCCGGTGGTGGCCTTGTGGTGGAGGATTCCACTTTGCCGCCTGTCCTCTCCAGGCACCAAAAACCGAATCATCTGCGTACAATAATCCCATCATTTGTAATGCACACACACACACTGCGCGGTGGTGACCTTGGATATTCGTAACGCGTTCAACTCAGCGAACTGGACTCGGATAAACGAGGCTCTCGGGAGAATTGGAATTCCCACCTACCTGTTTCGGATAATAGCCAGTTATCTGTCGGGTAGGGTACTGAGGTACGAGACGGAGGATGGACCAAAGCTCTACAGGGTGACAGCCGGAGTTCCACAGGGATCAGTCTTAGGACCTCTACTACTCCAGCTCCCGCAGGGATGCACGTTAGTCGATTTCGCTGACGACCTTGCCCTGGTCGTGGTAGCCAAAGAGCTCCGAGATGTAGAGGCGACGGCCAACGAGGCAATCCGGATCGTATCCAACTGGATGGAAAACGCGGGATTGGACCTGGCTGGCCACAAAACGGAGGCCGTACTCATCACGAGTCGAAAGAAGATGGAGTTTGCGACGTTTCGTGTGGGTAATGCGGCGATCAAGTCGCAGGAGTCAATTCGGTACCTAGGCGTGATGCTGGACAACCGATTGAACTACCGGGCCCATATTGAGTACGTGAGTCAAAAAGCCTCCCCCGGATGCAGGTAACCCTCTCAAGGAAGCTCGCCAATATTGGTACACCCAAGGCAGGTCGACGCTTACTCCTGACGAGAGTAGTGGCCTCGATTCTACTATAAGCTGTGTCGGTGTGGTCTTCAACTCTATCTGGCAACATGAGTCTTCGAAGAAAGATGTCAGTGCCATACCGGCTCGCGGCCATGATACCGGTGGATATCCTAGCGATAGAGATGACGCAGGTATATGCAGCGCGCGCAGGATTGCGAACAATCGCATCGCTAGAGACCATCCGAGCGTCGGAAAGGCGGGCGTCAGTAGAAAAATGGCAGGCAAGGTGGGACACGGCCAGAAACGGACGGTGGACCCATAGAATAATCCCGGACATTGAGTCATGGATACGGCGGAGAAGCGGAGATATGAACTATCACCTCACTCAATTCCTGACGGGTCACGGAGGTTACAGGAAGTACCTGCATAGGTTCAAACACGAGGATACTCCCGAGTGTCCCGAGTGTTCGAATGCGAGCGAGGATCCGGAGCACGTGATCTACCACTGCATGATGTACCGCTCAAGAGCAGAGTTTATTCCACGACCAGAGGAGCTGATAGCGTACATGACGGAGTCCGACGAGAACTGGCAGCGCGTTTGCGACACCCTAATAGCCATCCAGAGCGATCTGAGAAGAGCGACGCGTATCGGAGAGTGCCTAAAAGTGGGCAACCCATCCCCGCGAAGTAGTACTTTGCGGTGATCCCGCGGGGAATGAGGTGTGTAGCTGTGCGTGGTGGTGAGTTTAGCTGGGAAGCCCCGAACGCGTAGTCCAGTTCGTTGACTGGTACGGGCCGGTTGCGTCTCTGAGAGATTCTCACCCACAGTGGCGTATCCATGGGGAAAAAAACCACCCACACACACACACACACACACACGAGCAAGAGCATGGAGCATGCAGGAGTATGGAGTACAAGTAGGCCTCTCATCTGGCCATTGTGGCATCAAATTACCTTTGCTATTTCATTTTATTTCCGCTCTACTGTTGGTGCCACTGCCATGGCCTTCGTCTGTATAATCATCATCATCATCATTGGATTCCTGCTGCTCGATTTGTGGCCTTTATGTCGATGTGCATTCGGTTTTTTGGCATTCGATTTGAAATTCCGTGTTCCGTGATTAAAGTCAATCTGCAAGGATATGGATTTTACGGGATGTAGGAAGGTCTGGCATTAGACAGGTTGTCGGAATTCGAAATGTGGCGCATTAATCAAATATTTTACGAGTATTCCCCTTCAGACGGAGGAAACTACAATGAAGTAAGTGAAAGGTCCTCCCCTCAGCACCCAAGCCAAATTCATCAATTTTAATTTCATCATGGAAACGTATAGTTATTTTGATTTGCTTTTTTTTCGTCCCATTATAATTGCTGATTCTTTAGGGCGGAAACTCGCTTTCATTATTTATGCTGCGGACTTATACAATACTTTAATTCATGCACAAAAGTGCCTCTTTAATAATACTTTATCACGACGCGGCAACTGGGCCCCGCCTCCATTTGTGCAGGTACTAAGTACCTACTAAGACGCCGCCAAAGTGCTAGAGAGAGAGGGAGAGAGAGAGAGAAAAAGATATGGAGAGAGAGAGAGAGATATGGAGAGAGAGAGAGAAAGATATGGAGAGAGAGAGAGAGAGAGAGATATGGAAAGAGAGAGAGGAGGAGAACGGACCCCGCCTAAGTGGTGGGAAAGTAGGGAAAAGTACAAGTATATTTCTATCGTAAGTTCGTGGAAACTTTTCGACTGCTGTGACGTTTCTTTGGCGGATTTGGGCTGCTGCTGCTGCCATTGCTGTGTCGTTTCTCTCGCAATTATGAAAGTTGGTCAACTGCTGGGCTGCGGTCTCCGGCAGGCAGCAGGCAGAAAGCAGCAGGCAACAGAAGCCCCTTGGGGGCATGGGTATGGGCATGGCATACAGCTTATTGACAATGGCAGACGCCTTCAAGTGTGCAACAGAAAATTGGTGCGGAAATTGGAGGAGGCTTGGCATTCCGGAGAACGGAGGGAGGAAGGGAGAGAAGGAGAGAGGTAGCGAAAGGCACAACTAATGATAGTGTCGGTATAATTTTTGGCACAGGACATCCTCATTATGTTTTTCGTTTGGAGTGGCAATGGCAAAAACTTTCGTTTGGCTTTGCGTATTGCTTTTGCCTTTGCCTTTCGCCTGTTGTTGAAAGTTTATTTAAATTAGTAAATGGGCAGCAGTGACTGTGGCAGTGGCAATGGCAGGAGTAGACCTTTAGTATAGTTGTTTTGCCGGAAGTTGTCAATGTCAGTGGCAGAATGGTAGAGTGGCAGAATTGTAGAGTGGCAGCCCACGGCCTTGGCT
Source organism: Drosophila lowei (assembly GCA_008121275.1). NCBI lineage: Eukaryota > Metazoa > Arthropoda > Insecta > Diptera > Drosophilidae > Drosophila > Drosophila lowei. Next base: position 37,888 of record CM017781.1, read on the forward strand.
CTGACAAAGTCAAGAGCATAAATTAGCCCAGCACAGCCGGAGGAGAGAGAGCGAAACTTAAGCCCACGAAGCATACGCACTGACACTATGACACGATGACGCTGTGACGTTGTGACGCTGTAACGATGCCTCTGAATGCCGGTAAAGTTCCATCGGGCTCCAAGTCCAAGTCAAAGTCCATTTTCGACAGCTTTTCAAAAGTCACTCAGGCACACGAGCCATGGCCTAAAACTTGGCCAAAAGTCTGCTCGATGGCGAAAATTTTGAAGCCCGGGACCCAGAAATTCATTCAAATTTCGGCAGACAGACATACAGACAGGCAAGCCAGTGGGACAGACATCCTGTTGGAGGAGTACTCGTACGTGCCTGGGGGACCCTGGGGTTAAGGAAACTCAACGTTCAACTCTCGACCACGTAGCCACTTCACATCTCGGATGGAACCTCTGTTAACTTGTTTTTGTTCAATCAACAATAAAGCTATATCTATCCACTGATACAGCCGTCGTTGCTATAGTCCCCCTGCCCTGCAGTCGCCTGGCTGTTAGTCTAAGCTCAGTGGAGTGTGGCACAGATATTTGCGCCCGATATGCGTTCAAGCAACAACATTTCGGGTTAAAGGACTCACTCCGCCTGGTCTTGCCTTGGCTTTCCCAGAGACCCATGGACCTTCTGCTTCCCACGTAAATGACTGTATCACTCAATATCCATAGAATATGACAAAGGAAGTACTTGCTGGCTGTCTTGATAGAGCAATAACCAGACAGAGTCCAACAGCCCATCTTTGCCGTCTAATGAGCCTTTCGAGTCGTCGCCGAGTGTGTGTGTGTGTGTGTGCGTGTGTGTGTGAGCTTCATCACTCTCTCTCTCAGGCAGCATCCGGATATGTGCACCGGACACACGTGTGCCTTTGATGTCCGAAATTTTCGACACAAGAAATTTGTTTCGCAATTGGATTTCCAATGAAAAATATTAAAGTAAATTTCAGTATATATTACGGCAGAATGCGCTATTTAGTGTTCCATGTGGCGTGTGGCAATTAATAAAAAACGAAGGGGAAAGTTGTGAGTTGCTGCTGCGGAGGCTCTCCTCCGGCAGACGGCGCTAGCATTGAGCGACAAAGAGGGCGAGCGAGAGAGACAGAAAATCAGTGAGAACGTGTCGTCAGGCGCTGCGTAGCCACTGGAAATTGATTTGTTCCTTTTGGTTTTAATAATGATTCGAACTGATCCAGATTCGGCAATCTGGTAGATATAGTCATCCTCTATGATTGTGCGTTTTTAATTTTCTCGTATCTTCGAAATTGTGGATGCCACAGATGTTCGTCCTTTGTGGGGGCGGAAGGGGGTGGGGAGAAATTTTTAAATACACTTGTGCAGGGCAAAGGGATAGGCAAAGCCGACCATGAAACGTGTGTGTTAGAGAGAGACAGAGCAAGAGAGAATGAAATTGTTTTCATCATTTTGGCTATAATAATGATACGATCTGGTTCAGATTTTGCAGTCTAGAAGATATAGTTATTCTCTCTTTTGGTTTTCTCGTATCTTTAAAATTGTGGATGCCACAGATTTTCGTTCTTTGTGGTGGCGGAAAGGCGCGGGGCGAAGATTTGAAATACATTTGTAACAGTGACATATGACAGAAGTCGGGATACAAAATGTCGTTGCTCTAGCTCTTATAGTCTCTGAGCACTAGGCGGTCATGGGGACGGACAGACAGACATGGCTCAATCGACTCGGCTATTGATGCTGATCAAGAATATATATACTTTATGGGGTCGGAAACGCTTCCTTCTGGACGTTACACACATCCACTTTCACCCACATTTTTCGTCCTTACACCCCCCCCAACAAAAAAGTTGATTCATGAACCCAAGACTCGTTTTTTTTTTCTCCTGTGGTCAGGGCTCAACGAGGCGTATGGATCCCTTTCGATAGGGATGTGCTGCTTGGTGAGTGAGTGAGAGGGGGGTCATGGTGGTGGTGATGGTGGTGGTGCGTTGACGGCACAGTTTCACAAATGATTTCACATTTTTGCATAAATAAATGTCAAGTGTGCGTCGGGTCGTGTGCTGACAGTTTTGTAATAAACCCCAAAGAGAGATAGAGAGAAAAAACAGGATAATCAGCGCCCCGCACACAGGACACAGCACAGGACATAGTGGGAGAGGGTGGGGTGACGGGGGGATAAAGGAGCCCAAGCAACAAGTAGAGCGACATTATATATGTACATATGTATGTATTGTATCTCTGGGTATGGGAGTGTGTGTGTCTGAGTGAGTGTGTCTGTATGTGTGTGTGTGCGTGTGTCCACTTTCCGCTTAGCAATAATAATAGCCTTGGCTGCCTGCTGCCACGAGAGAGAGAGAGATGGCTTCCATTTTTCAATGTGTGTGTGTCAGAGGGAGAGTGCTATCATGTGTTGGAGAATGTGTGTTGTGGGGCTGAATGGTAGGGAACTCTATTCCCCCTATGAAAATGACAATTTCCATTGCCACTACTACAAAGACAGGACCCTCCTGCCCGTCCTTCTTCCTACACGACACTCGACACTGCCTTCTGCTGTGGCTGATGTGCCTTGGGTGCCTTTGGTTATTTTAGGATTGCTCTGGCAACGGCAACGGGCCGACAACGTTGGCAATTTTAATAATGTTTACTCAAGGCGTAGCCCTAGATCATCTGTCCCCCTCTCCCTTCTGGCTGTGGTCTCCTCCCCTCCTCGTCCTGTCTATGCGAAAATAAATAAATAACAAAAGAGGAAAAAAGGGAAATGGCAATGGGAATGGGGGGATGAAATTGTAGCATACTTATGGGGGCAGAGCACAATGGAACCCCCACAAACAGCACTGCTGCAGCACTGCCTCCTCTTCCTCCTACTCCTCAAAAGTGTGCAACGAATGACAGCTGCTGCTTCTGCTGCTGCTGTTGCGTCTACTTTTACATGGAAAAATGCCAAGAGCCTAATAAGCTGCTCCCATAAGATGCAGGAGGCATGGCTATTGCAACAGAAAAAGCTGACAATTCCGGACAGCCAACAAACGCCACGTGTCTAGGTCTGGCCATTCCCATTAAGGCCATAAATTTACCCCCCTGCTTTAACTCTCTCTCTTGGAAAATTGTCTGTCCAAAATGTATTATCCATTTATATAAATAACCATTTTAAGCAGAAATGTGCTGCAGCTGCTGGCTAATGAGCGGATTAAATAGCCCTCAAGGCAGGAGGTCCTCCAAATGTCCTCAAATGTCAAGCATCTACAGTTTGGGTCTTCCGGGAAAAACCTTTTCTATTGCTGTTTGGCTAGTTCTACGAAAAACTTCAATTGCAATGCAAAATCTATCGGATCCAGCAGCAGCAATCGTTTGCCAGAAAAACAGAAATAGAAAATTAAAAAGGAATCTATTCATCAATTTTTCTGTAAACATTTAAAAAAATTGAATTGCAAGTGGAAGACACACACACATTTCGTATACGTAACTTTTGTTTAGGTTAAAAGCAAATAGAGAGAGAGAGAGAGAAAAAAAAAAGAAGCGAATTGTGAATCGGGCACCACCACCACCCCCCCCACCGTACACACACGAGGGGTTAGTACCACAGAGAAATATTGCCGTTCACGCGTTTATATTGGAAATTATTGATTTACCTGCTATCAAAAGACAGCTGCTGCTACACCGTACATTCGTACTTGTGCTTTGGATCCTGGGCTTGCTTCTGTCTTTGTACCCCTTATTTGTATTGGGTATTTGGCCATAGATACTACTCACTCTCGATACCAGCAGAGTGCCTTGCCTGAGTGCCTTGCCTGAGTGCCTCACCTGTATTTGATTTTGTCCCATAAATGCAATAATCAATAGAAGATTTTTCCAGGCAACAAGTGCTGCAGCATTTTTTTGCCAAGGCACTCGCGATATTTTCTAAAGTCACGTTTCTATTGTTAAATTCTTGGCATCGTTCTTAAAGTGGCTTTAAAATTCGTGGCTTTTGGCCTTGGTTTGATATATTTTTAGAAATGCTAATAATTCACGTCGCAAGTGTGCTCACACTTTCCCTCACATTTTTCGACTTAATAAGCCAGGAGAGCAGTCAATCAGTGTCCCTTCACCCACGCTCCACACGTTACTGCCACGCTGCCTGCCACATACACGGAGAGCGTGCCACTTTCTCCCCGTACATTCATTTATTAGTGGAATGGTTGGCTGGCTTGTTTTCCTTTCATTTTTAGAGACGAGCCCAAAAACTGTATCTTTAATTAGCCCTGAAGTCAGATTTCAAGAGGGGAGCCAGATTTCATGGCCTGGCACATGTTGCAAATGCAAATGAAAATGCTTTTGGTGTGTGATAACACTCAGCTCATAAGATCTACCAACTAATGCGGCAGGCACCGACCCCCCCAACAAGTTGCACACGCACACAGACACACACAGACAGTTTGGACTTTTGCCTGTTGCTTGAAGGGGGAAGTGGGTGTGGGGTCCCCCTTCTGTTTGTGCAAAATGTTACTTTGCGCAAAATTATGCAAATTTGATGTTCGTTTTGTTAGGAAGAGAAATGAGTGTGAGTGTGGGTCCCACCTTTTCTCCCGCTGTGTGGCAGTGTGTGTGGTAGCTGCACCACATGCCGTTGTAGAGCACTGAGCAAACAAATGTTCATCGTGCAGGGCAGCAGCAGCAGACCAAAGTGCATGGCAAACAGAGAGACTTAAAATAAAGCAAACACAAAACTTAAAGCTGGAACAAAACCCCCTTTCCCTCTATCCCTTTTCCCATACCGACACAACCCCTACAAACATTTGTCTACCAATGTGATGTTGAGCAATCTTGTTAATTTCCCCGAAAAACTTTGGGCAGGACTTCGCCTCCTCCTCTTTCTATCTCTCTATTTTTCTCATTCTCTGTGTGGAATCGATGTTTCCCATGAAATTTCGCCTAAGAAAATGTCTAGGGCGCTAATCTTATCAAAGGCAAGGCAGCTGGAAAAACAACGAAACAATTTTTGTGGCAAATGAAAGAAAACGAGGGGGAACGTTGTGAGTTGCTGCTGCGACCGCAACTCTACATTTATACCCGATACATAGTCAGTATGGCTGCATTAAACGACAAAGAGTGCGTGCGAGAGAGACAGAAAATCAGTCAGAACGTGTCGACGGGCGCTGCGTAACCACTGCAAATTGATTTGTTACTTTTGGCTATAATAATAATCCGATCTTATTCGGATTCGGCAAGATTCGGCAATCTGGTAGATATGGCCATTCTCTATGATTGTGCGTTTTTAATTTTCTCCTATCTTCAAAATTATGGTTGCCACAGATTTTCGTTGTTTGTGGCTGCGGAAGGGTGGGCCGAAATTTTTGAAACACACTTGTAGCAGTGAGCTATCAACAGTGAGTTCTGCAGTGAAAAATTACAAATAGTTTTGCAACAGTGAGAGCTCGACAGTCAGGTCTAATAGTCTCTGAGATCTGTGGATGCTCCAGATTTTCGTCCTTTGCGGGGCCGGAAGGGGGTGTGGCGAAATTTTGAAACAAACTCGTCAAGGTCCGATATTTCAGGAGTGTGGATACCAAATTTGGTTGGTCTAGCTCTTATAGTCTCTGAGATCTAGGCGCTAATGTTTTGCGCTATGCAAAGCCGGCTATGCTACGTGTGTGTTAGAGAGAGACAGGGCGAGAAAAAATGAAATTGTTTTCTTCATACTAGCTATAATAATGCTACGATCCAATTCAGATTCTGCAGTCTAGAAGATAAACTCATTCTCTACGATTCTGCGTTTTTGGTTTTCTCGTATCTTTAAAATTGTGGATGCCACAGATTTTCGTCCTTTGTGGGGGCGGAAGTGGGCGGGGCGAAGTTTTGAAATACACTTGTAACAGTGACATATTACAGAAGTCTGGATACAAAATGTCGGTGCTCTAGCTCTTATAGTCTTTGAGCACTAGGCGCTAATAGGGACGGACAGACGGACAGACGGACGGACGGACGGACGGACGGACGGACGGACGGACAGACAGACATGGCTCAATCGACTCGGCTATTGATGCTGATCAAGAATATATATACTTTATGGGGTCGGAAACGCTTCCTTCTGGACGTTACACACATCCACTTTTACCACAAATCTAATATACCCCAATACTCATTTTGAGTATCGGGTATAAAAACTATCGCCAGGCAAAGGGGCAGTGGAAAACTTTTGGATCGCAAAAACGCTAATCCGCTATTCAACGCAGGAAACTTGTAACCGCTCTACAACACACAAACACACACACACACGGATACCCACCAGCATCAGAGTCGGAGGGATCGTGCCACTCATGGTATCGGATCTAAAGGCGTGGGATGCCACCACTAAGTTCGCCGCGACTATAATGCTGGAGCTACGGAGAGCAGAGAGGAAATGGAAAATGTCGGAGGAGTAAGGAGGAACGGTTGTGCGAAGCAATGCTTTGCGGGCGTACCGCACAACTACGCCCCATTACCCCACCAACAAACCACAGACTCAGACCCTTTTAACTTGCTGTTAATTATACCCGATACTCAAAATTAGTATAGGGGTATATTAGATTTATGGTGAAAATGGATGTGCGTAACATCCAGAAGGAAGCGTTTCCGACCTTATAGGGACGGACAGACCGACATGGCTCAATCGACTCGGCAATTGATGCTGATCAAGAATATATGTATATACTTTATGGGGTCGAAAACGCTTCCTTCTGGACGTTAGATACATCCACTTTCACCACAAATCTAATATACCCCTTTACTCATTTTGAGTATCGGGTTTAAAAAAAAACACGGATACACAGATACAGATACTCGGCATGCAGGAAAATAAACTGCTCATTATTATGTAAAGTTTTCCCTTCTTTCTCGCTCTCTTTTCTGTGGAGAAAGTGTAAGTTGAGCCTCAACTCAAGGTCCGCCAGGAAAAGCGACAGACTACGAGAAATTTCCTTCCCCCTCCCGTCCACGAACTTTGGTTATAATTGGCCTTTTGTGAGAGCAGAATTCAATGGTGTGTGGGTGTGTGTGGGTGTGTGTGGGTGTGTGTGTGTTTGTTTGTGTTTTTGGCATGTGTGGCACATATGGAGAATGGAAAAAGAGACTGCCGATGACTGGGCAATGCTTTTTATTTCACGTCCGGGATCTCGGCTCTCGATTCTCGACTCCTCGGATTCTTTCTTTGGTAAACCGAAATGACTGCTCAAAAAAAAAGAGGGGGAACGTTGTGAGTTGCTGCTGCGACCGCAACTCTACATTTATACCCGATACATAGTCAGTATGGCTACATTTAACGACAAAGAGTGCGTGCAGAAAATCAGTCAGAACGTGTCGACGGGCGCTGCGTAGCCACTGCAAATTGATTTGTTACTTTTGGCTATAATAATAATCCGATCTGATTCGGATTCGGCAAGATTCGGCAAACTGGTAGATATGGCCATTCTCTATGATTGTGCGTTTTTAATTTTCTCCTATCTTCAAAATTGTGGTTGCCACAGATTTTCGTTGTTTATGGCTGCGGAAGGGGGTGGGGCGAAATTTTGAAACACACTTGTAGCAGTGAGCTCTCTGAGCAAAAAGAAATACACTTGTAACAGTGAGTTTTGCAGTGAAAAATTACAAATAGTTTTGCAGCAGTGAGAGCTCGACAGTCAGGTCTAATAGTCTCTGAGATTTGTGGATGCCACAGATTTTCGTCCTTTGCGGGGGCGGAAGGGGGTGGGGCGAAATTTTGAAACAAACTCGTCAAGGTCCGATATCATAGGAATATGGATAAAAAATTTGGTTGCTCTAGCTCTTATAGTCTCTGAGATATAGGCGCTAATGTTTTGCGCTAAGCAAAGCCGGCTATGATATGTGTGTGTTAGAGAGAGACAGGGCGAGAAAAAATGAAATTGTTTTCTTCATTCTAGCTATAATAATGATACGATCCAATTCAGATTCAGCAGTCTAGAAGATATGGTCATTCTCTACGATTCTGCGTTTTTGGTTTTCTCGTATCTTTAAAATTGTGGATGCCACAGATTTTCGTTGCTCTAGCTCTCATAGTCTTTGAGCACTAGGTGCTAATAGGGACGGACAGACGGACGGACGGACAGACAGACATGGCTCAATCGACTCGGCTATTGATGCTGATCAAGAATATATATACTTTATGGGGTCGGAAACGCTTCCTTCTGGACGTTTCACACATCCACTTTTACCACAAATCTAATATACCCCAATACTCATTTTGAGTATCGGGTATAATAAACACTCAGAGAAAAAAGCACTGAAATTTTAATATTTGCACTTCAGTTTCACTTCAGAGTGGAAATTGTAAGAAGTAATTTTCATTTACATTTTAAGATTCATATATTGAAAAAGATTCCATTTAAATATATTTCATATTTAAAAAAATATATCTATAATATTTAAAATACATATACATTTAATAATTAAGTTAAATATATATTTTATATTAAATATTAAATATATTTAATATTTTATATAAAAATACATTTTAAATACATTAAATATATATTTCATATATAAATGAACACATTAGGCTACAAATTTAATATATTATATTTGTTTTAAAGTCTTTGATATTTAGATTAAATATGACCCGCATTAAACAGATTTTTTACTACATTCACATAAGTTTAAGTCGAAATGAATTATATTTAATTTCACTATATGTACATATGTATATATTTATGTATTTGTATTTTTACTTGGATTTATTTTTCAGCGTGTATATCTCGTATGAAATTTTCTCTTTGTTTTAAGAAAAACAAAATTCAATTGGAATGAAATTTGCCCAAAAAAGGGGCTTAATGCACCAGAAAATTTCGCCAAGCCAAGAAAAATGAAAAGGGGAAAGGGGGTTAAAAATGTATACGAATATACATATGTATGTACATATGTACATATGTACGAGTATGATTTATGGTTCCGTCCGCGAAGAAAAGTTGCGAGTGAGTTTCGAATTCTGGTATTTGGCTTGTCAATTCAAAAGCAACAATAGCGGCGATAAGACGATGACGACGGCAACGACAACGACAACGACGAGAGGAAGGCTTTCCCCAGCAATCATCAGCATATGCACGGCCACGCCAAACAAACACAAACAAAGGACGAACGAACACACGCATACGCACAGAGGGACATGCACAGACATGTTCGCTTACGCGAGTATGCAAATGAACGCGCGTTAAACATGCCAGCAAAACACGCCTCAAAAACCAACTGGCAACAGGGCGCCCCAAGGGTGAAGGCGGTGGGGGGGAAGTTTACACAAAACCAGAACGTAATTGCCTCGTTTCATTTTTAATAACTGTCAATCCTTTTGGCTCTTTTTGGGTGCGCCAATTGCCGAAAACTGGCCAAAAACCGCCTTCTAATTTGCGCTCTGCTCTGCTCTGCCCATGAGTGTATATACATACATATGTGTGTGTATGTATGCGGCAGAACCGCAAAAGCCACAGCCATGAACATAGAAACAGCAAATGTCGAAAAAAAGAAAGAAAAAAAATGTAAACAGTCAAAAGTCGGTAGAAACCAAAAAAAAACCCAAAAACAGACATGTAAGAAGGAGTAATTTTAGATATGTAGAATAGAGACAACATTACGACTTACAAAATACCCGCTAATGGGTAAAAGCTATTTTAACATCCATCGTTAAAAACGAAAGGGTAACCCACATGGCAGATTGTGTTCACATTTTGGCTATAATTTAATGTCTATAATCATCTGCATACCATCTGCATTATATACAATACGGTTATAATCAAGTGACAGCAGAGGGTTCATAATTTAAATTGTTTTCCATAGCTTTCCTCAAGATTTATCTCTGGTGGGTATGCTTCGACTGGGATTAATTCGAAAGAAAGCACTGATCTATCATGAATTGTATGTACCTTTGATTTCCCTAATTCATGCACTGTTTTAGCACATATCTTTCATAATTATGGATACTACAGGTTTTTGTCGCTCTCTGGAGGTTCCTGGCACTCTTAAAGTCTCCATAGGTGCTCATTCAGACAGTGGTTCTATAAGCCATATGCTTGCATCCACTCTGATCCATAATATATAGAGGTATCTTTCAAATGCCAAGAAAGCCTTTCTGGCACAAATACAACATACCGACAACTGCAAAAAGAGACAACTGAAATGCTATCAAAAAAGAAAAAAGTTTCTTCTACTTCGAAGGATATGTGGATAATAATACCCTCTTTGCTACGTTATGGGGAAAATGACTGCCAATCAAACTAAAATTTCGTTTCATTTCAGAGTAAATATTCAAAAGATTGGGAGATTGGGGCTTCGAGTGGCACGGATATTAGGGCAATAATACGAGTAAAACGAACTCCACGAACACGAGAGTACGAGTCTCTGCCACACCCCCCACATACCCCCACAAAAAAAACTTTACTCTGTCCAAAAAGGGTATTTTATTGTCAACGAACCGCAAATAGTTTTTATCCCATTTCCCCCGAGTTTTTACAGCGCTTTTGGGAGGAAAAAGGCAAAAGTTTTCCACAGCTCGTTTGATAAATGTTTGTGCCAACTTTTCGCCAAACTGTTGCTCTTGCTCTAGCTCTGACTCTGGCTTTCGGTTTTCCACTACCATTGAATTGTGCGGAGTGTACGGCGTAGCGATATCAGTGAATGTCAGGCAGCTCAGCTCTGCTCCGCTCTTCTGCGGTTAAAGAAGAGGAGGGAAAAAAAATTGGTGAAATTTACTTAAAACTTTAAGCAAACAGCTCTTGATCCGAGGAGCAACATTGCCTGCCAGCTTGCCAGACAGGATTCGTGCCTGGCCTGGCCTAGTGGCTCTAAGCCTGGGCCCATGGACTGTCAGAAGTTGGAACTTATGCTAACCTTTTGGATTAAAGGTTACCTTAGCCCTTCCCCCGCTCTTTTAGTTTTTGCATTTCCTTTTCTTTTTTTCTCTCGACTGTTGTATAAGTTTCGGTTTAACCTGTTGCCCCCTGGACCCCAGCAAGCAGCACATGCATTAATCATTTGCGAGTACACACAGGACACGGACGGGACACGGGCAAGGGACTTTCGAGGTTCAAAAGTGCCAAAATTCGACCCAAGTGGCGCCAATTACATTAATCAAAGCGTAAAACGTAAGCTGCACTCATAACAGAAACTTGGGGCCCGGCTCAAATATTTCATTAGGCCAACAGTCTATCCACCCATCCACCCACCATTCTATTTCAGTCCATCCTCGCCTGGACTTATGAAAGGGCATAAAATGTCAATTTTCCGCAGAGCCCAGAGCTCGGGAGTGCGGAGCCAAACAATGCGGGAAATTTTTGTTTGCCCGACAAAGGGGGGGTGCTGGAGAGGGTGAGGATGGTGAGCCATTATCAGCTGCTTTGAGAGATTACACAATTGGGCAGAAGAGATAAAAGTAGAGGAAGAGATAGACGTAGAGGTGGTGCTTTGAGTTGGACGCGGCTCAGGGTCGCTTTTAACAAAATGCAAACACGAGACAGGGCCAGGGCCAGGGCTAGCAACACCATGAAATATCTACCTTCTGTTGGTGTCTCCGTCTGAGTCTCTGTGTGTATCTCTCTCTGCGTGTGTGTGTGTTAGTGTACCGGATATTAAAGTTAGTCCGCGTAACAGTAATGGCAATGCTAACAGCCGTCAGCCATCACACAGATCCACAGAATGAGCAAAGAAGAGACTCTAAATGGCACAAGGAAATTGTAAAATTTGTAGCATTTTGTCTCCGTCAAGCGGCTGTTCTGCTGCTGCCGAAAAATTATTCAGAGAGGCCTAGGGATATCATAGAGGAATCAGTGGTACATTTCAGAATAACCACAAAAGGGGCCACACTAGAAGCGGTGCAAGTTATTGTCCAGCCAATACTCATCTATCGATAACCATTCTGGGCGTGGTTGTGAGCGGGAAGTCTTCAGTGTAAAGTCGTTGAGAGAACATTAAGAAAGGAACGCTGTTGTATAGAACTACTGTTACCCAATAATTCTAAGCTCCATTGTAACTTTTCTAACCACGTGTGGACCCAATCCCTCATACTACATATATAGTAAACATTGGAAGATTTAAATTCCTACATGTATGGATGCATTTTCTTTCATTTTTCAAATATTCATAGAAGTTTGGTTTTTTTATACCCGATGTCTGTAACGTCCAGAAGGAAGCGTTTCCAACTCCATAAAGTATATGTATAACATATATTCTTGATCAGCATCAATAGTCGAGTCGATAGAGCCATGGCTGTCTGTCCGTCCGTCTGTCCGTCCTTATGAGCGCATAGTGCTCAGGGACTATAAGAACTAGAGCAACGACATTTTGGATCCAGACTTCTGATATGTCACTGTTACAAGTGTATTTCAAATTATATCAGATCGTATTATTATTAAAGCCAGAATGATGAAAACAATTTAATTCTTTCTCGCTCTGTCTTTCTCTAACACACACGTTTCATGGTCGTCTAAGCCTGATTTTCCGACTGATTTTCTGTCTCTCTCGCACGTCTTTATCGTTCGTTGTTACGCGCCTTCTGGCGGAGGAGAGCCATACTGACTATGTATCGGATATAAATATAGAGTTCCGGTCGCAGCAGCAACTCACAACGTTCCCCATCGTTTTTATTTGATATTTTGAATTATTTCAATGTTGAAGAAAAGTCCTGGGTACACTTTATTTTAAAGAATATTTTTGCTTTTCTTTTCAGGGACGTCATCGCCCTTGAAAGGACCAAGGTTCCCTTCTGACTGACGTAAATTCGAAGCTAAAAATAATTTAAACTTTAAATATAGAAATTAACTTTCATTCCATTTAAAAGGCACATTTTTTTTACAGTTAGCGCACATTTAAGTCTGCGTTTTATTTTGTTGGCATTTGAATTGTGCTGAATCGTTTTCCAGCCCTTACCCTTATTCACGTATGCAAATTAGTACCCGGCCGCACAGTGGGTAAACATTTTAATTGAAAATTGAGTCAAGCCGCAGGCCCCAGGCACCAGTTGCCAGTCGCAGGAGTAAATTGAGGAGTGCCCCCAAAAGCGATGACGACGACTGCCAACGACATATTTGAGGGGTTTTGATGCATGAGGCTGCCGAGGCTCTATTTATTACCATTTGATTTTGACTTTTTTGTGCATAAAGCCCGGCACTTTGCATGCAGCAAAAAACTGAGCCCCGACTTTAGAGAAAATGTGCATGGTGAATGGCATGGCAGAGAAATTCAATTAATTACATTCCACTCTCATACTCTCACTCTCTCTCTGTCTCTCTCTTTATCTTTCTCTCTCTTTCTCTCTCTCTCTCTCTCTGTGTGTGCGTGTGTGCATTGGACAGGCGAACAATTTGTGTAAGGTCTGGTTGTCTGCACATAAAAAAAATATATATTAATACAAAAAATGTATGTCCAGCGACTTATTTAAAAATTTAAAATAAATATTTGCGCCTGTGGCCAGGCATTATTCGCTTTGCTTTATTCTGTTTGCTGGTTTTTTATCTGCAGATTCCCCCACTTCCCTCTACCCCTAGTTCAGTCTGAAATGTTTTCATGCAAAGAAACATAATGGAAAAACGGTCTTCTCTGCCGTGCCGTGCCATGCCCTGCTCTGCGTTCACTTTGCTGCTTTATTAAAAATTGTTGTGCAAATGAAGCGGCAATTTTTGGTCTTTTGCATCTCCACAGAAGGCAGACACACAGTGCCACAGGGTGTTTTTCGCTCATTATTCACAGCACACTCAAAAAAGCTAAAGCTAAATCAGAGATGCCTCCAAAGAGCAGGAACAGGAGCAGCAATAGTAACAGGAGTAATCGTCGAAGGAGGAGGAAGAGGAGGATTCTGTGGAGGAATAAAGCTAATTAATTTTTGCTTTTGATTAAAAGCCAAGCCCCAAAGGGGAAGCAACAAAAGGCTTAGACAGCAGAGCACAGCACCCATGCGTGGCGTGTCCTTTGTGGTCGCAGATAGATCCTGTGTGGCATGTCTTGTCAGGGCAAGTCTTTTGCATGGATACGAATATGATGAGGACTGGAACGGGACGAGTAGGGACAGGACGGAACGTGCCCCAAGAGCATGTACAACATTCCTAAACACTTTCACTCTGGAGACATTAATGAATATGGTTTGACAGGCAGGACAGGACACAGCCACAGGACAGCAAAAGAGATGGACATACACATACCCTGTCAGTGGCTATTGAGATAGCACCAGATAGAGACAGAGGCAGAGTTATTTAAAATGCCATTAAGCTTCAGTGAGACAAAAAGAGAGAGAGAGAGAAAGAGATAGCAGCCTGCCAGGAGATCGCCCGTTTTGTCCCGTCCACTGGTTGCTCCTGCCACTCCAATGCCTTCCGAGGCTGCTGCTGCTGCAGCTGCCGCAACGTGGGCTGTGGCCTGTGGAGCTGTCAGCACGGATAACTGTTGCTGTCAGGATTACAGCTCTTGTCATATTATGTTTTATAGAGTATTTTATTTGCTTTCAATTAAAATGCGTGTGTCACTCGGCTGCGCATATAAATTGCCAACAAAATAAGACGCAAAATTATGCAAACGAAGTAAACGAGGGGGGTAGGGTATCCGCCTCGGTTTTCCCTTCCTGCCGAGCCCTTTACTGCTCTGCTTTTTTGTTGTTTTCGGAATCTGAAATGAGTTTTTCCTGCTTGCTGATTTGCATATAGCCCGTAGCGTGCGGGAAAAACAAGAAAAACTAAACAACTTTGGTTACTCCTTTTAAATGCCAAATAGAAAACCAATGGAAATTGCCAAAAACATGCCACAAATATCAATAAATATAATAATACTTTTTTGTAAATAAATATGGAAATATTAAAAACATGCCACAAATATCAATAAATATTATAATACTTTTTTGTAAATAAATATGGAAATAATAAAAACATGCCACAAATATCAATAAATATTATAATTCCTATAAATAAATATGGAAATAATTTAACAAAGATATGAAAAACAAGCTTTTAACAAACTTTTGTTTTTCTAAATTTTGTAGAAATTTTGTTTCAAAATTAAGGAAATATTTGACCAACAACAATATACATACGTTATTTAATTTTGAAAAGAGCTTACATTAGAGTTTACCTTTCCCTTTCTATTTCTACTACAATTCTATCCTTTTGTTTTAAATATTAAAAATTTCAATAAACCTCACTTTTGGGTACTGAAAAATACAGCTAATGTCCTTCCCAGTGGCCCTTGATGGCAGTAACACTTAATGTTCTTTTTTTTGTTCGTGGTGCTTTCTGTTTAGGTGGACAAAATGCTTATTACTGATTGATTGTAATCTAAATTAAAATGGCATAATAAAAGCACTTTGGGGCAGACTTTAGCCAGACAGTGCCAGGTGCCCCACCATATAGATGTTCGTGGGTTCAGGCGTGGTTCATGCGTCGTAAACTTTGCCACTTGGATTAGGAACCAAGAGTAATGACAGTTGGCCAAGCGGCTAAGCGGCTAAGCGGAGTCCCTTTGCAGGCTGGCAGACAATTGGAAATCCTCACACCCAGAATCGATGCTGCGCCTAAACCCCACCCCACCCACTCCCCGTTTGATGGCCATCGGATACGGCAGGCCAGTCACGTTCATAAAGTCTCAATCGCAAATAAAATTCCATTCCAGCAGGTGGAGTAGACAGCTTAAAGTTAAGGGCAAGTCCCAGTCCCAGGACCCAAGTGCAAGCTAAACTTAAAGACAAAATGCCTCTCAACCATCGAAGGAACTGCTGCTGCTTCTGGCGAATGATTGAATTAATTATAAATTAATTAAGTCGGGGGGTGGGTGTGTGGTGGTGGTGGTGGTGGAGGCATGGGAATGGCAATGGAGGAGTGGCAGCGACATCAAAGTATCAATAATTAATCGCCTTGATAATGTTTTCAATTTCTTGCTTCATTAATTTGTTTTATTTCCCTGGCCGGACCGGACGTCCGAGAGGCGTTGGTCCTTTTGACTTTTGTGTCTAATCCGCCAATGGCCGGGCCACCCCCAGGGGCCAGGCTAAGCGCAGTTAATACATTTTGAATTTGTTTTTCCAGCACACACAAAAAACGGAAAAGTCAGAATGCAAGCCTTCGAGGCTGCCCATCAAAATCTAAAAAAAAAATCAATAACTCGCCAATTTGTATGGAAGTCCGACTCCGACTCTCAGTCGGAGCTCGGAACTTTTTGGGTCTGCAGAAATTAATTAACGATTACAGTAACAAAACAAAAAAAAAAAAAAACCCCATTCACTTGAATCATATTTTTTGCACATGTCAATGAGCACTGAGCACCCAAGCACTGAGCACTGAACACCGTGCACCGAAAAGCCCAAGTCGAGACGGAAATAAAAACTTAAACCGGATGTGTGCCTGATGGCCAGACCGGAAATTAAACTATTTGTTTGACAGGCGGGGCGGCCTTCCATAACGCTCAATATTTTATAGGTAACGCTAAATGTTTTATAGGCACTTCAATATATTTTTTGAGGGAGACTTACCTGTTATTTCGAGTGATGGAATGCCCTTGGATTCCTTGTTCTGTTAAAGGTCTCTTCTCTTAAAGTTACATTTTATTTTATTTTTTTATATTGAATTATATTCTTGTACTTCTATTACGGACAGGTACGCGGTAGCGTATGCGTGTGTGTGTGTTAGCTTCGATTTTAGTTTTCCTTTTAGTTACGTTTTTTTCCGACACCTGCTCTCGGAAGATGTTTTTCTTCGGGGGATTCTTCATTCATTCATTTTACTGACTACTGGCTTTTGTTGCTTCAAAAAAAAAATACAAAAAAAACAACAACAAAAAAACACACGAATTAGAGATGGTACACGGCACTGGCACACACACCTTTTGTCCGAAATGTTGTTGTTTTCGTTTTTGTGGTTTTTATTGGGAGGAAACATTGCAGGTTACGGCACCGCTGTTTCGATGGTCTAGATTCGTTCTGGGTTTCTGCCGATCCTGCTGGTGCTGCCGATGCTGTTGCTGGTGCCGCTGCTGTTGCTGGTGCCGCTGCTGGTGGTTCTACTGCTACTGCTACTGTGGTGCCTGCTTCAGGGCCTCTACGCTCTCTATTCAGTGGCAGGTTCCGCGCTTTGTGTCCTGCTCACGAGACGGCTCAACTTGAACTGTGACGAGGCTGGCAGTCTGTTGCCACACAACCGTCGTGCGTCGTGCGACTCTCACGCTTTCTCTCCCACACAGACACCGACACAGAGGAGGCTCTGACTGGAAAGCTCGTCGTCACGAGCCACACAGCTTGCAACGCATTAAAAAGTAATATCAATTTCCACCTTGCAAACATCGTGCCGACCCGAAGCCGAGCCGTGTCTCGTCTCGAGTGGGGGATTGGAACCAGCACGAAAGCAACAGCTAAACGATTTCCCTGGATGCGGATGCAGGCGGCAGCTGCCTACTGCTCCTGCTCCTGCTGCTCTTCCTGCTCCTGCTATGTGTCAGTGTAAGTCCTTCTGGCCATGCGGGGCCCCGCCTCCCACGCCCACGCATTTGCTTTAGGTGCGCCGCGGCGCTCTCTCTACACGAATCGGAATATACCGATGTGGAGACTTTTCCATAATTGTTGCATGCCACACAGCCCAGACGCTGATTCGATGGCGGGTATGACTACTGCTGCTGGTGCTGGTGCTGCTGCCCCTGGAGACCCTTGCCGATGATGATATATTAGTGTGGGTCTAGGTGTCGGTGTCGCGTGACTCACGACGGAGCCTCTGAAAGGTGCCGAATTCGAAACCGAATTATGTTGAATTTTTTAATGGAGTTTAAAATAATTAGTTATTGCTTAATTTGCAATAGGAAATCATTTATTATTTTTTATTCAAATCATTATTTACTTATTAAATTTGTATTATTTAGTAATAAACTATTTATTATTATATTGGGGGATTGGGGAAAATGGAGTTATTATTTTCAATATTTATTAAGGCGAAATATTATACAATAAATCCAAAAATTATTTAAAAATTAAACACATAATTTTTTGTATACTTTGTATAATATTTTCTGAATAACAAGTTCTTCCAAAAAGAAACGAGAACTATCTGAATATTTTTTCAGAAATATTAGATTTATTATTACCAAATACCTAATATTAAAAAAAATCCTTTACAAATTATGAAAATGACATCCTTTCATTAACTTCAAAATTTGACTTTTATTTGCACACAAAAACGCAGCACCACCCCCCACACGCATAAAACCCACCCACATACTTACTGTCCTACACATATACATACATAAATTTGTACATATACACACACACAGATGTAGGGAAAAAGCGCAACAGGACCAAAATAATTGCGCGTTAAACATGTGCCAAGAGCAACAGCCGAAAGCTCACGAGAGATACAGAGAGAGAGAGACAGGCAGAATGTCAGCAAGAGAGAGAGGGAGCGCAACACAGAGAGAGAGAGTCTACCAAGGCCGACATTGAAAGCCGAAGACCAGGGCCGAGGGCCGAATCCCAGAGAGAGTGCCACTGGAAATGTTCAACTGGTTGCGTTTTCGCAAGCAACAGGATATGCTGGAAGGCCACTCTCTCCACATCGTCGAGGGGGCGGGGCAACATCGCACGGGGCAACAGCTAGTGAACCTTCAACACAGGAGGAGCACCAACAGTAAACGCCACAATGGAAAGCCAGCAGCACTTCAGCAAAAACAACAGCAAAAAAGAAACAGGAGCCACAGGACCTCACGCAGGACACGCAGGGCACGCAGGAAGGAAGGAAGGAGGCGGTAGCAGTGGCAGTGGCGGCGGCATACGATAGAAGCAGTCGCGTGCTTTAAGCTTGAATACCAAAACAATTTGAGCGCACAGTAAAATTCAATGGACGCGGGAGAAAGAACGAAACAAATAGGGAAAGAGAGAAGCAGCAGAAGAAAAAAAATAGAGGAAAAAAGAATAGAGAAAAAGTATAGGCTCGTGAACCTCGAGACAAGGATACCCTTCTACAACCATTGTCCTTATGGCAGTTGTATAAAGTTATCCGATCTTCAGAACTATAGTCGCTGCAGGAAAAATATAGCTCAGGGACATGTCCAGCCAGAAGCCACGGTAAAGAGCGGCATTCTTCCATTCCAAAAATTCTCTTCAAAATCCCAATACCTTTTGCGTCTTGAAGTATATAAAAAGCTAAGGTGGCAGCAAGAGGAAAATGTGCCAATGTCGGGCAGGGTAGGGATTGCGTGTGAAAGGAGCAGTGCCTGCCGAAGGACGAACGGCATTAGAATTCTCCAAAAGCGAGAGAGAAAGCAGCGCACGAGGAGTAAGATGGTAGTGTTTACTTGGTAGCCAGCCAGCCAGTCATCGGTAGGTACGGGGTATTTGTGCTTCATCCGTAGTCCCGAATCCTTAGTCTCTGGCATCCTCCTTTCAAAAGGGGATCCAGCCGGGGTGGTTGGCTGGCGATTCCGTGGAACTCCAAAAAGGCATGCAGCGTTTTCTGTCGATTAAGATGCCAGGCCCTGTCATCCTGTTGTTGCTCTTGTTGTTTTTGGGGCTGTGAGGCTTACGGCAGGACCCTTCATGACAGACAGCAAGGACGGGCTGTTGGCCCGGCAGGCAGCTTATCAATTTGTATGCCTGCAGATATTTATTTATGAATATCCTTTGGACCCTCGACCATCCCATCCCATCCGACAGACAGTCCCTTTCACGCCTTTATGCCCCCAGCTCGAAATGCCGCGTAATCCTGACGCACACCTTTCGCCTTTCAGCTAAGGGTCCTGCGTGTCCTCTGTTCTCCTCTTTAGGCAGCTTCCTGTGCCATTACTCTCCCCCCTTCATATTCCTCCACAGCGCTTTCACCGCTTTTCTTTGAGTGCCTTCCGTCGCATCGTCTCCGGGATTTTTACGAGCCGTTGCTTAATTTTATTTTTATTGCAGATTGATTTTTTCAGATTAAGTTTTCCATTTTACAGGCAGCGTCCGCCGAAACCGTCGCTGTCTGCGCACTTTCCACACCAAGTCCCCCTTACCCCCTGCCGCATGTAGCAGTTTACATACATACATACATATGCATAAGAGGCCCGAAATTAAGGGCCAGGGCCAGTAGTCCGCACATTCAGCTTCAATTATCAGCAGTGCAGGGACGAGAGGCACAAAACAAACAGAAAATATTCTGCCCTTGCAGCAAACCAAAAAAATAAGAAAAACTCAAGATAAAAGTAAAACATTTTCATGCAAATGCTTTTGTTAACCATGGAATATCCCCAGCATTTTCAAAAGCCCCCCACAACAGGGAGGGGCGTGTGTGTGTGTTAGAGTTTTGCGGCGAAAGTTTTTCTGACCCGCACACACACACTCGCTAGCTGCTCCGCTGCTGCTGCTACAAAGGCAAACAAAATCAAACCAAGCGCAGCAAACAGCAAACAAATATTGACCAGGGGTCGGTTAGGTGGCAGGTTCAAAGAGTGGATGTGGGGGAAAAGGAGCACTAGCAGGAGCAGGGCCTTCCAGGGCTAATCAATAAGGAAAAAAAAGGGGGAGGAAAAACATACACTTCATATCCTTTCATATGTATGCCTCCCCCTGCTAATGGTTGGCCATTAAATTGGATTTAGAATTTCGATTGAGTTGTCGGTGGTGCAAGTGCAACTGCCAACTCAACCGACACTTAATATCTGATCTGTCCAGGCTGATCTTCCGCAGAAAGTGACAAATCCGACAGTGGATTCCAGCTAATGGTCCAGCCATTAAACTAGATTAAAAATCTATTTAACCATTGTGACACGGCCATGTGCAAATGCAAAGCAGAATTGAACTGTCATCTGACAGACAATTTATCTCTCTCTCCCAATCTCTCTCTCTCTCTCTCTTTATATCTTCCTCTCTCTGTTGATGGTTATGTCCTGCCGGAGGCGTAAGCTGATTTTGCATTCGCCATGACACTCAATTAATGCGGACAGACAAAGGACTCTGGACTG
Source organism: Drosophila lowei (assembly GCA_008121275.1). Taxonomy (NCBI): domain Eukaryota; kingdom Metazoa; phylum Arthropoda; class Insecta; order Diptera; family Drosophilidae; genus Drosophila; species Drosophila lowei. The sequence goes on from CM017781.1 coordinate 58,803, forward strand.
GACTGGACAGGACTGGGGCCCAATCCTTTGCCCACTTTCAATAGCTACAACTTAATTATGTGGAAGCCTTAAGAAAGACAGCCGAGAGCGAGCACTTGACGCTAATGCCCGGAGCCACTTGAATCTCAAATCCTCACCCACGCAGCACGAGTTGCCCGAGCAGCCAGCACTGACAACCCCAGCAAGATGGCAAAATTAAGAGGAACATCACAAGATGCGATTAACAGAGGGCCTAATACCCTATTTGGAGGCAAAGCCAGTCTACATTTTGGGTGGAAACTGAAAGGCAAGGAACCTCAACAAAACATACTCCATGCAAAAGTTGAGAGACTCTCTCGAAGGGCTCTGAAAAAAAGGTCTGTCTCAGAAAACACACAACTTAAGTGCTTCATTACGATTTTAATTTGGCATTTTACCTGCCCCAAACGCTCTACTTGGCCCTGTCTTGGTCTTGGCCAACTTTGTCGCCGAGTTGGTCTTCTTAATTAGAACAATTTGCCAGGACGGCAAGTGGTCTTAGCATAAGCTTGACTAAAGGACGCAAAAATCGCAATGAACTTCCGCCGTTTGCCCCTTGTTGAATGGTGAAAGTTGGTTCAATGGAAATAGTTGGGCCCACAGATTCTGCTGGTGGGGGTTCCTCCTGCACGCGTATTTTTTGTCTATTTACAACAAAGTTAATAGAATTTTCACGCCTCCCCAAAATCAAAATCGAGAAAAGAAAATGGGGGTGCCGCGTTTCGAGCAGCTGCCTGGAGCTATATTGCGGTGGTATGGCGTCGCAAAACGCTTTATTTGACAACGTAATTAACTCTGAATAATGCGCATGAAAATTGACGTCAAGTGGGTCATAACTTGTCGGGCTCGGGAAATTCCTCTTGTTAAATGGAATGGTGAGTTGAGAAATAGAAAGATGAGAAAAATACCTACTAATCGCTGGGGCTGAGGCTGGGGCAAGGGGGAACTTTGACCAATCAATTGATATCGATCAGGCGGAATAACAAGTGGATCAAGTTCTCACCAAAGATATGGAATGTTGACAGCGCAACGGGAGGATGAGTAGATAAAGGGGTGGGCTAGTCTCTCGTATTTCCATATTTACTTACATATGTATGTACATATGTACATATTCACGCTGTTATTTCTATCCCCCTCTATCACAGTAGTATCAGGCACACACACAAACACAATTATTTTTCTCCTTAGCTCTCACATTTCTCTGGTTATGACCGAATATCTGTTATGGTTACCTCTTTCGTTCTTACACACCTAAAATAAGCCGCTTCTTGTTACCCTCTGCCGCTGTCACCAAACGATTAATGTATTTCTGCACTTTAAACAAGCTTGGCAGCCATTTAAATTAATCACAGTTAAAAAATGCACTCTTTTGCTTTGTGTTGCACTTACCTTACACTATCCATCGGACACATAACGGTGCACTACAGAGTGTAAAACAGAAAATAAAAACTTTTTAGCCAACTGGGCATTCAATTTTAGAGCCAACCGGTGACTGCGGAACTGAATTGAACTGGCATCAATTTATTACCATTTCCAATGGTTTTTTCTAACTCATTTGGTCAATAAATGTTTCCGCACTCTGTTAGGCGCTAGATTAAAAACGTTTTGGTTATTTTTTTTTATTTTTCACTAGTTTTCAACTATTTTTGCTCTAGTAATTGATTGCGACGCGCACCGAAAAAACAAACTCTTCTTCTTCTACGCATTTTTGTTCTCTCTCTTTGCTCTCAAGAAAAGAACGAGGGCTGCACGCGCAACTGATCGTTTTGAGGGCTGAGCAATTAAAGTTTTGGAGAATTTTCTGCTCGTGACGTTAATGATATTGGACAGTTAAATACATAAAACGGAGGATAGTTATAATTATTTTAGCCACATATTTTTCGTCCGTTGGCGAGTAAATATTCTCGTACATATACTATGCACGTTAGTCAAATAAGCACCCCACGACCCTTCAAACCTTGCCAAACATTGTGTCATCATAATTCGCCCCACCTTCTCACCCATCATCCATGACTGCTCTCATTACTTACGCTCTCTGGCTCATAGAATTCCGTTAGACGCGTTCTCCCGCGCTCTTCTGCTTGCCCTGCGTATGTAGAGCTGCTGCGTATATATTTTGTTTTCGTTTTGCACTGTTTTGCTTGCTTGTTGAATTTTTGTAGGTTTGAAATTAGGTAATCAGTATTACACCAAAACAGAACACTTAATTGCTTTCAAGTCGGCAATCGTAAAAAACATCAGTAATAGGGTGGACGTGTCTTTCGTCAAAGTGTAGAGGAAGACCAGCTATTACAAATACATAAACAAAAAACTGTTCTCCAACACTACTTCCGAGGGAATTACAGTGGAGATGCTCTAACTGGGATGAAAAGAGATTTTAAACCAATTACCACCTCTGATGGGGACTTTAGAGTTATAAAAGAATCTAAGAAAACAAGGCCCCCAGCATGGCCTTGGCCCAACTTGTTGCTTGACGATGTCAAACGACAAAAGCCATGGGAAAGTACGCACATTGCGTGGGTCATTTAATGTTTCGGCCATAGAGAAACGGGAAGCCTCTATTGGAGTTCCATAACATAAATTACACCTTTAACTATTTCCTATAGTATTTGCACCAACTAAAGTTCTGCTAAAGTTTCTAAGGTTAGTTGTAAAATTCAATGGTTTCCTATAAAATATAGAATCGGGCTCTCAAAACAACAAATTTACAAAAATAAATCCCAATTTGCTGGCCTCGGCTCCTTGTTGCCGGTCACTCCCCATTGAGGGGTAGCTCTCGGGGTCTCCCCCCCGCATTTGTACCGCAGCTCGCACACAATTAGAGGAGCCATGGCCGCACACAGGGTTCCAATGACAAGGACCTGGACATTGACGGTGGCCTGGGTCTGGGCGTGGGTGTCGATGCGAGCGTGGGGCAGGGTGAAACTTTTCGCTTTGGTAAGCAACTGACGCCATTTTAATAACGCAAATTACAGTCAGCGTTGTATAAATTTAGTTCGCAGTGGGCGAGGGTGTGTGTGGGTGTGGGTTGAGGGGTTGAGGGGTAAATGGAGCAACACAGACGGGGCTGTGAGGAGAGGGGGCAACTGTTGCTGTCACATTTTGCAGCTGTTGTGAAAGGATATTTATGCTGTGGTTCCATCAACAATAGCGAAAAACAACTCTAAATAGATGCATAATTTTCTATGGATATGAACGAGCTATTCAAGCTAATGGTAAAGGTTTAATTAAGGCATATACATATGTGTGTATGAAAATTTACATGGTCTGCTCTGTATAGAACATAATCCCTCCATGACCATTGATTGTCCTTCTCAAAAGCACCGCATAAGTGGGCCAAATTAAATTGCCAACAAAAGCTGATTGTCCCAAACAGGCCACACAATGGGTGCAGTGGCTCAGAGGGAGCTCTCGAGCAGTCCATTATCAAAGGATATACACACAGATGCGTATACACATACATATATTCAACTGATGAGTCGCCGATTGTCTCTGTGCGTGTGGTGTGGCATGCTTCGGACAGCAAAGCAGTACACAGCAGGAGTCCATGCGGCTATCTGTCCGACTCTTGTCTCTCTCTCTGTCTGTGTGGGCCTCGAGCCGTGTGGCATAACCATAACGCTTGGCAGCAGTCCAACTACGAAATATCCGACAATTGTTGCCATAGCTACTGCTACTGCTACTGCTTGTGCCACTCCTGCTGCTGCTGCAATTTTGCTTCACATTGTTTGCTGATTTCGTTTCGGCTCTAAAAATAAACAACTCGGATTGAAGAGGTTGCTACCACCCCCTCCCCAGCCCTGCCAAACCACGCCCACCAATCAAGGAATGGCTGCTTTTACGAGTACTAATGATAAGCCTTGTTTGGCTGCGCTTCTGTTGTTGGCTGCTGTTTTTGCCTGTTGTGGGCGGTGACTGCCACAAAATCATTATGATTACGTATTATACAAATACACTCTCATTGATTTTAATTTTAATGTGGAATTTATCCTTTCGACTGCTGTTCTGTTTTTGGGCCTAATGCGCTTAAATGCGTAATTATTATGCTCCAGAGAGCATTAAGCCACAGAGGGAGCCAATCGGTTTAATAATTAAACAGGAAAACCGATCTCAAGCTTTTGGGGTAAATATATAAAAATGCATAACCAGCTTTATATAGGGATATCATTTGGGTCAAATTTGTAGTCCTGATTCTTTTTTGAGGGAGAGATTAGAGAGTGAATGGTTGAAGAAGAGATAAAGATTGGGGGAAAAATATAAAATAACCATAAAGTAAGAGTGGATGAAATAAATTAGATTAAATAGGGTGCAAAAAAATACCCAAAAATCATGGGTACTGGCATAGGTTGGACTTGTGAGAAGCGCATAGAACGGCGACAGAACGCTGTGCATCCCGTGACATAAAGAGAGCGTCAGAGAGAGACCAGAAAATAAGAGGAAGAGCTTGCAAGAAGTGGTCCCTATTTGCAGGCAGTCATAAAAAAAGAACTGTTGCCCGCGGACACGACCAAAAACGGAATCGAAAAGACACTTAAACTTCGTTTGTTCTCAACGCGATCTTTACTCAACCAACGAGGAGAGTAGTTTATCGCTCCTTTTGACATAGCTTCCATACGATACGTACGGTCGGTTTTTGTGCAACAACCTTTTTGTCTGGAAACATATCCTGATCTACTGATACTAAATCAAGTCGGAAATATTTACTATTCTGTCTCTTATACCCTTGCAAAGCCTTCTATCATAACATCAAAGATCTGAACAAAACATTCTTTTTGTTTTTGGAAAAATGAATAAGGTTTTTATTTACGCATTAAATTCTTGCACATGTGCACAGTTATCATCAATATATATGTATATATAAGTATATCGGTATATCACTTGTTATGTAATTATAGACTTTTAATCAAATTTTTTTCAGATTTATATTCCTTTTTTTTGTTGTTGTTTCTCAAAAAATTACACATACGAGTAGTTTATGACGTGATTGAGTTTATTCTGTATTTTATTTAAATGAGTTTCTATTTTAAACGCAACGCACAAAAAAAATAGTTCAAGCCAACATTAAATTAGATATAGTATGTATTTATTTAATTAAGATTTAGAATTAATCAAACAATAAGTTTAGTTTAAATGGTAATTAAGATTGCTGCTAACAATAAACGTATTTATTAAATTAATTCATGAATTCATGTTGTTTATAGTTGAAACGTTTTTGTCAGTGATAGAATAATTATTAATTAAATATAGTACGGATATGAGTACTTTAGCATATGGATTAAGTATTCAAATATGAATCGAGTCATTTGAGTGGATTATTGCAGATTTAAACAAGTGTCGAGTGTTTGGTGAATGAGAAGTGGCGTTTTGTGTATGTGTGTATCTGTTGATGCCCGGAGACTAGAAACTAGAGCTAAACGTAGACGTACGATATATGTAATTTGCCTATATATATATATATATGTATAAAAAAAAATATACTTATACGAATACGGGGTTTATGGTTTTCATTTTAGCAATTTTTAATTGTTGAATTGTGTGTGTGTGTTGTCACTCGTTTTCCTTCTTGAAATGTTTCCATTGCTTAACTCATATTTTTGTATTGTAATTTATTTTATTGAGCACAACACTCAAATATATGTCCGAATGCTTGGCATGCCCTTTATTTAAATATACATTTACATTTAAAAAATACACTTAGCCGAAAGGGGTGTGTGGTTTTATCAGGCGGAGGGGGGTACAATTACAATTCCGAACTTCCTTAAAAACTGCTAGAAGTGTGCGTTAAGTACACGCCGCTTTTAGGATCGAAACCCTAAGAAATATTTTCCTTAAGTTTACGTTTCATGAAATTTTCATTAGAATTAATGTAAGTAACGGAATTTGCTGAATGCAAAAAAAAAAAGATATATATATATATATATGTATATGTATTGGCTAATTGGCTTAAAAGGCTTTCCAAAGCTCTTTTTAAATTTAAATTTAGATTGGTTTTTGTTGGTTGTTTCGACTACATTTTTAAAGGCTTGTTCTTTCCTTGCAGGAAATACTTATCAAATTTTTAATTTCATATTTCGCTTTTAACTAAAATGAAGCCTTGCCCATCAAAGCCTTGAATAATTTAATTAATTTCCTTTTAAATATAACTTAAAACAAAATTACTGAATGTGTTTTCACTTGGGGGGGCGGGGGTGGTAGTTCTCATGTGATCTGTTTTTTTTTTTTTTTTGCTTCTTTTCCTTTTTATGGTTTGGGTTTTCGGGTTTTATTTTGTCCATTTCCTGCATCCTCGCTCTCTCTCATTCATGCTTTTTCATCTTCCGCTCTGCCATTCGCATTCCATTCTCTCTCTCTCTGTGTCTATAGCTTTCATTTTTTTTTTTTTTTTTTTTTTTTAGTTGGTTAAATTTTTACTTGCGTTATTTTCAGATTGGAATGACCTTCATTAGAAACATGTACTTTTTTTTCTTCTTTTTTCTTTTTTATCAATCTTTAGAATATCATTAATTTTTTGCTGTTTTTGTTTTGTATTTTGTATGGTTTTCACTTACGTTTTATTAAAAGTTTTTAATCTTTTCTAAATTATTGTTTTGGCTGTTTTTTTCTTTCTTTCTTGTATTTGTTGCTTCTTAAGGAAAGGGTGCGAAAGTATGGTATGGTGTTATTTTTTTTTTTTTTTTTTTTTTTTTGGTCACTCCCCGGCAATTTTGCTTGGCTTTGTGTTTGTTTTTGTAGTTTTTGTTGGAAATAGTAAAGTTTCGAAATTTCAACTGACGTTCAAATGTTTTAAATGCATTTAGAAAATAAATAGGACTTTGTGTGTGTTGGTGTTGTTGTTGTTGTGTGTTTCGTATTTTGGTTGTATGTTCTTTAGGAATTATATATTTTTTGAGAAAAGTGAGCACCACGCTGGATTGTGTTTGTGTTTGACACGGAACGAAGAAACTTGTGGGATGGGGAAATGAAAGTTCTGCACATGCGGCACGTAGCTCTGTTAAATGTTGCATCAAACAGTGAAATCGCCGGCTGCCCAGTTCATCTTGTAGTCATCCATGTTGAACAGATCAAAGATATCGCCGCTGGCATTGAAGGCATCCACAGCCCCACCGCCAGAGTCGCCCAAGACACCGCCTCCTACTCCTCCTCCTCCGCCCTCGCCATTGGCCATGATGGTCGTCGTCGAGTACTCTCCGCCGTGCGATCCCGCCTCTGGTTGTGTGACGGCTTGCATAAAGGAATTGAGCGTGCTCTCAAAGTCATCGCAGTCCATGGGCGTGCCATTGAAGTGACTGTTCGACGAGGAGTTGGAGTCCACAGTCCCATTGCAGTGGCCATGGGGACTGTTGCCGTTGCCCGTCACATGCTGACTGAGCTGTGCCACAAAGCTATCCGCATCGAAGTCCACATCGGCACCCGAATTGTTGTTCAGGAGCACGCTGTCCGGGCTGCTTGCGTCGAGCAGCTCGTTGATGCACGGCTGGAGGCTGGGATTGAGATCGCGCCTCAGGCTGTTGTTGTTACCTTGGGGCTTGGGGGTGCAGTAAGTGTTCGAGTCGTCGCCCATGTCCATCTCCAGCTGCTGCGACATCAGCTCCAGCAGCTCGTACTCATCAAAGTGATTCAGTTTAGCGTCCGGACTGTTGGGCTTCTCGCTGCCGCTGTGGCTGCTTTTTGGCGGCGTGCTGGGCGGGGGTGTGGCATGGTGCTGCTCCAGAAAGATGTCCAGCGTCTTGGCCACGCTTTCGGCGTCGATGGCCGTCGTGTCCGGCTGCGGGGGCGATCCCATGTCGATATTCTCGACAAAGCCGTGCTGCGTGTGCTGGCCACTGCCGAAGCTTACGTGCGAGTCATTGGTGTCCATAGCCATGTCCATCGTGGCCACAGCCGACTGCGGCGTGGCCGGAGCCTCCAGCTTAGGCACCAGTGGCACGATGCTGGCTCCTCCCGCCGCTGTGGTCGGAGTGGCGGCACCGTTGAACATGGACAGCTCGGGCAGGGGCGTCAGTGGCGTGATCGGATCGAGGGCCGCACTCTCGGGCAGCTCTCCCTGCTTGATGAGTATGTCCAGGACATCGCTGACCTGTTCGGACTTGATGCCCGCCGATTTGCGCTTCACCTGGTTACTCAGCGGAGCTGCAACGGGCCCTGGCAACGGCAATGGCGGTGCCGGCGACTGTACAGGCTCCTCCTTGATCTTGACAAGCGGCACCAGTCCGTTTAAAGCCGCTGCCTTGCTGGCAGCTAGCTGCTTGGTGGCCTCCTCATACTGCGGTGGCGGTGCTGTCGTCGGTTTGATGTCCAGTTGGATGAGTTGCTGCTGGGGATGTTGCTGTTGCTGCTGGAAGTGTGACTGCTGCAGCTGCGTGATAAAGGACTTGGCTTCGATGGGAAAGACAATGCTGGGCAGGGAGTTTGTGCGTTGGTGGCCATTCAGCAGCTTCTTGGCGGGCGCTGCAGCAGCTCCTGTTACTGCTGCTGCTGCTGTGGTGGTCGTGGTCGTGAGGCTGATATTTCCCAGCGTATGAGCCGTCATGTGCTGATCATCGAGTCCCACAAGGAAGATGGTCTGATTCCCCTCGTTCCACAGCAGACCCACATTGTTGTGGTGTGGCGTTGCGGCTGCTCCTCCTCCTGCTACTGCTACTGCTGTCGGCGGTTTGCTTGCCTGCAGGATTGTTGCAGTCGTTGTGGCTGTTGGTTGCACAGTGGCAGCAACATGGGATTTCTTGGCCTGATTCTTGGGTGGAGCGTTTTGTTGATTGTTGTTGTTGTTCTGGTTGCTGGTGTTGTTGAATGGAATGAGTACAGTTTGTGTCTTTTGCGTGAGCAGGCGCACCTGCTGCTGTTGCACCTGTTGTTGCTGTTGCACCTGCTGCTGCTGCTGTTGCAGTGCCTGCTGTTGCTGTTGCTGTGCGGCTGCTGCAGCCGCTGCCTTCTGCTTCTGTATTTTGGCCTCCAGCTGCTGCTTTACCACCATCTTCTGGCTGATTGGCGGTGGCTGGCTGGGATTCGTGGCAATGTTGCTGCTGTTGGCGTGCGACGACTTCTTGGCTACTACCTGGGCCTGCTGATGGACTCCATTGATCTTGGATGCACCCGCTGCTGCCTTCACTGTCAGCTTGGTCGGTATGATGCTCTTCTCCACGTGCTGCTGCTGTGGCAGCATCGTAAGCGTCTGTTGTGGCCCGCCATTCGATGTGGTAGTTGTGATCAGGGTGATCTGCTGCGGCGGCAGGGCATTCACCACCGTCTGATGCTGTTGCTGCTGCCGCTGGCGTATCTGCTGCAGTTCCAGCTGCGAGCGCTGCAGTTGACGCTGCAGTTCGTCGATTTTTCGCTGCTGCTCTCGGAGCAGCTCTTCGTTGGTCAGGATAATCGTGGCAGTCTGTGGCTGCTGTGGCAGGATCGCCATGGAGTGTGTGGTGTCCATCTGTTGCTGCTGCTGCACCACATCCATCTGCTCGTGCTCCATGCTGACTTCGGACGACACCAGTATGGTTGCGGGTGGTGGAGGATTGCTGGTTTCCATCGCATCGCTGATGGTGATCACCTCCGTTGTGTTGGCGGCTGGAGTGGCTGCGGCATTGTTTTCCAGGGGCTCCAAAGGCAGGTACGGCTTTAGTCGCTCAATCAGATGCGGCTTCGGTCCGGACACTGGCAGATTGCGGCGCTTCAGATGCTGCTTTAGGTCGGAGACCTTCATCTTCTCCAGCCGCGTAATGTCCGTGATGCAGGCGCTGCTGGTGGTAGCGTTTGACTCCGCGTAGCTGGTGACCGGACTGGGCGGTATGGAAGAGCTCACGGACAGCGCTGGCGATGGCAGTGGCGGTGGATGCTGCACCAGCACTGGAGGCAGCACCACAGATGTTGCAGCAACTACTGGTTGCTGTTGCTGATGGTGGTGGTGGTGCGGTGTGGCTATCAATGACAGCATGGGAGGTGTGGGCGTGGCCGCTGCCGTGATTGTTGGCGTGGTTAGCATGGCAGCATCCCCAAAGTTCAGTGGAGCTCCGCCAACACTGCTCGTGATGGATATGGTGTTGGGTAGGCTGATCGGAGCTGGAATCGGTGCCGTTTGGGAGGAGGCTAAAGCCGGCACTGTTTTGGTCGTCACCGTGATGCTGTTGTTGTTGCTGCTGGGCGTCAAGGGCGGAGCCGGGGTGGACGCTGACGCTGCCGCGGCTGCTGCTGCTGCATTGGACGAGGGCAGTATGGACTGATTTTTGTTAAGGTTCTCCAGAAACTTGAGCAGACAGTTCTGCTGCTCCAACATCAGCTGGTAGGAGGTCTCCTCCGGCTGCGGCTGATCCATCTTCTGGCCGGCGGCACTCGGGGGACCTTTGTACTCGTGGAATTTAATGGTACGCGCCTTAGATACCGGCTTGGACTTGGACTTTTTGCGATTCTTTTCCTTGCCGGGGGCATCAGACTTCACGGAAACGGGCTGCAGATGCAGCCGGGTGATCGCTGGCGGCGGCGGTGAGGCAATGGATGACAGGGGACTCAGGGTGGAGGTGCTGCTGGAGGCCAGGGAGCAGGGCGACGCAAGCATGGGCATGGGCAGAAACTGGTTAACGCCTCCCGGGCTGGCCGTGGGTCCGGCCACGCTCTGGCACAGCTCCTCGAACAGATTGGCCGTCTCCGCCTTGACCCTTACGATGCTGGCCATCGGCAGCGGTGGTGGCGGAGGCGGGGGTGGTGGCACTGATGCAGGTAGCACCATTTTTTTCAGCTGTGGCTCCTGCTGTTGCTGCTGGATGATCTGCGGCGAGCTGACCATCAACTGGCCTCCACTACTGGCCGTGGGCATTGTCAGAGCCACCGTCACAATCCCAGCAGAGGCAGCTGCCGCCTGCAGCACATCCGTGGGCGGTAAGGCTGCTACGCCTGCTCCCGCTGCCACCATAGGCGTGACGACCATGGCCTCATCGAGACGAGGCGGCGTCTGTCGGGTGTCGCTCTCGGAGCTGAGCGAATCCTCATCGAAGGTCACATAGCTGTGTGGATGCTGTGGCCTCGTGAGCAGACCCTCGCTGGTGGCCTTGAACGAGACAAGGCCCTCCTTCACGATCTTCTCGATGGGCTTCTCCGTGTGCAGGATGTTCTTCTTGATCAGCTCGAGGGGCCCCGGACGATGCTGGATCTGCGAGTTGAGCTGGTCAGCGAGGCGTGCCTTCTTGAGCATGCGCTGCTTCTCCGCCAGACTCGGATCGATGTGGCACTCATCTTCCTCGAGTATGTGACGCCGCTCCAGATCCTCGCGATTGGGCCGCTGCTGGATCTTGGCCTTCAGCAAATCGCTGGTCTTGGCCCGCTCCAGTTGCTTGCATTGTTCGTGGATGGCGGGCGAGGTTTTCAAAGCTGTTTTTTTTTTTTTTTTTTTTGTTGGAAAAGATAAAGGATAAACGAAATTTTAATTAAATCAATGAATGCCCAGAAATATAAAGGCTGAAGGGCCTTGACCTCAATTAACTAATCTATTTTGCTGGAAAAATAAGGAAACGGAGTGACCGAAGAGCTGAAACACCTCTTCCTGGGAAGCAGAAAAATTCTAAGGAATAGGAACGGTCTTTTACCAATAGATTCTAGAAATGCTAAGAAGCTTTCCTAGGTTCGATACGCAGAATACGACTACTTTTAAGCATATATGTGTCGGATCCTAATAAATTCTCAGTGTATTTTGTTTTGTTTGCTGTCCAAGAATTCACTACGAGATTGTTTGCAGTGTTCTTGTCTTTCGTTGCCTTCTTTACGTCCACTTTCTTACTGTCCACTGCCTGTCCTATTGCTGTGCATGCTTATTCTAGACTGCATGATGAAACTATATATAATAATCAGCCGGGCTCCGGTTTTCACTTTCACAAAAGTTCTCCGATTTACTTTTGAAATCACATAAATTGGTGCTCCCGTTTTCACCTTCCGCAAGATTTCTTCGTTTTCAAAACGAAAACATTTTCCTCGACGAAGTGAAAAGAAAACGGCTTTTAATACAACAAAACGAATCTTAATTGCAAAAGGAAAAAAATAGATGACTTATTGATGCATTAACATAAATTTGACACCATTATCAGGGAAATTTAGATTGTGCATTCGTACGTTATCGAAACAGAACATCTGGGTAAGGATAGCTGCTTCCCGCCACATTTAATTCAAAATGTATGTGCAACAAATTCATTTTTTGACCATTAGCAATTTAATTTTCAATAGACATGCTGTTACTCACAGTTTGTCAGACATGTTAAATACACAGGGGTGCATCTAAGATGTCTTGATCTTCTTAACTCGCGCACTTTCTGCCGTCGTTTTGCTTCAAAACAAGCAATTTAAAAAATAAAGGCATTTTTATCACGCTGTATATTTTCGAAGCAACCAGGTCAGCTGTTTATGTTTGCCAGAATCGATGAGAAAATTAAACATATCGATACCTAAAAACGAAACGTTTTGGCTGAAAACTTAATCCGCAAAAGTAAGTGAAAACCGGAGCCTGTCTGAATGTATAATTTCATCATGTACCCACACAGTTGCCTGGAGTAATGAAGTAACATGTCACAATAGAAACTGGACACATATGGCTCTACATATGTGAAGCAGCAGAATGGTTTAACCATAGAAACCACACAGAGAGAGAGAGAGAGAGAGAGAGTTTTTTTTGTTTAAAGGCCCCAATAATAAGGATATCTTTAATGCATTTTTTGAATAACTAAATAAATAAATCCCTTATTTTCGTTGGTCTCTGTTTAAATTATTCTTTTCCCCCATTCGAATGCTGAGAAGTTCGGCCATGGATGTTCTTATTCTTTTTATTCTGTGGAAAATCTATCACATAAATTCAAATTTACTTTCACTTTTGTTTGGCGTTCGAGAGCTTTGAATTAGTTTGTAAATTTTAGTATTTTTACTGGATTCCTCTTCAGGGCAGGGCAGGGCCATGCAGGGTTCTCTCTTTTTTTTCCCTTCATTCTGTTGAATTTTTTTTTTGATTTATTTATTTTTTCGTTTTTGTTTTATTTTGAGGCTGTGCATAAATTTGAATGTTATTCGACTGAAATATATTTGCATATCCTTTTTGGCCGAAAGCAGATGCTTTGAGCCAAATAAGTGGGGTTAATAAGGATTGTATCGATCTGTGGACTAGCTATAGGGAGATTCTCCGCCCTTACACCCTACACCCCAACCACCGTGTAGTACTTACATGGTATGATGCCCTGTTCGACCAGCTGCGAGTGAGGTCGTCGCACCATGAGCTTCACTTTGAGCGCTGCAAAAAAAAACAAAGATACAAAATATAGCATATACATATGGAACATTCAACAAGTTGAAGACACACACACACATATAAGCAGAAATCAAACATAAATTAACGCAGAACAATGCCAGATGAACAAAAAAACTTTTCCGCTTTTTTCTTCATTCTAAAATGTTCACAACGATGCGCAAGGCGCACGCAATAAATGTCGAGCCCACGACAACACATAAAAGGCAGCTACAAATGGGACAAAAAAAAACAAAGGCGCGGACTGAAAAAAAGGAAAACTTTTTATTATCTTTATGTGCAGGCGATGATGATGTTATGAAGAGTGCTGTATACATATATACATAAATACATATATATATTTGGCATGGAACTTTTTAAAGAGAGAAATAGAGTAGAAAGTTTGTGCGTGTTGTGCGAGAAACAGGCCCCAAGAAAAAAAGAGGCTCCAAGGTCTGGGTCCCCCTGGGCGTATACGTAATAATCTGATTAGATTCTCGCTGTTTTTCGGCCTGGCTAAATGACAGATTGATGTCAATTAACTAGGGGCTTCAGTCGATGAGACGAGACTGCTGCTTAGACCGAAAGAAAATCGTATTGATTTTGGGTGAACGGATTTCACTTAAGATCCAATTTATATTATGAACGAGAACTGTATCAAAATGAATCAATTAATGGGGTATTGGTCCCGGGCACTTTTGTTCATCAGCTCCAAACCGGCTGCTGCTGCATTTCGTTAATGTAATTCAGGTCCAGGCTTTGGCAGATTTCGACCTGTTGTCCCAAATAACATTATCTTCAATTAGCATTCAACGCAGTACCTATCAAAATGTTTTACAAAATGGCCAACGAGCCATATAATTAAAACGAAATAATGCGAATTAAGGATAAAGCAGGGATCTAGGCTCAGGGATAAAGCCAGAGCAGCAAGAAATTGAAGGTAGAAGTCGCAAAATGAAATGAAAACACAAACAAAGCCGTATACCCCAAAGAAGCAACAACAAATATAAAGAATATGGAATATGGTAGGTGGTAGGTCGATGGTAGGGCACTGCATTGTGGTTTTCTGTCTGCGGTTTAGGGCCAAAATGCATTTGCAGACCGGGGCCCTGGTCTGCGGTTTCTGCGCGTACTCATACAGGCCATATTCTCTCAGCAGAATCCCAAGTAAATGGGTTAGAAATTCATTTTAGGCGAATATTTCTGTGACAAGCAACAGACGACACCTAAAAAAAACGAAACATTTTACGCCACAACAAAGTCGACATCAAAGTGACGGTGACGTTATTAAAGTAATTTAGGCTCTTTGTCGGAAATCATCATAAAAAAAACGAGGGGGAACGTTGTGAGTTGCTGCTGCGACCGCAATTCTACATTTATACCCGATACTTAGTCGGTATGGCTCTCCTCCGCCAGACGGCGCGTAACATTTAACGTCAAATAGTGCGTGCGAGAGAGAAAAAAAATCAGTCAAAACGTGTCGTCGGGCGCTGCGTAGCCGCAGCCAGATTCGGCAATCTGTAGATATGGTCATTCTCTAAGATTGTGCGTGTTTAATTTTCTCGTATCTTCGTATCCACAGATTTTCGTCCATTGTGGGGGCGGACGGCGGTGGGGCGAAGTTTTGAAATAAACTTGTAACAGTGACATATCACAGAAGTCTGGATACAAAATGTCGTTGCTCTAGCTCTTATAGTCTCTGAGCACTAGGCGCTCATAGGGACGGACAGACAGACATGGCTCAATCGACTCGGCTATTGATGCTGATCAAGAATATATATACTTTATGGGGTCGGAAACGCTTCCTTCTGGACGTTACACACATCCACTTTCACCACAAATCTAATATGCCCGTATACTCATTTTGACAACAAACAAAAGTCAAGCGAGCTGCCACACGGAAGACAGAGGCACAGACAGGGGGCGCAGCTGTTGACTGAATGGGGGACGCTCGATTTTACGATTGAAGTGTGCCACACAAAAATGTACGCAAAAAAAAAAAACACCAAATCCAAGGTTACCCGAATCTTTTCATACTCTTCGCGAAAATATTTTGGCCATGTAACTCACACACGCACACAACCATCTCTCGATGACGACACAGTCGTCCTCCTTAGGGAATTAATTATGCGCGAAATTTGTTGCTGCTTTAGCTTCTAAATCTTCCATACTTCGATCGACCGACCGACTGATTGGTAAAAACAATAGCATAAATTCCAAATTAAACACATAAAAGTTTTTATGCGTAAGGCAATCAAATTGTGTAGACTTTTTCCACCGACACAACAATTTTCTTTTTTCTTTTCTTGTTTGTTCGTATTTTTGCGGTTAGGCAGCGCGCTCTTCTTTCGAGAGGCTTCCTCCCCAATCCACCACAGTGCTGACCGAAAGGCGAAGGTCAGGTATACAATTCTTGAATGTGAGAGAAAATCAGATAAAAAGAGAATGGGTCGAGTTGGTAGAGAGCCTCACAGAGATATATATTTCTATATATATTGTATTATAACATCGATTACGTGATCAAACGATGGCGTCTTTTGCCCAGCATCAGTGCTAGAGAAAATGAATGAAATGGCAGCCAGGGACCCAAAGACAGTAGGCTAAATTGGAGAGTAAATTGCTCAAAAAATTAACGGGTTCCTTGGGTAACTTAAAAGTTTTCCAAAAAGAAATTTCAAAGAAAACCGGCAAATATTCACATGGAAATGTCTTGCTTTGATACAATTTAACCTTCTTCCCATTGCCATTGCATCGAGCTTGATATTCATTTAAAAAGGAGCCTCTGGGTGGATATGCTCTAGCCACAACCACTGTGCCACACACAGGCCGTGCAAATGTGGCTCCTGAATCAGCAGCCTCCGCCCCCTCCCCTCTCTAGTGCCTCCTGGGGTCGCGTGCATCGTGTTTATTTGTCAAAACATTTTGCAGCAGCACCGACACCGACACCACCACTGCCGTCGACGCCCCATCATTGAATGTGTGTGTTGGCCATGTGTTTACAATAAATTCTTTGGCAAAATGTTTACACCCAACGGGACTGAGAGGCAGTGGCAGGTTCTAGCTGGTGGTTGCGGCTAAATATGCAGTTTATTGTTAGATAACTTTTTGGGCGCCTGCCGGAAACATTTTGCCTGCCCCATTCTCCCATTTTGGCCTGAAAATTTGCCAAATAAATACAAATTTCGTACTTTTTTGTCAGGGTCAGACGGCGTAATTGAACTTCTTTCGTTTTTCGTTGGCCTTTCCGGTTAGATCCACAAAAAAACAAAAAAAACACAACAACAACGAGGGAGAACGTTGTGTGTTGCTGCTGCGACCGCAACTCTACATTTATACCCGATACATAGTCAGTATGGATCTCCACCGCCATACGGCGCGTAACATTGAACGACAAAGAGTGCGTGCAAGAGAGACACAAAATCAGTCAAAACGTGTCGTCGGGCGCAGCGTAGCCACTGCAAATTGATTTTTTCTTTTTGGATATAATAATGATCCGATCTGATCCAGATTCGGCAATCTGGTAGATTTGGTCATTCTCTATGATTGTGCGTGTTTATTTTTCTGGTGTCTTCAAAATTGTGGATGCCACAGATTTTCGTCCTTTGTGGGGGCGGACGGGGGTAGGGCGAAGTTTAGAAATACACTTGTAATAGTGACATATCACAGAAGTCTGGATACAAAATGTCGTTGCTATAGCTCTTATAGTCTCTGAGCACTAGGCGCTCATAGGGACAGACAGAGAGACATGGCTTAATCGACTCGGCTATTGATGCTGATCAAGAACATATATACTTTACGGGGTCGGAAACGCTTCCTTCTGGACGTTACACACATCCATTTTCACCAAAAATCTAATATACCCCTATAGTCATTTTGAGTATCGGGTATAAAAATGCCATGCAAGTTGTGCAGGCGGCACGAGCTGTCAGAGCTATTAGCGAGTATGCATCCCCAAACCCCAATCCTCAGCCCCATCCCCACAGACAGACAGACAGATCCAATGGCCCGACGGCTGTCATCTTTTTGGCCATTCAAAATTAATAAGAATATTTCTCTTCACTCGAGAAATGCCACCGAAAATATGTAGGCCAGGCCGAGGAAAAACTGTTGACAAAATAGAGAACATTTTTCAGTCTATGAATGGGTTCCCGCTGCGTTGCTGTGCCGTGCCCCAAGTGCCTGCCTGTTGCGCCTGTGACAGCTTCATTAAAACTTGTAAATGCGGGAAAACGCTCTCTAGACGGTGATGCTGCTGCTGCTGATGATGATGATGATGATGATGATGTGGAGGATGTAGCAGCATTTATGACTAACCAAAACAAGATGACAAATGCCAAACAGCCGCCACAAGATAGTTCTTTTGGCGTGGGCGTGGACTATGATCTAGGGCCCAAAAAAGAATGCTTCTCTTCCATTCAGAGCATTCAGAACACTCCGAACATTCAGAGCATTCAGGGGGCGTCAACTCACATTCTTTGTTCTTGTCCATGGCTGGCTGCAGGGGACTGGAATCAACGATGGCCTTTGGTGGCGATTGTCTGGCATCGTAGCAGTCCGAATTGTTGCCATCATCGCTGCTGCCCAGAAATGTAGCATGCAGTCGTTGCTCACCTGGAAACAGACACATGAAAAGGATACCCCAAAGAGTTTCCAGAAGCCGGGTACTCACCCTCTGACATATCGTCGTAGGCCTCGTGCAGCAATATGAAATCCTGAAAGGAGTGCTGCAGGGCCTTGCCGCTGAGCCTGGTGGCCAGCAGACCGTTGCAGGCGGCGTTCGAAATGAGCTCTACGGTGGTCAGTGGCGATGTGGATATGGTGGCAAGCAGCGAGGAGCTGCCGCTGCCACTGCCACTGCTGCCGCTACCGCTACCGTTGCTGCAACCGCTGCTACCACTGCTCAGGCTGTGCAACGAGGCGGATTTCACCAGTTGGCCCAGCTTCTGGCAGCTGTTGCTGTTGCTGTTGCCGTTGTGCGTCTTCTGGGTGGCCTTGAGCGTCCGTGCCAGCCCCTTGGTGGGCGACGTGGAGGTGGATTTGTTGAGGAAACGGCTCGTCGTCGCTGCACCACCACCACTGGAGTGGGAGCTGCAACTGCTTCTGCTGCTGCTGCTGCTGCTGCTACTGCAGCTGCTCAGGCTGCTGCTGTTGGACTTCTTTGAGAAATTGGAGCTAATGGATGAAGCAGGCGATGCGGAGCTTGAGCTGGAACTGTGGCTCAGTACCGCTGTCTGTTGATGCTGCTGCTGTTGGAGTGTATGATTGTTGTTGTTGCTGCCGATCTTCGTGTCTGTGGTAATGGGTATGACACTGTGACTGGCCACCAACTGGTACTGATGGTGCTTTTGGTGCAACTGCAACTGCTGTTTGCTGGCTGCTGCTGCTGTAGAACCCGTGCTGCTCTGAAACCAACTGGGAAAATTACCCTTGAGCGTGTCAAATAGATCCTGATCGAGCGTTAAACGCCACGATGCAGGTCCTCCGTCCACGCTGTGCGTAGACTCTGGAAATAGATCAAAGAAAATCGATTTCGATTAGTATGCGATGGGTTTATCTCTATGATTATGCTTAATGAGTATACATACATATGTATAAATAAATTGATTCGAACTTATATATTTTCCTTTAAAGTTTCATTTCTAAATAAAGAAATGCGCTGAGAAGGGATATTCAAAAGTGGTTGAGAAAAGGAATTCTTTAAAGCAGACCTCGCAAATAACGTTTGACACTTTCGGGGTGTCTGTCATTTACGGACACATTCAGAAAAGGGACAGAAAAGACTGTTCTTGCTGTTTTTGCTCAACTCGCTCTTCGCTCAATCAAAGACCGATTGTTTCTCTTCTCTTTTGTTACTGTTTTTCACTGAGCATCTAGTCGCGAGCGAACGAAAAAAGTGTCTTTTGCGTATGTACATATGTACATATGCGTGCTTGTAAGTGTGGTACCTATGGCAACGATCACTTGCCTTTGTGAATTGTATGCGGTTTGACTATTGGCGATTAAAATGAATTAAATTTTGTATATGTAGGTATAACCTCCATTAGCATCACATCTCTTCTTCATCGTATCTTAACATTTCGTCTTAACAATTAGATCCATTTAAATTTTTCTTTAAGTTTTAAAAAGGTTGTTTTTTCGATCGGCAATTTAAAATGTACATACATACATATGTACAGTGGGTAACTTTAATATTCGGCATTTTTTTTTCTCAACTTCAAACGCGAATAAAATGCATACAACTACAAAAAAATAAAAAAAATTTAATGAGGGAATAAAAGCTTGAAGTTTTACCTTTTCAGAGAGGTATATATAATAATGATTTTATTTTAAATGAATAGAAAATATAATTAAAAAAAGGTCAAAATTTGCGTTACTTTAATATTCGGTATTTTCTTATATGACTAAAAAAAACCTTCTTAATCTCGAAAAAAAACGTAATTTTATATTTTATTATGATACCCATTATTTGTTAATGTGTTGCTTAGGCGTTTGTCATATTTTTTTATGATTTTTTGTATATTCATGGCCGATTTTGGCCAACTCTTCCTGAAGCCGTTCCTTTAACGCGGATATGGCCGATATTGGCGTTTTGCGTACACGGCGGTACAGCTAGCTCCACAAATTTTCAATAGGGCTTAGATCAGGCGATTGGGGTTTCGCTTCCACTAATTTTGGGCAGTTATATAGCAGCCAAGACCTTACTTTATAGGCCTAATGCTTCGGGTCGTTGTCCTGATGCAAGTTGAACGTGTTGCCAATGCCCATTTTCCTTGCCGTCTGCTTACAATTTTCTTTCAAAATTTTCTGGAATTGAAAGCTGAGGTCTTTGCCGACCACGGAAAGACCGTTTCAGCCCAAACCATTCGACGTACCATAAAAAAAACATGGGTACAACGGACGAGTTGCAAGGAAAAAGTCTTTGCTCTCTGAGCGCAACCGAAAATTAAGGAAGGAGTACGCCAAAAAGGACCAAAGCTGGTGTGATGATGTAATATTCTTAAAAGAAAGCAAATTCAACCTTTTTGGCAGTGACGGCAACACTATAGGTTGCCGGAAACCAAATACGAGCTGCATAAGAATCTCTTAAGACCAACAGTGAAACACGGCGGGGGTAGCGTTATGATTTGGGGCTGCATTTCGACAAAAGGAGTAGGAAATCTGGTTTTCATTGGAGGAATAATGAATCAAGATCACTATCTGAAAATTTTGAACCAAAAAATTGTAAGCAGACGGCAAGGAAAATGGGCATTGGCAACACGTTCAACTTGCATCAGGACAACGACCCGAAGCATTAGGCCTATAAAAAAGGTCTTGGCTGCTATATAACTGCCCAAAATTAGTGGAAGCGAAACCCCAATCGCCTGATCTAAGCCCTATTGAAAATTTGTGGAGCTAGCTGTACCGCCGTGTACGCAAAACGCCAATATCGGCCATATCCGCGTTAAAGGAACGGCTTCAGGAAGAGTTGGCCAAAATCGGCCATGAATATACCCAAAAAATCATAAAAAATATGACAAACGCCTAAGCAACACATTAACAAATAATGGGTATCATAATAAAATATAAAATTACGTTTTTTTTTTCGAGATTAAGAAGGTTTTTTAGTCATATAAGAAAATACCGAATATTAAAGTAACGCAAATTTTGACCTTTTTTTTGTTTAATTATATTTTCTCTATTCATTTAAAATAAAATCATTATTATATATACCTCTCTGAAAAGGTAAAACTTCAAGCTTTATTCCCTCATTAAATTTTTTTTATTTTTTTGTAGTTTTATGCATTTTATTCGCGTTTGAAGTTGAGAAAAAAAAATGCCGAATATTAAAGTTACCCACTGTACATATACCAAAAAGAATAGAATATCACATACAACCCTTTTGCTGAGAGGAAGGGCCTGGGAGCGAGAGTTGTTGTTGCTTAGAGAGCTGGGTAGGCAGCAAAGAAAAGTCTCGTTAGTTATTCTTTAGCTTAATGCAATGTCTTGGATTTTCGAGAGCGAGGCCTCAGAGAGAGAGTCACCGCCTCAGCTGAGTGCAGAGCATGGTTGTTGCTGAGAGAGCCAGTTCGCCAAGGAAATGAACATGATCGGACATGTTGTTGTTTTTGTTGTCTTTGCTGAGAGAGCTAAAGAAGTATGGAATTACTGAGAGACAGTAATGGAATTGCGCGGGAGTGTGTCATTGCGTGAGAGGAACAAATGCACATCAAAAGATAAGTAAGACAAAATGCCAGAACTGGAGCCAGCCCAGGATGCAATACCAATTTACAGTTTAAGCTAATTTCACTAGTTTTTTGTATTTGTTTTGAGCTTAATGTTAATTATATGCACTCTCTACTCCTCACTCACTTTCTGTATTCTCTTTGTTTTTCCATCTCTTTTAACAAATTTATTTATTCAAATGCTTCACCCTTTGCCTTTGGTGGCGCAGGGGCGGGAGCTTCTTCCGCTTGTGTGCTAGTTATTTATGCTAAACACTAAACGCTTCCAACTAACCTAGTTAGTGGTACCACCATCCAACCCACCTACCCCTTTGGCCACATCACCATCCATTCACTATTCGCCATTCGTCCCTCCTGTGGGGTCATGGAAAACATGGCACAGCGCGTACTTTGTATTTATTTTTTAAAATTCTTTTCAACATCTTTTCTGCATATCTCTTTTTTCGTATCTTTCGTCGTCTTTCTCTTTGTATCTTCCTTTATTCTATATTCTTTTCTCTGTTTACGCTGTTGCCGAGTGTTTCCCCAGACTTTTTATGGCAAATTTTTTGGCTTCAGAATTGCACAAAGAAATATCGGTGGTCGGTGGATGGGGGGTGCATATCGAAATGTATAATGATTCGCAATGAAATGCCTGTGCCTGTGCGAAATGATTTAACTGGTGGCGACAGTAATGCGAATTGCGGCGAAAAATCTTGGCACGCCGCTTTGGGCGTATTGCATCATGCAATCATTGCCCCAAAGCGGACATTCCCAGACACGCCTCAACTTATGCAATAATCTTCATTTTAGCCACTTTTTCGTGGGAGTATAAATAGTACGGCTAGAAAAACGGTTTAGAACCTTTATAGAGACTCTGTGATGGACGGAAAGGACAGGACGGGACAGGATAGACGGGACGGGACGGAATGACATGCACTTGTCAAATTTGTTTTTTTTTTTGGTTATTTTTGGCAAATGTTCTTTTTTGCTTTTTCCTTCCACTTTGATTGTTATTTTTTGTTGTTCGGAACTTAAAAAGGTTCTGCATACATTGTTGTTGCGGCTATTAATACCCTTTAGAGGACGGCCAGCAGCTGTTTCTCCGCTCCTCACTGTCTCTCTCACACTCTGCCGCTGCTTCTGTGACGTGGGCGACTGATGTGACACTTTCATGCATTAAGTTTTTCTACTCAGTCGTTTGTTGATTTAAACTAAATTTAAAATTGCAATGCAAATAAATAAATAAATATGCCGCTCTCTGTGCGGCGCTGCAGTTGCAGTTGCTGTTGCATTTATTGGTCAGTAAAGCAGAGCGCCAAACAAAAACAAACAAACATGCACTACGCGACGCCACCCACCCACACAAACACTTCTCTTGTTGTAGCATAGCTTTGATGCTTGTTGCCCCACTCTGTGTGCATGGTGGCGCGACATGTTGTCCACACGCAGGCACATGGCCTGAGACCGTACCACCAAAGCCATTGCCAATTCTATTTCTGTGGCAGCCAGCAGCAGCGAATGCAAGTGGTTTCTCTTGGCCACAACACAGACACACACGTCTCAAACTTTCACGGGCTGCAAACACAAGGGGCAGGCGACTAGCGATAGGAGATAACGCCTTGGTCATTAGAATTTGTTAGTTCTTGCATGAAATAGCATAAAACTCACACACAAAGGGAAATGAGAGTGAAAACTAGTGAGTGATACGTTAAAAAAAAAACTAAGGGTATACCAAAATAAGAAGAAATATTCATATTTTTGAGGCAGAAAGTCCACAGATGTTTTGTAGTTTTGTACAAATAATCATGAGCTAACAGCAAAGTAAAAACAAATATATGGTTATCAATTTCATTGCTAATATTACACTTTATATTAATTGTAATATATTAATATTCTATGAAGAAAAGGGCCCCACGCAGTTCTTGCTGTTATGGAAATTATAATCAAAGACAAGGACAAACATCGAACATTTGATGATAATCAATAGAGAAAGCATATACCACCACATTCCAACAGATACACAGAGAGAGAGAGAGGGAAAAAGCTAGGGAGAGTGATAGAAACAGGTGTACTTTCTTCTGTTAAAAGAAAAAGGTTGGAGGCGTTGACAAAACTACATATAACCTTGAAGGCATGTAGGCTTGAAACTCCTGCCCCTTTTCGGCAGATACACACAAGGTAAAGGTTCATTCAATTGGAACCGTTGTAAAACTAAGAAAGAATGATACGTTTGAAGGTATAGAAGCTTTTGATACCCTTCGATTTCTATTACAATCTAAAGATAATAGTGTTCTAATAAGTTATGTGAGGGTTCCTAATGTTACATAAAAGCATATTTGATTTCTCATTTTTGCTTAAAAATATGTATGTACTTCCTTTTCTCAGTCAAAATCGTAATACCCTCTAAAGAGGATATCATAAAGGACTTGTAGCGTGAGCACTTAGTTTGATTTCACGGCCAAGGAGGCCAGTCCCAGAGTCTAAGCGCTCCATGACCAAAACTAATCATTCACTGGCAGTAGCGGAAGTTCAGGCGGAAGTTGTAGCACATTCCATTCCTCACCTCCAAAAGTGTGTGTTTCTCTATATGTGTCTGTGTGTGTGTATCTGTGTGGCATCGTTACTTCCAGAGCAAACATCAATTATGTATACGGCTGGTATGGCGGGTACGGGTAGATATGCTGGGGGCCCATACACGAATCAACGCGCCCTAAAGTATGCTACAACATGGAGGTTGCTTTGTGTTGGTGTAGCATGCCAAATCACACCACTCTCTCTCTCTCTCTCTGTGTGTGTGGGTGGGTGTGGCTTCCTTTTTGGCCAAGACACAGGAAACAGGATGCTGTTAACGCTCAAATTCAACATAATCGATGCTTGTCGTACGAGTGCTCGCATTTAACCTGGCAATTTGTTGGCGGCTTCATAAACATTTAGTTTTATTTCCAGTTTATCTTCTGGCCATTACTCCAGACCCCTCCCTCACTCATGCTCTCCACTCTTTCCCCTTTTTTCTTGAGCGAAAAGTCTAAAAGTGAACCCCCTCCCTCCCATTTGTTCTATATTACTCGGCAATTTATTGCTCATCAAATTAAAAAAACGATGGCATTTAATTATTAAAAAAAAAAACGTGCTATCCACTGATTTCCATGACTGCCCCTGCCTCCTCTCTCTCTCTCTCTGCCACAAATCGTGACCATTGCAAAAAAAAACGAGGGGGAACGTTGTGAGTTGCTGCTGCGACCGCAACTCTACATTTATACTCGATACATAATCAGTATGGCTACATTAAACGACAAAGAGTGCGTGCGAGAGAGACAGAAAATCAGTCAGAACGTGTCGACGGGCGCTGCGTAGCCACTGCAAATTGATTTGTTACTTTTGGGTATAACAATAATCCAATCTGATTCGGATAAGGCAAGATTCGGCAATCTGGTAGATATGGCCATTCTCTGGACGTTACACACATCCATTTTCACCAGAAATCTAATATACCCCTATACTCATTTTGAGTATCGGGTATAAAAACAGCAATCCAAGAGATGCGACATTTACATATTCATTTGAATGCCAATAACAGCTGCAGCAGCAGCAACAGAAGCAACATCGCTGCTGACAGCTTCGACAAGTGCGAAGGAGGATTATGCAAGCGCCATGAATACCAGAAACAAAAGAGAGAGAGAGAAAGAACACATCACTGAAGAAAAAATTCAAATGTATACGTATACGGGAGAAACAACAACTAATACTCATAGCCGTGCCGTAGCCTCAGTGCCATGTGTCGCTGTCTGTGGGGTAGATGGATGGGTGTACGGTACGCCATGATACAATAAGATACGAATACGAATAGTACTCGTGGATAATCCGCTGGGGTGCAATGTGTATAAGGCTGCAAATTGAAACGTATATTTGTAAACAATACGCAGACGTCATAGACGAAAACCGAAAACCCATTTAGATGCGCACAAACACATACGTACATACGAGAGTACACGAGTATGTACATCCAGAAACAGAACACTATTTCGAACAGAACAGAAAAAAACCCAATAACGAGGGGGAACGTTGTGAGTTGCTGCTGCGACTGCAACTCTACATTTATACCCGATACATAGTCAGTATGGCTCTCCTCCGCCAGACGGCGCTAACATTGAGCGAAAAAAAGTGCGTGCTAGACAGACAGAAAATCAGTCAGAACGTGTCGTCGGGCGCTGCGTAGCCACTGCAAATTAATTTGTCCTTTTGGTTATAATAATGATCCGATCTGATCCAGATTCGGCAATCTGGTAGATTTGGTCATTCTCTATGATTGTGCGTGTTTATTTTTCTGGTGTCTTCAAAATTGTGGATGCCACAAATTTTCGTCCTTTGTGGGGCGGAAGGGGGTGGAGCGAAATTCTGAAATAAACTTGTAACAGTGAGATCTAACAGTAGTGTGGATACCAAATTTGGTTGCTCTAGCTTTAATAGTCTCTGAGATCTGTGGAAGCCACAGATTTTCGTCCTTTGGGGGGGCGGAAGGGGGTGGGGCGAAATTTTGAAATACACTTGTCTCTGAGATCTAGGCACTCATTTTTAGCGATAGGCAAAGCCGACCATGAAACTTGTCTGTTAGAAAGAGACGGAGCAAGAGAGAATGAAATGGTTTTCTTCATTCTGGCTATAATAATGATACAATCTGGTTTAGATTCTGCGATTCTGTGTTTTTGGTTTTCTCGTATCTTTAAAATTGTGGATGCCACAGATTTTCGTCTTTTGTGGGGGCGGGGCGAAGTTTTGAAATACACTTGTAACAGTGAAATACATATCACAGAAGTCTGGATACAAAATATCGTTGCTCTAGCTCTGATAGTCTCTGACCACTAGGCGCTCATAGGGACGGACTGGCGGACGGACGGACAGACAGACATAGCTCTATCAATTCGACTATTGATGCTGATCAATAATATATATACTTTATGGGGTCGAAAACGCTTCTTTGTGGACGTTACACACATCCATTTTCACCAAAAATCGAATATACCCGTATACTCATTTTGAGAATCGGGTATAAAAATAGTCAGAAAGAAAGGATTGAGTATACATATTTATATATAGATACACTTGCAAAAAGGGATATAGATAAATATAGATAAAAGATAGATAAACAGACAGATAAATAGATATATCTATTAAAATAGTGGTTCCAGGCAACCGAGGGGTTGACACGCAACACTTAGATCTATACATACGTACATGTGTCAAGGGTTTCTTAAATTTGTCAGCCAAATATCTTACAAAATAGAAGACTTAACCCAACCGAAGGGCGCTACCGCATAACGCGGGACACATAGATAGAAGATGGAAGCAGAGTTACAGATAGAACATTTTCTACCCTTTCAAGCCGTCCAATGTGCATAATCATAATAGACACCCGTTCAAAGGGTATATTCAAATGAAAATTACATTTCGCCAGAGCCAAGAAATCGTTTGGCGATTGCCACAGCGCTGTGTTGTGTGCTGTGCTCTAGCCGCGTTTCATTTCATTTCATTTTGGTCATAATGCTGGAAACGTGTTTTTCCACTCGTATCACAGAGCAGGCAGCAGGCAACAGCAAAATATACAATATGTATGTATGTATATATGTATGTATATGTATCTATCTATAATAAAATAGTCTATGGCGAGGCATTTTATTTTATAGTTTTTAATATGCATAAACTTGTATTGCCTTTTTGGTATCGGTATTGGCTCGTTGTTTGCCAGATATTTCGCATGTTATCGCCGCATTTGACAAGTGTCAGGTAGCTCTGGCACAACGCAACAAAACAGATACAAAAACAAAAGACAAAAAAAAAACGAGGGGGAACGTTGTGAGTTGCTGCTGCGACCGCAACTCTACATTTATACTCGATACATAATCAGTATGGCTACATTGAGCGACAAAGAGTGCGTTCGGGTCAGACAGAAAACGTGTCTGAACGTGTCGTCGGGCGCTGCGTAGCCACTGGAAATTGATTTGTTCCTTTTGGCTATAAAAATGATCCGATCTGATCCAGACTCGGCAATCTGGTAGATATAGTCATTTTCTATGATTGTGCGCTTTTAGTTTTCTCGTATCTTCAATATTGTGGATGCCACAGATTTTCGTCATTTCCGGGGGCGGAAAGGGGTGGGGCGAAATTTCGAAATACACTTGTGCAGGTTTGATATCACAGGAGTGTAGATACCAAATTTGGTTGCTCTAGCTCTTATAGTCTAGATCTAGGAACTCACTTTTAGTGATAGGCAAAGCCGTCCATGAAACTTGTGTGTTAGAGAGAGACAGAGCGAGAGAAAACTAAATTTTTTGCTTCATTCTGGCTATAATAATGATACGATCTGGTTCAGATTCTGCAGTCTAGAAGATATTTTCATTCTCTACGGTTCTGCGTTTTTGTTTGGTTTTCTCGTATCTTTAACATTTTGGATGCCACAGATTTTCGTCCTTTGTGGGGGCGGAAGGCGGTGGGGCGAAATTTGTAAATACACTTGTAACAGTGACATATCACAGAAGTCTGGATACAAAATGTCGTTGCTCTAGCTCTTATAGTCTTTGAGCACTAGGCGCTCATAGGGACGGACAGACGGACGGACAGACGATCTGATCAAGAATATATATGTATACTTTATGGGATCGGAAACGCTTCCTTCTGGACGTTACACACATCCATTTTCACCACAAGTCTAATAAACCCCTATACTCATTTTGAGTATCGGGTATAACAACAGATTTTCAGGAGCGTGTTTTATTTTTTTGGTTGGGGGGAGGAGGGAGGCAGGCAGGCGGCGCTCCAATTGGCATTGAAAATGGAAAATATTGTTTTGGTCTGATCTGCCAAGTGTTTTTTCTTTTTGTTTTTTGGGTCTCTGTCTGGCTTTATCAATGGCAAATGGCATGAGTCATGTGGCATGGGGGAGGTGAGGGTGGCGATTTATGTGTAAGTATTACGAGTACTACAACATATGATTTATCCAATTGTTTTTTTCAATAACAACGAAATAACAAAAGAGAAATTCATATTCCATGAATTCTATTGATTATTCCAGAGTTTTCTTCACAATATTTTAATACCTTTTTCTAATGGAGTTTGATTCAATTTGTAACCCCCCCTTTTTATACCCGATACTCAAAATGAGTATTGGAGTATATTAGATTTGTGGTGAAAATGGATGTGTGTAACGTCCAGAAGGAAGCGTTTCCGACCCCATAAAGTATATATATTCTTGATCAGCATCAATAGCCGAGTCGATTGAGCCATGTCTGTCTGTCCGTCCGTCCGTCCCTATTAGCGCCTAGTGCTCAAAGACTATAAGAGCTGGAGCAACGACATTTTGTATCCAGACTTCTGTGATATGTCACTGTTACAAGTGTATTTCAAAACTTCGCCCCGCCCACTTCCGCCCCCACAAAGGACGAAAATCTGTGGCATCCACAATTTTAAAGATACGAGAAAACCAAAAACGCAGAATCGTAGAGAATGACCATATCTTCTAGACTGCAGAATCTGAATCAGAACGTATTATTATTATAGCCAGAATGAAGAAAACAATTTCATTTTTTCTCGCCCTGTCTCTCTCTAACACACACGTATCATAGCCGGCTTTGCCTATTGCTAAATGTGAGTTCCTAGATCTCAGAGACTATAAAAGCTAGAGCAACCAAATTTGGTATCCACACTCCTGTGATATCGGACCTTGACGAGTTGTTATTAAAATTTCGCCTCACCCCCTTCCGCCCCCGCAAAGGACGGAAATCTGGAGCATCCACAGATCTCAGAGACTATTAGACCTGACTGTCGAGCTCTCACTGCTACAAAACTATTTGTAATTTTTCACTGCAGAACTCACTGTTGAGAGCTCACTACTACAAGTGTGTTTAAAAATTTCGCCCCACCCCCTTCCGCAGCCATAAACAACGAAAATCTGTGGCAACCACAATTTTGAAGATAGGAGAAAATTAAAAACGCACAATCAGAGAATGGCCATATCTACCAGATTGCCGAACCTTGCCGAATCCGAGTAAGATCGGATTATTATTATAGCCAAAAGTAACAAATCAATTTTCAGTGGCTACGCAGCGCCCGTCGACACGTTCTGACTGATTTTCTGTCTCTCTCGCACGCACTCTTTGTCGTTTAGTGTAGCCATACTGACTATGTATCGGGTATAAATGTAGAGTTGCGGTCGCAGCAGCAACTCACAACGTTCCCCCTCGTTTATAGTTGTTTTTCATAGTTTTTACACTTATTGCATAGTTTATTGTATTATTTTTTTTCGATACCCAATCGCAGTGGCATTGGGGATCTCTTCAAATCACACCACAGTGTTCTTTGATATAACTTTTGATATAACCATAATTTTACTTCTTTCTAAGGGAATTTCATTATATTTAGCAATCTTGGCAGCCGCCTAATCATAGGCATGGCTTTTAAAGAGGTTTTTTCAAGAATAAGATCTTTTAAAATCACACTTATTCTTTAACAATTTCTACACCAACTCAATGTTGTTTCTGCATCGGAATTACAAAAAAATCGGAGAATTTTTTTTGAACATTTCAGCTTTTCTTCAATTGCACCTATTCATACACCTTTCAACAGTATTACACCTTTAAATATTCCGAATATTGATGACTTTTCTGTTAAAAATCACCTTTAGCTCTTACTTAAAATTTTTCTGAAGCTTTAACTTTTGTTTTTGCTCTAAGATTACAAAGAAACGGAGTATTTTTTTTAAATTTTTTTCTATAACTCACAATTGCTCTTTCCACAGCTTTCAATATACCCTATCTCAATCATTTTCATGACGTTTTCCTTGCTTTTTTTCAACTTTTTGTAAATAGCCTTTTCCAGCCTTTGCACTTTTTTGCCGATTAAAACAATATATGTTTCCACACTTTTTGTTTTTGTTTTTGTATCACTTTTTGTAATTGATTTCAACGCTCAAGTGGGTGTTTTCTTATCATTTTTTTATATTTTCGTTTACTTTTTGTGGGGATTAAATAAAAGACTGGCACTTTTTAATGCGGCGGTTATCACTGTTTATGCCTCAACGTAATCGCTTAACTGAATCATTATCAGTCTACAAAGAGAGTGCGAGAGAGAGGCAGAGAGGGAGAGAGAGAGAGAGAGAGAGAGAGAGAGAGAGAGAGAGAGAGCGAGCGGGGGTAGGGGTATAGACAGAGTGAGAGAGAGAGAACAGATATCGCCCGTCCGGCATGGGTAGCGGGCGCCGGTATACTGAATGAAAACTGGTTGAGCGGTGGTTTCTGGGAGCGCGCTCCATGTTCGCACAGAAGTGACGTCGTTGTTCACCTGACCGATTGATTAATTGAGTGAGTGAGTGAGTGAATGACTCAGGGACTGATTGACTGACCAACTGACCAAATGAATGAGTGGGAAGCGACTTAACTGGCATTATATGACGTTTCTCTTTCAAACAAAAACGTTCTGTACTGTTGACATATTTACGCTTCATTGGCGTTGATTCTTTGCCCCACCCCGCCCCGCACCATCCTATTGCTGTTTCAGTCTCTTCTTTTTCTTTGAACAATGGCTGCTAATAAGCCTGTGCTAGTGCCCGTGCCTATACCCGTACCCGTACCCGTACCCCGTCCCGGGCCTTCCCCTTGTGCCTCTAGAATTGCAGTCTGCTTTTTCAGTGTCGAGTTCTGCACTGAAATTGAATTAAAAGCAGTTTTTGTTCAACTGTTGCATGCAAATGAGTTGCAGCAAACGTCAACAGTCGAACAGCCCAACAGTCCAATGCCTGCCTGCCTGTGGTTGCTGCTACTTTGTACCTGATCCCCACACACCCCTCCTGGCGTCCTCCTGGCAGCGGCTCTTCTGGCTGCTGCTGCTGTTGCTGCCGGACATGTTTTGCATACAAAGCTCGCTCCTCTCCCTCCCTCTATGACGTTGAATTTTGGCCTTTTATGGAGCCTGCACTTGCCTCATTGTAACACTTGAGAGGACACACACTTACACACTGAAAGGGTGGCCAGTTTTAGGCCAAGAGAATGCAATGATTGAATTGGAAGTTAATTAGAACGAAGGACAGACAGACATCCAGATACTCCTCTGGTGGGTTCGAGTTGTGAAAAGTGAACTCTCGTCATGCAACATATGTACTTTTCAGAGTATCTAGTGGTACCAGTGTTCTATCTACAGTTCCTGAATCGAGAAACCTTTCTTTCCTAGAAATATACATATGTAGATCCAAGATGACCATGTTGCTGCTAACCGCTCTCTAAGAGTATCTCTCTCTCTGTGTATCTGTGTCCTCAATTAAAATTAATTATGCCCAAACGATACGCTCAATAAAAATTTAATTTGCGAAAATATGAGCCAAGAAAATAAGCCACACAACACACACACACACAATGAGGGGGAAAAACTGAAAAATGTGACATTTAAGTGCCAGAAGGAGAAGAAGAATCATCATCGTCTACGAGTATCAACGACAAGTCACTTACACATACAATAATTGAATTTGAATTTTCAATGATAGCAAGAAGAGACACTGCTGCCACCCGCACCACAGCACTGTGCAACAGCAGGCAGCAGATTTTTGGCAAACTATTTATAATCCCAGAATCAAGAACGTTTTCTGGCTGCCTGGTTTTTTTTTTCGTTGGCAACAAACTGTGGCTGCCAGAAGTTCGAGTTGATTATAGGATACTATATATTCTATTCTCAAGCACCAATTTAACCAATAGATTCTCCAGATATTTCCCGCTAATAAAGACTTGAATTCGGGAAAACCTGTTGTGCATTTTGGGATTAAGCCTCAAAATTGTATTAAAAATAAAAAAAAATTTAAAAGTTTAAAATACAAATACACTCACACAGAGTCGCACTCAAACACTCACATAGAAAAGTCTACGAATACGAATACGGCCATGCTGTGTGCCAAGTGGAAAATATTTCACAAGTTTTTCTACACACCCGAAATTTTGTTGTTGTTTTTTTTCTGGCGGCGACTACACGTTTATTGTGTGAAAAGTACTATAGAACTGATAGGGAGCAGAAGAGACAGGAACGAAGAGAGCCTTCTCTTCAGCGGAAAAATGGAGAGACCGCTAGGGAGTGTAGAAGGAAGAGGAGGAGGGGGGTTGTCAGAGGGGAAGGAGGGTAGACAGTGCTGTTATGTTTAGTTTTCATACATTTAACTTGCTATTGTTGTTAGTGGAGCCGCAGAGGTACCTCCCTCTAGAATCTAGAATCCATTGTTGCCGGCAAAGCAAAAGTTTGAAATCCCGACAAAAGCGCTTGCAACACTAAGATACCCTGTAACGGAACTCTATCGACAATTATTGACTCTCAAAGCTCTTTGCTCCAGCACTGAAAGGCCAGGTGTTCAAACAGCCAGACGAAATTTTTTTGTATTCATTGTGTCAGTAATATTGAACCGATTCCAATCAGATTCTGCAATCTGGTAGACAAGACCATTCATAAAGATTCTACATTTACGGCTTTCTTGTAACTTTACGAATTAAATATACCCTTGAGTAATCTTTGAGAACCAAAAGAAATTGCAAAAAAAAACAAGGCATAACCAGCAACAAAAACAACAAAACAATGGATAAAAGCAAATTAAACTGAACATTTTTTGGCAAACAATTCAGGGCTAAATATTTTGCTTATGTGCTTTTTTCACACGCAGAAAATGCTTGCCTGCCTTGCCACGCCACGCCACGTATAGTAAAAGCGACGACGGGGAAAAATCTAGATAAAATCATCAGAAAATCTGTGAAAATCTAGCATTACTTGTATCATGCGGAATCAGATGATATTTTGAGAGGAAATTGTGATAAAAAAAAAAACAAAAATAATTGGATTGTTTCGCCATTTCCTGTTTCGAGAAGTACATAGATATTAAAAGATACTACAAAATATTATGAGAAGAATCTTTTACATTTAATTGAGAGATTTTTCTAGGTTAAGTGTATTTTAGGAAGGAAATTAAAGGAACTACTCTAGGGAATGATGGGAAGCTGTTACTTAAAGCTTAAATAAGAAGAACTCTTAAGAAGAAAATACTTACATATACTTTCAGATACTCGTATAATTAGCAGAAGTTTGGACATTTTTGGTGGGTTTTCTTCTTCTAGGATCTTCAAGGATTAAATTAATTTTAAGGGCTGGTTTCTCTTCGCGTTAACATATTTCGGACCGAAAAAGTGTCGGAAAACTGATTTTCTCAAGGGCTCATGCCAGCCACCGTCCGCCGGTTACGAATTGTTCGGCTCGATAAAAAGATGAAGTATAGACTATTGACAGCTGATTTAAAAAAGCCAGATGAAGAAGAAAAGAGGACACTTTGCGTTAAACGAAGCATACACTGCTCATTCAATGATCAAAGCAATTCTGTGTTTTGCGCTCAACAGCACATTTGTACGCTTAACAGCAAACAACCGACAAACTACCGGCCCTCGGCCGAGAAAGCCGAATGGTTCTTTGGACAAGTTTGTCTGGTCGTCAACTTTTTCGAATCGTCAACCAGTCGGCACCTTAATTCGATGTCGAGAAACCGCCCCTTAATGTTTGAGAGCTACTTAATAGGAAAAATGTCCTGCTTTAATTGACATTGAAAAGCATATTTTACCTTTGGGGTGGGTTCTTTCTGGGAAGTAGTACCCAAAAGAATAGGCTTTCATCTTTAATTTTAGAGCACTAGCGCTGCTAATGAGAGATACCTTAAGGAAGCCACACAAAACTAAGCCTTAATTTAAGCCCCTTCTCACTTTTCCCCTTTCATTCGGAGATCCCCCAAGTTATTACTAAAATATTACTTAAATATTCTTCAGGCTGCAGCCTTAAGCTCAGGTACAATTATTGTTAGTTCAAAGGGTTTTTGCGGGGGAGGACGGAGGAGGATGGATGGTGGTGGGGTTTCGAATGGAATATGGAGAATGGAGGTTAAGGTGAACGAAGGTACCTACCAGACATGAGGAGGAGACACACGCTTACACATTTAATTGCAAAAATGCTTAATTATGCATGAAACATTGCGAATAACCAAAGAGAAACATGCACATTAAAGGAAGGAGAGAGAAAGAGAGGTAGAAACACATACACTTCCATATACATATACATACACATATACATATACATACATATACATATATAAAGAGACAGAGAGAGACGCAGATAAATAATTAATGCGAAAAACAGAGGCCAGCCAGGGCAAAATGGAGAATTTTCGTGGATCAACTGTGGTTTTGTCTCTGTCTTTCTCTCACTCTTACACGCTTCTCTTCTCTTTCAATCGCTGATGCTACAGCGCGCGTTTATAAAGCAAACAAACAACGGCGCCACACACACACACACACACGCACACAAAGACAAACAGCATAGACAAGCAATATTTTGCGTGCCCCCTAATGACGCCTCTCCTCATTCCAGACGCAACAAAAAACCAAGAGCCAGAGTGAGAGAGAGCCAGAGAGAGAGAGAGAAAGGGGGGAGAAGAGGTGGAAAAACTGTTGCGCCTAGCCAACATTCGTTTGCAATTTTCAGGTCAATATTTCCCCCCCCTCCAAAAGGCAACAACAATTTGGAAAAGTCTGCGGTCAAGTTTGTTGTGATATTGAAAACAATCCCGTGCCCAGGTCCAGGTCCGGACTACCCCGACAATGAGGTGAGAATCGATTGGGAGATTTGTTGGAGAAATTCCAGAGCCAAACATTCCCACGCACAAACACACAAAAAAAATGTGTGGGGGTAACTTTTCCTCTTCCTGTTTTGTTTAAAAAATGTATCTTTTTTTAGAACTAGTTAAAGATTTATCTCTGGGTATCCGTTGATTGCCTCTTAAATATGCTGCAGCTTCAGAACGTTATAATCAGCTAAAAGAAACCATTAGAACCTCTAGAGGAATATCCTTTTATCATGCCCGTCTTAGGAAATTGCTTTGAAACACAGAGATTCTGGTGCTCAAGCATTTTGCCTGTTGTAGTGTTTCGATTGTGGTTAATTTTCATTCAATTTTTTTGATTTTGATTAAATTATCTTCGATTATGATGACAGAGTGGAGCTTTATTCCACACCACACAAAAGTGCTACAGAAGTGCTTCAGTTCTTTTGGTCTCTCTGAGATTCTGGGTTTTCGAACACCACTAAAATACTGCTGCTCTTTAGGAATACACGGTCAGGACCGATTCCAAAAAGAACGAGGGGGAACGTTGTGAGTTGCTGCTGCGACCGCAACTCTACATTTATACCCGATACATGCTCAGTATTGCTCTCCTCCACCAGACGGCGCTAACATTGAACGAAAAAGAGTGCGTGCTAGAGAGAAAAAAAAATCAGTCAGAACGTGTCGTAGGGCGCTGCGTAGCGACCGAAAATTGATTTGTTACTTTTGGCTATAATAATAATCCGATCTGATCCAGATTCAGCAATCTGGTAGATATGGTCGTTCTCTATGATTGTGCGTTTTTAATTTTCTCGTATCTTCAAAATTGTAGATGCCACAGATTTTCGTCCTTTGTGGAGGCGGAAAGGGGTGGGTCGAAATATTAAAATACACTTGTATCAGTGACATATCACAGATGTCTGGATACAAAATGTCGTTGCTCTAGCTCTTATAGTCTCTAAGCAATAGGCGCTCATAGGGACAGACAGACAGACATGGCTTAATCGACTCGGCTATTGATGCTGATCAAGAATATATATACTTTATGGGGTCGGAAACGCTTCCTTCTGGAGGTTACACAGATCCACTTTCACCAAAAATCGAATATACCCGTATACTCATTTTGAGTATCGGCTATAATAAAAACGGTGACCCCGGGAATAATTATTGTATATCTTCTTTTTCTTTCGTTAATGAAATGTTATCTCCATAAATCAATTTTAATAATTTTGAAACAAGATAAGAACAAAATGTCCAAGCATAAAAACTTAAGAAAGTTATTTTTTGGCACATTAGGACTTTTTAATTTTACTGTTTTGTTACAAAAAAAAATATTTACTGAAGAAATTAGCTGTTTCTATTATTTTTTCCGTCACTGAACATACATACTCTTTTTTGTGTGGAAACTGCTTGCTTCTTCTGCATTTACAACAAATACAACACACTCTTCCTTGCAATCAATCAATCAGAACTTACCTGCAAAAAAAAGTCACAAAAAGAGAAGAAAAATAGTCAGAAATTAGTCAGAAGAAAATTTTGTATCTTTTATGCAGTACACTGTCGTGTGTGTAGCTGTATATCTGTATCATTGAATCTTTGTATCCGCATCTGTGTTTGTGGATATGTCGACAAATTGCGCATTCTCCGCATTGGTCAACGCACTTTCCAAGGCTGCCACAGAAAGAAGAAAAAATATCTATAGGCAACACCTACAGCAGCAACAGCAACAGCAGAGGCAGCAGCCGCATGTCGCGCTCTAATCATAATTTTCTGATCTACAAATTAATTAGCATGCGCTTGAGTGTGATTGCAATTTATTGGACACCAAATTGAGATGAAAATTCATGCGAAATTTTCATTCATAAACATTGCAAAACAGCGGTGGGGGGGGTAAAGGCAGGAGCAGTGGCAGATGCAGGGTGTGTGTGGCATAAAACTCACTCAATTTATTAATTGCTAGCAAATATTGCTGCACTGCCGCAGCTGCCACCGCCTGTGTGTATGTTGGAATTATGTCGTCATGTGTACTGCCGCTGCCTCAATACCCCCTCCTCTCCTCTCCTCTTCCCTCCCCTTCCCTTTCAATTGAAAAGTTCAAAGTTGCACAAATCTTTTGAGAACATAAAAGTTTTTCGCACGTTCTGCTCATCGAGAATGGTAGAGGGGCATGGTTGCACTTTCGTGTTCTGCGGAGGTAGCATTATTCATCCCCCCACCCCACAAAACCGTACGAATTCTGACCGCTCTGGGGGTTGAGCAATAAATAATTGCAAACATTATTGGCCACTCGGCGGCGCATTCTGCCACACACACACACACCATAAAAACAAAAACAAAAAATTAAAAAAAATAATTTGCCATATTAGAGGGGGGGTGCAGGCATGATGGGGCAGCACTTGGCAGAGATCTCTGGCCCATTTTTTGGGGGGCAGGATGATGAACTGCCATTTGACAGTGCGACTTTACCTACGCCTCTGGTTAGCAGCCCAGCCACTCCCCCCATGGCCCGCTTTACGTTTCCGGTGTGCTGAACAATTGGCAGGACATCACGTCTTGCGTTAATTAGCCGAGCGATTGTCAAGGCCAAAACTGCTGCTGTAATCCAATATTTGCACTGCACAGAGAATTTTTCATTGCAAATGGTTTTCTATTGAATGTTAGGGTTACATTTTTTTTACATATTTAGATATTTTTGCAGCAGCAGCAAATGAAGCCTCTACGGAACATGCAACAGTTCCATTCTTTAACTTGAACCTAACAGAAAAACACTATATAAATCGGATCTAAAAATACAAAAATTGTTGTTAAATCCAAAAATTCACCACAAGGGATCTCCCATAGAGAGGCACATCCTCTAAAGCTTTTGTATTCGTTCAGCATTGCCTTTTTATATGTTCAATTTTGTTTTGCCTCGAGGTTTCCACCTTTACCACAATTGTTGCAATCTATTCTATTGATCCTGTGGGGTTGCATTACTTAAGGGTTTACAGGAGGCAGCTGCAACAGCAGCAGCAGAACCTCTGGCAAATTTTCGACCATTTGTTTGGGTTCATTTCAATGGCAGCCACACCCATCCGTATACCCTCTATACAAGCTGCTGCTATACCGTTGGCTGTGTCGACCGCCATCTGCCACTGCCGCGTGCCTCCCTCCTTACCCTACCGTATGCCCCATGGCAGCCACAACCGCACGTCACCCGCATACAAACAGCAGTCGTGACCAATGCAACAGCAACAGCAAAAAAAACTGCAGTTTCCGTGGGGGCAGGCAGGCAAGCATTTCTTGGCAGCCGTTGTCGTGTGCTTTGGGTCATTTCTGCTGAATTATGTTCGGCATTCGGCCCGTCGGATTTTTTACACCAATCTATATAGCGCCAGAAAACAGTGGCGAAACGTGGAATACCGAATATCAAAATGTGAATGAGAGCCATGGAATATCGATGTAATCTTAGTTCTGGAAATCAATTTCTAGGGCTCCCCATGCTGTATACATATATTTTTATATAAATTCATTAAAAGCTTATTTGATTTATGATTTAAGCCAAAATACTCGTAGTTGGTGGGAAGGCAAGTGACATTTTTCTCTCGCATCTGGCATTTTTCGTAGAGAAAATGATGTATGGAAAATAATCATAATTTTCACACTTGAAAGAGCGACACACAAGAAGACGAGGGTGGGTTGGGTTTTGTTGCATTATTTCTTAATTAAATTTATTAATTGCACACAACACGAGCTGACGGGGCGTATGGACCACAAAAACCATCGCTACCGCTACGAAAAACTCAGCCAAAACCATGAAAGAGAGAGAGAAGAGAGTGAGTGGATGAAAAGCCATTTGAATGATTCATTTACATGCCGAATACTTAATTGTGCCAGCAGGTAAAATGCTCTGCAATGACGCCAGTGAGACGGACCAATGGACAACCTCATCCTCATCCTAATCCTCCCAATGAATCACAGCCATCGCTAATCAGAGTTTAACCCCTAAAAGAAAATGGCCAAGCAAATGAGCAACAAAGATATACCCTGTACTCCTTGGGGGGGAGCTGTGGCTATGTGAATCTCTGGGCATTTTTCAGTCACTCTCTCACCTTTGGCCGCTGTCCCTCTTCCTCCACACAAACAAAAAAAAATTGTGTCATATTCCGACAAAATAAATAAAGAATTATTTTTGGGTATTTCTATGGTCATTTCCGCCCACAGAGGGGTATCTCGTTAGGAAGAGAAAGTAATTAGGTAAAATGAGAAGAAGGGGATGGGGGGCGGACGCGTTCAGAGACAGCCTTGGCCGCATGCTTTTTCCATGACGGTTGTCGGATTGAATTCAATTAATTAAATGAGACTTTTGAATGCACCAAAAGAGAGCTTCTCTGTAAAAGAATTTGTTTGTAAAAATAAGCACAAAGTTTTGTTGCATTATATGGCGAGCACTCTCTATGGCTCTTAATGAACTATGTCTATTCCCTGTAAACAATTAAAATTAAGTGCAATTTCAAGTAAAACTAATTGAAAACTTTTCAATTTCAAGTTTTCACCCAAAAAAAATGTTGTTTCTAAACTTTTCGAATGAAAATGTTCAAATTTCCCTGCCCTTTTTGTTGTTGGTTTTTGATCGAACAAATATTTGCATAATTTAAGTTTTTTGATGTAAAAAGTTTAACTTTTTCCCACATACTATACTATATACTATACTATATACGATATATCCAGAAAGAGAGAGGAAGAGAGATGGCAATAGAGAGAGAGACAGAGATGTGTAGGTGTCACTAAAATAGTAGTTTGCCAAAAAGGTTTCCTGCTTTCCGTTTTTCCGCAACGTTTTTCTATGCACTTTTCTTTTTTTCTCATTGTTTAGTATTTTTTATTTTTTCTTTATTTTTTTTATTTGTTTTTTCTTTCTTTCCTTTTTATTTATTTTTTTTTTCTTTCTTTTTTTTTAGTTTTGTGCAATAATCTGTATCACAGATTTGACTTGCGCTAAATACTAATATTTAGAAAATATTTGCTGCGGCAATTTTTGTTGTGTATTCTTGGCATCGGGCGCGGGCTAATAAGCTTTTCTTTTTAGATATTTTTTGCCTCCAACACTGACAAAAGAATTAGGATCATTAAGATACACAGTTAGACCTTTTTTCTTATTGTTATATACATATATTATATTTTTGGCATCTGTAGAAAGTATCTGTGTATCTACATATTTATTATTCTTGTGTTATTTATTTGACTTGGACTTAGGATTCGGAATAAATAATCATTGGGAGGGATAATCCTCAAGTAGAGGTCAAAGAAATCAATCAACAGAAATCATCACAAAATGTCTCGTTTGTCGGCTGGTCTCTCCTATGGATAACCTTGACGGAGAAAACAACACCCACCCAAGGAAGACAGAGAGTTTCCAGTGCTACCTATTAAACATTAAAACAACAAAAAAACCAAGAAACCAACAAAACATTTTGATAATTGTGCAAAAATACAGGCCGGCAACGCAGCCAAAGGCTAAAAATACTATTAGTGGGAGAAAAACTCAGCCACAAATAATACACGAAAAAAAAAACCGAAAAGATATACAAAAACGTCAAAAACTAAATACTTAACACCGACTGAGGCGTTGAGGGAAAACATCAGTGCAAACAGCGATTAAAAAATAATAAAGCTACGCTAAAACTAAAAAAACGAGGGGGAACGTTGTGAGTTGCTGCTGCGACCGCAACTCTACATTTATACCCGATACATAGTCAGTATGGCTACACTAAACGACAAAGAGTGCGTGCGAGAGAGACAGAAAATCAGTCAGAACGTGTCGACGGGCGCTGCGTAGCCACTGAAAATTGATTTGTTACTTTTTGGTTATAATAATGATCTTATTCTGATCCGGCAATTCGGGTAGATATAGCCATTCTCTATAATTCTGCGTTTTTAATTTTCTCCTATCTTCAAAATTGTGGTTGCAACAGATTTTCGTTGTTTACGGCTGCGGAAGGGGTGGGGCGAAATTTTGAAACACACTTGTAGCAGTGAGCTCTCTGAGCAAAAAAAGAAATACACTTCTAACATTGAGTTCTGCAGTGAAAAATTACAAATAGTTTTGTAGCAGTGAGAGCTCGACAGTCAGGTCTAATAGTCTCTGAGATCTGTGGATGCTCCAGATTTTCGTCCTTTGCGGGGGCGGAAGGGGTGGGGCGAAATTTTGAAACAAATCTGTCAAGGTCCGATATTACAGGAGTGTGGATACCAAATTTGGTTGCTCTAGCTTTTATAGTCTCTGAGATCTAGGAACTAATATTTTTGCGCTATGCAAAGCCGGCTATGATACGTGTGTGTTAGAGAGAGACAGGGCGAGAAAAAATGAAATTGTTTTCTTCATCCTGGCTATAATAATGATACGATCTGATTCAGATTCTGCAGTCTGGAAGATATGGTCATTCTCTACGATTCTGCGATTTTATTTTCTCGTATCTTTAAAATTGTGGATGCCACAGATTTTCGTCCTTTGTGGGGGCGGAAGTGGGCGGGGCGAAGTTTTGAAATACACTTGTAACAGTGACATATTACAGAAGTCTGGATACAAAATGTCGTTGCTCTAGCTCTTATAGTCTTTGAGCACTAGGCGCTAATAGGGACGGACGGACGGACGGACGGACGGACGGACGGACGGACAGACAGACATGGCTCAATCGACTCGGCTATTGATGCTGATCAAGAATATATATACTTTATGGGGTCGGAAACGCTTCCTTCTGGACGTTTACACAAATCTAATATACATCCATTTTTTCGGGTATAAAACCGAAAAGATATACAAAAACGTCAAAAACTAAATACTTAACACCGACTGAGGCGTTGAGGGAAGAACATTTGTGCAAACAGCGATTAAAAAATTGTGTGGGTTTGCTTTTTTAATAATAAAGCTACGCTAAAACTAAAAAAAAACGAGGGGGAACGTTGTGAGTTGCTGCTGCGACCGCAACTCTACATTTATACCCGATACTTAGTCACTATGGCTCTCCCCCGGCAGACGGCGCTAGCATTGAACGAAAAAGAGTGCGTGCGACAGAGAATGGAATTGAAAATGATCTAACTTTAGGGAAAATATGTTACCTGTATGCCACATTTGATCGATGTACGGACATTGTCATCTAACATCTATTGTGCATCCTTTACTGCATAAAAGCTGCTGTATCATTTTCATTTCAATTTCAATATCTTCTTTCCCTAAGCGCAAAGAACTCTTTTCAACAATAACTTGTATAAGACTATTCGGAACTATCTGTCTGAAGAGGGATGGACTACGTACTGCAATGACTGGAGGACAGTTTTTGGAGGTTTTGGGATATTGGTGATCCATTCAGGGAGAAGGTTCCATACCTAACGCAGCATTACTGGCGACTGTAGGACATACGTACACCTAGCAACCCCACTCTGGAGAAGTCAAAAATTCATGAAATATCAGGGTAGCGGCTTTTTTTTGTCGCTGGGTGTAGATACATATGGTGGGATATGAAGCGATTTTCCTCGAGACTTTCGGAGTAGATTGAAGGCCAGAGGCTTCACAGCCGAAGCCACGCCGAAGTAGTATCCGCCCCAAAAACAAAATACTTCTTTCCTCCAATAAATTTTTTCTTTTTTTTTTTGACCAGCTTGTATTTTCTTTGTTTACAAATTGTTTAGACGCTCGCCATTAAACCAGATAATTTCCCATCAAGCTGCAAAACAGAAATCCATTTAAAGAGCCATCCAAATGCATAAATTATAAACACGGCATGGAATAAATATCTCAATTAAGGCAAAACGAATGCGAAAAATGCCTAAAAATGCAATAAATAAACAAAAGTAAAGCGACGAAAAATTAAATGAAAATGTCGCCAGAGAGACAGAGACAGAGGCGGAGGAAAGAAATGAGATCACAGGAGACAGAAGTCGTAGACCAAAGTAGTCTTTATGCGACACATGAGGCAAAAATTAAGAGCATGAAACATATGTGTGCATATGTGAATGAAAAGACAACCGACAAAAGACAGACCAGACAGACAGATAGACAGTCTGTCATTTGATAAATTTGCATATGGAATGATTTTAATTAAGAACCTGTAAATCTGCAACAAAATAAACATATCTAGAATTTCCATTTCGGACCGAGTCATAAAGTTGTCAGGCAGCGCCCCCGAATATGTCCCGAATATTGCGCATAATTATGATGGATGTGCCGTGCGCGACATTTGTCAATTGATGGGTTGTTACCCACCCCCCCCAACCCCCCCCTCCCCACCCCCTCACTCACTCACTCACTCTCTCTCTCTCTCTCTCTCTCTCTCTCTCTCTCTCTCTCTCTCTCTCTCTCTCTTGCTGGATGTTTTGTTACCTTCGCCTTTGTTCTGCCTGCCCCATGTGGGGCATTAATCATTTTTTCCCTTGTATTTTGCGACAAAAGTCTGTGCTGTGCTGCAAAGTCTCACCGATACAATATTGTCTAGTTCATTTGCAATTTATTAGCATTTAATTTATGTACGATGTGCATTGAATTTGCCATGAGACTGCGACAGACATTTATTTTGCATTTTTAAAGGGAATATCCATTATTTACAAAGAAAAAAGAAATGACAACAACAATTTTTAAGACAACAATCTCAAAGAATTTTAAAATATTTTAGTTCCATTCCCAAAAATTCGAATCAAAAATTTCCCGCTGCTCTCCACCACCCACAAAAAATTGTCTATAAAAACCGAATATATATATAGGATATTCTATACTATGTGTATTATAGTATAGTATGTGCCACCTCAAAGGTAAAAACTTTGCCAGAGAGACAGATCGAACATACTCTTAAATATAGAGCGAAAGAAATGAAATGAAAAGCGAGGAAAAGCCAAAAGAAAAAGTAAAATGGGGACGCCATAGAAAGTCGTTGTCCAAAAATAGATGGATGCTTGAACGCATTTAAGTTGACTTTTTCGTCGTCCGTTCCTGGTGGAAAAGTTGGTTACAAAAGTTTATTGAGGCATTCCCCCTCGTAAGCTGATTTGTTGTCCAGCTGTCACTTTCTGGCCCCCCACCTCTCTGAGGGCCTATCTCCACTCCACTCCATCCATCCATCCGATTGTCGACCAGTCAGTCACATTGCACAAGGGCAAGCGGCAACAGTTGTCAGCTGCTTCTCTGCCTTCAAATATTTACATGGAATGTGTGGCAAAAGTTGTTCCACCTCCCACTCCCATTCCATCTCACTTTCTCTGTGTGTGCGATTGGAAAATTTTCCACACCGGACGGCGTAAATCAAAAGATGGACTGCATTTCGCTTTGAAGCATCGACACAAAAAAAACCCCGTCAAAGGTA
This sequence comes from Drosophila lowei, assembly GCA_008121275.1. Taxonomy (NCBI): domain Eukaryota; kingdom Metazoa; phylum Arthropoda; class Insecta; order Diptera; family Drosophilidae; genus Drosophila; species Drosophila lowei. The sequence goes on from CM017781.1 coordinate 103,260, forward strand.
TTTTGACAACAGACTGACTCTTTTTTTCTCACAAGAACCACGGCAAACCAGGAGTTTTTGGCTTTGACTTTGGGGATGTTTCTTCCCTCTTTAAATACGTTATCTTTAAATTTGGTACCCAACCAAAAAAATTTGAATTAAATTTAAGCACTTTATGGCCTGCAGGCGCTCTGCTCTCCCCTGCTTCTTCTTTTTACTTTATTTTATTTTCTTTTGGGTTTGTTTTTGTTTGAAGTTATTTACATGAACCAGTGCCGCCGACACCGCCGCCACCGTGGCCTGGCAATTGAAAATCCCCGCCTCTCTCTCTCTCCTCCACAGAAGCTTATCCTCGCCAACGCTTCCTGTACTTATCTCACCATCTCCTTCTCTCACTTGCTTTGTCTTTTGTTTTTCAGCATAAAATTCCAGCGGGTATTTGGCGCAGTCGGCATTCTGAACGCGTTCTTTTGTATCAAACGTTAACAAATATGTTGACAACATGTTGCCCGACTGATTGTTAAAGTCTTCAATCTCCCTTCCTCCCTCCCTCCGGCTGGCTGCTCTCTTGTCACAGTTACAGTTAAACAAATCGATTGATTGATTTCTCAGGTGTGTTCTCGACTGCGCTGACGATGACAACAACAATTCCGCGCAAAGTTTGATGGCAACACCACCACCACCAGCACTAGCAGCAGCAGCAGCAGCAGCAGCAGAGAGAGAAAGAGAGAGATGAGAATTTAGTGGAATTCAAGCTTAAAAAAAAAACAAAAACTCATGTCATTCTCATTTTCTCTCATTCGAATATAGTAAGATTATTGTTAAAAGTATTAAAAGTAAGGTTTAGTATAATGTGAGTAGGAACCATGAAAATGGAATTCAAATTAAGTTATGCCCTGAATTTTAGCTTAAAATTCCATTGCATTATTATTCCACTATCTGGAATAGTAGTAATATACTAAAAATAGTATCCGATACATACACACACGGGTATGTATAGTATTTCTATGATACGATTACAATTGTATCTTTAGATTAAGCATCCCTTACCGAGTACTTATCTCTTTTCCACTGTGATATACTACATGAATATGTAGCTATGTACTATGTATGTAGCTGTATTTTCATCCAACGAAACGAATCGAATCGAATAACTTTTCCCTAGCATCCTAGCATCCTAGCAGATAAAATCACATTCCAATCCCCAGCCAAATATTCTTCCACTTCATTTGGCGGTTTTTTTTTCGCTTTCAATTGCCATCACTTTTGTGACTTTGGGGGGGAAATGCGGTACAACGTTTAGTTTTTTGTAACGCCATTTTATTTTTATGAGCTCTGCATGTGATACAGATACTTTCCTTGTATCTGTGTGTGCGGTCATGTAAGAGTAGTCGTCTGTACATGGGACGGGGAGCATGGCATTGATAGATAGGGTGTGTAGTTGTTTGCCTGGAGGCGCCCGCTTAAAAGCGGTTTGATTGAAACGCTGATTGTTGAAGCGTGGCAAATATTTGTCTGTTTTTATGTGCGTGAGTGTGTTTTTCAGCCATAAAATGCATCCGCTGCCCAGAGATTACACGCAAAATCCCCTGACTGACTCATTGACTGACTGATCCATTCCGATCCGATCCGAATCTGTTCTGTTCTGATCTGATCAAATGCGTTTTAGGTCTGCGGTCATCCACAAATAGGTAATGTCAAAAACAGAAAAAAGGACTTTTTGCGGACTGCCCTATAAATTAATTACAGTCGAAAACCAAAACACAAAAAGAACAACAAAACAATTTTTCAACCACACAAAAATGGGGGGAGAACGTAAATGAAAATGGGAAGGATTGGGAAAACCAGAGAAGGAAAATAAGTCACAGGGTGAATAATAAAAACAGCAAATAAAATTCTCGTCTGACGTTTGAGTTTTCCTGCATTTTTTTAATGCAGACAAAAAGCAAAGAAAATAAAGTCGAAAATTATCCAACTGCGCACACACACACACAAGTCCTAAATAAACACGAACAAAAACAAAAACTGCAAGGGATATGGAACCACAGTACTACTCTTCCCCTCTCTCTCTCTCTCCCCTCCCCTCTCTGTATAAGCGGACAAGTTAAGTTTCGAAATTATTCGGGCAGGCCCATGGCAGGGGAAATGCATTAGAATCTGCGTTTCATGCAACGACAACGACAGCGAAAACGACTGCAACGGCAACGGCAACGAAGACGGCGTCGACAAGATGCGTGCCAAGTTATTTGCATTGCTCTGTATCTATATCTTTTTTGTTTTTGTGTGTGTCCGTGTGTCCATGTCCGTGCTATTTGCGCTTTATTTGGTCTAAAAAAGCGAAAGCATATTGCATTCTGGCCCTCTGTGTAGCTCAACATGGGGCTGCAACAATGCTTAGGAGGATCGGTGGTGGTGCCACACGGATTTCGACTGCTGCCACTGCCACAGCGACTGACAGTTGGCTCGTGTCGATAAAATGTTGCTGCTGCTGCTGTTGCTGGTGCCGCCGCCTGGCCTGGCCCCGGCTTCGGTGGCTTAAGTGGCAGAGCGCGTTGGGCCAAATCTATTTTTATGTTGCCGCCGGACGTTGCAGATGCCTCGCGTCTCTCTCTCTCTCATTCTTTCTTTCTTTAAAAATGTGTGCAGCATAAATTCAAACAACACAAAAAGATAGAAAAAAATATAGTCTTTAAACTAAAAACAAAAACATTAAACGAAAAAAAAATATGTTTGCCAGCTACGAGGATTGCATACTCTAGCCACATAAATAATTAGTGGGGATTAATGAGGTATTTTTGTTTTTAAAAAAAAATAAATAAATATATTTAAAAGGAGCTCAACTTTTGGTATTTTGTGGATGCCATTAAATTTTTGAATTCATACTATAGAAATAAGAAATTTAAAATTCCATGCATATAATATGTACATACATATGTACATACATAGAAGTGACCAAATAGATGGTATTTATAGTCGTTAGGAGCCCTGATGAGAGCGACAGTCGTTGTTATTGTGTTTGTTTTTGAGAGAGCAGTACAATGAAGGATAGCAGGTACGCAGCAAAGTAAAGTCCCGTTGGTTATTCGCATCGCATTGTTGCTCAAGCTTACTGCAAATGTCTTGCATTTGTTGAGAGCGAGGCCTGAGAGCAAAGAATGTCGGTCCTCTCAGTCGAATGTTTCGATGTATTGTTTTTGCTGCTGAGAGAGCGACCGAAAGCCATTTCTGGGAGACAGCAATTGCGAGAGAGTGTATCATTGCGTGAGAGAAGAAAAGCTCCAAGCTCAAGTGAAGATCAAGATCAAGATCGAACTAAACGGTGGATTTTGGCCTACGCTTCCAAATATAAGCCCGCGATGTTATTCTTTCGACTGCCTTCTGTTTATGGCTATCCCTGCAATTATTTGAGAACCTTTTCCACTTTTTCCGGATAGAAATGGGAGAAAGAGAGAGGCTGAGAAGTACGACTGCCCATCAGCAGACAGTTTAAAATGAAATTACTCACATAATTTATACGCAAAAACCGCAAAACAAGAACAAAGTTGAAATAAAACAAGACCCACAAAGATAGGGATGGGAGAGATTCTCTTATGAATACACTCCCACGCACCGCTAGAAGGAGACCTACAAACCTATAGAAATATTCAATCCAAATGCAAAAACTTTTTCCCTAGCATATCTCTCAGCTCACGCCACCCACCTCCTCCCCACTATCGTATTATGTTTTATGCTCTTCTCTTCTCTTCTCTCTCTCTCTCTCTCTCTCTCTCTCTGTCTTTCTCGTTCCCATGTATTGTTTGTTTGTTTGTTTGTTGTTGCTATCCGCCCGTTCGCCAGTACAATATTTGTCCTTCATTTGAAAGTCAAATGCCTGTGGAGACGCAGGCACCAGCAGAGAAATCTGTTGCTGGCGACAGAATCGACAGAACATAATAGAACGGAACGCCCTGGCGGCCTGGGATTCTTAGCCACTGCTTGAGACGGACACGGAGACGTAGAGTGAAGACAACAAAATTATTCGATAGAAAAGCCAGAGAGAATGAAACAACTGAGAAAAAAAACAACAAACCAAAAGAATGTATGAAAAAACATAACATAAATTCGAAAAAGGCTGACAAGCATACCATAAAAAAGAACACCAGCCACAACAACCAACGAAAGATTGATATAAAAACTATGGGATGAACGGGAAAATTGGGTTAAAAATAAATACATGGCCCATTGAAATTTATGGCTATGATGTGTCGTCCATCCGCTGGCTTTCCTAGACATTTCGGGGCAATTATCCAGAGTTCAAAGAGCCACAGAGGAATATTCGGAAACCTCCTTTCGAAGGGTTCTTAAAACCAACTGCAATTTTACAGGATTGTAGGATCATTCAAAAGGGTAAAAAAAGAGATTTCGCTGTAATTTTATACGATATTTCAAGCATTGCCAATACAAATTCATCTTTAAATATCATATCAAAGTGATTTTCAACATTACGGACCCCTTTTTGGAGGGTTCTGGATATCAGACAGTAAACTTTCTTGGCTAACTTTATTCGATGTATTAGTATAAAAGTTATTTTTAGCATGTCCTAACTTTCAGGCACCTTTTTCAGCGGTTTTTAGAACAAAAAGATCACTTAATTTAGAATAGATTCAAAAATAGTTTTCCAGTATTTTAATCAACTAATCAAGCACTTCCGGCCATCAACTTCTTTACAACAAAAAATATTTTAAAAAGTTTCCAACTTTCAGGAACCCTTTTTGTCGGTTTTAATAGGAAAAGAGATATTTTTTTTGGCTTTAAATTAGTTTCCCCAGTATTTTTAGTAGATCTATCAAGCATTTTCCGCAGTAATTTTTTTTTCAAATATATTCAAATTTAATCAAAAATATCTTTTAAATTTTGTCCGAAATTTCTACCCAATAGAAGATCAATATCCAAAAGTTTTGCAAATACCATTTGTACTAACAAAAAAAACAACAACAAAAAACAACATTTTAATCGGTGACTAATGGACGACAGACAGCCTGCAATGCCTACCAAATATTTAAGTTAACAATAGTACAAAAAAAAAACAATCCCAAAAGCATAAACATAAACAAAATGGGAAGTCGAATGGGAAATGCGCAACTGAGAAACCAATAAAAAAGTCAGATATCCAAAAACAGCAACAACAAAAAACAGATCCCCAAAACAGAAGCCGAAAGCGGACCAACAAATTTATGCAAATCAACAAATTTTCACTAATTGTAAAGGAAAAACTAAAGAGGCAGCCCGTGAATTGTGGGCCGAAGGTTATTGGCCATGCCGAATGCCCCTTGCCCCATCAATTAGGTTTCGTTTCGGTGTGCCAGAAATCATCATCATCATCACTGGAGCATGGGGCCTCCGAAAAAGAAATCTTTATCGATAATGGGGCATTAGCATGTGATTCAGATGAAAAGTGTTAATTGCCATTTGATTGTTTCATATTTATTCCCAAAAAAATTAAGAAAACAAGGGGGAACGTTGTGATTCGCTGCTACGGAAGCGACTCTACATACATATATACCCGATACTCAGTCAGTATGGCTCCTCTCCGCCAGAGGGCGCACACATTGTACTACGAAGAGTGTGTGTGAGAAAGCGAGAGTGAATAAGCAAGCGCGGCTGGGTTTGCGTAGCCACTGCAACTTCATTTGTTCCTTCTTGCTATAATAATTATCCGATCTGATAAAGATTCCGTAGTCTAGAAGATATGGTCATTCTCTACGATTCTGCGTTTTTTGTTTTCTCGTATCTTTAAAATTTTGTAGGCTATAGATTATCGTCCTTTGTGGTGGCGGAAAGGGCCGTAACCAAATTTTAAAACGAACTTGATTCAGTGTTATATCACAGGAGTCACAAGAATATATATACTTTATGGGGTCGGAAACGCTTCCTTCTGGGTGTTACACACATTCATTTTCCCCACAAATCTAATATACCCCTATACTCATTTTGAGTAACAAGGGGTAAACAAAAGCAACACCGAAATGGAATTTTTTTTTTTTTCCAATTTATGGAAAATATTGGGCTATGTCCGGGCTTACATTTTCATTATGGTTGGCTGTCTCGGAGTCCATTCTGTGGCACATTCTGTGCACCGAATTAGGACACAGCTAATGGCAAAATATTACCCCAAAATGTCAATGAACTGAAGTGTCTGTCTGCATGTGTTCTTTCGATATAGATACAGATATAGATATAGGAGGGGGAATGGCATAAAATCGAACCTCAACAATTCGCTTCTTCTCTTTCCATTTTTTTGGGCGCAAAGTTCAATGTTCGCGAGGAAATCTGCTCAAGAAACAGATATCCAATTGGGTGGCAAATACGTTTTGAAAAAATACATAAATGATAAGGAAAGTGCTACGACAAAGGTGGATCCCTAATCTGCGCTAATCTCCTTCACCAAAATGGTTGGTACTCCCTTCTGCATTGCTTTGGATTTGTAAAGATATTCTGTGCATCTTATTTCATTTACAACTCGACTCCCCTGAGTGCCGAGAGCAGAGTTTAAAATTCCGTTAACACTTTCCTCAAAAAAAAAAAACAAACAAAAAAACCCCTTCACGGTAGCTGGAGCCGTACATCCGATTACGTATACGCCTAGTTGGCAGGGGCTTTTTGGCCAACAGCCAAAGCCGCCGCCATCGCTGACGCCTCTTGATGCGTTTGTAAGTTGGACCTGGCTCTGAAACTGGCTCTGGCTCTAGAGCTTGTGAGTGCCACAAAAACTTTTCCATTACTCGTCTCGTGTACGAGGCACACTGAATCCTCTGGGTTGGCATTCTGGGTGATGCTTTTGGGTCAAGTCGACATTAAAATAGTTTAGGGATTTGTATTTATGTTGATTGCATTGTTGCAAAAGCCAAACCCATCTGGCATGAGTGTGTGTGTAAAAGAGATTTGAGATTTTCCTATGCCCCTCTGTAAAATGCAATTTCATTCACTGACAGATGTAAAAAGTAAAAAGTCAACAAAAATCTAAATCTCAAGAGTGTCAGACAGGGGCATTCAAGTAAAGATGTGTTTGTGTGGCATGCACCTGTTTCAACTTCAAACTTTTTGCAAAAAGGCAGCTCTATTTTTATAGCCAGACGCCATACAGTCCTGCCTTTTGGTGTCCTTCCCGTCTCCACCCCCGTACCACCGTTTTGTTGCCATATCTTTTTTTTTCTATGACCCACATTGACAATTTTCATGTTTATTAATACGTATAAGCAACAGCAGGGAACAGCATAGAAAAGCAGGGAAACTCCGCCAAAACAGCTGTTGTTGTTTGTTCAGCGGAAATCAAGTTATCAAAAAAACAGAAAATATTGCAATTTCGGATAAATCGAATAAAATTAAAGAATAACAGAATATAAAAATCGATTGAATTTTTATTTAAATTAAAATATGCTATGGTGTTACTCGAAAAGATATATTTTTTTTTATTAAAGAAAATTTAAATTAGAAAAAAACAAACAATATATACGTATCTTTCCGGCTGTTTATGAAATAATTCCGTTGTTTTCAATTCATAAAACTATAGGAACATAGGAACTATTCTTTTGTGGTTAAAACTTGATGATTTCCAAAGAAAATCGTATTAAAACTTTACAAAAAGAGGCCTTAAACCTCTCAACAAAAATTCAATGCAAAAATAATCTTTAAATTATATCCCTGGAAAAACCCTAATTCAAATAATAAAAGGAACATAAATTTAAATATATTGACGCAGAAAGTCCACGGATGTTTTGTAGTTTTTAAGATTTGTATTTCCCATTTATAAAAGGGGAAATCTCTTCGTCTTACCGATTAAGCAAAAGTGACTCCTTAAACCAGCTCCGATCGCCATTTAGTTCCGCATAGTTCTATCGATACTTATTCGGATAATTACGATATTTCATACAAGGTTCATAGTGAATACAATTGTTGGTTAACACTAATAATCATAAGCTAGCAGCAAGGTAAATACAAATGTAGGATAACAACCTAACAAAAAAAGTTTTTTTTCTATTAAATAAATATCAGCCAATCACCTAATATCATTATATCTTAGGCTTTCATATCAAAAATCCATCTTTAAAGGCATCTAAGACTACATTCTAATTTCTGTTTTTTGCAAAAAAAAAACCCAAAAACGAAAGTAGATGCCACTGATTCCTCGCTGATTCGGCAAACATTTCACGTAGAACAGCGACAAATTTTGGCCCTGACTAATTAGCCATTCACACAGCCACACATTCCCATTCTTTTTTTCGATATTTTGAGGATCCTTTCTGGAAGAGTCTCATCATCTGTCTGCAGTAAGTTATCGGGGTATCGGGAGTACGCCTCCGCCTTTCCGTTTGGCCATTTGTGTCTATATCTTTTGTATCTGTGATATATCGGGAGACGCATTATAAATACAATGGACCACAGAGACTCTTCTCTAGTGACATGCCATGGTCACATTTTTGTGCATTTGTCAAAGTGAAAATAAATCACAAAAACGCCAAACAAACGCAGAACAAAACAAAAAACCAAAAACGCAAAAACGCAATGCAAATGACAAAAATCTTTAGCTCAGGTATAGCCATCTCTTTTTCACTTTTTTTGGCAATTGCTCTTCACTCGAAGGGGGTACAGGGGCGTACCGGGAGGGGCCTTTGTTTAGAAAGGCCAACAGAGCGCAGCGCGCAAAATGTTTTATGCACTCGAAAGCCATCGGGGAATCTGACACAGTTTTCTTCTCAAGCAGATCTACCCAGAGGAAAGCGAGAGAGAGATAGAAGCATGCCACATGCCACGCCCACAGTCCAATAGAAGATTAGGCCATTTCAGCCCCAATTCCGTTGACAGCAACAGCAGCGACAGGCTAAAAAATCCATATGGAATGCAAATTTTATGCCACATTTAAAATGGCCAAAACGCAATGTTTTGTAATTTATCAACGCCCGCCCCCGCACAACACAAAAAGAAAAGGTAGAGGTGGGTGGGGAGGAGAGGGGAGGGGAGGCAAAGGCGTGTGGCTAGCAGCTACAGCTACAGCTACAGCTGTGTGGCAGGCAGAAGAGGCACAACAGCAACCACGCAATGCCGCAACGATGTTGCAATAGCAACGGCAAATGCAGACATTTCTTGACACTTCTCTAAATAGTTTTCCGTGCGACGCGCAATGGGGCAGGGGCAGTGGCAGAGGCAGTGGCAGTGGCAGGGGGGATAGGGGTATCCACACATACGGTCACTCGAGTGCCAAAATGTCCCCGCACGCCATTAAAAATGTTGCGAAAATTACAGAGCAAACTGAAAGGTGTTCTAATGAGGCGTACGCCCCGGACTCTATAGTGCGTGTGGGTGCACGGTGGATGGGCGGGTGGTTGGATGGGTGTGCTGTCAGGAGTGTGTGGTAAACTTACGTTGCAAGCAAAGTAGGTGAGGTGAATGAGTGAGCTCTCTCTCTCTCTATGCGGCAACAGATGAAGTAATCAGCAAAGATTCAGGTTTATTTTCTAAACTCGAAACTCATCGAAATTTTTGGCATTTTTTGGATTTTCAAATCATCTTATTTGTTAATAATTTAATAAATAACTACAATTGGCAATCTTTGAATCCTTTAGGTTAATCTCTCTTAAAATTTTCATAGGAAAACCTTAAATTAAATTGAAATAAATTGAATCACTTGAAATCTTTGGATTTTGTTAATTTCAATGGAAATTCTTACACAAAAATCGTCTCCAATAATTGCAGTAGCAATTTTCACCAACAATTGTCTGTAATAAATATTTTGCTTTTTTTTCTTTTATCCTAAAATGAAATAACGGTCTTCCTCTAATTTCACCTGAATGGCCCTTAGCCCTGGCTCCCTCCTTTTCTTTTAATTTCTCTTCCACTTTCCAGCCATTGGCCTCGATTTTTAATGGTGCAATTTTCATTGAAATGAGATTAAAATCAGGGTCGTCGACGCCATATACTCCAACCCACCCCACTCCCCACCCGCTTCTACGACGGCCCCCCCCCCCATTCTCCACCCATTATAATGGTCGTTCTACATCACATCCCCGATCCATGAACTTGAACTCGGACCCGAGCGATGCCATGAATACAAATTGTTGCATTTACAATTCAAAATTCATGGGATTCCATTTCAATAAGCGAAAAACGGAGCAAATAAATGCAGTCCCAGGTCCCATTCCCCCTCTCTGGAGGTGGCAGAATGCAAAAGGAGTCGTGGAAAGGAGGTAGTGGCCGCCAAGGAGTGACTGCCTCGGAAGCCGATTCTTTGTATTAAATAAAAAGCAATGTTCAGCATGAAGAATGACCTTAAGGAATAAATGACAGAACGACGAAGACGGGATGGTAGAGGTAGAAACAGAGAGAGAGCGAGAGAAAAAGTGGACGAATATGAAAACTTCAGTTAAATTAACAAGACAAATATTTTGCAATAAGCCACAGAGTAAAATAATAATAAAATCAAGAGAAAAGGAAGAGAAAAAGTGTGGAAAAAAGGGAAAGAAAAAATCTGGAGAAAAGAGTTAACAAAAGTGGAGGAAAAAAGAAGAAAAAGTGTGGGGAAAAAGGGGAAGAAAAGTGGAGGAAGAAGTGCGAATGATAGGAGTTGCGGAAAGGGGAAAGAAACCAAAAGCAAAAGAGGGACGGAAACTGCGCAGAAGGGGAGTCTGGCAATTTGTTTATACGACAAAAAACACAACAACAAAATTACGAAACACCTGCAGTTTCTTTAGTTTCTCTCCTTCTCCCGCTCCCACTCTTGTTATCTCGCTCTCTCTGCATCTCTATTGGCCTTTGTCTTTCTCTCTATCTAATTTGCTTCCACATTTCTATGGCAATAGAATGCAGGCAGTTGCCAGTGGCAACAATTCATTAAGATTATGGCAAGGAATGAAAGGAAAGAAAAGGAAAGGAGAAAGGGGCAGAACAGAATAGAGCGGAAGACTAAGAGGTGCAAAAGGAGAGTAGGAGGAGGTAAAGGAGAGTAATTTCGACGAGACGATACTCTCTGATGACGATTTAGTACATTGATTTATACTTTATCCGATGTATAATCTGTATATACATATGTATATATGTATGTTTATATTTCTCTGTTTGATAAAAAAGTTTTGGGTCGTCGTCGTCGTGCGATCTTTTGCTCATATCGACGCGAGCCAGCGAAGCGAGTGAGCCGGGGGTCGGCGCACGAGGGAAACGAGTGAGCCGGGGGTTAGCGCATGAACGTAGCGAGTGTGCAGGGGTTGGCGCCGGAGCAAAGCGAGTGAGTCGCGGGTTTGCCCCCTAGTATGAACATATAATTTTTCGATCATCTTAATAGGAAAAATGTATAAAAACTTTAAGAAAAGAAAAATATTTTATGATTTTTCCTTTGTGGAAAAGACATTTGAACTGTTTAGGGACGGTCTTTTTATAGCCTTTTAATAGATTTTCTTATATCAGCTAATTGGTTCAGATTAATGCACTTGCAAATACATTCGGACTGCATAATGTAGCTTAAACAGGGTGAAAAATCAGCCCAATAGGAGCTATATTCCAGTTTCCTATCCTATCTATTTCCTATAATCTTCATATATATATTTAACAACCAACTTTAAGCTTAATTTTCATAAAAAATATTACAAAAACTCTATTAAAGAGATACTGCACGGATGTACGCCACAGAAAAACTCATGCAAATGTTCGCCCAAGGGAGATCAATCCTCTATAAGATTTCTCTCTCTCTCTCTCTCTATTCCCATTGTTCAACATTCAGACATTTCCAAGGTAGGCAGCAGCAGCAGGCAGCAGCAGCTCACAACCGCCACATACCACACCAGACACCCACCCACACCCACACAACAAGCCACCGCCACCTGGTGCCCCCAACACCACCCTCCCGTTCCACCCACTCGCCCGTCCCACTCGATTGTTTATTTGCACAAATGCGTGCGTTTTCCTTTTGTCTGAAATTTCCAATGAATTTTTTTGGCCAGCACAAATTGCACATAAAAACCGAGGTAAAAGCTGGACAAAATGTGGCCAACAAGTACCTACTATAGAGAGAGATTCAACAATCTGTATACAGATACACTGCATGGTGGAAAAACTGCCTGTTGCTGCTGTTGCTGTTTGACGAACAAAAACATATGTCTGCAACATGCAAAAGTTATGCACAACACACACAACAGACACGGAGCGATCTCTCCTTCGATCTACCCCTGGATCCCTATCCCTCCTCCTTCGATACTATATGTTCTACATGAATTTTGACGTTGACTGGACTGAACGCCACATACATATACATATGTGTATGCGTATGCGTATGTGTGTGTGTATGTGTGTAAACATTGCGCAAGACCAAAAAGCAAGCGGCTACAACGCCGCGCAGGAGTAATAAAATTTCTATATTCAAAAGACGTCAGAACAGAGAGAGTGGGGCAGGAGGAACAGACGCTGAATCAGCAGCCATCAGAACAACAGAAATTTGACTACAAAAATGGGCAAAATGCAAATAAAGAGGCAGCCAAAAAGCAGCAGCAATCTACCCGCCCGATCCCGATTCACACCCCCTCCCCCCTTTTGAATTTTCCATTTTCCATGTGTCCATGGGATGTGTGCGTGCGGCTTTTTCGGCAATTTTGCGGCATGTTTTTCACACATTCACGCGGGGTGACGAGAGAGGGAGGGGGCAGGGAAAGAGCACACAAAAACAATTGAACACGACGCTTTGGCTGCCATGGATATTCATTCCATCTGATAGCTCTTGTTTTGTATACCCAGTAATCCCCCAATGGAGGCTCGGAGGATATGATGGATTATTCACCCTTTTCAACGAAAGAAAAAGAGATTCAGTGTTGGCACAATCGTATATAATGATCTAATGATCCCAAAAATCATTACGGTCCTTTAAGAAAAAGCTAAATAAATGTGGAAACCATTATTAAAAAGTCACTCAGATTAGGCACAATTATATATAATATAATTATCTACTAACCTACCAGAACTCATCGAAATTATTAATTTAATTTTAATTTATTCAACATAAATAAAAAAAGCTTAAATAAAACAAAATTAAGTGTGTGATCCATAATTCAAAAGATATTATTTCAAAATTTCACACAATCATTTTTAAATACTCTTATGTATCAAACAAAATAAAAATCATTACCAGTTTATTATTATAACAGACAAAATCAAGAAAATACATGACAGTAGAGAAAAATTCTCATTTAAAATATGAAAATCTCCTTTTCTCTCATTGAAATTATTGTACAGAGACTTTTACTATAGAATTCCTTCAATATTCCTTTATAAAACATGGATATCCCTTAGTCGTAGCATGCACAACTTATTCAACATATAGGGGCAATGGGCGATGATGATGAGGATGATGCAAGTGCAAATTTATTTGCCACTTTTGGTTGCCAGCCCCCACCCCCACCCCCAAATCACCGCCCATTGCTCGAGTCTTTTTGTTTCTAGGCGAAAAATGTAAGTAAAATTTCAAATTTCCCGAAACCGAAAAGCGTCCAAAATTGATGGATTTTCCAATTGGAACTTGAGTGCTTTGCTGGTTAGTACTCGCACTCATATTCATACTCATACTTTTCGTAGTTTTTCATAGGCTTCCCGAATGGACTCTGCTGTGACTGGTTCAATGAGCTTAGCCCGTCCGTCCGTCTGTCTGGCTGAATGGCTAGGCATTTAGTACATTCTCCATTTATCCAAAACTACAGAAATTCACATATTTCGTATGCCGAGAAATCCCCTTTTACATTTTTTGATTCTCTCTCTCTCTCTCTCTTGTGTCGACAGCAGTATGCCCTCTGCTGCCCTCGATGTTGGGATGGTGGGCCCCTCTCAAAACAGCCCCAGCGACACTCATATGAAAGTGTTTAAGAGGAGACACCTCCCATACAGACGACACGAACAACACCTTGTGCCCCACTCAACACTAAAAATTACATTGAAAATGAACATAAAATAAATGGAGAACAAAAAAAAGCGACACACACAGAGGGAAAAAATAGAGGAAGAAAGCAGTGAAACGTTGGATACCCTTACGGGTTCATTATTTCCAGGACAGATGTATGATTTTGGATTCCAGTATGAATTTAATTGGAATATGTAATGGTATTTTATAGTATTTTTTTAGAAACACAAATAACTTTCCCATAAAGGATTGTTTCTCTAAAGAATTGCAATGGCAAACTATCATTATAGTATTCTGTTAGTGATATCATGATCTATAATGAAATTTTTTCTTTTTCCTTTGGATAAACTTTCTAATAGCGATCGTATGTGGATATAAATTATCTAACTGGTACTTCGAAAGTTTGAGTTTTGTACAAAGTTTCATAGAAATAACTTCAAAAACGAAAGGCGAAGGTCTCATAGAAACAACATTAACTCGGCTATTGATTGGATATTGGAAAATACACTGTATAGGGCAGTAATAGATATCTTCTCTTCATTGCAAACATCTTAGGATAATCATAATACTTTTTCTTTCTCTTTGGAAAGTGTATACAAACAGAAACCAGACAAAACGTTGGCCCTTTTCCTGGCTTCTTTTGGCTTTTCATTAAATTAAATTTTATTATTGCTGTTTTTTTTTCTCTCTCTTTGTTGTTGCTGCTGCTGTTGTTGCTGTCGTGCGGCAGCTAATTCTGCTGCCCAACATACCCACCAACCCCCCCACCACCACAGCCGAATTTTCCATTTCCCTTCATTTCATTTAGTGTCTTTCTCTCTCTTTCTCTCGCATGTAAATAAAAAAGCCATAAACGAGAAAATCAAAATAAGAATTTTTTTTACATTCAGCTGCAGTCCCCGGCCTAATCGGAGCCAAACAAAAATTGACTATATATCAAAAGGAATAAAAGATATATGTACATATATAGTGGAAGAGATATATATCTCGCATATCTCGTATAACGAAAGAGTGTCAAGGCTTGAAAAATTCTTCTTACATATTGAGGATTTTCCTCTAGAGAGAGATATATATGTGTGTGTTTGTAAACAAGATCTGTTGATTGTTGCATTTGTTGTAAACACGCTCTCGTTTATGGCCAAGATTAAGGCACAATTTGGCTTAGATATTTTTGTATGTTCTTTTGTTGTTGTTGTTTTTTAGTTACGATTGTAATTTATTTATTTTTAAGTGCAAGAAAATGTTTATTTGTCAAAGGCTCTTACCACACGAAAAGTGTGTTCCGAAAGTTTTCAAAGAATTTTTGAAGTTTTTTTGGCTGAATCAAGAAGAGATCAGATAGATCTCTTGAGTCATCTGTTCTTTGAAAGGTGGTCTTCATTCTTCACTAAAATACATACATATTTTCTTTTCTTTTGCAATATATTTGCCCTGCTGGCAGTGCGCTGGCATTGAGAGTGTGCCAAAGCAACCACAGACCTCGCCTCATTAGGGATCAACACTTATGCCCAATTAGACGAAAAATTAGATACATTTTAATTTTCAACTTCTCGGACACTATGCTAGTTTTTAAATCTAAAATAATTGAAAGTTCAACCTTATAGAAAGCAGCATTTTCAATGGCGTTTGCTTGCCTGTAAGTGTACACGCCTCAGAGTGATAGAGCGAGAGTTGATCCTTAATTGCTATGACACTTTGGAAAAAATAAAGGGAAAGAGGGAGGCAAAAGTGAGAGAGGTAGATTTTTGAAAGGTTTAAGGCTCCCGTATCCGTATCTACTAAGCCACACTGACGTGAAAGTTCGAGTGAGAGTGTGAGCGAAATGTTTCCAAGGTTTAATATTCTTTGAATAAGATTTATTTCCATTTAATGTAGAAAAAATACTTCACACACACATAAATCCCCATACAAAAATATTTTTAAAAAAGATATACAACAATATTTGGTATAAAACTCTCCTTCCATTACATTTCTTTATAGCTTTCAACCTCAAAAAAATATATTTAAAATAATTCAAAAATGCTCTTTGGGCTTAATTTTTCCTCATAATTATCTGCCCCTCCAAAAACGAAAATATTTTGACATTTCCGTAACAACATTTTTATGCTGTCAAGAAATCTTTGCAAAAAAAAAAGAAAAAAAAAAAATTTTGCTAGCTAATTTCGAGGCCTACAGCCGTAGGCTGTCATGGGATTTCAAACCAAAAAAAAAAAATTTTAAGTAGACACGTCAGCGGGTTTTCATGTTCTAGCAGGAGAAACTAAGTGCCCAGCAATTGCCCTAGGGAGCAGCAACAGTGGCAGTAGCAACAATCAAGAAATTTAAAACAAACAAATGCTGGTCGGATCCTCAGGGGCAGACGGAGACCAAAGTTAATGCCAGTTCAAGTCACCACAAGTGCGAAAAAGAGAGGGCAGACCATACTAACGAGAAAGAGAGGGCACTATAGTGTGTAAAAGGGAGGGAAAATTACACATAAATCAATCAATTGTGTTTGGATTTTAGGCCGAAGTTAATAGCCGGTGGATCGGTGTATATCCCCCCTCACCCCCCACCGCAACCCCCTGGGAAACGGTTAGTGAACTTTCCTTCGATTTTTCCCCGATGCACTTCTACCCAAAATTGTTTTTGTTTTTGTTTATAGAATAGAAGAAGAAGAGAGAAATATTGTACGTATACTAAGGTATAGGTATAGTAAGAATGGATGGATTGTAAGATCTAGGCATACCCTCACAATGTTTGCAACATTTTGCTGGTGGCTCATCGCTGGCATCGGCATCGGCAATGACCGGCATCGTCCCCCCCAGCGCCTTTCGCTGCAACTTGCAACTTGCAACACCACACACCACTGGCCGGATAGAGAGAGAGAGAGAGTCCTCTTTCCTGCTCCTTTTTTTTGATGGTTGGTGGGGGGTGGTGGGGACGTCACACGACTGTCGTCGTCGTCTGCTGGCAGGATGGATGGCACATCACTTAATATCTCACTCGAACTTAAACTCGGAATCAATTGAATTTTTATTCACTTTGAGACACACACACACACACACGCGCGAAGGACACTCACGAGTGTTGTTGTTTGGGTGGTTTTTTTTTTTGGGAGGATATATATATTCTTTCCGTGAGGGAATGCACTGGAACCACCTGTGGGTCAGTCTGCCCCAGCCCCAGTTTCAATAAAAACAAAACAAAAATGTGTATTCTTTTTTTCTAAAGGTTTTCCTCCTCCTCCGTTTCGTTTGTTTTGGTGTCTTCTGCTGCTGCTGCTGCTTCTGCTGCTATATGGAATGTTGGCGTATTCATCGATCGATCGAATGGGTTTAACACTTTTCTTTTATTTTGTTTCTTTTCTTTACGGATCTGGGGCGATCCTCTCGCGGTACGCTTTCGTCTGCTACTGATGTTGAATGTTGTTGATGTTATGTTGGATGCTGCCTGCTGCCTGCCTGATGCTCTTCTACTTCTGATGCTGTCTGTCTGTAGTCTGTGTGGGACGTCACGCCAGGCTATTTCTAGTCTTTTTTGGCTTTCACATTGCGCTTTTTTTTCCGTGGAAATTGTTGTGTGTTCGTTTGGTTCGAGAGGAGACGTTCAAACGTGAAACCTCCGCAGAGACCACTGAGCAGAGACACGGCCAGGCGCACGCCACAGTGCTCCCATTTCGAATGCCCGAGCAGCAGCAGCAGCAGCAGGAGAAGCAGAAGCAGCAGCAGCAGACGGACGTACAGACGGACAGACAGACGGACGGACACACACGGATACCGCGGCGCTTTCGAAAACGTAACTGAACATTTTCGAAAATTCTCTCGAACGAAATGTTAGATAATTTTTCGTGGCATCGTTGCGGGCCAAAAAGTCTTTTCCAACAATTTTTCCTCAATGAAACAATGAACTTTCACATTTGCTACACAAACAAGACACAACACAAAACGATCTATGGCTTTCTCACTCACTCTCTCTCTCTCTCTCTCTTGCCTTCTCGCTCTCTCACTCTCAATCTCTCTCTCTCTCTTTCCTTGTGGCTCTTCCTTCCGAATCCCTCTCTCAGTTTCGAAAACGTATTTTCGAAAATAGACCCCGTACGGTACTCTCTCTCTTTCTCTCTGCTCTAGAAGATCGGCGCACGGCTCTTAATTTCGAAAAAGTATTTTACAAAACAAAAAAAAGTTCTGCTAGCCGTTCCGTGCACCCTTCACACCAGAGGAGAGTTCTCCTCTTAGTCGGCCATTCAGGATCATCCGTCATTCGGTTTCGGGTTTGGAGGGGTTCGGGGGATTTTCGGATAAGTGGGTTTTTGGGTCAAGGCATGTGTCCAAGCACTCAGTTTCTAATCGTTTTGCAAGGGGAGGGTAGGAACTTCAGAAGAAAGGTATCTTTCTCTCTCTCGATAATTGCAAATGACAATCGAAAAAAAGGCAAAAACCTTGGTGGCCATAAGGCCAGGCGTTAAATGGTTTTTAAATGATTGCAAATAATGTTTTTAATTGCCGGTTTACTGGTTCTTTGAAAATACAAGGATAGAAACAGACAGGACACATATTAGTTTACGTTCAGTTTTTAAAGAATTTCACAGACTTAAGAATCATATAAATCATATTATTTCTCTCTCAATTATATACAAAAACGAGGGGGAACGTTGTGAGTTGCTGCTACGGCCGCAACTCTACATTTTTACCCGATACTTAGTCAGTATGTCTCTCCTCCGCCAGACGGCGCTAACATTAAACGACAAAGAGTGCGTGCGAGAGAGACAAAAAATCAGTCAGAACGTGTCGTCGGGCGCTGCGTAGCCACTGCAAATTGATTTGTTCCTTTTGGTTATAATAATGATCCGATCAGAGATTCGGCAATCTGGTAGATATCGTCATTCTCTATGATTGTGCGTTTTTAATTTTCTCGTATCTCTAAAATGGATGCCACAGATTTTCGTTCCTTGTGGGGACGGAAGGGGGCGGCGCGAAGTTTTGGAATTCACTTGTAACAGTGATATATCACAGAAGTCTGGGTACAAAATGTCGTTGCTGTAGCTCTTATAGTGTCAGACATGGCTCAATCGACTCGGCTATTGATGATGATCAAGAGCATATATACTTTATGGGGTCGGAAACGCTTCCTTCTGGACGTTACAAACATCCATTTTCCCCACAAATCTAATATACCCCTATACTCATTTTGAGTATCGGGTATATTGGCGAGAGCAAGCAAAGCGAGTGAGCCGGGGGCTGGCGCACGAGCGAATCGAGTGCGTACGGGGTATGGTCATATTAAATTCATATAACTTATATTCCAAAGAGATAACATATATGTACCAAAATCACTTCAGTTTTGGTAGATAGATAGGGAGGGACGATCCACAATTGACTTTCACTGAAGTGACTTTCATTTTTACAGTTGACATTAACATTTATGTACACTTAATTTTATTTGGGATCAGGAAAATTCTTTCCATATTTATATTTTTAAAGGTTACTCCTTTTAAAAATTTGAATAAATTGAATTGCAGAATTAAATTGAAATCGGTTTAGTTTTGATCAAAGATCCATGGCAGTTTTTCTCAAATTGGTTTGAGTCATATTTTAGATATAAAGACATTAGATTGCCTAGATTTACTGAAAACAGTTTCACTAAAAGAAAGATAATTAAATTATAGTGATGTCAAGAATCACTTATTCTTTTTGAGAGAATTTTATAAGAAATTAAAATGAAAAGGATCTTTTTGCTCATGTCTCCATGTGTTTTCAGTTTAACGACCCGCTCCAAATATAGACTTAATAGATAATTCAAAACAATTTTAATCATTTTTTTATGAATATATGGTTTGCTAACCTTTGGGATATGTTTCGAAACATAATTTTCGACCAACCATTTTCAGACACATTTAATACATGTTTTTGTGCTTTTAAAAAGGAACAAGAATTGGAAGCAAAATCATTTTTATTGTTTTGGCAAATATCCAAGAAAGAGAGATCTTAACTGCAGATAGAATCCTTTCCCCTTAAAGAAATGACCTTGAGATGAGAAAAACTTTCGCTCAATCTGCAGCATAATTCTCAGGCCAATAAACAAATTCACACATTGGGAAACCAAAATTCCAGATATAAAGATATAATTTATGAACGTTTTAGTATTTCTAAACATGAAATAAAACTGTGAATCGGTATCGAATCGATAGATAGAGAGAGATAGAGTAATGAGAGAACCACCTGCATGACTAATCTCTGACCCGCAGCCCAATTTTCTCTTCCCAATTGATTTGCGGCCGGGGCCACGGAATGCAGCAGGCGATGGGGAAAAATCAAAGTAAATTGCAAATACTTTCAGTTTTAAATTTAGATTCAAGCGACAAATAATTTTTTAAATTTAGCACAAAAGTATATTTATTTTTTTATATGCAAATAGAAATATACATTAAATAGAGTAAAAGCTAGCAGCGTAGCCCGCTTCCCTCTCACAATTCACCAACAACAACAAAAATACCATCCGAAAATCAAGCAACTAAAAATACGAAAATTGACTCAGCCTCTGATACGTTGGTTTGTCGTTGATTGTGGCGACACACAGTACCAGAACCGAAGAGAGCTGAAAGCTGACAGAAGTAGAATACTTCTACTATATTTTTAAAATGTATGGCCAAATTGGGAACGTCAATAGAAGGCCATGCCTCCCAGGGGGTCTATAAGGGATAGGAAGGATTACTCAGAGGCCGACGCGCGCATCTCCTGCGATTGTGTCATGGCTATGGGGGCGTGTTTTACTTTACTCGTACATGGGCATATCCAAAGAATCTAAAGAACTATTCCCGGACTACACTGCCGATCAGAATTATAAGAATTCAATGACAATGGGTGTTCTATTTATTAACTACGAGCAATTTCAGATTTCCTTACATGCGTTTAAAACACCCAAAATGATCCATTCTGTGGGATCAAAATGATTTCTAACCAAAAAATGTTAAAAACTTTCATCATAACTGATTTTACACGTTATATTCTATTTCTTAAAGGTCTTTTCATCTACTTTATATCCACCAATATGGTACTTTTACAATCTCGCAACGCATTGTCTTGCACAAATCATGTTTGCCTTAAATTTTGTCCCCATTTTTTAGCTTACAATATGGTATGATATGGAGAGGGAGAAAAGCGGCCTTCAATACAGAAATTGTCATAGCCAAAAGTGAGGAAATTTTTCATGGGAAATTTCAGCCATTTGCATTTTCCATTTCCACAATTTCCATGCTCAATGCAAGTGCAATGTCAGGCAAATCCAAACAAATGGCCCAAAAAATACAAAAACTAAAAACAAGGGAATTTACTTGCAAAATTCGAGAAATTTCGAGCGTCTAGAGGAGGTGGATGCGGATGTTGCAAATTTATGAATGCACATGTGCTAGAATCATAATAAAAAGATACAAAAGATACATACTGTGCATTTCCACCCCACCCGCGCCCCTTCGAAAGTTTAATTGTTACCACTAGCCCACAGTGTGTCATCCACTGTCAAGCACCTTGTCCAGGGTCACACTTTGCCAAATAGTTTAGCACCGTTTAAGTTATGAGTGGGACGACATTTATGGCCCATTGTGCCAGCATTCGCGCATTCACTTTCCGGAAAAAAGCAACAAAAAAAACAGCAGAAAGCTCCGCCAATCCATTCTCAAACGTCTTAATGCAGGCAACCTTTTGCTTATTTATTTTTTTTTATTTTCTTTGTGCATAAATTATAAAGCGGGTAGCATAAAAAAAAAGTAATATATGTATAAGAAACAAACACTCAGACACACAAATCGAGCGCGTCAGAATTTCTGGTGTGGGCGAGAAAAGTTGTTTCTTTCTTTTTTTTATTTTTTTTTATTTTTTAAATTCGAAAAACATTTTTCACCGTGCGAAAGTTTTTGTTGTTCCTTGTGCTGATGCTGATACTGCCTTGCTTTTTACTTTGACGTCGTTTCATAATGACGAAACGGCGAGCATTTAGTTTTTAAAGCAGCTATAAACAAAAGATCGAATCAACTGAAGACAGCAGGGGGAAGAGATATTCAAAAGAAATATTTAGAGATCGAAACGCTGCAGTTAGTCTAGAAATAGGGGGCGGAAAAGGTATTTGCAGCGGGTGGTGCCGGCATTCAAGAGAAAATGAATCAGAGAATCAGAGAATGATTATCTTATATTTTCTCAGTTCTTACCTAAAACTATTGAGAAGCAATCATTTTTCAATGTTATTTCTATGATCTATCGGAATGAAACCCTATTTCGATATATTTTCACATCAAAAACGATCAAATGCAAGCCCACTCCATACCCTATTGATACCTCTGTATCGGCCTCTCCAAAAACCCCCACTCCGCCACCACCTGATTTCATAATCAACGATAATTTATGTGATTACTTAAATGAGCAATGTTAGATCGCTTGGAAATAAGAAACAAAAAGAAAAAACTATGCCAAGAACATCTAATTAGTACACAGCAAGAAAGAAAGAAAAAATTGGAAAAAAACAATTCTGAAATATTAAATCTGTCCGTCTGGCGTGTCCCACTGGTGGCACAAAGTATGCCCACACACTTGTGGGTGGTGGCCGAGCAACAGGTAGGGGGAAGTAAACTTCTCGACGGGCACTGTATAGCGACGACAGCCGACCGCAAGAGCCACAAGAAACCAAAACAAAAAAAAAAACACTAAAAAATCGACTGACAAAACAACAAGACGAGAGCACAGGCGCTGCAATAAATAAATATTCAAAGCGACTAATAATGTTACAGAATATCGTACATACATATGTATGTATATAAAACCGAACGTATGTATGACAGGAAAACAAGACAAGTAGTTGGAAAAAAAAAAACCAAAAGGCGACTATTCGGTGCACTACATTTGTGGATTCTAGAAATTCTTTGTCTCTGCTTACTACTTTTATCACTTATTCGCCTTAAGGGTCGATACTATTTTATTGAAGAACGTATTCTATTTCCCCTTTTTGTTTGCCATTCTACAGCCTTCCTTCTTGGCCGAGGGCCTGATTAAACATCAACTAAGCAAAAAAAAGATAAAAAGGGGTAAAGGAAAAGAGAAGGAGATAACAATGCGAGCAAGCCCCCGAGGAAGTGATCACGTCTCTTTTTCACATATCAATTTTGAGGGCTAAGCTTATCTCAAAACGGATTAAAATACAATTATCTAATTTACAGAACTAGTGCATCCAACAATGGATAAAACATGCCAGATTCCGTGTCATATCCGCGGGTTAACAGCGGAAAAGACACACACAGAAAACCCATAAAATAGAAATGGCCTAGAGACTGACTGACACCGAAACCGCCGCCGCCGCCGCCCCCACAACAGCTGCAAAAGAGGGGACACGGTGGAGTCCATTTGATTGGATATTTTCTTTTTATATACATATATGCACCCCGCTGCCTAGTCAGGTGGGATTTATTCGCCTTCTTCACAGTTTAAATTTCGTGAAATCGAGAAGAGAGGCTGGTGCGATATTTATACTATGTGATCTTCGAAAAATGTTTATTCAGTATTAATTCCAATTGGTATTTACTCCTGCTTTGCAAATCAGAAAACAAAAAAAAGGGCAGGGCTATGCAAAACGCCGGCAAAACAAAGACGCGAATCAGAGCCACAAAACGAAACAAGAAGTACAAGAAGAAGAGAACAGATAGCAGGCACCAGACATAACTGTATATCACTTTAGAAATAGGCATTAAATATGCATATACATACATACATACATGAATACAAAAAATGCAACAACAAAAATCACAGCAGCGCTGCGTGCAACGTCTGCCTCCAGGTTGGAACCAAACATCAAATTTAGAAAGAGAACACACTACACGCACGCACACTCTTGCACGCACCGCACTATGCCTATCTATATTTAAATAAACAAAAAAATGGCATAAAAAATAGCAAAATTACCTCAGCGCCAGATTAATGTTGTTGCTGTTGTTGTGGTTGCTGGTATATTTTTTTTTATTGGTCGCCAGCGTTGTTGTGGTGTTATTGTTGCTGCAGCTGGTGAAGTTTGAGGGAATTACGCGGCACGTGGCATGGCATTGACAGCGGGTGGCACAGGTAAAACATTTAAGACCCGAACTAGAGCGATGGATTGAGCGTTAAAAGTTAAAAAATGTTTATTAAAAACTTTTGTGTGAACAACAATAACGCGATGTTCTTTCCACGGGAGATTCTAGCCAGTGCTGCCAACTTGCGTCTTGCGTGGATGTCCGATTGCACAGAGATGTATCAATTTGCAAGCAGGTATTTTTAAAATTAGCAATATTTATAAAGGTTAATAGATTTAATTTGCTTAATTATTTATTTAAAGACGTTTTTAATTGAATTTTTGCAAATAAACTCCTTCACAAAACAATCAAGACAGCGCCATCTGTGGTTGGTCAGCCGAACTATTTACAGCATTACCAAACAGTTAGCAGCCCTGCTATATCGATAGAGATTTCGAGAAATTGCAATACAGAAGGGTGACCATTTACTGTATATTCTATACTTTTTTGTTTATTTTAACATTGAAATTGCGTGAATGGTATATTTACGGTATATCGTTACATTTATTTTCATTTTTAAAGGTATATTTAAGAACAAAGGTTATTTTCAAAGTTACCGCCAAATTCGTCCGGCTGTACGATATTTATATATCGATTATCGATACAGTGCTCTCTCCTGCGACGAAAAAATGAGTCGTAATTTCGAATGGGCTATACAAAAGGGTATGGACAACAGGCAAAACCAGCCAAGGCAAATTGCAAGGTTCGTGCGAACCTCACCCCGCACCTCGCGTGTGAGGACAACATACCTTGAAGACAAAATCGGCTTTTCGTCTCCATGGTATTTTGGGCAAATGGGGTGGACTTCACCTTACATGCGCTGCGTTTTCTGGGTCGTTCTGCCTGTTGTCCACACCCTCTTTTTCCTTCCATTATGTAGCAAATGTGTAGTAACCGTGTAGAGTTTTTTTTTTTAGCATAAAGAAAAAAACGCAGGACGCCGCCGCCGCTTGAAAAAATCGCCAGCCAAAGGAAGGTGAAAATTTAGCCAAAAGCAGACCCACGGTGAGCAGCAGTTCGCACCCAAGCCTAACACAGACCTCGCCCCAACTAATTCCACCTGCACGTGCTACCCGATCCGCTCGCAGTGCCGCAGAAACGTGTCTGAAGAAGGGGGCCCCTCTGCGCGTCTACAGCAAAACAACAAGCAGAACAAGAACAAGATGTCCGACATTTCCAGTGAGGACCTGCGCCGCGAAGTGCAGGCGGTGCTGAAGGACGCCGATCTGGCCACCATCTCGGCCAAGCGGGTGCGCGAGCAGGTGGAGGGAAAACTCAATTGCTCGCTGCTCGGCCGCAAGAAGGAGTTCGACAAGATTGTCATGGAGGTGATAAATGAGCAGCAGGACGAGGAGGAAGATGACGACGATGACAAGGATCCCGATGCCGATCCAGACGATGAGAGCGAGCCCAGCGAGGAGGAGTCTCCCAGCAGCAGCGAGGAGGAGAAGGCCAAGAAGAAGCCGGTACAGAAGAAGCGGCCACAGCCCACCAAGCACAAGGCGCCTAAGAAGAAGCGTAAGACACTAAACGCCGACGACTCGGGCACCGAAAGCGATGCCGGCTCCGATTCCGACTACGAGGTGGTCAAGAAGCCGCCCGCGAAGAAGAAGACTAAGGCCGCCGGCGGCGGTAGTTCCGGCACGGGTGCCCCTCGCAAGAGCACCGGCTTCACCCGCGCCTACAATCTCTCGCCCGAGCTGTCCGCCCTCATGGGCGCCCCCTCGCTGCCCCGTCACGAGGTGGTAA
The DNA here is from genome assembly GCA_008121275.1 of Drosophila lowei. Taxonomy (NCBI): domain Eukaryota; kingdom Metazoa; phylum Arthropoda; class Insecta; order Diptera; family Drosophilidae; genus Drosophila; species Drosophila lowei. The sequence goes on from CM017781.1 coordinate 128,963, forward strand.
AGAAGGTCTGGGCCATCATCAAGGAGCGGGATCTGTACGATCCGAAGAACAAGCAGTTTGCCATCTGCGACGAGGAGCTGATGAAGGTCATGAAGATCCGCCGATTCCGCACCTTTGGCATGCTGAAGCACCTTAAGCCGCATTTCCTTGACTAAGCGGAAAGAGGAGGAGCACTCTCCACCCAGATCCCATCCAGATGCAAACGGTCAGCATGCACCACCACCACAGACACCAACCAACACAAGCACACGCACACTAACATCTCTATACATCGCATCGCTTAATATTAGTTTAGTTTTTCCATTTTTCTCTTCAGTCATGTCACCGCAAACCTTTCGGCTCTGTTCCAATCTTTTAAGACTTACTTTTACGCGATGTAGACAGCGACCAGGACAACCAACGACAACGAGGACCAGGACACGGTGCACTCCGACGCCGACGATAATGACGACCCATTTGACTCCTTTGGGAAGCCACAGCCGCAATGTGTTTAGCATTAAAACCTTAATTAAGACGGATCTACAGAACAATTTTTATGTAGTCTACGGCATTTTAATTATACATACAAATTATATTAAAAAAACTGCGACTAACAAAACGAATTGTAGCAACAACAACAATACATGATGAAGAGGAAACGAATTGTATAATTTTTTGTGTAACGTACTCTCGTGTGTAATTTACATTTTATAACAAATCAAAGAAAAACAAACAATTTTAAGGCATAATAATCAAGAATAAACTTTGAAATAGACGACGAGCAATGATGCATCTGAATATACATATTATGTATGACAACAAAAAACAAAGGGAAGTGTTTTCTCTGAATGTATCAGAGCCCTGCATTAACAGGCAATCAAATCGATTCGGTGGATTTCGCTATTCGCTTCGTTCGGTCCGTTCGAATCAGCGATTCGGCTTTCTCACAACTTCGAATCGCTCGCCCAAAACGAACTAAACGTCATGTCATTTTTTTCTCTATCGGTTTATTCTCTTGCTTACTATCCATTAGATTTTCTGGGCGAGAGAACGAGAGAAGCAACACAAATTTGGTGCGTTTTTGCTTCACCCTCTGCCTATGTGTCCGTATGTTTCATTGCTTAACACTGAAAAAATATGAATTTCAGATATAGTAAGAGAATTTTTAGCGCCATTTCAACATTTTTTCAGTGCTTAGTGTTATGTTTTAAGTAATTTCAAAGAAATGCGAACGAAACTTGCTGATTTTTAATCCGCAGTGCTTGGATTCGGGGTGATTCGAATCTGACTGAAGGAAGAATTCAAATGGATCGAACCCCTAATGCGGGGGCTTGAGTATAGCTGTGACATTATGAATACTGTGGATTCATGCAGAGCTCTGGTACGTATCTATGGGTACGATGGAATTTCCTGGAAATGGAAAATGGTTTCCTCTAGGAAGGAGAATATTCCTTATAAATATTACCATAGGAATAGAGAACCTTATATTTAGCGCAAACCTGTTCATATCTAGGACACATGATGCGAATTATGCTTTCTTTTCGCAACCTTCCGTAAAGATCATCGCTGGAACCATTATTAACCTCTATAGGAAGCCATGACTTTACACTTTTTCAAAGTAGAGAAATATCATTAAACGCCTTCCCATTTCCTTATTCTAGGAAATTCTCTACGAGGTATACATGTATCCCTTACTAGATCTTCAAACCCCCGTCTCATCATTGCTCAATAAAGAATGCCTTTTTTATTATTGTTTTTGCATTTCTCACAAAATCTCTTACAAACATTTTTCAGTTTTAATTCGCTTTAACTTTTTTTTTTATACATAAAGTTCGCTCTAATATACATATGTGTATGCAGTGTATATATATATACTATTGTGGATCTGATATATATATATATATATATGTATATATGCCAGCGCGTGTATATAATTGAATAAATGGAATTACTTTGCACTGCATTTTCAATTAACTTTTTTCAGACGCGCTTTAATGCTCGGACGATCAACAAAAACGGAACCAAAGGACGAAAAGTGCCCAGGGGGGGTGGCAGGGGCGAACATAAGACATTTAACAGATTGAGTACGTAAAGAATACGAAGAAAATAAGATATAGATAGATAGATAGATAGATATACACATACATATATATATTAGTTATATAAATTCAAAGAACGGCAATAAAACGTTTCAAATTTTGTTAAATTCTTTGGGGATTCACATGGTTTTCGGTTTTGGTGAAGCAGCGAAAGAGAGATAGAGAGAAAGAGAGCGAGAGCAGTGTTGGTCAGTGGTCAGCTGTGTTGTGGAGGGTTGCGTGTGCGGGTGTTAGGTGTTGATCAACGACAAACGAAATATACTAAAAAATGCTCTAAATACTATCGGAAATAACGTTAAATGCTAGGAAAAGCCAAACTAAGGTTTTGAATTCTTCTCCAGTATCCCGTGCTCTCTTCCGATTTGGTTCTCGTCTTCAGCATGGAGAATGGTTGGTTGTTGGATCTCTACTCGCTAAACTAAGCAATACATTTTGTAATAGTAACTTTGTGTTCTCGTGTTCTCCTTTTTGTGTGTTGTGTGTGTGGTTTTCTGTGTGTTGTCAACAATTTCGAGAGGCCCTTCCTCCGACTCCATTCATCCATCCATCCATCTACCATTTCTGGCCAGCATTCTCTCTTAAATAGTTTTACTTTTGCAAAGACAATACTTTCGTTGGCGTTGTTTCTTCTAATTGTTGCTGCTTGTTGCTGCTACTGCTGCTGTTATTGTTATTGTCCTCCTCCTGGCGCAACGTCTTTAGTAGCGATAGTAATTGGGCTTGAAAGGACCGGCCTTGTTGAGGCCCATGTACTTGGCCTGCTCGTCGCTCAGTTCCGTTAGATGAGCATCGAACGTGGGCAGATGGAGGCTGGCCACATACTCGTCCATCTTCTTGGGCAGCAAATACACATCGGACTTGTAGCGCCCAGGCGGCGCATTAAAAAGCTCGATGAGGGCCAGCGCCTGCGTCGCCGATGTAATGGACACCGCAAAGGAGGGAATGCTCGAACAGCTCAGATTCACCAGACGCCCCTCAGCCAGGAGAATGATGTACTTGCCCTCCGGCCAGATGATGTGATCCACCTGCGAGCGCACCTTTTCCCAGGTTAGGTCCGGTGTGCGCAATCCATTCACATCGATCTCCGTGTTGGAGTGCCCCATATTGCTGACAATGCAGCCGCTTTTCATCTTGTCCATGTGCTCGCGCACCACCACATTCTTATTGCCAGTGGCAGTGACCACAATGTCCACATTCCGGATCACCTCGTTCAGCTTCACCACACGAAAGCCATCCATGCTGGCCTGCAGAGCGCATATCGGATCGATTTCCGTGATATACACAATGCAGCCCTAAAAAAAGAATTGGAAAGAGGACTAAGAGGTATTCTAGAGAAGCATTTCGTTTGTATATATTCGCACCTGTCCCTTGAGGGCCTGGGCACAGCCCTTGCCCACATCACCATAGCCACAGACAACGACCTGCTTGCCGCCAAACATCACGTCCGTGGATCGCTTCAAACTGTCCAGAATCGACTCCTTGCAGCTGTAGAGGTTATCGAATTTTGTCTTTGTCACCGAATCGTTCACATTCATCGCGGGGACCGTCAGCTTGCCCGCCTTGGACAGCTGATAGAGGCGATGCACGCCCGTGACGCTCTCCTCTACAATACCTTTGACGAGCTTGAACATTGTGGGATACTTTTTCAGCATCAGGTGGGTGGCATCCCCACCGTCGTCCAGTATCATGTTGGGCTGCCAGTTCTCGGCATTCACACAGCGATCGATGCACCACCAGAAGTCCTCCTCCGTCTCGCCGCGCCAGGCAAAGATGGGAATGTTGGACTCGGCCAAAGCGGCAGCCACTTCGTTCTGCAGAGAGAGAGAGAGAGAGAGAGAGAGAGAGAGAGAGAGAGAGAGAGAGAGAGAGAGAGAGAGAGAAAGAGAGAGAGAGAGAGAGAGAGAGAGAGGGAGAGAGGGAGGGTAGAGGAGAGCGGGTAGACAGTGGTTAATCAGTGGGTTGTATATTTGGCTATGTTTGGGGTCTTATATCACAGGGCGAAATCAGTACGATTAGGAACGTATTTCCAGTCCATTGCTGCACCCTCTTTAAGCACGGCACTTGTCTGATAAGCCCCGTGCTTCGGTGCGGGGGCAGGTACAGGTACAGGGACAGGGACTGACATGACAGGGACTGTGGGGGGAGGGTTCTCTGATTCAGCGTGACAACGTGTCATGGCAGTTCTCGATAAAAAAAAAAGCCTCGTAAGGCCGATGGAAACCTTGGCATGTCGGCCAGCGGCTGCGTGTGTGTTTGTGGCCAGCGTTTCATTAGACGAACCATAAACTAGTTAGAGGCGGGGAGACTTGTGCTAATTGCATTGGCCACGGCACCAGGAGATGACGGGCCAAAGCATTGACCACACGGGAGTGGTGATATGGAGTGGCCCGATCTTGGTCCCCTGGTCTCTCTGGGGCTGTGACCCAATTCAGGGCACATCAATTATCAGCAACGTCGCGTCATCGATTGCCAAACACTTGAGCCGCAGTGGACCCGCACAGCCAGTACTTAATTGATTAACATGACTTGATTGATCATTTGTTTGTGCTGCGCTTCGCTTTTGCGTGAAAACAATTGTCGCAGGGGGGGATGGGCGATGAGTAGGGGGTAGGAGATCAAGTGACTCTACTCACTTGCGTGGAGTAAATGTTACAGGCGGCCCAGCGCACGCTGGCCCCCAGCTCGACAAGGGTTTCGATGAGCACCGCCGTCTGGGCATTGATGTGTGTGCAGCCGACGATCTTGGCATCCTTCAGGGGCTTATCCTCGGCGGCACGCTTACGCAGGGCCATAATGCCGGGCATCTCCTGTTCGGCAATCTCGATCTCACGTCGACCAAACGCGTGCTGGGCGGCAATGTTGCGCACACAAAAATCAGAGCTGCCTTTGGTGTTCTTCTGGACCTTTTCGCGGGGTGGCACATCGTCACCGTCGTCGCTGCTGCCCGTGTACGAGGCAGAGCTGAACGAATCCGTGGAGGAGGCGCTCAGCGAGCGACTGCGATAGCGGCTGGTCTTCTTGAGAGCCGACGATTGCTTGGTGGGGGGTGGTGGCACCACAACGCTGGCATCCTGAGGGGGTACGGCAGCCTGCTGCTGCTTGTCGCCGCCACCGAAACCGGGATCCACCACCACCGTGTCCGCCAGATTGTTCATAATATATTATCCTCTGCCTCTGCTTCTGCTGCTGCCTTCGCTCTGGCGCTGTTATGTAAAGAACACAACTGCCGCAGGATGTTATGGATGTGTGGATATGGGGTCGGATTGCTCTACGAATCGCAGATAATTATCACGTGATACTCCAGCGGCTGGCTTTATGTGTGTCAGCGTTACGTCCGCAGTCGAGGCCGTCGCTTGTGTCAATTCACAATTTTAATTGTATTTTTTGTGCGTCTCCTTTGTTTCACCTCTCCCGCTGCTCTGCTCTGCCACTGTAGTTGCGATGCTTCTTCTTCTTCTTCTTTGCTCCGATGGCTCTCTACGCACGCCAGAGCATTTGGACAAGGGGGTGATGGCTGGCGATTGGAGTGGGACTGGTCGGAGTGCTGTTTCGGCGTCACTGTGTGTACGAAATAAATGGGATCGCGATCGGTTAATTTTAGTTGATTTATATCAAGAAAAAGAACAAAATCGAAACGAGGACTGTAAACTAGAGCTGGGTAAAACAAGCACTATCGATACATCGCATAATCGGTTGCGCTGGTAGTGTTGGTAAGTGGCGTTAATTTTCATAAAAGTATTAGAATTTTATTCAACAAAAAACACGTAGTGAAGTAAACCCCCATCTCCACTACATTTGCTCCTCCAGATAACCGCACAGCTCCGCATCATCCTCACTCGTGACCAGACGCGCCTCCGTCTGCAGTCCGACCTTGTAGGACTCCCGCTTGTCCACCAGTCGCGAAAGGTCCTCTACAGCCAGGGGTCCCCGCTTGGCGTACTTCTTTATGAAATCCGCCACGAGATGCTTGTCCACCACGGACATCTCTAGGATGTGGCTCCAGGCGAGCAGAGCCAGCGGTCGTTCCGGCGAGAGCGATTGCGCGGGCGTGATAAGGTGCCGATAGAGGCAGCCGCCGACAATCTGCTGCAACTGATCCACTTGGCCCTCGAATGCGCAGGGATGGTACAGCATTACAATAGCGCCCTCGGCGAGATTCCTCATGTATCGCTGTGGCGGCAGGTACGAGTAGGTGCCGTACTCCGCTGGCAATGGACGGAATTGGCCACTGGGTACCAGGAATCACATAACCAAATTAATATGAGAAGGAAATTCTTGATGTATGATCCCTACTTGGTGGGTGGGAGGTGCGTGTACTCAATGGACACGTTCAGGCACTTGGTTGGCGGGACATAGGCACTGGGTAGGAAGTGCTCCGTAAGCACAGCCTCCCTGGACATATTCGGATCGTAGATGCTGCGATTGTTGCTGATGCAGAGGATATTGAAGCTCTGGCCCACATCATTCGGATCGTAATCCACGGCGAGATTGCTCTAAAAGTATCAAAGATGAGTCACGGCTCAAAGGGGAAATCCCACCCACTCACCATTCCGTCATCGCAGATGGTTTCCTTTAGGGGTTTGACTGCCTCCACCTGATGCTTAAGTGGTTCATTGGGCGCCTGGGGGAACCAGTTCCCATTCCAGCTGTCTTTAAAAGCCTCCTCCGATGCCGCCGATGTGCTCGTGTTTTGTTGCTTTACCACATGAGGCTCTCCCGGGGCATAAGGGAACCACTTGCCCGTCCAATCATCTTTGGTTTTGGGTGTTGTGGTCGTCTCCGGTACACGTTGCACTTTCGGAATGTGAGGCTCTCCGGGAGCGTAGGGAAACCATTTTCCCTGCCAGTCGTCCAGGTCGAAAGTCGGCTCCAGGAGATTGGCCTGTGCTTTTTTGATGGACTTGGCCTGGCATGTAGCAAGGATAAGGCACAAAGCGGTCAAAGAACGCAAAAGGAACATAACAATTGCAATTGAAGGAAACAAAAGACCAACAAAACAAAAGAGAATAATATAATTAAGAACTTGTCGGGCAACAGCTGTGTAGGGTTACGGTCATTTTGCAACACTGCCTAGGTCACGACTTTGACCAGGGTATCAACAGGTGGGTTGGGATTTTAAATGGCATTATATTGCATTATATTGCTCGATTTTGCTCATTGTGGGAAGAACTATTTTGGAATTTTAAAGGTATACAGAAATCCAATAAAAGCAAGTGTTTAAAATAAGCCAGTCAAGCAGAAAATTGATTCATTAATCGTAAAAAATGATGTTGGCAGGGCTGAGGGTTCTATCTAGCTTGTAATATTCGACGGAATATCGAAAGCGAGGAATATGTTTAATAGAACTTGAATTCGTCAGTACATTTGCGGTATACATATATGTTTAAAATGAGACGGTATATTTTGCTATATTTCTGAGGGTCGCAAATAAGCAAATACTTATAGAGACTTGCACAGCTGCTATTTATACGAATCCGGTCGTAGACAGCTTTAGTTTGCTTTGCAACGGCGGTGCAGTCGTACCGTTTGCCCAGGAATACAAAGGAATAGGGCAACATGATGTCCCGAAATACTGAGAGAAGTTTCTGTAAAATAGAAATAATGTTATCCGCTTCCGTTCTCTGCCTGCCGGTAGACTCACCTGTAGAAAAGCATCAAAGCCGTTTAGCTCCTCCCAATACTTCTGCTTGGCCTCCTTGCTCTTCATATTCAGGGGATCCACGGTGACTACTCGCCTGAAACGCTCCACCAGGGTGCTGTACTGCTTGAAGACCTCCGCCAGGCCGCTGTTTTCTAATCGCAGGCAAATGGGTCCCAGTTCGGGGCTCCGGCAGTGACGTAGCAGGGACAAGTAGATGGAACCATCGGAGGCAAAGATCTCGTTGAAAACGGAGTAAGTGGTGGCCGGATTGAAGCTCTTGCTGAGATGCAGGACACACCATTCGCTGGGCAGGCCATTGCAGATGTCGGTGATGCGCGCCAGGCCAGCCACTGGATCATCCACATCCTCCAGGAAGTCCAGATGCTCGATGGGCTCTATCGAAGGCGGTGGTTTAGGTTTTTGGCCCTCCTTTTTCTGCAGATTTTTGATAGAGCGAGTTTTTGCCGCGGCTCAAAACGTCCCCCTGTTTAAATTAATATTTAAAACGTTGGAACGTTGTGAGTCGCTGCTACGGCGAGAATTCCGCTAAAGGGAATTCCCCTAAATTGTTGCTATCTACAATCAGTGCTGCCGATTACGCTTTTTTTCCGTCAGATCTGGCTTTTTTTAAAGACAAAATCTGGGAAATATTTGTGAATTGCGGGAAGCGGGAATTCTGGATTTTTTATAAATGTGTTTGGCTTTTTTTCAGCTTTTTTTTATGTTGCCACTGGTTGCATTCCACCACTAGTTTACCAAATAATTTAGAAATTCTAAAACAGGTTGACTTTTTTCCGTCAACAAAATATTGTGCGCTAAGAAAAATGGAATTAGCAAAATTTTGTATTACCTTAAAGTTGAGAAATTCAGAAATTGAATGCAAATATAGCGATATTAATTTAATAAAGAGAAAAAATATCAGCGACAGCACTAGGTTTTGGAGGATTACTTCTATAAAGATTCTGGTGAAAACCGCTGATTTCTTGACGTGGCAGCTGTTGCACTGCAAATGCTATCATTGCCGTGGTCAAACGCGGAAATTGAGCGGGTATTAAGCCAGGTTAATCTGGTTAAGACAAAACTAAGGAATTCCATGAAACTAAGCAGGACCAATAGCATTCTGTGCATAAGGTAAAGTTGTATTGCCAGTGAAAGGATATTACTAGTTTTTATTTAAATATACAGGTATGGCTTGCGAAGACTTGGAAAATGCTGTTTTGACTATGAAGTGCCACATAATTACCTAAGCATGATTGGTACGACCATGTCGTACGAATGCGAATCAGAAGCTAGCCCCACAGAGCTGAAAGAGTTAATGAAAATTATATAAAATACATATAATACATATGTATATACATACATACATTTTTTTCAAGTTAGAAACAGCTTTTTTCTGATAAAAAGTTGGCAGCACTGTCTACAATTGCTCTGACCATTAAATTTTCTTATATGGATGTATGTATACGCAAAAAAACGAAAGAGAAATAAATATGTACATATTCTCTTTATGCTCTTTCTTCTTTTCGATTGGTTTCTAGCTGTTTATGAGCTGTGTGTGTTTTTATCTATTTGTGTTGTGTTATTTTAAACCGTGCTAAATGGAATAAAATCGTGTAAAAAAATTTAAAATTTTTGATTTTCAAACCGTATAAAAAGAGACCGTGTAAAAACAGAATTAGGTGTATAGCAGTGCTCGGCACGCAGACACTCAGATGTTGTGCAGTGCGCTTGTGTGGGTGAAACCGGTTCATTGCTTTACACTGGGAAAAATGATTTAAATGAAATTTAAAATTTTTTTATCGGACCAAAATCAGCTTACCTCGTATCGATTTCAGCTGAGAGAATCAGCTGATTTTCTTGCCACCGTGTTTAGCTAACACACCTTGCAAATTTTATACCTTTCATAGTATTTTCTAGTATTTTCCAGTATATTTTAAGACGCGTTATTGACTCACACTCTTGCGCAATGCACCAATGTAGAAATCGTGTAGAAATTCCATTTAGAGCCACGTCCCAGGCCACATCGAATACTAATTCGGAGCCAGCATCGAATCTCTGATTGTTTGTCCTCAAAATCTGAATTATTTCAAAAATTCGGAAAAAAAGGCATGTAAAAAAATGGATAACGGAGGTTTTGCACACTGGCGCTTCCATGGGGCTTATATGAAAAAAACGGCCAACAATTTTGGAAACGTACACATTTCCCCTTCAGGTATCGCCTTTGGTAATTACATGAAAATGTAGTTAATATGTAGCAAATGTGTAGTCAGCGTGTAGTTACCATATAAAGAAATAAATTTAGTGGAAACTGACTGTTTATGCTTAAACCTTATTTTATAAGCAATGCAATCAAGATGAAAACCTAAGTTTAACGAGTCTTGTAGGAAATTGATTTTATAATTGGATAAAACTATGAGTTCAGAGCTGAGGGTGTTAGCTAGCTGGTAATATTCAACCGAATATCAAAAACGAGGAATATAATGGAACTTGAATACAAAAAATTCGTCAGTATATTTACGGTATATTTTGAAATTTGTGACGTAGTTCGGTATATTTTATCGATAAGAAGAAGAACAAGAAGCTGCCTCGTCGGGTGTTTGAATGGTAATTTTTTAAACGCATTATTTGTACATTTGCGAGTAGCTAAGGCCCTTTTTCATTGCAGCCACCCTGACCCATATGAATATTAATCCCAATTCAACATTAAGATGCAAGTGATTTGCGCTGTAACGCCAGTTATCGCTAAGAAACTTCCGCTGTGATTTCCATTTCCGTCTTTCACCGACGAACAATAACAAAGGTCTGACTGCGTGTGCGTGTGATTGTTGTTGCTCGATTGGACTGGAAAAAGTACAACGCAGAAGGCCGAAAAACTGCGAATCAGCAATCAACAGCACCACCATGTCGTGGTTCAATCCCTGGGATGGGCTAAAGACAAAGATGTGCAGATACCTGCTGCAGCGATATTTGGGTCAGTTTTTTGAGAACAATCTGAATTTGGAGCAGCTGAAGGTGGATCTGTACAATGGCAGGGCCGTGGTGGAGAATATCTCGCTCAAGGTGAACGCCTTCAATGATCTGTTCGAGGACCAGGGCTGGGCCTTTGAGGTAGTATCCGGACACATTGGCTGCCTGACGGTGGCTGTACCATGGAACGCTCTCATGACCAACGACAGCTCGCTGGAGATCTCCAATCTGACGATAACGCTGCGTCCGGTGACACGCTTCCAGAGCGGCACTACCATGCTGGAGTCTATGTGGTCGTCGGTGAGCAGCTCCATGCAGATGGCGGAGGAGTGCATGAAGCAGGTGGACGATGATGTGCCCTTCCTCAACCACAACAATGCCCTCATTGGCCTGGAGAAGTTCGCGGAGACCATCGACAATGTTTTGAATCGCATTAAGGCCAAACTCACGAATACAACGCTCAATATCGAGTACCTGCTCCCGCAGTCGGACAGAAAGCTTGTTATGTCCTTCCAGTCCAGTCACGTGGACTATATGAACAAAACAGGCTACGAGAGCCTCAATCACAATGGTGGGGATTTGAGCAGCAGCCAGACGGTGGCGGATGACGATGATAGCATTATCTCCAACTTCAATACGCTGCCAATGATTGCCAAGCACAATCTGGTGATCGAGGGGCTGACCATACACACTTCCGAGGTGCTGGACATCGACAGGCACATCCATTCGGTAAGCGGACCCATCCAGTACGAGCAGCTCTGCAAGATCGTGGAGCTTAAGGGATCGCAGAACATCCAGATCAACATCAAGCAAACGGAGAACATTGTGGGTCCCAAAGTGAATCTGGAGATCATACTGGATGATATCTACTTTATACTGACGCCCCGGCAAATCCACCTCCTGGTGGAGATCTCCAAGGGCTTCAGCAACAATGAACGGCCCAAGGATACGCTGCGCAAGACACGCTGCAAGAGCATCAAGTCTACGACGCTGCCGAGCGAGTATCAGCAACGCGAGCCCACCAAAATGACGGGCATACTCTCGCAGAATGCTGACTGGTCCGCAGAGCCCACAGAGTACTCGAGCTATGGAGGAGCCAACCAGGAGCCTGGAGCCACCAGGAGCGTGTACTCCAGGAGTACACATCGCAAGATGTGCGAATCTGTGGGTGGAAACTCGGCCTCCAGCATGGTTACCTCCTGCAGCAATGCCCAGCAGGAAATGGGCTACACGGAAAAATCCGGGGAGATCCTTAAATTCAAGATACAGATCTCCCAAGTCTTTGGGATCGCCCTGCACAATGATATTCTAATCCAGAACACCGCGAGCATCGATAGCTATACGCGTGTGTTCGACAGCTCTAGTTTCCAGAGCTACTCGCAGACGTCGCAGCAGTTCTTCCACCAGAACACCCAGACGGCGAACCACCTGCCGATGGAGAACCTCAACTATTTGCTGATAAAAGCGGCGCCCATTATTGTGAGCGGGAATCAGCAGCGCTACTTTCAGGAGCTCACCTCAAAGACCACACTCTCAGCAACGGCAGTGGACTTTTGCGAGGTACTCGACAATGCGATAGACCATCTCATCCAGTTCGATCGCCAGCGGAACTGCCCCGATGGCTACCACATTCGTCCGGAGATCGTGGTCAATCAGAGCTCTTCGTTCCTGTTCAAGCAGAACCACAATCGTTGCACCAACAAGATCGAGTGCATCTTCGATGAGTGCACCGCAGAGCTGGACATCTCGATTTACGATCGATTGGGCGCCCTCTTCGGGCAGTCGCCCTTTGCACAGAGTTCTCGGGAGAATGAGATCTATCCAGAGGATGGCAGTCTGACGGAAGTGCAAGTGAAATGCGAGAACTTGAGGCTACATCTGCGATTCCCAGTGGTCGATGGGCGGCCGGCCAACGATCCCCACAAGATTCCCTGGTGGAAGAAGAACGTACGCCAGGATTTCCTGGCCCTAGAGTTTCGGAGTTTGTTGATCGCCTCGCGGACCCACATCAACATCCTGGCGGAGAAAATGGACGCCTTCTACTGCGATATTGAGAAGCAGAGTGCCATTCCCCTGCTGAAGAGCCATCAAAAGAACAACAAGAAGATCCAGATCGATGTTCTACAGCCCAGGGAGAACAACAACGACACCCAAACGACGGATCACAACAAGAAGCCCAAGCGGCGGTCGCCCTTTAGCTCCAAGTGCACCTTTGGCTACACCACCAATGTGGAGGGTCTCGATGGGTGTGCGGATAAAACGGATTCCTTTCTGCCTGGCGAGACAGAGGAGATCAACGACTTTTGCCAGAGCTGCACGCAATCCTCGAAGCTAAAGGTCGCGGTGTATGTGCCTCAGATCAAGGTGGTGCTGGAGTCCAAGCAGATGTACGAACTGATCTACAATCGCCTCAATGGCGATCTGTTCATGTGGGAGCCGCGTTCCCCCCACTACGACTACGAGGAGGAGGAGGAGAAGCACAACGAAAGGGAGGAGGAGGAGCCCACCCTGGAGGAGAGTGCCATGGAATATCAGAAGCACAAATACGACAGGAGTGTCCTGCTGAGCACCAGTGCCATGGAGAGCAGCATCTATTTTTCCATGGCAGAGAATACTCTACCCAAATCCCATGCCAATCCCAATCCCAGTCGAGGTCCCCAACTGTGCAACGATGACGCCTTCTCCTTTGAGCTGTTTGTAGCAGAGGGATCCCTGATATTACTCTCGCACTTTGTGGATCCCGAGACGCAACTGCGGACGCAGCAATGCGGCAAGTTTCAGGTGAATATCAAGGAGCTCAAGCTCTTCACCGTCAACGGACTGAACAACGATCCGAATCGGAGTTACTTTTGCATTCAATTGAGTCACGTGGAGGCGCTTCACTGTGGGAATACCCAGCAGGATTTGCATCTCGCCTGGAGCGATCATCTAGATGGCAATCTCCAGCCCACCATCTACAATTTTGGCAGGCAGGAGCAGCATCAGCAGCCCAACAGGAAGCGGCAGGAGGTACTCTCCGTGGTGGCGGAGATCAAGAAGCAGCCGGAAAAGCGCATAAAACGCATGAAGATGTCTTTCGGTATCAATGGGGCCATACTGCAGCACCATCCCGCCTTCTCGGAGCACAATTGGCTGAACCAATTGCTTGACTTTATGGATGTCACCGATTTCCCCATCGAGGCGTATGTGCCCTTCGCTCTCGTTTCCGAGATCCAGCTTCATGTGTGGAATGCGGCCATCGACTATCGGCCCCAGTTCTTCCCGCATCGGGCCCTTATTGACATTGGCTACTGCTCGCTGAGCAGCAACATCATATCCTCGATGAGCGGCTGCACCCTGCGGGTGATTGGCGAGGACTGTGTGCTCAGCATGGGCTCCGGCTCCGGGTTCTCCGCCTCTGATACCCTAATACCCGTGCTGAATGTGGGTCTGCTGAACATCTCCTTCCGCCTGAACGAGGACGATAAACAGCAGCCCAGAGTGGATCTGCGTTCCTCCATCCACGACATGCACCTGAAGACCTGCTACGACTCGGCGGCGGCTCTGGCACAGCTCATTGGCTATGTGGCCAATGACAAGGATCTCATTTCGCCCGAAGAGAGCTCAACGGAGGCCGAGAGCAAGATTGCTGAGCCCAAGGCCAGTGAGGAGGATCAGGTGTGCGACGACCAGACCCAGGATCATGTGAACAAACTGATGGCCGATGCCGTGATGGATGTGGAGTGTACGCCCGGACCCAGGCACAACAAGCTGGCGGGGAAGGAGGAGGGCATCGAGATCTTCTACTTCCCCGACGAACCCAAGGAGAAGGTGGAGCTGCAGAAGAAAAAGAATATAGTATCCTCCCCCTCGAAGAAGAAGGAGCCCGGCGATATGCAGAGCATATCCCTGATTGTGGAGAGTGGCCCCTCAGAGATCTGCAACATTGTGGACTTTGAGTCGAACGTGATGCTCCAGTCGTACTACAATCAGACGCTGGAACAGCCCCTGCAGCAGGTGCAGCAGGAACTGGGGGATGTGCTCCCCCCGCTGATGGAGGAGCGTGACTTTGACATCATCCACGACGATGAGATCTCCCGCATGGACAAGTTCGGAGTCAAACAGATCTACGTGTCCGAGGATCCGCTCCAGATCGTGGACAATCACTTCTGTCTGCCCCACGAGAAGGTGGATCTACTCAGGCCGCCCGCGAACTTTCCCATTGCCGAGAGCAGCTACACTTTGTGCGAGATGACCTTCACGTGGCACCTGTACGGCGGCAGGGACTTTCCAGATCAACCCACAATCGATGGCAGAAAGAAGACCCAGAGCGCAGGCTACGCTCACATGTCGGACACGTACAAGTACGGAGTATCGCAGCCGCAAGGCGAGAAGGCTTCGAAGAAGGTAGGAGGTCTGCCCAAGGAGCCAAAGGGCTCGAGAAGGAACCTGGATGTGCTGGTGGAGATACAACTGTCGAAGATCCGCTTTTCCTACGAGGCCTATCCCCTCAGCTCCATATACTCCTCGCGACAGGTGCTGCTCGTCTCGGAGATCGAGATTCGGGACCGCCTGCGCTCCTCAGACATCAACAAGTTCCTATATCATCCGAACATCAGCAACATATCCCGTCGCCCCGACGAGATCATGGTCATTGTGAAGGCCTTGAATGTGCGACCCAACCCACAGAAGAGCACCGCGGAGGAGTGCTCCCTGCGGGTATCCATTCTGCCCATCAAACTGAACATTGACCAGGATACGCTGCTCTTTCTGGAGGACTTCTTTTCGGCGCTGTTCAAGAACTCCTCCTCCAATTCCAGCGCCTCAGCGAATCCCAAAATGGAGGTCAATTCCTCCTCCGACATGCCCGTGATGTCGGTGAACAAAATGTCTGATGCCCTGCAGGATCTGGAGGCGAGGGAGATTGTGGAGCGGAATCTCGATGTGCTCATCGACGAGGGCAAGGACACTACCGCAGAGCTGGAGGATGATCCCCTGGGAGGAGAGTCGGCGCCCGTCTACTTCCGGGAGGTGATCTTCAGCCCCGCTTTGCCCATCTGCTTCGACTACCATGGCCGTAGGATCGAACTGTCGCGTGGCCCCATCACGGGCCTCATTATGGGTCTAGCCCAGCTACAGGGATCGGGCATCTGTCTGCGGGAGATCGTCAACCGTCGCGGCATCCTCGGCTGGAACAAGCTCTGCGAGTTCCTCTGCAAGGAGTGGCTGAAGGACATCAAACGCAATCAACTGCCGAACATCCTGAGTGGCATTGGGCCCACCAATGCGGTGCTGCAGCTGTTCCAAGGCGTCTACGACCTTTTCCGGCTGCCCATCGAGCAGTACAACAAGGATGGGCGCATCATTCGAGGATTCCAGCTGGGTGCCCAGAGTTTCACGGCTCGCACGGCCCTCGCGGCGCTGGAGATCACCTCGCGGATCATCCACCTGCTGCAGTTCACGGCGGAGACCACCTTCGACATGCTGTCGGCGGGCCCGTCCCTCAAGAAGCGACACACGAAGCGAGGCAAGAAGAAGCGTCAAGGTAGGCCCAAGGATCTGCGCGAGGGCGTAGCCAATGCGTACACCATCGTCAAGGAGGGCATCAACGACTCGGCCAACACGCTGATCGAGGCGGCCATGACGGAGCACGACCAGAAGGGTTACAGCGGCGCTGTGGGCGCTGTTGTGCGGCAGATACCCCAGCTGGTCGTCTGTCCGGCTGTCCTGGCGACGCAGGCCACAACGAACATACTGGGCGGTGCCAAGAGCTCCCTGGTGCCGGAGGCGAAGCTCGAGGCACGCGACAAGTGGAAGCACGAGATCCACTAATGGATTAAATGGTTCAAAAATGTAATCTTAAGATTAATTATACTTTTCTGTTCGGGACACATACATTTATCGTATAAAAAATAGTTACATATAAATATATAAATATTTTTTTATTATTTTACTAAAAAAATAAACGTGTAAATAAAATGGTACATAAAAAATACTACTGGAGGAGATCTCTCGACGGGGAATGCTTTAACGGACACGAGATCTCTTCATAAGGGACAAGAAATCTATTTAGGAAATGGGATTTTTACTTCTTTTCATCATAATAATATATATAATTAAGGTTTTATCTATTGATTTCGATGTGTTTTGATATTTTTATTTTACTAATTTACTTAATAAATGTATAGAAAAAGAAAAATACTGAATCTTGAATGGGAAATGGAGACGGAATTATCTATAGGAAGTGGCTTCCTGTATTTCAACGATTTTTCTTCAAAATATTCCCCATTTGAGATCTCTTTTCGTGGAAAAGGATTTTCATTTGGTTTTCCTCTTTCAATTTGTTAGGTATAAATATCCTTCATTTGAAATCTCTTAATTCTTTTGGTATATTTTATGGTTCGATGAATCAGGAATAATCTTTTACTTTTAAGATCCGCTAATCTGAATAGTATCACTTTTTCTTCATATATCAACGATTGTTCTTTGAATATTCTACGTTTTGGATCTTTATTTCATTTGGTTATTAAATTTAATTTTTGTTATATTATTCAATATTCTTCATTTTAAATCTCTAGATTCTTTTTTATCTATGATTTCTACTCAGTTTTTAGTTTATGGATCGATGTAACAATAAGGAATAAATCTTTTAATTTTCAGATCTCCTTATATGAATATTTTTTGTTGTTGTTTGATGTAATTTTCGTGGTCTTTTTATTTTTGGTGGCAAATTTGGTTCACAGTTTAACGCTTTTTAAAAAAACTTGGAGTGTGCTTCGAAGGTAGACGTAGACGGTGTAAATATACAATAGATAAGGTACAAAGGTGGGTAACAAATACACAATATATAAAGATATACAAAAAGCAATGTACCCTGGCACCCGGATAGCTTCGATAACATCATAACAGATGAAGGGCTTCCGTCGTCTAGCGCTTTACAAGCAGCCGGACAGAGGCAGCTGCGGTGGGGATGTCATTCACTGTAGCCCTAAGTTGTTTGCCACTGAAAGAAAAGATTCGGATTGGAAGGGGGATGGATTGCATTGGATAATTAGATAAATGAATCACCTTCAGGGTGGGCTGTCCTTGGCCTTGGCGGTCCGCCTCCCGCTCGCGACGTTCCTGCTCCAGTGCCTTCTGCTGCTGCCTGCGCAGGTTCTCGGGATTTTTAATGCCACGCGACTCGTTCTCCTGGCGACGCTTTTCCGCAGCGTCCAGCTGCTGCTGGCGGCGCTCCTCCTGCAAAGAATCAGATTTCAATATGGTCTCTACATCGCTTCCGGCACATTCTTTTGTCGCACCGGTGAGGGCATGAGATTGGCTTCCTCGGCACTGTTGCCGCAGCAGGATAAGCACACACCCATGTCTGTTTTTATTTTGTTTTATTTGTACACAAAAAAAAATACAGCTTCTTCCTTGTGTTGTTTTTGCGTAGTTTTATTCGCCTTCTACTTTGTTTTTGCGTGTCAGCTGACTGCTAGGGCTGTCGCAGTGTAGCGAGAAAGAGTGTAACAGCGTGCTGTTAGGCGCAACAGCTGTTCCACCTTCAAATCGGTTAAGGCTCTCTTTTTCACTCTCTCTAATTCTCTAAGAATTTTATATAAAAATCCAATAAAAGCAAGTGTTTGAAATAAGCCAGTCAAGTAGAAAATAGGCTCATTAATTCGATAAAATTATGTCTGCAGGGCTGAGAGATCTATCTAGCTAGTAATATTCGACGCAATATCAAAAACGAGGAATATGTATAAAAGAACTTGAATTCGTCAGTATATTTTTTAAATGAGTATATTTTGGTATATTTCTGAGGGTCGGTCACACTGATTTTCTTGCCACCATGTCTAGCTCACACACCTTGCAAGTTTTATACTTTTCTAGTATTTTCCAGTATATTTTAAGACGCGTTATTGACTCACACTCTTGCGCAATGCACCAATGTAGAAATCGTGTAGAAATTCCATTTAGAGCCACGTCCCAGGCCACATCGAATACTAATTCGGAGCCAGCATCGAATCTCTGATTGTTTGTCCTCAAAATCTGAATTATTTCAAAAATTCGGAAAAAAAGGCATGTAAAAAAATGGATAACGGAGGTTTTGCACACTGGCGCTTCCATGGGGCTTATATGAAAAAAACGGCCAACAATTTTGGAAACGTACACATTTTCCCTTCAGGTGTCGCCTTTGGTAATTACATGAAAATGTAGTTAATATGTAGCATATGTGTAGCGTGTAGTTGCTACGTAAGGAAATTAATTTAGTGAAAAATTAATTTTTGTTGACCGGTTTGGCTTAAATCTTATTTTATGAACAGTCCAACAAGAATGAAAACTTAAATTCACCCAGTCTTGTGGGAAATTGATGAATAATCGGATAAAATTATGAGCCTGAAGCTGAGGGGTCTAGCTATCTAGTAATATTCAACCGAATATCAAAAACGAGGAATATAATGGAACTTGAGCACAAATAATTCGTCAGTATATTTGCGGTATATTTGGAAATTTGTGACGTATGCTCTAAGAAGAACGCAGGTTTGGTTAAAATGTGAGAACTGATTTGAATTTCTCAGCCAATAACGCTCATGCGCTATAAATTAATATCGTTCTTGTTCTTGTTTATCTTGCCCCATCGGTCCCGAGCTTAAACTTTGCGAACAAACTAAAGAAAAACATTGCTAAAGAAAAACATTTTTTTTTTTTACACGCGATCCGTCGTTCTCTCTTTAGCTGTTTTGTGCAGTTTGTTGTATGTTCCGTGTGTGTGTGTGTTGGTGTGCTAAAATTTAGAGATAACCAATTATCGACGCTTAATTACTTAATTACTTTACTATAATAAATCATTATGTTGGATGTTCCCCATGAAGGAAAGGTGAGTTTTTCTGTTTCCACCCGCAAACGCTAGGCTCTCTCTCTCTCTCTCTCTCTCGTCTCGACAAACGCAGGTTTCTATGGGTGAGTGCATTCTTGCATTCCAGTGGATGCAACAAATGTTGCCGGTTTCATGGGCTGTATTTATAAGCACCTCTCTTCTCCGGATATCTGGTTGACTGGTTTTTTCTCCCCTTTAATGAGACGATGAGGAGGATAGAGGAGGATTAAGCAAAATCCGGCAAAACCACGGCATTTAGATGGTTTTGTCAATTTTTACCTGCAAAGTAGAGTAGAGACAATCATTAAAAGAGTGTCGGGGCGGGGCGAGGCGGGTTCACTCACCTGCCCCAACTCACCTGTTTGGGGCCCTCAACTGATCCTGATCCTGATCTGATCTGATCAGATTGTTAAGAAACTGGCAGTCTAGTCTCTGAAAGAGAAGTAATTACATTACTAAACTAAGTAAGGGGGGCCACTGATTCCATCTCACTCTACTCACATGCAAATGGGATCCAAACCAAACACTTGTGAAGGCGAGGCTCCACCAAACACACTAAACACACTAAACTTAAATGTAAACATTAGATGGGAGTCATTTTTTCACAACTTTACTTTACATTTGACGTAAAAATGTACATTTTACGTCATTTTGCGACATGACCTATGACCTCGCGTGGACACGAATTTCTCAATGTCAAATGAAAGACTTTCAATGTCAAATGAAAGACTCAGAGTTGCCACGCTGGTTTTTCTGACAGGGTGGCACCGCTGTTTACTGGCATGTGTCGCACAGCTGCGTTTCCCGACAGGGTGTGTGTGTGGTTTTTGGGGGCCAACATTTGCCAAACAAACCGTTAGGACTCGACCATAATTGTAGAAAATACATATTTAATACGATTGTCTATGTTTTATCAATCGGCCCCCAAAATACACTCTAATCGGTGGTATTTGTGTGTGTTTGGTGATAAGTGCCCGCGGATATTGGCTCTCACACCCACTCTTTCTAATGCCACTGATTACATTTCTTTTTATATTTTCCTTCTTCTTAAGCTTCCTCTTCTTCGTGCTGTTCTCCTCCCACTTGACCATTACGTGGCCTCTCTTATCTTTGCTGCTTTGCTCATTAAGTGGTGGCCGGCTTCAAGGTATAATAATTGAAAGGTATGGGCCTTGCTCTCTCTCAGGTACATTAATTGGTTTGCATACGCATCGGAGTACTTATAAAATTACATTTTGTTGCAATACCATAAACAATACTTATCGTTGAACAAACTTAGCTTTCGCTGGTAAAGTGATCATTTTTAGTCACTCACTCAAATCACCCTAAAATCCTAGTGTGAGGAACGGCTTACATGCATAAATTAAAATGCGCTATGCGCTGCTGACTGACTGGACCCAAACAGAGTCGAAAGTGAAAAAACAGCGAACAGGGAACGTTTTTGCAATCGGTCAAAGCATATGCATAGGTTTCTAAGACAATTGATTGGGCAAAAGTCTACCGCCACCTTACCTTACCTTACAATATATATATTGGTTTTGTTTGTTTGGTTGGTTTTTTTTTTTGCTCAGCACTTGACACACACGCACGCACTCACACACACACACACACACACACATACACTCAAAAAGAAAGAGCAGCTTGCTATCACTTGTTGCTTCTGTCGCGTCCGTCGCGTCGCTGTTGCTGTTTCTGCCGCCCGTACGCTTGTTAAAAAATCCCGTATTGAAATTGAAATTCAAATGGAACCCTAGCTTTATTTTCAATTGCACACTCGACCAGCGCGCTTCGTTCTGTGCTGTTTCTGTTCTTTCCGCTGTTTTCCCGCTCAACTGTCTGCGACAATAAACGCGCGCATTTCTCAAGTGCAAAAAATATAATAGTTAACAAACTAATTTCATATAAAACCCTTTTTAATCGCGCAAGGATTCTTTTTGAATTGTACACAATGACATCTTGCATCAGGCCCATTGATGTTTTGCTTCAGCGTGCTGGTGTAAGTTCTTAAATTCGAACCGAAACACCCTTCGTAAGACGTAAGACGATATTAAGGCCAAGTTCAAGACGTTAATGAGCCACATAGTCGTTAAGTGTAAACGGTTCTGAAGTGATTATCGAAAGAACCTGTTCTATAAAAACCAGAAACAATCCTACGAAGGAAAATAATAATTTCCCCCTTAAGAGCTAATGTTTTAGGGTAGTTTAATAAATAGTTTTCGGTCAAGGATTTGATGAAAAAGAAGACTTTTTGTAGATAGATCTCGATGATTTCAAATAGTGTTGTTCGAATTTCTGTTGTAAGGAAGTAAATGTTCTGTAAGAAGTAAGGTACAAAAATTATTTTCTTGCCTTGAAAGCAGTACGTATCTTATCTCAAAGCAGACAAAGAGAACAAAAAAGAAAATATATAATTTACTTTAATTACCGGATCTCCAGACGTGTTTGTGTGTGTGTCGGGTGTGTTAGAGGGCTCGGCTGGTAACCAGGATGTTTGTTGATCCCCAAAAACCATTTCCGAGTTGGCACAGCTGTTTTTATTTGGGCATACAAATATTCCGAGATTCCGATGATGGAATGCACAAGACCTCTCCGAGCTGCACACGGAAAGAGTCGCCACAAAAGACAGCGATCCCAACAACGAAACGTTGGCCAATTATCTTGAGCATGTGTTGACCATGTCGAAGTTCAAGCACCTGCCCTCTGACATCGGCTTATCGCTCAGATTGCTCATCATCATTGTGTGTTTATCAAAATAAACCCCATGCAATCGTCTGCCATCTTGGGCGCCATAGGCGTGGCGCTTGTTTTTCACTCCACACCATTAATTTGCGTAATCATTTTGAAAAAAAACGATTGCAGCAATCCTTTTTTTCCACAATTCGATTGCATTTTTCCCCACTCGGATTGACTGATTGACTGACACTGGGCCTTAATCGGAAGATTGAAAAAAAACAGAAAAAACGTGCTGTTTTCAAGCAAAAAATTGTTTTGTTTTTTTAGAGTTGTCTTTGTATTTGTATTTGAAGACAGATATCGGGACAATCTTGTGGGTGAAGTTCAAGTTCGCGCCACCACCACCTCCACCTCCACCCCCCATACGACTGGGTGTCGAACGATTGTAAATATGCTCTTTATGGATTGCATGTTGCTTAAGAAATAACTGTTAACCCATTAAGGGCCAATGGGTATATAAATACCCATGAAAATTATGGAACTTGAAGAATTTTAGCTCCGAGCTGGTGAAAGATATCGCAATACTTATTCTTATTCATTAAAGACAGCATTACTTTTTGTGTGTTACCTACAAAATTTCACTTGTGAAAATATTGGTTCGAGCAATCGTTTTATACAGTTCCGGGTGTCCTTTATGCACTTGAACAAACTTAACAGCGATTTAATTTAAATACCAAAAGGTTTTTGCTTATACCGAAAATGCAACTATGTTGCTATATGGAAAAACTTTGTCTGGAGTAACAAACAGATGAAAATAATAATAAGATGGTCTCAGAAACAGTAACATGTTTCCAAAAAAGAGCATTTTGGTATTTAAATACCCAGGCTATATCTCAGGTTATGGCCCCAAAGCAAACATATCAAAATTTAGGAGCGCCGCCCCGTAATGGGTTAATGGGAGGGGCTATCATCGTCAGACACCATAAAGGTTTAGATCATATGTTGAGTGAGGTAATGGCCAGAACTTGGAATATCTTTGGGGTTCGATTCTAACGAGCGCAAACGAAGTGAAATTCATGAAATACATATGTTAATTTTTATTTAATCTTATCGATGAAATTTGATTATCAGACACACGCCAACGTGATAGGACGTAAAAATATCACCCAGATTACTGGGTGGGGGAATCAGATTACATATAGGAGCCCCTTTTAACTAGGAGTACATATTATAAAAGTCATGATGAGAGAGATTAAGTCAAATGTTACACAAGGAAATTGCACCCGCCTAGCGGTCGTTTCATGGTACATTACGCACGCTCTGGAAATCCAATTACGGAGGAGGATCCGGGGGCTTATCTCTGGGATCATCCTTCCACCGAATGTTTGAATGTCAAACTCATTATACAAATACATAGCTAAATATTCACCGTGTTTATTGATGAAAAAACAGGGTTCTAAATAAATAATATGTTATTTGTCAATATAAATTGATTGATTTTCTTGATTTATATTGTAGAATGCAAGTTTAAGATACAAATTACATATCCCTTTGCTAAAAGTTGCTAAAAAAATAAAAAGCTTAAAAAAAAAATAAAATAAATATACATATACATATATATATAGAATATAATAGAATGGGTTTCCATCGAAAAATAAATATTAATACTCTTGCGTTGTTGCATTCCTGGGACATTCCTCATTGAAACGCGTCTCACAGCCAGCACTATGCTCCTTGAAGTCCTTCAGGCTGGGCAGAAACTTGAAGAATATACCCTTGTTGAAAAAGCTGTGATTTTCCTGCTCCTCTGGTAGCTCCGGCTCCCCGGCCAGACGCTTCTTTAGCGAATTCTGCATGCCCCAGATAATGGGCTTGCTCTTGCACATGAGCATCTTCAGGCAGCCGGCCTCGTGGCCCATCTCTCGGTCCTCCTTGGACTCGATCATGTCCAGTATGTGTTCGGGCAGATCCCTATCCATAATGCGGCCCAGCAGTCGCTTGCTGTGTGCCCCAGGTCGCTGGAGAAACCAATCTATCGGTGAACCCATTGATAAAGAACGCGGCTGATGATCGTTCGGTTCGTACAGCGCCTCAGGTCCCTCGAAGGCTGCACCGTAATTTCCGCCGGCTCCACCTCGCGTTGCCTGAATCAGAGTGTTGCCAATCTGCAATCAAAAAATTGCAAACAAATTAAAAAGTTATCAAACCAAACAAAATAAATGTCGCCAAAAGTAATGAGCGGCAGATTCGCATCAAACAGCAAACGGAATTGAATGTGCTCAAATATTAAATTGCACTACATTTTGGGCGATGTATCTGGATCTGTATCTCTCTAGCAAACGTAGACCTACCGCCTGGGCAATCATGATGATGGCATTGAGCGCCAAAGCTCCCAGTTTTCGGGCATCAAAGCCCACCATCCGCAGCATATTCGTCAGCAGTTGTCCGCTATCGAAGCTGCCCATAAAAGGCGGAGGAGGCCTTCGAGTGCTGTCATCCTCTTGAGGCGGCTCTTCCTGCTGCTCCGATTGATTCTGCTCTGCTTGGTCCTGCGAGGGCTGGAAGCCATGCTGCAGAATACTCATCAAACCTGGCGGCTTGCCCCTGGAGCCATTGCCCGAGAAGGCTTGGGCCACCAGATTGGCCACATCGGCGGCCGTATTGATGCCAAACATTTGTCCCGCCATCTTCAAGCTGTCCCCAACGTTATCTAAGACGGTGCCAGCGTTGCCCTCCTGGGCGCCCACATATAAGAGTAGGATCAAAAATAGCAAACGACTTGTCATCGCGAGGTTTCAAGGAATACTGTCATTGCGTTGGTCTTTAGCAAAGCCATCGTCTGGATGAGAGAGCACCAATAATTGGAGTCTTACGAAAGCAGCAGCCACTACCTCTGTGATTTTGTCACTTGAGTGCGTGCCTACGATGCGCTTTGCTGCCTGCCTTAAACGATTTGTCACGAAAGTTTCTCCAAGTGTAAACAACTTTTCTTCGCTGCTCTTTTTCAGGTGCGTGGCCACCAGCGGGTGCCCTCCGATTCGAAGGAGTTCCATGAGGTGACCAAGCGGGATGCCCTGCGGCTGCTGGAGAACGATGTGGACCGTCTGCTGCAGACAACGGAGCAGGTGCGTCGGCCAGCCCTCCAGGCGGAGATGGGTCGCTTTGCGGATCTCTTTGGACGTTTCCTGCAGGAGGGTAAGTGGCGGAATAGAATCACTTTTGATTAATCCTCCTAATGCTTTTGGGTTTCCAGAGGGTCCCGCTTTGGATTGGAACAAGATCCAGAAGCTGCCAGAGAATGCTGTGATGAACTATTCGAACTTAAAGTTGCCAAAGAATGAGCAGGTATGCAGCAGGGTCCAAGGATCGGGCCCATACCCATACTTTCCATCCACGAAAGCTCCAAGAAATTTACAGAATCTAGAAACTAAAACAAAACGGAAATGAAGATGTTAACTTTTTTTAATTTGCATATTTTCATGTTCTTTGATTTGAAAACTGATTACTGAAATGTTTGAATACTCTCATTGTTGCCACAATATAATCTGCGGCAAATTCCCTGGCTAATATCTGGCCAACACACACATAGAATGAGGTAAAAGCGTTTTCCCTTACACTTAAAAACCTCTCTATGCTTCGCTCTATCTTTCGACTTGGAGCTCAGCTCAAAAAATCTAACTCCTATTGGGCTTTTGGACGCTTCTTTAGTTGTTGATTCTATTATTTAGTTTTTGCTTTAGCTTGTAACCACTAGCACACGCTGTTCTACTAAAACCGTAAAGAAATTTGGCTCTCACTGCAACCAATTCCTTTTGCTCTCTAACACAATCAATCCGCAAAAGAGCGAGACATAGATATATCTTTAACTAACGATACGTGTATGATTCCGATAGATACGCAATATGCTGGACAAATTGGTGGTCATTAAGCTGAACGGTGGCCTGGGCACTTCCATGGGTTGTCATGGGCCCAAGAGTGTGATTCCCGTACGATCCGATTTGACATTTTTGGATCTGACCGTCCAGCAGATCGAGCATCTGAACAAGACCTACGATGCCAATGTGCCGCTGGTGCTGATGAACTCCTTCAACACCGATGAGGATACCGAGAAGATTGTGCGGAAATACAAGGGCTTTCGCGTGCAGATACACACCTTCAATCAGAGCTGCTTTCCGCGCATCAGTCGCGAGCATTTTCTGCCCGTGGCCAAGGACTTTGATGTGGAGAAGGATATGGAGGCGTAAGAATAATCTTTAAACTCTGATTATTCAGATTTTTTACTAAGTAATATACTTCTTCTCTTTCTTTTTAGTTGGTATCCACCTGGTCATGGCGACTTTTACGATACTTTCCGCAACTCTGGGCTGCTGAAAAAGTTCATCGAAGAGGGACGCGAATATTGTTTCCTCTCCAACATTGACAATTTGGGCGCCACCGTGGATCTCAATATACTCAATAAGTTGGTGGGCGAGGAGCGGGCCAGCACCCCAGTGGAATTTGTCATGGAAGTCACTGACAAGACACGGGCTGATGTCAAGGTGGGAAAGGCACAACGATTGTTCAGCAAAAACCTTCTAATTTCGGCTGTGTTTTCCCCTCCAGGGTGGCACTCTCATTCAGTTCGAGAACAAGCTGCGGCTGCTGGAAATCGCCCAAGTGCCGCCAGAGCATGTGGATGACTTTAAATCGGTGAAGACCTTCAAGTTCTTCAATACCAACAACATTTGGGCCAATCTAGCATGTATGGAATTTACCGCATTTGTCTTTAGTTTTCATATCATATCAATGCCTAAAATGCTGCTTAATTTCTTTGTATAGCCATCGATCGGGTCTTGCGGGAGCGCACCTTGAGTATGGAGATTATTGTGAACAACAAAACGCTAGAAACGGGTCTGCGTGTCATTCAATTGGAGACAGCTGTGGGCTCGGCCATGAAGTGCTTTGATGGCGCCATTGGCATCAATGTACCTCGGTCGCGCTTCTTGCCCGTCAAGAAGTCCTCCGATCTGCTGCTGGTCATGTCCAATCTGTATACGCTGAAGAATGGCAGCCTGGTGATGTCGCCGCAGCGTATGTTCCCCACCACGCCGCTCGTGAAGCTGGGCGAGAATCACTTCTCCAAGGTGAAGGAGTTTCTGGGTCGCTTTGCCAATATACCCGACATTATTGAGCTGGATCATTTGACGGTCAGTGGAGACGTGACTTTTGGCCGTGGTGTTTCTTTGAGGGTAGGTTTGAGAGATTTTTTAAGTTTATTCTTGATTTATTTCCGTATTTTGTATCTGTACAGGGCACTGTGATCATCATTGCCAATCATGGGGATCGTATTGATATACCAGCTGGGGCCATCCTAGAGAACAAGATTGTCTCTGGCAATATGCGCATCCTGGACCATTAATATTCCCCTCGCCCCCCCCCACCCACCTGGAACCTAGAACCTGGAATTGGAAGTGCAATTGGATGCTGACTGTCTCATTATATATGTAGTCTAATTTTCTAAGTTTTATATAGTACTAGCCTCGCCACAGAAGGAGGAGTATTTGCTGTTACCCCCAAAAAATTTCAAATTTACGAATCACGAATTTCATTTGTTAGCCCGAACCAACAGCTTAAGCACAAAGTGTGTCCTGTGTCAGTCGATCGTTCTGTATATATCGTTAGGTTGAAGCTAAAGCTAAAGTTTTAGAAATCTGCTTTCAAAAAATATGTTAAAAAATGTAGTCAAAAGTTCAAAAGAGAAGCTGTTAAAACTCTCATTAAAGGCATGTTTATTTCTATATAAGTACGAGAGGGGATTTTGTATAGATCTTAAGACTAGTATCACTTGATGGATGGCACTGGTAATCCTTGCCTGCTTCCCTGCTTCCTGTATTCTATGTTGTGTTGTCTATAAGTGTATAATCCTTGCGTATGTGACCCCACTTGATGCCCTGTTCTATGAGTTCCAGGGCCAGTTTCTTGCTGCTATCTGAGGGACCCACAAAGCCCACCACGAGCTCATTCGAGGAAGAGTGATCTTGTTCTGTCTCGCAGCTTTGATCCCAGCCCCTGCCCTCGTAGATGTTCGTGTCGCCGGCAATCACAAAATTGTAGTTGATGTCCGTGTAACCGCTGCTCTCGATGTGAAATGTTTGGAGTAGCCGCACTTGGAAAACGCACTCTGCTTGGGTCTGGCACGCGGGGGACACAGTGAACTCGAAGCGTACGCTCTTCACGGGCCGGTTCAGGGGAGGCAGTGCCTTCCCAGGCGGTTGGGCCAACCAGTAGGCGCGTGTGACGAACTTTAGCGTGGCATTTCCAAGCAAGCGCACTTAAATCAAAGGGAGATTAGTTAACCATTTTAATATGTCCTTAAAGGCGTGTACATTGTGTCACATCCGGTATCCAGCGCGGCCAGTGCTTGATCATCTCGAACAGCTTCTGGCCGGGACTCTCGGTGGGACTCAGCTGGCGATGGGCATAGACGTGGTAGTCCGGATGCAGCTTGTGCAGGCGCACACCCTCGTCCATCAGTCGCTTGGCCGCCTCCACTTGTCGCACTGGTGGCTTCATATTCACAAAGGTTCCAATGAAGGCAATGCTTATGGATACAGCACCATAGCCGCGCACATGCTGCCCCTGGCTATGCCAGCCACGCCCCACATAGATCTGCCCGTCGCCGCCCACCAGAAAGTTATATCCAATATCCACCCAGCCGAGGGATTTCATGTGAAAACCCTGGATAGTCTGCATCCGATAGATGCAAATCTCCTATGGAAATTGGGGATGGGAAGTTCATTCAAGATTGCCCCGTCGAAGAAGGGGTTCTTTTTCGCACTCACTTCTGTCTCACATCCCTCGGTGGCCGTGTGACTGATGATTACATTGGAGATGGGGAGCTTGAGGTGCTCATATTTATCGCTGGGTGGTTCCCCCTGCCATTCGATGCGGTCGAGTATGTGCAGATTATTATTGGAATTCATTGGGGAATGGGCTAAACCCAGATTTTTAACTATTAATATTTATATTTCTAATACTTTGTAGATTGATTTCAACTCACTCATCATCCAAAAGGCGTAACCAGCAGCCAGTGCCACTAGTATCAGTAGAAACACACAGAAAAAGGTCAGTTCCCTTGGGAATCTCCTAACATTTGTATTCCGCTCAGTTGCGAGATTGTTTTGCTCAGTTTTCTGCATTTTGTGACTACGTTTTGAGGTCTACCCAAGACAACTGTTTGACGGGGAGTGATTCGACCAGAGCCCGAGACCCCACTTATTGTTGATCTCAAACAAGTTCTGTTCTATTGGGGGGGTTTATTTTTTCTTTTACTGTTGACAGATGGAAAAATCCCCGGCTCTGAACAGCGCAGTGGCAGCGCAGCGCCAAGATCGTATGAAGAGCTTTTTGATAAGTAGTCGTCATATATACATACTTGTATATACATAAATACTGTGTAATTTGTATGTCTGTCATAAAAAAAGCTCTCTGACAATATAGGGTGTTTATTTTTTACTGAAGGTTGAGCCCGCCCACTTTGAAGAAGCAAAACAAAGATATCTCTCTTTCTCTCTCGCTAAACAAAGAGATTTGAGACTGAAGAAATGGGAATCCCCTTTTGAACGAAGGGGCGTTTACAACAAGCTTTAAAATGCTGCGTAGATGATGGACATCGAAGCAGCAATGAAACGAAATTAGAGATTCTTAGATTCTCATTATCAGGCAGGGCAGATCAAGCAGTTGTGACCCCAATGTGGGTCATCCCCTTTGACAGAAAAACACGTTTAATTAATCGCTTTTTGCTTTTGCTTTTCATATAATATCACATTTTCATCAGATTTCTAGCGAATCGTAAGTCTAGTTAAATTGTATATGCCACACATTAAAGAAGGAGAAGGTAGAAACTATATTACAATATCAAATATACAATATGTACTCGTACTAGTGCTAGTAAATGGCCTAACCTAATCACGACCAGTGCGTCCAATTGCCAAAGCTCTGGTACAGTTGATCGGCCTTGTATTCCGTGATGCTGGGCTCCAGTTTGCTGGCACCCGTCAGGCGGTAATTGGGGGAAATCTTGCCCAGACTGACGCCACGTTCGAGCAGCAGATGGGTGACGCTAAGCTGCTTGGCCGACGGCTTCTGGTTTTGGAACGAGCCGATGTACGCGAAGCTCAAACTCCGCGTATTGTAGCCACTCATGTGGGCCCCCACCTGGTCCCAGCCACGACCCACATACACATTGCCATCGCCGCCAATCACAAAGTTGAAGGCAATGTCGTCCTCCTGAAGGGACTCAATGTCGAACGTCTGACGCAGGCGTACACGCAGCACACACTGGGCCTGGGTGCTGCAGTTGTCGGAATTGGTGGGCAGCACGATGACCAGGGAGACGGGCAGCGTGAGATCGGCCAGGGTCTTCTGCGGCGGCTGGGCCAGCCAGGCTTGACGGTGGACAAAACGCAGGATTAGGCCGCCGCCAATGTTGTCTTGATCTGAAGGAATGAATATCGCGGATATAAATAAGAGAACGAATTTAGGAATTTGAATAGTGATTAGTTTTGGTGCCGGCAGGTTGTGTGGGGATATCTTATTCCTTATGCTCCAAAAGTAATGAAAGGGTTGGTTAACGTTAGGAACTAGTGTTGGTTACGGACTATCGCTAGGAACTAGTGTTGGTTAGAGATGAACGTTACGAACTAGTGTTGGTCAGGACTACCGTTAGGAACTAGTGTTGAAATATGTATTACACAAGCGATTTTTTTGTTTTAATGTTTATTGGATTTTCTTTGAGTAAATACAAAAATAACATTTATTTACAACACATATTGTTATTTCTGCCAGTGCGGCCACGTCTGTATGATTTTGTAGAGTTCATCGCCTGGACTCTTGGTGGCCACAAACTGGCGATGTCCGTAAAGCTTGTAGTCCGGCTTCAGCTTCTTGAGGCGCACTCCCTCCGCGATGAGCAGCTGACAGGCACGGAGCTGGGCCTTTGTCGGCTGGATCTTGTCAAAGCTACCCAGAAAAGAGATGCCAATGCTGTCCATGTTGTGTCGTAATGCGTGGGCGCCCATAACATCCCAGCCGCGTCCCTCGTAGACGCGACCATCGCCGCCAATCATAAAGTTGTAACCCACCTGATCCCAATTGTAGCCATCCATATGAAAGCTTTGGGTCACTCGTGCCCGATACGAGCAGACTTCCTGAAAGGCGGTGATATCCAGAGAACTTCTTGAAAAGCTGAAAGTCCACTCACCAGCGATTCACAGCCCTCGGAGGCGGTGTGGGAGATGATCACACGGGAAACAGGTAGATCAAGAAGATCAGGCTCACCTCTAGTTGGCTTGCCCCCCCAGTCCTTGAGTTTGATCATCTCTAGATTTCCATCCAACACAATATCACCTTCGACTAGAACAAAGATCATCATAAGTCGCTTGGGGAGTGGTAGGGGGAGTGATAAGAAGAGTAGAGTACATACATGTCATATATTCCATTCAACTCAACTTTAGGCAACACTTTTGGACACATTTTTGTTGTTGTTTTGGACAAAACGAGAACCCGTGACGGAACAGGTTCCAACAGGAAACGAATGGATGAGGTAATTTTCGTTGTGTTGAAAATGAAAATGCAAATGGGTTTTTCCTTGTGTGTGTGTGTATAGAGTCTCTATTTTAACATAGATAATACATATGCCATTCCATTAAACAAAACTTAACTAAACTTAGATCTAAATTAGATCTCGTGAGACCAATGTGGCCATTTTTGGATGATTTTGTACAGCTCCTCGCCGGGACTCTCGGTGGCACTTAATTGTCGATGTCCGTACAGCCGAAAATCGGGGGCCAGCATCTTGAGCCGCACTCCCTCGGAAATCAGGAGCTGGCAGGCCATGAGCTGCCTCTCTGCTGGCCTTATCGCCGTAAAGGTTCCAATAAAGGAGATGCCTATGCTGCCTTTGTTATAACCCTTGGTGTGGGCACCCACTCGATCCCAGCCGCGCCCCTCGTAGACGCGTCCATCGCCGCCCACTAGAAAGTTATAGCCGATATGATCCCAGCCCCAGCTGTCTACGTGAAAGGACTGAACGACCTGCGTGCGATTCGAACAGATCTCCTTGTGATGGGAGGACAACAAACGTTACAACGTTACAAACATTGATGGACGGGACTAGACTTACCCTCGATTCACAGCCTTCGGCGGCTGTGTGTGAGATGATTACTCGATGAACGGGCAGCTCCAAGGAATCTAGAGTGGTCTTGGGGGGCTTACCACCCCAGTCGGCAACTTTGAGCATGACTAGGGTGCCATTGTCGATGACATCAAAGTCAGCTGCATATGGAAAGTTTCGTGGGTTAGCAATGTTTGATCGCATAACGCTTGATTCACTCTCTCTATATTCCATTCAATTAAACTAAGGTAACGCTCTCAGTTACATTTTTATACCGAGTTTGTACTTTGTTCACTTCACAACACTGTTCGTACAGTACAGTTACGCGCGTTTTAGTAGTAGCAGGATGTATGTATGTATAAATGTAAGTGTACGAGTATATTCCACCGGTTGTGTGTGTATTTAGTGTGAATTGTATATTTAATTTGATTTAGTTTCTGAGGCTTAGAGACATGCAAGAAAGGAATAGATGTTGTTGGGAATGGGTTAAGGTTAAGGTTAAACCAATCGAGTAAAAAGCACTTTCGGCTCACACACAAAAAGACGCTTAATTGAGGACAAAAAAACTGTACCTATTGTTGAATTGATTGGAATATTTAGTCTGGAGTCGTCGAGAACATCACCGAGCTTACTTTTGTTCAACGTCTTGCCAAAGAGGTTCGTTGTGGTGGCCAATATGATGCCCAATAGTGTTGTTAACAATACGAATGCCACCGTTATACTGATGGCCTTGCGACTTATGGTATTTGGCAGATACGGACAGAGCATGGGCGCCTGCTGACCAGGATCATCTAGCTTGGAATCTAAAAGAGGGAACGGCCAACGAAAAAAATTATGGTCAATGATGGTAATTTATAGTTTGCTAGTTTGTTGTTTTCTTCTAGAGTGAAAGTACTCTTACGCTGCTCTAACACCTCCAATCTCTTCTCGTGCTGCCTGAGACTCTGCTCCAGCCATTTGCTCAACTTCAACGAACTCTGGTTTTGGTTGCTCCCCAGACACCCATCACATCGCCAACTTAAATTGGGGATTGTCTCTAGCAGCTTAAGCTGCTCTTTGGTCAGGCCCGTGCACTGGCTGTGAAAGACACGGCCGCATAGACCATTATCACACTCGATTTGACTAGGGATCGGTGCTATCACACCGCGACACTTCTGGCAACATTCGAGCGCACTGTCAAACATCGTCCGATTGTTCCCAATGAACAACTGAAGCAATTTTGAATCTGATTCCGATCAGATTTTGGCATGCACTAGCGGTACTTTTTTCGAAATACCTACAGACAAGTGCGTGCCACATTTCTCCCTCTCTTGCTATTTATTTAGGCAACAACAAAAAACCCCCTGTGTACACATGCCATTTACTACGCCAGAAATGGGGAAGAACCTTTCTATGATCGGTCTCTCTCTCTGTGTTAATAAAAGCTACCAACAAAATAAAGACTACGTACCCCTCTCTTTGCGGAGTCCCCTGCTCCTGCTGCACTGGAATTGGATTTCTGGCTGGCTCATTTAATTATGGTAATTGTGAAAACCAATCAAGTAAACAATCGCATCTGGGGTCTGTCTTTTTGTGGAAAAAACTGGCTAGCAGACCTTGAAATTTCGCAGTTAAATTATATTTTTGTGGTTGATTTTTATGGTTTTAATCGATCTCCTAACAGTCGACAAAAAGAAACTAATAGATTTATCTTTTTCTTTGCGAATGAAAGTATATATTTTTCTCTTTCTTTGATTGTTTTTGAAGTTTCCCCAATTGCAGTGTCGCTGGGTTTTTCCACTCCCAACCTATAGAAGATACTATTTATTGTATATTTGTTCGATGTATCTCAAATTGTGTGGGGCCATCTGCTAATCTACGATTCGCAGCACAATCGTTAAACCACTGAGTAAACAAATTGCTGCATGCACACGCTCAATATATTGTATCGGCCCCAATAAAGCAAACAGAACAGAATAGAGCAGAGTCGAAGGTGAACACAAGTCAGGAATGTACTACTTAGGCAACAGGAAATCATAGATAGATATATATAGCACCCATTGGATATAGTAGGCACTTACCCGCTGCAGTGCCGTTCGCTTGGGGGCGACCATTGAAGGCGGGATTATCCTGGCCAGCGCCCACACGGCCATCGGCGCCATCGCCGGGTTTCCACTTGTCCCGATTGTCGATGAGAAACTGTTGTATCGTGACGGGACCCTCATAGAAGTGCTTGTCCCCGAAGGTCACGTCTGTGGAGTTAGTCAGCGCTATGCTGCCGATGCCCTGCGGCGAATTGGGCCCGGTTTGGGTGGGGGTGGCCAAGGCCAAGCTCCCATTGAGCAGCTGCTTGGCCATGGCCCCAGCCTCGGAGGCTGTGGGTGGCGGCACTTCGGTCTGGCCCGGTGCCACCTGACGACTTATCAGGGTCAGGCCCTGGTTAAGGTCACGAAGCTGGGAGCTGGAGTTGGGCGGGTAGCTGATTTGCTGGCCCAGCTTCTGGACCTTGCAGTCATCGTGGATGCCCTCGGCATCAGAGTCGCTATCAATGCAGCTGGAATCGAGGGCATTCTCATCGATGGACACAATCGAGATGGTCGTACTCCGAATGGAGAGAGTGGGCGAGGTCTTAGCCCCTTTACTGTGACTGATATTCACTGTATGCTCGATGCTAATAAGCTTGGGATCCTGTGACTTCGTATTCGCTTCCGCCTTGGGTCTCGACTGGGGCTCCTCATCGCTGCTGCTACTCGTATCTTTGGTCATTGGCTCCTCAGCCTTGAAGGTAGCCACATTGTCGATGAGTATGACACCAGAATCTGTGGATGAAGTGCTGCAGTTCTTGCCAGTCGTCAGATTAATGATGCGATTGCTCATATCGGCCTTCAACGGCTGCGCGTTCATATTCCTTTCATAATTCACATGCATCACGTAATCAGAACTTGACTCTGGGGATATCTCTCTGTCTCTCTCTGTTTCGTGTTCTGCTGCTGTTGGTTTTGCTATTTAGCATCCCTCCTCCCTCAGATTTAGGAGAACATTTTTGCACATTCAGAACTTGTTCTTTTTGTGGGATCGGATCTTCTGACACTGTTGGAGGCTCAAGGCTTTTGGCAAATATCACATCACACCATGAGCATCTGCAAACAGTAACATTTGATCTCTACTCAGTTGTAATTTTCTCTTTGTTTGATTATGTCTTTGGGGTTTATCTTTGTGCACTTTTTTACTCGAATTTACCAGACTTTATACAATAATTTAATCCAATCTTCAGACACATTTAAAATAAAGAATATAAGAATATAAAAAGTAGATTTTATATTTCACTAATTGCAAAGCTTTTAATCGTTTTATTGTTATCAGAGAGACAGTTTTCCTTGTGATTTATTCGTATATTTTTTTGTTAATAAATAATTTAATTATATGCCATATTTGATAATGAAGGCTGCTGTCTTAGGGGCCTGGCTTGAATATACAATTATATTTCGTATTATAAAACCTGTAGCCCAGCACTGCTAAAAACTAAAAATTATGCAGCTTTCTATTGTATGCTCCTCTCTCAATTTTGATTTATAAAGTTACAAAATAAGCCCCATAAATTGACGCTTGACGATCTCACGCTGGAGACGACGACGACGACAACGACTAGACCGAGAGGCTTATGAAAATTCTCTATAATCATTGACGTAGTATATTTACTTAAGTGGATTCCGAGAGAGGCTACGCTGCCACTGGCTATAGCACAGATCCATTCGGACTTGTTGGGTATACGTATTTGTCTACAACTATGACGTCCCGTCCAGTGCAAAAAAATATTTGACACCTTTCCAAGACAATCGAAACTCTTTCATTGCACAAACTGGGAGAGTGAATTCGCGGAACTTTGATAAAAAAAACCCAATAGAGGGGGTGTGCCGGGTTGGGGGCCATAGAGTTGGCACAGAGCGGGCTTTTGAGATAACACCCGAACAACCGCTACAAATGAGGAGCAAAAATAATTTGTGAGCGCACCAATACACTCAAATGTAAGCGGCCATTGTCACCAATACATCCCTACAACCCCTGTATCTGTATGTGTGTTTGTGTCTCTTTGTTGGGCTCCGAGGTTCTGTTCAAAGTGGAGGCTGTCTCTCTGACTGTCTGTCTCTCTTTTTTTTACGTTTTTTTCGAAAATTATCATTAAATTGTGACTACTACTCGTATGTGCAAATTAATTGATTTTAGCTTGAACGTGTTTTCATTTGTGGGTTTTTTTCCTTAAACATTTTTCCATTTCCTTTTTGGAATTCTTTCAACGTTATTTTTTTGGATCATTTTTGTTGTGATTATTCTGATTTACACTTCTTACACACATATAAGTGGTCCAATTATATAATTAATGTGATTGTTGTTGACTTTTTGGTAGCACCAAAAATTAAAACAAAATCTTCACAATTCTAAAAAAATTCTCACAAAATTATTTAAAAAAAAGAAAACATTTTCACGCACTTCCAAAAGGCCGACGCGAATCCAATGCAGCACATACATGTAAATATCTGTACAGACTATATAGATGTTGTTAAATGATCAGCGATTCGCTTTATTATAATTTGATTGCGCGCCAAAGTTGAAATTGTCGAGCAGCGGCGCGTTCGAATAACTCTGATCGACTGAGCGGGCGATCCGATCACACGGCGAATCGGCAGGCTGGAGCGTCAGAGACCCCCGAAGCACATAGAGAAAAAGAGAGACAGATAGAGAGAGAGAGCAAAAGAGTGGAGGGAGAGTGAGACACAGAGAGCCACAGGTCTGCTTGGGAATCGCTGTTTATTATTTAGCAAAAAGTTGTTTGATTTGGGCCTGATTTTGCGCTGCAACTGCGAGAACGCGCTTTAAAGCTTTACGATGTACTTAAATATATTTTGAATATTTTAAGAATTTTTTTCACCGACTGCTGACTTTGGAAAACCTTGTCCTAATTATGCTCCACTAAAATCTATAGATGTAGGTAGGTATGTATTTATGTATGCTGTTCTACAAGTCTTACCAGTTTTATTAAGCATACGTTGCAGCAGGTTGTTGCCGCTTTTTCCTCTCTTCCTGAGTTGGTAATGGGACCCAAGAATTCCGAGATCGTGTGCATGTGGTAGGGTTGCATTCTGGGAGATCGTTATATCTTGGTTTAATTATTCGATTTCCCCGTGCGTCACTGCGTAACCAGTTCTTTCGGCTTTTCGGGTTTTTTTGTGTGTGTCTGTCTGTCTGGTTCCAGATATTAGTCAAATTTATAATGATATTTCTCTTGCTACGCCCCATCGCTGCTAGCAGGTACCTGGAGCTAAAACTGAAGCTGGAAGCTGGAGCTCTCTCGACAGCACTTGACGGGCAGGCAGGTTAGTTCTCCAGCGCCCACCCGACGATGACTGTTTGTTTTTGTTTAGACGTATACACAGATACGGTACTGTATATACCGCAAAACGCATATATATTTAACTTTTTTTTTTTGTTATTTGTTCATCCAATAAACAACACAAATCTCCTGCTCTCTCCCCGGCGGCTGGCTCACGGCATTCACGGTGCTACCCGTGAAGAAAAGTTTGAACAGTTCAAATTGCGCTACCATTTCCGAGAATTGTTTTTCTTTTGTGCTATTTCACTTTGTTGTTGTCTCGTGCCTTTTCTTCCCCCTCTCAAAATAGCTGCCGAAATTTCGGTTTGGCCGAATTGTACTTGATCTTTGGCAAAAATATTTAATGTAATTATTGTTTGGCCGCTTTTTTCTCGCGCGCATTCTATGATGATCGTCACATCGTCTGATGGTCTGATGAAGAGAGTGTCGGGGAAAACTGTTGATGGATAAATTGTACAACAACAAAATACCCATAAATTGGCGGAACGAATTCCAGATGCGCTTACATTGAAATGCTCGGCTCTTCTTGGGATGCTGGGATGGGTTGAAAGCGTGTCAAGTTTGTATTGGTACTTTAAATTTTCGGGGGACTTAATGGGTATAAGAGTATAAGTAACGAAAATACTAGCATTTAATACCAGGAAAACTAAAAAAACTACAAAAAAAAAAACAGAAATTGAATAATAAAGCTACCAAAAAAAAATTAAATAAAGTATACCAAAATTAGTAAAAACGAAGGGGAACGTTGCGAGTTGCTGCTGCGACCGCAACTCTACATTTATACCCGATACATAGTCAGTATGGCTCTCCTCCGGCAGGCGGCGTTAGCATTGAGCGACAAAAAGGGCGTGCGAGAGACACAGAAAATCAGTCAGAACGTGTCGTCAGGCGCTGGTGATTTTAAAATTGATTCGATATGATCCAGATTCGGCAGTCTGGTATATTTGGTCATTCTCTATGAGTGTGCGTTCTTTATTTTCTCGTATCTTTGAAATTGTGGATGCCACAGATTTTCGTCCTTTGTGGGGGCGGAAGGGGTGGGGCGAAATTTTGAAATGACCTGGTAATAGTGAGATCTAACAGAAGAGTGGATACCAAATTTGGTTGCTCTAGCTCTAATAGTCTTTGCGATTTGTGGATGCCACAGATTTTCGTCCTTTGCGGGGTCGGAAAGGGGTGGGGCGAAATTTTGAAATACACTTGTGCAGGTTCCATATCACAAGAGTGTGGATACCAAATTTGGTTGCTCTAGCTTTTATAGTCTCTAAGATCTAGCCGCTCTCTTTTAGTGTGTGTTAGAGAGAGACAGAGCGAGAGAGAATAAAATTGCTTTCATCATTCTGGATATAATAATGAAACGATCTGGTTCAGATTCTGCAGTCTGGAAGATATAGTCACTCTCTACGATTCTGCGTTTTAGGCTTTCTCGTATCTTTAAAATTGCCACAGATTTTCGTCTTTTGTGGGGGCGGAAGTGGGCGGGGCGAAGTTTTGAAATACACTTGTAACAGTGACATATCACAGAAGTCTGGATACAAAATGTCGTTGCTCTAGCTCTTATAGTCTTTGAGCACTAGGCGCTCGTAGGGACGGATGGACGGACGGACGGACAGACAGACATGGCTCAACCGACTCGGCTATTGATGCTGATCAAGAATATATATACTTTATGGGGTCGGAAACGCTTCCTTCTGGACGCTACACACATCCATTTTCACCACAAATCTAATATACCCTAATACTCATTTTGAGTATCGGGTATAAAAATGTTCTTAAATAATCGCAATGGTTCTGTTCTATTTCCTCTGAGAAGCTCATAAAAAATGGCGTTAAAATACTACGAAAATACTGAAATACTAACACTTAATATCAGGTAAACTAAAAAAACTTCAAGAAATACTGACAATTAGTACTAAAAATATAAAAAATACTAAAAAATATACCAGGAATACAAAAATTTTTTCTTGAATAATAGCAAAACGCTGTTCATATACCAAGAAAATACCTCTCTGGTATCGTTAAAGACCTATGAAAGTGCTGATGGTATCTATCGATCGTCTACAAGTCACTCGACTGTAGCGCAATCTCCTTTGATTTTGAATTCGCAATGAGTTAACTAATTCCTTTATTGGTAGCCCATTTATTTGTTTGTTTAAAAAAAATGTGCCAAAAAGAGGTTATTGATTTGTACAAATCATTTCCGATTAAGTTTCAAGTTGAATACCCATAAATAAACCTAATACCAATCGTAATACCATTTTTATATGCCTTTACACTATTTTATAATTTTTTTCATTTTCTTTCTTTAATTATTATTAATTATAGTAGTTCCCTTTTTTGCGTGTGGTTTCTACACATGCCGCACTTTCGTCATTGTTTTCTCAGCACCATAACATCACTCTTGAGGCCAAATTTGTTCCGCGGGGGTATGTACGAGTATAATTTATTTCTTTGAGGGCGTTGCTATTTGACGAATGAAT
The DNA here is from genome assembly GCA_008121275.1 of Drosophila lowei. Lineage (NCBI taxonomy): Eukaryota > Metazoa > Arthropoda > Insecta > Diptera > Drosophilidae > Drosophila > Drosophila lowei. Next base: position 169,165 of record CM017781.1, read on the forward strand.
ACGATGAGTGGTTGCAGTGAAGGTCGTTGATTAGACACACCCACCATGCAGGAAGAAGGATAGAAGAATATTATAGAAGTAGGAGTGTACCAATAGAAAACGTTCTAGCAGTTTTGGTTCCAGTAATTATATCAAAAGGTAGTGTTCCAGTAATCATGAGAATTACTCCAGTAATGTAGCAAAATCTATCCTGTGAAAGTGCTATATGTAGCGACCTCAATTTATACGTACAACATCATTTGTTTTTCGTGTATTTTTTTGTTGTATAGTATTTTAATTAAGTTGAAAACCAGATAAATAACATCACCAACAGCAGGCGACGACGACAGCGACAGTCAAAACACTATCCCCCATACACAAGTGAACATGAAGCTACCGATAATGATGGTTGTACTTGCATACACAATCATACGTATGGTACAGATATATGTATAGTAGAGTAGATAGAGTATATATAGGCACGATCATATAGTATACTACAGTGCTCATGAGAGTGTTAAAAGCTGGTCTACTATGTACACATACTGATAGGTTCGGTTCGGTGTTTGCGGCTTGGGAATTTCCAGCTTTTGAGCGACAGTTAAAAAAACAACTTAAGAGAGAGGGTGAATCGCAGACAGAGAGATAGAGAGACAGAGAGAGAGAGAGAGAAACTGCTCTATAAATAAACGTAAATATGTCTCTCTCTCAACCGGTTTGGTTTTTTTTTTTGTTTTCTTGTTTAAACCAAAACCCAAGTCAGACATAACCGATTAGCCAGAAGAAAAAAGAAAGCTCGTGTCGTTTTTATACCCGATACTCAAAATGAGTATTGGGGTATATTAGATTTGTGGTGAAAATGGATGTGTGTAACGTCCAGAAGGAAGCGTTTCCGAACCCATAAAGTATATATATTCTTGATCAGCATCAATAGCCGAGTCGATTGAGCCATGTCTGTTTGTCTGTCCGTCCGTCCGTCCGTCCCTATGAGCGCCTAGTGCTCAAAGACTATTAGAGCTAGAGCAACCAAATTTGGTATCCACTCTTCTGTTAGATCTCACTATTACCAGGTCATTTCATAATTTCGCCCCACCCCTGCCGAATCTGGATCATATCGAATCAATTTTAAAATTACCAGCGCCTGACGACACGTTCTGACTGATTTTCTGTCTCTATGTATCGGGTATAAATGTAGAGTTGCGGTCGCAGCAGCAACTCGCAACGTTCCCCCTCGTTTTGTTTAGTATATATATGTATATTAAATGTAATTTGTATTTGGATACTCTTTTAGGTGGTATGAAGTCTATGGTAACTACTGCTTGGCATCCCACGACGCACGCGTCATGCCCAGCTCGCTCCCACAAGCGGGTGCATCGTCCATGCCACAGCCATAAAAATGCGGCCATTTTCGGATCTCCCGAAACACATTGACGCCGGGACTCTTGGCCGTCTTCGTCTGGAATCAACAGAACATGTCAAATGGGTAGTCCAGGCTTTTAGTCCTCTGGCTTTGCTTTACCTGATTCTGGGCCACCAGTTTGTAGTCTGCTTCCAGCTGGTGATTTGCCACTGCATGGGCAAGCAGAAATTGGACACCTTCCAGCTGCTTGGGTGATGGTATGTACCGTCCGTAGTCGCCCATAAAGGTAATGGCCAGCGTCTGGTTGGCATACGTGTTGGCCCAGTCCCATCCACGGCCCACATAGATGTTACCCTCGTCGGAGACCTGTCAAAATATATGCGTAAAACGGTAAAGGAGAAAAGTCCCCAAGTGGCCAATGGCCAAATGGACGTGCAGGGCATATCTTTTTGTCTTACGTACATAAAAGTTGGACTGAATATCTGGTAGGATCTTCTCCGCCACCGCGGCGTCTTGGATGGTACGCATTTTGATGGAGCATTTGTAGACATTGGAACAGGGTAACGACTGGACTCCTATGTGTGTGATCAGGACATAGGGAATGGGTCGTCGGAGGGGCACTGTCAATGGCCGGACGTTGGTCGATGCGCCCCACTGAATCCGATCGATGACGAGATGACCATTTCCTAGATTCGGAACTGTACAATTGGTGAATTTTGCTATGGCGGATGGTACGCATTAGCCGGTCCCGACTTACACGTATCGTGGTCATAGGTGTTCCCAAAGTAGATCGCCTTGTTGGCGGCCTCCGATCGTGGTCGATTCAGTTCCACATAGAGCACAATCAGTGCTGTGGCCAGGACGAGCAGGATGAGTGTGATCAGTAGGATGGTGTTCCGGTTGAGACGCTTCGATGGGGAACTATCGCGACTTCGATTACTGCTGCTGCTGCTGTTGATTCCTGTCCAGAAAAAAAACACCCAAAAAATTGTTTACTTTTTGATGGAGCAGGAGATCTCCAGTTGGGACCCCATACTTGAGGAATCTCTAGAGTGTCCTAGACTTGGTTCTGGTGTGCGTCTCCTGCGCGCCGTGCGCTCCGAGTGCACTTTGAGCAACAGTTTCATTGCGTGTGTGCGCGGAAAAACAGTAGCCTATTGCTTATCAAAATTCTTTTGCCCACATAAGAGACAGGCCATTGTAAGAGTTAATTATTATGAGTAATTGCCCAGCGATGAATCATCCAAATTATCATAATAACAGAGGCACGAGAGAGAGGCACAGAACAGACCGGGGGCACGACAACGGCGACCGATAAACAGAGAGAAGACCGGAACTCAAACGCCAATGGCACCGCACCTGAACCCGTCACAGAAACAACTGAAATGCCGCCGCGCAGTTGTCGATGGTCGGCAGTCGTTCGTTCCATCACCCTCGGACGCCTCCGGTTGACATGTTTTGTATGGTGCGGAGGGCATATCAGAGGTAGGCAGGGGCTGCGTCATTATGATGCCAATGGTGTCGGCAGGCCCGACATTTCCAGAGTCCCAGGGGGTATATTTGATTCGCAAAAGGCAAGCATTTCCGCTAGATATCTACCGATAAATATCCGAGAGAGTATATACTATATGAGGTCCGAACATTCTGTGGCATCTTGGCAATCGTTTAATTTAAGCCAGAATAGTGAAGAATAGTTTGAGATTAGTTGACCCGGATTAGCAGGGGTATCTCGTAGTCGTAATCTTGACGTCTCGCATTTCTTTCTTGCTTGGTTTGCTTTTTGTTTGGTTTGCCATATCACATTTTACACACTCTACGCTTTGCACTTTTGTTTGTCACTCTCTGTCTGTCTCTCGCCTTCATAGTTGTCCGCTGCAGCAAGACAGCGTGACGTATGCGCAATGCGCTGTGCCGTGCATTCGTAATGCCCCAAGATTGATATACAAACAACAAAAAAGGGCAGTACTTAGGGAATAGGGTAGCTCGCTAAGTGCTCTCTCTCTCTTTGCACAGCAGTTCCAGGAATACCCTGCGTCGCGTTTAACAGCTAAAATAATTTGCATTTAAATTTATCTGACAGGCAGATAATTAAAAAACTGAGCTTGAACTTCGATCTGTCAGATATTTCAGATATTCTACGTGGCAGGAAAGTAGCGAAAACTTACCAGCTGCCGCTTGCATGGCATGCGCCTCCATGCTGGCATCCATGTAGTATATGGATACCGGTCCTTGATATTGGGTCATCGGTCCAATGACCACATCTGTAGAGTGCGAAAGATTGACCACACTGGATGGCTGTATCGAGGGATTGGTGAAGACATTCTGTGGCAATGGAATGGCTGTTGAGGTGGATGATGAGGCCGAGGCCGATGTAAGATTGTGCAGCCTTTGGGCGGGACTCGGCCTGGACCGCTCCCGCTGCCTGGCCACAGAGCAGAGCGCAGACTCAGCCGCCGTCGTCGAACTGCTGCTGCTGTTCTGCTCGTACATGATCGGACGAAGTGTTCAGTTCGAGAGATACTATATCTATATATGTGTATATCGAGGGAGGGAGCTGCGCTTTGTGCCGCTTGCGGTGGCAGCCTAACGACGACTGCTGGATATTGCATTGCTCGCCGTTGGGGGAAATACAAATATCTGAGTCCTCTCTGTATCTTTCTCTCTATCTTTGGGCTCTCTCTCTCGCGTTTTTGAAGTTAGTTTTTTTTGAATGCACGGAAATCAGTTGAATGTTTGGGAAATTTTTTTACGAGCCATACGATTATTCATTCCAATGCAGATAATTTAATCGTCAGACTCTTTAATGACTCGATTCTGATTTGAATGTAGTCTGAGTGCTAGTCATGTGCTGTACCCGCAAGTTAGATAAACTATTCTGGGGAATATCTATTCATTTACATATCAATTAAGTAATTTTCTGTTAAAAATAGTTCTGTTTGAATTGAATTATTCAAAAAAACAACAACCACTAGTGGCTTCGGCGGATTTCCTAAGGTGCGACCTCTGGCGTTGAATTTCCAAAGCGCACAAGCTTTTGTTAGTACCGCAAACAGCCGCTAGCGTGGCGTCTTTAAACAAGTTACGCATACGCCCCACTGCACTATTGAAATATGTATTTAATTTAAAAAGGAAAATGATTAAATTTTGGAATTTTAAAATTCAATTCAATTAAAAGTTTAATGATTAAATAAATGTTTTATTTTTTGTATAAATTTAAATGTTTGTTGCATTTTATTTCACTTTTCGTTTCGTTAATCCCCCATCCCCATTACGTTGTGAGGAAGTTCTCAGGCCGGGGTACAGCTTCTCAATCTGTCCAGGGCCCGGTCCTTTCCCACAGCCAAATTTGTGTGTGAGGACCTAAGGGGAGAGCCATTTGTGGCGAAAATGCGCCCGTGGGGTGGATCGTGGGACGGCCGGGGTCTGGCCCGGCCACGAGGCGTGGGTGAACCCATGCCTGGGAGCGGCAGAAACGCGCGTTGGGGGTCATGCGTGGCGGGGGGAGAGGTTCGGGCCAGGGAGAGGGGAGCCCAGCTTAGCACCTGCCGCATGATCCACGACTCACATCTGTGTCGCTGGGTCCCCACGGCGAGGGTGTAGGAGAGGGAACCCAGCTTTGCGGATGCCGCGTGAATCCACGACTCACATCCAGCATCGCTGGGTCCCCAGGGGAGAAAGGTATAGGAGAGGGAAACCCAGCTTGGTGGATGCCGCATGATCCACGACTCACATCCACTTCGCTGGGCCCCCAGGGAAAACGGAGGAGAGGGGGAGGGGGCGAGTGATTCCTACGGGAGAAAGTTCTGAAACAGGTGGGTTGAGGTTGGTGTCTTTATTGCTTTCGGATCGTCATTTCCATACTTAAAACACTGCGCCTGCAGCGGGGGGAATAATTGCCAAAAAAAAGACAATATGTGGATATATATGCATGTAACAAAACCCACCCGGGCCTGCTCTCGGTCCTGCAGCGACGTATGTGGGGTACGTGTCGACCGCAGCTAAGCAGTAGCCGGGCGCACGCGTTCGCCGAACGGGATTTTGCTGTGTATCACAAAACCTGTGGGAAAATTCTGCTCCTGAGCTTATTCCCTGCCTACAACACCGATCTATGCTAGAGATCACATACGTGAGATGGCTCACCCTTGTTTCCCTTGTGGGGTCCAGGTATCCTGCGGCGATTGACCTTCGTGGTTTTCCTCGTCACTGTTGGTCACTGCTTATCCCGTACACCGCGGCAAGGTTCAGTCACGGCTTGTTCCGTACACCGCGGCAAGGTTCGGTCACTGCTTATCCCGTACACCGCGGCAAGGTTCAGTCACTCCTTGCTTCGTACACCGCGTGGGGTCTGGACACTGCTTGTTTCGTTCACTTATCTCGGCTTCCTGTTCAGCCCTCGGAAATCACTCCTGAGTCTGGCCCCGGCTGGACCGTGCCAGGCCTCGGTTTTAAATAAAGGTTCATGGTTGTGTCGAAGTAATATGAATTGGAATGAAATAATAAGCCCTCGGGGCTGTCCCTTCAGGGGATGGTGTTGTTGTCGTATTTGTGGAGGTTTGTGCCTTCACAACGTGTATCAACACTCACTCTTCGCCATGGATGTCGCACACACAACATGCCAGCCAGTTGCCGCCTGCTGTGCAGCAGGAGGCTTCACTTTCGCCACACGCCAGACGACGGCAACTCTGTGAAACACTTGACTTTGCCATGGCGTCCACGTGGACCGACGGCCACCTCTGTCAACTCAGAGGTTGTGGCAAGCAGCAGCAGCAGCAGCAGCAGGAGCAGCAGGGGAGGATACATGTGGCACGGGTGCCGGCCATTAACACGCTGCTGGTGATGCCTGCCTGCCTGGCACGCAGAAAAAACAAAGCGCATACTTTGACGTCTGCCCTCCTAATGACGTTTCCCAAAGGGCTACGACTTTATTCATGTTCAGTTGGCATTAGTCGACGACCGACCCTCTTTTTGTTTTATTTTACTTTCTTTTATTTGTCTCTCTCTCTCTCTCTCTCTCTCTGTCTACCGCCATTGTGCCAACAGCTGGCGGTGCATTGGTGGACAGGGAGTTTGAGGGATATCTCGGGAAGGCCACGCAGGTGAAAACCCCAAAGTGCCTTAGGACAGTGCGAAGTGCTGAGTCAAGTGTCAACTGCAAATGACATTTGCATTTCGCTGGCAGCTGGTACAGCGGGTTACTGGCAAAGGGGAATGGCCACGGCTAGTTCTCCCGGTCTTCCTCGTCCTCCTGCCTCCTTAATTCTTCTCTGCCCCTGCCTGGTGGCAACGCGTCAACTACGACTGACATTTGTTTTAGTTTTTCTTCCGCTTTGCGCAAGCCATTTGGCAGTCCGTTGTGTTTCCTGGCCAGCAGCAGCAGGAGGCAGCAGCGAGAGGGTAAACAAAGCGCTGGATAAAACTGGTCTGTGGCAATTTAAACTGTCTTGGGGTTTGCTTATACGTCGGTGGTTGTCACGCGGTGGTGTCTGCCCCAAGACCAAGCCCCCACCTCGATTGTATGTTACATGCATACCACACTGTGTATCATACAACACGAGAATCGAAATGCAGTTTTGAATGCTTGAAGGATTACATTTCTTATCATATGTACATCCATTACATTTTGCTGCTGCCAAGCCCTCGTACTCCTCCCTCCCTTCTAAAGATCTGCCCCCTGGGCGTGTTCAACTGTTTATTCAGTTTTTTTGTTGGTCCCAGACATAATTACATTTTCCTGTGCACACACTAATTAGGTATACGTGACGTGTGCTGTGCTGCTGCAAGTCCAGACATGTTCTGGTCAGCGACTCGTTCTTTTTTCGGGTGCCACTATGTGGAGTACAATACATGGCCCACCCATTGGGTTTTAGGGGAGACGGGGGCACAACAATCCAATTGATTTGGCTTTGGCCCCAAACATCGAGTCGTCTGTAATGCAATTGGATCAGACAATATGCAAATTATTTATGGTCATGCACAGCGCACTCCGCTGCAGTTTGTAGCTGGAGGAGCTTAGAGTACTTCCCCATCCATATAGTAGAGCCCAAGGGCCCATTCCGCTTATCTTATAGATACACAGGGCGGCGACATGCATAAGTAGCAGGAAGTGCGCTTTAAATGGCCAACGATTTGTCTGTGCTCGAAGGAGGATCCACTTCGCCTTTGGCCAAAACAAATTAAGGAAACAATTGGCTTATGGAAAAGCTGTTCGTTCGGGTGATTTGCCCAGGAAAGCGAGAAATATCCTCTATTTAACGGTGCTGTAATGCCAACAAAAGTTAAGGCTTGCCAATTAACTGGCATTCCAAAAATGAACGTTTCGAAACTATTTTTTGACTTTTTGGCCGGCAGCGGTAATCGTAACCGGGCTCCGTGAGGGAATCGGGGAACAGAAAGCGTTTCGATCTCCTATGACTGTTAGAACGGAAAACAAACAGAATCAGACATCTCAACCGATGGGGCACACGCACACGCACACGCACACATACACAGACACACACGGGCACGCCTTTCCCATACGCTTCCCTCCGCGCTCGTACAATCAGCCCGTACAATAAAATCGAAACTTTTGCATTGTACATGCAAATTGCCATTGCCTTTCCCAATGATTCTGCTGCTGCTGTTACTCTGCTGCTGCTTCTGTCAGTGTACTCTATGGTAAAGGGTATTATGATATTATAGTGAAAGCGTGTATTCCGATCAGCAACAAATCAAAGTTGAATAACCCTGCGGTGTGTCTGTCGGTTGCTTTGAACCACTAGTCCGTTATTCTTGTCATTTCCCCATCAATGTACACTCTGAGAGAAAAATGGCTGAGTAAAAAGAAACACACTCGTGTTTAAAAGCATGGAAAGAGTGCATATTGAGTGACTCCTTCAGAGACACCCTCTCTCTCATTCTCTCTCTAAGATCGTTGCTCTAAGTTCTGTCGTTGAGCGTATTGGGTGCGAGTGTGCAGGAAATGTCTTGCAAATGTTTGGCAAAAGGAAGAAGTGCCAGCAGCAGGGAAGAGCTCTCCTCTCACTCTCAAAACTCATTCTTGAAACTTGGCTCTGCATAAAGAAGACCTTCCGTGCCATTAGATCAATATAGTATCAGCAAAGGGTATCCAAAACCTCGACTCCAATCCGAGCATTTCCTTCCTTGTTGTTGATGCTACTGCTACTGCTGCTGGTCCTGCTGCTGTTGCTGTTGGGGCGTTATGCAAAAAGAAAAACTTTTTCGCACAGCGCATAAAATTTTATTTGTTGCTACTTTTGGGCCTTGCGCTTGATTTGGCAGCACTTTCCCCTCACACACTCTCACACACTTCCACACTCTCGTATACATGTATAATGTATGGGGCTTTCTCCAGCTCTTGCCCCAACCCTTCCTCGACCGCTTGCCCCTCACTGATATTTGGCATATTTTGGCGCACATCAATATCTCGCGTGCTAGTTGGCATCCATTCCAATACCCAATACCCGAATCCCCAAAAGTTTCCAGCGGGACGGGGACCCGCGGGCGTATTGGCATCGCGTTTTGTGGTGCACCCCAACGGAATGGAATGGCATGGCATGGGGATGGGATGGGATGGGATATAGGATGGTGCCAGGGATAACAAACGTTAGACGTAAAATATACTCCGCATAGAACGCGCGCCGCAGCTTCATGGTGTAGCTGTAGCTGCATGCTGTGTGTGTGCTTATTTCATTCCTCAACTATCCAGAGTTTTGGTTTGCGGCATTTAAGCAAATATTTCCTCAAATGCAGTCCATGTCGGACTCCCTTTCTCCCTGCAGCCTTCAGCCCTTCTCGCAATTATCGCTAAAGCGGTGGGACGGGCAGGTTCGGGCTTGTTCGTGACTTTTGGTTAAGTTTTTCTAATGATTTCCCTTCGTACAATACTTGAGGTGGTTTTCGAGAGAATAAAACTTTGAAAATATATACGAAATACTCGTACGCGATACGTGAAATTTTTATTTTTATATTACTGTTAAGGGTGCACCTCCACGCACACGCACCCTAGCACTAAGACCCACCCCTCTTTGTAGCCTGGGAACAGTTTTGACTACGCCGCATGCCGCATGCGTTCCTCATTTATACAGAGAGACAGAAACTGTGGATTTTTATGGCATTCTTGCTGTTATGTTAGGTGCATTACTTATTGGCAAGGGGGATGGAATTTATGGTATCTTATGTTATGTTTTTTAAGGGGTAGAATGTAACAACTACAGAGCGCGGATTATGGTTGATTATGGCAACATTTCTTTTAAGCTTCTGCTATTCTTTTGGCTGTAGAATGGGAAACCTATGGTATTATTTCCTTTTAGATTTCTTACAGCTCTTCATGTTTTTTTAGGGGTTGAGTGTAAAGAATAAAAGGTTCTGTTGGGGCTGTTACGGCATATTTATTGCCAATTTATTACAGCTATGTATATTATATGTAGTAGATTTAGCGGGGGAACTCATGTTATATCTGCCATAAAGTTTTCTTTGGAATGTTAATGTGCAGAAACAGGGGCAAGAACTTCCTATAATGATCTAAAGAGAACAGTCTGCAAGGGATTTATTGCCTCCCAAGGGGCATGAAATGTTAGCTCCACCAATGTGTAGTGTATGGAACATTTCCTCCTTTAAAATGTTAAACATTCTGCTAATTTATTGTCCAGAACAGGATATAGCTCCATTATATCCATCCACCAGATGCACATCCCTTACGATTGTTACATCCCTGTTCAGCATGTAAAATGTAGTGAATTAAGCTCATGTTAAATCTGCCATAAAGTTTTCTTTGGAATGTTAATGTGCAGGTACAGGGGAATGTTCTAAATAATGTTCTAAAGAGAACAGATATATCATCGCAGCCCTCAGAGAACAGTCTGTAAGGGAACAGTCTTTACTCTTAAGGGAGCTATGAAATAACCTCCATCAATGTTAAGTGTGTGGAACATATCCTGCTTGAAAATGTTAAACTCTTGAATGGAATATCCATCCAGACATAGACATAGACATAGTCTCCGGGTGAACAATTAATTGCATTTTCTAGTTATCCTTCATAAATCTTGTGATATGCCTAATTCAATTGAATGGAAATTGTTGACAATTTTCGAAAATTATAAGGGCGGGCTGAGCTGGGTGGGCTTTGTTCTTCGGGCGACGAACAAACAGACATATCGAAGGACCGACTGACAGACACTACAACCTATATGGCGCCTCGTGTGGCTGGTGGCTGGTGGCTGCTAGCTGATGGCTCCTCGTCCTCGTGGTTCCTTCATCCTTTGGTTCTGGTTTCCCTTTTCTATGTGCAATTTAATGTCCTGCTTTTGGTCAATTTCACAGAAATTTAGTTGAAGTCGAGGCGGCGGCATCAGAATCAGGACATCAGGGAAAGGCAAGAGACGAGACCGCTAGCCCCCCTCCCCCCCGTTGCCATTTCGATAATTAAATGTATGCACATGTGTGTGTGTGTGTGTGAATTTATCTGTGTGTGTGTGCACGTGCCATTAGTGGTAAAATGTTGTACATTTTTACACAGTGTGAGTGCGGCAGTGGAATTATGCAAATTGAACCGCAGAAACGCTTTTAAAATGTTTTAAGTGCATTTCCATGAATATTTTGGCGGCAGAAAGAGATGCATAAAGTGAACCAGAGAGAGAGTGAAAGAGATACACCGAGAGCGAGAGGGAAAGAATGCAATGCAATGTGTGTCAACCAATTTTTGGGACTGAAATTTGGGCGAAATTTGTAAGTGAAGTGGATGACCTTCTCTCACCGACTTCTCGTTTTCTCGAAAACTGAAACCAACAGCGAAAGCATTTCTCTCCAATGCCACCATTCTCTGGTTTTTAGCTAAGGGTACTTAGGGGTATATTCTATTTGTGTGTGGATGGATGCCACAGATTCCTCAAATGCAGAATTGTAAAGAAGGATCCTATCTATTAGATGGCAGAAAAGCGTTCCGATCGGTTCATAATTATACCCGGGGTATGTAAAAAATCAAGTATCTTTTTTTGACTCTTTGAACACCTGGCTTTTCGATCACGCGCTTGTCCGTGGCATACTTTTGGGGATGCACACGAATATCAAGTTTGAAAAGATTTCAAAACCTATACCATTATATGTACCAATGTATGCGAATATTTAATTTAAATATGGGGATGGGGTTTCTTTGTTACTATGCCATTTACCTCAGTGTCTACAGAGTATCTGGCTATAGGATATCGCAGTATCGTGTTATTATAGTGTTATTTTTTTAGTTTCTCATTTGGTTGATGAACATCCGGAATTTGTTGTGGTTTTTCCTTTGATTTTTTTGTTTTTTTTTTGTGCATATTGAAAATGAAAACCACAACAGAAAAAAAGGAAGAGAGAAAAAACCACGGATGGGACAGCCAAGTAATCATAGAAATACAAGTAAATATGTATGCAGGATCATCATTCAACTCTCGGACTTTCTCTCTTTCGTATTCTTCCAACTAATTGAAGTGCACTGAAGCGGAACCGTTTGCCAATCTCTGTGATAAGCCATGCAGAATCATGCTGCGAGGCGTAAATTAAAAATATAAGAAGCGCCGGCGGTGGTCAAACAGGAAAGCGCCAAAAAAAAGGAAGAAGGAAAGGAGAATTTAAGGGGCCTTTCGGCCCTTTCGGCCGTTTCGGCATGCCAAATGCGCTCGAGTTGATTAAATTCAGTATCAATCACAAGTTTATGGGCTCAGAAGTCGGCGGAAGATTTGATGGATTTTTCGGTGCCACAGTTTTAGCCCTAAGGCTAAAATAGCAGGAGGAGCAAGAGGAGCTGGGTGCGGGTGCGGGTGGACTGCAAATCCAAAGGAAATCGTCGCCATCGCTGCTTGATTGCTTTGCCACGTTTATATCTTTATATCGAGGAGGATGGTCTGGCATTAGTGCAGCAGCAGCTCCTTCGATTCGACCTTCGTCCAGTCCAGTGCAGGGCGGAAACGGAAGTCAGTGTACAGCAGATGCAGCAGCCCGAGAACATCGATGGCGATGGCGATGGCGAATGCCAGTCGCCGCTCAATTTGATAATGAAGTCCGTTGTCGTTGTCGTCTTCGGTTGCCGTTATTCTGTGCTCCTTCTCTCTCTCTCTCTCTCTCTCTCTCTCTCTCTATATTTTCCGCAACTCCTCTGCTCCTATCTCTGTTTTCCGTCTGGGCTTCATTATGTTTTCTTTTGCTCTGGCAGTATAACAGGAAAATCATTAGGCCATAGCGATTTGGCGCCGCTGATTGCATGAAAGCTGAAAGACGTCCGCCCCATGGAAGCTTGGCATCCAGCTACAGATCCAGCTCCCAGGCATCCAATACCGATCCCCGGCTCGAGCTCCTGGAGTTGTGCCGTGCCCCTTACACTGCAATTAATTACATTTTTGTGCCTCGTTGTTGCTGCATTCGGTTGCGTTTCGTTGCTGCAGTGCGTGCGGCTTTAATAAATTTACAAAATTCATTAAATCCTTTGTGCAGCGTGTGGGCTGGTCTTGTCTGTGGCTGCTCTTTGTGACCTCGTTTTGTGCCCTCAAACTGGGCGGGTCCCCGCATATCAACTGCCCCGACAAGAGCCAAGCCCTACAATAAAGCCATCCAAAAGAAGTCTCGAGGAATTTAATATCTTTGCAAAAGCCAGCTCCAAAATAAATGATTTACAATATTTAGTAGGGACTAAGGCTGAGATGGAAGTTAATTAAAGATTCCGAGTATATCACAAATTTAAAGATTTATGGTCCATAAATCAATTTGATTATGGAGAAGGTGTTCATTTGTTGGAAAACCGAAACGAAAATTAAATTTTCCAAAATTTGATTTTCTTTGTTTTCTCACTAACTAATGCTCTTCTACTGATATGGTACCACTATGGTATTTTATTTGGATAACTGATCTTATGGACGATATTTGAGGTTTCCACTTTTCTTCCAAGAAAACCGGAGAGTCCGTTGTATGATCTGCGATCGGTTGTATGATCGGCTAGGAAAACTGGCTACTTTATCGTTGAAGCAGCTCTCTAAAAAAGTTGCTCAACCGATTGACTTTTTCTTTTAGTAATTGTACCATTAAAAAACTTCAAATATTATTTTATATGGCATGCCAGCCTGTACTGCCTTGACAATTTCATCAATCCAATGATTCAATTAGGAGACAAGGAGATAGAGGGAAAGAGAGAGACAGAGAGAGAGAAGGCCCTGCTGGCCCAGAAAAATGCAAACATCAATAAGCTCTCTACTCTGCTCTGCTCTGCTCTGCTCATCTTATACCAGTTATTTTCCTTCGTTTCATTTCATTTCATTTCGTTTCGTTTCGTTTAGGTTTTGGTGGCTGTTCGTTTTTTGTGTCTGGCAAATAAATCACATGCACTTATTTATTTAATTAGACTAACTTCTTACAATAGAGACACACAGACATACACTTAAGACACACACATGTATGCATACATATGTACATACATACATAAGAACACCACCACACATGCTCACAAATTGACTGCTGGCTGACATGCCACGAGATTGATTAGCTTCAGCCGCAAGCCATTGCTTTGCTTTGCTTTTCTCCGCTCTCGTCTCTGTCTCTGTCTCTGTCTCTGTCTCTGTCTTTCTCCCTCTGTCGTTGAGTGTGTGTGTGAGTGATTGTATCTGTGTGTGTGTGTGTGTGTGTGTGTAGGAGTTGTTGCTTGTAGATTGGTGTAAATTGTGCATGGAAATGTAACTTCTGCTCTACTCCGATCCGCTCCACTCCACTTCGTTGCAACTCCGCTCCACTCCACTCCACTCCACACCCAATCCCCTCCCCCCCATCCATTTCAGTTTTTCTATATGTACGTATATGATTCCAGTTCCCTCTTTGGGCAGCTGACATTATAAATTACCAAAGAGGCAAAGAACCAGCCTCAAGGCAAAAACAACTTGAACTCATTAATGTAAGTGATTTTTCTTGCGGGCGCTACTCGTCTCCTGCTGGCTGGCTGGCTGACTGGGTGGTCTCTCGTGGTCCCTGTTCTGATCTTGAGAAAGAGTCCTTTTTTGCCTGGTCTGATGTGGGGGCGGGGGCAAGGGCAGGGGCAAATCATCTTTCAATTTCAATTGATTTTTCTGTTGTTGCCGTTACCAGTTGCCAGCCAGTTGCACGTTGATTGATTGCAGACGATTTTCTTAGGGAAATTCTAGGCGCACATCTAAAATTTGTACTTGGGAATCTTCTTCGGTAAGTAATTGCCATTTGCAGGCCCCCCCCTCCTCCCTTTTAGCTCCTCCCTTTTCCTACTGCCTTTTGGGCCAATTATTTGCCAGTTTAATTTACATAAATTAAATTTTGTCTTTTTTCTGTTGTAAGGGGGATTTTGTTGTTGTTTTTCCCCGAATGTCTTTTGGGCTTTTATGACCACACACAATGGACATAATATTTATGACCCTGGGCATCCTTACGCCTGGCCTAGACTGGCCTGGAATGCGCTACTCCCCCTGGTTATCCCTCAACTCTGGAGAGCCAGAGCCAGAGTCCTTCCTTTGCTGTAGGTCTTCCTTGGCGTGGTAGTAGCCTTTTATTGCGAGAACTTTACGAGTGGCAACTTTGGCACTTGTCAAATGACCAGCACAGCCACAGACTCCCCCTTCCGAAAAGGGGTCCTGCACACTATGCCACGAGGAGATATAGAACACACGAATTGTTTTACGAACTAGGCGCGTGGCTATAGTACTCATATGGGTATGGGCCCCATAAGCTCTGCCTGCCTGTTCTTTGGGATTATGTTGAATTTTTGATAACTTTATAATGCCTGGAAATTATAAAATAGTCCATGAAAGAATAATCGTTTCATTTGCAATTGTTTGCAGTATTACCTTCCTCCCTCCCTTCCCCAGAAATGAAGCACCCCTCTTTGAGGAGGCTCTTCTGAAGGTGTCCTGTCTGTCTGTCTGTTTGCACCATTAAGGAACATGCTTTCCACCTTCTCAACGCTTGTGTTGTGGTAATTGAATCAGTGCCGCACCGCACCGCACCGCACCGTACCGCACCGTACCGCGCCACGGAAACGGAAATGTCAATGGCAGCAGCCTTAAAAATGGTGACAGTACAGAATGTCTCGGTGTGTCTCTCTGTGTGTGTATCTTTGTGCTTGTTTGCGTGCATGGTATCTAATTGAATATTGAACGAGGCTTTTAGTGTTGACTTTATTAGCGTATATGCCACGTTGCCACGTTGCTGGAGAAAACTCAATTAGGCAACGAAAATGGCCATACAAATCTACGGTTCCAAATTATTAGAAAAATGGCCCGCACTTCCGGGAAATGTCAAACAAATTTTTTCGAAAATTATGTATTAGGCATGTGACGTGTTGCTAGAGGAATCTAGAGGGGGAGAAAATAAACTATTAAGTTAATTAGAACATTGGCTGCCACAATCAATGCAACGATTGCATCAGTCAACAGCCATGTGCCGCACACACACACACACACACACACACACACACACACACACAAAGGGAGCAGCAGCAGCAGCATTTTAATTGCATTTACATGTCCTGGGGGCAAAGGTCCTTTGCAGTACTTTCCAGATTCCCTCCTGGTTGTGGCACCTCCTGTGGCAGTCTGCAGCTGCCTCTGCCTCCTCATCCTCTCATTGTTGCTAGTGGCTTTTGGTAAAAGTTTATTAGACAAAATGCAGTCGCTCTGCTTTGCTCTTTTCTCTGTGTGTGTGTGTGTGTGTGTGTGTGTGTGTGTGTGTGTGTGCGCGTGCCATGTGCCTTTGGGGCAAAACCACTAAATGCTGCCACAGTCCAATATAATTATGCGCCATTTAAAATGTTGTGTTGCCTCTTAATGTTGCACGAAAATGTTGCTGACACCGCTCCACCATGCCCGGCTGCATTTGCTGTCCCTTGCCAACACTCAAGGGCCCCCGCCCGCGCTCCCTCGCACCGGATAGCCAGCCATGTCCTCAAAATTTAATTGACATGTGTCCGCAAAAAGGACTCAGACCCAAGCTTTTGTCCAGCTCTGGCCTCTCTGAAGGGTGGGTGTGTCTCTTGTCATTATTCCGCTTGGCGACCCATCGAAGGTCGAATAAAATCGATGAGATGCTTCTTTGTTTTTGGTGGGCCTACAAAACAGGCCTTAGACATTAGAATTAATGGTGCAGAGAACGCTTTTTTCTCTGTTTTTTTTCCTTTTCCTTTCCCTTTTTGCTGTAAGTATCTTTTCGCTTTTATTTTTCGTTGCGTTTTCGTTTTCTGCTGTGATTTGCGAGCTTAATGTGTCTATAATTTGAAAGTGAAAGGCGGCAGGAGGAGAGGAAAAGAGAGAGAGAGTTGGGGGAAAGAAGTTGGCAATCCTCTTTAGAGGGAGTCCAAGTGCGTTTAATTCAAAGTACGGGAAAGGAAAGTAAAGGATCTGTTAAGGTAGCTTCTGTGCCAGTCCTGCTATGCTGTCAATTAACATGTCTTGGACTAGTCCTTGAAAGCCTTGAGCTTTGATTGAAGCTGTGTGTGTTTGTTCTGTCCTTTTGCTGACTGCTGGCTGGCACATTCCTATATGCATGCACATAAGTACATACAATACCTTACATGATATAGAGATATCCTCATTAATATGCTTGAATAATGTGCTGCTACAGCAACAGCAACAGCAACAGCAACAGCTACTGCTCCTGCTCCTGCTCTGAGTACACTGTGTATTCAGCTAAAGGACTACATGGACTGTAATTATGTATTTGGGCATTCGGGTGTGGATAATGGCAGGATCTAAGCTCACATTTGACTGCATTCATGCCACGCCAGAAGCTCCTTCAGGGCTCCTTTCTGGTTTGGCTCTCTGGGGCTCATAATTCCCCACAAAATTAGCTTGAAATTATTCTCAAGCCAAAGATATTGCTGCAAGCCGGGAATTTTATTTAATATTTGATGCGAGAGAGCACACACGCACACATCCGCCATTCAGCTGGCAATCCATTCCGCAATTAATCATTACATTTGTCGGTTTTGTTTTGTTTTTTGTTTTGGTACAAGCTCGTGCATTAAAAATTACAACATTTAAGCTGCGGAATGAGCGCATCTATCAGCAGCACATCATCGCAGCCACAGATGCGTTTACACAAATACAAAGATACATATATACATAGATACAAACAAACAGCCAGAGTGTCTAATGAGAGGCGCACGTGCTGCTGCTGTTGCTGCCTCTGGGGGGATGGGGATTTTCAATTGCATTCAATGAAGCATGACAACCTTTATCCCAAAAGAAACCCTCGTACATCCGTCTAGAAGTATGGCTATATCCCTGTTAGCTGATACGTAAACATATGTCACTAAATAAAACCATTTACTTGACGCTTCTTCTCCTTCAACCCCTGCTTCGGAGTCTGCTGTCTTATGTCTGATGTCTAGGGCTTGGATATAAAAAAAACAAATGAAGCGAAAAACTGGTAAAAGGCTTTTAAAATTCACTTACAAATCAACAATGACACTCACGTCACATATCGCATTTTATACCCGATACTCAAAATGAGTATAGGGGTATATTAGATTTGTGGTAAAAATGGATGTGTGTAACGACCAGAAGGAATCGTTTTCGACCCCATAAAATATAGATACAGATTTTCTGTCTCTCTCGCACGCATGTTTTTTCGTTCAATGCTAGAGCCGTCTGCCGGAGGAGAGCCATACTGACTAAGTATCGGGTAAAAATGTAGAGTTGCGGTCGCAGCAGCAACTCCCAACGTTCTCCCTCGTTTTTATTGCGCAGGGAACCCTACTTTCTCCCTTTGTTTGGGGCTGTTTTCATACCCTTTAATTGTGGAAAGCACGGGGTATATTGCGTACTTTTCTGAAGCCAATGAATATTTTCGTCAAAGATTGTATTTTGTTATTGGATTTGGGGGACCGACAAAGACTGGTTCAGTGCAGAGAAACGCGCTAAGAGGTGAGGGCGTGGATTGAAATGGAATTTGTTCCTGATGCAATATCCTTGTATTTTATTGTCATTGCAGATTCTCTGGCTCAGATACATAAATATGTATGTACATATATTCCTGTTCATAGTGCGGAATTCCTGGGGTATCCTTTTGTCGGATAGATTAACCCTTTCATACTCTTTTATGAATCAATTTCGATGCTCGGTTCGGGGGTCTTGGGTTGTGGATTTTGTTTTGGTGCCTTTAAATCGGTTAAATGACTTAAAAGTTTGTCATTAAATATTGGGAAATTCCTGCAAGAATTCCATTTTAGTTTTCCCACCGTTTTTCATGGGCTTTTCGCTTAATTTTTACGCTCACTTGGTTCTCGTCTCGAGGTCGTCGCCTTCGCCTTCGCCGTCGCCGTCGTCTTCCTGCCAGTCACGTGCGCCTGTCAATAGGCAATCAATGGCAGTCATAATAAAAGGTTGTAGCAGCATTCCGCAACCGCCCCCGCCCTATCGTTGTGTATAGTTTTCTTTTCGTGTATATGTGGGCGTGGCAGTTGTTTATGCCTTTCAGTTGAAGGCCGTTTAGTCCTTGTTTAGTGTAGGTGTGTGGATATGTCGTGGATATTGGCGGAGAGTAGATCCTTCTTCCGGTGCTTTAGGGAGGTGTGGGCTCTTGCCCAAATTTATGGCCGTACAACAAACAAGCCTTAACGACTTAATAGTCAAATTCAATATTATTACAATTTTCCACTTGCCCGATGCTCTTCCTGCCCGACATTTCGCGATGTCGAGTGGGAATTGGGTTCAGGGGTTCAGGATATCTGGCATTCAGAGCGCACTGACAGCAGTGACCGAAAAATAAAAACTTTGGCAATTCAATAAAAATGCAAATTTGTTTCTCTACTGCATTCGCTGCAGTTGGTTGCAATTTTTGGCAGTTTTCATTTTCGTTTTTAGTAGTTTTCCATTTTTTGTGTGTTTTATTTTATTTTTTTTTTTTTTTTTTTTTTCTCTTCAGCAGTTATTTCTATTGTTGTTTGGCTCTGCTCTGCGCTGCGCTGCGCTGCGCTGCGACAGTTTTGTGTGAAAGTTATGACAAAATGCGGAGCGTTTTGCTTTCATAGCGGACTTTGTAGTTCCTTCAGCATTTTTGATGGCTAAAAAGTTGCAGTACTCTTTCGGGGGGTGTGTGGGTGGGTGGTGGAAGGGGTTGTATGAATGCTATTGAAGCAGATGGAGCCAAGCGCAGTCCAACATAATTGTTGAATAATGATCC
This sequence comes from Drosophila lowei, assembly GCA_008121275.1. Classification (NCBI taxonomy): domain Eukaryota; kingdom Metazoa; phylum Arthropoda; class Insecta; order Diptera; family Drosophilidae; genus Drosophila; species Drosophila lowei. The sequence continues at coordinate 188,663 of CM017781.1, forward strand.
ATTTTGATGTTTATTTAAAAAACAATAAGAGATTCAATTTGCAGAAGTTGTGGTAGCTGGATATGTTATTAATGATATCTTTTGAAGTGCATTCTAGGGAAAAGATGGCTCTAATCTATAGTTTATATGGGAAGAGAAACGAAAGTGGGTTCAGTTTATCAGTTTTACACAGTTAGAGCGTAGCAAGCACTCACGATCTCTCTCTCAGCTCTCCAATTTTTGTACTTTCCGTTCAGAGTGTCGTCTGGATCTCCTTCGAGGACCATCCGTAGAACGTAACACGTTCGCTATCCCTTTCTAGCGCTTGTCTCTCTGAGAGTGGAGAGATCACTGATTGTCCTCACCATAGCGGACGACATCACTTATTACTAAATTCATCTTGCTTCCGTTGTCTTCTCTGTTTCGTATTTTCGTTTACAATTGAACACGTCTGTCTCACAAAACAAAAACGTTTGTTGTCTTGTGTGTGAGAGAGCGCTCTTTGCAGAATGTGTATATTTTTCATCCATTTGACATTGTGTCCGTAAGAGAACTGCCACTACTCGTGGCAGTCTCTCTTTGATCTGCACCTCTAACTAAGAGATGACGGGAATGCCAACAAAGACTACTTTTCATAAGTACACCATAGATTTTCAAATGAATTACCAATCAGACTTGATTGCAACTTTTCTTCAGGTTTCGACAGGTAGGGAACACATTTTGAAAATATTTGATCTTAATTTAAATGAAATATATTTCCTACAAAGTTACCTACATATTTATTTTAAACTGTTTTATATTTGCGTAAACAAAATTCTTTTATTAGGTACACTTATATTTAAATCAAAGTGCATTCTAATCAATTGCAATACGTTTGTACTTAATTTTAAGTTATTTCAATTGAAATATGGGTGTGTTTCTTTTTTTCTCTGATCTAAGAGTGATTAAAGTGGAATCCCAATCTTTTTTTTCTCTTCTAAAGAGTATTCCCTTGGGCGACTATTTGTTGAAACTTTTTTGTCTGTTCAACTTTCTTGTTGTGTAATTTAATTTAGTGCAGTTATGCAAAAGTCAACTAAAATAAATAAAAATTCAAATGCTCCCGTACTCTTTCTCTTTCACATAAACACATACACATACACATACACATACACACAGCTGTTGACAAACAAAATGGCGTCTGGTCGTCTAACTCTGTTGCTTTGCTCTGCTACTGCTGCTGCTGCTGCTGGCCATGGGATCCACTTTCGCGCATTGAAATATAAATCAAATTTGGCTTTAAAATGGCCAAAACGCAGATTTTCCACGAAAAATTCCTTTGCCCTATGGCAACGCCCACGCCCACGCCCACGCCCACGCCGATGCCCACGCCGATGCCCCCGCCACCGCCGCCCAGTCTAATGCTGAAAGTGTCAGTGGCGGTGCGCATGAAAGTCATGAATTTTCATGTAGCCGCTTCTCGGGGAAGTTGACAAAGTCGCTGGATGTGCAATTTTTTACGTGTTCCCATCAGCGAAATGTCAGCATCCTCGCGTTGTCCTTCCACTGGCACTGGCTGTGGCACTGGTACTCACTGTGGCACTGCCAGCCTTAGAACAATTTATAATGCAAATGTCAAGCAGGGTCAAGAGGGCAGTTGTCTTTTACCCTATCCTATCCCTCTAAAGGCATGCATATAAAGGGGCGTGACCGAAAATTGAATTAAACTTAGCTTGAAAGTTCACCTTTCGCTTGGGGTTTAATTAATTTTCTTTTGTTGTTTTGGCCTCTAACTAATTAAATGATTAAATTTGCGTACAGTTTTCCACTTTTGCCAGGCCTTGCGATCATCATAAATCATTAGCAGCCCCTTTACGGGGGTTTGGGGGCTTGAGCGTGGCATCCAGGTGATTGATGAAGCGGCTGGGGGTCGGCGTGAGATTCATGTAAGTCCCAGTGTCTGATTGCTTGCCAACCGATGATTCAATCATATTTGTTGCCATCGCTCATTATTGTGTGCTTAATTGACAATTACGGATAATATAATTTTCTATAATTTAAATAACTTTACATATTTGCACACATACATCTCCGTACACACTCGTACGAGTGACATTTAATTCAATTTAATTAACTTTCGCTCTCGCGCTACCAAACAAAAACCAACTGCAAATACAACAAAAAGAGTGACTTTTTGTTGTAGCTGTTGTTCAACAGAGCAGCCTCAAAGTCATGATTTGTGTTTATCAAAATTTCATTTAACCATCGCCCGCGGGGCCGGTGCCGCACACCAGAAATAACAATCAACAAGAACAACATCAAATTTAACATTGCTCCCATAAATAACCGCATAGGCCATAGGGATAGGGACACAGACACAGATACATCCTTGATCCATGGATATAAATATGGGTGGATGTACGCACTGCAGGGGCTGTGAAAACACACACACCGTGTTTCGATCACCTGACCAAAACGATTGTTTTTGCGACCACCAAACGGAGAATGCCGCGGGTCGTCGCGGCATCACAGACCCGATCTGACTAATGAAATATTAGTTGGCCCAAAGTCTGCACTCATTTCGAATTAATTAATATTATAAAAAGCCAATAGCCAGGCATTTGCGGTTCCTTTGTCTGTGCGACTCTTGCGGCTGCCAATTTCATGTTGCACAAAAAAGCACGAGTATATCCTTCATCTCGCTCAGCGGCCAGCCGTCTGTCTGTTTGTCTGTCTGTCTGTTTGGCTTAAATGCAATTTCATTTATTGAATTCGTTTGCAGACAATCGAGACAATGTTTATAAGCTCGACTGCGGCGGTGGAAAACAGTGCAAATATTTTACAAGAAAATATGGAAGAATTCCAAGGGTTCGGTAAGCATGAACTGAAGTTGTTATTTTTCTGGCCTATCGGCAGCTCCCTGCCACCATGCATCGCTTGGACTGGAAGAGATCGGCGGATATATATTCTAGAGATCTCTCACCGCAGTAAACATAACAGTATCTGCTGCATAGAGGAGGGGAATGACATCAATTTTGTAAAGTGAATTCGCTCAGGCTTTTCTGTTTCTATCTGTCATCTATAGTGTATCTATTCGGTTTTATATGCCCCACTACAAACAGCATGAAATGCTTGAAGCTATAGAACATTCGATTCTCTCTGATAGTACGAATTTTGACAGTATTTCCCCTATACCCCCTCTGATTGTAAGATATTCCAGAATATTCATTATCTTATAGTCAGTCGTAGTCTCAAAGCTTTTTATTATTTTTCAGAGTGCTCTTCTTGGGAGTCGCTTGAATAAAAAAATAAATTTTTCCTTATCATGTTCACGGTTGTATTTGCTTTCTTTGTTATACCCGATACTCAAAATGAGTATAGGGGTATATTAGATTTGTGGTGCGTTTCTGACCCCATAAACTATGTATATTTTGATCAGCATCAACAGCCGAGTCGATTGAGCCATGTCTGTCTGTCCGTCCGTCCGTCCGTCCGTCTGTCCGTCCGTCCGTCCGTCCCTATGAGCGCATAGTGCTCAGAGACTATAAGAGCTAGAGCAGCGCCATTTTGTATCCAGACTCCTGTGATGTGTCACTGTTGCAGGTGTATTGGACAAAGGACGAAAATCTGTGGCATCCACAATTTTGAAGATACGAGAAAATTAAAAACGCACAATCATAGAGAATGACCATATCTACCAGATTGCTAAATCTGGATCGGATCGGATCATTATTATAACCAAAAGGAACAAATCAATTTGAAGTGGCTACGCAGGAGGAGAGCCATACTGACTAAGTATCGGGTATAGATGTAGAGTTGCGGTCGCAGCAGCAACTCACAACGTTCCCCCTCGTTTTTTTCTTGTTTTTGTAATGTTATCCAGAGGATTGCCATAAATTTTCAGCATTTGGCTGTTTAACGAACAAAAAAATTAAAAAATGGTAACATTTGCCGTCGACGTTTTGGGCCAGAAGTTTTTCACGTTTCGGGTTTTTTTTGGGTGCAGAGTGATTTATGCGAGCCAGCGGAGACGGCAGGGAGAGAGAGAGTTAATAATAAGGTGGTTAAAAGTTGCGATAGGTTAAGGCAGCGGCCGACAACTGTTGATGCTCTGGCAAGGAGGGGAGAAGGACAAGGAGAGGAGCGGTCGGTAGTCAGTCCCCGTTCTCGTGAGTAATGGCATTTGCAATGCAAATAGAACATGACTTTAATGAAGCATACTTTTTGGGGCATTTCGCCTTGCGGGCACACACACACATGCAGAAATACATGCCAATTGAATTTCATTTTGCGGTAAGCAAAATGCAATTAATCAACGATTTGTATTGTGGGTTTTTTGTTTTATTTTTTTTTTTTTTTTTTCGTTTGTTCGAGTAATAATTGGCAATTTAATTGAATTTAAGTCACATTTCAAATGCACGCACCATCCAGATGAGACAGACCCTTTGTGGAATGGCAAAAGCCGAAGGCCCGGAAGCAAAACCCAAACCAAAATTCTAATTAACACGCAATGCGTAAATAGGTTCGATGCTGCCTTGCCTTTCACAAAGCTCCTGCTGCCAGAGTCCTGCCATTGTCGCTTTGGCTGTTACATAAGCACACAATCCTCTTGCCACATCACACCACACCACACCACACACACATGGCCATGAAGCATTCCGGGAGATGGAGTCGTCACACACCTGTGCACCCTGCATCCATGCCCGTGCCCGTGCCCGTGCCTGTGCGTGATGTTTCAACTTAACGCAATTAACATGTCCAACTTAATTGATGCAATAAATGTTTGCGCTTCCGACTCCTGGAACCAGGAACCAGCTACCAGAAACCAGGAACCAGGAGCCCCACCCATGACAATGCGTGTGCGAGTGCGAGTGCGAGTGCGTGTGAGAGCCACTGTATGTGTACGTGCTGCCAACTGCGGCAGCCTTTTGCGTGTTGCCAAACTCAAATAGCCGGCTTACACCGCCGCCGCCCGACTCTGACTGTTTGACTCTTCCTCTGGGGGTGCGCCCTGTCCCTGAAGTCCTGTAGTCTTGTAGCGGGTGTGTATATAGAAACAGGCCGCTTTGCCCAACAAATTTGAATCAATTTGTTGAAATTGACTTTAGGCGTTCGCTTGATTAATTACCATTGTATTTAAATTCCAAATGCGAAGGGGAATGGCTGTGGATGTGGATGTGGATGTGGATTTGGATGCCAAGAGAATTATAAAGAGTTAATTAAAGCTAATTAAGCGGATCGCTTTATGGTAAACAAACGCTTAATTTTCCCCACAGCAAACAGAAATATCATGACCTGAACAATTATTTGTATTCAAGGGAATGTCTGTTAGAGCCGGTATGTCAGGGATCGCCGAAACACTTTGGCTTGATGTTATTTATAGATACCATGGATGGAGATGCATGGAAATGCCAAACCGAAATCCGAGTTAAGCAACATAATTTTCATTCACAAGCACAGAGCAGCGCTCAATTTGACCATAATAGTAAAAATGGCTAAGGCCACTTGGCACACGCCCCAGATGACCGCTTCCTGGTGGCTACACACACACACACACACACACACACACACACCCACACCCACACCCACACAAACACACAGAGCTATTGTTGTAGTTGTCAGATTTTGTGGCTATCATGGCCCCACACAATATATATGTATGTACTTTATATATAAATCCATATTTGTTGCAACAGCAGGACGTGACTGTAGGACCCTGGTAAAAATGCAGGCCAGAAGCAGCCAGTCCGTGTCCACAGTCCACAGTACGCAGTCAGTGCCAAGTGCTCGCTGGGACATAGAAAATAGTTTTTATAGTACCATCTCTGCTCATTTCGTTCGCCCCTTCATGGCTGTCTCGTGTGTCCGTTGTGTCCTGTTCGGGTTGTCAACTCATGTTGGCAATTTTCACCTGTTCGCTTAGTCAGCCGCAGCTTACATCTAACAACTGTGGCAGGAAAGCTACAGGACAGCGACAGGGACAGGGACAGAGACAGGGACAGAGACAGGGACAGTGGCTACTCTGCTGTGGCATGTGAAATGCGTTTATGATTTGCGGCATGTCCTTTGCCAAATAAATCAAATGCAATCAACAACAGTCTTTCGATAGCCCAGAAAGCCTCAGGCTCCACTCCCCTCTGACGAAGAGTGTCCCATTATGCCATATGCTTAACACCTGACAGTGGGGGCGGGGGGGGTTGTATTCCATTCTTCATCCCTCATTCCCCATCTTGGCATCCCAACTAGAAAGAACTTCAATGGGAATTCAATTTCTCCTGCAATAAAACGCAGCAGGAGACCCGAGCATTGCATTGGGGCATTGCCTGAAAAAGACAGACGATGCAGGCGACAAACAATTTCTTTCGTATTCACTATTAAATATCCTTAAGCAGTCCTTGGGGGAGCCTCCCAAATATGTGATATAAGATATTCCCTCCTCTTCGGGCAAAAAGACATTTTAGAATTCGATTGAATTTTCCAACGTGGGGGGTGCAGGGCAAAGAAAGGATTGATTTGTTGTGTCAATAGAAAAATCAGACTAAAGAGCATCCATGGGTCGACTTTCTTTCGGTATCCTTTTGGTATCCTTGGGGGGCATTTCCTTTTTGTTCCAATTCTGATTCTGTGTCCCTGGGATTCTGCTGGGCAGCTCCACAGCAGATTGAATGCCATGTGAGGAGCGACACTCGAGTTGCACACACTGCCCCTGGCCCTGGCCCTGCCCCTGCCCCAGCCCCAGCCCCAGCCCTAGCCCCAGCACCACTTGGATAACAAACAGCGCACTGGTTAGCCCAATGGTGCCTGTGTCTTGGCTTTGATTGTATGTCCCAACAGCCCAACCAGCCAGCGTCTCACAGAGCTCTCGAGTGTTCCAGTGGTATATCATTACCGAAAAGCGCTGTGTCCTGATGTGTCCTGATGTGTCCTGATGTGTCCTGATGTGTCCAGGAGTCTAGGAGTCCAGAAGTTTGGTCTTTAGATTGGATTTACTTTGGTTTTTTTTTGCATTGGTTTCCCGTTTTGCCTTCGATTGCTGTTGGTCCCTGTTCTCCCATTGATTTGAATTTTTTTTATAGTTTTTATAATTTCTTAAAAATACAAAGCAAACATTACACAAGAAAAAAATTGGCAGGGGCTAGTGGGAAAATGGTTTGAAGATTGTGTCCCAAAAGCGCAGCGGGTGGATTTTTTGTTCTGATTCTTTCGATTATCCATTCTACTCCCTCCCCTTTTCCTCTTTTTTTGTCACTTCCCTTGGCAGCAGCATTCGACAGTTTCGACAAAAAACTATGGCAAAAGAGAAAGAAAGGATAACCGATATGAGACGGCGGCACTTTCCAAATTGCAAGCAAAAAAAAAATATATGTATATAAATTTGTATCAGTGTGTGTGTGTGTGTGTGTGTGTGTGTGTGTGTGTGTGTGTGTGTGTGGGGAGAAGTCTCTTGTATTTTATTGAAATTGATATTCTTGGCATCGCAAATGCATTTTTGTGCCGAGGAGCATATTACTTTTATTATATGTTGTAGCTCCCTCCTTCCTGCCCTGCCCTCCCTGCACTGCCTGCCAGTCTCCTGTTGCCTCCTGCTGCCTCCTGCTGCCTCTTGCTGCTGCTGTTCTCTTTTCTTTCCCATCTGCCGGAACTCTTAGGAGAACAAAAGGGGTATATCGTATTCATGTGAGTTGTGTCCGTCTTTGTGTATCATACTTATAAGGTTGTCTACTGGATAGGGGATTCATGTGGTTTTCAATCGGTTAAGAAAAATATACATATACATATTGAAACAAAAAATATCAGCAGCCAGAAAGCCAGGTATTCAGATTTTAAATTTGATCAACAGATTTGTATATCTATTTTAAAAGAAACACATGCAACAGCTCTAGAAGTGTATCTCTAGAACTATTAATTTTCAAACCATTATCTGTACTATTTTTCTTTCTTCTATCATCTTTTCCTGTTTCTTTTTATTAAGCTTTCTGCCTAACATTATCTTTTCTTAAAAAATACGGAGCATACTTCAGTCGATGTATATCTCATAATTCTCATATCATTTCCACTTATTCTTTCCGCTGCCACATTCTGCTGCTGCTTTTGTTGCAATGTGGGAATATAAATATTGAAAATGGCAAATGGGAATTGCAACACACACAATGTCTGCTGCTTGATCTCTCGCGGCTCCACTCTGCCACCTCTTTGGTAATATCCATATCGATATGGTGTCACGTTGTCTGGGAAGGCTCTGGGAAGAGCTCTGTTGCAAATGAATGATATTTTAATATATTACGTGTGTGTACCCCAAAAGGGGATGCCTCAAGTCTCTCATGTCAGTATTCAAGACATTTCCATTAAGCTCGATTTTAAAAATGGCAGCTGGCACTCTGGCTGCCTTTCCTCCCATACGATATTTAATTAAGTTTTTCTGAACAATCGTTTGTGATTGGCCTGCCTGAACCGCGGACTAAAAATTAGTTCAAGCCCACCTTTCATCCATTCACGAGGATTTCTGGATTCACAGGACCTACACATACACACACACACACACACACACACACACACACACACACACACACACACACACACACACACACACACACACAATTTGGCTAAAATGCTACTGCTGCTGCCCATCCATATCCATGGGTCCATGGGGGCGAAACATAAGCAAAACAGTTCATTATGCAAATGCAACATGAAACTTGGCCCCCGTTATATGATACGAGGCAGCAGGCAGGCTTGCTGTAGGCAGGGCAGGACATTCTGCTTTTACCTGTTTATTGTGGCAGTGGCAGCAGAGCCAGACAAGAGCACAAAGAGGCACTGGAACAGGGACAGGGACAGGGACAGGGACAGGGGAGAAGCAGAGCCAAAGTGGAGGGCCAGAGATTCAGGTTAGTCGTTGCAGCGGCAGAAAAATAATTAGAGCCTGGCAGCCGGCAGAGCCACGCACAACAGAGAGCGAGCGAGCGAGCGAGCGAGCGAGGGTCTCACGCAGATAGAGGGGAGCGGGAAGAGGGGTCTAGAGCCAGAGCAGATTCTAGGGTATTGTTTACCAGAAAGGCCTAACAGTCTATGGGATGCATGAGCTTCTGCTCCTGCTCCATCTACAGTTTCTGGTCCAGCTGCTGCCTGTGCTCCTGCTCCTCATCCTGTCTGTGCCTTCTGTTTCGTTGCCGTGACAGTTTCAATGTGCAAATCTGCATAAATGCGCATTTTAATTTTGTTGCACATTTTGCCGGCTGCCTGCACGAGCGACAGCGGCAGCGGCAGCGGCGGCATCGTCCTCGTCCTCGTCTAATTGAAATGCATGCAACCCCAAAATGAGAGAGATAGAGAGTGCCTCACAGATGAGGGGTAACAATGAGATCAACCATGCGGCGGCCAAGTGCTTTAACTCCTGCTTTAAGGCTCCTGTCGCGACGAGTCTTAAAATATCCAACCACAACGCCCCATTTTGTATGGCAAGAACCGTCCCACCCCTTCCTCCCCCCTCCCCCGCCATTAGGAAACCCTTTTTCGCCATTCATTTACCTTTATTTTTTATTTATGTATTTTGCGTTTTATTATTGAACGGCAACACGATGTGAATTTCAATGAGTGTCAACCAGAAACAGAACAGAATCCCCCATTGCATGGACTCCCGACTCCCACTCCCCCATTCCGCTTGTGGGGGAAATGTTTTTCCGGCCGTATCATTGTCATAAAATTGAGCGTGTCATCGCAAACGGCAACAAAATTTGGCAAATTGCTAGAAATAAAATTTAAATTAGCAGCAGACATCCAGCTCCGTCCCCTGTCCTCTGTAAAAACACTCCTCAAATCATTATCTGCTAGAAGTACGAGAATTACCTTTTGCCAAATCAGCTACTTATTCGTTCTCTCTCTCTCTCTCTCTCTCTGTCTCTCTCTCTGCGAGCCATAAATAATCGTGTTATGTTTGGAAGAATCCTCTCACTGCCATTTCATGGCTGTTTAGGCACTCAAAAACGAGAAGTCCTCCTCTTTTTTTTGCCAACAATTCATCAAGAAAAACCTCAAGGCAGAGCACAACTCAAAAAGTGTCAGACAGTGATTTAATTTTTATGTCACACTCACAGGCACACACACATGCAGTGATACAGAGAGTATAGAGAAGACACTCTTGTATGTATGTATGTGTATCTGCAGGGGGCAGGGCAGTGCCTCATTATGCAAATTGCATGAAAATTCACATAAGCAGCTCCTAGCTCCTCCTCACCCAAAAAAACTAATTTGTCACTGTCTTTTGCTTGTTAGTCAAACAAGAGCGAAAGAGAGAAAAACAGAGAGAGAATGGTAGAAAGAGAGAACAAAAATAGAGAGAAAGTGCATGGAACATAGCTACTGGAGAAACGAAGTTTAAATACTCTTCGCTTTGCAAGATGACAGGCACGAGTCTCACTAGGATAGAGCCGAAAAGAGAGAGAGAGAATGTAAGAGAGACAAAGGGAGAGAGTAAAGTACTCAGTTTTTATAAATCAAAATGGGACCTAGGACTGCCTAGGCACCCATAAAAGTATGTACTGAAAAACGCATTGCTCTAGCATTGATGAGGAAAGGTGTTCAAGTCAAACGACACCTTTTTGCGCATTCTGGCTATAATAATGATACGATTGCAACTAGACTCGGCAATCTAGTATATATACTTATTCTTTAGGCTTCTGCGTTTGTGGTTTTATCGTATCTTCTCGAAATCATTATACCCTCTTCAAGGGTATAAGTATTCGGGAGAAAGCCATGTGCTTGTGTGTCCAGGGGTACGCTTTTGTGGCTTACATTTTTATCACTCTTTTTGTGGCTAAGGCAGTCCTGTGGGGTGTGTGTCTGTGGGTGTCCTGCTGGCTGATAAAATACAGGACAGGACAAACATGCAAACAATTTTGATAAAGTTGGCAGCCTCCCCGCACCCACTCCTACATACTTGGGCAAACTTTAATCGTGCACTAATAAATGCTCTAGCTAATATTAATGCCTGAGCTTACATTTCATTTAAGCAACGAGTAGCAACAACAAACATACAGAGTTACTTGCCTCCAAAAAGGGAAGAAATTTGCAAAATTCTATATAATTTGTATGGCACGCACACATACACAGGGGGCAGCAGGGGAACTGAGGAGCTGGGAGTCACGCAATTTGCATAAACAAGTTGCCAAAAATCTCACACAAACTTAACCTCAATTCCCACCGCCCCACACCCCCGTAAAAATAACCCAAATTTACTCGGAACAAACGTGAGTCTGATGACGATCATTATACGTGGTATTCGTTGATGAAAAAAGGGTAGCTTGGGCTCGCGGTAGTACTTGTAAGCGGTAGAGGAAACCAAAAACCTTGATTTCTGAGGCTAAACTACCCATCTACTATACCTCATCTTTTAGACACCTCTTAGCATCTGCATCGATAAAGTTAAAAGTTTTTGTTTGTCTTTCTTAATCTATAATCGACCAATACCGATTGTGTATCGATGAAAGTTGAACCATCTGTAGAAACGATGTGACTGCAAGGGTATTCTGAAGCTTCAAGTCCGTGAGGCTAGCCTTTCCTTGGCAGTTCTATGCAAACAGTTCCCTCACGACTATCAATTAACGGACATAATCGATTATTTATCGACCATTTATCGATCACTTATCGATGAAAGTTAGTTTATTTTTTTAAAGGTTATCTAAAAGTCTTAAAGCCCTACTTCCTGTTTCTCTGCAAACAAGTCCCTCAAGAGGCTTTTTTTTCGATCACTATCGATGAAAATTCAGTTTCCTGAAGCTTGTGAAGAGGGTAAAGGTGTGTTCTTTAGATATTTTCACTTAGTAAAAAGTATCCTCTATTCGAAGTATCGTTCCTTTATTGCTTATTTTGATAATATAGCGATTTTTCATGCCCCATTTGGTTTGGGTCTCAACAATCATCCCTTGGACGAGGCTCTGGTTGCTTTTCGAATTATAATTAAACTTTTGCACACACTTGCTTACTGCTTGCTGCTGCTTGCTGCTGCTTGCTGGTGCTTCCAATTTAAATATCACACCCAATGAACAAAAGCGGATTTTCGGCTACTAATTTTGTTGCCTGGCTTAGTGCATAGATACACCGCGCTCCAAGTCAATTGAAATTTTCCAATTTGGGGAAAGCTCTTATCAAACGATCGCTAATGAAGATGTTTAATACTCTTAGACTTTCCCGAAAATACTTCTTTTTCCCTCATTTGCCATCCCCCAAAACCAATAACTTTTCTTACATGTCCAATTCTTTTGCAAAAGTTGTTTTCCATAATTTTCCTCCCATTTTCTACTTTTTTCTCTTTTTTTTTTGTGGATTTCTTTTCGTGATTCGCTGTCGATAAGCCCCCAGCAAGAGCCCGGGAGGTCGGTCTGGGTCCTGGGCTCGTGTATAAACTTGTCAAATTCAACTGTCAAACGCACCTGTCAAGCGGAACAATTAGCACGGGAATGGGCACGGGCACGGGCACGGGCACGGGCACGAGGCATGCTGTCGCATCGACAGCGACAGCACCAGCGACGACTGGCATTTGGCAGTGTGGCAGCAAAAGGCTGCCACTTCCATTCCGTGGGGAATGCCCCGGCCACTGACTGCCTAACTGACTGACTGGATGGCATGGCCTTTCATGCGGGCCAAAAGGTGCCCCATGATTTACGAGCATTTGTCGAATTTGTCAAATTTTCTGTTGTTGCCATTTGGATCCCAGAGTTTCAGCACTCGACAGAGAGGTTGAGTTGAATGCCTTCTTGAGGGGTTCTCTCTTTTAGGAATAGTTTTTTTTTCTCCCATTACTTAGCTGGTCAATTAGGTGCCGCAGAGCGCAGCAGTAGATTTTTGGGACCGTTCTGTAAAGTTCAATTGTCGAAAGAACTAACACAAGCAATTGGCTGGCTGGATATATTCTGAATGGTCTCTGCCCTAAATGACGGCAAATGTCCCCGCGCTCATGGCGTTTTTATGCGGAAATGACATTGTTAGTGCGAAAATTTGCATAATAATAAAGCAAAAGCAACAGCAAAGGAAAATGCAAATGCAGAGAAGTCTAGGCCTGATGGCACTTAAGCGGCCAAAAGGGGCAGTGCAGGCCTCAATTTGCATTATGCGGCTGCTGCTGTGGCTGCTTCTGCGGCTCCTGCTGCCATTTTCCAGCTAACAAGCTTGTTCCCTTGGCTTCCCATAAACCAGGGACCTGGCCAATTACCTGTCGTACCGTATACCGGGTTCCCTAAAAATGAAATCAATAAAAATAAAATTGTTTCAACAGACTTTTGCCAAACTGTTTGTTCTAGCATTTTGCTTGTTTTCTTTTCACCAAATGAAAGAAAATGAGATGAAAGTGAGAAAAGCAGCTGAAGAAAAGGAAGCAGAGCAAAAAATAAAAATAAACATTAGCTTTCCAAATTGATGAGAAATTTAATAAGAAATGGTTGTAACTAAAGTATTTTTTAAAATTCTTGATTATCTTCAGGACTCACCTTCAAAATTTTCAGCTAAACTTAGCTTTTTCTTCTGCCGCCGCTGCTTTGGGGCATTTTCCGACGGTAAAATTTATAAGTTCTGCTGCCTGTATTGGTAAGTATTCTTGATATAAAAAAATTATTCGTCCAGACATTGCAAATGCTTTAAGGCCCAGAGAGTTTCTGTTTTTCTGTTTTCTGTTTAAAAATGTTTTGCTTTTTTGGTGTTGAGTTGCTGCGGTGACCGCAACTCTACATTTATACCCGATACTTAGTCAGTATGGCTCTCCTCCTGCGTAGCCACTGAAAATTGATTTGTTCCTTTTGGCTATAAATGGCTATAATGATCCGATCTAATCCAGACTCAACAGTCTGGTAGATAAAGTCATTTTCTATGATTGTGCGTTCTTAGTTTTCTTGTATCTTCAATATTGTGGATGCCACAGATTTTCGTCTTTTGTGGGGGCGGAAGGGGGTGTGGCGAAATTTTGAAACAAACTCGTCAAGGTCCGATATTACAGAAGTGTGGATACCAAATTTGGTTGCTCTAGCTTTTTTAGTCTCTGAGATCTAGGAACTCACTTTTAGCAATAGGCAAAGCCGACCATGAAACGTGTGTGTTAGAGAGAGACAGATCGAGAGAAAATGAAATTGTTTTCTTCATTCTGGCTATAATAATTATACGATCTGATTCAGGTTCTGCAGTCTAGAACGATTCTGCGTTTTTGGTTTTCTCGTATCTTTAAAATTGTGGCTGCCACAGATTTTCGTCTTTTGTGGGGGCGGAAGTGGGCGGGGCGAAGTTTTGAAATACACTTGTAAAAGTGACATATCACAGAAGTCTGGATACAAAATGTCGTTGCTCTAGCTCTTATAGTCTTTGAGCACTAGGCGCTCATAGGGACGGACAGACGGACGGACGGACGGACGGACGGACAGACGGACAGACAGACATGGCTCAATCGACTCGGCTAAAGATGCTGATCAAGAATATATATACTTCATGGGGTCGGAAACGCTTCCTTATGGGCGTTACACACATCCATTTTCCCCACAAATCTAATATACCCCTATACTCATTTTGAGTATCGGGTATAAAAAGGAAAGATCGAGAGAACGAGCGAAAGAAAGGCGGCGGAGGCGCACATAAAAATGCGTCACGCATTTCATAAAACTGCACAAAAACTACGAGTACAGGTGTGGCGACCCCCTTCAGACCCCCCCTTGCTCCCTCACTCCCTTGAGCGAGTTATGGCAACAACACAACAACTACAACAAAAAAAAGAAGAGATTTATGTTCGAGGAGTTTTCACAATTTGATCGTCTGCTGGTGACATTCTGCTGCTGCTGTTGTTGTTGGTGTCCTCCCTCTAGTTGCAGTTGAAATCCTTCTCAATTCCGATTCCCGCATAAACTTTAAGTTCAAGTCACACACAAAACGGTGTTGATGTCGTATACGCAATCTGAACAATTAATTTTTTGTTGCTGCTGTACACGAAGAGAAGAAAAACGCTGAAATTTGATTATTTTTCACTTAGATTGAACAATGTATACCAATCGATTTACTACGAGAGTGAACCATTTTAGGTTTAATAAAGGTTGTAGGTACAGTAGGTTTCAGTTCTTTCTTGAGCTTTTTTTTGTGTTTAGGCATCCTTTAAGATATCGTTTGTAAAAATCTATGGATAAACGCTAAGGTGCAGCCATTTGACCAATCTTCTGAATGCCGCATTTTACCGTTAAATACCGTTCGGTACTTTTCCAAATGCCATTTTACCGTTAAAAACTATAACATTTGGTATACTTTATATTCTTACTTTACTTTATACTTATATCTGTATATGTGAATATGGTCTGCTGCCCTCTCAAATTCATCAATTTTCATCAATCAATGTCGATTGGCAAATCTCTGACGAGCCATTCTTTTGTTTTTCTTTTGTATTTTTGTTTTTTTTGTGTAAAAAATAAAATAATTTTCTCAAAATAAATGGCCGCCATTCGGGCGACATGTGCAACTGCCTGTGTCCTTTCTCATTCGTCCTCTCTGTCTCTTTATCTGTGTGTGTGTGTCTCTGTGTAAATGTTGATTCATTAAAATTCAATTTTTCACTCTTTTATGTCTGTAACAGATTGCAGTACATTTACATGTGGATAGAGATGCAGAAAACTCCCTGCCTCCCAGCCTCCCAGCCTCCCAGCCTCCCAGCCTCTCCTTTTTTCTCTTTAGAGCGACCTTGAAATACTAAACCAAATCCCAAAACTAAAGCATCGATCATTGAAATTTCAATTGCAAATATTTAAACATTTTAAGGAATAATAATATTTTTCTAGCGTTTTTTTTGTTAATAAACTTTCAACGGCCACGGCACTCATAAAAGTTATGCAAAACGAAGAAGTTTTCCTTGCGCAAACTTTTTCGTAAAAGAAAATGGTGTAAGAAGCTACCACCGATTGAGATGCAGCCAATTTAAGGAAACGCAACTTTTCAAAAGATTAATTCAAGTAAAAATCAAAATATAAAGGGTGGAATGGAAAAATATTTACCATCGGAGCAGAGCTGGGGGTCGACCGAACAATTGGAAGGACTAATATTTTGCGTGAGTTTGGTTGGTCCGCCGCCGCAGGAAATCAAATGTCGATTCCCATTGCCATTATTCTAATCCCACAAACAGCCAGCAACTCCAGGATCCAGCATGTTCGGCGCAGCCATCATCAATCACTTGACTTGTTGAAAATGATTTCAATCAAATGTTGCTTAAGTTTTGTGGGCAGGTAACATGAGAAATTAAGTTGCAAGCAGGCACGTGGCAGGGGTAGTGATGTTCCCTGGGTTGCGTGGGGGTATTGATTGATGTGCGTGTGGCAGCCGCACCCCCACTCCAAAAGTAAGATTTTCCTTCCCACAGCTCCGCTTCCACGAATAAAAGAGGGTTGAGTCTAGATTGTACGATTTTTGGGGCGTCAGGAATTGCGTACGAAACGGCAGTCGAGTGGAAACTTTCAACGACAGAGCCCGACAACGACAACGGCAACGGCAACGACAACGATGACTACTGTTTGGCTTTGGCCAACGGATTTGAGTATTTTTATTTGTCTGTTTGTTGGTTTTTCCGTCCTCTTTTTGTTTTGGCTGAAACTCAGAGCCGGGATCTACGAGGATGTAGGTGCTGTAGGACAACCGACAACCGACAACACAACCGAACGTACCCCTAGTACGTACAACGACCGCACAGTGGGGCCTTCGGTCATTTCGGATTGCTAAATTGATCATTCCTGAACGAAATAAGATATTTTCATGTAATAAGCTGCATTTAAAAGAAAAATGTCAAATGTAGTCTGCAAAAATGAACGGTGTTAAAATGTTTAGAAACTTTACAATAATGTGTCAAAGCTGAACTTTGTTCCGGTGCATATTTGCCTATGCAAGCAAAATTTTTTTCTTTTTTTACAATCGGTAAAAACCGTTTAATGATCAAATTTGCCAAACAAAATAATTGTATACTTCATTTTAAATCGAGTATAATTTATTATTATTTTTCTTTTTGCCACCTTTCTTCAGCTGAACCCCCACTGTGGACCGGGCCAAACGTCAAGCACCATTGGCCAGGAGCAGGATGTGCACTAAGAGGATGCGGAGAGTAGTGGAGGAGCCGCAAGGACCCCGGACCAGGTCTGAGTGCCTAAACCTCTTCCTCCCCCAGAGTTCTATTTCTGTTTCTGTCTGCGTCTCTTGCATTATTTGCTAATCTTCACAACGAGGACAAAAACGATTCTCAAATTCTATGGTCTGTGTGCGTATTTATATTTTATTCCCATTCTTGAAGCTGTCGTCAAATCCTCCCATCCCATCCTCTCCTCTCATCATCCTTCTCTACCATTTGGGATTTAAATTTTGATTTGTTTAGCTTTTCAATAGTTTTTGTCGAGATTTTTTCACTGCATTTGACAGGCCCCTCTCTCTTCCTCTTTGTTGAAATTTGTATGAGTCTAACGGTTCGATACAACATTGAGAACGACAGCAACAGCATTGATTGGTTAGCGCATGCTCGAAGCGAGCGTGCCAGTTCGATTCACTCCAAGCATGATGGTTGCTGTTGGTTAATACAGAAGGTTTGATCGAACAGCTGGATCGCAATCAAACTTGCTTGATTCCTTGGTAATCGGGTGCCGTGCCACGACCACGCTTTGTCTTTTTCCGTATTTGTTGAGAGTGTTTTGTCTTGTTGTTGTCGTTGGTGTTGCTAAAAGAGCGGAAGATGGAAAGAAGGAATTGCGGTAGTTTGTGTTGCGTGCGAGTAGGCGCAAAGGATCGAACATGCTCAACAAAAACGAGGTGGGACTTTTTGAGTTGCCGCTACGGCCGCAACTCTACTTTTTTACCCGATACTTAGTCAGTATGGCTCCCCTCCGCCAGAGGGCGCTAACATTTAACGACATTTGGCGCATTGGCCAATGTACGCTTGCGTCAGCGCTGCAAACTGTTCAACAGGCAAAAAGCTGTTTATACCCTATACTCAAAAAGAGCATAGGGGTATATAAGATTTGTGGGGAAGGAGGATGTGTGTAACGTCCAGAAGGAAGCGTTTCCGACCCTATAAAATAAATATATTCTAGATCAGCATCAATAGCCGAGTCGATTGAGTCATGTCTGTCTTTCCGTCTGTCCGCCCTTATTAGCGCCCAGTGCCCAGAGACTGTAAGAGCAAGAGCAACGACATTTTGTATCCAGATTTCTGTGATATGTCACTGTTACAAGTGTATTTAAAAACTTCTCTCCGCCCCCCTTCCGCCCCCACAAAGAACGAAAATCTGTGGCATCCACAATTTTAAAGATACAAGAAAACCAAAAACGAAGAATCGCATAGAATGACTATATCTTCTAGACTGCCAGATTGGGTCAGATTGGATCAATATTACAACCAAAAGGAACAAATAAATTTTCAGTGGCTACGCAGCGCACGACACGTTCTGACTGATTTTCTGTCTCTCTCGCACACACTCTTTGTTTTTGGCGGGTTGGCCAATATATGCATGAACTCGTAGATCAGTGTTGCTGAAAGGCTGCGATCCGGGCTGCCACATGTCGTTCAATGTTAGCGCCGTCTGGCGGAGGAGAGCCATACGGACTAAGTATCGGTTATTAATGTAGAGTTGCGGGCGTAGCAGCAACTCACACCGTTCCCCCTCGTTTTAACTTTAAGATATCGAAGAAAAAGCTGAACATTTTCAGAAAAAATAAAAAAGTTCAATTAATGTTTTTAACAATTTTGTATTAAAGTTACACACATCCACTTTACCCACAAAATTAATATTATTATTATACTCTATATACTCTATTTGAGTATCGAGTATAAAAACAAATACAAAAGCTGCTCGGAATCGGAATCAGCCGAGTGCATCGTATTGTTGTCCCTATTGCTGAGAGAGCAAAAAGCGAAATCGCCAAGAGAGTGAGCGCATGATAAAATTATACAAGGTGGTCCGCTCCCGCAACGCGCTCTCTTTTCGGGTCTTCTTTTGCTCACCACAACAGAAAA
Organism: Drosophila lowei; assembly: GCA_008121275.1. NCBI lineage: Eukaryota > Metazoa > Arthropoda > Insecta > Diptera > Drosophilidae > Drosophila > Drosophila lowei. The sequence goes on from CM017781.1 coordinate 207,621, forward strand.
CTCCGTCAAAGCGCTCTCAGTAGTGCTGAGCGTAAAATAAGACCCGAAAGTGAGTTAGCGGACCACCTTGTATAATTTCATCAAATGAAGATCAAGAGAAAGGACAATTGTGACTGCACTGCGCCTCTAGGCCAGAAATACAGACAAAAATGTAAAAACAAAAGCAGGTTAGCTGTGTCTCTCTCTCTCTGGCATACGCAATGTTCGTGAACCAAAGCTACATCTGGAACAAAATCTGTACCTCGTCTTAGTCTTCGATCGTTTAGACCGCCAACGCCGGGATCAAACCGACAAACGGCACAACCACAAGCACAAAAAAAAGCACAAACCCGAAATTGGAATGAATGTTGTCTTGCCTTGCTTTGCCTCTCGAGCATGTTTGAGATGACTTTAAATGAAGTTCCCACGTGGCACAAAGTTTTCCTATTCGAAAAGGGAAGGACACAATGCATTAACCATTTTGAGTAGCACCTGGCATCTCCACACCTCCTCCCCATGTTCACCCCTTCACCCACCCATCCCCCTCGACAAACATCGCATTACTCATGTTTGTGGTGGCACAGAACACACAGATGCCAGAAAACAGCAGCAACATCCTAGAAAAAAGAACTTCAAAGACATTGCCACCGCCACTGCCGCCGCGCTTTCACCCGCAAAGTGTTGAAGTGAAAAATATGTGGAAATTTAATTTTCCTAAGTGATTTTTCATGTAATTCGGCACCTGCTATTATTTCTTTTCAATTTTTTTTCCCCTCTGATGCTGATGCTTCTGCTGTCTTTTCTCTCATACTTGGATAACACTTTTCCCTACTTTCCTTTTTTTTCCTTTGGTTTGGCTGTTCTTCTGGCATCATCTTCTTGATCAATTGTTAATGCCATGTGGATGTATCTATACCGTTCTGCCTCCCCATCCCCATACCCATCCCCCTGCTATTTGAGTAGACATTTCAGCGCCTCCTGAACTTGGGGTAAGAGAGGCCAGGGCCAACCATGCATCACATGGAGGAAACTTTCTTTTCTTTCTTCTTACTGTCGTTGGCTCTTACCAGAAGAACTTTTTGGCAAGAAATATGAAAATTACATTTTCTATATGCTAGGAGAGAGAGAGAGAGAGAGAGAGAGAGAGAGAGAGAGAGCAGAGGAGAAGGGAGAGAGTGCTAAGAGGTCAGGGCGCTTTGTAGCTTGCGGTTTCTGTTGCTGTACCCATAGACCAAATGAGCCCTACAAATGTTGGTTGCAGGCAAAGCGCGTGTGCGCTGATTGTGCACAATGATTGCGCCAACAGGGCAAGCATGACGGAGCGTTTTGTCCATGACATTTCTACTGCGAATCGGGTTAGCAGTAAGTAACTGCAGTGCCCCATACCCGTCACCCCCACCAGTCGGGGGTGCAGCAGCAGCAGAAGGTGTACAAGCTGTGGCAGGAGAGGAACAGCAGAAGCAGCTGCATCAGGCGACACATTTAGCATACCAACGCCCCCCTAGCACTCACATACCGCCACCCACATGGTCTCACTCACTCAGTCACACAGACTGTCTCACTATGACAACACCCCCCACGTACAGCGTATAACCGCCGGATAGTCTGCCACAGAAAGTTTAAAGCAGAACCGAAGTTCATAAATATCAACGGCAACATTAAATGCGGAATAAAACACAGAAAAATTATTGCACTATACAATGAGAGAGCTTCCAGAGTGAAGGACATATATTTTGTTCATTCAATAATCATTTATTCAATTCAAAAATAATATAGTTGGGAGGATTGCTTTCCATTAAAAGCTTCTAAGAATAGTGTAGATAGAGTATAACCTAGTCCCTGTCATCTGGTATGACTTTTCACCCCTCGTCGAGGGGTTGCAGGGGGTTACCAAAGAGAGAGAGAGGGAGAGGGAGAGGGAGAGGGAGAGGGATGAAGTTCAGAGACCCCATAAATTTGCGGCGCTAATGCCCATAATGCCGTTTTATGAAGATGAAAGTCGTGCGTTTATTTCATTAAACAAATAATAACAGCCAAAAATAAACCGCAACCTCAAACCGCACTGGGTCTTTCACCCCCCTCTCTCTCTGTCTCTCTCGCTGTCTCGCGCTCTCCTTGTGAAACTCCCAACCAAACAGTTGTTTGTTGGTGTGGCACATGCCTCATTGAAGGTCGAAAGGCTTACACTCCCAGATTCTTTCCGCAATTGAATTTATGCGAGACACATGGCCAAAACGAGGGGCGAAACTGTGTAAATATTTCTCATGGCATTAACGCAAATTTGTTAACAAATTTGTTTGTGCCTACAAATGAATTAGCCCCCGGGAGATGGGCCTCCGCCTTCGCCTCCACCTTCCCTTCTTAGATCCTGGGCTTTCTTTATTATGAGTCGCGGTTGCAGTCTCAATCGTTCACTCTTTCCTCTAAATTTTAGCCACTCTTTCTTTGTTGTATCTGTGCAAATAAATCAGCCTCAGATAAAATGTGCAAAAATTTAAGTTCAAGTTTTTGGCAGAGTTCTTTTCTGTCACTGAATCTCTCATATTTCAGGCAGCGTTTGTTAAGTGCATGTTTTATGATTATTATCGCAATAAAAATGATACCGAGTAGCATCAGCCAGCAGGCAGGCTCTGCCTTTGCCACAAACAAGCAAATTATACGCCAAAAGGCAGGCACTGTATCCAAAAAAAAAAGAAGAAAACCTAGAGACTTGTGGCATTCCAAAGTCCTCCCCAGGGGCGGTACAGGGCGGACAGGTGGGCCCCGGAGCCCTCTGTGGCAGTGGGGCATTATAAAGGCAATAAGATTTTCAAAATACGACAATTTATGCAATAAACTTTGAAATTTATGCCACAGACGCAGCAGCAGCAATAGCAACAGCAGACATTTCTCTTTCTGGCATTTATTGTGACTCTTTTTTTTTGGTTTTTTTTTTTTTTTTTTTCTTTATGGCCGCGACAGAGAGAGTACCTTCTAGAGAGTATATCCACTGCCTGACGTCTTAAAGTCAATCCTTGCGCTAATCCCTAGCAAGTGCGTTCTTGACTTTAGGTCCTTCTTTTCTTCCTTTCGGAGTTCATGTGGCAGTCAGCAGCCGATTGTCGCTAATGTAAATTTATTTACTTTTGTAAGTTCTGGTTCTGGTTCTGCTCGTTTTTCTTTCGCTTTGGGGATTTGCATGAAATGTAAGGATAAGCAAGTGGCAGTCGTTTTTTTCGGCTCACACTGGGCTCTCAGACTTGTGGCTTTTTGGTGGCTTAAGCAATAAAAGTTTTCTGCTAAACTATGAAGCAGGAAAAGGCGGAAAATATAGTTTGAAAAAAACAACCAAAAACAAAAAAATTTAAAAAATTGTAACATTCCTTTGTTAAAATCCATCAAAATGAACACGCGGAAACGGCTATCATTTTATTTTGGACATTTTGGAAATTAACATTTTTGTTGCCTACTTTTATGCTGCGCGCTCTCTCTCTCTCCACACTCTCTTCGTTTTCTTCTGCCCATTCTTCCGCCCACTCTTCATGCTCTCTCTTCCTCTCTATTTAGCATCTTTATTTACTTTGCCGTAGGTGTTTATATAGCCATAGAGCGAGCCATAAACATTCTACCGGTTTAACAAAAATATAAAAAATATATTGCCTACTTTTATGCTGCAGCTTTTAAACAGCAAATGCGCTGCCCCCGGGCCAGTCAGCAATGCGAACTCGGGTTCTGGCTTTGCCATTCATCAGTTTTGAGTGTGTTTTTCCATCGTGGTGCTGTTGTTGTTGTTGTTGGGGATTAGGAAAGACATAGGATCGGTAGCCCCTAATCGTTGGCAAATCAACACCCGGTCGGGGCTGTCCGTAGAGTGGAGCATAAAATATTTCGTTGGGAAAAAAACTCTCTGTTTTTTGCACCTTTCGCTTAGGCCATTCCGACTAAACATTTCATGGCTTTCAATGGCTCCTTCCTTTCCTTTCCCTTCCCTTCCCTCCTCTGCTCTGCTCTGCTTTCCTTTCTTTCTTTCTTAGGCTTCCAGTCGCACCTTTTGCTGATTTTTATTTCGATTTTATTTCGGGCATTGGGCATTTTATTGACGAACCTTTTTGCCACGCCCCCTTCCCCCCCCGTGCTGATGGCATGGTGCAAGGCTACGGCAACCTTTTCCCTGTGATTATTACTATGACTTTGACGCCGACAACCCCCCAGGACATTGCCCTTCATCTCTGTCTCTCTGTGCGAGGCCCAGTGCCTCATAAACGGCCAAGCAGCTATGATTTTTTTTTCTCCGAGTGAGCCACACCCACAGTTACATAACCGTATTCGCATGTGTGTGTGTGTGTGTGTGGGCGGCTGCGTAATTTCCTAGCATGACCATAAAATATGCCAATACAAATTGTATGCCCATCGAAAGAATCTCAATTATTTGGCCATCAATACTATAGAGGAGAGGCCATCATAGAGTGGCTCTAGGATTCCAGTCTCAGCCTAAGTGTCAGTCTCAGCAAACGGCAGTTGGCGCCCAATAAATAGGCCATAAATTATACAATAAATGTCTCTTATTGCCCATGTCCCTGAAACGCTTGGATTATTCAACATAATTTAAATTTATGTTTGGCGGTAATCTATGCCCAAGGATTCCGCCCCGCAGAGGAAGGGGCTTGACCGGCAGCTCCTCAGTCTTTAGTTTTCGCTCTCGAGGTTAGAAGTCTGAAGTCTGGAGTTGTCTCCAGGGACTCGTTAATCAGCATTTTTTACGCTTTTTGCCCTGGCGCTAATGATCTCTTGTCTGTCTGTCGGTTGGGCTGTGTGTGGGAGGAATATTTGTGTGCGATTTAGTGTTGTTTTCTGTGTGTCTGTCTGCGTCTGTAAGCCAGGTGTTATTAGCGGTTTTAGCGGTCTGTGGCCTGTGCCTTTTGCCTAAATGAAGTTAAGTTCTCCTTGGGGGCTATGCCAATTGATTTTCTCTAAAGTAAGGTCATTTTTCTTATGGAACAGACCAGAAATACAGACAAGAAAAGAACGAATAAAAGTTGACAAAAAGAACTAAAAGAAACTACAGGACTTTGTTCTTAATGGAATAATTAAATCTGCAATTTAGGCAGTAAGCCGATTGAAATGCTATCGAAAATTGATCTTAAAAGTATGCACTGAAAAAGAGCATTGCCTTAACATGAGTGGTGTTCGAGGAGCCAGGTGTTCAAACACACACTTGTTTTGTTCATTCTGGCTATAATAATGATTTGATCGGAACCAGATTCTGCAATCTAATAGATCTGATCATTCTCTATTATTCAGTGTCTCCAGATTTCTTATAGCTTAAAATACGTGACTGACTGTTACAGAAATCGACATGACCCGTGTACTCTTTGAGTACGGGAAGTGGATCAGGGAGTGAAATCTATGCATTGATATTTCCTATGATCTCAAAATTCGTTGAAGTCGCAAGAATAGTTTCATGGAAAGGCAAAAAATTACCGAGCTTTAAGGAGGCAGATCTCTTGTAATCCCTCTCGCACTCCCTCTCTGACTGCTCCCGTGACAAACGTCTCCGACTCCGAGCACACATACAGTCTCCAGTTTTCAACAATCTCCAGTCTGTCTGTCATTTTGACACACTTTCAGCAATTACAACAATGTTTGTTTGCACACTCTTGTGGTTATGGCCACTGCCGTGTATGCCGCCTCCCCTCCTCCACTCCTGATTGCTGCCTTTACTGATTCCTCCCTCTCCTGCTGCCACTCCTATGCTCATAGCAGTCGAGTCTCTCGGTGATGACGGTGACATACTTGCAAACACCTACATAACACGCCAAAGCAACATTTATAGCAGTCCCCCCCCCCATCTATCTGTTCGTCGTCTCCAATGATGGTGTGAGCGGTGTATCCAGATGCGGATGGGTATACTGGAATAGAGGAAGTAGAGAGAAGGTAGAAGAGGAGAGGGCATGGAAGGGGGATATATATGTAGGGGGGTGGCACCCATCTCGTTCGTGTAACTCGATTTCTGTTGCATATTTGATTTCAATTGAATTGCCGTTGAGTGCTGCGCATACACACACATACACACACGCATCTATGCGGCATGTGTGTGGTTGGACAGGCGGCAATGCAACGCTTATTTGACAGTTGATTTGACTACATTTTCAAAGTGATTGACATTTGGCACATACTATAGGCCAGGCTCAGGCCAGTGAGAATGGATATGGAAATGGAAAATGGGCAGCGGCAGTGGCAGTGGCAGTGGCAGTGGCCTAAGGGGCGGGGGGGTAGGTACATGGGCCCATCGATAGCCCCAGAATTTGGTCACAGCTTTGGGCTGGCTGTGTGTCTGTCTGTCTGCTGCTGCTGTTGCTAAAACGCTCTTTAAGGCCCAACGTTTATGGTACAAATCATTTGGAAATTGCTCGTTTGAAATTGTTTTTGCGTGCTGTTGCATACTTTTAAGCGCATTATCAGAACCAAAAACCTCTTAAAGGACACACAGACATTGAGCAAAGACAACAAAATTAGTTGCTCCTTCCTCATATTTATGTGGCATGTGGTAAGTGGCAATTGGCAAGAACTAGAGAAGAGGTTAAACCATCATCATGCCACAAGGCAGTTAAGGGTTCAACCCAGACGGGGATGGGCGGGGGTACGTCCATAAACTCATTTGGTTATCGAGGGGAGAAAGCGCGTCAAAAGCCTCGAAAACTTGTTTTTGAAATAGAAACAGAAAAGGGCCTAGCCCTCAGGAACCGGAAGCGGCAGTAGCAGCAGAAGCAGGACCTCTCTCGATCCTTTTTGCCAGTTACCAGAGAGAACAAATGATGCAATAGAATTTTATGAGCCACACTAAATGTGGCTAATAGATTCTCAACAACGTGGCAATAGAAAAGATACTACAGCCAAAACGTCTAAGCCGAGCATTCTCCGCATCTCTGCAGCTACTACCACACACACGCACACATAGATACTGGTACTGGTATACACCCCTTACGTATACGTATACGCTTTATTACAACAATTTATTTTTATATTTGTTTGGCAAGTTGCGTAGAAATGGCCCAAAATGTGAGCTGAAAATCGCTCAAAAAGCAACCAAAGGGCGGACCATATTCGCAGCAGAGTGTGTGTGTGTGTGTGTGTGTGAGAGAGAGAGAGAGAGAGAGAGAGAGAGAGTAAGGACTTAAACTATTTTTCAATACTTCCGGGTTTTAGTTGTTCTTCTCTGACAAAGTATTTAACCATTCTAAAAGTTTTTGCGGCATTTGAATTTATATGCGTTTCTTCAATCAAATTGTTGGCCTCTTCAGAAGAGCAAGAGACGACCCCTACCGCCTCTCGCCCACAATCCAATCCCATAAATGCGATACTCATTTTTCCCTGGTTTTGATGCCACCTTGGGGCGTGATTATGAATCGTGAGCAGAGATTTGGATGACTTTTTTCACGATGCAAATGCCCAACAAAAACCATAACAAATTCACACACAAAATAAAGGCACGGCGAGGCGGATGAAAAGAAATGAAGCCATTACAAAGTTTGCCAAAGAAATTTAATAAGCTTCCCACGCAGACAAAACAACAACAACAAAAATCAACCTTCCAATGAAGTGGTAGGCAGCTGTACAAACAGCTCTACCCGATATCCGACTCTGATTTTTGACTCCAGGACGCACACAACCCCAACCGCTGAGTAGCCTGAGAAGTTAACCTTTTCGCGTGGACAGGAAGTGGCGGCAGTAACCGAAGCGCGGCCAATTTGCTTCACCAGAAAACCATTCCTTCTCCGAGAGTCCCAAAAAGGAGACCGGCAGCCCAAAAATCAATTTGCTGGCTAGCGAAACGTCGCGGGGCCAAACAGCGAAAATTGAGAGAACCCATGTCAATTACGAGCTGAAAGCAAATATATAACAATATCATAATAATGAAAACTCAAACAAGCCAAAAGTCGACGACGACGAAAGAAGTCTCCTTTGGTGCTGCGATTCGATTCTGGAGGATCCCGAAATGCCGACCAAAAGCGCAGCACAAACAGAAATAAAGAGGAGGTCCAGAGAGAGACAGAGAGACAGAGAGACAGAGAGAGAGAGACAGAGGGGAGAATACTTTGTAGTCAAGTCTCAAATTACCCCTCAATGGTCCTTCATTGTACTTTTTAAAATGGTAGAGCATGTTGGCTAATCGAACAGGTTTATACAAGAAGAACTAATCGCCTTTTTTTGTTGTTGTTTCCATGTAGATATCACGTAAAATTTATATAGATATCCGTAGAGATAGCACTCGGTTTTTGGTGTTTCGGAGTGATCCGAATCTGACTGAAGGCTGAAGGGTTCGTAAGGATCGAAAGCATTAAAGCTGTGGATTCCTGCAGATTCCATACAACCCTTGTGTAAAATTTATGTTGATCGTGTGTATAATACTGTGTACAATTCATGTAGATACCATGTGCAATTCGTGTAGAGTATTTGTAAGAGCCAAGTAGATACGTTTCGTTATATTTTTCTGAATTTTAGAACATTTTTTTAATATCCATGCGGCAACGAAAAGTGAGCTGTTGTTCGATTTAGTGTTCAAAAAGCGAAAAGAAGTGGAAGCTATAGAAAATTATATATGATAAGATTTGCACTATCTTCTGCCTGGAAAGCCCTTGGAAGAGCATACAGTGCTCGAATCATATTGAAACTTTTTCCACTCTTTGTTTATTTTTTTGTGAATTACGCGGCATTGACTAACTTTCGTTGAGCACGGAATCGAATGGAAACGAAGGGCGACGCCAGGACAGGACAGAACAGGGGCCGAGCAGCAGCAATCAAATGTTGCCTCCGATTTTTACTTTGTGTTGAGTGCAACTTAAATAAATGATCGGAAAAGCGGAAGCAGCAGCAGCAGCACCAAAGAGTGAACAAAATGAATCGCTTTCCCTTTAAGAGCTTTAAATTTTCAACCTATTTCCAAGGGGTAGCGGTCCTCTTGAGAGGAAGGAAGGACGGAGCAAATGCGGCCAACTGGCTTTTAGCCATATAATGAGCAAAATCGCAGGGAAGATAGCCATTGCCATAGCTAGAGTTCAAAACGATAAGCAGTCCAGGGCCTGGAACGCATTTCCTTTTGTGTCCACAATGTTGGCAGCCTACCCCTGCCCCTGCCACCTGGCACCTGCCACTGCTGTTTGAGGTTCTGCAATCTGAGGTTTTGGCCTCATGTGCTACGGTTCACGAAGGCTGGGGACATGGGCGATAATTGAAACTATCATTAAGCACAAGCCCCAAATCCTTTGCCAAATAAGTTGCCTCTCCATCCGTTGCATTCCCCTCCATTCCCAGCAGTGCTGCTGAAGTTCTAAGGAGCTTTTGTTTGATGTTTTGGGGTTCAGGTAAGCCCCTGCAAAAGCAGCCCCATCAATGGCCTGCAGAAAGAACTTAAAACCTTTAAAATCTGCAAACGCCCTGACTCCTCCTCGACTTTCTTACCCCCCATTTCTCATTGTGTGTATGCGTGTATGAGTGCCCTGTTATCCTGTTAACTTTTAGCCATTGGAACCCCCAGGTGGAGCCTCTGCTTGGTGTCTAACCCCATGAAATATGCAAAAGGCACACTCATTGGCAGCACATTTATGCGATTAGAGATGCAACAGGAAGTGGCAAGAGCCCAGCAGTCGGAAGCCAGAGAGAAGCCCCAAAGAAACTGCTGCGTTGACAGTACGCATAAAGGGGCTCACCCTCTTCAGGAGCAGAAAGAAGGAGCAGAACGGAAAAAGGAAATCTGAGAAAAGAAAAGCAAAGCAAGGAAAATAATAAAAAGGCAACAAGCCACTGCTGACAGTTGTTTTTCTGTGCCACACAACGACAAAAAAAAAAAAAAGGTGACAATGGGACGCTGACAAACGGAGAAAAAAGAGCCAGAAAAAGGGGGCCAGAAAATGGACATTTCCTGGGTGTCCAGATGGAATTTTTCTCGAGGATTTGTGGCATATGCGACAGATGCTTACGTCGGCTCACCCAATGGATGTGAAACCCATTAGAAAATATTAATACCAGACCAAATAATCCTACTAGAATTGTTTCCTACAAACATTCATTCCTTAATACAGATGTACATACATATGTAACAAAAAAAGAAACAATTTAAAAAAAATTTAGAAAAAAAAAGTTTTAAAATAAATATTATGATACAATTTTAGAAAATATTTATACATATTGTAAAAGAAAAGTGATTTCACTTACATCTTGACATATGTAATTGTGAAAATATTTAAAAATTAAATAAATAAACAAATTTAAAATAATAGATAAATAAAAAAAACGAAAAAATGTATTTTATTTAATACTTCAGTTAAATTTATTTTTTTAAAATGTATTACATTTTTATACCCGATACTCAAAATGAGTATTGGGGCATATTAGATTTGTGGTGAAAATGGATGTGTGTAACGTCCAGAAGGAAGCGTTCCCGACCCCATAACGTATATCTATTATTTATCAGCATCAATATAATTACAAAGAAAATAAAAGTATCAATGGTAATGAACAACATAATTTCTCTCGTCTTTTTTCTCAATTACCCATAATCTTGATCCGATTCTGATGAGAGTCATCGTACTACGAGTTTCGAAGGTACGACAAAACCGCACAGAAACCGCAAACAAAACGCACCAAATGATTTCCAATAAGAGAACAAATTCCTTACATTCATTTATTAACATGAGGTGAGGCGGAAGAGGGCGGAAGTTCGTGTGCACACACGCAACAAGAGAGAGTCAGATCAGCACTATTGGGAATGCCTCACCCTATTATGAACTTCACTTGGCACTCATTCCTTTTGGATTCTCTTCTTCACTGCACTATTCCGTCATGGAGTGGGAAAGGGACAGAACTTGACGAATTTTCAAGCAAGCACACACACCCAAACGAAAAAAAAAAAAAACGAAAAAACGAAAAAATTACACATTTTAACTATTAACACATGAAAAAAAGAATTTATGCCAAATAATATGTTTTTCTACACATATGTATATCAAATATATAAAACACATAAAAATATATCACACATTGATGCACTTTTCCTTCGACGAGCTGCACTTTTTCGCCATTTTGCCTTTCCTACGCCCCCGCCCTTGATCAAAACACATTATTTTGCCTTAAAAAACATTTTCTTGCACTAAAACACTTTTTCTGTACACCAAACTTCACTAAACACCTGCAAGACATTTTTCCCGTTCGATTTTTCGCCATTTTCCGCACTTTCACGGACTGAAACGCGGAGCTGACTTGCGAACGCACGCTTGGTCCGGGTGAAAAAATTTGAGTGTGAGCCGCGCAAATGCGTTCATTCTTTGATCTCCTACTCCTACTCCTCTTCCTATTTGCTCTCTTTCCCACGCTCTCTTCAGCTACTTTTGCTAATGCTTATCTCTACTCCTCGTCTTCTTCCTCTGCTACTGCAAAGGGAGATCAGTTAATTTAATTAAATTAAGTAATTTCACCATGCGCTGCACCTACACCGCGCACTGTAACTCTCTCACCAGTCTCTCCATCTCCATCTCACTTTCACTCCCACGCTCTTTTGATCTCTCTTTGCAGTAGCAGAGGTAAGCGACAAAGAGCATGATGAAATTATACAAGGTGGTCCGCTAGCTTTTTTTCTGGTCTAATATTACGCTCCGCACTGCTGAGAGCAATTTTTTGGGGAGAGAGAGAAGCACAAAAACCCGAGAAGAGAGCGCGTTGCGAGAGCGGACCACCTTGTGTAATTTCATCATGAGCCTAAGCAGCTGAAGAGAGCGTAGGAGGAGTGATGGCAATTAGGAAGAGTAGAAGCAAGGGCGTACCCAGGGGGTGCGGAGGGAAGCTGGCCCCCCTTCGGCATGCTTATTGGTAGAAAACAAATGTTTTTTAATTTTATCTGCATATTTAAAAAAAAGGTTTTTGCTTAATTGAGTTGATATGATTTTCCGAATCAGTAGTTATCATCATATCATCATTTTACGCGTAACAATCACGGCCCCTCTTCGCGAAAAACTGGGTACGCCCTTGGTAGCAGAATGAGAGATCGAAGGATGGACGCATTTGCACCGCTCTCACTTAAATTGTTTCACCCGGTCAAAGCGCGCGTTCGTAAGTCAGCTCCGCGTTCAAATTCGTGAAAATCCGAAAAATGGTGAAAAATCCATCGGGAAAATTGTCGCGCAGCTGTGTGAAGTGAAGTTTAATGTAGTGATGCAGTGATAATATAAGAAAAGTGTGTTTTAGTGCAAGAAGTGTGCTGAATAAAGGGCGGGGGCGCAAAAGAGGAAAAAAGGCGGCATAAAAACAGCTTGACGAAGGAAAAGTGCGGAAATTTGTGATGTATGTATATATTATTGATATATGTATATGTACATAGCTAAACATATTATTTTTGCATATCTTTTTTTTGCATGTGCCAAAATCTAGAATGTGTAATAGTTTCGTTGTCTCGCTTTTTTTTTGGTTTGATCACGTGAGTTCCAGCTATGTGTGTGTGTGCGTGCTTGAAAATTCGTCAAGTTTTGTCCCTTTCCCACTCCATGGAGAAGAGAATCAAAAAGGAATAGGTGCTCTCTTTCCAAGTGAAGTTCATAATAGGGTGAGGCATTTCCAATAGTGCTGATCTGACTCTCTCTTGTTGCGTGTTGCGAACTTATGTCCTCTAGTGCCTCACCTCATATTAATAAATGAATGCCTAAAATTTGTGCTCTTATCGGAAATCATTTTGTGCGTTTCGTTTGCGACGAATATGGGAAAATAATAGAAAGAATATGGGTAAGTGAGAAAAGAGATTGTTTTCTTTAATGAAATATTGTAGCGCATGAATACAACTATTTTCACCATTGTGCAGCGTAGTCGACTCTCTGCCAGCGATTTGATACCAAAAAAAATACTTTTATGGGGGACCAACTGCTTCTTCTTGCATTAAATTTGTATTCCTATGTCCAACATATACCCATACCCATACCCATACCAAATTAATTGACAAATTAACGAATAATCCCAAATATTTAAGGTTTTCGTATCGGGTATAAATGTAGAGTCGCGGCCGTAGCTGCGACCCACAATTGTATTCAAAGCCTTTATATTTTGTATTTAAATGTAATCCGTAATCAAAATATAATATTTAATCTATTTCATAGTTAAGTTAAATAATTAACAAATTTAATATTTCCTTTTAAATTAATTAATTAAATTTTGTTGTTTTTAAATTTTTTGTTGTTGTTGTTTCATTTAAAATTTGAATGTTTCTTTGTACTATGACACTGCTTCGCCGAGTGTTTAAGCCCCTTCTTTCCGGCCACTCGTTCAGCATGTTGCAAGCGCTTAATGATTGCTAATTCGACCGCAGCAGATTGGCAACATTCGTTCGTTGTGGCAGCAGGTAAGTGGCATTCAGATTCGAATTCGGAATTGTTCAGATAATGCTCTCCTCTCCGGGAATTTTGGTTTGAAATTTATCCCGCGCATTAAAACATTTATATAGGCAGGCAGTCAGGCAGATAAACCAAAATCCGTGCATAGTCATTAACTTTCCAGAGTTTATCTATGGCACACACACACACATGCTGCACGTGCATCTGCAAGTGTAACTGCTGTATACGTATTGTGTTGTGGCAATCGAAACTCATATCAAAAGATGATGGGCCTGGCCTGGCCATTGCGGTATGCTTGTTTCGCTTTTTGGTTTTCAGTTACAGGATCCACTTCCATCTGACGCTCGTTTCGATGGCAGTAAGCCCCACTTTTACTCGTACTGTGTGTGCTGCATTGTGCAAATTACAGTTGATTGAGTTTAAGCTGCAAATGCACTCGTCCTGAAGGAGGAGCAGGAACAGCAGCACTACCAAGAGAGGAACGGCAGGAGCAGCAGTAAGCCTCCGAGTGGCTTGTTTGCAAATGGGGGGAAAGGGGCTACAACTAGCATAATTTTCCATTCCGCAGCTCCCCTTCTTTCGGGAGTTTTTCTGCTGCTGCTGTTGCTCTCGTCGTCTGCCTGTCACTGACAGCAACAATAAAACTTGAAAAATGTTGCCTCGCTCCACAAATGAAATGGGCAGCCGAAACGAGTCAATCGATCAATCGAAGAAAGGAAAGGAAAGGTTCTGGCTCTGGCTCTGGCTCTGGCTCTCTTACTTGATTTCGACATATTTTCGTCACAGTTTTCACTCCTTTTTTGCTGTCTTGCTTTGGCTGTTTTTTGTTGCTTTATCTTCGGTTTGGTTCAGAGAAATGTCCTTTCAAAAGTGCCTGGCACTTGGCGAAAAGTTAAATTAAATTTAAGCACGAAAATTGTTGAAACAAAAGTAACAAAAGTTATCTAACAAAAACTACTCCTGGAAGTTCTCCTAAGGCAGCTTTTGCTAATTTGTTTGACAAACAGAGCGGTTACCGGCTACCCCCTTTGACTATCTTTTTCTCTCTCCTTCTCTTTGTAGAGTGGGTGGATAGAGAGGACATGGACTTGGGCTTGGGATTTAGCTTGGGCTTAAGCCTGGGCCAACTGCATTACCACAATTAAAATTAGAAAAAGCAGTGCCTGCCTGCCATGCCACATAAGCCGCTCTCACACAGAGAGAACTTTTGACTCTGATCCCCCAGAGGAGAAGGAAGGGAAGCCTGACATCTGCTTGGGGGTCCTGCTGCTTCTGCTGCAGCTGCTACGTTCTCTCTGATTTGCCATTGATTTCCCATTGAATTTTAATTAAAGTATGTTAACTGGAGTGTAATTACATTTCAACAGTCAACGGGCTGTCCGTCAGTACACTCAAGTGATGTGCGCCTATGGAATAAAAAACTGATGCCCAGCGGCCCAACACAACAAATTGCCTTTCCTTTTTCCCGTTTTTCACATTTTCCCCTCGAAAAAGACTGACTGCAGTTTTTCTGTTTGCCAGCAAACTGCTTTTTTTTTTTTTCTTTTTCTTTGATTTTTGTTGTTTTACGATTTTATTTATTAATGCCCGCTGATTGCCAAATGGCCCCACAGCCAGACAGAGTTTTGGGTACAATCGGGGAAGCCGAAAGGTGCCGCTGTGGTGCACTACAAAAACTGAGGCATGCGTGCACGCCAGACAAATTGTTAAAATGGTAAACGGGAATTTATTACATATATGTATATTTATTCATGTCAATGGTACACGTGCCTCAACGCAAAGATACCTAGTATATCTGGTGCTCTCAGGTTCTCTAAATATATGCACCGAAAAGCTCTAGGACTAAATATATTCGAAGTGTTAAGTGTTCAAACAGCCAAACGGCACTTGATTTTTTCATTCTGGCTATAAAAATGATCCGATTCCAATCAAATTTTGTACCTCAGTAGATATGATCTTTATTTATGATTTATTCATTTAGATGCATTTGCAAAAGGCCCATAGAATGAGGCACATAGCCTGTAAATTCCAAAACATTTAGGCTGGCTGCTGTTGAAAAATCCATCCGTCAAATAAGAATTTCATGCTTAATTGCTCTCACTTTTTCTAAAGTCTAGTCTGGAAGGCCTTTGTTGATGCCCAGCTGGAAAAACCACTCCAAATTGGCTGCTGAAAAAAAGTGATAGAGTTGCCAGAAAGAGAGAGAAAGGAGAAAGCACAGGGAAATGTAGTGGGAAAAAATCTTTTCCATCGGCTTGATTATGCTGCTTAACGGCGCGTTCTGATTGACGTATCATCAGAAAGAGAGAGAGAGAAAGAGAGAAAGAGAGAGAGAGAGAGAGAGAGAGAGAGGGAGAGACGGGTGCTGTTTGTTTGCCCTGTACCCTGTAATATTGATTTTAAACATGGCACCAAATACGAGTAGTATTCCCCCCAATATTTGCATTGATTTTCCCAGAAAAAGTCTTGTGCTAACAACTGGAGAGGTTTTTCCGCCAAAACTTTCCATTTATCATGAATAATATATTAATTTGAAAGTTGCCACAGCTGCAGCAGCAGTAGCAGCAACAACAATTGCAACAAGTGCCTCTGGGCTGTGCTTCTGCTTTTTGTTTAAATTTTCAAATGACAAAACTTTGCCACATGCCCCTCCTTCGACCCTCCTCCCAATAGTTTTTTTATTTATATTTTTTTTTCATGCTTTTGGCATTGGGCAAAGTTTTTAATTAGTCTTTGATAGGAAACCCCAAACGACAAGAGCGGAGAAAGCTGGGTAAAAAGCAGGGGAGAGTGGGTGCAGCACCCTCTAAACTTCAAACGCTTTCGATCTGCGGATCCTTGCCTTAATTTAAGTGAAGGAGTACTTATTACAGGATGGAGGTGTCAACCTGGGGGAATTTCCAAGATTACGCATACGCCATGTTACACGCCAAAAGGCAAAGAGAAGCAGAGTGGTGGCAGCTGGAAGGGGGGAGGGGGGCAAAGATTGTCAGTGTAAATTGCAAAATTCATATCAAATTACAAGTCTAGGATGCCTGCCATGCCCCCCGTTGCATGGGATGTCAGTTTGTCACAGTTATCGCTGCTGGTTGCAACAGCGGCGGGTAGACATGCCTCATGTGTGTGCTGTCTCTCTCACTAGCTGTATCTGTAACTGTAGCTGTGCATGTGTGCGTGTGTGTGTGCGTGTGTGTATGTGTGTGCTTCTGCTTTCTTCTTCCGTCTGTGTGGCATTTGTTTAATGTTTTTATGTTGCATTTGCTTGAAATATGCACACGCTACTCTTTTATTGCCACTCTCTCGCCGCACTATCTCTCTATCTCTTTCTCTCTGGGATTTTTGTGCTCACTTGCATTTTACACATGGCATCCCCCCCAAAGAGTTTGCAGAGACAGCATCCTCGTCCCTCCCGCCCCTCTCGACTCTCATTGTTTAGCTCTAATTGCTTTTTCGCTTAGTTTTCATGTCGTAGGGCTGCTGCCACTGGCTTTTGCTTCTTGATTTCCCTGCCAGCATCGCATTTCCTGCTACTGCCATACAGAGAGGGCAGAAAGAAACACACCCAACCGAAAGTAAATACTTAATTAAACGCCCCCCCCCCGAAAAAACTACAGTTCTTGCTCTCAGCTTACAAGCGGCTTACATCCTGGTGCATCCAGTTTGATAAGGAAGGCCAACAAGTAGGTACAGCTGTGAAAATGCACTCCAAAATACAGTAATCAAGAGAGAGGAAAATAAAGAGAAATGCAGAGTAGAAATGGGTAGAAATATTGCATAAACACAATGGAGGCTATACATCAAATTTAGTCGCACTTCAGCACTCAATAATCTGGCTCTGTCTGGCTCTGTCTGGCTCTGTCTGGCTCTGTCTGGCTCCGTCTGGCTCTGTCTGTCCTGTCTGCCTCTCCCGATTGCCATTTTCATTCGTCGAAGGAAAAAGGAGGAACGGAACCCTCTTCTTATTACCTTTCATTGGCTTCCCACTTCGATTAGATGATGCTGCTCCTGCTGCTGATGCTGATGCTGCTGCAGCCAAAGCCATAAAACTAAGCAATTTGCATCTTGCTCCCTCTCTCTCTCTCTCTCTAACTCTCTCTCTCTTCAAGTTTGAGTTTTGATCCCAAGCCAATTTATTTTTATGCAGCAAATTGCAATGCGCTTCCACCTCCCTACCCCCACCTTGACTGTCGCATATCCCTCGATGCCATGAGGATTTGCTGTCATTGGAGGGGGCTTCTTACGCCTTGCTCCTTCCATCCGCTGGTGCTGCTGCTACTCCTGCTCCTGCTGATGGGTTACTCCTGGCTACTCCCTGGTCAAAGGCAAAAGTTTCCTCCAGTAAAACTTTCTTTGCTAATATTTTCCAGCACCTTCAACACCAAACGATAAGATCTTTCTCTCGCACGGGCACTCTTCTGTCTTCCATATTCTGCTGGAAGACCCCCCTTCACTTTACCTCTTAATTAGTGGAATTTCTATGCATTTTCCGGCAGCAGCACCAGCATCGGCATGCCTTTGGGAATTGGCCAAAAGTAAAGGTAAAGCAGGAAAAAATCCTAGAAAAGTTTCCCTCTCTTTTTGGGGCATAACTTTAGCTAATCTTTTGTTACGCCCAAAGTTTCAATGTATAATGAAAGTGTGGCAAATAAAAATTGTTGAGGCATGTGTACCCCCCCACACCCCCCAAGGATCTCGGACAATCCGAGCAGCAGAAGAAAAATTTCCCTTTGGATAATTGACTGCAGATTTAAATTGTGGCAGATTTTCCCCACAGCGGTAAGGACTTATTTCTGTTGGAAAATCGTGTTAACAAACCATCACATCACTTCATTTTCTGTGTGCATTTTTTTTGTCTTGTTGTTCTTCGTTTTTCGCACTTTTCCTCGAGTTTTTCCCTTCCATGCAAGTGACAAGTTTTCAATCTCAGAGCGTCAGAAATAATTGCAAAATGCATCAATCAAATGTCAGAGGATGGAGGATAGAGGATGTGAACTCGTCTATCCTCTAGAATATGGCAGAAACACAGCATCACATAGTAAAAAAAATCCTGCAGACTTTGGCGTTTTGCCGTCTGTCTGTTGCAGGCGGCTGTCGCTGTTGTCATCGCTGTATTAATGCCACGACAGTTCATATTTTGGCAGTCAACAGGAGTCTCAGGCAACAGTGGACGGACGGATGTCAACGTAGTTCAATTTGTCCGGAGTCTACATCTCCGACACTCGTAACTGGCTCATTAGCCAGTCTTTGGGTTTTACGTCTAGACCGCAGCATTTCCCGATAATTACTCTTGTATTGGCAGGCAGATGGCAAAAGTTTTCTTTTGCGGCCCCCAAACTAAATCGAGCACAAAGAGGGGCAGCCACAGCAGCCGCAATCGGAAAGAGCAAAGGACAAAACTATCTTGGACTTGGGATTGGACTGGAAAATAGAACGGGGCGATTGGGATGTTGATTGGGATGGCGATTGGGATGGGGACTACAAGCATAGGATAGACCAAAGGACAAAGCGCAATCAGAAAGTTGACTGCGGTTTCTGGGCGTTCTCTCTGGAATGCTCTCTATCTGAGTCCCGGAATCCTCTCCTGCGAAACTCTCTCTCTCTCCCTCTCTGCCTAGTTGACCCCAGCTAATGCGGTTGATGTCGCCGTCCACTGATTGATTTTTACATGGTTTGGATCCTGCTCTGGTCTCGTAATACTTTTAATTGACAATTGCGGAAATGCATGGGAACAGAATACATACAACAAATCCAGGCAGCTGCAGCTTCAGACCACACAAAAGTTTTCAATATTTCAGCAGCGATGGACATTTTCCAATTTTCCCACAGAGACATTCAAATTGGTTAAAGCAAAACCGCAAAACCTTTTAATAAATGGACAAGATGAAAAACCACAAAAAAAAAGAAGGAAAGAGGGCCACTAGTAAAGGGAGCGCCTCGAGTGTCAGCGAGTGAAATCGTAGAAGAAGTTGTCTTCTTGGAGTTTTCTTTTGAAGAATTTATGATCTAATTGAACCATAAACTATCTTTCTCCCATGGGGGAATGCGGCATTTAATATTCATGCTGCAACATGAAACGGGCCCCAACGATATTCCCAAAATATCAATTATAGGACACGAAAAATATGAGACGTCTTGCGACGTTGCTTTCTGCCTTTTTCGTATGTGATGTGTATGTATGTGCGTGTGTGGGTTAGGCGGAGTCGTCCCTAATATAACTGGTAATTAAGGGGCATACAAACAGCACAGCACACCACAGACAGACAGCAAAGACAGCTTCTCTGCCTCTCTGATGTTCTATCCAGTTACCATTTCCTCTCTCTAGGGTTTCCTCTCTCTCTGTTGGCGCATTTCAAATGCTGGCAACGTAATTTTCCCCAAAATGACATGGACTCTATGGCCAGGCACTAGGAGTAACACAAAACTTATATAAATATATGTATGTATATATGTATGTACTATATGTACATAAATATGTGTATGGGGGTGTGGAATCTCAATAAAATATGCAAGGTAAGTGATATGGCAGACAGACGCCCTACAACTGCCATATCCTTCGCAGCATTCTCTTCCCCGTAGCATCACCCTCCACTGGCCTCGGGTTATGGTAAAATAAATTAAAAATTGTGAATGCATATTTTGCACATTAATTGAAGATGACCGCTCATTAAGCCCCGTCCGTGGAACAGTGGAATAAAAGGAGCCTGCACTCGAATCGAAACGAATTGAATCGCATGCGACGTCCTAATTGGAATACACTGCCCAACATGAAAATGGAATCGTATTCCAATGATATTGTGATCAGTCCCGGAACTGATTATGATTTGGCTTATTTTATAGCAAGTTTGGGGAATGCAATCCATTTATCGATTTGTTGAATTGTTTATCAGTGACCCACAGCCCAGAATAAAGGGTATTTGTCTTTACAAAATAGAGACACAGAAACTGAGCAGCAACCCGTCCCGTTCGTTATTAATTGTATTTGCTAAGAGCGAGGCACTGTTTTTGTTGTTGCTGACAGAGCGAACGACAGAAAGAAGGAATTGCGGGAGTTTGCATTGCGTGCAAGTAGGCGAAAAGAAAAAACAAGGTGCAGTCGCAGACACGATCGAACATGCAAAAAAAAAACAAATGCTGCCAGCTCGGAAACGAAATCAGCCGATTGGGCTGAGATTGCGAATTGAGGAATTGCTGAGAGAGTAAGCGTGTACATTGCTTGAACGAAGCAAAGCTCGTAAAGCAAATGAAGATCAAGAGATAAAATAATTGCGACTGCAGTGCAGAAAATACAAAATAAAAGTGAAAGAACAGGAGCGCAGCCCGACTGTCTCTCTCCCTAACGCAATATGGATCTTATTAATTTTCAGTTTCATTGAGAAACAGCTTACCGAAAAAACTCAAAGCAAATCTAAGTTTCAAAGAACGACCCTTAGACATTTCCACCATGTAGATGGCTCTTCCATTTATCATAAGCAAATATCCCAGGCTGTGTAGTGTAATCCACTGTAGTATTTGTAATACTCCATGGCCATGTAAATTGAGGCGCTTAAGCCTCACGGTCACGCCCCCATGCATTTCCATTCCACTGAAGCCGATAATTAAGATGTAAGGCAAGTGGGCGCCCAATCATTTCGATAAATATTTAAAACGACAAACGCGGTCAGCATAAATCAATGAAAATTGTGTGTGGCACAGCCAATGTCGAGCAATGGGAGAGGGAGATTGCGAGTGTGGGGGGAGTTTGGGAGTGGCAATCGCAACGGCAACCAAATAAATAAACACATTCGGGCAGATTTATTAGCACGTATCCCAGCATACGGACCATCTAGGCCCTCATTATGGTAAGTGATTCGAGGCCCCTGCTGCTTCCCTTCTGCTGCTGCTTCAGTTGCTGCTGCTTCGACTGCTGCTGCCTCTGTCCTGGCCATGGTTCCACAAGGGCGTGGAATGGCATTTGGGACATACCAGGAGTCAGAGGCGGCGGGCAATTGATTTGGCGTTTCCCTTTGATCGATTAGAGTCATCGAAGCAGCGCCCTTCGGCCCGGCTGCCTATTTACTTTTGCTATGAGAAATGGTCGTCGAGCCACGCCGAAATGTTTGCCATTTCATCACGGAACGCTCGAGTGGACTGCCCCTCGCCCTGTCCGAGGGGGACTGTGTGGACGTAGTTCTCCACGTCCAGTGCACATTTGGGTCCTCATTTGTTTCTGTGGCACAACAAATTGGAATGGGAGGTAGGATAATTCTGAAAGTATTCAAAAGTCTAGTCTTTAAGCTTGCAAAGAGAGAAATACGTTTTGGATACTTCAGTCCTACACAAATAAAGCTATCATTTGTCCTATCACCAGGATGCAGTTGCCCTTCGAAAAGATTGGAAATCCCCCAAAGTTTAGATAAATGCAGCAATATTTAATATAAACGCAAATACATATGTATGTACATATTTATATGTATAATATAATGTGGTTAATTGTGTAAAACATACCTGCAATTTTAATTGATTTTAATTTTAATTTTATGTACATTTTCTCGCAGAGAATGGCTTTCTATGGCTAGTTCTTTGTTTTTCGGTTTCCTCATTTTCACTCATTCTCACAGGAAAAAAACACATTCTATGGCCATTTTCTGTACTTCTTCAACACAAAAATGAAAAGCCGATAATTCCGTTGTTGCACACGCCGGAAGAAGAGACGGGACCGTGAGACCTGATATTTGCTAACATCATTGATACTCACGTGCTCATCCTTAGGCGGAGTTTTCTTGGGTTTTGCTCTTTATGACGCCACTTTCTGCCTGTCCCTGTCCCTTTCCTTATTTGCTTATTTGCTTATTGTCCTAAGTGTGTGTGGGGGGGGGTGTCAAGGGAAAGGGATACTTAAGGTTCGACCCAACCCAACCATTTTCATAGCCATTCGCATTTGCCATTTTCCATTCCCATAGCTGCTTCCCTTCTGTGGGTTGGGAAAACAGTTAAAAACGGCGCTAATTTTATGACGGCACAACTTTGGCACTTGTCAAATGAAAAATTTCATACCCCAAGGGCTACTTGGGGAACGGTTTTGGGGGTGTGGAGGTCTGGGGTCTGGCCAAGTGGTTTCTATGCTAATGTGATTTGTGGGTGTGGATCTTTTCAGGTGGTCTTCAGTGGCCTCTAAGCAAACACGGGGGCCGCCATCCTTGAGCCAGTCGCCAGTCAAATGCGACTGTGACTGCGGCTGCGTCTGGTCCTGGTCTGCCTACTGCCGGGATGTTTTGTGTGTTAATTACTGCGGCGTGTGCAGGCACTTATGAATCATGACTTCCGTTTTGCCAGGCGGCAGCAGCAGCGGCAGCAGCGTTCCCCGCTTTCTAATTATGCTGCAATGGAGTTGGTTGTGGCAATGTGGCAATGTGGCAATGTGGCAGTGGTGTGGCAACAAAACAAACGGCAAGGCAAGGCAACGGCAACGGCAACAACAATTCAACCGCAAACGCATTTAGTTCATGTTGCACACGGAGCGGCACACCCTGGGAGAACGTCCTGTAAATAGTTTACCCGAAATCAGGCAGCAGTATAAGGCCTGGTCGTGGTAGCAGGATGGATGCGGATGTGGGGACTGCGAGTAGAGGTTGTAGAAGGCAGTGGGTGGATAGGTGGGTTGTCCATGGCCATGTGACTGCAGTGCCACACGGCAACCTCATAATAAAGGCATCTTTGCTTCTGTTTCTCTGCTTCTGCTGTCTGCGTGTTCTGTTGGCATCTTCTTAGTTGCCGCATGTGGCAAATGCGGTCGACCGTCAATTTGTGCAAATGCTTTCAGGCAAACGACAACTCAAGTCAGTGCGTGTTGCTGCTGTTGTTGTTACTCAACCAAATATGTCTTAATTCATTCGGATTAACAAATCGCTAGCGAGACAGAGAAAGAAGACAGCAAATGAATGAATGAATGAATGAATGAATAAATGAAAGTTACCATCCTTTAACTGGAATCCTGGAATTGTAGAATCCCCCCCCCCCCCATAACTGAAACAACGAAGCGTTTAAAATGTTTATTATATGCTCGTTTTATTTGCTTTGTGTTTTTGCCACTTTGTTTGCCTTCATTATGGCAGCACTCCACTCTCGCTTACTGTTCGGAGTAGTTCTCTTCTCTTCTCTTCTCTTCTCTTTCTGCCTGCCTGCCACTCTTTGTGGCAGGGCAGTTAAATGCAATACGATAACAATATGTTTGCTAAATATTAATAAATATATCAAATGTCACCACACGGGGCTACGACTGCTGCTGCTGCTGCTGCTGCTGCTTCTCATTTCCATTTGTGTTGTTGCTGTTTGCTTTGGTAATATTTTACAAATAAAACTGAAATTTATACACACACACATTATTTTGCTAGATACTCGTGCATACTCATACGAGTACTTAGGAGTCGTCTCAATTAAAACGGAAAAGTCTTCACGAATTTGTATGGTTTTCATCTTAGTGGCTATGATGTTTTAAAATTAATTTTTCTTATTTTTGATACCTTTATATCTTTTTTCAATATTCAAATTCGTGTCGATTGGGCTTGGGTTGGGTTTTTGGCTTTGTTTTTTTTTTTAGATTTTGGGATTGGATTTATTATCTGATTTGATTCGTACTCCATTTCTATGGCTTTTATTTGTTTAGACACAGTTTTCACCATTTATATTTATAGGTATTTACTCTGGCATATACATATATATACTATACATACATATATATGTATATCTCTTGGTAGAGTGTTTTCTTTTGCATTTTGCTACTGGATATTTATTTATGCACTTTAGCGGCCTTGTTTGATTTGAGTTTTTTGATTTTGTTTGTTTGATTAGATAACTAAAATTCGAGTTTAAATGCAATTCACCTGCAACGTTCGTCTCTTCTATCGTCTTTCGTTTTTTTTTTTTTTTTTTGGCTCATAAAAGATTTATGCAACCCGAAAAATATCCAGAAATGCATAAGAAAACGGCATACCATCTCGACTGAAGATGGTTCTCCACCACACACACACACATGCAAACATACATATGTACATACATAAGTAAATTTGAGCTAACAACATTATAAATTCATAAATATTTTACAATAGTTATTAGTTCTTATTTTTTACTGTTTATTTATGTTAGTTTTTTTTTTTTTTTTTTTTGTATTTTTTATTTCCTTTGATAAACTTAGTACCATTTTTAATGTCTTTTGATATGACTTGATCATTTATTTTTTTCTTTTTCTTTTTTTAATGGTAGTATCTCTGTATGTTGTCTTTTTCCCCATCAAAAAAAAAAAAAAAAAAATGCAGCTACAATTAGCGTTGGTTTTTATACACTTACACTCGTAATACGACATTGCGGCTATTGGCTATGGCTAATGGCTAATGGCTATGGCTATGGCTATGGCTATGGCTACGATGTCTCCTATTCGGATGCTCTCGGAAGTATACGACTCTTGTCGTATGCTTGATTTTTCGCTACAATTCAAGCATTATCTATCATCTAGCCTGAACTTAAATAGTTAGTACCTACTCTTGCTCGTTTCTCTCCTACCACTAGGGGTGGGGGAATCAATCAATTTAAATTAAAAAATGTAATTTAAATTTAAGACAAAGACAAAGAAGATTTGAGATCTTGGATATGAGACTTTATCTATATCTTTCTTAATTTCGCTCAGCCACAAATACACAAATACACAAATACAAATCGCCTGTCCTTTTCTCACCAGAGCCTTCTCTGCCTCCCATGTAGTGACCGCAGTGACGAAGAAGAGGATACAAAAGGATTGCCCCGAATGCCCTATCGAATTGTGGATTATGGAAAAAAGAATCATACATAACATAAATCTGTGTGCAAAATCATCCTCATTCCTCTCATGCTGCTCTCTCAAATCAAATCAAAACAATTTCAAATTCAATTAAAATAATTTAATTAAAATTCTGCTGTCTGGGCCATTTGTGGGATAGTTTTGAACCGTTTTTTGCATTCACGGATTCAAACGATGGGCTTAAACTATTTTCTTTATTTAGCGCTAATTAATTTATTACAATATTTATGTAGGACCCCTCGCCGCCACCCCCCTTCGACACTTCGTCTTGTTTTCATAGGTTTTTTGTTGTGTGTGTGTTTTCTGTAATTTAATTATAAACAAATATGCGACTACAAATACCGCGATGAAAAAACACAACAACAAAAATATGAATGAAAATCCCTCCGCTTTGAGCCACTTCATATCGCATGTCCCATTTTCCATTTTTTATATTTTTTTCTTTTAGCTATTGAGAGAGTTTTGTGTGTGTGTGTGTGTGTGTGTGTGTGTGTGTGTGTGTGTGTGGGGGCATGGCATATTTTTGTTCTTATTGTTTATTACTAAAAAAAAATATTAATCAGTCATTTGAATGCAATGAATTGCATTGCACTATGTGTGTGGCCTATACTTGTATATATATATATATGTATATGTATATGTATATATGCATATGTATCTGTACGAGAAGTATATGTCATATCCGTACACAGATGGGAGCGTACAATTTGTGAATATATTTATGGTTTTTTCTCCCCCTACCCATTGCGGGTCATCAACTGTTAACAGTAATGCAATAATTTATATGCCCGACATTGCCTTTTGCTGACAGGCTAAAAGAATTTGCCAAATGATTGCACAGCGGCCTTTAAACACACACACACACGCATGCCCGAACACACGCATAAGTATAGTGTTAGTGAAATTTATTGTGTAACGCGCTTTCGCACTTGTTTAAAGATTAATATCCGTATCGGACACTGACCCCCGACCACCCTCGACCGCCCGAAAGGATGCGGCTGTATGTCACTTAATAGCTACAGGCGGGAGGGAGTCCTTACTTGCCATAGGGATGCGGCTGCTGCTGTTGCTGCTGTTGCTGCTGGTTGATGTCCGGCGAGTGGCGCATCAAAGTGGCGCTACCGCTGCCCGGCGACAGGCTACCCTCGTGGCTGCTATTGCAGCTGATTGCAGTAGGTGCCGCTCCCGCTCCCGCTCCCGCTCCTCCCATCATCTTTTCCGTGTCCTGGCGACTGTTGGCCATTATGCGGCGTATTGTGGGCGCGCAGGGTGTGCGTCAGAGGCGCGATTCCTGCGCGTGTTCATGTCAGACCTGGCCATGAGCATTCATGTGCAGGGCCTCAACGCCGCCATCGGCGCCCTGGTTCGATGAAAGCTGGGCGGGTGGATAGTACTGCAACGAGGCGCAATTGAGATACTGTGCGTGGATTAGTAGACGTAATCACTGAACGTTGCTGAATGTGCGTTAAAAATAGAGATAGAGAGAGAGAAAGAGAAAGAGAAAGAACCCCATTCCACATTTCTGTATTCACCCACTACTCACCCCGACGCGTCCATTGTCATAGTCGCGGCTCGCTTGGATAGTCAATTTCGCCTTCGAATGCATTGTGTCCGTCAGGGAGCTCCTTTGATGTGTGGACGGCGGCATTACGCCCGGCACTCCCCCGCTATTCTGTCCATGGAGCATCATAGAGCCATTGGCCTTGCCCAGGCTGCCGCCGACGCCCATCGCACTGCCAATGGCAATGCCCATAGGACCATGCCCGTTGGAGCCGCCGCCGCCCGAGGAACGGCCATCCTTTCGACGGAAACAGAACTCTAGAATGGCCACCAGCACGGAGACTAGAAGGCCGCCAATCAATATGTAGAATATACCGGCCACATTGCTCAGCGAGAGTTCATTGTGCGAGGCCTCCTGGCCGTCCGTTTTGCATTCCGTTTTGTCGTACCACCATTTGTTGCGCAACTTGATCAGCTCGCCGTTCTCCTTGAGCGTCAGGACGGCCAGATTGATGGGATCCCTGTTGAATAGAGAATGTTTCGGTGCTCTTTTGTTAGATATGTGTGCCTTGCCCGCTCTTAGATGTGGCATCAATTTCTGAAGCCCAGCCAGTCCCAGTCCCAGTCCCAGTCCCAATCCCATACCCCCTCAAATACTCACTTGAGGGCAGAGCCGAGCGGCGTGGCAATGCCAAATCCCTTTGTATCCAGATTGCGGCCCACTTTCATTGTGTCGCATGGCTCCCTGGCGTTTACATATTCGTTTTTTGGCGACTCCACCAGCAAAGCATACTTGCCCTTGGAGGTGCGCACGCGTTTGATACCCTCGTCGTACGTATGCACAAAGACGTTCGGCCGAGAGTTCATATATTCCCACATTTTGTTGTGTAGTGCGATTTGGGAGCGCTGCCCATATGGAAAGAGAGAGACAGAAATGTAAAGCAAAAGTTGGGAACGAAGGGAGAACAAATGAAGGGAATCTCGGCACACACACTCGGATACATATGAATGGAGGAGGGACACCAGTAGAATTCTAGTAGAAAAGTTCAAGTGCAATGGTTCCTATTCATTCCTATTCATATGCTAATAACTGTAGACTTTTTATGTATCTCTGTCATGCAGCAGAAGAGGCTGTAAGTGTCCTTAAAAGCATTCTCCAAATAAATATAGCAATAAACGAAACAAAACAAAAATTAATTGAATTGCTTCTAATTTTTTTTTTTTTTTTTTTTGCTTTTCTTTTAGGGCGGATTAAAGAAGAAGAGAGGGGTACCAAGGAGAGGTCGTAGACAAATTGCTTTTTATTATTTTATTATTTTATTACTTTTTGCTGTTTTGCTGTTTTTGTCTATTGCAAATGAATCCTTATCTGAAAAGTCAGCCCCAGCCAGCACCGCCGCCGGTCTATAATATACTCTACAATTTATATTTAACTTAATTAACGGACAGGAGTACTGTTGGGACTAGGGGCTGCCACTCAATGAGGCAATGAAGGATGGAAAGGTATGCTTCACTCACCCTAAAGAAATCCCAGGTGGAGCCATGCAACAGAGTGCCGTACTGAACCTCCGTCTGCATGGCCAGGTCCTCGGCCGAATTAATCGGCGTCACCATGCGCTCGACGGTGAGGAATGCCGCCAGATTGGCCGTGTACGAGGAGATGAGTATCAAGGTGAAAAAGAACCAGGAAGCGGCCGCAATCCGCCCCGAAACGGAACGGGGCGACAGATCGCATCCCTGCTGCATGAAGGCGGCCAATGAGAACCAGAAGCTGTTCCAAATGCTGAACTCGTTCACTGCCGACGACGACGACCCACTGGACACCGAAACGGTGGCAGCAGCAGCGGACGCGGAGAGCGCCGCCTGCAGGGCAGCGGCACCGGCTGCCGACTGGGCGCCGGGTGTGGGCGGGCCGGGGGGCATTGCCGGCACTGCCATCGGTCCGGTTGCACCTCCAATGATGCCGGGCGGCTGCTGATTGCCAAGTTGTTCGTGATGTGCATGCGGATCTGTGTAAGTAGAGGAGGAGATGACCAGGAGAGGTATATACAAAATGAAACCGCAGGAAGGGCAAACGGGTGCTTAAAGGAGGATGTAGGAGTACGTGCCCATGTCGACTGTCCAACTTTCAATCATTTCGTTTGGGATGCTTGGCTTTTTGCGCCTCTGCTCTAATTGATATGCAATCAAACCCATAGCCAAGTCCACCCCACACCCCCCTGTTCACTGTTCACTGTTCACTGTTCAGTCCACCATTTGCTTCAATTGCAAAGCCATTGAGTGCCACACAGAAAGCAATGATGACATTGCTGCCTCGTCCTGCCCTGCCTGATGTCTGATGCTGGATGCTGGATGCTGATTCTGCTTCTGGCATGGGCTTCCATTCATGTCCTGCCATCTAGTCATGACAGGTTTTATTTTGCACTTGGTATATCCTTTCGGCTAGGGTAAGGTCGCTACGTTTTGTCTATTCTCTCGCTTTTTACACTGCACGCTGACTGCATACCAAATTTTGTTTACTTTTTCCCCGCTAAAATTACATTAAGGATGTGTTTTGCAGGATATGCGACTAGTAGATTGTTATAAGAGCACTCGACTGGGCTCTGTCTCTCCGTTCGTCCGTCCGTCTGTCTTTCTGTCTTTCTGTCTGTCCATATGTGACTCTCGTTTCGGTCTTTTGATTGCCAGCATGAAAATTGGAATGGAAATAATTGAATTTCTGATGAAAATCAAATGAAAATTGAATGCCAAAAAAAAAACAAGCCCAAATCTAAGTCCAAATGTTCTCAAAATTTAAACTGAAAGAAAGCATGAAATTAACACGAATTTATTCGCCCTTTCTGTGCAGCAATCCTTCCTTTAAGTTATTCCTTCCACTCGCTCGCAGGTGTCCTGTGGAGAACACCTGTACACTCACCTGGCGGCTGTGATTGTTGCGGCTGCTGTTGCACGAGACGCCATTCATGTGGCGAGAAGCGTGACACAAAAAACAGCACAATGCTCACTCCGATGTAGCTAAAGATGACGCTCACCTGTTGAAAAAAAAACAACAAGAAACGGTAAAGAAGAAACGGGAACATGAGATCCTTGTGGACACGGGGGAAACATGAAGAGAGAGGCTGCCGCCTGGCTGCCGCCTGGCTGCCGCCTGGCTGCTGCCTGGCTGTGTGGTACCTTCCGTACAAAAATTCTAATGATTTTTTTCATTAAATTTTCTTAACTAATTGAAGCGGAACGGTGCCAGGGTGTTCCTAGGAAAATAACGAAACATTAACCTAATGGTGAGTCGATGCTGGTGGGGGGCGTTGGAGGGGCAAGATAATGCCCGGCCCCAAGGACATTGACAGGAGGAAGAGGCACCAGGTTTTGTCTGGAGCAACTGTTGCCACTGTGTGGAATGGGGTTGGGGAGGGGAGGGGAGGGAGGTGGCAGGGTGTCTGCCTGCTGTCAGCACCTGAATGGCTGCCATGGAAAAGCGCCTTCTTTTGTGTGCTGCCTGAAGGCGAAAGGTGTGTCCTTGTCGTTTTGTCGCTTCTGCTGCTGATGCTTTCATATACCTCAATGGCATCACTACACAGCCAGCAGCACACACACACACACACACACGTCCTTACGCCTACTCCTACTACTCCTTAGGATTGTTCCTTCCTGCCTTTCAGCCTTGTATGAGGATATATCCTGTGCTGCTCCTTCTTTTCAGCTGCTGTTTGTATGTGGCAGCAGCTAAAATGCTTCATTTAATTTATGATACATTTTTGTAAAAGACTTTTTTATTAGCTTGTTAACTTTTGCGCCTTTTTGCCGCTGCCTTTTGGCCCAAGCCCTTTCCCTTTGCCTTCTCTGATTCCCCCCCTCCCGTTCCCCTCACACCATCTCCTGCTGGAAACTAATTTGCATTTGTAATTTTTTTTAGCTCATGTCAAATTACGCATTAGCTTTCACTTTCACTTTCACTCTCTTGCTCTCTCTGACTTTTATTAGCATTTAATTTTGCATTTGTCGCGCTGTCAACACGCTTTGACTCTTTTGAGATTTGCCTTCCCCTCCCACCCCCTCCCCTCCACCCCCAAACAAAAAAAACCCCCACCGCTAACCACGCACACCATGGCAAAGCTACTGTGTCCCCTTTTAATACCCTGTACTCAAAGCAAGTCGTCAGGGGTATATTAAATTCATGTAGATATAAAGATATGAGATATGAGAAAACCACAAGTGCAGAATCATACAGAATGATCATATCATACAGATTCGCAAATCTGGTTTCAATCGGATCATTATTACGCCCGATATCAACATATGAAGTATGTTGTCGTTGTGGCTCGTTAAACACCTGGCTCTTGGAACCCTTTTACTGCTAGAGCAAAGCTCTTTTAGTGCATACTTTTAAGGTTGCCTTCGAAAATCAAATGCAAGGCATCTTGGTGTCGAGATCGGTATCGACTTTTAAGTTTTTTTATGAATATTTGTTTAATGTTGCGTAAATTTAACAACCAGCAACAACCGTGATACCAGCGCGTTAGGGAATGAATCGAATCACGGCACAGAGCGCAAAAAACCCATCCCCATCTCGTAATTTGTTTAATTGTCAATTCGCTTGGTCCCCCCGTCCACCCTCGAGCTACAGCTACTATCGTTGCTGCCACTACTATCCTTAGAGCCTGGCTGCAACATAAACATCAACTAAATGCTCATACAAATTTGATGGGTTTGCCATTTGTTTAAACAGCTCCTTCGAGCCAACATCCAAAACTTTGGACACGGAGAGAGACTAGCGTAAAATTTAAAACTTGACGGCCACGTAATTTTCGTGCCCCCTGCCCGTGTCCTGCCGCAAGTCCTGCTTAGGTCCTGCTACTTCCCACTGTTTATACGAGTAATGTAAGAGCAAAAAAAAACACAAAAAAAGGCAGTAGTAGTGGCAGTGGCAAAAGCACAAAAAACTTTGTCGTTTACTCTATTAAACTTTCGGGGGGGGGGGCATAGCAGAGCAGAGCAGAGCAGCAGAAGAGCAGCAGAAGAGCAGCAGAAGAGCAGCAGAAGAGCAGCTTACGTGGCGGCGGCTGCTGAAGCTCAAGTTGAAGCCCAGAAACCAGAAGAAATAAATATACAAGTCGCAAACTTTTGCAGGCCGCAAACTTTGTCCGAGGAGCAGGCCTCAGCCTCAGCCTCATCGCACGGCATAGCACGGAGAAAAACCGAGGGAGAAAAAGAATTGGCGGCGCAGAAATGAACGAAGAAATTGTTTAAAAAACTTTACTCATTTGTATGCAGGGCAATTTCTGCAACATTTTGACTCGTTACGCAAGTAAAAATAAACACATTCCACGAGCTGTGTGTGCCACGTTGTAGTGGCATCAGCAGGACAGGAAATAATTAGAAATCTAAAGGCAGAAACAAGATCCGCTCGTAGAGGCGATGTTTTACTTTCAAATATCAATAGTTGCAAGTAAATCTTCATTACAACCGAAGGGACTATGCTGCAAGGAACAAACAGCGTCCGCAAAGGGACTCCCGGCACTATCTTTTGGGACCACCCTTTGGTGCTTCCTTGCTGTGTGCAACGCATCGCTGAGCGCCAATGAAGCAGAGTGCAACAGGGAAGCAAGGAGTGAAGGAGCAGCCAGCAATACAACTCTCTCTGTGTGCCATATACGCACCCAAATTTCCTGTGATAAAGGATTCATGAAGCTGAACACTCCGGGCGTCTGCTTCACTGGCTTCTTAATCATGATGGAAATGCCCAGCGACATGAACGGCTTGCTAAAGTCGATGACACGTTCGCGTTCGGCGGTAATCGTCATGGCGGCAATCGCAATATCCGCTTCCTGCAACAGAACAGAACAGAACAGACCAGAACAGAAGTGGGAGGATGGAGATGGAGCCATCCAGGGAGATAGCGTGCCGCTGTCTGGCATCTTGTGGAGGAGGCACTTACCTTGCGCACCAGCTCCCCCACCATGCCATCCCATCCGCCGTGGGTCTTTGACTTCTCTGAACCGTAATTGCCATCCTTGACCAAACGGAGTTCATCTGCAGGGTAAACGGGGGTGAACAGAGGGGGTGGAGTGGTGGTGATTAAGCAGCTTGAGAGAGAGAGCCTCGTCTCGTGAATTTACTCACAATTAATGCCCAATTCCTTGGAGAGCAACTCTGCGAGATCCTTGCAATAGCCCTCGAAGCGCTCATTGCCGTGCAACTTCTCGCCAAAGGCCGCTTTTTTCAGCATAATGTATGGCTCCTCCAGCACAGTGGTCACTATGTATGTGCGATTCTTCTCAAACTCCACATGCGGACGCAAACGCACATACTTGGCATTTAGTGGCTGCAAGCCGGCATCGTCATTCCACTCGGCCACTTTTACCTGTGAACAAAAACAAGTAAGTAGAAAGTAGGAAACTGTAAAAGCCATAAATAATAAATGTTGTGTCCGATCGTGTCCGCGCCTGCCCATATATATTTTCATTTGCGCCTATTCGCACGCAATAAGATTAAGCCAAAGCGTGGAACAGCATGGTTCAACAAGTTTGATTGCGATTAAGCATGTTCGATCAAAACTTCTGTTTAAGGCAACAAAAGTCATGTATGATGTGTCTCGAGTGAATCGAAATTCGTTTCGAACCTGCGCTCCAACCATTCAATGCGGTTGTTGTTGTTGTTGTCGTTGTATCAAACCGTTTGACTCATACTGAGAGCTGAGAGTAAAGTAAATGATCGGGTGACTGATTGCAGCAACTCCTTAACGAATGATAAAGAGACAGAGGAGGGGAGAGATAGAAATATATGTACATACCATGGCACTGTTTACTGTCATTTCGACAACATGCAGCGTGTAATTGATGCGTCTGCCGTCATCATTGAATTTGATGTCACCGGTAAGGCCCTCGATTTCCACCTGCGGATAAAACAAGCGATGGAGAGAGAGAGAGAGAGAGAGAGACAGATTACAACATGTACATACAATCTCTCTGTGTGTGGGTGTGTCTTTAATTGCTTTCGGTATCGATGTCGTATCATCATCATCCACATCTACATCCCCATCATCATCATCATACCTCTACCTCTACCTCTCTAGCACTCACCTTTCTCAAATAACGCGATATTTTATCACCATGCTCCCAGGCATTCACCCAGCCCTTCGCCGTATTACAGTCCAATGCTCGCGACGACGAGGAGGCGCCATTGGATCCAGAATCGATGCCACCAGCACCGCCGCCTCCACCACCGCTGTGGGCACTGCTATTGGCATTGTTGTTGTTGTAATTGTTGTAACCATCGCTGGACGTCGAAGCAGCGGCCTGGGCTACCATTAGATTCTGGCTGCGACGCTGCTGCACATTGTTCCTGAATTGATCCGGTTTCTTGCGCAGGATTTTATTGAACGCCTCGACCAGAACGAACACAGCATCGTACATGAGAGCAGCCTGGGCCTAGAAGAGAGTTAGAACAGGGTGTTGAAAGGCGAAGGTGGTTTGGGAATTAATAAGTGCATTACACGGTGTTATTCACAATTTTCCCAACCATTGCCCTCTGGGGAGCAGCCAGCAGGCAGCAGGCAGCAGGCCCCAAACCAAACCCATATTCCGCGTTGTTTATTCCATGGGAAAAAGAGGTGGCTGGGGGACGCTGCCTAGACGCTGGGCCCGCTCCCAGCGGGTGTTAAGGGTTAGCGTTGATCTAAGAAACGTGTCGCATATTAAAACCCCGACTCTGATTTAATATTTAATCACTGGCAGAGTTCTTAAAGTGAATTCTCGGTAAACACAGACTGAGAATGCGAAAGAGTGAGAGAATGAGAGAATGAGAGAAAGGGAATGCTGCCACACAAAGGCTTTAATGTGAATTTCCCCCCTAAGCACACAGTCAAGTCAAATAAACATGGTCAAAAGAGAGCAGCAGCCAGAGCAGTGGCTCTGAAGCGTGATACGGCGATGGAAAGAGAGGACTGTGTCGTCCAGTGGATGGCTGCCTGCCTGACTGCCCCATGCGGCTCGGTCCGTGCAGCAGCAGACCAACATTTAAGCGCCACAAAGTGAAATCTTTGTCAACAAGGATAATGCCAAGGAAATACAAATATAAACAGCCAGCGCAAACGCAAACTAAACCAAAACGCAGCCTCTTCTCTGCTCTCTATTTCTGTGTGTGTGTATGTGTATGTGTATCTGTGTGACTATGCCAACAATGACAAGGACAACGGAACAGCAAGGACACATGTGCCTTTGACTGCAAGTCCAGCCCCTCAACTAAAAGTGAAATCTGCTGCTATTTGACTACACCGAACAGAACAGAGAGAGAGAGAGAGAGAAAGAGAAAGAGAGATACACAAACAGACAGGCAGCGCAAAGCAAGCGACAAAGCGCCGCAAACTAGATGCTGCTATATGGCTATATGGCTATATGGCTATATGGCTATATGGCTATGCCCCTTCCGGATGCAAACATTAAATCCCCCAGCAAATATTTAACAACCCTGTACTGTACTGTACTGTACCCCCACTGTACTGTACTCCTGCCATGGTCATGGGTGTGTCCCATGTGTCCCATGTGTCCCTCTTACCGAAATCGATTCACGGCCAGCCCCCACACTCATCTGTGGGTCCAGTCGCTTCCAACTGTCGTAGAAATCGCGCACCAGCCGCCGATTGGTATCCACAATGCGAAAGCCCGTAATATTAATGGCCCCAAATTCGATTATCTCACTCTCCCAGCGATCGTCCATGACCTGCAAATGGAGACAATTGAAATAAGTTTCGGTCTTTTTGGTTGCATGGGAGATGGGAGATGGGAGATGGGGGATGGGAATGTGGCATGCAACTTACCAAACCACTCAGCAAATAGTGATAGGTGCGACGTCCCAAGCGCAAATCGCGCACATGCTGGATGAGTATTTGTTTGGCCATTTCCGTGGGACAGTCGAGGACGATGTGCTTGCTGGTGAAGCGTCCGAGTTGCTCCAGCGTGTGCAGGAACTCTATGGCCATGCTGACATTGGATATGCGCTTGACCAGCTCCACTTGAAAGGACTCGTTGCCGGGCTTCAGGCCCTGATAAATTTGCTGCAGGCGCAGGAGGCCTGCGAATGGAGAAGGGTGTGTGTGTGTGCGTGCAAGTGTGATCCTGTTAATTAACTGAGTTTTCGGCAGGCAGGAAGGAGAGGCACAGTCGCACACAGATCCAATGCGATGCATGCATACATTAGGAAAGGGCACACAAATTACAACCATCAACAGTTTTGCGAGTCGTTAGCCACTGCTGAAAAGGAATAAGCCCCATGCCTCCCATGCCCCTTGGGGCAGGCGGCCTCGCCTCTCGCCTCTCGCTCGTCCGAGGAGTATCCCTTATCAACAAGGCGAACATTTGCAGCTCTTACAGATAGACAGGAAACCCTCAGGGGGAGAAAGGGATGGGATGCGATGGGATGGGATGGGATGGATAGATGGTCAGACAAGGGGTTATACTGTACAGTCGAATCCACCCGACTAACAATCGAATTCGAAAAGAAATTAAATTTTTGTATTTCCAGAAAATCCCAACGTTTAAATGAGTTGAATTATTTGCAAAATACTTTTTGTACTCCTTAGGCGGCTTGATAATCGATTTTTATAGTGAAGTACACTCACTCTCTTACAGAGTTGCTCAGCCTACACTCAGAGAAATTTAATTAAATATTCGGTTGTAGATACAATAATTGCGAAATTATATGGAATTCACTTTGATTTAAACCGAAGTGTACTAAACGTATTTTTTTTATTATTATTAATTTTGTTTTGAATATATATAATACTAATTTACTTTGTAATACATATATATGTATATATTAAGTTATTTTTTAAAAAACACTTTAAAAAAAACATAATAATATATTTATATATAATATATTTTAAACAAGAAATATATACTTTTTTAAATAAGAAATCTATTTATTTTAAATTTTTAAATTAGTTATTCAGTTAACATTCTTCACAGAACATTCAGTTTTCCTTGTCTACTGGGCATTGGCATTTGCTTTGGTCGAAAAATAGGCCATAGACACAGACACTGACCCACAAAACAGCCATATGCACAAGGGCTCATACCCATCATACCCATCATACCCATCATACCCCTGACCCCTTGCCCTTTTGTGTGCACAACAAAAGCCAAAGGAGCAAAATCAGTTTCAATTTGAAATTTACCGAAAACGGATACAAAGATATCCAAAGATATACAATGTACATTCCCTCTGCACATGGTCCAACAGATACTCAGGGACATGGCTTTGTTTTTGGGTTTCGGGCAGGGCAGGGCAGGGCAGGGCAGGGCATTGCCGGGCCAAGTTTCAGTTTCTGGCTCCCCACACCCGGCCATCATCCTTCTAGGGTATGGAATTATCAGCACTGTTGTGCTGCCTGCTGGGCAGCCATCGTTTGTGCCACATCGTTGTGTGTGATATGCGCATGAGATTCCTCTGCGAGCGCAATTTGCATTTGTGTTTATTGAGTTATGGCTGCAACTAACTGCCGCTTCGCCCATCCCCATTCCATGCCTCATGCCTCATGCCTATGGCTCATGCCCATGCCCATGGCTCCCATGCAGCCAGCTTTCATTCGCACTTTAAACGAGATGGTAGAGCCCCCAGGCCCTGTGGCACGAGTCAAAACTCAACGACTCAATGCGCCTGGGACTGAGATGGAGCGATGGAGCGATGGAGCGATGGAGAGATGGAGAGACGGAGACGCACACAAGCCCAACGGAGAGACAGACAGATGATTTGTATTACAGCAGCTACGCAGCAAACAAAAGGAAAAGAAAAATGTAGTAGTAGGAGAAAGCAAAGAGGAGCAGGAGCTGGAGCTGGAGAAGGAGAAGGAGCTGAGAAAACTGAGGAGCAGAAGACAGGAAAAATCTCTGACTTGCTTTCTCTCCTCCACTGAATGTCGCATGAGACATGGCATGGCGCTGGCTGCAGCTTCGAATGCGCCTTCAATTTATGTTTGCGGATAAAATGGGATTTGCTTTTTGCTTCTGGGCTTCTGGCTGGATTTTTGATTTAGACATTGTCGGTGGCATGCCCCCGCTACGAACACCCCAGAGTGACAGAGTGTGAGAGAGAGAGAGAGAGAGAGAGAGAAAAAATAGGAAGAGTACTCAATACATTTCCAATTTGTTGTTGCTTTGATTTGCACTATGTACGAGGAGGTTTTTGGTTCAAGTTTTGTTCTTTTTCTTTTGATGGCGAGTATATAGCGGTATATATGTATGTATGTATGTATGTATTTATGTGCATACATGTATGTCAAAGTTCAAGGGTATGCTAAGGGCTCTTAGGCTATTTTTAAGAATCTTTTAAGAGTAGTTAGGCAGAACAAGATCAGAAAAATACTCGGAACCGAGCTAGTCTTACTCCATTGATCACCTAATTGAGGGAGAGAGAGAGAGAGAGAGAGCAGGAAACGAAACAGAAGGTAAACAAGCTTCCTCTTAAGAGAGTAACGGCCGTGTAAGAACGAGATAGAGTTACGGCCGTACATTTTCCATTTATTTTCGTGGTTTTTTTTGTGAAGTTTATAGAGAATCAGCGAACGTATAGCGACATACAAGGCTAGCGATGTAGCGATGGCAGTGCCTATGTTCGTATGTGAGGCAGAACGAGATTATTTAGCGAGAGATGGCGATAGATATCGGCTAAAAATAGCATTTAATCTCATCTGTTGTATGTGGCATATGCGTGCGTGGGCCTACAAACAGATTGAAATATTGAATGCCAATCTTTAGGACTTTTCAACTCCAAAACCTAAAGAATTCTTGCTCGCATTGGGGACTTTGGGTATCAAAAATGTCTTGAATAAAAAATGAACTTTTGTTTCCGTGTCTCTCTCTCTCTCTCTCTCTCTCTCTCTCTCTCTCTCTCTCTCTCTGTGTGTGCTTGTGTGGAGATGTGTGCGTGGCCATTTTTTGCTGTGTTGTTTTCTCGTTGTGCAATAAATTTTCTGCCTTGCCTTTTATACAATTTCATTTGCTGCCACTTCCTTTTCCTCTCTCCCAATCTCTCCCTATTCTGACATTCGCTTCCATTCGCTTGGCTTGTGTTTGGATTTGATTTTCGGTTGTTTTTTCGATTTCGAGATTTTCCGCTTGGATTTGGAGTGGTATCGTATCCAATGTGCGTTTGTGTTTGTTTGTGTGTGTGTGTGTGTTAGTGTTGTGTATCTATGTGCATGAATCGGAAAATCGAAAGTGTAATTGAAGAGCATGCGGTGTTGCGGCGTTGGCGGCGGCAGCCGAGGATTTTGTTTTATTTCATTTTTGATATGAAAACATTTTTGTGGCTCACCCCGTGGCATATAATACGAGTACCCCCGCCCGGCCCGCCCCGTCCCGCCTCTCCCCTCTCTGCCTTTACCACTCTTTGAATCCGCATCCGCTTTCTCATATGTATCTGTGTGTGTGTGTGTGTGTGTGTGTGTGTGTATTTCCGTTGATTTTTTATTGTTTTATTTCAAAGCTGTGGCCGGTTTAGGGGGATTCCTCTTTCATTTTCGTTTATGTAACGAATTTAATTTACAATTATATTTATATATATTTTTTTTGTGTTGAGGGTTTTTTGTTGCGTAAATTCAATTTATTTCGAGAACAGAAAACGAATCGAAAATTGAATTTAACAAAAATTGCCAAGAGACCAAAGATGCGGCAGTGCCTGCCTGCCTGCCTGCCTGTCGCCACTATTCCAGCTATTATCTCTCCAGTGGCTATGCAAATCTGTCAACAGCCACGCCCACGTCACACACACACATATGTCTCGCTCTAGTTGAGTGGGGCTCAACTTTCACTCAGAAAAGCACACACACACAGATATGCGAAAGGCAAACAAGACAATTTGTTATGTTAAACAAAAGTTAGTTTTGCGGAAATGAAGTTTTCCTGCCTTCGGTAGCGACACCATCAAGCAGGAGATGCAAAAGATACATAGATACAACAGAGCGAGAGGGTGATACAGATTGTGGACATCACAATTCAGATATGTATATATATATGTATATATGTATGTATATGTATATACATACATATGTATGATAGTTAACAAGTAAGACATTTTACCACGCATATTTTATGCAGAAACTGAGGGGCAAAAGAAGATATAGACAAATGTAATTATTATAAGGAAGTTCTTTCACCCACTCACAGTGCCATTCTGCTTCTTTCGCCCCATTGATATTTCTGGACAAAGTAATAGAAGAAAATGATGTCCTGGAAAGGAAATTGAAGGGAATGCTCTCGCTCGCTCGTTCGTCTTCAAACGAATAATTTACAAAATGAACCCATTAATTTATGCATTAAATCGCTTCAACTTGATCTACTGCTTCCCTCCGTAATTAGGATACCAACAAAACAAAAAAAAAAAAAAACTTCTGGGCTTTAAGTGCCACGCCCTAATTTGGCAGCTTGTTAGGGCTCGAGTTTTTATACTGCTGACCTGCCTGCCTGCTGCTTGTTGTGCTATCAAAAACTTTGCTGCTTTAATTACTTACAAAATGCGTCCTGTTCGTCCGGCGTCCTCGTCGGCCCCATTCGGTTACTGGGAAAATTATGCTGACAAGCTCAAAGGCTTTGCGCATATGTTTTCAATGGCCTCGAAACAGGAACAGGAGACTGCGAGTTTCAGGGGGAGGGGGAGGGGGAGGGGGAGGGGGCCTCAGGCAGCATTAAAAGTATCAAATAACATGAAAGTGAAAGCGCAGTAAACCCCATAATGGTTAAATTAATGGCAGTCCTGCTGGAATGGCAGCAGTAGCGGAAGTAGCGGAAGTAGGGGCAGGAGCAGTAGTAGCAGTAGTAGCAGGTTGAGCAAAAACAACGACAATATGAGCAGGAGTACCCAGAAGGAACGGAACGGAACGGAACGGAACGGAGTGGAGCAATAGCCACATTTTGGCATCCTTTTGGGCCGTTGTCTTAACGCAATTTGCGCTGCCATTTGACGCAGTTTATGCAAATTTCAGCCTGTGATTTAAATTATGTAGCACATTCTCATTCTCATTCCCTTCTCCCGCTCTTTCTCTTTCTCTCTCTCTTTCTCTGTCTACGTGGCCAAAGTGCCATGAACCATCAACGTTTGCTTATTATTCATGATGTCCCTCAGCCGCTCTCTATCTACAGATTTTGTTCAGATTTTTATATGCACACAAACCTCTCAAATCGAAGATACATATTTGATTGTCTCTTAGGGATGGGTTGCAGGACGGAAAGAAGACAATCAAATCTTTCATCTATAAACGAAACCATTTACATAATTCTGCAGTTAAGGGTTTTGTGGGGGGTCGGTCGCTTTTGGGTCATTGATTAGCAGCCAGATGGGCGGGAGGGTACCTGCTGGGGGCGGGGGCGGGGGGGGGGGGTGTGTCTTTAATAAACCATATTGAGGGCGGCCCTAGTGGCTGCCTTTTCTGCCGACTGCTGACGTATTCATTGCAACATTAGATTTTCACACGTCCTTAACATCGCCAGCGACAGCGACAGCGACAAACAGCAATCTCACGCACAATTCTGTAGCTGTATCTGTAGTTGTATCTGTAGTTGTATCTGTATATGTAACTGTAACTGTAACTGTAACTGTAACTGTGTGGAATGTTTATTTTTTTTCTCGCCCAGCCCCCTGTAATAAATTTCATTTCACAGGCAAGTCAATGTGCTGTTAACACGGCAATGGGGAGGCACGCCTACATTTCGATTTTTTGCTTCGCATTTCTTCTCCTTTTATTCCTCCGTACGTCTGTACATTCCTTCTTCATTTTCGGCATCTGACAGGACGCACACACGTGCTGTATAGTGTGGAGTGAAAGTATGTGTAAGTAAGACATTTACTTTCATTGCAGACCGTTGATTGTATGCTTTTTCCATATTGAAAGATGAAACAGGGGAGGATGATCCAGCAGGTGCTTGGGTTGGATGGAAATTGTGCGTTTCCCCAGCGGATATAATATTCTCCATATAGTACAAGAAATACATACATATACATATACTAAAGCCTACAAAAAGCAATCATTTAATGTTCAACAAACCAAAAAAAATACACCATAGGAAAAAGAAAGAAAAAGATTGAAAATCTAGCTGGAAACTGGCCAAATGAGCAACGCTAGCTGTCACTGGTGGGAGGAAAGCGCACCTCCTACGTACGTACGTACGTACGTCATGTCATTTGTTCTTGTGCTTCTGGGACGTGCAAATACTTTGCAATTCATGTGGCACTGCTTTTGCGACGATGCGATGTCGATGTCTAGTCTATGGGAAAATTTGCTTATACACGTATGTATGTACATATGTATGTACTTTGACTCATTTGACATTTAGATGGAAGGGAGACAGGACAGCTGCTGCTATGAACAGTTAGACATGTCAAGCGGTTCATTTACATGCGGAATGAAAATAAGTCGGTTTAAGTCTACTTTGCTGCGTAGCTTCTGTGTCTTTATTGTGATCTTCTTATTGCATATAAGAGAAGATTTAACAAGAGAGAGAGAAACAGATGCACTCGTTCTTTCTCATCTCGTTGATCTCAGTGTCGGCCGCCACTTAACGATGCCTGGTCTC
This sequence comes from Drosophila lowei, assembly GCA_008121275.1. Taxonomy (NCBI): domain Eukaryota; kingdom Metazoa; phylum Arthropoda; class Insecta; order Diptera; family Drosophilidae; genus Drosophila; species Drosophila lowei. The sequence goes on from CM017781.1 coordinate 249,821, forward strand.
TGTCTTTATTTTGATAAGTAATACTAATTGTAATACTATACATTTTGGCTTAACGACTCTACAATTAATCTACTAATCTCTTGCTCTATTCGCTCTCTCTGTTTGCAAATCGTCTCAGAATGCATGCAGAATGGCCATATCTTTAATGACAGCCATTAAAGTGTACTCTTGAGCATACAAAGATTATTTCGCAATCCTTGTACTCTTAAAGCAATCGCTCCTTCACAGATTTCTTTGATGATCTGCGTATGGGGTGGGGGGGCTTTAGGTAAAAATCCAATAGCCTCAGGCGGCACAAGTGTTTTTTAGTGAACACACACATTCATACGATATATGTATACATAGATATGTATATATACAATATATACAATAATACAATATATTATAATGTACCATAGCTGGAGGCTGGCTCATGTTGGAATTTTTTGGGTGTCGGGCATCCGGGGCAAATACAATAATTTCACAGCTAAAAGGAAAATGGGTGTATGTAAGCAGCTACCAATTTCTTGGCCAAGTCGTAAATACAAGTCCGGGAATAAACTTATAAGCTGCTCCCCCATCTGCCACTGCCCCTGCCGCTGCCGCCCAAAAGCCCCAACAAAAACCCATAACGAAATATTGTTTGTGTTTTTGCATCGATTGTTGTTTCTGCTGCTGCCGATGCCGCTGCCGCTGCCGCTGTTGCCTGTTGTACAAACCACTCGAAAAATTGTATCTAAGGCTTTGGCCATTGGCCATAAATAGTTCTCTTTTAGCCTATTTCCTTCTAATAAACTCGTTGGCACTTCGAATAAACAAAAGACGAAGAAGAAGCCATTTTCAATGGGAGCCCCCACATGCTTTTGCCCACATGCCGACAAAACAAAAGGCCGTTAACTGGGCGGAAGGCGGAAGGCGGAAGGCGTAGGGCGTAGGGCGACCGGTACGTGCCAGACTTTGGACCAGAAGTTGCCCTCTGCCATTCCAATCCATTCGGAACCCTGACCCTGGCCGCTGTCGGCGAGCGTGTAAACATGGCCATAAACTAAGTAGAAAAATGAAAAACGGCTGAACAAATTTTGAAGAAGAAGAAGAAACATAACCATGGGCTTTGGGCCTGGGAAATTCGATGGAATCGTCAAATATTAATTGAGGATTCGCTGGGAAATCAGTCAAGAGTAGGAGGCGGGCAGGGGGAGAGGGACTTGTGAATGAAAATTGATTTGCCATCCAAGAAGTCAGAGAATTATTAGAATTATGCGCCTATGGAATGTGGAATTGATTGAGTGGCGGCAGTACACACAAACACTTGGCTCACACACACACACAGACAGACAAACAGACAGACAGACAGACAGACAGACAGACAGACAGACAGACAGACAGACAGACAGACAGACAGACAGAGGGGTGAATGAGAGATTAACACAAAACACACACACACACACACACACACACATACAGATACAATGGAGATGCGGATGGAGAGAAGACGCCACTGGCGCTCTGGCTCTGGCTCTGGATCTGTCTCTGTGGCCTGTCTGTCGCTTGAATTGATTGAGTGCTGGCCTGTTGGCGCGACCGCAAAAAAAAAAAGATTTTCACGTGGCATTCATTAATAATAATAATGCAGGCGCCCCAGACACTAACAGTTTGTCCGGACGGATGGCGTGTCCTTTCTGTCTGTCTGTCCCCCTCCCAGCTCTTTCTGTCTCTCCCTCTCCTCCTGTCCACCCGTTGGCTGCCTCCAGTGGCCACATAAACCAATTGTCTGACTGCCAATGGCGCATCATGTCAGCAGAGTCGACAAGGAGCAGCAAGCAGCAAGCAGGGAGCAAGGGGTTCAGGGGTTGGGGGGTCGGCTCCGGGGGTCTGCTGTGTCATTAAACTTTATTTATGCAGCGAGCAAATGGAAAATGCTTGCAGAAACTTATAACAAAAGTAAATTTACAAAACAGGGGGAAAACCAAAGGGAGAGACAGAGAGTGAGAGAGAGAGAGAGAGAGAGGGGGGAAGAGTGAGTTGCTCCTTTAAGTAGTTTGCGTAGAATGGGGGTAAAATTATTATTATTGACTCCGTTGGGGGTACGTTTCCGCTTTCATTTCCCTTTTCTTCACTTTAATATACATTTTTGTATACCCTGTAGTGGGTATATTAAATATAAGTAACAGCCAAAAACTGTTTAGTATACATATATAGCTGAAATTGCAGTATAGTATAGAATAATTGCATCTATGACATTCTAGAATCTTGTTTCAATCAGATCATTATTCTAGCCGGAATACTCAAAATAAAAGACATTTGGCTCTTTGAACACCTGGACTCTTCGAACATGCGTTGCATGTTTTGCAGTGCAGACTTTTAGGGATATATGCATAAGTTGGAGTACTGGGTATCCATCGTGTCGAGGCATGTGTGCTTCTACGTTCTGCTACTTACCATCGTGTGAATCGTATAGATAAATTATCTTGCGCCAGCCATAAAATTGTATGGTATCAATGATTGCCTGATGGTAATCCGGACGCATGCTGAGGGCAAAGTCGAGAAAGCCAGACGATGGCGTAAGCACCTAAAAACGCGAAAATTATGGAAAGCAGACAACAGAATAAAGCAGAGCAAAGGGAGAGAGGAGAGGAGAGAAGAGAAGAGGAGAGGAGAAATAGAGTTAGTGAACATGAATCATTATTGAGTGCTCATTGTGTTGTTCGTTGCTCTGCTGCTTTTTGGGGCTCGTTTTAGGGGCATTTGGCTGCTTGATTTATAGGCTCTTGGTTTTGACCACGGCCTAAACGAGGCGCCCAAAGGCTGTGTGTGTATGTGTGGGGTGTGTGTGTGTGTGTGTATTATACATTTTTAAAGCGCACACGGCGGCAGGACATCATTGGAAACAAGTGGGGCTATGGCTGCGCGGCTGTAAGGCTCTACAGTGGCTTCTATAATGATTTGTACCGGTGAGGCTCATAAATTTGAGGCCTGGGATTCCGACACCCCTCTCGAGTGTATGTGTGCATGTGTGTGTGGATGTGTGGGTGTGTTTGTGGATTTTCAAGGTTCAAAAATGTATTTTGCAAGATTCAACCGTGCGTATGATTAATATTTCATATTTAAATAGACAAACGACCTTCGACATGTCGTTCTATCGCCCTGTTGCTATCTCTTTAATACTTATTAATGTCTCACCTTCTCAGGGAACCAGGGCGTCACGAAGGGCATCTGAAAGGTATTCGAATAGGAGTGCAGGGTATCAAAAGAGTCCGGGGAGACGGCCCCCAGCATTGAGTAGACGCCCCTTGAGAATTGATTGCAAACTGCACAGAAAGAAAAAGATACAACAGAAATAAAGAGAAAAAGATACAAATTGACGATGAACGATTGCTGTTAAAAAATGTGCATAATTTGTTCGACAATTTTCAGGCATAACGAGATCTTTCCATAGATTTTTCTATCAGTAATATTCATGAATGATTCGAACTTCATCCATTCTCACTCATCCATTCGGCGGAATACTCACTAAGTCGCGATAGTTTGAAGGCATCCGCTGTATTGATCACATCCACATAGGCCTGCAGCTCGAATCTTCTGGAGGAGACATTTAGATTGTGATTGAGCATCGCATACTTGAAGGCCGACTGCACCTCATCCGTTCCCTGCTCAAAAATGGCACCTGTTACCGTTACGCCGCACGCGAAGTTAGAGAGAGAGAGAAAGAGAAAAATGCAGAATGATGGTTGTTAAAATTGTTGTGTCTTTGTGTGTTTTTTTTTGTAAAAGTTTTTGGGGGCAAGGCAAGGCAGGGCATCGAAATTGTCAATTAAGTTCAAAGCAAAAAGGCACTTTAAACTTTTGTAATTGCTTTTGCTTTAGCGAGATGCGAACTTTGTTGCTGCCTGCCTGCTCTGCCACACTCTCCAGTGCCTGCTGCTGCCTGCTGCTGCCTGCCCTGCCACAATCTTCACTGACTAATGCTGCTGCTGTTAAGTGACAGGCAAGCGGCGTCTCTGCAGCAAAACGCTAATAAGCGTGGCGTTTCAGTTTTCAAAAGAAATACCAAAAGATATTCTCAAATGAAACTGAATATGGGGCGGCAAAAGCATCACAAAGAGAAGGATTTTTCCGAGGCAGAAACTTTATTTGTTTCAGCTGCAACTGCGACGGGGGTCTGGGGTCTGGGGTTGCTGCTGAAGCTAAACCAGAAGGAAAACCAGGACTAGGACTAAAAGCAGAAGGCACACAGCATTGTGTAGGAGAGGGCAGGGGGCCAGAGAGAGCATTATAGGACATTGTAGCGTAAGGCAGGGTCTCCTGTCAAATGCATTGTGGGGTGGGATAGGGGTGGGATAGGGGTGGGGGTGGGGTAGGGATCTATGGCTTACACTCTCTCACCTAATGGGATTTTCTCGGTTAATGATGGCTGTGCGCTGACTCCTCCAATTCCTCCAATTCCTCCTCCTCTACTGCTGCTGTGGCTGCTGCTGCTGCTGCTGCCTTGGCTCCATGTTAGCCATAATAAAAAGCTTGGCCAAAGGCAGCTCAACTTTAAGCCGTGGCGCATTTTGCAGCCGTCTGCCTAGATGTGCCCCTCCTTGTTGTTGCTTGCTGCTGTCCTGCCCCTTATTGTTGCCTGCCTTCCTGTCCGTCCTCACTGTCTATGGCCAGAGTCTTCCGCTGCTTCGGCTTTTACTGGTTCTTCTTGCTTTTGCCTAATTTCTGTTGTTGTTGCACTAAGTTGCTGTTGCTGTTGCTGTTGCTGCTACTGTCGTCGTTGGCATTTTTGATCCTTTTTCTGCTGCTGCTGCGGTATTTGCAGAGTTTGGGTTCTCTGGAAGGAAAGCTGAGAGAGAGGGAGAGGAATACTCATATATTATAAGTGTTTGGTAGATTTTCAACAGGTGGAAGGGATGTGAATCATGGAAATTATGTGTTTTGCAAGAGTAGGTCGTCTTTCTGGCATGCGAGTGTCCCTGTTTATTGGTTCAAATTAGGGGCATTCATGGGGCACGCGTTGACTTGCACGTGTCTTTGCCACCTGGCACTACAATGGAAAACAGTCGCCGCACAGCCGCACTTTCTGCTGATGCGAGCACCTTTTATGTGTTGCTGCCACGCTGCCAGTCCCCCGTGCGACTGTTTTAGTGTGTGTGTGTGTGTGTGTGTGTGTGTGTGTGTTCAGTGAACTGTAGGCAAATATGCCACACACATTCAGCCTATATGCAGGTGTGAGTGTATGTGTGGCATTCAACTCGCGGGATCTTTCTCTGTCTCTTTCTTTGTCCCTGTCTCTGTTTTTGTGTCGCGTGTGGAGTGTGTCACCGTGCCAGCAAGCAGCAGCAGCAGCAGCAGCAGCAGCAGCTTGTGTCCCTTATTGTTGCCTCTGCCCCGCGTGCAGTGTGTGTTTTCCCTCTCACCTGCATCAACCCGCCCCCCCCACCACACGCCCTCTGCGTCGTTATCCTTTCGCTTCGCTGAATGTTTTTTTTTCTGCTGATTTTGCGCTTATTTTAAATGTCTTTTATGCTTTTGCTCCTGCTTTTCCTTTTTTGCTTCTGTTTTTTCAGTTTTCGTTGTTTTTTTGCTTGTTTGTTTGTTTGCTTTTGGTTTTTTTTATGCTTCTTATTGTTAATTATTTAAAATTGAAAAGATCAGAGCCCCGCGAATGACTGAATGAGTGACTGAATAGCTGGATGGTTGACTGCCGGACCCGCGTGATGTCAGTGGTCTCTCGAAAATGTCCGTTTCTCCGTGCATATTCATCCGGTCCTCGCCCTTTCCCCTTGCCACACCCCCGCCCATCATTTATTGGAATTTTATTTTTGGTTTACTTTTTTTTGTTGGCCTCCCTTTTCGGCTTTGCATTCGCATGGGACTTTAAAGGGGGGTTCAATTTTTGAAATTGTTCTTAAAATCGGCTTATTGGGGTCATACCGCACACACACACACACACACACACACACATACACAGAAACGATGCTGTAGCGGGGGCATTTTACATGGAATTTTCCCATGTTAAACAGGATAGAGCGATTGGTTTCTTTACGTAGGAAATTACTACTTTCCATTCGCATGATGCTTCGGCGACCAAACGATTTTAGATCGAAACGAGGGGGAACGTTGTGAGCTGCTGCCGCGACCGCAACTCTACATTTATACCCGATACATAGTCAGTATGGCTCTCCTCCACCAGACGGCGCTAATATTGAACGACACGACAAAGAGTGCGTGCGAGAGAGACAGAAAATCAGTCAGAAGGTGTCGTCGGGCACTGCGTCGCCACTGCAAACTGATTTGTTCCCTTTGGTTATAATAATGATTCGATCTGATCCAGATTCGGCAATCTGGTAGATATGGTCACTTTCTATGATTGTGCGTCTTTAATTTTCTCGTACCTTCAAAATTTTGGATGCCACAGACTTTCGTTTTTTGTGGGGGCGGAAGGAGATGTGGCGAAATTTGGAATTAAACTTGTAACAGTGAGATCTAACAGGAGTATGGATACAAAATTTGGCTGCTCTAGCTCTAATAGTCTTTGCGATTTCTGGATGCCACAGATTTTCGTCCTTTGCGTGGGCGGAAAAGGGTGCGGCGAAATTTTGAAATACATTTGTGCAGGTTCGATATCACAGGAGTGTGGATACCAAATTTGGTTGCTCTAGCTCTTATAGTCATTGAGCACCAGGTGCTCATAGAGACGGACAGACGGACGGACGGACAGACAGACATGGCTCAATCGACTCGGCTATTGATGCTGATCAAGAATATATATACTTTTTGGGGTCGGAAACGCTTCCTTCTGAACGTTACACACATCCATTTTCACCACAAATCAAATATACCCCTATACTCATTTTGAGTATCGGGTATAAAAGGAAGATTTTCGAATTTTAGAAGTAGCAAAATAACGTAACTGATGGATACATATAGCTTATGGTTGATGAGATTCTAAAGGCAGGGAAACATTTCTTAGCCAAGTTGCTCAGTAAAAACCAACACCATTATACCCAGTAATCGCCAAGTTTCGAGTCAAAGACCGCAGCATAGTAATAGTACTCATTACATTCGTTCGGTTCAGTATTGATCTAGAATTTATTTGTTAATCAAAATCAAATCAAATAAGGCATCCCCAATAAATACCTAACGATTTATTTATTTGATTTATTTGATGTCAGGAACCAAAGCCTACAAAAGCGAAGTCCGACATGAGATCTTCATAGTCCCAGATGACCATCGACCATCGACTGTAAAGCTATTACAATTATTTGAACCACTAAACGATGCGTTGAATGGAAACCAGCGGGACCTCTTTTTGTAATTTCCACACTTTCGGCTTTCGATTGCCTTGGTTGGGATAATGCAGAATGACTTTCCTCTGTGATTCTTTCTGTTTTCTTTTTTAGTAACCCTCTATTTTCTATTGTAAATTTTAACGATTTGGCGATATTTTGAGATTGAATATTGGACAGTTTCACATAACTTGAACTAAGTGTGAATTGTTATAAAAATAATTACTATATGGCCATATGCTCATTTAAATGTGGTAAATGTCCGCCTTATTTGAGAGCTTTTTTCGTTTAAAAAATTATAAAAAATAATGCAATAAAACAAAGCTTGTTAAAATCGGCCAATCTTCTAGAAAATTGATTAATTTATCTAATAAAATCATATTTCTTTTGAAAATCGCTGTTGAGATATTAGTTGTATGTTTTCTGTGGAGGGATTGTATAGGTATTGATTGGTGATATTTGGGTTTTTTTTTTTTAAGTTTTTGTTTTGGATATTTGGATAGTTGCAGGACATATGTATGTATGGATGTATAAAGGTTGAGAATTTTGTGTTCAATCGTTACTGGGGTGTGGTGTGACTGACAGATCGGACAGTTTCGTGAACGAGTGGCATCCCGATAATAAACAAATAAAATATGGAATAAAAATAATAATTTATATTTTTGTATATATATATATGTACATACATATGTAAAAATATTAAATTAATTAGTTATATGAATCTTAAAAGCAGAGAGGCTCCTTCCCATAGCCAAGGCCTTGAAAGCTCTCCGTCATTCTATACATGCGAGTATTTTCCACCCTTGTGCAAAAATGTTCCGATTTGAAGTTTGTGTGTGAGTGTCTCTGTTACAGGGAACTAAATCCATGGACAAAAGCTGCCCTCTTTCCCTTCATTCATTTATTTATTCATTCATTCGTTGGTTCATTCATTTACCATTCATTAACCAACATAAAACCACTTGAGCGAACAGTTGCAGTGTCTGGTTGGGTGTCTTTTCTTGCAAAGCCCGTCAGGGGGGCCATTGGATGCTGCGGAGGGCAAGCGACGTTCCCATCAAATGAGCTTACTCATCATCGGAGATGGCATCGGACGGTGGAACGGGGATAACGGAGCGAATTTTTAGCGGGCACTGTGGCCAGTGGGAGGGAGGGGTTAATAGGTTAACAGGCGCTTAATATTCATTGTAGACCAGACCTCGTCTCCGTTTTGCACTCTTGAAAGTTTATTCGTTATAATGACGATGGCAAAAACTAATGCAAAGTGCGAGACTGAAGAGTCGACGAGAGGAGAGGAGAGAAGAGAAGAGCCTGGAGCAGGACCTGAACCTGGTCCTGAGAGCAGGCCAGTTTCCACATTAAACGAATGATCCCCACTTAATTAAATTTAAATTAGAAGCCTAAAAGTTGAACGTCACGAACGTTTAAGTGGCTGCCGAGAGAGTCTGTCGAGTCGGTAGTCCGGGAGTCGCCTCTTTTGGGGTTCCTGCTTGGATTATTTAGAAGCCTAAACTAAAAACGAATGAAACGAATGAATGGGCATTTAGACCAGGAAGAAGTCTGCTGCTGCTGCTCTTGCTGTTGCTGCTGTTGCTGCTGGCGGCAGGCAGCCCGTGGAGGTAGGCTGGCTGCATCCGTGGCCATGGCAGACACTTTCGTTAATTAAATAATTATTTTGTAGCCACTTGCTGATTACTTTTTACTCTCGGACTCTCTATTCATTCGCAACTGAACACAGATACAGATAGAGATACAGATACAGATACAGATACGATGCTTGCAGATACAGATACTGGACATGAGAACCGAGAAAGCAAAAAAGGAGTCTACTGCTGAGACTCAGGAACCTACTGACCTTTGTGAGTGTTTCAGTAGGAGATATTCATCGCGGGATTCGTGGGTCCCAAAGACTGTCCCCTTTTTTGGGGACAAACAAAAAACGAAGGGACAAATTGTATCCTTCGTTGAGTTTTGGGGCACGTGCCGTGGGACAACAAAAAAACACAAAAACAAAAAGCTTTGACGGCAGGTATTTAGCGAATCCCGACGAGAGATAAAAATGTAACAGGAAAATTATTATGCCGCAGATAAAATCCATAATATATAGAGGCCTGCCTGTCGCCTGTTCTCTCATTTGCATTTCAATGAGGTGATTAGTATGCCAATGTCATGCCGAAAGAATGGCGAACGGACGGACGGACGGACGGACGGACGGACGGACGGACGGACGGACGGACGGACGGACGGACGGGCGCCAATAATTGAAAGTGGCTTCAGGTAGGAGATGGTTATTAAATTTTTGAGAATATTTTAGGGCCGACTGAACAATGAATTGTCCCAATTATTGAGTAAAACCAAGAAATGCATCTACTCGATTGCAGAATATGGTTGTAATCGGTTGATTATTATAGCTGGAATGAACTAAATAAGGGTCTTTTGCTATTTGAACACCCGGCTTTTCGAACAAAATGAATGCTAGAGCAATACAATTTTGGTTTTGATATTGCATACTCTTACGGATGTCAGCGGAAATCGAACACATCTCCGAATGTTCGAATATTCATGATGGCATTTGCACAGAATATTCAATGAAACCTCATATTTTATGCCATTTTAATTGCTTTAATTTCGAACATTTCGCTAAAGAATTTTGCTTCAATCAGTGGGTTCTCTGACGACAGCTGTCTCGATAATTGATAATTTGTAGTACGGTAGGATGTGGGGTTGTTCAATATAGTGGAGTGCCGTCTTGTACCATGTACCATGCCAACAAATGCCAAAGTCACAAATAATGAGCACAAATTCCGCTGTTTATAGAATTAATGCTCATCAATACACGAGTACATGGAATAAAAGCAAGGACCCGGATAGGGATAGGGACTCCACTCCCCCTACTAAGACATTGCCTCTGTCTTTTAGGGAGGAGGGGTGGAGGCTTTGGGGAGGGGGGGAGGGAGGCGCGGTCTCTTCAACAAATTGCGACAACTTACAAAAAAGCAGGCCATGCTGCTGCTGCTTCTCGCATTCGCTGTTCATTTGCGGACAATGCTCCTTGGGATGTCTTTTCTTTCTTGGTTTTTCTTTAGTCTTCTTTGTGTTTTTTTTTGTTTTTTTTATTATTGGTCGCACACAACGTTACAGTTAAATGGCGGCTTTTGCGGCCTAACTTCTTTTTTTGTGGTATTTTCTTTTTGTTTGGGCCAGAGAGAGATTTTTTGAGAATTGGCTCTTAAGAGACTTTTTACAAAATTTGCATAAGCCGTGGCACACAGTTTTCAAAACTGATTGCCGCTACTTTATTATCACGTAATGCCACAAAAAAAAAGTGTCAAGGGGCAACGGGGCAACGGGGCAACGGGGCAACGGGGGCAAGCGGATCGGATTGGATCCCGTTCCGGGTGCTTGCCTTTTGTATTATCACTCGACTCTCGGCATCAAAATCAGAGATTCGGTCGGACGCAGACCCGTCGTCGTCTTTAGTTCCGTGTCTCCGTTCCGTTTCGGGATATCGCTATCTTCGGTGTTTCAGTGTCTCGGTGTCTCGGTGTCTCGGTGTCAGTGTCGGTAACGGTGTCGCTCTGCGTTTTCCATTTTGTCCACCCCGTGACGAAAGAAAACACACACACACACAAGGCGGCAGGCAGTTTCCGCCGTAATCGTCCTGTTTGACGCGCGCACGACTGAGTACTGAAGGAAGGAGCAGCAACAGCAGCAGCAGCAGCATCCAAGCTACAGCCTTTAGCCACACGGGCGACAAAGCTACAAAAAATACGACGCTCTCTGTGGTTCGGGCATCTCCCGAATGTGTACTAAAAAAGGGCGGCACTGACAGAGAGAGAGAGAGAGAGAGAGAGAGCATTTTGTCTGCAAAGAGCAGACGACTACCCGAAGGCGGCTGGAGTATGTTTCTGTGGCAGATGCAAAAGTGTTACTGACCTAGTAACCGTTTTATATTCAAGTTTACTCTTTGGCCAAGAGAGCAACAGCAGAAGGAGAAACAGCAGCAGCAGCAACAGCAGCAGCAGCAACAGCAGCACCCAAAGAGTGGTAAAAACTTGTCGCTTTGGCCTTTTGCAATGCCTGTATGCCAATATTGGCAATTGTTGCTGTTGCTGTTGCTGCCACCAAAGCCATGTCCAAAGAATGCTTAAACGGAGTTCCACAAGAATCGGCTTATATTTAAGCGATTTAATGGTTTAATCGCCTGGCAATGGCAATTATCAGCGAAACCCACAGAGCGTTTTACATGGCTACAATAATTGTGTTGTATGTTTCTGAAGGGCGGGGGCCTAAATGTCAGAGCAAGGCTGAGAGGGGTCACCTTCTACAGCTATCATGCTCCGCCGAGCGGGGACATAGCGCGCTTTCGAAGGATACTGTCAAATATAGTGGAAGATGCGCGCGGAAGAGCTCCCCTAATGATAGCGGGAGACTTTAATGCGTGGTCCGTGGAGTGGGGCAGCAAGGAAACTAACGCCAGAGGCACGTGTCTGCTCGAGGAATTAGCGTTCTTGGACGTAATACTTGCAAACGATAGCAGGAAGCTAACCTACTTCAAGGCAGGACGAGGATGTATTCTCGACCTAACCTTCATGAGCGTCTCACTCTGTAGGAGATCTACTTGGAGAGTAAGCGAGGAGTTTACATTCAGCGACCACCAAGCGATCCATTTCGACTGCGGAGAAGCAACGAAAAATAACGAGCCAAGACTACCGGACCTAAATGGAAGGATGACCACCTGGATGTGGTCACGGATCACGGAGTGTCTGCGCATCGCCATCTGAAGCCCAGCGCGGGAAACAGCAGAGGGCCTGGTTCAGAAACTGGCAAAACTCATGGAGGAGGTGTGCGATGCGGCAATGCCAAGAAGGAAGCCGTGCAAAAAAGGAGCACCCTGCTACTGGTGGAATACGGAGATCAACCAGCTCAGGAATGCCTGCCTACGAGCAAGAAGGTGCTACCAGAGAGCATGAGTTCGCTTTGAGTTCGACACTAGGGGGGAGGAACTCCGAGCAGCAAAAGCCCTTAAGCGAGCCTGCTTCAGGCAGATTTGCGGAAGGCTGACGTCAACCCTTGGGGGACGGCATACAAGGTCGTCATCAAGAAGATAAGGAGCCAGTCAACGCCGGAAGCGACGTGGCCGGTCCTGCTTGGTAGCATTGTGGGGGCCCTATTCCCACAGCATCCATATCGGGAGGAGAGCTTCCCGCGCCAAGACCTCGAGCTGTGAAAGCGGCCACCAGGAGAACTGGAGACAAAAGGCACCAGGACCGGACGGGATCCCAAATAAGGCCTTAAAGCTTAGAGCAACCCCCAGACCAGATGTTCAAAAGATGCCTACGGGAAGGAGTTTTTCCAGAGCAGTGGAAATTGCAGCGGTTTTCCCTCTGCCCAAAGGAAATAATCCCCTGGAGGAACCATCTTGATACCGGCCAATATATTTGTTCGATATTGTCGGCAAAATCTTGGAGAGAATCATTCAATCAGATTCCCAATACGGATTTCGGAAGGCCATCAAAGCAGTCACCGGCATCGCGTCCAGAACGATCGAGGAAACCAAATGGAGATTTGGCACAAAGGAGTACTGCGCGGTGGTGACCTTGGATATCCGTAGTGCGTTCAACTCGGCGACCTGGACTCGGGTAAATGAGGCTCTCGGGAGAATTGGAATTCCCACCAGCCTGCTTTGGATAATAGCCAGTTATCTGTCTGGTAGGGTACTGAGGTACGAGACGGAGGATGGACCAAAGCTCTATAGGGTGACAGCCGGAGTTCCACAGGGATCAGTCTTAGGACCTCTACTGTGGAAAATAATGTACGACGACGTCCTGAGACTCCAGCTCCCGCAGGGATGCACGTTAGTCGGTTTCGCTGACGACCTTTAGGTGGGTAATGCGACGATCAAGTCGCAGGAGTCAATCAGGTACCTAGTCGTAATGCTGGACAACAGACTGAACTACCGGTCTCATATTGAGTCCGTGAGTCAAAAAGCCTCCCGGATGCAGGAGGCAAGGATGCTTCCCAAAATAGGTGGACCCAAGGCAGGTCGACGCCTACTCCTGGCTAGAGTATTGACGTCGATTCTGCTATACGTTGCGCCGGTGTGGTCTTCAACCCTATCTGGCAACATGAGTCTTCGAAGGAAGATGTCAGTGCCATACAGACTCTGCGCTCTTCGAGTAGCGTCCGGGTATAGGACTGTGTCGGAAACCGCAGCCCTGGTCCTCGCGGCCATCATACCGCTGGATATACTAGCGATAGAGATGACGCAGGTATATGCAGCGCGTACAGAGATGCGAACAACCGCATCGGTAAAGACCATACGAGCGTCGATAGTAAAATGGCAGCGTTTATCTTTCAGATGGTTTTTTTTTTGTTTGTTATTTTTTTTTTTGGCATTACAATAAACGTTATTAGACACTTTTTTTCTTTAATTTTTGGTATGGGTGGCACTCATATTTTTCCATTGAAATGGCAGACGACCTCTGGCATACATATGCCGCACAGCAACAGCAACAGCAACAGCAACGGGGGCACCCACGTATCGTTGAGTCTCTCCTGCTGCTGCTTATCCTTGCCTGAAATTCCGCATCATGCAGTGCAAACACTTGTTAATTACTTTTATTATATCCACAGATTCACAGATCCACAGCTTCAGTTGCACAGTCACGCAATTCATCCACGGATGGTGGTGGCACCCTCCCGATGCCATGTGGCAGGTGGGCGAATGGCATTATTGCCTGTTGCTTTTGCTTTTATCGGAGTGCCAGTACCAGTGCCAGTGCCAGTGCCAGTGCCAGTCTCTGCCCCATTGCCCCTTACCAAAGCTGATGTGGTCGGCCGTAAACATGCGGCAACGGCAGCGGCAGCGGCAGTCCTCTTTCTGGATGGGGCACACGGTACACGGAAGTAATTGCAATCAGCACCTTGGAAACTGGCAGCGGCAGGCATCCCCCCAAAAAAGACGGACCATCCATTGCTAGAGAAGATGTATTTATTTATGAAAAAGGCAGAGGCGCCACTTACGTTGCTTCTGCTGTATAACAGGCGATGCGTGCTTAACACCCGAATGCCACACGCGGCATCTTTTCGCGGACCACTCATAGATCAAGCGAATGAATTTGATATTTTATTGCGGAATAATGACAGATCCTACCCTGCCTGCCACAAGTTGTACACGGGTGTGCTTGGGTAAATTTCTCTAAAGAATAGAGTCTCCATCTGGTGGCAGGCTTTCTGGTGTTAAATGGTGACATGTGGCACGGTAGTACGGCTGACCAGACCAGCTGCAATATAAATGCTAATTAAGAATTCTTAATTGTAATTTCTTTTTGCCACAAGAGAGAGAGAGAGAGAGAGAGAGAGAGAGAGAGAGAGAGAGAGAGAGAGAGCGAGGCCTACTACTTCATTAAGCGGCAAAACTGTCGAATTTGCCTGGGTGTAATGGTGCGTATGTGCCCCCTGGCCCACACACACACACACACACACACACACACACACACACACACACTCACTTATGCCACACACCTCTTGGGCTCGTTGTCTAAAGTCAATTTTGCAGCATTACGATTGCCACAAATTATGCGGCGGGTGGCTGGTTTGGGGCATGTGGCTTATTCCATGTGGAAATTAACGCGAATTGTGGCACTAACCAAATGATTGGCATTGTTTTCGTCGCATGTCACGAATTGAGAGTCCAATTGAAATCAAATATGCAACAATTCAGACAGTGATAGAGCCGTCAGAAGGGGCCGGGGCAGGGGCAGGGGCAGTGGCAGGGCGGAGCGATCACAGGTCACAGGTCGATTGCCTGTCACTTGAGATGCGTTCCGTGTGTCAGAGTCCATGTCCATCCATCCATCCATCCATCCATCCATCCATCCACAGAGAGGAGTGTGGTAATAATTTAGCAACTAATTAAGCGACGGAAATGAAAGAGGATACGCAGATACACAGACACAGACTATTTTCCACATAGAGAGAGTAAGGGAGAGGGAGAGCTACGCTTTTCCAATTAAATTTATAACTTATTTATGGTTGTGGCAGCCACAAGTAATCTTCTTTCGTTGGTATTAGGCGATGTAATAAAAATGATTGAAATATAATTGAGAATTGACATAAAAGTCAACACACACACACACACACACACACACACACACACACACACTGCCACACCCACAGAGACAGAGAGAGAGAGAGAGAGAGCAAGACAGAAAAACACATTCGTTCTATTCGTAACTTATAAAATCCGGGGCAATCCTTGGCTTTTGAGGCAGGGAGCCGGCAATGGCAGTGGCAGTGGCAGTGGCAGTGGCAGTGGCACTTACAATCAACGATTACCTTTCACACCTGCCATTGTGAAAATAAGCCATAAGCGGAAATTACATCAAAAGGATATTGTTATATCGATGAGGCAAGCAGCAGCAGGAGCAGCAGCAAAAAGGGAGCAGATGGACCTGGAGACGCGGGAGCACCAGCTGTAGCTGAAGGAGCCACCAGCTGTAGCCCGAAAAAGCATCGCAAAATAGCAAAATAGCAAAAGAGAGAGAGAAAAAATAAAGTATGGAGCAAAAGGTGCCATAAAATAAATAACATAAGAAAGAAACCAAATAAACATTTTGGCAAAAGGCAAAAGTCGATCCAGAATCCAGAATCCAGAATCCAGAAGCCAGGAACCCAGGGAGCCTATCTTTTGGGAGGCGTGGGAGTGGGAGTGCGAGTGGGTTTTTGGGCGGTTGTTTTGGCATAAAATAGACTTATCCTAATGAAAAAAGTCTTGCAGGCACATGTTAAGTAAGATATGTGGATACCATGAGGCACTGGAGGGATGGGGGGGGAAGTAGGCGCAGGCAAGGCTAAAAACTGGAACCACCGAAGCCCCAAAGCGAAGGACGAGTCCTAGCCCCCGTCTCAAGTGTCTCGTAGGGTCGTTGGGGGGGGGATGGGGGATGGGGGATAAGTAGTATCTTGAAGGCGTTGAAACGTTAAAAGTTAAAACCAATGGCAATGGCAATGGCAAATAGTGAAAGCAGCACCCCTAAGCGGCTTATAGGAGGGAATGGCAATGGCAATGGCAATGGCAACGGGAACTATATTCATCCCCAGACATCAAGCAGAAGAAGCAGCAGCAGCAGCAGCAGCAGCAGCAGCAGAAGATCCTTCTTGTAGGATATGCCGTATTCCATGTTTTCCCTCCTCCGGATATGATAAGAATTTAAATTGAAATAGTTTTTACCTTCTCTTGTTGATGACTAATTTTGTAATTTATGCAAAAGGAGGCTCTGGCTCTGGCTCTGGCTCTGGCCCTGGCTCTAGCTTCGCAATTTACATAAGCAAATGAATGCCTTACCCAAAGAGAGAGACAGAAACGTGCACCAGACCCTTGCCTCTAGTGTGTGTGTTTGTGGCACAAAAACACACACAAAAACTTCAAACAGGTAAGCGGCATAAAGAATTCACATCCGTATTCCGTGCATTCCTTACTTCTTTTTGGGTCAATTGTTGGACAGAGCCGAGAACCTATGGCCATTTCAGGCTTGAGAAAAAGCCTCTTGAAACCACTCAAGTGGTCGCGGGCGGGCGAGCCTTTTGGCGAGCTTCATTTTTGTCCGTAGGTGGCCTCGTAGTAGTCCTTTTGTCTTAGCCTGCGGTGCGGGAAATGTTTGCACTGGGCATTGCCATTGTGTCAGTGACAGTCCTAGCAGGCGACAGGCAAAAGCCAAAAGGAGTCAAGTGTTCATTATGCTTCATGCTTGAAGATGCCACGGCTGCCGTTGCCGCTGCCGCTGCCGCTGCCGCTGCCGCTGATACTTGAGCTGTGTGAAAAACTGAAGAAGCCACTAGCAGATAAGCAACGCGATGGGGGGCGGGAAAGAAACGGGGTAAATAGAAAAGCACCATAGAGAGAGAGAGAGAGAGAGAGAGAGAGAGGGAGAGAGAGAGAGATGGAGAGGGAGACAGACTGTGGTGGCAGCTGCTTCTTGTGGCAGTTGCAGTTGCAGCCATTCCATTGTTATTATTCTGACTGCTCGAGTGGCACCCTCCTCCCCCCACCACCAGTCTGCAGATCTGTCTGTTTGATTATTTTTCGAGCAGAATTTAATTAGCAATTGAAGGAAGTTACAGTTACTGTTACTATAACAGAGAACAGTTACAATTACAAAATTTAATGCATAAATCAAATGACAGCGACACTTTATTTGGGAAAGGAAGTGCCCGCAGGGCACGGCACGGACTCCCAACGACCTAATTGCCAAATGACCTGCATTTTTGTGCTCAAGATACAACGATGGAGTGGCTGCGGGGGCACGGCAACGGCAACGGCAACGGCAACAAGCGGAAGAAACGGGAGAAAAACAAAAATAAACAAAACGCCATCGTGAAAACTGTTATGGGCTCTGTGTCTCTAGTACCCATTGTTAATCAGTGTGAGATTGTGGGGGTATGATGAGCTGTAGGGAATCGGTGGATTTCGGATTTGGAGCTGGAGCCGGGGAAGTTCAAGAGACAAAGGAGTGGAAGAATGATGATGCTGAATGACTGTCAATCATCGAACTGCATTAAGTGTAATCGAACCCCTAAGAAAAGTACACTTCCAACTCGAATCAAGGTTCAGCTGCAACCTGCTTGTTGTATGTGCGCTCAAACGTAATGAAAATTTCGAGATCAAACATGTTCGAGGCCGGACTAAATTTAGGAGTTCGTTGCCGTTTCCGGTTGGTTGTGCTAACGATCAAATCGAACTCGAACTCGAACTGGAACTGGAAGCGTCGAATTGTTTCGATCAGACCTTCTGCTGGAACCAGTAACATGATCGGGTGAATCAAACATGTTCGATTTAAACACTACACTAACCAAACCATTTGACTCTCTCTCTGATCCTTGGAAATTCCAGGGGTATGACATAGGTCCTTTCGTTTTTCTTGCGATTGCCACCTTTTCATTTCTTGTTTCAGTGCCTGGCGGCTCGCGGCATGTTTTTCATTTTCCTTTTCAATTACACCACCGCGAAACGACGTTCGCTCTGTTGGCGCATTTCTCATATATATGTATGTACATCTTTCTTTTTTTTTTTTTTTTTTGGAGGTCTGGACAGGATTGTTTGTGTATGGGGGGGGAGGGCATGGAGTGGAGTTGTGGGACTGGTGCCAGGTCGTAGATCCTTCCGCGGCTCCTTGCACGGCTCCATGCATTTAAGTCTAATTGCGAAGGGTCGGCAGCTGATGCTGATGCTGCTGCATTGTCTGCGATATGATATTTCGCTTCGTTTTGGACTTCAGCGGGGGCTTAGGGCTAAGCGCATCAGCGTTCTCAGTTTAAGCCTTTTTTCATCTGCCAGTTGGGGATTGAAGAAGGGCGACGCGACTAAGAGGATGAGGAGGAGTAGCAGTAGGAGTGGGAGCAGGAGCAGGAGCAGGAGCAGAGTGTAATAAGGAAATCAAAAGTTTCACGCAAAAATATTGAGGGTAGGAAATGGCCAACAAATGGCTCTGAAGATCGACCAAAAACTGGCCGACGGATGTCGCCTAAAGTGCTCCACTTCCGTTGGTCGTTCACTGTACTATCATTGCTGAGAAAGACAGAGAGAGAATGAGAGAGATACAAATTGATGGCCCTATATCTTAGCCTGGCCTCGACTCCATCTGCAGTCCATCTCCATCTGTATTGGCCATTCTACCGCGTGGCTATATCTAATAAACCAAATTTACGTTAGCTCATTAAAATTGCAGTCGTGCCAAAAGTTCTTGCCCCCGCCGCCGCTGCCACCTCCTAGTGTGCGTGAACATTTTCGTACTGCGGATGCAATAAAGTGCAGGATTTATGTCTCCTGCCTGCCTGCCTGCCTGCCTGCCTGCCTGCCTGCCTGTCCGAATGCCTGTCTCTGCCGCCTAGCAATTGAATTAAATTTCCACATTGCAGCCACAATCGCGTGACGTCTTGAGGGGGTGCCACGCAGGACGACGACTGTCCTGTCTGCAGTAATAACTGTAATTTTTGGCAAATGCGAAAGCCCTCCCCATCATACGGCAACATTTGACTCGTCCTTTCCTTGCAATTCCTTCAGCTTGAGGATCCTTTTGTGTGTGCAGTCACATTACAATATGTTCGTCCAGAGTCCTGTGCATGATATGTTTCTTAATATATGCACACAGACACCCAAAAATCTTCTCCCTTTAACATTTCAAAGATCCTTTCCTTTCGTTCTGCTCTGGTGTCTAGTGTCTGGTTTTGTCATTTTGCGCCATGAATTACTTAGGCAGCAGCAGCAGGACAATTTATTGTTGCATGCATTGGCATTAGTTATTACGATTAAATGTAATTATTTCTATGCCAAGCAGCCATTGAGACTAGCAACTATGTGTATTCGTATTCATTCATCTATTCACCTGCTTTAAGGTATTTACTCTTGCAAATTCCTTATTTAAATTCGCTCTAACCTGTAGGAAAGGAATGCTGGTCTGGCAATGCAGTCCGGGGTTTGAGGGGAACAGAAATCCATAATTAAATATGCAAAATAAGTGACAATGTTTCAAGTTATTAAAATCGAAATTGTTGCGCGCAAATTAATTTACAATATCACTCGAGGGATTTGCCGATAGGCAACCAAAAGAGAAGAACAAAAAAATTTGAATTAAATAAATAAACAGTCGAAACGTTTGGGAAGACTCTAATACCCCGTAATTGGGTAATTGTATATTCAGCCTAAAAGTATGCATTGAAAAGCTTCTGTTCAACGAGCCAAATGTTACTTACTTATCCGATCGAAACCAGTTCTGGAATCTGGTATATATTCTGCGTTTGCGGATTAAAAAAAAAAAAACAAATCGAAAAAACTGAACAACCCTATACACCCGTTAGCACTCTCTTCGATTACAGGGTATCAATATAGATAGACTGCAAATCAGCTTATGTCCGTGTGCTAAATTTTAATTTTTAATTTTTTTTTGTGTTTTGTCAGGACTATTAATAATTTATCCCGTGATATATTCATCATTCATCTGTGGCTCTAAAAATTTCTACGGCAATTCTTTAAATTTTTGAACACTTTGGTCGGGGTCAGGAGCGGGGCAGAGGCAGAGGCGTAAACAGGAGCGGCGGGTGCTGGCGGAAGCTTCTGCTGATTTTTGGCAAGCAAATTCCATTGAATTTTGCTTTCGAAATTTATGGTTTAGAAAAATGTTGCCAAAAACTAGAACAAAATGGGTGGGGCCGGGTGCCGGGTGCCGGGGCCGCCAGCAGAGATAATAGCTTTTGATTACAGTTTATGGATGTCGCCTTTAGCTTTTGGTAGAGTCCCCTCCAAAAACTTCACTTCACCCCCCAGCCTTTGGGTGATGGTGGGTGGGCGACACAATGGCGACAGCAACTAGGACTTTCCACTAGGACTAGCTCTGTTGCTGGGGCTTAGGTTTTTTGTGTGTGTGTGTGTGTGTGCGAAATGGGGGAAAATGTATGGCAGGCGTTTGCAATTATTGAAATTGTTCCATGGCCCAGACCCGACCAGAATCCAATTGACTTTTATGCAAATGAAATTACGCGATTGCCTTTCGTTTTTCTGCCATTCCCGGAGTTCGCTTTCGCTTCGGCATTGATTTTTATTTACCGCTCTCTAGAAAAATTAAGTGCAAAAACAGTGGAAAAACACGGCGGAGCCACATTTTCATAACGTAAGTGAATAGAAAATTGAATCAAATCTAATAATAAATGCTTTTATGCAGCCCTTAAGCACTCTGAAAAGATGACGACAATGCAGACGACTACGACGACGACGACTACGACGACGAGGATGGTCATGAAGCGGGGGATGGGGGGACGGGGGACGGGGGCGATGCTGATGGTGATGGTGCTGCGGATGGTGTCCTCTATTTTGTCCCTTTAGCCCAGAGATTGGTGTCGCTCCGACATGCTCCAATAGCCAAAGCAATGTGCAATGTCGTTGCCTCCTTGGCTTGGGCTTTGGCTTTGGCTTTGGTTTTGTTTTGCCCGCTAGCAGAGAGCATGCATGAATGGCAGCAGCAGCAGCAGCAGCAGCAGGATGGGAGAGTGTATTAGTGTGTGGCATGCCCCATTTGGCTGGCTGCTGGCGTCTGCTGCTGCTGTTTGTTGAGTTTCTCTGTCTCTCTCAGCAGTTACTTAAGCATGTGGCCCGCGCTGCAAAGTTTTTGCATGTCCCTTGGCCGCCTGTCTTTCAATTTGATTTGGCCCCAGTCCTTAAACAGTCCTTAAATGAGTTTTAATTCTGCTGTCTTTGTTGTCTGACTGGTCTGTCTCTCTGGTCCATCTTTTAACTACTACTTTGACTTGCAATTCATTTAGCTTTTGCATTGCAAATGAAACAGACACACACCTGGTGCAGCCTATCCCAGTCCCTGCTCCTGCTCCTGCTGCTGCTCCTGTCACGAGACAGACCAAGATGAAGTGCTCTCGCTGTGAATTGTGGCTTTCTTCCATAGTTATCCATTTCATATGGCAGCCTGGCAGCCTGACAGGGCAGGCTCCTGCCTCCTGCCTCCTGCTCCTCAATTTTAATATTTCAGAAACACAGGGAAACAAAAGCCATTTGGTCCGGCCATAAAATGAGCTCTGCTTCTACAAATTGATGCCTTTCCTTGGGCTCTACGAGCACGTGGCTTTCGAAAATAAAGGTGCGTGAATTTAAGAGCTTCCGAAGATGTGCGAGACTCCACTCTTGCATCGTAAATGATGCAATAAACATCTGATGAGAGCTAGGCGAAAATTTAAAGAGGTTTGGGCATCCAAATAAATGTTGGAATAACTCTATAAAACATCCATAAATTCTCATTTCATATTTTGCCACTTTATTGATATGAACTGAACTTTAGCTGCACATAAATTGGCAGAGGCAAAGCAGAAGCAGCCATCGTTTATCAGTCGCCATTCGCGATTCATAGAAATTCATTTTTACAGCTGCTCCTGCTCCTGCTCCTCCTGCAACTGCTTTATGGCCAGCCAGCCACTTGGCAGTGGCATCCAGGGTCTTTATTTATTAGTTGGACTTTTGAAAATATCGCATATTTATATTGTATTCATTGTGGCTGCTTCTGTTGGTGTTGCTGCCTGCCTGCCTGCCTGCCTGCCTGCCTGCCTGCCTGCTTTAATATTTATTTCCGCTTCTGCTGTCTCCATCTCCCTCTCCTTCTGGCTGTAGTTTTGTTTGTGCAACTCGGTAGTCCCTCAAGCTTTCTCTCTCTGCCTCTCTGCCTCTCTGCCGCTCTGCAGCTCTGCAGCTGTGTACTCATTACTTCACTTGCGGCGTACGTAATTCAAGTTGGGGGATACGGAAGCGAAAACACACACACACAGTTACTTGTACACACACACACACGGATACAAGCACAAACAGGGCGACAATTGAGAATGACACAGTTTTGTCGCCCTCTATGTGTGTGTGTGTTTTTTATGCACCCTGTACTCAAAGAGGTACGTTCGGGTAAATAAAACTTCTGTAGATAAAGTATATATAATATATATTATATGTATATAATATATTCTTGATATAAGAAAGATATGGTATAAGCAAGTGCAGAATCATAAAGAATGATCATATCTACTAGTTTACAAAATCTGATTAAAATCGATTTATTTTTATGGCCAAAATGAACAAAACAAGATGTCATTTGGCTAATTGAACACCTGAGCTCTTCGAACCAAATTTTCAGTGCATACTTTTAGGATGCATATGCAAATCAATTACTGGGTATTATAGGGTAACCCTCGTTGCCAATTATTGTCTTTTTATCCGAATTATTGTATACATATATATTATTTTCTCACTGGAAACTGGAACTGGTCTTCGTCGTCGTCGTCGTCGTCGTCGTCGTCGTCGGCAGCAGTGTTGTGTCCCGCTACTAAAGATTTATGTGTTAAATGCTGCCGCTATTGCTGCTGTTTCAAATGTAATTTACAGACAGAGCCTGTGTAAATTTATGCCAGCCCCCAAGCCAGAGAGGCCGAGCCGAACCCCCGAGATCCAGACGCTGTCTGAGCGTTTTTTAAAAGCTCTGGCGATAACAAAAATCAAATAAACTTCCATATGAATTTCACAAAAATAATAATGTTTTCCAGCGGAAAATGCTGGCAAATTGATGCAATTACGGGTGCGTGGGTGGGTGGCTGGGAAAACTAAACGGATTACTAAAACATGTTGGTGGCGCCTGAAATTGTCTAGTTTTCGCTGTGTGTTTTTCTGTCAAATGTCATATACCGAGGCGGTGTGCGTCGAGGTTGCGCCTCTCAGACTCTTCACTTGGGCTTGGGCTTTAGTTGATGGCCCAGACATGCCAGACATACGCTCGCACTTCAAAACTGACATTTGGACGTTTTTTCCCAGGGTCTACCCACGGGCCATGGCCATGATGGCCCAACCTCTGGCATGCCTGTGCCACTGGCTTCCTCTATGGTTCCAGTTCTTTTTGTTTCTTTTTACGCTTTGACTCCATTTTCGTTATCCTTTTTAGATATTCATATTTTGCCATTGATGATATTTTCACTACTTTCGTATGCATTACACGTACGGAATCCACACACACACATACACACTCACACATACACACTCACACTATGTATGTCTGTAGCTTTGTGCAGATGTGTGTTGGTGTGTGCGTGTGAGGGGTCCGGAGGGGTTCTGCCTCTTTTTGGGGCGTGTATTAACTCTACCCGGCCGTGTGCGTTCGTTCTGTCCCTGTGTCTCTCTCTGGCTCTGTTTGTGTTTGTGTGTGTGTGTGTGTGAGAAATTTGCATATTTTTTGACTTAACACATCCTTCAAAAATTGCGAAACGCGTTTGCGATAGCTTTGGCATTTCCTTGACGTCTTTCCGCTTCACTCTTCCAGCATTTTTCCTTGACTTTTTTCGGGGGGCTTTTATTTGCTTTTTGCTTGTGTTTTTTTCCATTCGCTTTGGGGGTCTACAAATAGTTCAAAAGTTAAATACATTAAAGGGAAAGTGAGAGATGCTTTAAAATGTATTCAAGTCTCGTTCTCTCTCTCTCTCTCTGTCTCTCTTTTGATGGGACTCTCGTGTATGTAGACAGAATTGAATTGGCCTTTTCCCCTAGTGGCCTGGACTGGACATTTGTGTGTCTGTCTGTCTGAGTCTCATGTAAATTGATTTCACAGTCACTTTAACTATCTTTTCGCGTGGTATTTAAATTTCATTCCGAGTCAAGAAAACAGCCACAAGGATGTAAAGCCTTGGGGGGATGTATGCTGGGTGCTCTCAAGACAAGTGGCGCTAATCCTTGACTTTGCTGCTAATGCACGTCGTATGTCAAACACCAAAAACGTTTACTCCCCATGCCCCAACTCCTCCCCCATACCCATCTCCCCCCCTCTGCCAACCCGCACAAGTAACGCAATTTATATGCCCTTTTCAGTGGCTGCTGCTGCTGCTGCTGCTGATGCTGCTGCTGCTGCTGATGCTGCTGCTCTGTTTGTCTTGGCAGAGCGTCTTGTTCGTCGTCTCTCTGTCGCCTCTCCTTCTCGGCCCTCCTCTATGCCGCTTTGTATGCCATGCATTTTTCTGCACTTTTGACTTTTAAGCGTGCACTTGGCCAAGGCTCTGCCTGCCTCCTGCCTGCCTGCCTGCCTGCCTGCCTGCCTGCATCTCCATGGCAGAGCTCGTTTTCTGAACGCGTTGTTTGTCTTAAGGGATATGTATGCTTCCCTGCATCCCAGACTCAATCTTCCTCTCTGCCTCCTCTCACTCTCTCTCTTCCTCTCTACCTCTCTCTCTCTTTCCGCTGCTGCAGCACTCTGCCGTAGGCATTTTGATAAGAAAAACAAACAGGAAAAACACTCACACACATACATACTCGTAGTCTCGTACTCGTATTCTCGCATAGTGGAGCTCTGGCGCTCTCAAGTGTCATTTATGCGTTTTAATGCTGGGGGAATTTAATTTTCAAATTAAGTAAATAAGTTTGTGTAAAAAGTTTTGTGTGGATCTTCTTCTTATGGGATGGCCCTGCCCTGCCCTGCCCTGCCCTGCGTCCCATTTGGCTGCTCATTTTAGTTGCTGCTGCAGTAGTAAACTTTTTGCATTGACAGTTTTCCCAGAGAGAGAGAGAGAGAGAGAGAGAGAGAGAAAGAGCATACTTAACGGCATAAGAGACACTTGAAACATAAGCGAAATTATGTTATATTATATATTATATTTATATGCATTAGAGCTCTGCATGAATGGCAACAAAAACCGGCATTGTAATTAACAATGCGCAAAATGAATTGAATGAATTCGAATGGTACGCCGATAGAGTTTGAGTGAGTAAGTGCAATGACATATGTACATATGTTTGTATAGCTCCTACACACAACATTCAAACAATGTGGCACGAATTGAATGAATTGAGTGAGGAGAGGGGCTGTTTCCAAATTCATTCGAGTGCATTTTATTTTGTTTTAAAGGAAATATAGGAGTTTTTGTGGTAGAATGATAAAATAGTTGAATTTTCAAATTTTTTGAATTCTAAGTTTAAAAATAGCTATCAAATAGCTGATTTGGCAACAGTGCAGTCTCAGCATTTCAGTTGTTGATAAGGAAAAGAAGAACAAGAAAAAAGAAAAGCCCGAGCAGAGTGCGCAGGCAACAATTCGGGTAATTCGAATGTCTTAAGCTATTCCGTCGCATTCATTCGAACTCACACACACTCGTATTCCTATAGACTCAATTCATTGTGTGCGTCGCACTCATTCAACTCAATTCAATTCGAATGCATTCTATTGGACTTATGTTTTGAGTGGAGCCATATAGATCTCCAGTACATACATACATACATATGTAATATGTGCATACATATGTACATATATATGTAAGTGCTCGAAGCAAGGTTACCCTTTTATATTTGCATCCTCCCTTGCGTATTTTTATTCGATTTAAAATTGATTCTTTAAGCACACCTCCTTCAGAGAGAGAGAGAGAGAGAGAGAGAGAGAGAGAAAGAGAGAGCCTCGATTCCGTTTTGGCTCGCCCTCAGTTGTTCATCTGACTGCACATAATGGCAGAGATACGTTGGCGACGCGTCCTCGCTTTGAAGTAATTTTCGATACGTTTATAGATTGCTTTTTCGCCACCCACATCCCCTCTAGAAGCAGCAGCAGCAGAAGAAGCAGCAGAGGAGCCTCCTCCATTCGGCTTTTGGCATTTCCAGGCAATTTTCTTTAGCTCCCATTGGCTATTGTATCCAATTTGCAATTATGTTTCAATCAATTTTATTGCCATCTAATCTGCGGAACAGAATAGATTGCTTTTTTGTTCCCGGGGATCATAGCGAAACCATCACCTGCTCCCGGGGCAACCCAAGACGAGGATACTACTACTCGTACAAGTGTACGATTTTAAATTCCAATTGCGAGAGCATTGGACCAGCGACTATTTATGCTACTTGGCCTCTTGACTTTCTGCTATCTCTCTCTCCCTGCACTCTGCCCTCTTTGCCCTGGGCAATTGTCACTTTGTCTTGTTAGGCTCAAGTGCGGAATAAATTGGAATATCACCCGTAAATGGCGTTGCTTGTTAGCCATGTGACGTGTGCCGTGTGCCGTGTGCCGTGTGCAGTGCTAATAAGACTTAAAAGTCACACAAATCCCCGCTTGGAGACTCATTACGGACGCATCCATTCCCCATGTGTGTGTGTGTGTGTGTGTGTGTGTGTTTGTGTGTGCATCCAGCCGGGAGAAATGACAGCCGGGAGGCGTAGAGACGTCGCCTGCTGCATGCAGCTAATTGGCTCTGGACTCGGGAATTCTCGGTCCAGCTGCCACCGCAACTATTTTCGTAACAAAATAAGAGCCCACAGCTGGTGTTGCAAAAAGTAAGCTACCAGACTAAATGAGGTTTAGATACTCTTTTTTGTTTATAGCCGATACTCAAAAAGAGTAAAGGGGTATATTCGATTTGTGGGGAAAGTGGATGTGTGTACCGTCCAGAAGGAAGCGTTTCCGACCCCATAAAGTACATATATTCTTGATCCGTAGCAATAGCCGAGTCGATTGAGCCATGTCTGTCTGTTCGTCTTGTTTGACGCATAGTTCTCAGAGACTATATGACCTAGAGCAACGAAATTTTGTATCCAGACTCCTGTGATATTACACTGAATCAAGTTTGTTTCAAAATTTTGCCCCGCCCCTTTCCTTCCCCACAGCGAATCATCCACAATTTTAAAGATACGAGAAAACCAACAATGCAGAATCGTGGAGAATGACCATACCTTCTAGACTGCCAAATCTGGATCATATCGGATTATTATTATAGCAGGTCAATCAACAAATCAATTTGCAGTGGCTACGCCAACCCAGCCACGCGCTTACTCACTCTCCCTCTCTCTCTCGCTCACACACTCTTCGTAGTACAATGTGTGCGCACTTTGGCGGAGAGAAGTCATACTATGTATCGGGTATAAATGTAAAGTCGCGGCCGTAGCAACGACTCACAACGTTCCGCCTCGCTTACAGTGGCTCACAGCTTAAATGAACCAGAGCACCTTTCACACTTAAAGTGCTATAACTTCGAAACCATCTAACCTACCACTAAAAATCAAATGTATATTGATAGACATATATTTAACCTTAATCTAAACCAACCTCATATATTTTTTAACATATTTTTAACACACTTTTAACAATTTAAAACAAAAATACTTACAAAAAATATTATTTGGTAAGCTCTCTTTATTGTTTATAGCCTTTTTCAACCTATTTTGCATCGAGTCGATCAATTTTCCTGTGATTTATCGAGTAATGTTCCCCCACTCCTCTGAAAGTGCTGTTTTAAGGTAATTTTTAACGTTTTATAATGTTTTGATCCAATATCAGCCAAAAACTCTCAATGTCTTTAATAGTCAGGCAACTGAGCCAATGAAGTCATACAGTGGAGACATTATTAAATTGGACAGTTTCGAGTAATTCCCGATTTATGTTGAGGATCGTTCTCCTGGTAAAATCAAAAACTATGTTTTATACTTAGTTTTTCGAATCTTTATTGTAGATTTTCTATATGTATCGATAGATAACATTGCTTTGTCCATGTGTCCATCAAAGAAATCCAATTCCCAACACCAGCGGCTGACCTAAGGGACCAAACATGCCCATGTCCTCATCCATGCATAACTCTATCTTGCATGTTCTTCATTTCAAGCTCGTTATTTGGCCAAAAGGGCTAGATATTTCGTTTCTTTTTATACCCGATACTCATATAACCATCTCATAAGTCTCAGCAACTAAGATTACATCTTCAAGAATTGGCTGGCATCATTCGGGGTATGTACGATGAGATAGAGTTATGCATGGAAGGTTTCGAAGTTATAGCACTTTTAAGTGTGAAAGGTGCTCTGGTTCATTTAAGCTGCGAGCCACTATATATGTAATTATTTTTCACTAAAGTTTGGAACACAAAGAATACCGATTCCGATAAAAAATAGAAAACATATACACATGTATGTACATATGTACAGTGGGTAACTTTAATATTCGGCATTTTTTTCTCAACTTCAAACGCGAATAAAATGCATAAAACTACAAAAATAAAAAATTTTAATGAGGGAATAAAGCTTGAAGTTTTACCTTTTCAGAGAGGTATATATAATAATGATTTTATTTGAAATGAATAGAGAAAATATAATTAAACAAAAAAGCTCAAAATTTGAGTTACTTTAATATTCGGTATTTTCTTATATGACCAAAACAAACCCCTTTTAATCTCTAGAAAAAAAATATAATTTTATATTTTATTATAATACCAATTATTTGTTAATGTGTTGCTTAGGCGTTTGTCATATTTTTTATGATTTTTTGGGTATATTCATGGCCGATTTTGGCCAACTCTTCCTGAAGCCGTTTCTTAAACGCGGATGTGGCCGATATTGGCGTTTTGCATACACGGCGGTACAGCTAGCTCCACAAATTTTCAATAGGGCTTAGATCAGGCGATTGGGGTTTCGCTTCCACTAATTTTGGGCAGTTATATAGCAGCCAAGACCTTACTTTATAGGCCTAATGCTTCGGGTATTTGTCCTGATGCAAGTTGAACGTGTTGCCAATGCCCATTTTCCTTGCCGTCTGTTTACAATTTTCTTTCAAAAATTTTCAGATAGTGATCTTGATTCATTATTCCTCCAATGAACACCAGATTTCCTACTCCTTTTGTCGAAATGCAGCCCCAAATCATAACGCTACCCCCGCCGTGTTTCACTGTTGGTCTGAAGTGACTCTTATGCAGCTCAGTATTTGGTTTCCGGCAACCTATAGTGTTGCCGTCACTGCCAAAAAGGTTGAATTTGCTTTCTTTTAAGAATATTACATCATCACACCAGCTTTGGTCCTTTTGGCGTACTCCTTCCTTAATTTTCGGTTGCGCTCAGAGAGCAAAGACTTTTCCTTGCAACTCGTCCGTTGTACCCATGTTTTTTTTATGGTACGTCGAATGGTTTGGGCTGAAACGGTCTTTCCGTGGTCGGCAAAGACCTCAGCTTTCAATTCCAGAAAATTTTGAAAGAAAATTGTAAACAGACGGCAAGGAAAATGGGCATTGGCAACACGTTCAACTTGCATCAGGACAAATACCCGAAGCATTAGGCCTATAAAGTAAGGTCTTGGCTGCTATATAACTGCCCAAAATTAGTGGAAGCAAAACCCCAATCGCCTGATCTAAGCCCTATTGAAAATTTGTGGAGCTAGCTGTACCGCCGTGTACGCAAAACGCCAATATCGGCCACATCCGCGTTTAAGGAACGGCTTCAGGAAGAGTTGGCCAAAATCGGCCATGAATATACCCAAAAAATCATAAAAAATATGACAAACGCCTAAGCAACACATTAACAAATAATTGGTATTATAATAAAATATAAAATTATATTTTTTTCTAGAGATTAAAAGGGGTTTGTTTTGGTCATATAAGAAAATACCGAATATTAAAGTAACTCAAATTTTGAGCTTTTTTTTGTTTAATTATATTTTCTCTATTCATTTCAAATAAAATCATTATTATATATACCTCTCTGAAAAGGTAAAACTTCAAGCTTTATTCCCTCATTAAAATTTTTTATTTTTTGTAGTTTTATGCATTTTATTCGCGTTTGAAGTTGAGAAAAAAATGCCGAATATTAAAGTTACCCACTGTATGTATAGACAGGCAGAGTTGGGTGGCTTGAATTTTTGTGTGTTTTCTTTCTGGATCTTCATCTACGAGCTTTGCTCCTCTCACGCACAATAAATGCTTTCGCAACTGCTTTTCTCAACTGCTCTCGCAGCAACAACTACAACAATAAGCCGCTACTCTCGACTCCCGATTCCAAGGTGCCCTGAGTTTGGCCTTAACTATGGATGTGGGTCGGAATAATTGCATGTTTTTATCCCTCTGTCGATCATGTCCGATCATGATCGTTTCCTTTGCGAGCTGCGCTACAAACTTGCTCTCCCAGCAACAACTATGCGCTGCACTTAGCTGAGGTGAGGACTCTCGCTCTGAGGCCTCACTCCTAGAAATTGCAAGACATTTGCAATAAGCTTAAGAATAACTAACGGGACCTCTGCCAGCAACAACAACTCTCGTTCCCAGGCCTTCCTCTCAGCAAAAAAGCATTAGGAATAACCAGCGGGACTCTATTTTGTCTTTAAATGGATGCGCTCTACCCTTCTAGAGCATAAGCCAAGCCAACAACACACGCAAGAATTGCAAAAACAAAACCGCTCTCAAATTCTCTCACCGATTACAGTTCGGAAAGAGAGAGCTAAGTCAAGTTTAAGCTCTCGGCGCAGACACATGTTTTTTCGTGTGGTGGTGTTAAAACCTTGATAAATAGTGGAAAATATTCGGAGAATGCAGTGTAGCAAGTGTTCTAAAGGAAATTCTACCCGAAAAGTGATGAAAAAATGTGTAAAAAGCCAGAGAAGTGATTAAAAGTGCTGGAAAAAGCCGTAAAAGTGCAAATCTATGTGGGGAACCATGAATCAAAAGTAAAGTAAGGAAAGGAAAAGTAAAATAAGATCACAGGAAGTGTGAAATATTTACATACATACATACATATATGTAGATACAAAACTATGTGAAAAAGGAAACAAAAAAGGCAATTGCTTCGTAGTTTTAGCGCTGCTTCCAGCGCATGAGTGGGAATATAAGTGGAAGGAAAGAAGGCAAGAGAGTAAGTGCTGGACGGACATTAACGCGGCAAGGAGTGCCAGGCGGCAAGCAGTGCAAGGCAATATGGGCAAGAAGTGAGTGAAAGTGCGTGAGTGAAAAGAAAAACAATAAAATGTACCGCAAGAGCTAAATAAAGAGCTTAAATACCAGTACGTACGACATTTACGTTGTTTCTCTTTGTTTTGTAATGAACCTCAAAGGAGAAAAGCAAAAGAGAGGAAATCCCAGAAAATTGTAGGTGAGTCTACCTTATATTATTACATATTTACATTACAGTTTTGCATTGAATTCTATATTTTGGTTGCGAAAAATGCATTTATCGAACTGCTTGAAGATGCAAAAGCATTATATCTGTGTCATATCCATCGAAAAGGCAAAGAACATACATCCTGTCGGGCATGAGAGACGAGCCTGCTGCAAAGGGTATCCAGATGTTTGGCCTCCGTGTAGAGGCCTGCCTTCGATTTAGTGATTGTGGTTCCATAAATAATTGCAATAATCGCTAACAATCGCTAGCCAAAATAAATTTAAATACTTAAACCGAAGCCCGGTTCTGCGTTCCATTGTGGGGCAGCATCGATTACATACCGTCTGGTCTGGTCGGCAGGACCCCAAATTGCATTTGGCAAAACATTTATCATCAATTAATGGCATTAGTAAATGTTTGCCTCGCAATTTCGCGCTACCGAAAAATATTATTGTTATAAATGCAAGGCCATAAATAATACCCAAAAATACTACCGTTCATTGTGTGCACATGCCCACATATGCACACACACACACACACACACACACACACACACACACACACACACACACTCGTATGAGTACGAGTACGAGTTCGAATGGAGTATTGAATGGAATGGAATTTATGGCACATTTTAAATTCAATTGGATATTGTGCGTTCTCTGCTTGTGCGGGATATTTATTTTTTAAGCCATGGGCAGAGCGTCAGCAAATATTGCTATTAATTCTTAATAATAATAGTAATAAAAGGGGAATTCCCGGTGTACCAGTTTACCAGTGCCCCAGTGTCTGTCTGTCCGACAGATGACGACTGGCTCTGCTCCACTAAGGGCTGCATTTTATTTATGGCATTGCATTTTTCACTTTTATTGTTTTTAAATTTATTTATTAAAATATTTTTCATTTTGCGGCTTAAGAGAATATTTATATGTAAAGCCTCTCATGCCTCTCCTGCCTCTCCTGCCTATACTGCCTCACTCCCTCTCTCTTTCTCTTTCTCTCCCTTTCTCGCCAATACCTTGAAATAAGTTTTGTAAATTATTGTAGCATGTGCCAGAGTGGGTAGGGTTGAGTGTTGCTG
This sequence comes from Drosophila lowei, assembly GCA_008121275.1. Taxonomy (NCBI): domain Eukaryota; kingdom Metazoa; phylum Arthropoda; class Insecta; order Diptera; family Drosophilidae; genus Drosophila; species Drosophila lowei. The sequence continues at coordinate 282,558 of CM017781.1, forward strand.
CGGCTGCATTTAAATAGTTGTGCTTTATTTAATTACACATAAACGCCGCAGGCAACAGCAGCAGCAAGCATCATGTGGCGACCAGGGTATTTTAATTAATCTGCAATCATGAAAATGAGGCAGGAATGGCAGACGATTTTCACACCCTATCGGGTACTATAACTATCAAGTGAGCCATGACAAATACTTTTGAAGTATAGAAGAGCCCCCGTATACGGATTTCATTAGTCAACTAGAAAACACACACCAGAGAATGCTGGTTCGAAATTTAAACAGAAACCGAAATGTTATCCGAAATAAGTTTAACTAAAAATGTAAGTTACCGAACCTAAAATCATGTTTGGCGATTGGTTTGCGAAAGAATTGCACCGTTTCCTGCACTGGGGATCCTTGATTGTCTTTAGTTTGATGTCCTTCGTGACCTTGACAACCGTACACGTGAATGGCATGTGGTGGCTCCCAGGGGAGTCGCTTTCCGCTGCCATTAATTACGTTCTGATTTTGTTCTTCAATGTTCAATGCTTCGTCCCGAGGACGATTGGAAGGCCCACTCCCACGTCTGACTACCCGTACGACGTGGGCGTCTGGCGGAATATCCAGGAGATTTTTAATCCCAACGGCGACGGCATCGCCCCGGCCGCGATCAGTACACTCTGCAACAACAAGTGCATCGCCCTGCGCCGACGATCCACGGACTATTGGCTCAACGGGGAACGGGTGCTCTCCAAGCAGGAGCAGAAGCTCCACAATAAGCACCAGCTCAAGGGGCACATACTTACTTGGCTGGGAATGGTGGTGATGGCGGGGATGGCGACACTGTGGCTATCAAACATCAGTCCATCGATCAGAAGAAGACCAAGACCGAACTCAAGCCAAAGAAGCGCAAATTTAAACCTAGCACTTTGGCCCACAATTAAAGTGTGATTGGCGGTGCGACCAGCGTTTTTTTGTTTCCTGTTTGGTTAACCAAGGCATTATTAATCTCTTAATACTTAATGTTTAATAATACATATATATTGTACAAATGAATAAATACTTGCCACGGGGCGAGGGGCACAGCACAGAAACGCCAACAAGCCAAATGCATAAGCGAATATTAATGCCCACGTATCGATCGTTTCGGATTCGATTTCCATTCGCATTCGTATTCTATGCCGATAGCAGACTCGATTTCATGCCACATTTGCTTAAATATGACAGCAACAGCTGCTTGCAGCGGCAGTGGCAGTGGCAGTGGCAGTCTGCCTTCCCATTGGGAGGTCCTGACTGGTGGGGAGGGGGGGCTTCCACTCGAGCCAAGTAATTTGCAATGCTTCATTGTTTTTTATGCCTGGTATTCAAAGGATACTCGAGGGGTATATTCAATCCGCGAATCATCATATTTATGAGATTACAAAATCTGGTTGCAATCGTATCATTATTATGAGCAGAATAAACAAATTTAGTGTCGTTTGGCCTTTTGAACACCTGCTTCTCGAACACAATTATACAATTCATAGCCTTCTTTTTTGACCTATGAATAGAAACTGATTACAGGGTATTGTAGTGTCTGCAAACGTTCCGAATGGTTTTATTTTTTAGTTAAGCAAAGGCATAGCATATCCCTCACAGGAAACAGGAAAACACATGCACACACACACACACACACACACACACACACACACACACACACACACACACACACACACACACACACACACACACACACAGACGGAAAGCACAGGCAGACATGTGTTGTGGGGGATGCGGGAGGCGAGCCATGAAATGAAAAGCGAAGCTCTGCTCTGCTCTGCTCTGCTCTGCTCTGCCGGGGAATCCGAGCCGAGAATCAATTGAAATGCACGACGGACGGCCTGCAAAAGTTGAGCCGAGTCGCGCGCGGATTTGCCATTGTACCATAAACATGGCCCATGCAAATCCCTACAACTCCTACTATATGTATCTATGTATCTGCTACTAGTGTGTGTGTGTGTGTGTGTGTAAGTGTGAGTGTGTAAGTGTTCTATTCAGGTGTATGGTACAGGTGAATACTCGTTTTGCGCGGATGCGGATGTTATTCATGGTGTAAGGCAATCGCAAACAAAGGATGAATGCACATGCACATGCACAACGCACTCCTCCGCTGCTGCAGCTGCCAAAGCAAATGAATCATTAGCGCGCGGCTTCACTATTTAATTGAAACCTGTCCAAATCCGACTCCCCCCCACAAAGATCAATCGAGGGGAGTACACTCTCTTTAAAGAGTGAAATGAATACTTGCTGGGCTGATGGCTAATGGGAAGAGACATCATTCAATCAATTGACATTTGCTGAGTTGTTGTCTTTGAGAACAAGATCAACAAACAATGAATGGAGGGAGGGCATCGCTTGGGGAAATCACACTTGCAGACAGAGAGGCCCATGTCCTTGTCGAGGCTCCTGCTCCTCTGCGACTGCGTGTTTAGCTCAAAATTAGATAAATGCAATTTTGGAATTTGTGTGTAAATTGTAGGAAATATGCCGCTGGGAAATCAGTTGTCGTTGTGTCATGAGTTAATAGGCGCTGGGAATTGTCGAGTAGGAATGGGCAGTAGGTGGGGCAGTAGGGCCACACCCACCATCCTCCACCCCCATCATCATACGCCTATGACAGCCTGTGCGGAATGATAATTCAATGCAAAAGAGCGCACGAGTCAATAAATATTTGCACAAAGTGGTGTTGAGGCGCATGGGAGCGTGAAACAGGGACAGGACAGGACAGGACAGGACAGGGCTTTTGAAGCATCCATGTCCTGGATGGGATTTGTGTGTGTTTCTCGAAAGCAGCAAATCTCCATGCCCCTTCCACAATCCCCTCTTCTCCTCGCATTCTCTGCTTCTCTTGTGTTTGGGAGTCATTTGGGTGACGGCGTGGAAAATGCAAAACAAATAATCGCTTCTGGCCAAAAGGGAAAATCAATAGAAAAAGAAGGATTTTTCATTTTTTGTTTTACTGGACTCTATCCCTATCTCCATCGTTCTCCTACTCTGCCTCTCTGGGGGAATTGAGGTTAGTGCAGCAGCAGCAGCAGCAGCAGCAGCCGAAAAGTATGCAGCATAAAAATAGCCATAAATAAATCTGCGTAAAAATAAAACATGTGCCAACAGCACACAGAACACAGCCATAAACATAAACAATGCAACTTTCTTTCTTTCTGTCTGTCTGCTGCTTCTACTGCCAGATATACCCACTAGTCGTAAGGGTATCCAAGGGTATATTGTATTCGGAAAAGTGAAGGAGCAGATTTCATACGGCAGCCGAAAAGCTTGCCACTTTAAAGCTTCAAAATCCCGGAAGTTCCTTATGTTTCCTTGACATTAAGAGTACAGGGTATTTTCTTTGTCCTGAATCTTTAGCGTTTTGCGCTCGAAACTTGTTTTTCTTTTGGTTTGGCGTTTTATAAAGCGGAAACCGAAATAAATTTTACATAAACATTTGCCACATAACAAAAGGCACCAACTTTAATGACTTTTGTCGTTGCAAAATAATTGTGCGTGAATTTTTCTGTTATTGTCTGTCCCGCGGGGGAGCCCAGCAAATCCGCTGAGGGAACGGGAAGGAAGGAAACGGAACGATAGGGAATGGAATGGAATGGAATGGATGGTTGGGACAGTTGCCAGGAGTTGCTTTCAGGGTCCTGCTGGCATTTAATTTCACGGACTGTCGTCCATTTTATGCTTTGGCAACACTTTCTGACTATCCGCCATCCTTCCTATGTACGTCCGTCGGTTGGTCCTTTGGTTTTTCCGTGATTGGAAGTTGATACTCTCGTCTCGTTTAATCAGGAGGCAGAGCAGAGGCAGAAATCGCTTTAAGGATGCTGCTGCTACTGCTGCTACTGCTGCTGCTGTTCCTTTGTCCCTTCTGGCAATTATGTGCACTATATACAGCATTTATCCGCTCTAACAATGAGACAAGTACTGAGAGGTAGCACTCTCTCTCTCTCTCGCTCTCCCGCTCTCTCTCTCTCTCTCTCTCTCTCTATCCCTCTATCTCTATCTGTCGTACGAGTACGAGTATCGCTTACAGTCTGGCAAGCAGAACAAAGGCAATTATGGCATCATTAGGACGAGCCGAGAGCCGAGAGGCAGGCAGCAATTGCATTGGCAGGAAACACTTATCCCATATCGGTAGCAGAGTGTCCCTCGAGTGGATAAAAGCTGCAGCACCACAGGGGTGGGCAGCGGAGGACAGGGGAGAAGCTTCTCTTTAGATCTGCCAGTAATCTGTGACGCTTTCTGTTGAGCTTTAAAGACTGCCATTCAAAGTGCAGATCCAATCAGAGAGTATTTTAAATGATCGTCGAAGCGTGACCACAAGACTTGAAAATTTACTGCCTCTCTACGTTTTGGCATGCCATCAATTTTTGGAAAATTCATATTGAATGCTGCCTCTCGCTGTCGCTGTCGCTGTTGCTGTTGCAGTTGCAGTTGCAGTTGGAGCAGGAGCCTCCACTCATATTTCGCTTCATGCTCATCGCTCGCCCGTCCATCGTTCATCGTCCATCGCGCATTCAATCAATTCAAATGCCAAACGTGCAACAAATTGTACTATTTTCGTTCTCTTGCCTCTAGGCCTGGGGCCTCGCATTTTCGTTATTAATTTGCGCCTGCTCTGCTCTCGATCATTGAATGGTTTGGGGGTTTGCGTTCGCGTTCGCGTTCGCACCAACTCAATTTTGAATCTGATGAAAGTGTATTTTCCCTTCGCTCTTTTGGGACCAAGTTTCTTGGAAGTCATCCACTTGGTTGCCGTCTTTGAGGCTTCTATTTATTTATGACTTTTTCGTTCTAGCCAAAGCGAAAGCAAAGTAATTTTTCATAATTTAAAATGAAGTGAATTGCAGTCCGGTCCGTCCGGTCCATTCGGTCCGCCCGGTAGTTTATATTTCCGTTGCTTTGGTGGCCTTGGCAGAGGCAGTACTGCCCAGTCATTCTTCATAAATAATTTATTAATTATAAAAGTTTCTGGCATTCACTGGGCGCATGCAAATGCTGCCCTACTCCACCGCCATCTTTCAGTGTGGTAACAGTTGCAAGTGAAAGTTCCCTTCTGCACTGAGCAATGGGGTGGCGTGGCCAAATACGAGCCCCAAAATATTACTTGCAATGTCCCAATCTACGACTTGTGCCAGCAAAACTTTTTATTAGTTTGGACGCTGCTGCCCGGACTATGGACTCTGTTTGTCCATCTCCATCTCCAACTTCAACTCCATCTCGAACTCTAGCTCCAACTCCATCTCTGTCTTTCTCTGTCTATCTGTGGATGGTTTTCATGAGCTATGGGGGGCGTGTATTTTTCATATTTTAATTGACAAAACTTTTGGCCAACTGAAGAACTGATGGGTTTTTGGCTTAGTTTTCTGTTATTCTACACTAATCAAACATTGGCTGCTGCCGGTAGATCCAGGACATGCCCTCTCTCTCTCTCTCTCTGTCTATCTGTCTCTGCCTCTGTGTGAGTCTCTGATGCTTTCAGGTTTTCCATTTAAAGTTTTTTCACTTAATTGAGAGAATGCAAAAACCTAGGAAAATATATGTATGCATGTACATATACTTTAAGTTGCAGCCAATTTAATGGCGTGGCAAGGCAAGGCATGGCATGGCAGAGAATGCATTTCGTGAGTCATGTTTGATGCATGTGGCAAGAAGCGAACCGAAAACATTTCCATCAACAGCAGAAGCAGAATCGGAATCCTTGTGGCTGTCGCGCACTCAAATTGTCGCAGGAAATTCAGAGGCGGCTCCCTCTCTGTATTTGTGTATCTGTGCATCGGTGAGTGTGGTGTGTTTGTGCATCGCAGGGTTTATGTCTAAATATGCAAATAACTGTAACAGCAGACAGGGCGACAAGGACATGCTGTGGGGGGAAGGGGAAGGGGAAGGGGCACATCAGCCAACCGGCTGATGTCTCTGAATGTCTCATAAATTCGTGATTAATGTCGCCTTGCCCCGCAAAACCCCTGCCATACCCTGCCATACCCTGCCACTGCTTTGATGCCGCATGCGAAATCAGGGTTTTAATGCAGCTGCCACTTAAGCGTTGCATTTAGTTGTCTTGGAGCCCATGCAGCATTAATGACTCGAAGATGGAAGATGTCTGCTATTATTGGCTTAGACTCGGAGACCCGGGGAACCCCGCAACCACTCTCCACTCTTCACTCTCCACTCCACTCCACAGACACTCCTTCATATTTCGTCTTTCGTAATTCGTTAATGTGTCAGACTAACGAAATTAACATTAAATTTAAGCAGTGACTAACTCAATTTGCTGAAAGGCAGGACCTACTCCATGCGTGTGTGTGTGTGATGACAGGGAACAAAAGGAACACTGATTGCCGTCGACAGGACACCTAATGATGCTCACACAAAAGCTATTTACAGAGACAGCAGCTGGTCCTGTTCCAGGTGCTGGGCTTGGTCCTGGTTCTGGTCCTGGTCCTGGTCCAGGTCCATTCGCCTATCACTTACCTCATTAAGCTGCAAGTAATTAAAGTGCTTTTGCATGTGCCGCTGCCACTGTGTCCTCGATAATTAGTTGCCCTGCTCGCAAAAAACCAACATAAAATGAATAATAATAATAGTAATAACAATAATAATAAATATTAATGCAACCGCATCGGAGCTTTCCTCTCGCATTGAATTCCATTTCCATTTGATTGAAAACAACACAGAAATCGATTAAATTAACTGCTCTATCAAATTACGTATACGCATACACAGGGGGCCGCAGGGGGAGGCCTCGCGTTCATTAAATTCCATTTAATAGCCCGAACTGAGCGGCGAGTCAATATTTATTAACGACATAATCAATAACGTTTTTTCTTGTTTTTTTTGTGCCGTTTCCCTCTTTAATGAGATTAAAGTGCAGCCAAAAGCCAAGAAAAAAATTTAATGCATTTAGTTATGTCAAGCCCTCATTGTGCTCAGTTTTTTCAGCACTTCACTTGAAAGAGTACCCAAAAAAGAAACGCAAATATTCAAGAGAAATTTGTAAATGAAGCATAATGATCATATCTACTTTATTACATAATCTGGTTCCACAATAAACAAAACAAGTGTCACCTGGCTCTTTGAACACCTGGCCTTCCAACGCAATCGATCCTAGAGCAATGCGCTTTTGCCTAAGCAGATCAAGTACCGAGTATCCTAGTGTCGCGACACGTGTGCGGCAGCTTTTCCATTCTCGATTTCCCTTTTTTTTTATGTTTTCCTTCCTCCACTCGGAACTTTTCTGCACGATTGCGCAAACTTTCATTTCCTGCAAAACTTTTGAAATTTCAAGTAAACCATAAACGGGGGGCTAAGCTAACAAAAAAAAAATAAAGAAATTGAGTCTAAAGTAGAAGTATCTGTGTGTTTCTGTGTGTTTCAGTGTGTTTCAGTGTGTTTCAGTGTGTGTGTGTGTGTGTGTGTGACACTGCATAATTAAGCCGCAGAGCAGAGTCTTGTCTGGCGACATTAAGCGACATTGAAGCGACAAACGCCGCTGGCAAAGAGGCTTTCGGAAAGCATTTTCTTTTTTCTGCCAACTTTGGCCAATTGTTTTTGTAGTTTTGTTTGTTTGTTGGCTGAAAACTTAAGCTCTTTTCTGGCTCCGGCTGTTTGTGTATGTGTGTGGGTGTGTGTGTGTGTGTGGGTGTTTGTGTGTGTGTGTGTGTGTGTGTTTGTGGAAGGAAAACTTTTGCGCGACTTAATAAATTAATAAGCCCAGCCAAGAAAAATATGCGCTGAGCCGCATCCACCCTGTCTCTTGTGAGTCTCCCGGCTCCCGTCGCCCTCTGGCAAAAGGGTGAAGTTCATCATCTCCCAAGCATCAGCATCAGCATCAGCATCTGGCCTGGCCTAATTTGTCGGTTTGCCTTTGGATAACCATCAGGAGATGAAGATTCTTTTGCGGCTGCTGTTTGTGTTTGTGTTTGTGTATTTGTATGTAAGCGACAAATGATATGCCCTAAAATGTATTTAGATTTCTCTCTATGTTTTCTGCCACCGCAGACATTTTTATGGCTGACTATCCAAATCATTTCGGGCTTAAATGTTGGCGGGAAACGCTTACGCCCCATGCCAATTTGTGGCTTTGGCCAGTGAAAAACTAACTGTCAGAAGGGGGGAAAGCGGAAACGCCGCTGAGAGCTGACTGACAGCCAGGCAGACCAAAGCCAAAGCCAGAGATGGAGATGGAAACGGAGAGCCATGGCATTCAAGCTCTGATTTGACTGCGGCTATAGTGGCAAGGAGCAGCTGGAGCAGCTGGAGCAGCTCGAGCAGCTGAAGTAGGAGCGTGCCTCAGTCTCTTGGCCGCAGCTGCGGTTCCTGAGGTCAATCACTGCAATTACTTTTCGAGAATTTCGGTAGAGTCGATAATGCGGGAGAAGTTAATTTCAAAACGAGGCATCATGGCTCTAGGAACGGAACTAAATTAATCAAATTTGTTTAAAGATTCATGAGTGATTCAGTCACCTGGGGGTGGGGGTGCCACAGCTTTTACACTCAAGAACTGTGTCCTGCTGTCAGACGAATTTTGTGTTGCGCATTAAAAACTTTATTTATTTTAAATGTACAACAATATTAAATGAATTCCAGCACCAAATGTGTCAAAACTTTTGGCTATGTGCACAATTTATGGGGGCAAGGATTGGCCGCAGGACCTGCTAAAACTATCCTACAACTATGTGTGAAATGTGTGACAAAACCAAAATGAGCACAAGTTCTACCTATCTACAAATACATACATATATATGTATATGTATGTATGACATATAAATAAATAATCCCCAACATGGGTAACACATTTCCCTGGCAGTCTGGCTGCCTGGTTGTCTGGCCGTCTGACAACTGGAAAGCACACCCACCGGAAGGACACACAATCAAAGCGAACTCCTGAAAGCCTCAAACATTCTGTCTTTTGCTGTCCTCCGGCTCTTGTACATGGCCGCAATTGTTTGCACGTTACGTGGTCATGTAGCCCGGGTCAATAATTTTTTTTTTTTTTTTTGTGTCGATTGCAAACAAGTTGATTGTGATTGCCAAATGATTACACGAATCACACGGACCAGGCTAAGGGCCTGCTGCTGGTGCTGCTGGCTGCTGGTGCTGCTGGCTGCTGGCCAAAACCGCAACCCGAAAATTGGCTTCGGCTCACAGCTGGGGAGCGCCGGCCCCCAAAGAGAAATCTTAATCTTTACAGAGAGCCTGCCAATTTCTGGTTGATGTAATTATGTTTGTTACCATTTGTTCCTTGGTTCAATATTACGAATTTTTGCAAAATGTTTGACTGTGGGATTCGTTACTCATAGGCCCAGTGACACCCAAAACTAATGAACTTCCTCTGGGGGGTCTATGTGGGGAGCAGATATGTAACTGCTCGATGTTTTTGTATTTTGAGTGAGTCGCTATTGTCTTTATCTCTTGACCTTCATTTGAGCACCCCAAACAATTTCACTCTTTCGGCAAGAACAAAGCCAGGGGCTCACTCTCGTGCCCACGAGCATGTTCGATCATGTTCTGTCGGAAGCAACAACAATCCTACAATCCTGGTTGTTGTACCAAACAGTTTGACTAGAACAAAAACTCGGAGTCAAGATCGAGATGCACCTCTCTGATGGTTGTGGTGGTGTGGAGGTGTGGAGGTGTTGAGGGCTTTCTCTGGTGGGCAATGAAAATGATTGGAAGAAATCAGTAAAATCTCAATGGCAATCGGATTGGAATGCTTTATGGCAACTACATTTCAATCATTGGCAAGCAATTTTCCAGCACTAAACGGAAACGAAGCGGCGTAAAAGAAATGTTTCGGCAGATACGCGAATGATGATGGGGTTAACTTCTGTCGAGAAAGAGTTTCACTTTCAGACTTCACTTTGGATTGTCTCTCCAACCTCTATCAAAATGAAATCGTTTCGGCTGCACACACACACACACAGACAACACACAAACACAAATTTTGACTATGTAATTCGGTTGACGTTCTTTTATGGGCGTCGCAACTTGAGCGACTTTAAACGACATCAATAAAACCTGCAAGGCATTCAATAAAAACTTCTAGGCCGTAGCACATTTCGTTGCCCCTGCCAAACCACCTCCTTCTTCTGGCATTCAGAAACCGGAGAAAACCAAAAAAGTGAAAGAAAAATAAGAAAACGGGCAAACGAAAACCGGGGCTGAGCGCTGCTCTGGCTTTTCCTTTCCTTTTTTTTTTTTTTTTTTTGCATCGCTTAACGTGAAAATGCTTTTTAGCCGGAGAGCAAACAAACTGAAAGTTTTCTTCGATATGTGTGGCACCAACGGCCCCAACGGCACCAACGGCACCACCGGAGACTCGACTCACAACTTAAAGTGTCGATGGCTTTTGGCATGCTCTTTTTTTTGATTATCCGACTTCGGTGGACGAAAGGTGTCAAAGTGCGTCGTGTCAAGTGACACTTTCATTTGGAGCGCGTGTCTTTGCGGTTTTATTGCTGCTGAAATCGGAGCAGAGTCATAAATATAACTCCTCCGACTACGACTCTGCGGCCACACAGCACACACACAGCACACACACAGCACACACACAGACAGAGATCTTTGTCAAAGGCTCATTATGCAAATTGTGGCACGAACCCATGCGCCGCAGCTAATTTGTCAATGTCTTCAGTTGTCAAGCGGCAAAACACTTTCCCCACTGACAGTGCCAGTGTTACTCCTGCTCCTGTTAGTGCCTCCGATTTGGACCAAAGTGTGGCATCCATTGGCCAGAACCGGCACTCGCTCGACCGGTGGCTGCCTGCCTGCTCCTGCTTTCAGCTCTATCACTTTCATTTCCTTGGCCATAAATTAGCAACACGATGAGCCCAATGGCCCGCCCCCGCCCCCGCCCCCGCCCCCGGCCCCTGCCACAGCTCTAGCTCCAGCTCTGTCACAGTTGCTGGGCGCAAAAAGGTAGAATCTTCTACTCACAGACTGACTCTCTGACTCTCTGACTGACTGACTGACACACTGTGCAAATTATTACCCCCCTCCCCCTCCCCCCACCCACACCCCCTTCCGTATGTTGGATGCGTGCGGAATTTATGATTACTTCCGGGTATAATGAAGCCAGCCACGTGCGAGAGGGCCACATTTCTCATCTTTTACTGGACTCTGTGTGTGTGTGTGTGTGTGTGTGTGTGTGTGTGTGTTTCTCCTTCGGTCGGTCGGTGGCTGTCCCGTCCAGACGCCGCGTCTAAACAACTAATACGAGTACTCCCGTGACTGCTGCTGCTGCTGCTGCCACTGGTAGTTCTCTCAAGATCTCTTCACTTCGTTTTGGTCCTGCGTTGCCTTCGTTTGAAAAGTGCAGCAGCACTAGCAGCAGCAGCATCTCCAGTCCATGCACTGCACTTGAGATGCCTTCAGTCTGCTTCAGGCCCGGACCCTTCTGCTTTTCTTTGGCCCTTTCTCTGACTGCTGCTGCTGCTGCTCCTTCTGCTCCTTCTGCTGCTGCTGACAGCGGAGACAATTTTCAATTAAATAAATGGCTCGTTTTTTATATGCCAAACGCACAATGGGACCAAATGCAGCAGATTGCTGATAAAAAGGAGTGAATTCCAGAGCGATTTTCAGTTGGGACATCCATTGCAAAAAGGCTGTTTCCTTCTACCCTCAATGGGTCCCGGCCCCATTGTTGGGGGTCCCCGTTTCAATGGCTAAAAATTATGATTATTAAATATTTTTCCAGCTGGAATGTTTTTTGTATAAATTCCTCAGCTCCCACTTTTGTTGAAGACTCAATTAAAAATTTGGGGCTTAATTGGGTCTCTGGATGCTGGATGCTGGATGCCTGATGCCTGGATGGTGGGGCTGCTGCTTGGTTTAAGGTCATGCTTGAACGAATACAAAATAATTAAAGTGCAGGAGAAGCTGCTCCTTAACTCAAAGTTATGACACACACACACACACACACACACTCCATTCTGTGCCATTCTTGTCACCCCCACACCCAATCCCACTCTTCCCATAGATGGCCAACAGCAACTTACATGAGTTGGCCATTTACCGGGTACCGTTCATAAGCCGCATAATCTATGAAATCGTGTCTCGAGGAAGAGGAGGAGGAGGGAGAAGAGAAGAGAAGTTGCAGCAGCAGAAGCAGCAGAAGGATCCGTATCCGGCTTAAACCTAAGCGAATGCTCCTGGCCCGTAGCTAAGTTAAAATTATTGTACATTGGCTTAAGCCCTTCGCCGGCCAGTGGGCTCCTCAATTTAATTGGGGAGTACACGGCTATCCTATAGATGAAGGACGCTATAGTACGGCTATATTCCACATACAGAGATAGAGAGAGGGAGAGAGAGAAAAAGAAAGACAGATGGGAGGAAGGCATTCTCCAGTTGAATATATGAAGAGAAAGGCAAGGAGAGATGTAGATGAAGGGGGGGACGCCGTCTCTCGTCAGCTGGAACTGAAATGCTTTTAGCGCGCTCCATTAAAGCCTCCAGTGCATATGCCGTGATTGCTCCTAGTCCAGAGACAGAGACAGAAACAGAGACTGGGAATGAGATAATGATATATGGATAGCAGCAGCAGTGGCAGCAGCACAAGCAGCAGCAGCATGCTACACGACTAATGAGCCAAAATGAATTGTTGCCACATCAAAAATCAACGCAATTTGGGGGCTGTGGCAATATGTAAAGGCCAGAACGAGAATCCAAGTCGAAGATGGAGCACGAAAACAAGAACGAGAACCAGAACGAAAACGAAAACGAAGACAGAGACGGAGACGGAGACGGAGGACGCAGATGGAAGAAAACGAAAGACGAAAGACGAAAACGACGAAAGTTAATTTCATTAAGGAAATGAAAAAGTCATATATCATTTTTGGCCATCGTCTAACATGTCCATTACAAAAGGCAAACGCCTCCACACACCCCCGTAAAATCGGACTCTCCATAGGATTTTCTTAGGGATCTTGGGGGCGGGAAATGCACTGGCCAAAAACTTATATTAAAGTGTTGAAAATAGCCCAAAAAAGCTGTGTAATAAATGTTCCATGCCGTTGGCTTTGACGTCCAGGGCGTCCCAAAATTAAAATGCATAATTCAATGCGATGCCCCAGCCCCAGCCACGACCCAGCCCCAGCCCCAGCCCCAGCCCCAACCCCAGCCCCGGGATGGAGGCTAAAGAACCCATCGGCTTAGCCCCGCATTAGCAGCCATTTACATGTGAGTTTCAGAAAAGAAGCCAAAAGAACTTCTCCTCGAATCCGGGAGGAGCCCCCGGAACCACCAACGAGACCCCAGACCCCGGGCAGATAGAAGCTAAAAGTGTTTCACGTTTCACGGACCATTAAACGCCTCAACTCGGGAGTTCGTCGAGTCATTTTGAGCGACTTATCGCCCGCCGCCTGCCTGCATTGTGCCGCCTGATTGATTTCTTTATGCGTACCATATCGTAGAGGGCTGGGGGGACGCCCTGCCCTGCCTTGCCCTGCCCTGCCCTCTTTTATGGCGAGTCCTGGCTCTGACAGGGCCCCAAAGAATTTTTTAATAAGGCACAAAAGGAATTTTTATATGGGTCTACCCACTATGAGTGTGCTGTGTATTATTTAAACCTTGTGGGGGAGGGACAAAACATAAGCAGAATAATAACCAGTCCAGCACACGCAGAGGCACACGTGTGGCGACACTCAGATACCCGTTAAACATACCCGCTAAACATACCCGCTAAACATACCCGTTTGCCACCCTAAAAGTATGCTGGGCAAAAGCGCGTTAATCCTAGCATTAATTGTGCCCGAAATCCAGGTGTTCAAAGAGCCCAACCGGCATTTGTTTTGTTTATTCTCGTAATAATAATGATTCAATCGTAACCAGATTTTGAAATCTCATAGAGCATGAGCGTTATTAAAAAACATGCCTTTGCGTCTTTATTTTATCTTGAAATATAAGACTGGCCAGACGTACACTTGAGTGTAACCTTTCAGCCTCTTTCATAACTATACTCTCTCAATGATGGCTGTATTTCAAATTCCAGATTGCCTCTCGATAATTCTCGAGTTTTGAGTTATGGAGGGAGGGAATGCGAATGCGAAGGCGAATGCGAAGGCGAATGCTATTCCGATCTCCCACAGAAGGCCTTCCACCAATTTCCGCCCCCTCTCTCACTCTCCCTGAGGGGATTCGACTATTCGGCATTTCCTGCATTTATTCAGCGTAATTAACAAAATTCCCAGGTGTATATAGAGGAGCTTGTGCTGCTGCTATGCTGCCGCTGCTGTGTGTTCCGTTTCGAGTTCAAGTTTTTGGGGCATTTAAAATTCTGGCTGCGTAAATCTTTTATTGGCACGAAATACTCCGGCTCTGGCAAAAGGTTCGCCAAAACACAGAGTTGCATAATAAATTATCGATGCGCCGTTAGGAATTTTAAGTGGCGGTCGCTAATCAGCACCAGCCCCAGAGAGAGGGGGAGAGAGAGAGAGAGAGAGAGATGAGTAGATGAGTGGATGAGAGAGAAGGAGAGACATCTAGGCCGGGTGCCGACATCATCCTTTGGCTGCTCATCTCCCAATCCCAATCCCATTCCCATTCCCATCCCTCATTCCCATCTGGACAGACCCCCACTTGTCGCTTGTCAATAATACCCGCAGACAAATAAATTCTCTGCTTATCGCTCGAGAGAGAAGCCCTTTCTGCACTTTCTTTTATGCCCTTTCTCCTGCCCCTTACACAAAGTGCACTTGGCGGGCGCCTTTGTGTGTGTGTGTGTGTGTGTGTGTGTGTGTGTGTGTGTGCTGTGCCCCCAGAAACCCCAGACTCTGTCTCATCTCGTGCTTATCCCTTCTTCAGGGTTCAGCTTCTGCTTTAGCTCCTGCTTCAGCTTCAGCTTCAGCTTCAGCTGCTGTTCCTTTTGATGTTCTCTTCCTGCTGCCGCTGCCGCTGCTGCTGTTGCTACTGGTCACAGTTTACTGTTGAAAAAAAGGTTGAGTGGAAAGGAGGCAACGAGAGGAGATAAAACTTTGGCACACCTTGGCAGCAGTTGAAGCGACAGCAGCAGCAGCAGCAGCAGCAGCAGCAGCAGCAGCTTCGTCCTAAAGCGGGGCATTTACTTTGAGTTTTCATTACGAGCATTTTTTTGTTTGCTTTTTCCTTTTACGGTGTCATGGCAGTTTATTGTTTTTATTGTTTGATAATTATCGCAGAGAATGCGAAATGCTTTTACCTTTTCTGCAAATAAAATGGAACGGAACGGAAT
The DNA here is from genome assembly GCA_008121275.1 of Drosophila lowei. Taxonomy (NCBI): domain Eukaryota; kingdom Metazoa; phylum Arthropoda; class Insecta; order Diptera; family Drosophilidae; genus Drosophila; species Drosophila lowei. The sequence goes on from CM017781.1 coordinate 297,781, forward strand.
GGAATGGTATGGAATGGCCGCACAAAGGACCATTGTCTGAGAGTAGAGTTGCAGGAGCCATCATCATCATTATCATCCAACACCTAAGTAAAACGTTGTTTAATCTCTCTTTTTGTTCTCTGTTGAAATCTCAGACCATTTGCAGAGCAAAGTGAAACAAACACAAATATCTTCCTATTTCTAGGGGCTGGCTATCCAATCCAATTTGAGGCATGTGTGAGTCCTCTTGTTGACAGTTAATGAATGTGTCGCTATGCCAATTTCGGGACCAGAGACTGAGGCACGGCACAAACGTGCCTTTCGAGTGAACTTTTCCTTTTGATCTACGAAGCTCCCTGTTGGAATCCCCCCTGCTATGGCATGCAAATTCATTTGCTTAAACATATGTCTCATTCAGTATCTAAATGGCGGGAAAGTTATCTCGATACCATTGGGTTTTCCTCGTTCTTGATTGATGGCCCACTGGTCTTGTGATGAATATTTCATTGTGTGATTGTGCGACTGTGTGTGGCATATGTGGCAGCCCAAATATAGTTGACATTTGCCACACAGTCTTTGCCAGCAGAGACATTGCTCTCAACCAAATGACATAATTAGCCACAAAAGGCGCAAGGACATGGGATAATTCTTGAGTTATTTTGGCAGTAACAAAGAGACAGACAGGTGGGCAGGCAGGAAGGATGGCATGATGGCTGGCAGGTACGTAGGATGGCAGACAGAGATTGTAAGACAGCTTTCAATTTGCGCAAAATGCACTCAAGTTGCTTGTCTCAAGACAGTCTCAAGAAATTGGAACAGACTCTGGATACTGGGATTCTTGGGGAGTATAGCAGGAGCAGAAGGAGCGGAGCAGCCCAGACGACAGCCAATGTATTGTCGTATTAGCCTTATTGACTGGCTGCCTCTTTCGACTGTCGACTGTCGACTGTCGACTCTCGAATGGGCGACAGTGTCAATCAGTTTGAATCAGTTTTGTTATTCGACAGAAGCCAGCCCTCTCCCCCCCCCCCCCACACTTCCGCTAGACAAATATTGTGTTTGGGCTCTGCGCTTTAATTATTTACAAGGAGGATGGATCCTTTTACTAATCAAGATATCATGGACTTCAATTTTATTGAGTGCCTGGCCAGGCCAGGCCAGGCCAGGCCAGAATTATGCATTCATCTGTTGTTAATTTATTGATAATTATTATAGCCTTATAAGCCTTTCCTCGCTCTATCTCCATCTCCAGCTCGTAATGAGTTCTGGCAGTTGTGGATCACGTGCAGGAGGTGCCATAACATTTTTTCCAACTTGCGGAGCCACTCTACCAATTAGCCGCAGATGCAGAGAGCCGCACAACTGCAATGCTTGCGGCGTTCGTTCGTTTCTTCCTACTTACGTGACACTGGGATTTGGCAGTCGCTTGTACGCTGATTGCCATATGAGCACTAGAGACAGAGACAGAGACAGAGACAGAGAGAACGAGAATGAGAATGAGAATGAGAGCGAAAGAGAAGATGGAGCTGGGAGATAAGCATATCCCGCTTCTTACATCAACTTTTGGCAACTAAAAGTGGAAATTAGTTGGGGAAAACTCTCTCTGTAAACCAAATTTAAATTGCACTCGATTCTGTGCACTAATCCAATCTATTCATTTATTTTAACGGCAGGCTTTATAGCCATACCACTAAGATACCCTGTACATATGAAGTACAGTTTCTATGATGACTTCTGTGTTGTTACCTCCCCAAAAGTATGCAATGGAAAAGCTAAGAGGCCAGGTGTTCAAAGAGCCGAACGGCATTGGTTTTTTTTAAATGCTGTCTATGATAATGCTCCGATTAGAACGTGTTTCTGGAATCTCATAGATACGATCATTATTTAGGATTCTACATTTTCGGTTTTCGGTTTTCGGTTTTCGGTTTTTGGTTTTCTTTAAAATTGTGAATGTACTGTTGGGGTGGAAAACGCTTCCCTCTCGAATTGAATACTGCCCTAAGTATCCTTTGAGTAGCGGGTAATTAAAATTACAACAATTGGCAGCCGGGGAGGAATATACAATATATATTCCGCCACATTCTGTGGCACATTCTGGCACAATGATATCGTTGGTAGCCTTTTGTTAATATTTATTATTTATGGCGACAATTTGCCAAACGGTTAGTCGCGTCTACCGATAAGAATCGAAACGAAACAGTTGCCATAAAGAGAATCACGGGATAGGGAGAATGGCAAAAGTATGCCACATACTCTGTAGCATGCTACGGCAGCAGCACTTGTGACTCGCAGGGCAAGTTTTTGCGACCGATCGGCTGCAACTAGAAGAAGTTCTGGTTGCAGAAAAAAACTTAAAACAATTTCACGCCCGTAAATGGCGAGCTGGCGAGACCATAAAAGTGCAGCAACAGCAAAGGACAAACTTTAAGAATTCCCTTTTCGCAGGCAGCAGTTTTGCAGCAACATTAAGTGCAGCTGCCGTCCTGCAGTCCTGAGTCCTGAGTCCTGAGTCCTGAGCCAGGGATAGTCCATGGAGTGTCCTAGGAGCAGTCTCCATCAAACGGGGCAGTGCATAAAAGGCAATAAAATGCAATTATCTCAAACGGCATAACTGTCCCGCTTTTGGCAACGTTTCCCAGGCCCATAAATTGTCAAAGCGGCGGTTGCCAAAAGTACAAAAAAAAAACAAAAAGAAAAACCTGAGCAGGAAAAGCGGACGCCAAGGGAGAGACAGAAACAGAAACAGAGAGAGATAGAGATAGAGATAGTGGAAATCCGACTTTGATCTAATTTGTCTGGCAGTGAATGGGCTGCAGCTTTAATGGGAGGGGGGCGGGGGCAGGGTAGGAAAGGGAAGGGAAGGGAATAACATTTTAAAGCATCCAATGGCTGGGCTAAGGTTTCACCTACCTCATGCGAGACGAGACTCTTTTGCTCCCTTTGGCAATGTTTGCAAATGAGCATGCCGCTATTTTCCACGTTGCACGCTGCACGTTGCACACTTTATTAGTTTTCATACGCGCTAGCCGTGCCTCTGCCGCTGCTCTGCCGCCCGCCGTCGGCAAAAGGTACAAAAGTTTGCCCGCGACTACCCCACACACAAACCCATCCCCGCAGACATCCGCACATCCCCGCAGAGCCCCGCAGAGCCCTGCAAACGATCCCCGTGTTAACCTATGCGCAAGTCAAATGCAAAACATGCAACTTTGGGCCCATGAAACTTTTGCAACAAAAGATGCAAATTTGCGTTGCAGCCAAAACGTGAGGTGGAGGTAAGGGGAGCGGGTGGCTTTTCCCGCCAGAGAGCTGTTTAACGCTTTAATTTTCCATTCAAATAATTAATGCACATTTCGGCAAACGCCCCACAGAACCGAACCAAAAGGCTTTCCTTCCTTTGCAAGCCGCAACGAGTGTCCTGAAATTACAATATTTACATTAACTTTGCGATTTACAAATGTAGATTTCATAGTTAAATTTCATAAAAAATTCCATATATGGGCGTTTCCATGGAAAAGTCCACCGACACCAAATAATTAAAAGTCAATAAAAACTCATTTCCATTTCCTTTTGCATATACTTTTGTACGAATTTTTCTTGTCGAAATTGATTAAAAATTAACTAATTTAACCAATTGGCATATAATTTCAAAAACTTTGATCTGAAAACCTATTAAAATCAGCAAAAAAGTTCAGTTTTCCGATATTTTTTGGCAGTTTTATAGTCACGTTTTCTTTTACTATTTTCTCCAATCAGAAAATTGTTTCCTCAAAATCTCTCGTAAAAGCCTACTAAATTGTATATTAAGAAAATATGAAGCGATGTATGGGAAAATGTGAGGTAATAATAGAAAAAACGAGGGGGAACGTTGTGAGTTGCTGCTCCGACCGCAACTCTACATTTATACCCGATACATAGTCAGTATGGCTACATTAAACGACAAAGAGTGCGTGCGAGAGAGACAGAAAATCAGTCAGAACGTGTCGACGGGCGCTGCGTAGCCATTGCAAATTGATTTGTTTCTTTTGGCTATAACAATAATCCGATCTGATTCGGATTAGGCAAGATTCGGCAATCTGGTAGATATGGCCATTCTCTATGATTGTGCGTTTTTAATTTTCTCCTATCTCCTATCTTCAAAATTGTGGTTGCCACAGATTTTCGTTGTTTATGGTTGCGGAACGGGGTGGGGCGAAATTTTGAAGCAGTGAGCTATCAACAGTGAGTTCTGCAGTGAAAAATTACAAATAGTTGTGTAGCAGTGAGAGCTCTACAGTCAGGTCTAATAGTCTCTGAGATCTGTGGATGCCACAGATTTTCGTCCTTTGCGGGGGCGGAAGGGGTGGGGCGAAATTTTGAAACAAATCTGTCAAGGTCCGATATCACAGGAGTGTGGATACCAAATTTGGTTGCTCTAGCTCTTATAGTCTCTGAGATCTTGGAACTCATATTTAGCAATAGGCAAAGCCGGCTATGATACGTGTGTGTTAGAGAGAGACAGGGCGAGAAAAAATGAAATTGTTTTCTTCATTCTGGCTATAATAATAATGCGATCAATTCAGATTCTGCAGTCTAGAAGATAAATTTATTCTCTACGATTCTGCGTTTTTAATTTTCTCGTATCTTTAAAATTGTGGATGCCACAGATTTTCGTCCTTTGTGGGGGCGCAAGTGGGCGGGGCGAAGTTTTGAAATATACTTTGTAACAGTGACATATCACAGAAGGCTGGATACAAAATGTCGTTGCCCTAGCTCTTATAGTCTTTGAGCACTAGGCGCTAATAGGGACGGACAGACGGACGGACGGACGGACAGACAGACATGGCTCAATCGACTCGGCTATTGATGCTGATCAAGAATATATATACTTTATGGGGTCGGAAACGCTTCCTTCTGGACGTTACACACATCCATTTTCACCACAAATCTAATATACCCCAATACTCATTTTGAGTATCGGGTATAAAAACATATGGAAAAATCGTACGCTCGCAGCCGAACGAGATAATTTGCTATGCGAATACTCGATAGAAACCCACATTAATCCTCAGTTAAAATAAACTAATCGCTTTAGAATATTCCGCTGAGTTTCGCAGATTTTTGCATTTTACTAGATTAAGCCAAAGTCGATTTCTGTTTCGCATACGTTCGCGGCCACATGTTTATTGCTATCACTTTTCATTATGAAAAGAAAAGTGGGGAAAATTGTTGTTTTCTATTCTTCTAGTACATCAAAAGCGTACGAACGTACGTTCGCAACCTGCGGAAATGCCCATACATGCATTACAAACTTTGATATACATATTTTAAAATTAAAAAATTGTATTTGTTATTTGAAACAATTTTAAACAACTTTTGAATACATTTATGTTTAAATCAAAGTGAAATCTATCTAATTTCACTAAACCGAATGTTTAATTTAAATTTGAGTGTGTTTCTGTTTCCTTCAGAGAGAAGAGAATTGCAAGTAGTTTTTTTTTTTTTTTTTTTTGGGAGATCCCTTAGCAAGGTGTGTTGCCTTGGGTGTTGCCTTTGGCTCCTTTATTTTATTTTAGACTAAAAAAAACATGTAGCACTGCACGCAATGATATGTGGCAGTAGAGAGCGCTTTGGGGATATATGTACATACTATAGTACTCTTACCATTTATGTTCCCCATGAACCCTGTGTGAACTTTCTGCATCATTTGGCAGCTGTTGAGGCAGCTGTGCCTGGCCCTTCCTCCTGCTTCAGCGCTTGAAATAATCAAAGGAAGTTGTTTATGGAACGCAAAGGCTACACCGAAAGCCAGAGACCAGCGAGGCTGAGGGGCGGCTTGTAATGTTAGTTTTATGAGCACGTGTTGCCATTTTTATGGCTTCACCCACGAAAATCCCCCCATAACTCTGCAGCAGCAGGAAGAACAAACAATGTGTGTGTTTTGGGGTAAGGCAAAGCCACAACAAAGTCGTCGTCCCATCAGATGCCAAGACTCATTGGCTCATTCAATTAGAAGAAGGCGGAAGGAAGGCGGAAGGCAGCAGCAGCAAAAGTTGCACAAATTTAAACATTCCCACAGACCGCAGACAGGAAGCAGAAGGCAGGAGGCAGGAAGCAGAAGGCAGACCATAAAGAAATTCTCTAATATTTTGATTAGAAGTGCTTGCGGTTAGCCGCTAAATGCACTGAGAAGGGACTACCACTACCCTTTCCTTTCCTTTCCTTTCCTTTCCTTTCTACTCTCTATAGCCTCTAGTATATCCTTTCTATTCTCTCTCCAGCCTCTCCTTTCTATCCTCTCTCTCACTTTTTCCAGGGTCTGCCTTCTATTGCCACTTCTATTTGTGCTATTTGCAATGCAAAATGATTTTATTTGACAGGCAGTGTACGGTGGCGGGAGCTCTGTACAGTATCCCCCAAATGTGTGCTCATGCAGGGGTTCAAATATAATTTTGTGCTCCTCTTTTTTGATTCTGCCGCTGCTACTGCCGCTGCTACTGCCGCTGCTACTGCTGCTGCTGCTGCCACTGCTGCTGCTGCTGCTACTGTAGACTGCGAGAAAAAGCGGAAACGTCTGTGCCACATCCGTTTCCGCCTTGATGGTTAAAACTTCTTTTTCCGGCGCTGGCCAATCAACGCTGCTGCTGCTGTGGCGGCTGTGTGGCCAGGATCACAAACAGTGCCCTAGAACCAGCTGTTGCAGCAGAGGTCCTGTCCTGTCTGTTATTGTTGCCTGTTCTTAGCAATGTGTTTAGAGCTTTTCAGATGGTAAACTCTTCTTCTCCTTATTTTTTGACAGCTGCTGCTGCTGTTGCTGTTGCAGGTCCTGCCGGGGCTTAGCCCTTCTGAGACTTTCGAGACTCTGTGTCGAAAGTGTCACAAACAATAACAAGAAGCTCAGAAAACCCTAAGGTGGAAACAAACAGTCAGCAACGGGAAAAAACAACAAGTAAACGGGCAAGGCAGAGTCGGGTTTCTTTTATGGCTACAAAGATTGAATGAAAGCAGAGGATATGGCAGAGTTTTAACGGATTGAAGGCTTCCACAAGCAGCAGAAGCATGAGGCTTCTTTGATTGAGTAATCCTTTGAACGAGAGAGAGAGAGAGTGAGAGCGAGAGAGAGAGAGAAAGAGAGAGAAATGTATTCTTTTTTTTAGAGTCCATTCTTGATTGAAAGATACCAGATGGATGGATCTCTTAATCGGTCTCGGACTCCACTCTCAATTCTGCTGTTTCGTTGACAAAATACTCGTACATTTTGGTACGGCACGGCACGGCACTTGCTTTTAAATGCCAGCCAAACAATCAGCATTCGCTCCTGTTCTCTCCGTTCTGTATGTCTCTGTTCTGTTCTGTTCTCCGTTTTTTGTTTGATCTATCCATTTGCATTTGCATACCGGTTTTCCGTGACGCCATCACCTTCCAACGGATAATGTTTGCACTACTGTGGGTGGTGTGGTGTGGTGTGGTGTGGTGTGGTGGCATGCAACGCCCTACCATTCGGCCAATTCATAACAATTGCGTTTCGTGTGTCTGTGTGTGTGTGTGTTTCTGTGTCTGTGTGTGCCCCATGCAACTTGACACTCAAGTGCGCGGCCTGCCAACATATTTGCACTTGAATTGGCAATACGATGAGCGTGGCAGGGAGAAAGAGAGAGCGGCAGCAGGGTGCATTTTATATGGAAATTTTTTACGTTTATCCACCAAAAAATGCATAGTAGAAGGGCCACACAGTATGCATTGTATGAAAATTGCATGCCACTGGAGGAGAAGGCGTTGCATGAGGAGCGGAAGGTTCGGCAGGAGGAGCAACAGGAGCAGCAGCAGCATGAGCAGCAGAGTAGCCGTTGGAGTTACGGCCCCACAGATGGCAATCAATTTGCCCGGATGCCGAAAGTAATCCCCTTTTTTTGGATTCAGGAAATATTCCGAATTACAGTTTGACGAGAACTGAACGAACGAAAGAGGATAAAACTAGTTTTAAAGTTCACTTTTAAGAGCAGCAGACCCCGCCCCCCCCCCCCTCCCTCCCTCTCCAGCTCCCTCTTTCTCCTCCCCCAAAAAAAACTCTTTTGATGTCTTTTGGGGAAAGCAAGCATCCGGGCTGTGGCTCCCTGGTTCCATCTCTTATCTGGTAGCCATAAGCGTAACCGAAAATAAAATTGTCTGGCAATTGCTGGGGTGAAAACCCGGTGAAACACCGGTGAAAACCTGTGAGGAAATTCGGCAAACGGCAATCGCGTCAAAAGTTGCATATTAGCATTCCAAACGAGCGGCAGTTAGCCGAAAAATTGCTACCGTCTGAATGGCCGGTCGCTCGGTCGCTCGGTCGTCGCCAAGAAAAGTGCGCCAAATTGGCCAAAGGTGTACAAAAAGTAAAACAAAAAAGTAAAAAAAAAACAGGGCGGGAAAAGGTGTAAAAAATGGTATGTCAATGGCGGATGGGGGACACTCCCTCCTTGACACACGATTTGGTGGTGGCTGCTGCACAAAAGAAAAGCCACTTAAATGCAGATTACAATGAAAGGAGTAGCGGAAGAAGGTTTTTCCAGCACGACTTTGGCTTTTGCATGGGGTTGTCGGTTGTCTGCTCGGCTCTGCTCTGCTCTGCTCTGCCTTTTCTGGCACTCTGGATGTGTTTTCTGGCTAGTTTCTGGAACCAGTCTTTAACTGGGCTGTTTTTTTTTCGTGGGGCCAACAAATCAAATCGTCAGCTCCAGCAACCAGCTGCGCGCTTAAACTGCCAGACAGTCCTTTAATAGCCACCACATGCGAGGAGGTCGGTCTCTTAAATAATTCCCTAATGCTTGCCGCAGCCATTACCAACAGCTACGTACCCCCGAAACCACCGAAACCCCGAATCCCCTAACGTAAAGCTCAACCTGTGTCTTCATCAGGAGGAGGCTACAGCAGCGCTCCAGCATCAGCAAAGCATCAGCGTCAACGTTGCATGCAAAATGCAAATGTCGTCGTCGTCGTCGTCGTCGAGCAGGTGAATCAGTAAAGCGTGGCACGTAGCAGGGCAGCACAGACATAGACACAGCCACAGCCGCAGACGAGGAAGCAGTAGATGGTAATGGCGATGGAGATGCAGATGGCAAAATACAAAACAAAAAATGTGGGATGAAAAACGTCACAAAGCGATTCCCGCTGCCATCCACGCATCACGAGCTTCCCTCCCCACCCCCCTCACGCCTTCTGCAGCCTCTGCTGACGGGTGGGATGCATCGTTTGTCGCTGTCGCTGTTGTTGTTGCTGTCGCTGTCGCTGTCTCCGTGGCAGCAGAATGAACACACAATTTGTTAATTCACATACCAAAAAAAAATACACAAAATAGGAAAAGGAAAAGGAAAAGGAGACAACTTTCCCTGCCAGCGCTTAAAAGTTTAGCAAATTTACAACAACAAAACACATCCTTCATAATACACATGGCTCCAAAAATGCAATTGGGTTCCTGCGAAAATTCGCGAATTAAAAAAACGTTGCAAGAATTCCTATATTCCAGGTTATCCGATGGTTTTCTTTTCTTATTTTGAACTGCTGCCCTTCTGCCCTGTTGCAGCATCTGTCTGCTACAAGCGATGCGCCCCAAATTGTTGCCTCTTTTTTGCCTGCCACACTGCGGGAGGGGGGTGGAGGATTTCCGTTTATTGTAAATGATTTCCGCTTAAAGCGAAAGTTGATTTAAAACCCTTTGTCTGCTTAAATATTTCCAACGTCTTTGATTGCAAGGAGGAAGTGTTTCCACTGCCGGTTGCCCCTGCCCCTGCGCCTGCCCCTGCGCCTGCCCCTGCGCCTGCCCCTACCCCTGCCGCTGCCGGTTGCAATCTCGGCAATTTTATTTGCGCTTTAAGCAAAATTCCGGCCATGGTAAAAGTTGCCACAAAGTTATTTCATTAGCTGCAGCCGGAGCCTGACACCCAAGGAGAGGTGCTCTCTCTGAGACCCGTGGATCCTTCTCTGCAGGGCTGCCCTCGCCTGACCCCGTGGGTGGTGCGACTCCTTTAAGAAGGATTTTTATTAAACTTCAATGCTTGTTAGCTGTTAGCTTTGCTTGTTGTTGGCCAAGTTTTTTTTGGTTTTTGTTTTGTTGCCCGATGTTGATATTGTTTCTTGCACCTTTTCTTGCACCAGAGTGATATCCAGAACGTAAGCCATTTAGAGACGGCAACTTTTTTAATTTCCTCTGCTGTTGGTTGTGTCCCTTTGTGTGCAATGCAACACAGTGCAGTGCAGCGCAGTGTGCACTCCTATCCCACCCCTCTCTTTGTCTCTTCTTCGCCCTCTATTTTTGTGTTGAGTGCACGCTCTTGCCCTCTCTATACTTAATGCGTATCCTATGAGCGATGACAACAAATGAAATGTCAAGCAACCAAACGAATGGCTGACTGACTGACCGAATGACTGACTGACTGGCTGACTGACTGACTGTATAGCCTGTCCTTGACAACTAAAACACAATTTGTTGCTCGAATACGTTCCCCTTACCGAAACATGACCGAAATAACTTTTAATTAAGACATTTGCAGGTCCAGAGAACCTCCGAAATATTAATTTTCCAACAACTACCGCAAACACGCACACGCACACACACACACACACTCAAGCGAATGCGAGTCCGAGTCCGAGTCCGAGTGGTGTGTGTGCGTGTGTGAAACTTGGGAAAACAAATTGAAACTCAAATAAATGTCTGGTCGAATGCAAAGTGCAATGCCAGACACGTAAACAAATGCTGAATTGCTACTAAAAAAGATGGAGCAGAAGGAGCAGAAAGAGCAGAAAGAGCAGAAAGAGCAGGTAAGGCAGGAGGATTGAGGATGGAGTGCATGCTAATTGTTAGTTTTAAATATTGAAAATGGCTTAGATGAAGTTTTTGCTCTCGCCATCTGTTTCTCTACCTTTTTTGCCATTAGAACCAATTTGTTGATGTCAGTCTCAAAATGATGTGAGCGGAAAACAAAAGAAATTTCTCTGGAAAAAGGAAAATGACAAAAATGAAACTTTAAGCTGCCATAAAGTTGGGAAATGTTGACTATTGATTCCAATCCGAAAATGCCATATCGCTGTCTCTCTCTCTTACAGTGGCTTAACAGATGTGCACCTTCTCGCAGTGTGGCTTAGCAGCTGCTGTCTCTCTGTCTGTCTCTATCTTCCAGTGTGGATTAGCAGACTTAAAATAAGAACAAATTTTATTAAGTACAATTCTCATGAATGAATGAAGATTACAAATGATTGTTAGAAGAATTTCTATATAAAATTACATATACGATTCTTCCTCTCTCTTTAGCCGAAGATACGATCTCCCACGCTGTAGCAGAGCCAGCGATGTTGCTTCAGGCCTGCATGGGCAGCGGCAGCGACATCCTTCTGGTTGCGTCGAAACATCTGGTAGTCGATGAGCTGCTTGGAGTCCAGTGGTCCCCAATCGGAATGGGGCTTGGCCGAGTTGCTGATGCGCCACTTCAGGGAGCCCTTTGGCTGCTTGTAATTTGCATGCCAGGCCCAATAGAACAGTTGGCCAATGATGAAGGCCGAGATGCACCAGCCAAAGACTGCAATGAGGAGAGGAGAGAAGAGGAGACAATCAGAGGAGAGGAATGTAGGAGGAGGGGGAGGGAGAAGGGAGGGAGGAGGAGAGGGAGAGGGAGAGCAGCTCTTACCACGATACGGCAGGGGAAACTCCTGTCCATTATAACTCAAGGGACGCATTGTGAACAGCGTGTAGAACAGGATGACAGTCATCACCAAAGGCGTGACAATGGACCAGCAGATGCGATAGTATTTCGAGGTCTTGATGTTCAACATGTACTCGGCATCCTGGCAGAGGCGTTTGGTTCCTAAATTGTAATACAAAAGTCAGCTGGATGTCGGTCAGAAGACGGACACACCATAGATACACTCACCGTAGATCCAAGCCACGGTCACAAGCTCAAAGATAGCCGACACTAAGGACACAAAGGTCACGCCATGAAAGTCCAATAAGGTTATGATATGCTGACCCCCGGGAGTGATGTAAATGAGACCCACGATGAAGCCAATCAGCGAGAGGCCGACAACAATCAGCCAGAGCCTGGCGTTCACAAACCGATCCTTCAGAACGGTCATAATGCAGCTGACCATGCCCACATTGCTGCCCACGCCCAGCATGAAAAGCATGCCGAAGAAGAGCAGCGAGAAGATCTGCGGCATCATCTTGAACTTAGCAATTGCCTCCGGATACGAGATGAAGGCGAGGCCAGGTCCCGCCTTGACCACACTGCCAATGTCCTTGGTCCCCGATTCGTAGGCAAGGTTGCCTAGGATCCCGAATATAATCACGCCTGAGAGGAGGGACGTGAAGGTGTCCAATGTGGTCACTATATTCGCGTCCCTGTAGACATTATGCCCGAAGCGATTGTACGAGGAGTACATGATAATCACCCCGAAGCAGACGGCCAGCGAGAAGAACACCTGAGTGACAGCATTGTACCACACCTCCGGCTCCAGCAGCTTGTCCCACTGCGGCGTCAGGAAGTACATGACACCGTCGTAGGCCCCCGGCAGAGTGAGCGAGCGCACGAGCAGGATGAACATTACGGCGTAGGGGAACAGAGCCAGGACATACGATGCCTTACCAGAGCTCTTCACGCCCCGTATGATGATCAGCGTGACCGTCAGCCAGGAAAGAGCCAGCATCAGGGCCAGACTGCCGCTGGGATAGCCAATGCCCTGCTCGGACAGCGCTTGCGTCTCGTTCAGGACAATGCGCTGCAGGTAGAGCTGCGAGGAGGAGCTAAAGTTCCTTGAGAGCTGTCCGACGGGCGGCTGGTGTCCATCGCTGGCGGCACTCACACACCCATCGCCCCATTCCGGACGGCAGTAGCTCCAGGGCAGCACCGCCGAGAAGGAGTCAAAGAAGTAGCGCAACGTCAGGGCCATTACCGAGGCATAGTATGTGGCCAAAACGCCCAACGCCAGGAGCTGAGCATAGCCCACACCTGCAAAACAAAGTGCGAAGAAGTGTCATCAATTCCATTGGTGTGCCGGAAGGCGAAGGGGAGGGGTTGAGGCTTACCCCTCATGAGGGGTGCAAAGTCAAAGACCTGCACAATGCCGCGACTGGAGAACTGCCCCAGCAGCATTTCCATGTAGTAAATGGGTTTGCCCACCACAAACAGCACCGTCAGATAGGGAACCAGGAAGGCGCCGCCACCATTCTCGAGGGCCGTGAACGGAAAGCGCCAGACATTGCCCAGGCCCACGCTTAAAGCGATGCAGGACATAAGGAACTCCATGGAGCTGCCCCAATTGTCGCGTGACTTCAAATCCAGGTCGAGATCCGGCTGCAGGGTCTCCATCTCCTCAGACGATGCCAATGCCAATGCCTTGGGCAGCATCGATGGCTCCAGCGACCCTCGCTCGCCGCTCTGTAGGGGATAGGGGGAGAGGGGAGGAGGATACGATCAAAAATTGGGAATGGAGATAAACATTGGATTTGGGTTTCTGCTAACCGTGCTGGACTCCAGCTTTGAAACGAGGTTGCTGCTCGATGATGGGGTCTTCGGTTTCAGATCTCTCATCGTAATGCGTTGCTAGGGTAGAGAAATACGAAGAAATACACAAAAAAATATATTAAGAACAAATAAATAAAACCCGAAACATAAACGAAAACTACAGCCAGAGCCAGCGACATGACATTCGCAGACACTTCTCGAATTCAGAATTGGCGTCAGGCCTGGCCCTGCGCTCCAAATTGTTTGAATTGAAAACTGGCACAGGCACCAGCCAGCAATCCAGCTGATGCAATCACATAATATGATTTCAGCATGGAACAGCGATTTATCCGCAATTGAAAGCCTTCCCAATGCCTTCCCTTGCTCTTACCCACCAATCGATGCGGTGCGGCACACTAACCTTTCAAGTATTTCTTGACTTGTATTAGATATACAAAGTTTATCAATCGGCACCATGGACACAAAACGCACAAAGAGTATTAGAACAACGTTCAACGGCACTAAGAGTTTGCACCTCCAACAACTAAGTTGTGGGAGTATTGAGAAAGGAGTATTGTATTCCTCTCGCTCTTCACAAAAATCGAACACAGCACCTGCACCCCGATCAAGAACCGTTCTTTGCGCACATTCCCTTTTGGTCTCGCGCTTATCTAAATTTCTTTGCTATTCCTCTTTGGGGGCTATGGCTCGGGCTCGGGCTCAGGCTCTGGCTTATCTACGTTTTGGTATTCTAGATGTCACTATTTTCCACTTTGATTTCTTTATCCCGGCAACGATCGGAGTCATCTGAACAGTATCAAGGAACGCTGCTCCGCTTTTATTGGGGGCTCGGGGTCTGTTTGTCTGTCTTCTTCTCACTCTAAACTGTGGCCGTCGGCGCTCAAGTTGCGCGCAAAAGAGACAGAAACGGGAAAGAGCGTCTGGGGAAAGAGAGCATTTTTGGGAGACGAGCAACAATTTAATTGATTGAAAGCCCAAACCAAAGCGGATTTCGGCGGTCCGGTCTCAATTCTTGGCTTCGTTTTTAGTTATGATTTATAAATTAAACATCACTTTTGGCAATGTTTCGGTTTTGAATGGAAATTATTAGACGGAAAAATTGATTATGGCGATAATTGTCCACAAACATAGTTCAAGGCCATTAAATGAACCACAAAATAGAACCTTGAAAAAATGCAATGGAGGAATAAGATATTTCTGTCAAAATTAATGATAAATTGTTCGGTTTTTTAAATGTTTAAGCATTTTGAAAAATATTTCTTTAAATTTTTTTTGCAATGCAATTAATTTTAGAAAATCTCCAAAAGTAGGCAATGGATTCTCAATTCATACAAAAATGCAAATTTTTGTCAGAATTTGATTCGAGTATGTTGCCTACTTTTGGGCGTTCAGTTTAAATCAGCCACTTATTTACACACAATCAACAAAACTACTTTGAGCTCTCATAGGAAGATATTTACTCTCACCTCAATTTATTATTTTACTAATTTTATTAATAAACATAAAAATCGAGCGAAAATCCAGAAATCCATGGACTTCTTAGTACTACCAACACTTCGGAAAATATGTTGCCTACTTTTGGGGCTGGAGTTAAAGGTTGGCTTTTACAGAAGACATCCATCTACTAGGTGTGAAGTGATGTAGCAGTCACCCTTTTGTTTGCTGTTTCGAAATACGTTTCGACTTTTAATTAATTCAAAAAACCATTTACTTAGATGCTCTCCTATAGAGATTAATCAGTCTTCTAGTGGGGCACTCCGAGAAACATGAATAGTTTGTCTTATCAAACGCCAGGAACTTTTATTTATTACCATCCGTTGCCGTGTGCTGTTCACTAAGTAAAAAAAAAACAATAAGATTTATGGAGATAAGCCCGCAAATGGGAAGGCTTGCTTATCAAACATGACATCCAGCCAGACTGAAAGATAACCTTGTGAGCAATGACGACTGTTTACAGCTCTGTTTTTTTTTCTGCACCAACATATGCAGATGTTGGAAATTCTGCCTAATGCAAAAGATCTCCCACCTCAGTGGATCTCCAACGAGAGCGAGAGTGGGACAGGTCAATGGACTCGCACTCGGAATCGGATTCGGCTGTTAAACCTCTGCTATGCTCTGCGTTGCTCTGCGGTTGCTGCCTAAACCACTTATTTTTACATAATTTTCTGTGCTTTATTTCTTGCTTGCCACAAAAAAAACCACAAAACGCACTACAATCGACTGGCAGGCCAATCGGAGAACTTGTCTTGGCCAAAAGTCGCAGATTTGCGCTAATAGTTCATGTCAACTATCCATCAGGCACACACAGCACATAACAAGCTAGTGCAAAATTTCAACAAGCCGGCAGTACTCACGAAATATGAGAGATTCTGAGCAATCCAAGCCCCGCCGCCACATAATGACAGAAAGACGAACAGACAAACAGACAGACAGATAGTTGAAAAAAGAAATAAAAGATGTGTGTCATTCTATGCCATCGGCGCCGCAAAGCGAAACACACAGACATTTGC
Organism: Drosophila lowei; assembly: GCA_008121275.1. Taxonomy (NCBI): domain Eukaryota; kingdom Metazoa; phylum Arthropoda; class Insecta; order Diptera; family Drosophilidae; genus Drosophila; species Drosophila lowei. The sequence goes on from CM017781.1 coordinate 313,739, forward strand.
ATCGAGACGGGGTGTGGGGTTACAAATATCCGAAAGTATAAACAAAATCAAATTTGTAGTCTGAAATATATTTAAAGATATGCCAATATGGAAGATAAGCCCTGCTTCAGATGGCTACAGAACGCTACCCAATCTCGCAATCTGTTAATGGATTCTAAATTCTAGATCAAACATGAACACAGAGGAGCTGTCGCTATAGCATTTCCTATTCAGGTTTTCCCTTTGCCATCTGTTTGAATTACAATGATTCCTCAACAATTGTAACGATCAGAGCAGTCAGTGTCTGGGTTTTTGGCCATTTTCAATGCCAGAGATATAGTCGTACACCTCAACACTCATGTGATCGATATGGTATGACTGCCTGACTATTAAATCTTCATTTTCTGGCTATTATTAGTACGCGCCGTTCCCTAATTCGATTCTCAAGTGCCGCCCAATCGATTGCTGCTACTGCTCTGATTTGATAAACGTCGTCCCGTTAATGGCTGATAAGGCAATAAGTAAATAAAAAAACAAATAAACTGAAACTGAAGAAGCGGTACTCGAAATCAAGTGGAATTTCCCCCATAACCTAGGATTTGAGACACCCACAAAACAATGATATCGAGGCCACTGTGCGCGGGACATGTACGAACTATTTTCCATGAATGTTTTCAAACCTGTCGTTGTCGCCTGGAAAACTCGTTTCCAGAGATGTGTATGTTCCGTTCCTTGTTGTTGGACAACTGGATAAGTTGAGGCAAGGTGGAATAAGTTAGGGTACGGGTACGGGTACGGTTAAGAGTAAGACATGTATGTTTAATAGAATATCCAAGCTGCTGCTGCTGCTATTGCTGCAGGGCTAGTGGCTGATCAAATGATATGAAATGTTTGCACAAGATTCAAGAACCCTGCCAATGAATGAATTAACATAATTACACGGACTGGGACTGGGACTGGGACGACTGCCATGTCCGTTGATGGATTTGCATAGATAAAATTTAATGCAAATAATGATAGTAACAACATCTAAACAAATAATTGACAAGACGACAACGGTGGCTGCTCCTAAGACAAAGAAAGGAAAGGCTGACCACAGGCACGCCGATAAGACGACGCGAGAGCCCCCCTCCACCATCACCCTCTTCGAAAGAGAGAGAGAGAGAGAGAGAGAGAGGAGAGAGAGCAGCAGAGAGCAGCAGAGAGCGGAGCGAGTCATATGCTATCTATATAAATTGCCGCCTCCAGAGGCAGACCCAATCAGTCGCAGAGCGAGCCAGAGCAGACCCGGATCACAGATCCACAGTTCCACAGATCCACAGTTCCCCAGAACCACAAGATCCACAGATCGTTTGCTGTCGTCACAAGTTCGTTTTGAGGGTGGCCAAAAATAAACCAAAGTCATCGACGCGACGGAAAAAACAACAACCAAACAAAATAGAAAATTAATTTTCCATTTTGGCATTTCTATTTTTTCTTCGTGTGTTGCGTGTAGCGTGTGCAGTGTGTCCCGAAGCCAAACACACACATCTTTCATGTCTTGCCAAAATCTACGCAGCGTTCAGACCATCATCGCGTTCGACCAGGGGCAATGTCATCAGCACTTTAACAGCAGCCAGTGGAGATAAAAAATAACCAATCCTACTATATACATATATAGTATATATAGTATTGAAAATTTTAAGAATTAATAATAATAACGTCGCGAACTAGCCGAGAGCATAGCAGAACGTCATTTGAAGTGAAAACAGAGGAGGAAAAATTGATTTTGTTAGCCATCCGCAGAGCACAGCACAGTCACAGCCACAGCACAGCTCCTGCTCCTCCGCATGGGTAAAGTTATGAGAGTGAATTCGTTGTTACCACCGCCCGCCCGCCACAACTGCCCCAACTGCCACGCCCTCGTGCAGAAACAGCAGCAGAAACAATCGAAATTGAAAACAAAAACAAAAATCGAATTCTATTTTATGTTCAACAATTTGTGCAAGCGAAAAACTTTAACGGATTATCATTTATTGACACTAAAACAACAACACAAGGCGGAAAGTGAGTAAAAAAAAAGAAGAAGAAAACACAGTGATCGTAAAGAGCAAAACCTAATATAAACCAATAACAGTAGAATACATATATGTATATAACCCATATCGAAATCTATAAAGCATTCAATTATTATTTGTGAGATCAAGGCAGGACTAGTGCCAAGGATAAGCGTAACAAAGAGGTGAGTAATACAACCGGATAAAACGCAGTTACATGAAAAGTTCAATGAATAAAGTGGGGGAAGAACAACAGATTGAAGAAATTTTCTTAGAATTGACTCCCACCATTATACGGGAAAAGCTATCAAAATTAATGACTGGTTTCATGTTTGGGCCCAATAAAACGATCAATTACACCCTTAATAACCCTCTCCCATACCTTCTCCCTACCCATACGACAAGGAGGGCGTACGCCCACATCACAACCGACGACAGACGGCAGACAACAATCAAGTGATATGCATTTTAAGCAGCACTTTAATAAACATGTTAATTACAACAAACTGTATAATTACCGCATTTGTGGCGATAATCAAAACACAAAAAAACACTAAAAACAACGGAATATTATCCAGATGATTATCCAGCCGAAGATGTGTGAATTTTTGTATTTTGGTTTTGCATTGTGTTGTGAGCATTAAAAAAGGCAAAAACTATTTCCTCAAAAGCCCCCGGAATAACCCTGACCCCATTTTTCGGGGGAATGATTCATCTGCGGAATCGGCTTCTTATCAGGTGACTTCCTAATAGTAACAGGCCTTATTAATATCCAAGCATGAGGTATCAGCATCAAGCATTTGGCATCACTTAATATTGAAATATGTTCAGCTCGATTCGAGTTTTTCTGCGTATGTTTTTTGCCTGCTTTTTTAATTCATACATGTATTGACCTAGTCTCAAAAGATTTGATTACGATTCGTATATGTAGTTTGTGGCTTAATGAATATTCAGTGACGAAAACTTCGCCGGTCATCTAACCCGGGGCTAGAGATAGAGAGAGCGAGAGTGGTTCAAGTAGATTCCAATTCCAGTACACTGTTTCCCAGTACCCAGAGATCATTCCGCACCCGCCCCCACACATGACCTGGTAACTTGTCTCAATTATTGTTGAAGATATGTCTCTTTTGTGGGATAGATCGCTGAATTTATTCCAGCTTTTATTGTTATTATTATTATTCGCACACACACGTACAATATACGAGCTGATAAGTTTAGCACGACACAAGATTTGGTCAATGGCTCAAAGACAGAGAGCCCTCGGAGAGAAGCCCAGAGACCTCACAGAGACCTCTGAGACGAGGCCCAGACTCAGTTGCGATTTGGACACGCGACGTTTTGGATAGGTTTTTCGTGTCGCGGCTACATTTGATCAGTTAAAGATCAGTTTACTTAACGATATACATATCTACAGAGTAATTGAATTCTATAAATTGTCTCCTTGTTAGCGAAAGTGTTCGCTTGGAATTATACAAAAATGTGGCTAGTTGTAAAGTTCAAACAGAAGTAAATTACAAAAAACATTAGAGACAGAAAGACATATCCATAAATTGAGATAATTGAGAGCTAAGAGCAAAGGTGAGCATTCGCCCTGGAAAGGGGATTTCGATTGGGGTTCTATGACAGTGATTGTGATTGCATTTTGTTTATTGTTATTAACAAATAAACCCAAAGGAGAGATAATTTTCATTACTTTTTCGAGCCAATCGCAAGGCAAGTGACACAAAAATGAACAGACAGACAATGGATGGACCTCGGTTGCAATTGAATCGAAATTGATTTTTCGCTGGCCGCCGCGTAGCTCAATTAATCAGAGATCTTTGACGCGAGCTTCTGCGACGTGCCGCTCCAGATGTTTCCATTATAATTCGATTCAATGTTTTCTGTATGTTTTGTTTTGTTTTCTTTGTGCGATGGAAAATGGCACGATGTTGTTGTTCTCTTGGCACATTTTGTGCAGCTAATTACAAGATTGAGATACAGAAATTAATTAATTAATCGAACACTCTCCCACAGCAGGTTTTCCTTTTCTAAAATGGTTGGTGTTACGGCGGATCAACAGGCAGATCAACTGTCCTCGGACAAGAATCCCATGATCAAGTACATGCTGAAGACCAGGGAGAATCATGCCAAGGAGCAGGATAAGGACTACTCGCATGTCTTTCGCCGGAAGACCCGATTCGAGATGTTCCGCCTATCGGCCATTGCCATGGCCATTGAGTTTGCGTATGCGGCCGAGACTAGCTTCGTGTCCCCCATTCTGCTGTCGATCGGCGTCGATCATAAGGTCATGACCATGGCCTGGGGGCTGTCGCCACTGATTGGCTTCTTTGTGTCGCCGCTCCTGGGCAGCATCAGTGATCGGTGTAAGCTGCGATGGGGACGACGTCGTCCTATCATTTCCATACTATCCTTTGGCATCTTTTGCGGCCTCATCCTGGTGCCCTACGGCAAGGATCTGGGCGTGCTACTTGGCGATGTGGGCTACAATTACACGGAGGCGGCCGTCACTAACATCACCAGTTTCGTCAGCGAAGGATCTGTAGCGGCATTGGTTGGCGCGTCAGCGGAGGCAACGGGGCCGTCCGCTTCCGACTATAAGTACGCCGTAATCCTCACTATTCTGGGCATGGTGCTGCTGGACTTTGATGCGGACACCTGCCAGACACCGGCCCGCACCTACCTGCTGGACATGTGTGTGCCCGAGGAGCAGCCCAAGGCAATGACAATGTTTGCGCTCTTTGCTGGCTTTGGGGGCACCATCGGCTATGCCATCGGTGGCGTCGACTGGGAGATGACGCACATTGGCAGCTTTCTGGGCGGAAATATACCCACGGTCTTTGGCCTGGTCACCATAATCTTTGTGATATGCTACTTCATTACGGTGACCACGTTCCGGGAGATTCCCCTGCCGCTGATGGAGCAGGATGAACTGCTGCGCCCCATGACCGATGCGGCTATCAAGAAGGAGCTGAAGAAGAACAACAATGCCGTCTACTACATCCAGGAGACAACGCAGCTGGAGCTGCAAATGATCGTGGATGATGCCAAACGTGCCGAGGCACTCCAGGGTAGCTACCAGAATGGATACTCCCCCGCGCTGGAGAAGAACAAAAGAGACCTGGAGGGACAGTTGGTGGCTCCTGTGTCGCTAAGTGCCTATCTCAAGAGCATCTTCGTTATGCCGTACTCGATGAGAATGCTGGCTCTGACCAATCTTCTGTGCTGGATGGGCCACGTCACCTATTGCCTCTACTTCACCGACTTTGTAGGCGAAGCTGTGTTCAATGGGGATCCGACGGCGCCACCAACCTCTGAGGCGTACCTTCGCTATGAGGCCGGTGTCCGATTTGGCTGCTGGGGTATGTCCATTTATGCCTTCTCCTGTTCGATATACTCGCTGTCCGTAACGAAGCTAATGAAGTGGTTTGGGTAAGCTTTCCCCCTTAATTAGATATCTGGAAAAAACTTATAAACTACCTTCTTTCAGCACCAAAGCTGTGTACATCAGCGGCATGATCTACTATGCCATTGGAATGCTCATCCTGGGTCTCTGGCCCACCAAATGGGGTGTGCTGGTGTTTAGCACAGCTGCCGGCATACTCTATGGAACCATCTTCACGGTCCCCTTTATTTTGGTGGCCAGATATCATGCCAAGAACTGCGTAAGTACAATGATTCTGAATATAGAGCTTTAGAGCTGTAGAGAAACTCTTTGATGTACCGCTTTCTCCCTCAGTTTCGTGTGCGGAATGGAGAGACTCTGCCGCTGAAACAGGCCCGTGGTCTGGGTACCGATATCGCCATTATTAGCAGCGTTGTGTTCATTGCCCAATTGATTGTCTCGGTCTCTGTGGGGCCGCTTGTCTCCTGGATGGGGACGACCTGTGCCGTGCTCTATGCCTCGACCGTTATGGCGTTTTTGGCGGCTATTGCGGCCATGTTTGTGCTGTATGTCTAGACTCTAGAGGGAGGTTGTACTGTCCATAAGATAGATGAAGTCTACATGTATTTTACAGGTCTATATGTATCTTTGCCGTTATTTTATCTTTGCCGACCTTCTGGCAGTATCATCGACTGCGATCCTTGTGTTGTGGCATACTTTTAGGCTGTACTTTTATGTATTTTATTATAACTGCGTTTTTTTTTCCATGTTTAATCATTTTTAAATACATATAAAACTATATAAAATGTCCCCTTGGCCACTTTCTTCATCAAACGAAAGCCATTTCTCTGAGTCAAACAATAATCCGAGAGAAGCTGAGAATCTGTACAGCGGATATTAGTTTTTATGCTCGTGCATGGCATTCAAATGCAACTTTTAATTTCCTCAAGTGCAATTTTTTCCATCCAAGATGCTGCCAATTTCCTTAGCAGCTCTGCACATGCGACATGCCCCTGCCACTCAGCCTCCCAGCCGCCCAGTTAACACCCAGTAGTCGCCCAGTCGACTCCTTTGGCATTCTTGTAAGTGTCAGAGACACATTTCCGTTGTCGCCTTCCAGTGATAAATAGCATTTAATAATTTTACTCACGCTCTCAGCCTCCAGCCCCCAGCTTAAGCGCACATTTCCACAGGTTTCAGGACGAATAAAGCAATTAAAATCGTACTACTTTCGCAGGACTAAGGATAAGGTATAAAATAAGCTGGGGAATAAAGAAAGAAACGGGTACCTAAAAATATCAACAATAATTGGAGAATAAGTAAAAAGTATATGGCCCATCGCGTTGACGTGGGAGCATAAGTTATGGCTGCAGTCGTAAAAGTGCTAGAAGTTGGCTTAATAAAAGTAAAGGAAAGACAAGAGAGCACAACCCACCACCCACCCACACACACACACACACACACACACACACACACACACACACACACACACACACACACACACACACACAAAAACATGCAAACAGGAATTGCAATACAAAAGACATAAAAACACAGAAGAAATGGGCGACAAAAAGCGAAATTCTCATCAAATTGAAAATAAATTCTTGACGACAAGTTCTTAAGGCGGGGGGGTTGAGGCGGGTTGAGTGGGTGATTCGAACAGAATCCTAGCGCTATAGTCTAGTGCTCGTATCGGCTTTAAAAAAACTTTGACAATCAGCAGCTAGCGAGCGTCTTCAAATTGAAAATCAAGAGCGACAACACGGCGTATGCGTAATGTGAGCTCTTGGCACGCCTCGGCCCACACTTGACAATACACTAGAGTGGTGTGGCATGGAGTGGAGTGGCATAGAGTCCCCACTACCAAGTTGAGCGCAAACAAATTGAGTTTATCGGCGGCTACAAATCTACAGGAAGCACACAATCATTCATCATAAGACCCAAACCCAAGAGTATACATATATATGTATATGTATATGTATATGTAAATGTATATGTATATGTATACGAACTATATATCCCTCTTAAGCCGGTCCTTGTCCCTGTGCCATTGCGTTGAGTGAGCACTAAAAAATATTTACATTTGTCTGGAGCTCATTTCGAAATCCGAGCAAGCAATCGCTAGGGGTTTTCCCACAAATCAACAAGAGACGTTAGTGTATCTCTCTCTGTCTCTCTCTCCACCTCACTCTCTCTGTGGTTGTGTGTTGTATCTGTGTTTGTATAATAAGCCAAAATGCAAAAGTCGTCGCAAATCAACAAAGGTAAATTCATTTTAGATTTGATTTCAGAGCCCTAAAAAGGGAAACACGTGCACCGTTTATCCCTCCACACCACTCCACTCTACACCACACCACAGCCTCCCTAACAAACGCAATCCCAATCGCAATCCCCCAGTCCAATCTTCAATCTTCAGATTCTTGACGCTGACGAGCAGCGACATAAGTCCGCCATCTCATGCGTGCCGGAAGTGCAGCCCTCTGCCATATCCACCACTGCCACGTTCCACGTACACTATCTCTCTTTCTCTTTCACCCTCTCTCTGTCTCTCCAAAGAAAAGTCCTAAGCCAAAGTATGCATTAGCATTGTTTACCTGCGGACGATGATTGCCATGCAATGCAATGTGATGCTGAGATGCTGACAAGTGTGCAGGATATTGGAATGGAAACTGGAACTGAAACTGAAACTGAAACTGTTACTGGCTGTCTGGCAGTGGCTTTTTGGGGTGACTCTTGCGCTATTGACACTGCAGCTGAGATGCGTCTGAAATGCTCTTTGAGGATACTCGTATTTATTGCAATATTCGCTCAGTGATGGGCAGCCTTCACAATTGATTAGGTTTTTGGGGAAGCGTTAAGCCCTTTATCGCTCCTGCCTTCACTCAGCTTGACACCTTTGGTCCTGGCTAAAGTCCTCCCCTCCCTTTCCGACCACAACTCCTTCAATCATAATTTATATGCAAATTATTTTGGTATAATTTTTTTTTCTCACCAGGCAACGCTTAACTTTTAACTCTTTTTCTGTGTTGTTGCTGGTGCCGGAAGCGTGCCAGCATTTTATAAAATATTTTTACGGAAAAAAAATGGCAGTCCAAGTAGCGCCAAGCAGCCAGTGGGAAAGCGGTGGTGGGGGAAAAAAAGAGTAAAAAAAGAATAAATGGTTTAAGGGTTTCAACCACTGGGGCTCCTCTCTAGCCCCAGCTCCAGTGCCAGCTCCAGTGCCAGAAGTGATGGCATGTCAAGCCGGGCGACATGTGCAATAAAAGGGAAATAATATGCAAATGCAATTATAAGCAACTGGCAGCGATATGAGCAAGACACATCCGCATCCGCATCCGCATCTAGATCCGCATCCACATCAAGTGAAGCTGAAAGCTGAAGCTGAAGCTAAAGACGAGGCGACGTGGCCTGCCAAGCGCCGAACCGCAAAAAAGTTTTGCATTTAACTTAATTTTTATAGCATAAACAAGCATATCTCATGATGATGGTGAAGAAGGGACTGCCACTACAGCTTCAGCTACAGCTTTGGCTCTTGCTCGGAGGAGTAATTCCATTGAAATTTGAATATATGAATTTTCATTGTACGAGTAATGTGTGTGTGTGGGGGGGTGGGGGAGCCTAGATATGGCACGCTGTGGCCTCGAAGTCGATTAATGCCTGTAACAATTACATTTTTAAATTGCAGAGGCTTCTGCCTGCAACAGCAAACAGCAGCAGCAACAATAGCGAAATGGCCATACGATAAACTTTTGCTGGCGAATCAGAGAAACTAACATGAGCCATAAATTAAGAAGGCGACGCCCAGGACGACAGTGTCCCTGTCCCTGTCTCTTTTCCCCGCTCTGCTCAAACATTTACAGCAGCTCTGGCATTTCCCGGCTGTTTGATGTGAAACTTTTGCCGGGTGAGGGCTGGGCCGGACGTGGCTGGTTCAGGCCTGTCCAAAGTCCCAGAGTCCTGGGTACTGGTCGACACGACTGTCGGCAATCCAGCCTGCCTGCCAGTCTGCCTGCCAGCCTGCCTGCCTGATACATGAAATGTAATAAATTTTGTTATCTATGCATTATTTATGTCGTAATTTGGTATTTTAGCCCAAAACAGAAAAATGAAAAGCGTCGAGCAATGGCTGGCAGGACATCCAGAGCTATCCAGAGCTAGCGCCAGGACCCCCCAGTCTGACAGCCGCAGTATCAGCCCCAGCACCAGCTCCAACCCCAGTCCCAGTCCTTTGCCTGCCGTCGGGTCAACATTACACATTTTCACTAAATGTGTAGCCGAGTGTAGCTGCTGTGTAGCTGTGTGTGTAGCTGTGTTTTGTGTGTGTGTATCTATGTATGTATTCGAGTATCTGTGTGAAGACGCATAAATTACACTTGCAGTGCGCTGGCCGCACTTGTGTGATGTGTGCAAAATATATTTTAAATGAAATTTTTCGCCACGTCCAATGAAATTTGTCCATCCTTCAGATGGACACCCCACCCCAGTGACGCCTTGCCCCCGCCTTCCTTCCATCCTGTGTGGCTAAGCGTTGCTAAATTGGCCTGACCAGCCTCGGCCCGACTCGATGCGCCCCGCTTCAATCAACTTTATACACAAATCTTAATGTGGCAGCCACATCAAAAGATTTGCACAAAAAAAAATAACTTTAACAAAATTGGGCAGATATATTACAATTTATTTGTTACAACATCAATCTGCATAAATTGTCAATTCTAGTCTGCAAAAATGGGAGCTTAAATTGTGGCTGCTTAAATTGGGTATAGATTTGTGGGGCAGGGGGGGTTACTCGGTACTCGTATCAAAGGTTATGTGCTACACAATTAATTTGTTATTTATGGCCAGGTGAGAGCAGCAGCAGCATTTCAGTTTGGTTTTATCTTTGGCCTTGGCCCAAATGATTGTCTCTGGCTGGGAGACCTACCCACAGCATGAGTGCATTTCCACACTGGCTGACATTTAGAAAGCAAATTGATTTTGGCACTTTCTTGTCATTGTTTATTTTACTTATTGAGTGTCTAAGATATGCATTTGCCACAAACACCCACATACACGTACACGTATACGTACACGTACAAGTAGTAGTAGTAGTAGGAGTACACTCGTCTGCTGAGAACTGAGGGCGGCATAAGCCATGAGTTGGCCAGGGCGCCTCTAAGAGCCAGCCAGCCAGCCAGCCAGCCAGCCAGCCAGCCAGCCAGACAGCCGGCTAGCAGGCAGCAAGGAGCAGCATAAGATGGGTCGTGGGTATGGGTATGGGTATGGGTATGGGTGGAGAACAGCTCACTCTGCATGTGAAAGCGGGTACAAGTATGAGTATGAGGAAAATTGCATGAAAATTTTATTGGAATTTCTAGATGTTTTATATGGCAATGCTTTTACATGACTGCCTGCCACCGCCTGAGCCTTTTGCATGTGCCTGCCTGACACTGGGTCTATCCTCTCACAGCTTCAGCTTCAGGACCCAGCAGCTCCTGCTCCTGCTTCTGCTGCTGTTGTCTGTGGGGTTCTGGCAGCTACTTGAATTTCGCCTCAGATGCACTTACGCAATGTTTTTCCAACATAAATTGCATTTTCTACTATTGTCAACGTGGCGTATGAATAACTTTTGCAAATAACAGCAACAACAGGGAACAGGGAACAGGGAACAGCAGCAGCATCAGAGGATGGAAACTTGGTTATTGGAGCCGCATCGGGCCCAAAGACATGCAATCGAAGTGCATAAACACTTGTCCCCTCGCACAGCGCTGCTGCCTCTTCTAATGCCAGTTCTAGTGTGTGTAAGTTGTAATTTTAGTAAGTACATGATTTTTAAATATATATATATATATATAGGAAAATAGTAGGTATATGTGTATATGTATAGAGGGCAGAGTGAACCCAGTTGAAGGCAGACATCAAAAGGGCAGATTGCTGCACATGCAGCTGGCTTTTGCCTTGAATAAGATTCGCTTTCTTTCTTTTTTGTGTTTATTGTTTGTTTCGTTTTGGGGGGATTTTCTTTTCAGTTCTTTTCAAAGTTCTGTGGATGGGATGCAATGGGATGGGCTGAGAGTACTTCTCAAAATGCATTTAACTCACTTTGTCATAGTCCGTAAATTTGAAATGTCATGGCGACTGTCGACTGGCGTACAACCTTGTGGCTTTCATATGACATGGCACACATACACATACTCGCACAGGAGTGGCAGGAGTACAGGGGCGCGCACACATGGAATCCAAGTCTGAGACTCCGTTTGCCTGTTGCTGTCTCTCGTCGGCTAAGTACATGGAAGCGGTAAAGGCAGCCAGCACTACTAGCTGGGGGCGTATCCACTTCATGTATGTCCATGTGTCTGTCCATGTGTCTGTCCATGTGTCTGTCCATGTGTATGTGTGTGTAAGTCCTGCCCTAAATCCAACGAAAAAAACGTATACACATATAGGAGGAGAAATAAAGCCAAGCTGAAAACGAAAACTGGACAGTCAAAAGTCAGACAGTGACAGCAGCGTTGGGGACATTTAAAAGCCAAAAGGCTGATAAATGAAAAAGTTGAAATGTGAAATGCGGAATGTGCTTGGACCAGCCATGCCCCTGCCCATGCCCCCTGTCGCTGCCCCTACCCTAACCCCAAGCTACAGTCCTTGTCCTGTCCCTCGTCCATGCAAAATGCTCTCCTCCCACAGTTCTTTTTATAAATCAGAAAAATGTAATTTAAACTTGCTGCCGGGCAATGCAAGGGCTGTGATAAAAAATTAAAATCATACACGGATCGCCTGAAATTGTCTCCCTTTAAAGCATTTATACTTCATTTTACACTCGTATTTTATACTACATTTTGTGGCACACATACACAGTCTTTGGAGGCACATTTATTTGACCCTCCACCCACTGTTGGCCCCTGTGTTCGAATATTCAATAATAATAAAAAATAAAATGTAATTTAAATGGCATGCTTAAAACTGCTTCTTAAATTAAACAAGTGGCCAGAAGTCAATTTGATGTGTGCTCTAGCACTCACTGCCTTAATTTATGCCAGGCCCCTGGAGGCATCTTCGTTCCGTTCCGTGCTCAATTCTGATCATTTTTAAATCCTTTGCACCCACCTGCCGACAGACACACCTCGCAAGTGACCGCAAATAAATTATTTCTTATCAAACCGAGCGCTGGCCGCAAAACTTTCTTGTCTACAGCTTTTTCCATCTATCTGCAATTTCTTCACCTTGCCTCGCCTGGCTTTACTTTCTTTCTTTTTGTCACACGATAATTTGTAGAAGTCTGTCGTCGTGGCCGTAAATTGTCTTTGCCAGGCAGTCTGTCGGGTGTTCCCTTGGTCCAGGGGGTCCATGGGGTCCGGGGGTCGCCCGTACTCGGGGTCAGCATCAAGCACAGTCTATGCCAAAAGTTTTAGCTCCAACAGACTGGGGAGGAAGAGGGGGAATGGGGTCCAAATCAACAAGCAATTGTTGCAGATAAAACACGTTTCGCCCTCTCTTCCTTTTGCTGGGCTGCGTGGTTGAAGATTTCAGCTGGAAAAGTTTTTAATTTTATAAAAACAAACTGCAGGCATTTGAACCCAGACAAGGGCCAAGGGTTAGGTCAAGCTGACGACTTAAACAAGGCCAAAAGTAATGCAGTTTCAATATAGACAACGATGGACATCGAAAAGGGTGATATTGGGGCTGTAAAAATACTGTATTTAATGAAAAGGGAGAGATGTTCATGGAATACAAAGGTTAAGCCGTTTCCTAAATAGCTTAAGCTCTTGTTTTATTTTTGACAGACATGGAAAAGCCCTATTCTTGATTGGAGTTTTAGGCTATTGTGCCATAAGTTAGAGCGTTTCTTAAGTGACCAAAAATTGATTATTCTTTAAAATGTTTTGCTTTTTATACACTTGACGGTGTATATTATTAAAAACGAGGGGGAACGTTGTGAGTTGCTGCTGCGACCGCAACTCTACATTTATACCCGATACATAGTCAGTATGGCTCTCCTCCACCAGACGGCGCTAATATTGAACGACACGACAAAGAGTGCATGCGAGAGAGACAGAAAATCAGACAGAACGTGTCGTCGGGCGCTGCGTCGCCACTGCAAACTGATTTGTTCCTTTTGGTTATAATAATGATTCGATCTGATCCAGATTCGGCAATCTGGAAGAAGTGGTCATTCTCTATGATTGTGCTATGATTTAATTTGTTCTTATCTTCAAAATTGTGGATGCCACAGATTTTCGTCTTTTGTGGGGGCGGAAGTGGGTGGGGCGAAATTTTGAATTAAACTTGTAACAGTGAGATCTAACCAAATTTGGTTGCTCTAGCTCTAATAGTCCCTGCGATATGTGGATGCCACAGATGTTCGTCCTTTGCGGGGGCGGAAGTGGGCGGGGCAAAGTTTTGAAATACACTTGTAACAGTGGAGTATCACAGTATCACAACAGTGTCCCAGGAGTCTGGTTACAAAATGTGGTTGCTCAAGCTCTTATTGTCTCTGAGAACCATTTTCTTCGAAAGCTTTTTGTCGGCCACAAAGTTTAAATAAGAACGTGACGCTTTTATGCGAAGCTGCCGTGAAGAACTTTTGAGCTTTCAATGCAAAATGTTCTAAAGCTTTAATATACTGTTACTTTTGGCAAAAAATATTCTAGTTCTAAAAAAAAAAACATTATTTGGTCGAAAAAGAAGAAGCTGAGAGGAAAAGCTTCACTCATCCAAGCTCCCGCTAAGCTTAAAGAGCCAAAAAGTCAACCATTCAGTACAATTCATGTAGATGACTTGTACTGTACCGTGAAAGCGATACCTTACTCCCAACTCCCATTTATCACAGAAGTAATTCCTTCGATCAAAAAGGACTCTGCTTGAGATTCACTCCATGTAGACATGAACTATGTAAAAATCGGAAAAAAACATACAATACTATGTACACACATCCGCGACACGTATTAAAAATGCATACGTGCCGGGACAAAAATGATTGCCAGCCAGCAGGCAGCTGCTAGCAGGCAGCACCAAGGCCTCAGGGCAAAACTATTGATGCAGGGCCACGCCCAGGGCCGCAGCCATACTGGAAAATCATTAGAGGCTAGTCTTTGGCGTAGCTTTTTTTTGGTATTTTTTTTTTTTGTCGGTCTTTGCTGTTGTTTTTGGCACTAATTGAAATGCTTCATTTATCAAGCTGCCATTGATGCCACAACCAAAGCCGCAGTGTGCAGGAGCGCAGGCTGGAGCTGCCAGCCAGTCGCTCAAAATGCAACTCTCACACCTCTCCAACTCCTCTCCTCCCTCGCACTGAGCAGAGCCCGGACGCGGACCCCGACTTCCTCCCTTTGCTCTTCAGTCGTTTAGCAGTTTCATTTACTATTTGCTTGCTTTTTGTTTCGATGATGGAGAGATGAAGAGGGAGAGAGGGCGATGGAGGGTGCTTTGCAATTTCCTCTCTGCACACGGCTCGGGCCAAAACAAAAGAAATATTGTAATGAAATTCGAAACTGCAACAGCAAACAGTGGCAATGGCATTGGCAGTGGCAGGCACCAACAAAAACAGCACCAATAATGGATGAATGGATGGTTGGATGGATGCAAAAAGAAAGAGAGAGGGAGAGAGAGGGAGAGAGAGGGGAGAGAGGGGGGGAAAAGAGAATTCGCTTAGAAATGTCATCTAAAATTTAAGCGAGGGAAAAGCAAAAATCGTCAGGAAACTGCATATTCAGCCTTGATTTGGCATATGCATCAGACCGTATTCGAATCTCTATATCTATATCTCAATCAGAAAATGAAACCGTATGCATTTGCAATGTTTGGTGTATTCGTGTATGTGTGTTTATGTTTTTATTTGTGTGTGTGTGTAAAAATTTCATTTCATTTCCATATTAATGGAGATATTGATGCACTATCTCTATCTGTCTGTCTGTCTGTCTGTCTATCTATCACTGGGTTTTTCTTTGTGTTGCGGGCTATGCAAATAAATTTATTTTATTTTTAGCCCTTGGAAAAATATCATAAATTATCTGGCATCAGCATTACACATCATCATTATCACATGGCGACAACCGCACTCAAATGTTTGCCCTCCCCACGAGAGAGTGCTCGAAGCATTCATTTAGAGCAATCATTCGAAGCATCCATTCTGACTGTGTGTGTGTGGGCTATCATTATAATCGTCAGCTATTTGTATATGCTTGAGCAATATCCTGTAAAAATGCAAAGAGCATGAAATTTAAATACAACGCGAGCAAAATGGAAAAGGCGGCTGGTTGTGTGGCCTCCTCCTCTTCTCTCCACTCCACTCCTCTCCTCCTCCTCCTCTGTGCCTCTCTGGGGTCTCTCTGTATCTCTGTGTTTGCAGCAACTGTCAACCTTTGTCACTCAATTTACTTGTGAAATACTAATCCAGTTAGGGGGCATTTGAGCTGCCACTGCCACTGCCAATGGCAATAGCAGTGCCACTGCAGAGGCTGCTTCTAGTTTAATCAGTGAAAATGATCAGAGACAGCCAACGGAAACGTGTTCGTGTGCCTGCAAAATTCCATTTCCGCTTGCCCCATGTGCTACACATGTGGCATTCTAACTCTCTGTTTGTTTGTCTCTCTGTCTGTCTGTCTGGCTCTCTCTCTGGGCTGCCACCATTAACAAAGCTAAGCCGGTGCTAAAAAATAACAATTACATGTAGAAAATGAGGCTCGTGAGTTTATGATGACTACGCAATGAAATGAGGCCAACCAGAATCTCATTCAGCCATCAATCAATCAAAGCTTGCTCCCATTCTCCCATTGCTCGGTTTCTCTCTTTTGCAGCTTGCTTTTATTATCAACGTATTAGGTTGAGGAAAGGAAAAGGGATGTGGAAGATGTGGAGCATGGGAGGATGGTGGTTGGAGAGATTGAGAGACTCGGAGTCTTATCATCATCCCAGCATAGGCAAATCCCCGCACGCTCACAAAAACTTGCCAAAGCAGCGCACAGTTTAATAAAATATTTATAAATTCTTCAAACGTAGCCCCACGATATAACAACTCACTAGGGGTTGAGTCGAGAGTCGAGTTCAGTTGAGTTGAGTTGAGTTGAGCAAGGTCCTCTGCTTCGTTCTCTACTTTTCCCGCTTTTCCTGCCTTTCTGCCATCCGTTTTCCCCCATTTGTTTTTATACCCGATACTCAAAATGAGTATAGGGGTATATTAGATTTGTGGTGAAAGTGGATGTGTGTAACATCCAGAAGGGAGCGTTTCCGACCCCATAAAGTATATATATTCTTGATCAGCATCAAAAGCCGAGTCGATTGAGCCATGTCTGTCTGTCCGTCTGCCCGTCCTTATGAGCGCCTAGTGCTCAGAGACTATAAGAGTTAGAGCAACGACATTTTGTATCCAGACTTCTGTAATACGTCACTGTAACAAGTGTATTTCAAAACTTTGCCTCGCCCACTTCCGCCCCCGCAAAGGACGAACATCTGTGGCATCCACATATCGCAGGGACTATTAGAGCTAGAGCAACCAAATTTGGTTAGATCTCACTGTTACAAGTTTAATTCAAAATTTCGCCCCACCCACTTCCGCCCCCACAAAAGACGAAAATCTGTGGCATCCACAATTTTGAAGATAAGAACAAATTAAATCATAGCACAATCATAGAGAATGACCACTTCTTCCAGATTGCCGAATCTGGATCAGATCGAATCATTATTATAACCAAAAGGAACAAATCAGTTTGCAGTGGCGACGCAGCGCCCGACGACACGTTCTGTCTGACTTTCTGTCTCTCTCGCATGCACTCTTTGTCGTGTCGTTCAATATTAGCGCCGTCTGGTGGAGGAGAGCCATACTGACTATGTATCGGGTATAAATGTAGAGTTGCGGTCGCAGCAGCAACTCACAACGTTCCCCCTCGATTTGTTTATTTTTGTTTCTACTTGGAGCTCAGCGGCCAGCATTGGGGAAGGCCCTGCCAACCTGACCGCTGCTCCTAGTTATTATTTGTGTTGTTGTCGGGTGCTTAGGTGTCCGGGTGTCCATGGGAGTCTGCTATCTGCTATCGGGTGTCGGTGCTCGTCTATTTTTAATATTCCACCAATGTGTCAGTTTGCCGAGCAACGAACAAATGCCCTCACCATGCTTCAATCCTCTACCTCTTTACTCACTCCGTATTCTGTATCCGTATCAGTATCTGTATCACGACTTAATTGAAAGCGATTAAATGCAAATGGATACATTAGAGCTGCTGTGCATTAAGCTGAATTATTTTGAAATATTTCCACTCTATCTCCCAGTGATTTTAAAATGCTTTTAATATTGAATCCATTTTTGGGATAGAGGTCAAAGGTGCCTTACTAAATTCCCGGGAGTAAACAGTAAGAACATTCAGGGGCACTCGCATCTGGCAACGCTGTCAACGCCCATAATCTGCAGAGATCTACACTATACTCATACGCACACATACAAACACACACACAAACCGATACGATGCCCGTGCGTGGGTGTATAGCGGTGTATGTGTGCTTAACGTGTAGCATACTTATGAGCGCATACAGCAGGCGGCCCGGCCCCACATGATGTCGCTGTGGCTATGGCTGTGGCTGTCAGGCAGCAGCAGCCTCATCATTTGCTCGTTTGATATTTCAGCTCCAGGTCCTGGCTCGTCCTGGGCCAGGCCCATTATAGTGTTACACACACACCTCAGACCGGCATACGAAGCAGCCGCATCATCATTAACACTACAGCGGCATGGAAAATCAGCAGAACCAGCAGCAGTAGCAGCAGCAAAAGCGGAGGCAGAAGCGGTCGCAGTAGCGGCAAACTATGTACAGGCTTACACCTTTATTGCTGTTGGTGTTGCTGTTGCGAGCGGCATAAATTAATAAAAATTTCATGTGCCAAATAATTACAATTAACATGAGTTCTTAATTAAGAGCTCGACGCAGCTTTGGCTACACCCCTCAATCCCCGTACATTAACTGTTTCTGTTTCTGCTGCTGCTGATGTTCTTGTTGTTTCTGTAATCATTTGCTGTCGTCCTTGTTGCTGTTAATAGGCTCGTTCATTTTCCGTTGCCGTTGCTGTTTTGCCGTTGCTGTTGCTGTTGCTGTTGCCGTTGGTGGACTCCCCCTTCTCGTCGTTTTCGTCGACGTCGTCATCATCATCGGGGGTCCTGGGCCCAGGACCCTCACCTCACCACACCTTTAATGCAATACAACACACTCGGCTGCTCTCGGTGCGGTTCGTTAAATCGCCTCGGCTGCTGCCAGCTGTTTTATGGCCTGGTCGGGCCACAACGGCGTAGTCTGATGAAGGGTTCCCCAATGGGGGCAAGGGAGGCTATCCAACACGACACTCAAGAGCTCAGCTTCAATAATTAAAACTAAAAGGAACAACACAAAAACAACTTTAACTTTCCACAGGACATGGAGTGTGCACTCCATTCCATTTGTATTCCCAAATGAAACGAAACAAATATGATTTCGCCCCTTTTTTTGGCAACGAAAATTCTGGCTACGTTTGTGGTTTAGTTTTTTGCTGCTGCTAGCCGCTTAATTTTCTGCCTGCCATCTTTTTTTTCGTTTTTTTTGTTTTTGCAAATTAAGTGTCGATATGTTATGCCCTGTTCGTTTAATTAAAAATGCCAAAGGTTAACGCATGCGGCCCTCGACGCAACGCTCTGGCATCCCCTCTCTCTGGCCTCCTTCCCCTTTACATCCCATCACTTGGTGCTGGCGCTTATGAATTTTATTTATTTTAGGCACATAACTTTTCTCGGCTTTGTTGTAACTCTTGTAACTGCTCTCGCTTTGGGCTTCTGTTGCTGTTGCCGCTTTTGTTGCAGTTTTAAGCAGCTTTGGGAAAAGAGTTAATAAAAGCCAGAGTAGAACTGGAAGAGAGAGAAAAATAGAGGGAGGGAGAGAGAGAGAGAGAGAGAGAGAGAGAGGGAGAGATAAAGAGAGAGAGAGAGAGAGAGAGGGGGAGACAGTGGCATAATGTTAATAAACCCATCAACGTCGTAGGGTTATTTATAGCCACAAATTGTGGAAGGAAAATGGGAAATTCTGAATAAATATTAAAGGCCGAAGAGCAAACCACTTTATTAGTTGAAATTTGCATACTTAAATATCATTTAATTTACCTCAATTGATAGCTCTTTCATTTCGAAAAAGGATGGATGGCTGAGGCTACTTTATTTTTATGGCAGAGCGGGATGTCTTTTAAAAACACTCTTTTTATATTAATTGAGTCCAAAAACGGACTAGTTCTGCTTTACGTAAGGGATTCCACAGTGCGGCTACTTGATGTTTAATGCAAGGCGAAAGAACGCCCATGGAATGGCTATCCCAGCCAACCCCAAATGAAATCGCACAAAACTTGCTTTCTCGAGTTGAGTTCATAAAAGTTTGACACAGGTTTATTAATAGCTGCTGCTGCGCTGGTCCGCTTTTCTCTCTATCCGATTTGCATGGCACAAAACTATTTTCGGCTTGGAAATGAGTTTTGACAACTAGCACTGGCAACTGCCCCGCTCCGTGTGGCACAATGAAGCCGGAAGTGACGCTCGTGTTGAATAAAGCAAAGAGAGCGAAACGCTGAAATCAGTTTTATTAGCGACAAAGTCAGAAGTCAGTCAGTGAGGGGGTTAGCAGGTAGAATATGATACGGCAGGCAGGCAGGTACATAATAAAGTTTTAAGAGCGCACATGCGGGGGCCTATATAATGCATGCCCCCGTAATGGACATACATACGAGTAAATGTGTGCATGCGTGTGTACCCCGACCCCCATAAAACTGTCCAATGCTCGGACGCCAAGCCAGAGACGGACTGACCCTCTGACTCTGACTCTGACGATGATGAAAGATCAGACAACGCCCGCACCTAAAGCTAAATGACTGAAGGCTGGACTTGACTGGACTGGACTTAGACTGGACTGAACTGGAGTGCAGGCTGCAATATAAAACTATCATCCAGGGTGTGAGATGTGAGCTGTGAGATGTGTGTGATGGCCCTGCTGTTGCTGGGCAAACTGAAGGCAGACAAACACAAAGGACCAGGGACCAGGAGCAGAACACAATCAGAACAGAAGCCCAGTGAAGACAGCCAACAGGCAGCGAGAGTGAATGGCAGGCAAACACTGAAAAGGAAAAGCGGCGGCGACTGCAACTGCGAGATGTGAAATGAAGTGCGACTGGGATGGGGACTATAACGTAGGCCAGAGGAGAAGTAGGAGTAGGAGTAGGAATAGGATGCATAGAGATGGGCAACCTAGCGACCAACTGACTGACATAAATATGCAAACAAATGTCAAAATGACACAGCCACAGAGACCGAGGGACCGGACCGAGAGACCGAGGCAAGGAGACAGAGAGGGGAAAGATGGAGGATATTTGAATGGCAGTGGAGCTGTTATTGTTGTTCAAGTGGCGACGTTGACATTTTCTGTGTGTGTCTGTGTGTGTGTGCTGTGGATATGAAAAATGCATGACAAACGGTCCCAAGCACGCATACCCCGTAGTCCCAAAGAGTATGCTTAGGTTTTCGCTTCCAAAAGTGATAAAATGCCAGGAAATATGAGTAAAAGCGCGCAAATAATTCACACAGACAAGCACACATCCATACGGACAGCGAGAAGTAGAGATATGAGCACATGTATGTAAATACATAGGAGGCATAGAGTTATGGGGTTTTCACAAGCAAACAAAAGCAGCGACAAGCAATCCAGAAGGCAACGGCGACGGTGACATCCCACAGATGCCAGAAGGACGACGGACGCGAGGCCGTGCGGCCTGCTCTGCTATTTCATATTTGAACAAGGTGAGGCTGTGCGCTTTAATGACGTCATAACTCAAACACAACATCGCGTGCAAGGGCCGCTAACCTGGCTAGAACCGAGAGAGAAAGAGAGAGAGAAAGAGAGCTGCTCTATCTGTCTCTCCTCTCCCATTTGCAGCTATCAGTTTAACAAAGCTCCAATCTGATTATATCGGCCCACAGATGCGAAACGATGCTGTGCAGACACTCTCTAAAAAAGTGAGAGAGCGACAAAAAAAAAGAGAGAGAGCGACGGAGAGAGAGCCAGGGAAAGCACTCTCCCGCGAGCGCACGCTCCCATGCTTTTCGCACCTGTACAACAATGCGTATGCTTGATATCTCCTTTGTGTGTGTGCGTGTGTTTACACAGCCATATATTAGTTTTTATTATGAGACACTTTTGATTTTTCACTTGATTTATTAATGATAATTTATAGCTGACAGGTGGAAGAGGCGGCAGAGGAAGTGGGGGCGGAATGCATTTGCCCGACTAATAAAAAACGCCACCATTTGGCATAAATTTCCACTAAAGTGGGTGGCCAAAGAATTATGTTGCTGTTATCATAGTGGCTTAAATGAAAATAGGGTTTTTTTGTGCTGTTAATTTTTTTGTTTTGGAACGCTAAACGGATCCATAGATAAGCAGAGATATGCAGTTGGTATTTTTTGGTACGAGTACCTGTGATCTACTATCTGTGCTACTAATTTCAGGTACTTTTTTTTAATTTCACCAAAGAGCCACAGCCGCAGGCACCGCGATGATGAGCATTCTTTGGGTGGGGGAGGGCTTTCAAAAGCGAAAAACCATCGAACCAAAAAGGAGACCGAGACCGCATTAGACTAATTGAACTGCGGTCGACTCAATCGCAAATCAAAGCTCAAACATTTTGATTTTAATAAATTAAAATGTTCCGTCTTCCGCCGTTTTAACCATTCTGCCCACAACCCCCAACAACACAGAAAAATAAGTCAAATAAAACCGTTGATGGTAAAGCTGCTTCCTTCTGCCTTCCTGCCGCTTCCACCTGGCCAATTAATTAAGCCAAATGATTAGGCAAATGTGAATGCATATCGTGATTAGGGACGCAAAACCGCAAATTACATGGAACCGAAAGCGAGCAGGCACTCCCCCTAACACCCCCCCAAAGAAAAAAGGCGGGGGAAGGAGCGGCCGGTGTTGATTTTACAAAAGCCAAGGCGACGCCGCTTTGACAAAAAAAGAAGAAAAAAGAAAGAAGAAAAATCCATTATGCTAATTTGTATAAAATCTTGGCGGCTGCTGCTGCTGCTGTTGCCGCTTCAAAGACGCCGAATATACAAAAGCAGATTTTGTGGTTCGCCTGCAATGAGGCGCAAAAAAAAGAATGAAAATATTATGCTCACACACACACAGACACATACACATACAGAGAACCCCAAAGAAAGAAAGCAGAAAAAAGGACGCAAAACAAAAAGAGACGCAGCAGCAACAACAATAAGTATGATGGTGAATGTGAATGTAAAAATGAAAGAAAAGGTCACGCACTGAAAGCTAAGCAGCATATAAAATGAAAATGGCGCATACATACACACAGACACGCAGAGACAGACAGGGAGACACGCATACATACTCATACAATAACAGTTAAAATAAAAATGGCAAACACTGAAACAACAGAAGAAACAACAGCGGAGGGGGCCTCCTGCATCCTCCATCCTCCATCCTCCATCCTTCATCCTCCGCCTCCGTTATCTTCCCGCCACAACAGCACCCCAGAAAAAACTAACACATGTATTTAACCTCAGATTAAGCGCAAGGCACACGCAATTCCAAACGGGTGGGGGGAGTGGCAGGGGGTGTCAGGGGTGGTTCAAACTCGCGACTGCCTGCCTGCCTGCCTGCCTGCCTGCCTGCCTGCCTGCCTGCCTTCCTGCTGACAGCGAAAATATATAGTTGCAACAAAAATTAAGTTGAGTGCGTGGTGCGTGGGAAATTGTTTGGTCGTAAGGTGTAAGGAAAATGCACACAAACAAACAAACGCACACATGAAAAGATGGAAATCTACAAAGCAAACAGAGAGCGACACACATACACAAAGGCAGAGGGAGAGGGAGAGGGAGAGAGAGAGAGAGAGAGAGAGAGAGAGAGAAGGAAAGAGAAAAGATGTTGCTGTTAGGGGGTTGAGGAAGTGGTGTTTGGGAAACTGTGTAGGGGGTAGTGGGGGGAAAGTGACGATATCAGGCAGACACAAAAGCGCCAAAACGCACAACAAAGAGAGCCCAAGCCAGAAAGCTGAGGCTGCAGAAGCAGAATCCTCTCGCTCTCTTTTGACACATATCTCTCATTCTCTCTTTTAAGAGAGAGAGACATGACGAGACACCACATCCGACATCTCTCCCAGTTTCGCTTAGCTTTTTCAGGAAATTCCCGGGTAAACGCTTGCGCCGTAAGCCCCAAACTGTTGTTCTTGTTGCTGTCGTTGCCGCCGCCGCTGCCACACGGTCGGTGCGCGGTGCTCCAGTGCTCCGGTGCTCGGCCTGCTCAAACATTAATAAGTGTTGCCACTTCTGCCTCTGCTCCTCTGCTCTGCTCCGCTCTGCTCTGCTTCTTGCCGCGCGTATTTTTACTTTTTGCGCTACCTGTGCTTGGGCGCTGTGTGGCGCTTCGAGGCTTTCGTGGTTTAAAAATTCATGCAGTACAGACGAAATTATGTATTGGACCACCCTGTACCCTAGCTCCACCCAGCACCTACCCACCTCCCCCCCCTGCCTGGCCATTGAAGAAAGTTTTTCGGCAGGGCTAGAGCCAATTTTCACGCTAATGGCTCGTCAGCTGGCCAAAAGCAACAACTACAATGGAGAGGCCACGCCCCATTATGCGACTTGGGGATCCAAGAGAAGCTGAGCAACTGAGAAACAGAGAAACAGAGAAAATGGGAATCTGGGAGAAACTGGGAGAAACTAGCATCTGGCTTTGGCTTTGGCGTTATTTTTGTCGCCACGACTTTAAAAATACAAAATGCCAGAAAGCGAAACTAAAGGAAAGTTCAGTGATGGCGCCATTTTGTACACTCTCTGTCTCAGTTTCTTGTTTCTCCTTCTCTGTTTGTTTGTTTATTTGGTTGTGCGTGTGTGTGTGTGTGTGTGTGTGTGTGGGCCACATTAATAATTTAGTAACAGGCAAAAGGACGAAACATGCGAAAAGTGAAGGAAACATTTGCACTTCCTGCTCTTTTGTATGGCAACTGTCGCTGCCATCTCCACCTTCTACTGCTGATTTTCATCATAAGCCTCAGCCACCTCCTCTTTCTGTCTCCTGCTGGCTGCTGCTGCTGTGGTACTGTGGTGCTTATGTCTCGCATTACAGCATTGAAATTGCTGGGCGGGTCAGCAGCAGCAGAATCCTCAGCATCCACAGACAACATCCAACGATGGAGCAAAAAGAAAATATGCCAAAGTAAAATGAGTTTTCTTTTGTTGCTATTTGGCTCTTTTTTCGCTCTTTTTCTGCAGCCATCTTTTGCCCAATTGACAAAGCTAAAAAAAACATGTTGTCGCCTACATTTCGTGTTTCGCTATTCTCTGTGTATTTTCTTTATTTTTTTTTACCCATTTTCCCTTCGTTTTTTTTGTTTTTTTGCGCGCGCTTTAGGCACATGCATTTTTCACTATGTCCAGCTGCTAAGTGCGCGCAAAGGCGTTCATGTCCTTGCCACGCCCACCCATCAAGAGGCGGCGGCAGCTGGCACTGGCACTGGCCATGCTCTCCTGATGACAATAATGATCATCACGATGCTGATGACGATGCTGGGAATTGCTAAGGGAATGGTAAGGGGCAATGGGCACTAGGCACAGCCTCAGTCGGAGTTAGGTGTATGCCACATTAAAAAATGGCACAGCAAAGATATGCAACACATGTTGGATATCTAGGTGAAAAAAGTGGGGGGAAAATGGAAAAAAGGAGGCAAAAAACATCCTCTCAACGCCTTTCTATCCTTCCCATGCAGAGAGTTGGCACTCACATGCACAAAGAGAGATAGAGAGAGAGAGGGACGCATTTATTGCTTATGCTGCACAGTGGAATAAAACACATCCCATGTATATTTTTCAATTATATTTAGTTTGTTATTGAAAAAACTTAATTATAAATTCATAGAAATGCAAACGAAATTCTTGAAACAAATACCAAAATATGTATTCCCCCAAATAAAGTCGCTACATTTTTGAGTGAAATAAATTATCTCCCGGGATTTTGTATTCCGATCAGTGCTCCACTGTTTGTGGGGACTAACTGTTTCCTGTCGCAGCTCGAGAGCTCGCTCCTGCTGTTTTACAAATGGAAATATGGCCAGAGCCCCCCATCCCTTCCCCTACCGCAGGGATGTTGGCATTGCTGTTGGTGTTTTTGTTTCGCTTTTGTTTCGAACATTGTCGTTGTCGTTGTCGTCATTGCCCCTACTGGCCCAGTCGGGGCATTGTTGCGGGGCTGGCCCCGATTGTCGTTCTGCGAACGCCCCGAGCATAGACAACTTTAATGAATTTCCAGCGCTTCTCATGTGGCCTTCTCTGCGCCTGCCACCCTTGCCGCCCTTACTCTCCCAGTCGCAGTAACAGTAACAGTAACAGTAACAGTCCTTGCCCCAGAAGCTTCCAGCAGCTTCCCCATGCAGAGTAATCTGGCACACCAGGAGCAGGAGGAGCACCCAGCAGTGGGGCCAGCACAAGGGTTAAATAAGCGGTTAATTATGTGCTTAAAATTTCCGACATGACGCAGAGCAAATTATTTATTTACATTTATATTTTTAGCGCATTTTGTGGCTCTGCTCGTTTCGCTTTTGTCTGCGATTTATGGCCATGTACAATGTTCTGCTCCATGGAAATTTAGGTGCATAAATTGGAGGCAACAACAAACAACTAACAAAAAGAAGAGCAGCAAGCCACATTACAACACAACACAACACAACAGAAATTGAACTAGGCGGCGTGTACGTATACGTATACGCAACGTGTGGCACGGCATCGGCAGCAGCTCCAGCGTCAGACTGAACAAGGAAAAGCTGGCAACAAAAACAACCAAAAATAACCAAAGCCGAAACTTTTGCAAAAGTATTTATCTTTTTAGGTCAAATTTGTGGCTGGGCATTACGTTTTATTTGTCGATGGCCAATGGCTACGGTCGCGTCCATTTTTGGCCAGTATTCTCAACGTTTTTTTCCACTTTTCATGCCACTCTGCACTGGTGACCACTTAATTTGTCCTTGGGCCTGGTCCTGGGCTGGTCCTGGGCCTGGGCTTGGGCCGCTACAGTGGCAGCAGCAGCAGCCGCCCCAACTAGCAGCAAGTGTAATTAATAACTTTGTTTGCATAAGTGACCCAAAAAAAGAACAGGGCAGAGCAAAGCGAAACAGAATGGTACGGGACGGCACGACAAGAGAATGCGCGCACACTGCCCTTCCGACAAAAAAAAAAAAAAAAACCGTAGAAAGTCAAATAAAATGTATTAAAAAATGAAAAGCAGAAAAGAAATGGAATGAATTTTCTTACGCTCACGCACTCGCTCACTCTCTCACTGAAGAAGATTCAACAAAAGGAACGCTATGCTCCACTCTTTTCAAAAGAGATATATACATACATATATACTATATATGGAAAGATACCCAATTAGGAATGATATTGTCAAGGAGTTGGGGAATATTTAATATCTGTTAGCGGAGCAAACTTGTCCTCTTTCCCGTCCTCGTACATCTTTATCTGCTCAATTAGTATGCCATATAGGGGGGCCTTCCATCGGCATAAACAATATCACAGCCAGAAGGAAACAATTTTCGAGGGGAAACGGCAAAGGCCACCAGGCCGAGCTATAATTTAGCTCCCCGTTTGAGACTTTGCTGCGTCGATAATACAGATTATGGCTTAAATATGCAAAACAGCGCAAAATACAGCTGCGAATGAAAACAAATGCCAGCAGAGGCAGCGGCAGAAGAAGAAGAAAAAAACAAATCGCAAAAAAGGGGGCGAAAACGCACAGCAACTAACGCACTCTCTTGGAGTAATCGAGACGCATTTTGAGATAAGGCAGCATTTTCTTCTTTTTTTCCTTTTTTGTCATTTTGTCAGCAGCATGCATGGGTGTGTGTGTGCCATTAGATGGCAGCCAGCAATTGTACGCAGTTACGTTTCTATTAAGCCAAGCAACCAAGCCCTACTCGGCTTTGCCTTTCTGGCGTTTCTGCTCTCGTCCTTGTCCAAAAGCCAACATTTTTCGGGGCGCACCAGATCAAATGGAAACAAGCAACAATGTTAAGGGGAGCCCATCCAGCGGGATATCCCTTGCTATTGGATTCAGTACTAACATTTCGAAGATACGAACACTCCCACTCTTTCCAGGGTGTGCATAATGCATACAGCTCCCAGACGAGGAATGGAATAACAGCGCAAGCAAACACACACACGCACACGAACACACACACAGACACGGAGAGAAGAGCCGCCGCCAAAATCCGAAATGGAAATTGTGTGTGTGCTGTGCCTTTTGTGCCTTTTTTTTGTGTTTGACATTTTCATGCGGCGTCTTTAAAACGCCATCCATTCCTGTCACAGTCGCACTCACATTACCATTCGCTAACCATTCACCATTCAGCAGTCAGCATTTATGTACATTCCCCGTCGAAAGTCGAGGAATAAATCGCAGCGAACATTTTGTTTGCCTGCCAGACGTTAAGATTTCCGTTTAAATAATTCAAAAATTTGTCGAAATGACAAATTACGCGACTCTGCATGTGTTTCATTAATTTCACGCAGCCTGCCTCACACACACACACACACGCACACACGCACACAAACAAACGTACAACAGCAAGCAAGAGCAGATTTCCACATACACACACGTGCCAAAAGCGGAAAGGCGGAAAAGCGGAAGAGCGGAAAAGCGCTGCGTGGCATTTCATTTTCATAAATTTTCGGGCGACCACGCTACAGCGACAAATGACAACGGCAGACTCAATCAATTTGCGCCCTTGTACGAGCGATGGGAGAGGTTAGACTTAGGTCGGCAATGCGACGCTAGGGGGGTGGGCGTTAGGCGTTAGCCTGTTTATGACTGAGGATGTGTGTGTGTGTGTGTGTGTGTGTGTCTGCGGCTTACCCGTATTGCTTTACGTGACAAAATGTTTGCTTATTAAAAAAAATCAGCAGTGCACATCTGAAAGTCAAAGACTTGGTTAACATCGCCAGCCAAAAGGATGAGAAATGGACTCTCTCTCTCCGGTCCGAGCTTCAGATTCCCACATCGTTGGTGCTGTGGCCACAAAATGGCCGCCTGGATGTCCATTTGACAACCAGTTTTGTGTGCTAACTCTCTTTCTGTCTGTCTCTCTGCCTCAGTCTGTGGCTGCGTATGCCGTACCCTGTGTCCTGTGTCCTGTGTCCTGTGTGCTGTATGCGGGAAATGTATTTAATGGCTGGCGATATATATTTTAAAAGCCATTACTGCTTATGACAGCAAAATATACATTGCGATGGCAGATGGGACGCGCTTCAGTTGAAATCTTTGCCGATGTGCGATGTGTGGGGCTAATGAAGTTAATCAACAACAAAAACTCCTAGTATTTTCTGTGTGCAATAATGCAAAAATCTATATGTGTGCTGTGTGCGGCTTACATGTGCCAAACATAAAGTTCAATATCAGCTGAATAGAATGAGGTTTACTCGGCCATAATATGCTCAGTCAGGGGTAAACAGATTTGCTTTGCCCAGCATCAACTGCATTACGCATACATGCAACGCAGACCCCTCTGTGCACTCTATGCAAAGCCCAACCAACCACCCCACCAACCAACCAGTCAGGCCATCTCCTCTCCTATCAACAACAAGAAGCAACTGAAACTGAAATTGCAGCTGCAGCAACAGCTGCAACGGCCCTCGTATGTTGCTGCTAATACAGTGCTTCTGCCACCCATCCCTGCCATGCCACAGAGCATGGTATGGTGTGTATGTGTGCTGCTACTGATGCTGCTGCTGGTGTGCTTGTATCCTGACGATTTAGCTGATTTATGTTGATTTGTGTGCGAGAAAGTTGGCAGTGAGAGGCAAAACGATTCCCGGTTGTGCACAAAGCGCACACACACCCAGCGGCACAGCAGCGAAACAGTTGCGTTGCTTTGCGTGTGCTTAAAGCCTGCACCAACAACAATACAGAAGGAGTGGAGTAGCTGTGGTAGGCAGCGGCGGGGCAACCAACTGAGACCTACAACAACTGTGCAACTGTGATGCCCGACTCTCCTCCCGCCATCAATACAGAGAAAAGCTCTCCACAAACGATGGCCACACTCGAGCGCCCGAGAGCCGTAAGGACGTCTCAGACTCGGGCTCGGGCTCGGGCTCGGTGTCTGGGTCGGGCTCGTGTGCGCTCGTGTCCTGGTCGCACCCAGAATTTTCGCGGCTTCGTGATGTAAGTGGCACTATGCCAGTCGGTCTCTGGTTCTCGGGTCTCCACTAAAAAATCAAACACGCCCGAGCTGAGTCCATGAGCGGGTCGAGTTGAGTTGAGTCGAGTCGAGTCGAGACGCTGTCGTCGTTAACGCCGAGCGGATAAAATTTGTTCACAGCGAGGCATAGATACATTTTCCACCTTTTTTTTTGTTGGTATTGCAAAATGAAAATCAAATCCGATCGAAATTTCACAATTAAGTGCTAGCACAAAAAATCGCAATCTGTCCTCTGCCCCGTCAAATGCGAGTTGGGGAATATTTGTTTTTTTTTGTTTTGTTTTTGCCAAAGAGTTTCGCGAATAGAAAAAAGGCGTAACTGTTCCAGGATTGTGTATCCTATTTGTGGGGTGTAGAGAGAGGAGAGGAAAGCTGTACGCCCCGCTGCTCTCGGCCTCTGTGTGTGTGTGTGTGTTTTTTGGTGTGAGTGTGAGAGTGCGTGAAAAAATCAAAGCAGAAGGAGAGAAGGCAACGTACTGGATATATTTAAATGTTGTGCAGCGGATAAATTATGAAAATTATAATTAAGTAAAGTAGTGCCACAAGAGAGAGAGAGAGAGAGAGAGAGAGAGAGAGAGAGAGTAAGAGAGAAAGAGAGGGAGAGAGAGAGAGAGAGAGATATGACGAGAGAAAGAGAGAGAGGGAGGAAGAGGAAAAGCAGGCTGTCTGGCTGTCTGCTGCTGCAAAATAAAATCTGAAACTTATTCCACCAACACGCACACAGGACATGGGCCACAGAAGAACCCCTTACACATATACATATACATACACATACACATACACAAATCCCGCCTGGCACACTCAAATTTGGCCGAGTTTGCTCGGTACACACACACCCAGACCCATACAGACACAAAAGCAAATGCAAAGAAAAAATAGCAGTAAATAAATACAAAAGGCAACGGCAAAAAGGAGTCTGTTCCTGCTGCTGCTGCAACGTGTGGTATCTATGTATGTATGTGTGAGCGAATTTTCTACATGTATATCTATATGTGTGCGTGTGTACACATATACATACATATTCATTTGTTTGCTTGTGGTTGACACTCGTCTTCGTGCGCTTCCATCTTGGCTCGTCTTGGCTGGCAGCTGCTCCCGGCTCCCTGGCTCCTGTCCCCTGCCTGCCGGCTCTTTGCACGCCCTTTGCTTTGTTTAATTTTCAAACAAATTGTTGGGGCGGCCTCGTTGATTAGCCCCGAGGCGCAAGAGCAGGAGGAGGCTGTGGCGATGGCGGTGGCCTAGCCCGCATATGCTTTTAATTGCCAAAAACGTGCCCAGCCACACATCAACAGGGTGACGGGAGAAAGATGCTATGCGATGAGAGGCTCTATGGGAGTGCAGGGAGGGACGACGAGAGAGCTGATGGCTGCTAGCTGCTGGCTGCTGGCGCCCTGCTCATGATGATGATGACGGGCGGCCACGAGGTTAATGGCTTAAAGTCTTAGTCGATTCCAGCCGACAGCCCACAGCTCACTGGCAACATGAATATTTGAATGGCATGAAATCCGGCTCGCCTCTCTCTCACTCTCTCCCTCTCTCTTCTCTCCCTTAAAACAAACACATTCATTCTACTCAATTTCGTTGAGTTTTATGAATAGCAAAAGCATCGTTTTAGGAGCACTCAAGCATCCATGATTTCCACTTCTGATGAAAGCTAAAATTTCACATTTATTGAGTTGCTTTTTGGGTTAACGAACTGCGAGAGAGAGAGAGAGAGAGTCCTGTCCTCTACTGTTATTCCGGACTTGCAAACTGCCATGCTCTTACGAAAAACAGTGGGGGGTCGGGAAAGAGTCAACACTGCCCATGAAAATGAAAATGCTGCCTCTAAAATCTGATTAAGTAATTAGAAAGTTGCGAACGCATTAAATATGAAAGTTGAAGTTAAGGACTGCATATCTAAGGGTCCTGTTATCTGGTGGGATGGGTACCCCACGGTACCATCAAATATGTACCATAATCGAGGAGCTGTAGGGTCGGGCAGGCAGGCAGCAGGCAGGGGGAATACTCATTAATAACTGTCGTCGTTTCGTATACAATATGAAAATATTTATGCAAGCTAAATAAAAGCCGTTTAAAAAACAGTAAGCCAAAGACCAAACAGGACTCTGCGGGAGTGGGAGGCCTGAGGAGAGGGTCTGGCATAAATTTCCCCCAAAGCTGCAAGTGAAATGTATGTTAATGTAAAATGTCGAATGTGAGCGCACACACGCAACTCTTGCCATTTTAATTAATGTCAAACTCTTATCATTGAATATAAAATATGCACAAACCCACACACACACACACACACACACACACACACAGAGAGGCGGAAAAGGGAGAGCCGGTGAAAGCAGCCTTCACATATGCATAACGTATATGGAATTTACATACAAAACCCGACCCGAGCCTCAGCTGGCTTTTCTTTGTCAAGTTGAAACAATGCCCCAGCCCTCTACGTCGCTACCTTGAAAAAGCCTTTCTTTTTTTTGTGGTTTGCCGCAAAAAGCAATCACAGCAAAGGCACAAGAAAATGCTAGACCGAAAAAAACACACATCACACACACACACACACACATAGTCAGAGGAAAAACGCATGCTTACCAATTAACGAGATATGTGCGAATGTGAGGCTCACAAAGCAGTGCTAGAAAGCGCGAGAAATTTGCTAAAGAATAAAAAGCCCCTTGAATGTGGGGAAAACCCAAAGAAAAGCCTAGCAAAAACTGGCATACAAATCACATGCGAAAAAATTTATAAAAACAAAAACCAATACAACAGCAAACCAACGCACACACACACACACACAGACACAGCTAGATGATAGATATACATATACATATACATATACATATACATATACATATACATATACATATACATATACATATATACGTATGTATATGGGTGAAAGCAGGGACAGGAGGACAGAGTATAGAGGATATAGGATAGAAGAGGAACAGGAGGAGAGGAGGAAATGAGAGGCCGAGTTGGGAGGCAAGTAGCAAGCGTTTATGCTAAACAGAGTGTAACTGCCGGGGTTGCCAGTTCGGAGAGTGCACGGTGACATTTCTGCAAAAAGCCAAAAAGGATAACAACAAGGCAACACCAAAGCACACAAAAGGTGCTAACCGACACATACAGACAGACACACACACACACACACATACAAACAGAGAAAGAGAGCACAAGCAGGAGAGAGACGAGCCAAAGAGAGACGAAACCGTGCTTTGCAGACCGTGTAGCATACTTTCAGGCTCTGCCTGTGGCTCGGGCTATTTTTGGCCCGACGCTTGCTTGCTTTCTCTCTCTCTGTGTGTGTCTGCAAAGCCTGGCACGCTCGGCCTTAGCTCCTAGCTGGCCAACTGCCTGGCCTGCCAAACGGTTTTCAAACGCTCAGCTGAGAAAATGTGACGGACGAAAACGGCAGGCCAGAGCTGAAAAACTTCCCAAGAAACGGCAACTCAACAAAATCTATACAAAAGTGTCTGCCTCTGCCTCGGCCTCAGCTGTGTATGTGTGTATGTGTAGGGGTCTCTGTGGATGTGTGTATGCGTGGCTGTGTGTGTGGATCTGAGTTTATGTTTATGTATGCGTGTATAAATTAGCTTGAGTCTGCATTTTTTTTTTTTAAATATTTTTTTTTGTGCACTGATTTCTTTATAAAACAATGAAAAACGCTTCAAAAATTACAATAAAGATTTCAAAAATTGGTCAAGTGGAAAAACATAGTGGAAAACTACAAGAAAACTTAATGATTCAAATCTATGTTTAGGAAAAAATTATGTTCAAACAAAATTCATTAAATTCTGAAATCAAACCAAAAAGTGAAGCAACCCAACCCAAACAGTTCTCGAAAATATCTTCAAAATATAATTATAATATAATTATTATATCGGAAAATATTTATAAGCACCACCCCCAAAAAATTGCTCTAATATAAGACTATGCCTATCCGATTCCGATTCCTTTATCAAATCACAACCAGGAACAACTTTTCAACAATTAAACTGATTTTTCATATCTTTTCCCTCAACTTTGCAGTGTTGACGCTAAGAAAAATAAAGATAAGACTATAAAATATATCTAGAAATTATGTCCCCTAGCCCCCAGACGATAGACGCAACCGAGTTAGCAATTTAACAAAAACAAACAATGCCAAAAGTTAAAGCGAAAGGCAACTCCACCAATCGACACAAATAAAATGAGCCAAGTCGCCTGCAACTACAACACCAACGGCAAGCATCGAGACGAGCAGGTTGCAGGCACTCCGCAAAGAACAAAAACCGCCACAGGAACCGCAACATCATCTCAAATAATAGGAACACCAGGAACACCAGGAATACCAGGAGCACCGTACTTGAGCAAGCGATGAGGTGGAGCGTCCGCTTGGATGACGAACTCAGAAACCAAGAAACTGGCACTGAAACTGAAGCTAAAACCACAACGGAACTGGCCATCGGAATCAGAACCAACTGATGCTGACGGAAACTGAAACTGAAACTATTACCAAATTAGTGGTAACTGCTAACCGAAAATAGAATCTGAAAAACAGAGAGAGAAGAACAAAAAAGAAGGGGAAGGGAAACATGAACAGTGTGGATATTTTGTAATTATTAATGAGCGCATAGAGTGGGCTGCCGCAGTGGGGTGCTGGAGGAACCACAGGAGCGAAACTGAGCGATACGTTGAGGGATATCAGAATGTACATGCTGCTGGAGCTCGACTAACACACACACCGACACTCACCCGAGCCCAAGTCCGAGCCCAGGCCCCAGGCCCCAAACCCCAGACAGATTCCCCACAGGACATCAGGCAGGAAAGGCAACGAAAGGCTCAATTTCAAGGAATTTGCAAAACGCTCACCCACACACTCGCACTCACTCTTCGACTCCCAAGCGCGCACTCACACACACATATACGAGTATGGGCTGATGGAATCTCGTCAGGATAGAAGTAATTAAAAGTAAATAAAGCAGGAGGCAAAAGGAAAACCGAAAAGAATCTCAAAGCGGTGGCTGCAGGAAAAGCAGGAAGTAACCTGATTACGAGCAGAAAAGAAAGAGACACAGAGAACCAAGAGGCAGCAAAGGAAAGGCAGGAGAAGCAACAACAACAACAGCCAGAACAACAACAACAATTAATGTGGCTCAGAAGAAGAGGAAGCGACGACCATAGTGATCCGCTGATGATTGTCCGGACTGTGCTGTGACTCGATTTCCGACCCCCGAAAATAGCGCCAGGAACGAAGATTGAGATAGAAAGACACACACACACACACACAAACCCACACACATGCACTGAAGTACTGACTGAATGCCTCGCTGCCTAAACAACCAACTAACTCACTGACTGAGAGACTTCAAGGAGCGGAAAGCCAAAACGAAGGGGCAAGGAGCAAGCAAGGAGCCAGCGACAACCAAACAAAAAAAACAAAACCAAATAAGGAAAGGAAAGGTGGAACCAGCTAGCAAGTAAACTAAAGGAGCAACTAAAACCTTGACTAATAACTGCAACTACAGCAACAACAAATAACAAATAAATAAAAACAAACAGCAACAACAACTATAACAACTTACTTTATACGCAACTAAATGAACAAATACTTCAATTTTTAAATGCAAAACTACGAGAAGCAAGCGCCACCATTTTAAATAAGCAAAAATCCAGCACAGCAAATCCTTCTCTTAATATATAAAAACAAAAAAGCACACCAAATTTTCAACTTCCAAACGTAAAACAAAAACCCAACCAAAACACCGCACCAACGCAGTAACAGCAACAGCAACAGCAACAGCACCACCATGAGTGATTCAAGAATGGACAAATTGGCCAGGATGGCGCCTCTGCCCCGCACGCCACTGCTGACCATCTGGCTGGCCATCAATATGGCGCTGATCGCACAGGAAACGGGCCACAGACGGATCCACACAGTGCAGGCGGCGTGAGTATTCACTCCATTTTTATTCATTTTGAACAGTGATTATGCCACTCATGAGCGGCGAATGTTTGGGGCATTTACTCAATTAGTGACATTTACAACTATCAATTAGGTTAATAACATCATAGAGGGCCGTACACTGCGTATAATTCGCATTAAATTATGGCCCAAAATAATGGCTAGCACGGTCACCCAGAAACACAACACCACTCCCAGGCCATACCATTTCCCCCTACCGAAAACCCACTCTCTCTCTCTGAACAATGAAAAACTACATACAGTTGGCCAGTTATTATAACAATAAATTTGCTTTGGGGCTGGCACTTTGCTGCATTGGCCACGGCCCCGGTCCCGGTACCGGTCCGCCCCACAACCTTGACGAGCGTCAGGCCGACAGGTGCGTGCCTGTGCGCTGTGTGTGCGCTATGTGTGTTTGTGTGTTTATTTGAGGTGTTTGCGACCCCCACAGGAGCCATAATTCATGGTAATTTATGATTATTCAAATCATTTTGCTGCAAAATGCGCTCAAAACTTTGTCGAGCGCTAATTAGCCAGTATGACAGCCTGTTTTGACCTGGTCCTAAATAAATGTTGAACTGTAGCTCTCTGACAATTTGAATAAGTGCAGCCCATTTATTAGACCAAGTTGGAGCTGGTGCTGGGGTCGGTGCTGGATCCAGCGCCATATCTACATCGTCATTGTCACATTTGCATGTGGCAGTCATTAAAATGGCAGCAGGGACTGAAAAATGACCACTGCCACTCGATGGTCTTGTAATTACTCACTCGTCAGCGGACACTGGGACACTGGACACTCGACAGCAGACAGACAGATAGCGGACACCCGACTCTGAGTGTGACCAGTGGCTATGTTTGTTTTTGGAAACAATTGTACAAGGATTCGTCTAGGTTCAGAGCCCGGGACTGCCGAACTGATTGGCACTTGTCAGTCCCACACACATACACACAAACACACACACACAGAGCGAGAGAGAGTGAGAGAAAGACACACCCTTCTGTCATCCTAGGGGATGGCAGTGGCAGACCACAACCGCGGACAACACATTCGGACAACGCAAAGAAATTGCCGCATTTGTGGCATTAGTTGTCAACGTCACAGTTGCCGTTGCTGTTGCCACTGCCACTGCCACTGCCGCAGCCGTCGCGTTCTGTCAACTTAATCACACAAATTATGCAGAGCCAGGGCTCTGGTTGCTGCTGGCTTTGGGTCTCTGGTCGGTTACTTTTTGTTCCTTTTTGGGTTAGCACTCATTAGTAAATATTTAGGCGCCACACAGAGCTACACAGAGCTACACAGAGCCCCAAGCATTTGCATAACATGGCAGCCTGGCAAATTAGGCAAATCAAAAGGGGGCTAGAATGACTGCGACTCTGAAACCGACTCCAAATCCGACTCTGACTTCCACTGCGACCACAGCAACAGCAACGACAACGACAACGACATCGTTCTCAAGTACAAATGCACGTTTATGGGATTACACGATCGCGTGCCGGGACGCGGACGAGGACGTAGACGAGGACACGGAGATACACGCGACGTGGCATGATGCCTGGAGCCTAGTGCCTTGTGCCAGTGGCTGTTGCCGAGCAAAGGCCGGAGCTGGAGCCGGATCCGAGAGTATAGCGTAACAAGAAGTCTAAAATCGAAAATGTCGTGGCAAAAGTCGGCAAAAGTCGAGACCGATTCTGAGGCGCAAACAGTTTTTCTGTTTATTTGGGCCAAAAGGCACTAGGCAGAGCCAATGGCAAAAGGGGAAAAAGGCAAAGGGAAACGGCAAAAGCAGAGCAGTTCGAGCAAAAGTTTACGCTACTTTTTCATGCAACATTGCACAGGCGCCGCCACAAAGTACGAGTATGCAACAAAAAATGACAGCCTTGCCGAGTCAAAGTCCCAGGTCTCCCCAATTCTGGCCCCATCCCCATCCCTATTCCCATTCCGCATCCCATCTCCCCATCCCATTCTCCACCAAAAAGGTTAAAGGCCAGAGCGACACAGTTTGCTCACTTTACACGCTGCCACTTCCTGTAAGGCAAAAGCTCAGGAGGATGCTGTGCCACGCCCGGCCACGAGCCTGCCTGCCTGCCGACGCCACTGCCACCGCCGCCTGCTGTGTGCGCCGTTGTGCTCCACTTGCCACACAAGTGCCCACTTCACTTGGAATTTATTGATAGCAGATAATGCCAAAGTGGCAGCGACAAAAGCAAAGACCACCCGGGTTCGCGTCCAACCAGGAGACTGCCTGTCATCCTGCCCGGCCCAGCCAGGGTCCAGCCCCAGCCCTAGCCTTAGCCCCCGCCCCAGCTGCCTTACTATTTCTGTACGCTTGTGTGTGTATGTCTGTGTGTGTATGCTGTGTGTGTATTGCTGTGTGTGTATGACTGTGTATATGTGTGTGGCAGCTGCATCACTCGTAGGCAGGCAGCGTCAACAGCTCGCCGTTGAGTGTCATTGAGCGTAAATTGTTGTTCCTTCACATTTTGAGTATGATTGAAAATATCTACAAGCTGTCCGGGTCGGAGGAGCATCTTTTCTCATTCGCGCCGTACCCTGCCGCCTGGTATCCTTTCGTAGTTGTGTATGTGTGAGACTGTGTTTTCCCAGCCGTTGCCGTTTTGTCAATCGCCATTCCACATGCCTCCATCTGCTTTTCAAATATTTAATAAAGCCCCGGACAAGTCAGGTCTAATTTTTTTCACATTTACCCAGAGCCGAGCAACTATTTTTATTGGCCTGACTGGAGGCAAAAGATATCCTTGCCTTGGGCATCAACATCGCCTGCCAATTGCTGTTCATTTTGCAAAATGTCAAGGACTTCAGCAATGCAATTCAATTTTTTATGCATTTACCTTGCCTCATCCACTCAGCCACTTATTCTCTTCCTTCTCTCAATTCCGTCCCATTCGGAATCGGATTGAGTTTAATTAAATCAAAAGGCCAAAACGATCCTTAAGACAAAGCAGATTGCAAATTCTCAAAGCAATTGAATGGCCAAAGGCTTCAACTGAAGCTTCGGGTTTGCCTGTAAAATGGCTTTAAGACTAAATCTGTGGCAGCTTCTGTTTGTGTTGCCACTGGGCGTGGTCCAACCTTGCCAACAACTAGCACATAATAGTTAATGTGTTTCCCTGTCCAAGCACAGGCTTTCCTGTGTATCCTGGGAGCTGCTAAACGACTGTCTACTGGGCTTCTGGGCTGCTGGACTGTTGGACTGCTGCTGGACTCTTGCTACTGCCTTATAAGGCGGATGTGTTTATTCTTAGCGACTGTCAGGCGGCTGTCAGGCATCAAGTTATCACTTTATTAAAAAACGCTTACTCACACTCGCCCCCGAGCAGCAGCAGGAAGTACAGAAGGCAGGTCCAGGCGAAGCCAGGAGACAGGACACTCGCATCTGCAGAGTATTTTACTGCGCAGTGGAAAGGCCTAAACCAACTTTTGCTTATCTCTGCGTTGGCGTTTGCCAAGACTCTTGCCCTGACATGGACATGGGGAAGCGGGAAGTGGGAAGTGGCAAACGGAGATGGGAGACAGTAGGAGGCAGGCAGGCAGTCAGCCAGTCAGCCAGCGCAGATGAAGACAAAGAAAACGCTAAAAGAAAGATAATATTTGCTAGTAGTTCTCTCTCGCATTTCCGCTTTGTTTTAACGTTTCACTTGAATTTATGCAATGGCGCGTGTCCAACGCAGCGTATACGTAATGGCTGGCACTCAAAGTGCCACTAAAAACGACAACACAGCGACAGTGGGAACGACAACAAACAATAACGACAATATTTCTCACAGTTTTACTCTCGCAGCACACACACATACACTGACCAGCCACACCCACATACCCACACACATACGAAGAGCCGTAAACGTGCAGTGCCTCAAGATAAGGCAACAAACTGTGGGCAGCGATAAGATGGCGTGGCACTTGAGGCGACACGTTTTTGGCTTGGCTGTCGTGCGCATGACTTTGCATTTTAGGCTTTTGTTACAGTTACAGTTACAGTTACAGTTACGGTTATTCTTCTGCATCTTGCTCTTTTTCTTCTGCCAGTTGTTGCTCTTGGGCGAGAAGCGAGAAGCAGCAGCAAAAGAAACTTGTACCCA
This sequence comes from Drosophila lowei, assembly GCA_008121275.1. Taxonomy (NCBI): domain Eukaryota; kingdom Metazoa; phylum Arthropoda; class Insecta; order Diptera; family Drosophilidae; genus Drosophila; species Drosophila lowei. The sequence goes on from CM017781.1 coordinate 353,407, forward strand.
CTTACGTGCGCGCAGCTAATTGCATGTTGCACAAATGTATACTTAGTGATAGTAGTGTGCCCCAAGTAAAGTACTTCTGCAGATTCAGCTGCAGTGTGGAGCAGAGGAAAACTCTTCTTTTTTCTTTGCTGTAGTTTTGTGCCTTGCCTCGATCAATAGGCAAATATTTGACGCCTCAAGTACGACCTATTGACATTTTGTAGTGCACTTAACGACAAGCACACACACACACACACACACACACACAGAAAACTCTCTTTCTCTGTCTCTCATGAGTGTGCGTCTGCATAAATTATTTGACAATACGTTGGGCATAATATTAGTTTCACTTAGCCAAGAAAAGGCAAGGCAGTGGCATGCCACATTTGCATATTACGTATACGCCACGTTCCGCCTGGCGAACGACGGCAACGACAACTGCTACGGCAAATGGAGAAAGGGAGCGGCGGCGCAATCGAAAAGTTTTTGGCGCGTCCTTCAAGTAATTTTTATTGCAAGCTGTCAAAAACTTATTGACAGCACCTGCCAGCAAAAGTAGCGGCAGTGCATAAATTAAACTTTAATGGCTAGTGGGGGGAAGGTGAGGAGGGGTTGGAAGGAGTCGTAAAGTGTTACTAGAGCGTAACCGAAAATGAACAGCAGCAAACATTGCGCATACGCAGCATTTTACTGGCACACACACACACTAACACACACTCACAGACAGAGAATAGAACTCACACACCTAATCTAAAACTCAAATCAAATAGCAATCAAAAGTTTTTCATTATCAACATCGGGCCAAGAGGCCCGATAAGTAAAACCGCATATCAACTGTTGTCAGGCCGTGCCCCAGCAATACGATGGAACAGGGCCGAGGGTGTGTCAGGGGTGACGCGGTAAGGCACTTCCCACTCTGCAAGTATTTTCATACACATTTATAAATAGGCTGCCATTTGTGCCGTCGGCTTTCGCTTTGATGCCAACGCTGCGTATACACAATAGCCCCGCAATCGACTTGGGTTAAAGCTTAAGCGAACCAAGAGCGAAAAACAAAAACGCACACATAGAGAAAGAGAAAGAGAAAGAGAGAGAGGGTAGGTGGGTGGGTACTCTCTTCCAAAAAGGGGAGAGAGAGTTGAGTAGCAGGAATATGGCACGCCCAGACTTGATTACCAAAAAATTATAGCATACTACAAAATTAAAATCAAATCAATAAATCAGAGCCATAACAATCGACTTGCCAATGGTGCAAATTGTGCAAATTGTGCAAAATACATAAATACCCATACCACCCATACACAAAGTGCCACAAAGATACATGTATTTCCGATATAAATGAACAAGCAAGAACAAGCCAAGCATTCCCGCAAAAGAGACAAAATACAGGAGCTCGATGTTTCGTGGTTCGTTATTCGTTATTCGAGGCTTGATGTTCGAGGACGCGCACGCGCGATCCAAGAGACAAAACTTCGGTCGCAGCTCATTTTGTGGGGAGTGTGTTTATTTGCAGGCGCAACTTTTATTAAATTGTGATTTTACTCACAAGCCATACGCATACACATACCATACACCACCACATACCACATACGCATACGTGTACACTGAAACACACTGAACACACATCGTATCAGGTCTGGGACTTGGGTCGAGCTGGAGCTAGGACCCGTGGTTCTACGAATACACCCAATGGCCTGGCCTGGCCTGGCCTAGCCTGCCCTGGCCAGAGTTGAACTAACAACAAACGCGCTTTAATAGCACAGTTTAGCGTAGAATAGACGCAAATAAACAGGCATTGAAGTGCCTCGGCCTGGTGACTGGTTCCTGGTGACTGGCGGGGCTTGTGCTTGTGCCTGGGACTTGGTCTGGGTCTGGGTCCCGTACATATACGTATATGTTTATGTATGTTTATGCCTTCATTGCCAGGCGCATGCAATAAATATTACATACTCACACACACATATACTATATTCGTGTGTGGGCGCACTTGATGCCGCATAAAGCGAAAGTAGCACACACCCACACACGAACAGAAGCGCACATACACATTGAAAGAGTGATAGACGAGAAGAGGCCGTGGCAGAAGCAGAAGCAGCGCACTTAACCTGCAACGACCGCCGAGCGCAATGTCTGTGTTGACGCTTCTGCTGTCAGTTCATTTTTCCAGGAAACGCTCAAAGTCCTTGCCACACATACATGCATACATACACACACACTCTCACAGACAGACAGTCACACATGGAATACAGGACACTGCGCACACTGCCGCGCCGGCAACAAATGCGCCAAACAAATAGTTCAAAATATAAATGCAAATTTTATAAATTCATATTCCATCCAGGGACCCCTGCCACTGCCACTGCCACTGCCACTGGCTGACAAATGGCTTATATTGTTTAGTGTTGAATCAGCTGGAAACTAATGAAATAATGAATAATCACTATCTCTTTACATTCTCTCTTTACAGAACTGGCGGTGGCAGCATGCTGGGTGACGTAAACATATCCGCTATACTCGACTCCTTTAGTGTTAGCTACGACAAAAGAGTAAGACCCAATTATGGTGGTAAGTAGACCAATCTAGCCCAATCTAGAGAGCCAGCAAACCCGAAAAGAAACCTGAAACCAACCGAAACAAGACTTGAACGAAACGCAAATGGGGGGCAATCGAAATATCAAAGCCCGCGAATGAACATCCACATTTTAGGGGGGACGTTAGGCGCAGCTGCTTAACAGAGCACTAGATATATACTCGAACTCAATATGCATCTAACTTTTTATATATATACGTACAATAGCATAACCTTAGCCCGTACCGTACCTAGATATGTAACCAAGTCATACTACTGTTTACTGTATCACCTACTAAAACATACGTGTTTGCAGGACCTCCTGTCGAAGTCGGAGTCACCATGTATGTGCTATCGATCAGCTCGCTCTCAGAAGTGAAAATGGTACAAACTAAATGAACCTTGTACCTTTCTATTATCGTTAAGCGCTCTATCTCTCTCGCATACTCTCTATCTCTCTGTCTCTCTCTCTCTCTGTATTTGTCTATCAATCTATCCTATCTATACTGTATCTCTATCTCTCCCTTTGGTCTTTGTTGTTGGAGTTTTTTTTGAAGTTTTCCTTCTATTCGTTTAGTTTTGTTTCGACACAGTGCATTAATTTGACACATTCTCACACACACCTCTTGATTTTTATAGTACTATAAACTGTTTCTTTCAACTGTTTTGCTTTGTATGAAATCTCTCTTCCCCCCCTTCACACACACATACAATATATATACATTCATAAATATATATATATATAAAGCCTAAACCGATCTATTATTTCTAACTGTTGACCAAAATACACCATTTGAAAGTGTTATTTGCGAATTCTTATTATACATCCACCCGTTCGTATTGTGTTCCTTTCTATTCTTTTCTTTTCTTTTCTGTTCTATTCTTTTATAGTACTAAATCTCTCCAACTCTTTCAAATATTTTGTTCTGGCCTTTTAGTGGTTTCTCTAACAATTTCTCAAAAGTTTGGCCCCAGCTCTGTGTTATCGTAGGTCTTCAGTCTGTGACTCGATTGAGGCAGAGCCATATATAAAACCCAGAACCATTCAAAGGCATTTCAAAGCAAAGGGCAACGCGTCGTTCGTGCTGACTCCCTCTACTCAAACCCACCTCCACCCCCCACCACCCCCCAGCGGCTGTTCAGCATCGCCAACACATCGTAAACTAAATGTCGTCTCTCTCTCTTTCTCTCTCCCTATCCGATTGGCAAAAGCTTTTTATGTTTCAACTTCTTCAGCTCTCAGCCAAAGAACTTTTGCTCCTTCTATTCTCACCTCGTTACTTTTACCTCTGTGTGTGTTTGTGTATGTCTAATTGGCCAAGAACAGCAAAATTACCCAACACACACACACACACACACACACACACAAACACGCCCTAACACAAAACAGCCACAGCAACATAAACAGAAACAACATCCAGCCATCAACATGCCCCTCTCCACTCTCCCCTCTCCGTTCCTCACCATTCTGTGTACATATCGAAACGAAGACTACAATCCACAGCAGATCTCTGCCTCTCACTTCATGCATATTGTTTTGTCTTCTTCTTTTTATAGGCCCACATAACTCTCATACAAAAAAAGCCTCCAGATCAATATCAGGCCATACCTGCTGCCAAAAATCGCAATTCCCATCAAAACAAAACTACATACATATTGTACTTATTAAAGCAAAGCAATCCAAAAACAAAACAAAAAAATGGTGTGTTAAACCGCTATCAAAATATGAGTAAACATTTTCAATAATTGTTAGTTTTGGTAATATATTATTTCCTTTGCAATCAGAATAGTTAACTGATTTGGTTTTCATTCGGCGCGTGCTGCAAAACAAGCCAAAAATATAAGCACAAATTTAGTTGGTAATAGCAATAAATATAACAAAAGCATAGCGCACCGCTTGGCAAACTAAATGTCAACTGTACTTTAAATATATTTCATTTTGCTAATGGAAATTAAACGGCACCCAGCGAGATAGTAGAACGAAAAGAAGCCCTCGAATTGTCCATTCTCTAGCAGCGAGCGCTCGAAAGTAGGCAACGAATAATGGGAGCACACAGTGCGCGCCATCAGTGTGCTGTTCTGTGTGTACTCTGAGTCCATTGTTCTACTGTTCCACATATGTACATATATGTATATGTATATATATTTTTTTGGGTTTTTGAGTCAATTATAACATGAAAAACTACAACTACAAGAACTACTGTAACAACCAACGACATCATTAACAAAAAATGAAAAATATGCAAACTAAAAATTCCATCAATCCGTGTGTGTGTATATGTTGCAGGTCCCCCTGTGGAGGTTGGCGTCACAATGTATGTCCTCAGTATCAGTTCGGTTTCGGAAGTTCTCATGGTACATACGTAAAAAATATATACCACAACAAAAAACCAAACAACCATACAATACAACAACAACAAAAAAACAACAACAACAACAAGAAACAAACGAAAAAACCAAAAGTTTTTCTTTCATTTGTTTTACAAAAAGCCAAAAACAAAAAGAATTCATAAAACTACTCGTATACTTCCTAATTTCTCTCAGTCTCTACCTGTTACCTATAACTATCTCCCGCTCGCTCTATCTCTTTCTCTCTCTGTCTCTAAAATATCTCATTCTCTCTCTTGGTAAATGTTTCTCTACCACTCTCTCTCTCTCTGCCTCCTGTCTCTTTGTCTCTATGTTGCTTTAAGCTCATTTTGTGTCCTAGTATTTGTTCTCCATATACTACTAAACATATACTTTATTTTAATTTCGCTAATTGGCAGCAGACTTACAAATTCATTCCAATTTCAATTCCAATTACTTTCGATTCAAATTCACTTACATTATGGCCGTGCTCTTTCGTTTCGTTCCATTCTGATTCCAAAAGCAAACTGCAAATAACCCTTCTCTATACAGTATATTGAATACTCTCTATACATATCCACAAAGTACTGCAAATTATGTGTTGTGTGAAATAATTCAATTGTTGGTCGCAATACTTGTATGTTTTGCCAAAAGTATGAAAATATGAAAATCGAAATGTTGCATATACGTTTTTTGTGTTTTATTGTTTCGATGTCAAGATTTTCGCAATGTTTGTTACTGATATTTGATCCATATTTCATTTGTGTTACACAACAACCAATTCAATGCTTCTAAACCAACGACAAAAAGCCAACAGAAATACATACATAAATATGTAAATCGAAATCAGAAAAAAACTGTAATTGTGCACATTTCAATGTTTTTGTTGCAAAGACAATACAATATTTGGCATTTGTTGTGCTGATCTATCTTTCATCTCTAAATCTCTATCTATCACAACTTTGCTGCTTTGAAATTTTCATTGATTTTCAATCATTTTGCTTTCCTTTGTCTTCACTGCATCACATCCACCCATCGATGACTTCTTCCACCATGAAAGAAGAGCCATGCAAGTTGGAAGAAAATCAATCAATCTAATTGCTGTATAAATCTTTATTTACCGTCTCATCCAGCACATGGCTGAGGTTCATTCATCCAACCGTAACCACAACCACAACAACAACTACATCCCCACCCACATACAGACACAGACACAATGTTGGGCTCCAGGCGAGAAACGAGAGATATTTATGCCATATTCATATACAATATATATATATCTGTATCTATATATTATATACATTTTGCTACCTAATTGTATTCGTTGTGATCTGATCAATTGCAAAATTAAGCCAAATTAATCACAGCAGTCCCACTGGCAGGGGCTGCGCGCATGCTCGTTTGTTAACAAAATGAATATGAATGAATATCACATCATAATCCACGTCAAACATACTCGTACTATTATACTCGTATTCATAATCAAGCTCGGTGTCGATGTGTTAGTCAAAAGCGATATATGGCCATAGCATACCTACATATGTACATGTACAAGCGGACTCGTATATGCCTGTTTCTGTGTTTCCGTTTCGCCTAATTTAATGTTTCATTATTTTCCCAGAAACAGCTTTAAAGGCAGCCAAATTATGTCTTAATTTTGGTTTCAATTTTGGTTGTTTTTATTTTATGACCACAAAAAATTTATTGGAGTTTATGAAATGTCTAACTGTTTTCATTCGTATTTGTTTTCCTCTTTATCTTACACTTTTTGTGGAAAAAGCAAAGATCTCCCTCAATTTGGCATCAATTGGAAATTTTGTTATTGAATCTCTTGGGACTTCCTTTTAGGATTTGCTCTACTTAATTTCCTTTATAAAATGCATATACAAAATTGAACATTTACTGCATTGTCGCACGATTTTATTGGTTAAACGACTTAAATGTTTCTAAGCTTTTCCAAATCATTACCATGACTATCTTAAGTAATTGAAACAACCTCCGGGGCTTTGAACTGTTCGAGCATATTCGTGAATAATCCATGAAAAGGAAGCTAACAACAATTATCCATCACAATACTCATAATCGTAATTTTATATCAACTCGGCCAGCCATGAGTGCTATAAATAGAGAGCATCTGACGACCCATACATCTCAATTGGCAGACACAGAGAATTCCATTATTATATTATAAATATATATTGCTATATTGCGTTGAGAGGTTGCAAAGAACTTAAGAAGAGCTCCAGACACGGATACACACAAACACCCACACAGCAGCAGTACACCAAAATCTACCGCACCGTTGCATACAGATAGGCGCAATGACACGTGCTGCAACACACACATATACCCACACCCACACAGAATCACCCACCTGCCGTTCGTTAATAAAATACAAATAAACTGACACCTGCACCTGCCGTTTTGCTTTGGCAATCAATTTATGCGAAAATACCATGCCCAAAAGGAACTTAAACACGAACCGGAACACGAACTTATACTTATAAAACATAAACATATGTACATATATGTATATGTATGCACAAAACACATTAACAACGATAACAGCAACGGCAACCAAAACAACACTTTCATTCCTGATCATTTTCTCACATCACAATTGTTCATTTCCACAAATTTTTTTTTTGTTCTCATTCTCACTCTCTCTTTCTCTCTCTCTCTCTCTCTCTCTTTGTGTGTGTGGCAGTAAGAAAACAAAAGGATGTTCTCCGCTGCTAATGAAAATAATTCGAAAATAAACTGAGCCAATGCCAAACCGAAACAAGAACACAGATACACACACATATGTTACAGCTCCAAATACAGTTACACTGACAACGCAGACAAATTTACATAAGGAAAACCCATCCAATCCAACCCAATCGAACCGAATCCAATAAAGCGAGGCAGTAAAAATCAACATGACACAGGCACAACAGCCAACACCGAACATGACTGTTGGCTACAACGACCAGAAACACCGACAAAAAGAATACAACAAAATCCATCCTGACTGCAGGCTGCCTGCCCTCAGGGACTGAAACTTTTGATACCCTTGTAGATCGCAATATCTTCGGAAAGATAGTCAGAAGTCTGGTTGAATAATTATGTACACTTTATGGAGCCAAAAAAATGCTGCCAGCTCTGTGTTGCGAAATAACTGAGCAAAATCATAATACCCTTCTGCAAGGGTACAAAACAAAAAAAAAAACACCATAACCTACCCAACCTGCATATACTATATGCATACAAATATATACATATGTAAATTGTAAATGGTATACAAAATATATAAATATATATAAATAAAACAAACAACTCGATATAGACCCGCTCACGTTTTGGGGTTAATTGTGATGCCAATGTAGGCACGTTCCCCATTCCTCTCGTATATATATACCGTAACCGTACCCGTAAGCCCTGCAGAACATTCACATAAATATCCGTAGTTAGAGTTGATTTTATGTGTGTGTGTGTATGCCGAAAATAAACGCAAGTTGACCCCTTCTCGAAAAAAAACCCCAGGAGAACCCTTACAGACAGAGACAGAACCCTTCTTGTTACGGATGACAACCCAACCGTATAGAAACTTAAGGAAATTGCAGAATCCACATGGAGTTTCCTTTTAATTTCTTTGATTTTGCTGAAACTTAAGTTTGACTTTTAATTTGAATTTGTTGTTTTTGTTTTTGTTTTGGGCGTGCCTGAACCGAGTGGAAGCCAAATCTGCTAGCTTGAACTTGAACTCACCCAAAAAAGTGGAAGATTGCAGCCAACCCACGAGAACCGTGTGCAATTTTCGAATCATAAATAATATACTATAGTCGTACTCACCTATATATATATAGATAGCTGTACACTGTACATACATGTATGTACATATACATATGCCATTTAGACACACTCGTAAAAGCTCAGCGTGCGTTAAAGTACTGCCAAAAAGTACCCGCAAAGCAGGCAGTGTGTGGGCTCTATAAATATTTATAACTACTTACAAATGTTATTACCTGCTACAGCTACAACTACAACTACAACTATTGTTATAACATTTACATTTGCATTTACCTTTAACATTTACATTTACATGGTTTTCCGTTTAATTTCTTGGTTCCTTGACGGCTTCTTGTATGCCCATGTCACAGAGTAACAACGTGACGCGCTTTAAGATAGCCGCACTCGTACCCGTACACGTACCCGTATCTGTACTCGTAATGATATGCAAGACTGAGAGAAACAACTCGAGTAGTTGTTTTTGCCCCTTATGACCTCTCACACACACCCACTCATGTCTGCACACACACACACACACACACACACACACACACACACAGATACAAACAGAGTACACAAAAGCCAAGTTTGTTTGTCGTTTTACAATTCCACCATCGAATCCAATCCAATTGAAAACCAAAAACCAAACCGAAAACCAAACCAATCCAATCCACACAAAGCAGGCCAACTGCTTTCGTGCCTAAAACCTAGAACGCTTCAGCTTCGAGGCACTGCAGCAGGACAGGCAGAATAAGCCAACGATACTCTTGTATAAAGCGAGCGCCCATACCTTCGCCTTTTTGCCATAGATGTAGTTATACTCGTACCTTAGCCCCCTTTCAATAGTAGTCAGAAAAGCCAAGCTACTTCACATCACAGCAACGAATCCATATGAATATTTGTGAGAGGTTTCCGTACTACTTATTGCTTAACCAACCGTACCTTCTTCCTTCTTTATTGCTTCTGTATATACAAATAAGCCAATCAACTATGTTTTTAATTAATTTTCATTTGATTTGATTTGATTTGGTTTTGAATATCCCAACCCAAAAAACGCTGTAAAAAGTTTCAATTGTTTCAATGTTTTTGCATGCTGTATAGAGACCAGACCACCTAACCACCCAAAAAAAGCCCATCCAGAGACCGGCTTTTCCGTTGTATAAAGTGAAAAATTGTTGCACGCTATGAATTTTCCTTGGTTTCCATTTGCCGCGAATTCCTTGCTTTTCTTTGTGTGTTTGTTTAGTGTATTTGTTGTTTGCCCAAAAAAAACCAAAAAACTCTTCCTTCTAGTTCTACCAATTCTCAAAGCTAATTTCCATCTCTCTCTCTCTGTCTATCTGTCTCTCTATGAATTTTTTTTAGTTGATCAAAATTAATTTTTTTAAAAAAACACACAAAACTTTAGTTTCTATTCTTTTAGTGATTTAGAACAACATACTCGTAACTACTACTACTATAAGTGCTCACTGTCAATTTTTTACTAATAAATTAAACCTCTTAATCTCTTTTTGCTACCTTTCCCCCCGTACATATATCGAATCCGAATTGAATCGAATTGTGAATTTGAATAGGACTTCACATTGGATTTTTACTTTCGTCAATTTTGGACCGATCCTCGTTTAGCGTATAGAAAACGACCTGGTGTAGAGACACTGTCGGTTGGATCAGAGTTCATTAAGAATATTTGGGTACCTGACACCTTTTTTGTAAATGAAAAACAATCATATTTTCACATTGCAACAACCAGTAATGAATTCATACGTGTGCATCATTCTGGATCGATAACAAGAAGTATTAGGTAAAAATTAATAACTCAACTACTACTGCAACTATTGCAACTCCCAAACTCTAAGCTCTAACTGAAAAAGCAAAACATTACCATTTTTAATTGTCTGTATATGTGTATGTGTATTTAAGTATTTTACAACCCATCCAAAACAACCAAAACTAGACTCAAAAACCAAACAAAAAAATACAACAAAAACAGCAAATACTCGTACTTCAAATCAAATTACTAACTACTCGTACTATCCCTTTCCAAAAAAAAAAACGGTTTTGTTTTGTTTAAATTATCATTTATGTTTTTACCCCTTTTTGCAACTTTGTAACATTTTTTTCTGTGTGTGTATAAATCGATGTTGTAATTTACTAAATCAAAACCGAAAATGACAAATTTCTACAGAACGAAAAAAGAGTTTTCCTCCAAGCGATTGAGCGATTAAGCGTTTAATCAATCAAAACAATTCAAGTGAGTTCAATTGGCAAGTGAAAGTGAAAGAAAGTTGGCAAATTGCGAGCGATGCAGCTGAGAAAGATATGTATTTATTTGAATGAAAAGCGATGCGATGCGAGGAAATTGCATTTGTACATTTCATGCGAGTCATCGGTTAGAGGTGCAAATTTATGTGCGATTTTATGTGTACTATCGACTGGTATGGTATCGATTGTAGCGATTCTATCTATCCATCTTTAGGAAGAACTTAATACGAGTATACTCTGGCTACAAGAATTCTGTGTTCATATTTGGTTTCGATAAAGAGATCTACATTATTGATGATTGGCGCAAAATACACTTCAAATTTTCGTTTAATTTCCATAATTCATGTCATACTTACTCTTGATAAACTCTATGGTTATGTATACTGCTCGTATTAATCATTTCGTCATCCCTCAACTGTGCGGCCCATGAAGTATACAAACGCATTCACCAAACGCCACGCCAAACGCCCATTTCCCCCACCCCAAATCACTACTTCTATAACTACAAGTATCAAAAATCAAAAATGGGAAGTCAAAAAAGAAACAATCGCCGAACATACCATATACATGTACCATCTGGAATAGCATGAAACAAAAGGGTACCTGAAAAATGGGTGTATCTAACACCACAAAAAGGTTTGACTGGCCGCAGTAGCTAGTTGATAGCTAGCTAGGCTACTGGGCGCACTATTTTCTACTACCTTTAAACAAGAATCTGTCCAAAATCGCCACAAAACGCTGAGCAGCCACAGCCATAGCCATAGCCCAAAGGCAATGAAATAAGTATGAGTATAGTATAATTTTCCGTAGCCGTAAGCAACTACAACTAACTAATACAACAACAACAATAACAACAACCAAAAAAAATATCATCAAAAATCGAATCCCAACTAAAGTAAGCCAAAGCCAATTCATGATAATAATTACCCTGCGTAGGAGCCAATCGCCTCACTATCTACAACTAAACTGCCACTAAAAGTATCTCTCACTTACCAAACAGCAGCAACAAATATATATATCTTACAAATAGCTCATATCCAATTGAACTCGCTCTGTATGTAATGACTTGAACTTTACTCCCAGAAAGAAACCCCCAAGAAACCAAGGAACCAACAAACCCCATTAAACCCCCTTTAACCCCCTTGGACCGCCCCTCCCCCACCTACCTCCCACCCGCCCGTAAATGTTGTGTGTATATACTCGTAATAGAATGTAATTTCTTTGAACCCTCTGCTCGTTTGTTTGTTGATGTTCACCATTGAACCGTTGAAAGCCCTACTAATCGAGTACTCTCTCTCATCCAAATGGAACCAAATGCCAATGTTTTCCTCTAGATTGACTATCACCGCATCGTGTCCGATGAACCTGCAATATTTCCCAATGGACCGGCAGCTGTGCCACATTGAAATAGAAAGCTGTAAGTACTTTGATCTAAATTACATACATTCCAACCTTATAATAGCCAAGTAAATGTAAAAAAAAAAAAAAAAAAAAAAACAAAAACAAAAAAACCAAGCAAAATAGCAATGCCAATTGAAATGGAAACTATGTTGAAGTTCAAATTTAAATATTTTGATTGTGAAAATTGCCAATGAAGTCAATGAATCCTGTGAACAAAGATAACTAAAAAAAAAACACAAAAAAACACAAGAACTCATTCAGAATGTGAAGCCAAGTCAGCGAGGCTCGGTCTAGTGACCAGAGACCAGAGCGAGGTGTGGGTGAGCCCAGTGTTGCTTAACTCTCGCACGAATAGCCGAATAGCCTGTGCTGTCAAGTACACCTTTTTACCTTCCATTCCATCCATCCATCCGCACTGAACTCTGGCCACTCGCATATAATCAGCTCTCAAGCAAAGTCCGTGCGCTGTTTGTTCAGTGTGGGCAGAAAATTGAAAAACAAACCATAATTATGTATAACAAAGAATCCAAATCTATATCTATATTCGAACCGAATCGAAATAATTCAAATGCAAGAAAGTACATTTTAAGTGCCTCAATACACACGCCACACACAGGCACACACACACGCCACACACACGAATCTCTACTGGAACGATGAAAAATCAATTATGCCGCCTTTGATGACAATTGTGGAGCACAGCAGCAGTTATGTTTCAGGATATCGAATTGTATACAATTAACGAGTAATTTACGAGTCTTTAGGCATAGCTTAGGTAGAATTAAGTATCTTTTGTTTCTGTGGCTTTTCGGTTCAGTCAAGTGAGGTTCTAGCTCTCGACAATTATGTTTTTCCTTTTGAATAAAAATTTTCAGTTCGTTGTGCATATTTTGTTCAACCAAAATTAATTGCCCACGCCCCCAACCGACACACATTTAGTTCTGCTCATCAAAGTATTCAAAACAGATCAAGTCCCACCTCAGACATTAATAGTTACTCTTATGTTTGTCTCTTGAACCCACCCATAAAACAAACAAAAATAAAATCAATATGTTGCACAGTCGCCATGTGAGATGTATACCCAGTTTCATCTGCATCTGCATCTACCCGAATGATTTAACCCAACAGCAATAAATCAATCAATCAGTATCTATAATGCATCATGATCACAGCTTCATAGATCCGGTTTCATGGGCCAGAATGAATTCATGGAGAAGATTGGTTGGTTTTCGGTCGCCTTCTCTCACTTACAGCAACCGCAGAAGGCTCCCACGCGCTAATCGATGATCTGATGATCAATGATCTGATGATCAATGATCTGATGATCAATGATCTGATTACTTCAAATGTGATACTCTCTCTGATACTCCCTCTCTAATATCCCCTCATGCCCCATGTTAAGTTAGCCTAAGTTATAGAATACTATCCTTAACTTTAAATCAAACTCCCATACACAGCACGCTTTTGCTTAAGATCTAAAAACACATGTATTATATACATATATTCCATATATGCCATATCATAGTTACTCGTATATTTGTCAAAACTCGGCCCCGGAAATCTTGGCATAAGAATGTCACACTCAAGCACACAGACTAATAGTTATCCTAGACTTAAGAATTTATGTATATATTCGTTCATATAACCCTATAACATTGAGTGTCTTTTGTATAAGCCCCCGCCCACCCCCTAACCAACAAGTAACAAGAAAAAAATCCAACACCAAAAACCCAACAAAACAGCAACAAAAATTAATTAACTACTGCCCCCCATTTTTGCAACAACAACAACAACTACTACTACTACAACAACAACTACAATATCAACGATCTTCAACACGATGAAGTCGGTTACACGATGCGAGATATCCGATATTTCTGGAGAGATGGACTGAGTAGTGTTGGCATGAGCAGTGAGGTCGAACTACCGCAGTTCCGTGTCTTGGGACACAGGCAGAGGGCGACCGAAATAAACCTAACCACAGGTACCCCCATACATTAAAAAAACCATAAAAAAGCGTACAATTTCCAAAAATAATATATATATATATATATATATATATAAAAATACAAAAAAAAAAAAAAAAATAATAATAATAATCACATTAACATTTCCTTTGTTTTTGACAAGCATTTTTCAATGAACTTTCGTAACCGTTTTGCGTTTTCGTAATGGATTTCCGTATTCGTATTTTGAGTTTGTGTTTTTCGAAAAGGGTTGTTAGCGCATATCCGTCTACCAAAATACCAAAACACGCACCTCCTAACCAACCAACCAATAAACCAAACCAGCCAACCTGAACCAACTGATTTTTTTGTGTTTCCACTGCCTTCCTCTACTTCTACTTCTTCTTGTTCTTCTTTCTTCACCAATATACAATATATATTTATCAGTATATCTTTATCAAGTGCTAACTGTAACGTGTGCTACTAACCAAAAGAACCCCCAACTAAAACCCATTTAAGTACTTACCCCCATATATACATGCATATATACATATATATTGTGTTTGAAGTGTCCTCTACTAACCTCTGTTGTGACTTATACTTTCGTTTTGCCTTCTGTTCTGTTCTGTTCTAACCGATTAACAGATCAGCCCTGCAGTTAACTGCAGTTAGAGACGTAGTGAGGCGTAAGTTAGGCCAAAAAGATATTTGACTTTCAGTTCCTGTTTCTGTTTCAGTTTCAGTTATTTTCGAGTCGCAAGAGAGTCGAGTTTCGTTTGCTTGGGTAGGCTAAAACCAGCTACAATGCTAATAAAAATCTAAGAAACCTAATTAAGAAATGCGAAAGAACAATGTAAAATGCCTTTAACCAAACAGAAGACACAAGAGCACCCATTTCTGTCACCAAAAAACAACAACAGCTACATAGATATTAGTTTAAGTACCATAGCTTTAAGCAATCCAATACAATCTAAACCAATCATAACTACTGCCAATAAGAACAAACAGTAGCTGTAAGTCAATCCAGAGAGTGTGCCTACTAAATGCTCATCTAACTTTTATTCTAGTAACGCTTTGCCAATAAAACCGAAACCGATCCGATTCAAAACCTATTGCCTTTTTTAGTCCTAGTGCAATTGTAATATATGAACAATTTATATTATATTCTTAGAACTTCTTCTCGATATAAATCAAAAAATATATTTTTGAAAAACACTTCAAGCAACAAGTTCTGAATGAGACTATTAATTAACCAACTCCAAAAAAAAAAAATTGTTCAACCAAAATAAGAAGAAAAAAACTGAAGAAAAACCAGCTAAAGATATTATTAAATTTTTTTAGAAAATTTTTCTTATGATCGAATAGAATCTATTAATAGTCTCACGAAATGTATTTTTTGTTTTGTGCATATTTTTCGTCAACAACAACAACAACAACAACGACAACCTCACCACCGAACTGTGCCTCAACAACAACAACTGTAAAATAAAATAAACTCGCCCAAACGAAATACCCAACAAAAACTAACACCAAAACTGTACAAAAATGCAACTTTCAAACACTAAAACAACCAACAACGATACAACAACAACCTTACTATATACACAATATATAGTCGGCTACACGATGCGTGACATACGATATAAATGGAACGAGGGCCCCAACTCGGTCGGTGTCTCGAGTGAGGTATCGCTGCCCCAATTTAAGGTCTTGGGCCATCGTCAAAGAGCTATGGAAATCAGTCTTACCACAGGTACCTGTAGACGGTTACCGATTTATCTTTCAAAACTTTACTTTGCCTACATATACATACATCAATATATATATATATATATATATTTACGATAATACCGATGATGATGATGATGACTTATCTACTATATAAATATAAATATATATACTATACAATATATAAATATATATCTCGTTTTGATTTTGCGTTTTCGATTCAATTCAATTCAATTCAATACTCTTCAGGCTCTTCAGTTCGATTTGTTGGCTTAACTCGTTTTGGTTTTTCCTTTCTCGATTCAAACTAATTTCGAAGCAGCATTTTGTATAAAGTACTCCAAAATTCAATCATTCAAATCGATCAAAAACAATCCAAAACAGGGCTTGCCGCAAAAGACTTGGGCTATAACTAAGTAAAAAAGGAGGGATCCTAAATCCTGGCTCAAGCACAAGCACCAGCCCGTCGCTTTTCAAGCGGCAGACAGAGTGTGCTTCAGCCAGGACGAGAGTCCTAGGAAAAAAGAAAAGCAAATGCATGCTAAGCATCTTACGATTTTTACATAATTTCTCTTTCCATATAGCTAGAGTTTGTTTCATCAACTAATCTATTTCATAGCATACTCGTACTCGTACAAATAAAGTTTAAAAAAAATTAAGTACATATTAACAACAAAAATATTAACAAGTGCATTTAACATTAGCCCACTTCATAGCCTAGACTCTAGACAGCCTGATCTGATCTGATGATAGACTAAGACGCGTCTTAGAGCTTTTCCCACTCGTACTCGTACTCGTCCTACTCGTATCCACACAGGATGACATACTCTTTAAAGTTTTAACGCAAAATCAACGCATGTTACAAGCTAGCAACAATTTTTCCGATTCAGTTCGTTCATCAAATTGATTTTCCTTTACCGCTTTACTTTTTCCTTTACAAACTCTCAGTTATTTCCGCCTTAATTTTAACGCTCATGAGTTCATACTTTGCAGCGAACCACGATTAGAAACCACAGCAATCAAAAACAGCAATCGAAAAATTGGCAACGCCAACAAAAGAAATCTACTTAAAATTAAACCAAATCAAAACCGAATTCAAAAAGAAAAAAAATGAACGTACGATTAATCTCCCCCTTAGTCACCTTTGTACCATAAAAAACCGAATAAGCAAAGAGTAAAAATATCTAAAAATATCTTAAAGTACGATAAGTATTCGATATACTTAGCAAAGCTTAACTGAATATGGCTTTTCCTTAGTAAATCATGCTTTTGATTTATGCCTGACATTAAACATTTTTTAAGCTGCCACAAACACACTCTCATTCTCTCAAACCAACACGCCTACACACCCACACACACAGCCACATTAATTTTATTAACTAGTCACGGAATTAGTTCTTACTACAAGCAAAAAAAAAAAAAAAAAAAAAACTACAACAGCTATCTACAAAAGTATCTAAACAGTAATTAAAAACGCTATCGAAACTTATTAGCATAGCCGAACAACAATTACAATTACAAACTACAACAACAATCGACACCAACAAACAACATTCTGTATTGTAAATCAACAACAACAAAAAGCATTAATATGAAAATCCCAAATCAAAAAAAAAAAAATACCAACAAAAATACTATGCTACAAACGATAGAAATACAAAATTAGCGACAACAAGCGCAACCAGAAAAAAATATATATGAAGTTCAAAAAACCTTATCTCAAATATCTCCAATATCGCAAAAATATATATATATATCTAAAATACAAAAACGCCCTCCCAAGCATGCTCTCATCTTATAAAGTTTCCTTTACCAAATCTTAAAAAAATAATAAATACAATTATCTATAGACAAACAGCAACAAGTTGCAGGCAATTCGAGTGCGAAATGCTCCTAACTTAGGTCTTAGACTAGATCTAGATCTAGATGCCTCCTACTCATTACTCCTACTTTTCTTTTGGTTTCATTTATCCTTTTCCTTGCAGGATTTAAAGTCTGTTTTAGTTCGTCTAATGTAAGTCACTTAAATCCTAAACTCTTTCTCTCGCTCTCTCTGTTTTATTAAAAAAGATTTAAAGCAATTTCGGTTTAGTCAAAGTTCCGATATCCTTGCAGAACTTAAAAAACCAATCAATTCCTTAATATTCCTTTCATTTATCCGTCTTGGGATTCTAGAAATCAATTTCCCTAACACTAGATACAGTTAATATCTCTCTTTTAACGCGATTTTTGTTTAATAAATAATCTGCAAGGATAGTACTGCCTTTTGAATGCCTAGAATATTTTTTCTAGTTTAGTTCTTGACCTTAGCTTTGCATTGAAAATTTTGCCATTTCATTTATAACCCATAGTTAAGTATATACATAATATATCTGATCTGTATATTGAAGTATTGCCTGCCTGATAAATGAAGCGATGTGTTGTCGCCTAGATCGAAATCTAACCGTATTTCCAGAAAGGATTGCCAGCCAATCATTATTTCTCATGAAAATGCGCTCATACTTAATTCTCTTCATTTGAGTTTCGTCTCGGTTAGATTTTTTTTTTTCTTTTCATTTGAAGCTTGAACTATGATTTCGTTCTATGGTTTTCTTTTTTGGTGAAGAATAATAACATTTTTTGTTCCTTGATATTTGCAAACGAAATGGATCTCAACGAAATACATACTAATAATATCTTTTATATCTTTCTCGATCTCTCTTTCTGTCTCTCCCTCTTTCCGCAAAAAAAAAACAAAAAACCAAAAAAAAACTAACAAAAATTAACTTATTAAAATAATGGAAATTTATTGAATATGAATATGGTTTATAATGCGATTAATTGAATAATTGAAAAAATTGAATCATCGACATCATTGAATCATTGGCGCGGGCAGGAAACTATTCGCGTTTAGCCTGCGAAATTCAGTTCGTGCGCTCGATGGGCTACTACCTTATACAAATCTACATACCCTCTGGACTGATCGTTATTATATCATGGGTATCATTTTGGCTCAATCGCAATGCAACGCCGGCGCGTGTGGCGCTCGGTGTGACAACCGTGTTGACAATGACCACTTTGATGTCGTCAACAAATGCAGCGCTGCCAAAGATTTCGTACGTCAAATCAATTGACGTCTATCTGGGAACATGCTTCGTTATGGTCTTTGCCAGTCTACTGGGTAATCAAATAGCAATTACCAACAATCCAAACTAAACCAAGCCAAACCAAACCAAAAACTAACTCCAAAAACCCATTCAGTAAAAGAACCAACTAGAAAAACTATTTCCCCATAACACTCTCTCTATCTATCTATCTCTCTCACCCACACAGCCACACCGCACACAGAGAGACACATACACATACATATACATATGCTATATGTATGTATGTATGTACTCTCTGTGGTTTTTCCTTTTGATTATTTCACATTTCCGTTTCCGTATGATTTTAATACGGGTCGACATATGTCATATATGCCCGATTTGAGTTTACTTTTAATCACACTTTTGCCAGCTTTCCTTGCCACGCTTAGCGTTGTGCAGCCAAAATACAAGATACAACATACAGAAACATCCAACACACACAAATTTATTTCCTCTGCAAAACGAGCTGCGTCTTAAGAAATTTCCTTAAAATACATACATATCTATCTATTTATCTATCTAAAAACCCATTGGTCGTACCGAAAAACAACGCAGCGTGGTTTTGCTCTCCACAGTAGTTTATTTTCTAACTTTTACATTTTAAAGATACCTACATACATATTTCACATTATTATGGAGCCAACAGGCTTACGAGAAAGTCTATCTATAAGGATGCTGAAATGCACTGCACTGAAAGGCACTGTAATGGGTCTGGCACCAGGCAAAAGTTTGATATAATTATAGATTCGAAACAATACTGCCGTTAAAATGCCATCCAAATTATGTGTGATTCCAAGTAAATATCTCAAGCTTCGGTGCTGACCCCATCAAAAAAGCTAACTTTAACTTTTTCTCTAACTATCTAACAACTTAAAAAAAAAACAATTCTCAAGCAACAACTTACACCCACAACTACAACAACAACTACTACAACAAACAGCAACAACAACAGCAAGAAAGAAAGAACAAAAAATAAGCAGAAAAGAAAAGAACAGCAAAGAAAAGCAAAGAAACAAATCTCTTTTTTCGTATTTGTATGTTATTGTTAATTTTCTCTATACAAAGAAAAACTATCATCTAAAGAAAATGTATGCAAATTCATAGATACGCGCCTCAGTACCAAGAATAAAGGCACGAAAATTTCCCACCGTTCCCCTACCCTACCCTCAGCCTCCCCACTGTCCAAACTCTCCAAACAAAACGAAAAGAAAATTCAAAAAAATCCATAAATGTTTTGCACATTGCACATAGAATCGAAGCATGCTTCAGCTCAAAAAAACAAAACCTAAATCCAAATCAAAACCAAAACCAATACCAAAAATCAAACCCGATTCATTCAGCCATATTAGCCTCTCAATATATACTATATATATATGCAATGTATATAGCATAGCGCCGACTCAGGTTGAGTTGTGGTGTTCAAAAATCTCACACACTTGAGCGAACCCACTACCAACCTGAAATGGTACCCAGATATCAATATACGCCCAGCTTCCGCCATAACGCAAATGCAAATGCCAAAATGCAAAACTGCTAAATCGCAAACCGAAAAAAACAAAACAAAAATGTACAAAACATAAAAAACAACGCACCAACCAAACCATCTAGAGCCCGGGTACGATTGCTCGAACATATATAAATCACCTAAAATTACCATCAATAAAATTAACCATAATATGAAGGGAGCGCATCAAAAACCGATACGAAACGAAACGAAAACCAGCATGCCCTGCGCCACACCTGGCTTGACTCGCGATTGAATTGAATCAAAAACAACATACGAAAAAAGATAAAACAGACACAGACACTGTAAATATGGTTCAACAAGTCGTCGATCAACAGCCAGAAGACGCAGCCCTGGAAAACCTCAGACATCGACGAACACCCCGAACAAAAATATAACGAAAAGAAAAGCAAAGAAAAGCCATCCAGCCAGCCACGCAAACCTCAAAACTTTCCGAATGATATATGCGATTTGGAGCCCTCAAGTTTGGGTCACTTAAATGGGTGATCCAGACATGATGGCTACCAGATCCAGCCAGATTTGGTAATGCCAATTTTTGGGGTTAGGTAAGATATGATTTTGTAGTCTGCTTTCTGTTTTGTTTTATTGCCTTTTGCAGCAATTGGTTGCCGTGACTTGTTGGGGTAAGTAAATTCGTTACTAGTTACTCGTTACTCGTTACTTCCTGTCCGTTCATATGCATTCATGAAACTGTACGTAAGTGCGTATGCGCTTAACGTATGTATTGATCTACCCACATTCATCAACGGGTATGCGATTCTTTTGGACTTAATCTCGTAATACCCCTGCCCCCTCGTACTTACACCAACCCAATCCCCCACAAATCCCGCTCAATCAATTCGATATTGAAATACGAATCTGAATCAGAAACAGAAACAGCGCATGCAGAAAGCAAAACATTTTCAAGGATAACAACAGGAACAGCAACAAGAAAAAGAACATCGGAAGCAACAGCAATTACGAAGGCAGAAAACAAAATGCTGGAAATTTTTGTGTCCTTTATAACGGGCGACTCTGTTCAATGAATTTGCATTTGAGGCACGCACATGAACATTTTCCTTGAATGATGGTCTCAACTGCAGAAATAAATGTGTACATATATCGTTTGGCTTACAAATGACTTTTTCCACTCATTTCACAACAACGACAGGAAACAACACTCTCGCTCACTCACTCACTCACTCACTCACTAACTCACTCGCTCACTCACCCACTCACTCACTCACCCACTCGCTCACTCACTCACTCGCAGACACACACACAGACACACACACTTCAATTGCTCTGTCTATATCTCCTTCTCTCTCTCTCTAGAAATTTATAGCTAACTCTCTCACACACCCACTCACACACACACACACACACTCCACCCAAGACTTGCTTTATTCGAATTTTCCTTTGCCTGGCTAAAAAGAGAAAATACCTAAAGAAAATTTACTTCAATTTTTGATTTCACGTAAAAAACAATAAATACACTGAACAACAAAGTCTATATTCGTTCGAAATGGCTCTAAGTGTTACTTAGTCACCTACTATAAACCCGGCCTATATCCCACCCAGAAATTCTATCCACATATCTCTCGCTGCCACTCACCGTTTAAGACGTTGGGCAATACTGAACTGAAATTGAATGCCAAATTCTTTATTACATTGAAATTTCTTTTGTTTTTCTATTTGTCTTTCTTTGTATCCATCCGATAAATATGCAAAAACAAAAAACTATGTACTACCCCGCACCAAATTATCAATATATATATATACAATATATACTCGTACTTCTGCTACTACAACCAACAAAATATCATCCGAAACATCATACGGAACTCAAACTCGAACTCGACTTGCCTCAAAATTCTTCAACTGCATCCGCATCAATATCAAAATCAATATCAATATCAAAATCTCCCCCACCCACCTGTACGCCAACCGCTCATCTATCGAAAAACTATCAACAAAACTATCGATTATTCAAATTCCAAATGCCTTACCAATTCGATTACAATTATCAAACCAAAATCAAACAAAATCAAATCGTTATCGTTATCGTATATCGCAATCAATAGAATACGCCACCGTCGGCTACATGGCAAAACGAATTCAAATGCGAAAACAAAGATTTATGGCGATCCAAAAGATAGCCGAGCAGAAAAAGCAACAGCTCGACGGGGCCCAGCAACAGGCCAATCCAAATCCGAACGCCTCCATGGGGATGGGTGGAGGAGGCGGCGGTGGCGCTAACGCCGGTGGAGGCGGCGTCGGTGGTGGCGTCGGTGTCGGCGTTGGCGTTAACGTCGGCATGGGCATGGGTCCTGAGCATGGGCATGGGCATGGTCACCATGCCCACAGCCATGGTCATCCGCATGCGCCCAAACAAACAGTGAGTAACCGCCCAATCGGCTTTTCCAATATCCAACAAAACGTTGGTACGCGCGGTTGCTCGATAGTGGGACCCTTGTTCCAGGAGGTGAGATTCAAGGTCCACGACCCGAAGGCCCACTCAAGGGCGGGACCCTGGAGAATACAGTGAACGGTGGTCGAGGAGGTCCCCAATCCCACGGACCTGGACCGGCGTCCGGAGGTGGACCCGGCGGCGGTGGTGGTGGTGGTGGCGGCGGAGGTGGCGGACCGCCAGATGGCGGTGGCGATCCCGAAGCAGCGGTCCCAGCCCACTTATTGCATCCCGGCAAAGTAAAAAAGGTAAAGGTAAAGATCGTACATGATGCGGCGATAATTAACTAAGTTTCCTCTAACCTAAGCATATATTAATCGATTTAACCTTTCTCCCGATTCTCCTATTCCACTATTCCTTGGATCCCTAACTTCCTCCCCTCCCCACAGGACATCAACAAACTGCTGGGCATCACGCCCTCGGATATTGACAAGTACTCGCGCATTGTGTTTCCGGTGTGCTTCGTCTGCTTCAACCTGATGTACTGGATAATCTACCTGCATGTGAGCGACGTGGTCGCCGATGATCTGGTGCTGCTCGGCGAGGAGTAGAGAGTGCCTCGTCGTCGTCGTCGTCGAACCATTCGCGTCGAGGGTGGTCCAGGACCCCATCGGATCGCCAGAAACAGGAGTGAACAGCGCACGAGAGAGTCAAACTATGCATTGCGCTGAAAAACCACACAAAAAAGAAGAAGAAAACTCAAAAAAAACAGAAACAGAAACCAAGCAAAAAATAAAAATAAATAAAGAAGCGGTTACAAAACTAATTTTAACTAGGCGATATGAGGAGACGAAGGAAGGCAACAAGTTTTTGTTTAATACTAATGGAAAAAAGGACACACACACACATATTACAAGGTCGAAAGCAAAGAATATTGTTAAATAGATTTACACAAAGAGAAAACATAAGGAAAACATTAGCATTAACAAGGCAAATGAAAAAATGAACATAAATGAATGAAGAATAATCAAAAGCAACAGGATTAGCAAATTGTAGTGAAAATTATATAACGAAAGGTATAAGCGAACATGTTGAAAAGGATTAAAAAAGCCATTAAAAAAAATCACATATATAACGATCAAAAAATCATACGCAATATAGACATTAAAGGACATGGAAAAGAAAAGTGAAATCGAATGGATTCGAGAATGAGAATGAGAATGAGAATGAGCAAGAGAATGAGAAAGCGAAAACTAATAAATACTACAATACTAGCGCAGTCGAAAAGTTGATTTCAAAGACCACAAAGTTAAACAACACACAGTACATATACATAGTAGAAGAATTAACCGAAATGAACGTTATAGACCATACTAGGATGAATGATTTCCATTATCTTTGCGGAGTTTTGTGCTTAAGTTTAAGAACCGAAACACCTTTTGCTTCCCACTTCAAAAGCAAAACACCCAGAGAGTCTTCCTCTAATTTAAGTCCCCCCCCAGCTTCAGAAGCACGCTCTCCGAATCGAACACATAGGAAAACCAGAACCAGAACCACAAATAGAACCAAACCAAAACTAAGCCCAAAATTTAGTAAATCGAAAGTTTGATTGCCCATTCAGTTGGTTTGATTGATTTGTTTATTCAGAACTGACTTAGCGCTTCCAAGTGAAATGGCCAAATTTATTAGAAATCAAAAAGTAAGGCGATGAACAAATTTCGACAATTGAAAATCAATTTAGCAGATCTTTTTGATTAAGTTAACTTTAAATATTACACTCACACACACACAGAGACAAACACACACACACCCACCCACACACACATAACAACCTTTCGAATAGAGTCGTCGAATAGGAAAGAGAGGCAGTTTTAATCATTTGCACACCAGAATAATAAATGGGAAAACCAAGAAATACTACGAATTACTTTGGAGCGCACATTTTATAAACAAGCAAGCAAGAAAGCAAGCATCGTGGATAAGTCATACAAATAGTTAGTGCAATTGAAATAGCTAAATAATAATAATAATAGGAACGATAATGTTTCATTTTAGTTACACCAACAAATTTTTGATAACAACTTTAAGCTAACGAACAAACAAATTATTCAAATTGCACTCACTCAAACGCTCCACGCCACTCAATCACTCAGAAAAATGATGCTCCACACAAGAATCAAGAACTCAAAAACTTTTCGAAGACAACTTTGCGGCACCATAAGAAATCAATCTAAGGTCTAAGTGAAAACCCAATAAAAAAATTTAAAAATACAAGTAAATCTAAAGGATATACAGAATACAGAATATTATACATAGAGCATAGAAATATGTACACAAGTAATGAATGAATGAAACTGCCTAAGAACATTAGTATATAGGTCAAACAAATAGTTGCTAAGAAAAACAACAACAAACAACAGGGGTGGGAGGGGAGATACCCAAAAATTGATTTCCAATTTGTATATACCAATGTACTCGTACTCGTGCGAAGGAAAGAGGAGCAGGCTAAGTACTCGTTACATACTCATCAACAGCAAAGTAGGAGCAAAACTTCGCAATTGAATAAAAACTTAGTTAATGTAATTAAATCTAGTTAAGCGATTAACTCGGATACGTTCAAGCAGTCAATAAAGCGATTAACATACAAAATGATACTTACGATGCACCGTCTTAAGTTAGCCTAATGAACAAATACACACACACAGATACCGACAGGGGACACACACACACACAAAAATATATATATAAAGATATATATATGTATGAATTTTCGCTCAAGTTCCTCGATGAATCACAGAAACATAAGAACACAAAACCAAAAGCAAAGGCTAAGTTAATTAACGCATAAATTAAAGGCAAGTGAGTTTAACTTTAAAACA
This sequence comes from Drosophila lowei, assembly GCA_008121275.1. Lineage (NCBI taxonomy): Eukaryota > Metazoa > Arthropoda > Insecta > Diptera > Drosophilidae > Drosophila > Drosophila lowei. Next base: position 379,330 of record CM017781.1, read on the forward strand.
AAAAATGTGAAGAACATACAAGAAACTAAAAAATTAACTTTAGCACACCAGGAGAGAAGGAGGAGGAGGAGAAATATATAAATACGCGTAAGTGAATCATACCAAAATATCATCAATGAATTTTAATTTAGTGTTTATGATTAGTGAATGGATGAAGAGCAGGTCGTAAGGCTAAAGAATTTTGTACAGTTTAGCTAAAGTTAATGCTAGGAATTAGGTATACACCATAATATGGTCAAAGTATGATAGTAACACTCCAACACACACACACACACACACAAACATACACACAGAAACACAACCAGACACACACACACACACACACACACAGATCTATGTACATGTATATAGAGTATGGCATAAGTATGCACAATTATATGAGATATACATATGTATATTTATATATACATAAATTGTATTTAGGCACCTACATACATATATGTAGCACGAGTTTTTTGATATGTAAACCCCTAATCCAAAAAAAAACCAACAACTGTATATACGACAAAAAGTACTTATGAATGGAAACAAGCTATGGAACCCTAGAGATTAACACAGTAGGAGGAGGATCAGTTTGAAAATGGAAATAGAGATGGAGATGGAGATGACCCTTAAACCCACTTGAGGAATACCTAACCAAGAATTCAGCCAGACAACAGACAGAAGAGAACCCAAGGAAAATTACTTTATTAAAGATCTAGACAAACACAGACACACACACACACACGCGTAATATACATACATGTTTATCCGAAAGAGAGAACGAGTCGAGAAATCGACTATTCGATACCCTTCAGCCATATCTGAGAAATCATCAGAGATTGCTTTTAGTCTGTCTGTTTCTCAATAATAACAATGGATAATCATAAGGTTTATATATATTTCGATAGCATTTCCGAAAGCAGATCTACATATGTATGTATATAGATCTATGGCTTATGGGTATCCGTATTCCCCGAAAAAATATCTAACTAAAGAAAGAAATTGAGCAAAATAAAAGCAAGATGTATAATGTTTGAAGTAATTAATTGATTAACTGGTTAACGATTTTTGATTAATGAGAAAAGGATTTGAGGCAGAACTGCAATTGATCTACCATTCCCAAACCAAAGAATTCCCGAATAATTACAACATCCCCGACACTTGGCATCATAAAATCGGTGATAAATGAACATTAAAGAAAGAAACAGATAAATAAATCCATATATATATATAGAGAAAACACTCATATATATATATATACACCTATATATTTTGTAGCTATACAAGTGTCAGAAATCAATTATGTTACGGAAAGACAGAAATCAAAATGTTTATAAAAGCGAGAGGCATATTGTAAAGATATGATATGATATACAGACTATAATGCAAGCGAGTATCAGTACGAGCATCCCCTATATAAAAAGTCGAATCAATTTTTGATGCAAATGCAAAAAAATAAACAAAAACGAGAACAACAACAAATAGCTGCTCATCGGTTTCGGAGCGTATTTCCAAAGAACGTAAATTAATGAGAAAAACAAAAACCATTTTAGTTGTAACAATTGCAAGAGGCAAAAATAGTTGAGAAACATTTTTAGGTACAACTAACTTAATGGCAAATTGATACGTTTAATTTTTCATATGGAATTTTTTACTCTACACTTAGTTTACGGATATAATTTGGGGGAAACCAAACCAGACAGAGATGATAACCAATTTAGTTGGCCATAGTCGGACATTTTTTATGAAACATTATTCAATGATTATGAAAGACGTGAAGGTGAAGTACCGTCGTAATCGTGTATGCAAACGCATTTAGGACAAAAAGGCAAAGACAACAAAACGATGAACGAAGAACGATATGTAAAATGTTAAATTATACACACAATGAAAATGTTTGAAGCATTTTTGGTGTTGCTGTTTAGACGGTGACACCAACACCAACATTTTATAAAGCAACCAACAAAAATATAAATAGATACATAAACTATATATATGAAAAAGGTATATATATATTTATATGTACGTGACACGATGTAATAATTGCGTATGTATGATGTATATTTAATGATATATTATATATGTATATGATGGTCTCAAAAACAAACAAACAAACAAACGTAAAAGCAAAACGAGAAATTCTAAAGTATCTAGATAAGCAAATGAACAAGTTGAGAACCTTAGTGCTTAAGTTGAACCACACACAGAACACACAGATACAGATACAAGATACAAATACATGATACAGATACAAGATACAGATACAAGATACAGATACAAGATTCAGATACAAGATACAGAAATAGCTAATGGAAACTGAAAGAGATACAAGATACAGATACAGAATAGCTAACAGAACCCTGCATTCCTGCATAGTGCACCAGAAACTAAAACAAAATGGCATTTTTAAAATGAATTCCGAGTTAATGCAAGTGAATATTATTATGGAGAAATAGTCTATAGTCCCCAACACAGGATAAACGGATTATATTGCGATTGAGCCATGAGCCATGAGCCATTAATTGTTAGCCAACACTAGTGCAATGAAAATACTTTACCAACAGTGACACACACTGACACACATATACACTTATGGTTGTACGTTGCATAATTTATCATTTGTTGCATCATTATTATAAAGAATTACATTACTCTTAGTATCCCCGAATAAAAAGCACTCTCTGTTGACAGGCTCCACCTTTTGCTCAAGCAAAGTAAAACATGCGAACAAATTTGTTATTACATTTTAAGATTAGATGCACCCCGCCTCCTTACACCTACACCCCTCCACTACCTCCCCTCCACAACTACCCCGCAGACACTGGCTAATGAACAATATCTATGTGTATATGATTTGTCTGTCAATCAACCTCAAAGCTCTCAATTCTAATCATACGAAACCATCGTCATGCAGCCAAAAGGTCGCTCTTTTAAGGAGTTCAACGAAATGTATCTATATAATTTTTGGTTTTATCCGTCCATCAAAAAGAGTTCCTAACTGCAATAAATGAACATTTTTTATGATTAACACTCAGCCAGCCTGCAAAAAACTTCCAATCTTTCTCCCCTCCTCCATCCCTTTCCTTCCCCACCCTTCCCTTCGCCACAAGTCTGCTCTGCTGTCAATTATTTGTTATTACTATTACACTGACCACCACCATCAGACCCATAATATTTCGGTTTGCTCAACCCATCAGATACCCCCTCCCCCCTACCACCCCACACACACATACATAGGTACCATATATGTAACAGGAATATGTTTGAGGAGAAATAATTTAAAACGTAATGCGTAAATGCGTATGTAATGATTGATCACTGATCACAAATTTTGACTGTGTTAATTTCGTTATATAAAATGAATAAAACAAAATTTAAATTAAAAAAAAAAATTAAAGCAAAACTGAAGTGAAATAAAAAAAAAATAATTATCTATAGCATGAGAATAAAAATAAAAACCACTTAAAAATAAACACACACATGAAAATGAAACCAGAAAATAACGAGAGATGAATGTTACCAGAAAGTAAATGATAAAAAAAAATCCAAGAGTGGAACCTATATTATTAAGTTAAATACTAAAACTAACAAAAAACATCCAAGTGGGCAAAACGCAAACCAAGAAGAAAAATATTATAATATTGCAATGAAGTGAATATAAATAAAGATATGTAAAAAAAAATTACAAAAAAATCAACAGACATGTGTTTATTAATTTTTCAGATTCAAATGGTTAAAAGCTTTAAAAGGGATTCCATTAAAAAACATTTATTTTTCGCTTGCTTGAAAGTGGAAATTTGTTTATTTTTGTTAGTGGTTCCGAACAGAGGGTTGTTTTGTTTTGTCTAACTCAGGAATTACTTACAATACATTTTGCGGCTTATTCAAGCTCGTTTTTTGTTTTCTTTAGTTTAAACTGTGTTGTGGTAATATCGTATCGGTGAATACATATGTATGTATGTGTATAAGAAGTCGTCATCCGATTGAGTTATGCATTGAGTATTCGAGTAATCGCAAACATAGTCTCTGATTGAGTAGGCATTTCACTAGTTTCTTTTCAGTTTCACCAACAGTTTCTGGCTTCCAAAACATTAACTTAGTTCATTTAACTAGACACGGAAAAATATTTTAGCTAATTAGGCTAGAGTTTTGCATACAATTGCAACAATATTTGGGGATCTGTTTTCTTTTTGGTTGTGCAGAACTCCTAGGACTACGAGTACTACGTGTACTACGTGTACGAGTAGTTGGATCAAACAGAACAACTGAATTGACTTGGTAGAACTCTGCTTGGCTGTTTGTTGTTTGGTTTTAATGCTGTTAACTTGGCTAATACAATACAATACGGTTCGGATCAAGCACAATGTTTAACGTAAGACTGCTAAAATACTGGACTTAGATATATATACAATACATATTATTGCTCGATTAGTTGCGGATGCTGATATTCGAAGACCGTTTCCGTGTCTGAGTGCTACATAAACGCGTTTACAATATTTATATATATATATATATATATGTATTCCATACGTGTCTGAGAGTATAACACTTTACAAACTAGCATAATTAATTATATATTTATATAGTTTATATTTATATATATATAATGTATAACGTATGGTGGCTTCTTTTTTTGTTTTTGTTGATGAAGGCCCAGTTGTTGTTTAACTATAACCCCGGAGGCAGTCAGAAGAAGTATTTTCGAATGGATGTACACAATTTGAGCGCTGTACGTGATGCGAGGGGTGGTAAGAGGATCTTTAACTTCTATCGTACGGTATATATATTTATATATACGGTATAAGTATATTTCATATGAGTTATCTGAAGACCTGCTGTTGTGTCGTTGTATGTGGCTCGAAAAAACGTAAATAAACCAGCAACAAATTGGGTTTCTGTTGTGATTCCCTTGGAATTTTGATGGATAGGCTGCAAACTCTGGTTTATTCCCGTTTCCCGATCGTTAAACTGCTAGATTGAAGTCCGTCTAAGTCTGTATCTGGATGTAGGTTGGTTGTGGGTGGTTGGTGTTTGGTTGTGTGTGTGAGCCTATTATGCATTCAAAGTGGCTGTGTCTGGAGGTGGTGTTCCGCTTGGATCCGCTCTACAACTGTCCGTCGCTATAGTCTATATAGTATATATCATGCTCATGATCGTGTGCCTAAAAGAACAAGAGAAACAACATTGAAGTAGCCGACCAAGAGGAAGAGACCGGAGCGCCGACGATCTAAGCGTTGGACTCTTTCAGATTTTGCAAACGTGCCAATTGATTTGAGTCCAATTCCTCGGGTATGCTAGCTCGCCCGCCGACCACCTGCTTGGGCGCCTCAATATCGTCCTCGGCTGCGGCTCCGGCTGCTCCAGCTCCGGCTCCACCTGCTGAAACGCCCTCGCAGTGACCCTGCTCCTCCTCATCGCCCGGCTCTCCGTTCACATCCAAATCGCTGGACTGTTCGCCTCCACCCCCACCGCCCCCACCTCCTCCGCCTGTGGCTCCAGAAAAGGCATCATCAAAGTTGGCATCAAAATTGGCCTCAAAGTTAGCCTCAAATCCAGTTCCATCTCCGGCCGAATCGGTCTTTGACTTCTCGTTGAAAGGATCCTCGACCTCCTGCAGAATGGGGACATCGTTGCCCGAGGCCGAGTCGGTGCCCTCCGAGAAGGACTGTTGGTCCTCTGGATCACAGGATGGATACTCGGTCATTGTAATGCTTACCACCGGTCGCACTCTAGTGTTACCTTCTTTTGCAGCCGTCATTGACGACTGGGCCGCCTGCGATGGCGGCTGTTTCTGTGGCGATGGCGATACTTTGGCCAATGGTTTTGGCGCTATATCTGGCTTTTTATCCGCCACCGGCTGTTCCTGCTTAGACTCGTCCTGCTTCTTCTCATGCTGCTGCTGCTCTCGTTCGCTCTCTCCTACTGGTGGGAAAGATTTATCGGCACCGTCTTCAACCATGGGGGTTGCAGCGGTAACAATTATTTGGGCCATACCTAAGTTCAACGTGTTCGCTGTGGCGCCACCAGCGCCAGGCTCTGATTTGCCAGCTGCCTTTTGCAGCTGGGGCGGCGGCAAAGATGGCGGTGGCTGCCCATCGTCACTGAGATCGTCCTAGAACACACAACAGAATAAGAATTTCAGTATGGCCGCGCTATATTTCGATCAAATTGGATGGGTAAATGGTTCAATGGATAGTTTACCTCCATGCCAGGCTCTTGAATGAGTACTGAGTAGGCGTTAGAAAAAAATGAGAAAATATTTCGATTGCTTAGTCAAGATTCGTATTTCTGGTTTAATCAATCTTATTTCTTGATCAAAAAAGATATATACATATATATATATATATATACCATATAGAGTGGTGAGAGATATACCTAGAAATCAATCAGTTAAGAATTATTTCAAGGCAGTCTTGGAACAAGAACTATCTAGATACACGATAAGGAAATGACAAAAAGGAAACTAAGTAAACTAATAAGCAAAAGAAAAGCAATAATCGTATATTTACGATATATAGAAGAAGGGTACATTGGTATATTCGATATATACTCGGGGGGAATATTTTTTTTGTTTTTTCTCGGGGGCACACAAACATGCGGGAAGGTGATAAAACTAGGTAACCAGCAAATCGGGTTTGTTTATATACATAAGAAGGTCGTCACAGGATCTTATAGTTTATAGATATTATTTTTGGGCTGATATTTAAGTAAAAAGTTACGTGGAAAACCTCAAGGAGTACAAGAGAATATAGAAGCTACCAAGAGGGGAAAAACTTCAAGAGATTTCTTTCACATGCTCTCAAAAACAATGGAAAAGGAAAAGATTTCCCCTACACTAAATTCAAGATACTGAATGAAGAGATATTGTAGTAAGAGAAACGTTTTTGAGTAGTAGAGATATATATGTAGATATGTAGTTAAAAGAGCATAATCGTTAAATTACCCTTCTTGGCAGTTGTTTGGCTTTGGTTCTGGCCTTAAATAACACAAAGACACGCAATTACACGGAGAGAAATAACAACGACCAATGCAGAAAACACACAGCAATGAAAGAAAACACAAATGTGATAATTATTGAAATCAATCGTAAGCTTTCTATAAAAAATCAGTGCCACACACACTCAAAAATATATTGATAATAGATATATAGACAAAAATGAGAAGCTGCAAAAAGAAATAATCGACAATTGTAATCGATAACAGGACAAGAAACATCGATACACTGACACGACACACGTTGGATAAGCAGAGCAGCCTAAGAAGAGTAGAGAAAACACTGTAAAAAATCGTTGGGTATAATAATTCTTCGGATGGCTTTCGTCTGGGGACTGGCTGGGGAGACACGTTTTTTTTCAACTTTTGGAGACAGAGACACATTAACAGAGAGTGTAGAGAGTAGAGAGTAGTTACAGTAATTGTGGTGGTGGTTGGGTGGATGGTTATTTGGTTTAGGTTGTAATGGTATTAGTAGTAGTACAAGTGATTAGTATTTAGACGAGCTGCAGTTTTGGAGAGGAGATTAAGTTTTACCTCTAGAGAATATAGAAGCAGGTATAACAGTACTTTTCGATAGGTATTCTTTTTTTTTTTTTATCGGTGGAAAATGGAAAATTATACAATTGCTTTTGGTACTAGAGGAATCGGAGATCGAGTGATAGATATACATATTTATATAGATATAGAAATAGATAAAGACAAGGGGGAAACCAAAGAGCAGGTGCTGACGGGGGGGCAGTACTGGTATGTGGACATTTACCTGGCGGAGGCATACTCGGAACAGCCGCACCGTTGGGTATATAGCCGCTATCTTCATCTGGAAAACCATTCACTTGAGTCTAAAGATCAGCAATGGATCCACTTCCATTCACTCACCTGCCGTATCCTGCGAGCCGAACATATCCTCTGTAAGCTCCAATTCCAGCTCGTGGGCATACTCTGGGGGTAGTGCTGGTGCCGGGGGCAGGGCAAAGTTCGGGGCTGCCATTGGGGGTGGGGATTCGTCGCCGCCCTCGCTCAGGGGTTCGCCCATTTCGTCGCACTCCTCGACGACCAGGGAAGGGAAGTTGCCAAACTTTCCATCTAGCTCGCCCTCCCACCAGCCATCGTCGACGCCGTGGGCCGTCTTGGTGACGATCTTGATCTTGTCGCCCTCCTCGAAGGTGAGCTCATCCTCAGCGGTGGCATCGTAGTCGTAGAGCGCAATGCACCATTCGACGTCGGACTTGAGCCGCTTCTGGGGGGCCATTATGACCGATACCTGGTCGGGGGATTGCATCGAGTCCACCGTTTGATCTTCGTTGTCAACGGTGTAATCGACAGATGAGAATGAGATTTGAGAGCGCAATTGATTGGCGGAACCAGTACCATTAAAAGCGCCGCCAGCCGTCTCCTGGTCAATGTCCAGATAATTGTGCGGCACATAGCCCTCCTCGCCCCGATAGTTTCGGGCCCGCAGCCACCCATCGCCGTCACCCTCGCCGACCACCTCGAGCTGCTCGTTCTCGACAATTGTCAGCTCATCGGGATTTTGGCCCTTCAATGTGGATACGAAAAATAAATATCAATCTCTCAGAGAGGATCCACCACTCACCGTGTAGCTGTAGAGTGCGGTGCACTTGAAGATGGCCTCTTTGGGCTCGGGTACAATCGGTTCGTCCTTGTCCTCCTCCTCCTCGCCTCCCCAATTCACCTCGGTTGGATCGTCCCAGGCTCCAGCTCCACCGCTGCCAGCCATTGCGGTGGCAGGAGCTGCGGCAGCAGCAGCTGCTGCAGAAGATCCAGTTGCCGCACGCTCCTCGGGCTCGTCATCGCTGTCGCTGAATGTGCGATCCCTAGAGAGCTGCGTCTCAGCCTTGGGCTTTGTCTGAGCAAAGGCCGAGGCACCGCCGGCCGCCTCCTCTTTGTCGCTGTCGTAGAAGGAATCTGAGCTAGGATTCTCGCCCTGGCCCGAGGCATCGGTGCGCATCGATATGGAGCTGGCCGAGCGCGTTAGCTCCTGCACGCCCATAATCTCTGCCTCCTGCACCCACTCGTCCACATTGATGCCGCCGTCGCGCAAGCACTGCAGACAAGCCTCGGCCTTGGCCTTCTCGGTCTCGGAGCGGCGTATCTGATCACGGAACTCCTCGATCTTGGTGTCTAGATCGGGACCATTAGGATCGTTGGGATCGGATCGCTGTCCCGAGTCCCTCAGCGACTGACAGAGGGCCAGCTTCTTGGCGTTCTCCCTTATAGAGGCGTTCTCCTTAACCACCCGTCCAGCCAAGTTCTTGGCCTCCTTGGTGAGCGTCTCCGTGGCCGAATCATGCTCTGTTGTCACCTTTCTCACTGGATCGTTGTCACAAGCCTCAAAATCATACTGGATATGCTGCTTCAGCACCGGATAGAACAGATAGCAGCACTGCAGATTGTATTCCCGCGTCAGCTGCTGGGCCTGATCGCGAATCTTCCCGAAACTGTTCTGCGTGGCCGAGCAGGTCAGCAGCTCTGTGCGTCTAGAAGAGAAATCAATAGGAAAACTGCGGTAAACTCCAGAGGTAGAAGACTTACCCCATTAGCATCAGGTACTCGGCCACTCGCTCGAACACATAGTTCTCCATGGTGGTCATCGTGGTCTGCAGATCGACGGTAAAGTAACGATTCTGATGCGCATTGGCTGCGGCCAGGCTGAGTATGTAATCGTTTCGAGCACCACTGGACTTCTCCTCGAGCAGCTCCTTCCGCGAGGTGACCCGTGCACTGTTCTTCTGCAGCGATGTGATCGACTGGAAAAAGGAACCCTTTTTCTTCTTCAGCTTCTCCTCGATGTCGCGGGCCTTGTCGCGCACATCGTGGGCACAGTGCTCCTCATCAAAATACGACTTCTTCGTCTTGTCCACATCGCCCACACTCAAATGGAGTTCCTTCTGCACGTTGACGATGCCTGAAAGCGATCTCTTGGCAATGGCCAATTTGTAGTCCCTGAGGACCTTGGCTTCGTCGGCGATTTGCTGCTGGAACACCTCGATGGCGGCCAGGCGGGCACGGGCCAGCTTCTCATTCTCCTCGAGAACTGTGCGCCACACACTCCACATGTTCCTGAGGGAAGGCAGTGTGGCAGTTATAGGGATTTATTCGTTAATTCTTTAAAGGTGTCATAAACGCTCACCAACGCTCTTCCATGCCCTCCATCTTGATGTCAGGAATGTTGGGTATCTTCTTGTTGAGATACTGCGACGAGATCTTCAGGAGGGCCTCGCTATACGACTTCTCAATGGCCGATCGCTTGATGGTGAACTGTCGTATGTCCTCCAGCAGGTCGCACTCATGCTGGTTTTTCAGCTGCAACTTGGCCACCTGCTCCGTGTGCAGATTCTTCAAGAATTTCACATAGTTACCCTGTTGGACATGAGAATTTAGTGTCTGGGGAATACTTCTCTATGGAATGAATGTTTTCCGAGAGAGAGAGGCTTTACCTTTCGCGGCGGTGGCTGCATTTTGGGGGCTTTGTCTACTATGGCTACTATATTATCGAATCACTCTACGCTCTCTCTTTACGCTTTTACCAAGCCAATTCTTGTTCTTTACGAGCTCCAATCAAAGCGCGTTACATTACCACAAGCAGCTGCTGCAAAAACAAAAAATGGGCAGAATGATGCGTCAGGTTCAAGCTATTACTGGATGCTCTAAGGTTTATGTAACAAAAATATTGGGGCTGAAGGTTGCAAGCTTTTTCTCAAAAGCAAAATTCTCTACAGTTTGATGGTAATTTTTCAGCGGAACAGCAGCACCCACGCACAGGGCACACGGCACGGGCAGGGACACAGCAGCACCCCGTTTTGGATGTATCGATTTCTCTGGCACTCAGACGGTGGCAAACTATTTCAAACTACAATTTTAATTGATAAACTCAATGCTAACACTTTTCTTGGACATTGCCCGTGAAGATTGTTCTTTTGGTCAACAGTTTCTTGATTTTTCTGGTTTCTCTGGTTGCTTTTTACGAAAATTAAGGCTTTTTCTCTGGTACGTGCCTGCGGTTCGTGGCTTATCGATTTCGATTTTCATGTCTTTTTTCTTGTGGAACCGTTAGCTGCTGCTGCGCAGGAGTGTGAGAGCAAAGCAGGAGAGAGAGACGAGACCCAAGAGAGAGACTGTGTATGTCCGGTTCTCTCTCACGTTGAGCGCGTTCGTTTTTTGTCTTACTTTCATTCATTCAAACAAAATCCGTTAACAAAAACAGGGCCCAGCACATGCGCTGGAGAGAGCGGCGGGCTGGGTTGGTTTGTTTTTACCGAAAAGGTTTAACGTTAACAACGCTGTCAGCTGCTTGATAACGTTTCTTCCCCATCTCACCCGCGCTCTTGACTTAAAGGAAATTCCCTCCCATCCAAAATTACCCGAAAAACTCTTAACGCAGGGCACGCGGCAACTGTTGTCACAAAAATGCGCCCACAACCTTCGTGGGCTATCACAAAGGTTTAATTGATAATTTCTGATACTGGCTGAGCAGTTCTTATTGATAAGATTGATATAAATATTATAAGCACCCCCACCCGCTGAGTAAGTAACCGCTGTGCATTTCCACCACGATTCTTAACGAACACCTAATTTCTTCTAACAAACTAATCAATTTCCTATAAGAAATTCTAGTTTTTAAGCAAGTGAGTATTGAATTTTTTTTTTTTAATATTTAAACACGAAAAGGTTTTACATTCGTTAAATTGAATTCATTCTGCTATGTGCCTTGACTGTGCAACTATCGATACCCGTTTCGTGGGATTTTCCTTTCACAATAATTTCCCTTCACACCGTGCTGTCAAGCCATCGATAGTGGCACCCTTCGATAGTTTTGAATTGAATGATTTAAAAATCGATACTATCGATAGTGCCCTCGATGGTTTGACACCTCTACCGTACACACCTTCCACCTTTTTTTATTTAAATCTTAATTTATAAACAATCCGATAAAAAAGAGCTCTGAAAATTAGCCTGTCTTGTAGGAAATAGATTCATCAATCGTATAAAATTATGTGGGCATGGCTAAATGTTCTATATAGCTGGTAATATTCGACGGAAGATCAAAAACGAGTATTTCTTGGTAATAACCGGTTGCCGACAATGAGCCCCATTCCATACGCAAATGTTGCTAATTCTATGCACACTCATACCCTGGGAAATGGATATTATAGAATTGAGAAAATGTTTGTCATCCCAGGCTCCAAAGAAGGGAAAAACAATTTAGTCTCTGTTTTAAACCTATTTCAACGATATTTGAAGCTTATTTTTTTCTTGCAGAGACCAAGAATAGGTATCGGGATCGAGATATATGTATACAAGATACTAATAATAAACATGAATATGTCTAAAAAATGTTTACTTGAGAAAAGGTCTTTATTAGTTACGTTTTATCTTCATATCATATTTATACTTTCATATAAAATTAACAAAATAGGGTATACAAAGGCCTATACTAGGGCTTACACGCAACATAGCGACTGTTTTTTTTGTTGAACGATTTTGTTTAAGCCTTGCTTTAGTCAAAATACAATAAAAGCAAGGACTAAAAAGTAGCCAATCTTGTAGAAAATTTATTCATCAATGGCCTAAAATTATGTGGGCAGAACTAAGAGTTTTAGTTAGCCAGAATTATTCCACGGAATCCCTAAATTAAGCAATATGAACAACTATCCTTTTTCGTTTTTTTTGTCTTGACCTATTTCGCTAAAACCTTTTTTTGTTTGACCACTTTCGCTAAAACCTTTTTTTATGACAAGAACCAATAAAAGCAAGTATTTCGAATAAGCCAGTTAAGTAAAAAATTGATTCATAAATCGTATAAAACTATGTGGGCATGGCAAAATAATCTATCTAGCTAGTAATATTCGACGGAATATCAAAATTGAACAATAGGAGCGACTATCCTCTTTCGTTTTTTTTTTTTTACCATTTTCGCTAAAACCTCTTTTTACGCAAAATGCAATAAAAGCAAGTATTTAAAATAAGCCAGTCAAGTTGAAAATATGTTAATTAATCGGATATAATTATGTGGGCATGGCTAAATGTTTTATATAGCCAGTAATATTCGACGGAAGATCAAAATTGGAATATGTAAATTAAAACTTGAATTCGTCAGTATATTTACGGTATATTTTGAAAATGAGGCGGTATGTTTCGGTATATTTCTGAGGGTCGGTCACACTGATGGAAAGACCGTGGGGAACGTGCGTGAGTCGTGGGGAATGGGGCCTGCTCCACCTCTGCCTGTACCGGCCCCGCGAGCCCCCTGCGTGGTGCCTGCCACCTTCCTGCTGTTCTCGCGCCAGGAGCACATTGGGCCGCATCTCGACCGAGTGCAGCCGCGGGATGGACGAGCTGCAAGCAATCATGGCCCGGAGTTTATATTCGACCAGGAGCCGAGACGCCTCTACTGGTTGGCAGATAGGACTACGTGTACTGGAGCGACATCATTAGCCAGCCAGTCCAGCAACGCTTTGCATGTGTTAGTATAAAACACAAAATGTATTTCTCAAAATATCCTCGAACTTTTTTCTCCAATTAGTTGACGCAAACTCTACCCGGTATAAAAGCTATACCGGCTTGCTCGGAGCGCTTTGTCGAGCAACTCGTGCTCTCCTGTGACACAGGTCCCAGAGGACTGGGAAGTCGTTCTGCGCATTTATAAGAGAATTCATGTTTGAGTGACAATGTTGACACAGATCAAAAGGTGCATCGAGTGCCATCCAAGTTAAAGTAAATATTTCCAAATTGGCCATGTCCGGACTCGAGACCGCATCGCGTTTTGCCATCGTCCTGATGACAGATCCACAGTGAAAGATGTCTAAAAGGTTCCTTCCGTTCGTTCGCTCCTTGCTGCCAAATGGGAGCCACGAACAGTGGTTTCCTTTTCCTTGAAAGATCAACGTGGCAATGTGGCCTGAGTATGGCGCTGACAACTTAGCTCTCGATTAGTCCTTCTGTTTTTGCCTTCTCAGAGTTACCAGAGAGCCTTGGATTCCTTAGATTTCTCTCCAGAAATTATTTAATTTGATTGTGCGTAATTTTCAAATTCATTCAATACGTGGATTACCATTGGTAGTTCATGCCTCCGATGATTGCCCCACTGTATGCACCGCCAGATATTATTATAGCCTCTGACATCCTGCCTGCCACTGCCACTATCAGCCCGAATGAAAGTCAACGCCAAACTTTTGCTGGGCGGTGGAAAAGTGGAAGTGGCATCCAAAACCATCGGCCACATTATTGCATTGTTCGGTGAACTTTGCAAATGCAAAGCAAATAATTTTTGTTGTGCATCCCCTGTGCGTGGAAAGTTCGTGACCAAGCCGTTGCCGCACGAGATCAATGCTTGTTAAAACAAATTATGTTTTCAATAGTAATTATTATTATTGCTGCCAATGTCACCAACCTCCGGTTTCTGATCAGCTTCCTCCGCAGGTGCACCAGGAAACGGAGGAAGAGCTGGACGATGCCGATCTAAATGCCGCATCATCCGAAATCGAACCGGAGGAAGAGGATGACGACGACGACGACGACGAAGGGGCATCGACCTCTGGCAAGCAGCCACGCTCACAGCTGAAACTCAGTCCCTCTCATCGTCCTGACACATCGCCCAAGGAGCGACAGAAGTGTATTCAGAAGCAGGAGATCAAACGACCAAAAAGAATGCCGAAGGAGCCGGGCTGGCGGCGAAGGCGAAGGCCAGCAAAGTGTCTGCACCCCCAGAGGCGGCTCCCATTTCTCCAGTTTCTCATGCAGCTGTCATGCAGGAGCCGCATCGGACGCGTCTGCCCATGCCCACAATGCACCCTCCTCTGCTGCGTCATCAGTTTCCGGGGCCTGGACAGCACGGGCCACCTACTTCTCTGCTACCGCCGCCCCACGGGATGCTCCTGCAGAACACTATGTCCGCTCTAGCCGTCACGGCAACGAATCGCGGAATGCCGGCTCCTCCCGTAGGAGTGCCCGCGCAGCTATTGAAGCCCTATGAAAACGGCCCTCCTCCCGCAACGGTTGCTGCGTCTTCACCCTGCAAAGGGACAGCTGGTGGGGATTTCCTATCCACAGTGCCGTAGTCGGTGATCCGACAGTCGCCTGGGCAGGTCCGGGATATTGACTATCTGCAGTGCAATGGCGATGCCGAGATGATGTTGACTGATGCCGAGATGATGGCGGATGATGCCGATCTGCAATTACCCGGAAGGTCGCAGTGGAGGCAGCGGCAGCCATAGAGCTGTCTGTCTATCTGCCTGCATCTGCACCGGGATCTAGTTCGCCATTATCATCAGCCTCATCGCCAGGTCCAACACGTCAGCTGCGTTCCACCAATGAACCACCCGTGCGGCCGCAAAGCAAATCCAAGCACAACAGGGACAAAAATGACAAATCTGCCAAGGGGAACGGTTTTGACACGGATAGTTCTAATTCAATGCCCTATAAATATATAAGCAAAGAGTCGACCACTTACGCCATGAAGTCCGTAAATTTATACGGGATCCTCCTCCAAGCAGGTTTCAAAGGGGAAGAGATAATAAAAAAAAACCGAACAGTTAAAAATCTTATTTAAAAATTATGCAAGACGTTTAGTGAATATAATTTCCGATTATTTCCTTTTCCCCACCACAAACTAACCATGTCAAAACATACCAGCAGGTGCTTGGCGAAAAGTATTCAAGAATTTTTCCCGAAGCAATCGCAGCCATAGCATTGCGATACAAAGTTGTACGCCTCTTTTCATCATTCCTGTCAGGAAGAAATGACGGAAAATAAAGCGGGCATGCTTCCTGATATTTAGTAATAAATATAGTTTTTCTAATCTTACCAATCCCTAGGCCTATCCTAGTCCAATCCTTACTGACATCTGATGCAAGATGATTACAGAAAATCAGGGAACGGAATCATAACAGCAACCAAGCTTGACCGGGAACACGAATTCGAGCGAAAGGGCGATACATACATCTCGAGCGAGATGGAGATACATACCGATCACGCACACACCCGCAACCGGAGCAGATAAAGACCGGAAAGAGAGCAGCAAGACATATTTTCGAGTGAGACGGAAACACAAGAGAAAAACGAAACAATAAATACAAAATTTTATGAAAATAGAAAGAAACATTTTTATAAAAATGGAAAGAAAAATTTTGGAATAATTTTCCATTAGGGTATTCAAGGTGCAAAGCGTGTATAAGTAAAAAATGTTCATTAAATATATATATATATTTGTATATAATATAGTCGAATAAACATAAATACTATATATTATGTACTATTATATACATATGTATGTGTATTTTATGGTATTATATTATATACTAATATACATACATATGTATATGATAACATATAAAAAAGTAGTTTGCGCTGGAAAAATAAAATATAATCAATAATTATGGACATTATAACATGTATAAAATGGGTCTAACAGATTGTAGTGTAATACTTGCGCATAAAATTTTAAATTATTTGTTCATTCAAAAACAGAACCAGCAAGTACATACATATGTATGTGTATTGCTCGTATTGCTCATGATGACTCTGTGGTGGTTGAACGCCAGAGCCGAAGACCCTGGGAACCCTGTTGAAAGTGAATTGAAAACCAGCTCCCAACAGCGATTACGAATTGTTTATTCCTTCTGAGAGCATATTTCATGACATATTTCCCGGAAAAGCAGCCCGAGGATTTAACCTTCACTTTTCCGTGTTCTGCGCCGCTCTGGTGATTTTCCCTCTTTGAATTAGCTGGCCAGCGAGGGTGCGCTTGCAGTCGATTGGCAGGACTCTCCCGATCACGAAAAGACATGCCGCGCCCCAATCGGCTGCCGTATAGCAGAGATATAGCGTGCAGAAGAAACCACTATTTTAATGATACGCCAATCTTCTTAAGGCTATATCTCAGACAAATAGGGCCAGATTGGTGAAGGACCAACGCTCCCAGGATCGTGAGGATCCAGACTGTCGAGCGGCATCAAAATCTCAACCATGAAAATGGGGCCGATTTTTGGCAAATTTAATGATGGTTACATCATGATTTTTTGCGAAAATCGTGAAAAAATTGATGTCCTTTTTTCCGATTGCAGTCGATTGGCAGGACTCTCCCGATCACGAAAAGACATGCCGCAGTATTTTAATGATACGCCAATCTTCTTAAGGCTATATCTCAGACAAATAAGGCCAGATTGGTGAAGGACCAACGCTCCCAGGATCGTGAGGATCCAGACTGTCGAGCGGCATCAAAATCTCAACCATGAAAATGGGGCCGATTTTTGGCAAATTTAATGATGGTTACATCATGATTTTTTGCGAAAATCGTGAAAAAATGGATGTCCTTTTTTCCGATTGCAGTCGATTGGCAGGACTCTCCCGATCACGAAAAGACATGCCGCGCCCCAATCGGCTGCCGTATAGCAGAGATATAGCGTGCAGAAGAAACCAGTATTTTAATGATACGCCAATCTTCTTAAGGCTATATCTCAGACAAATAGGGCCAGATTGGTGAAGGACCAACGCTCCCAGGATCGTGAGGATCCAGACTGTCGAGCGGCATCAAAATCTCAACCATGAAAATGCGGCCGATTTTTGGCAAATTTAATGATGGTTACATCATGATATTTTGCGAAAATCGTGAAAAAATTGATGTCCTTTTTTCCGATTGCAGTCGATTGGCAGGACTCTCCCGATCACGAAAAGACATGCCGCGCCCCAATCGGCTGCCATGATATTTTAAAAGAAAAAATATAGCGTGCAGAAGAAACCAGTATTTTAATGATACGCCAATCTTCATCTTTAAGGCTATATCTCAGACAAATAGGGCCAGATTGGTGAAGGACCAACGCTCCCAGGATCGTGAGGATCCAGACTGTCGAGCGGCATCAAAATCTCAACTGCGAAAATGGGGCCGATTTTTGGCAAATTTAATGATGGTTACATCATGATTTTTGCGAAAATCGTGAAAAAATTAATGTCCTTTTTTCCGATTGCAGTCGATTGGCAGGACTCTCCCGATCACGAAAAGACATGCCGCAGTATTTTAATGATACGCCAATCTTCTTAAGGCTATATCTCAGACAAATAGGGCCAGATTGGTGAAGGACCAACGCTCCCAGGATCGTGAGGATCCAGACTGTCGAGCGGCATCAAAATCTCAACCATGAAAATGGGGCCGATTTTTGGCAAATTTAATGATGGTTACATCATGATTTTTGCGAAAATCGTGAAAAATTGATGTCCTTTTTCCGATTGCAGTCGATTGGCAGGACTCTCCCGATCACGAAAAGACATGCCGCGCCCCAATCGGCTGCCGTATAGCAGAGATATAGCGTGCAGAAGAAACCAGTATTTTAATGATACGCCAATCTTCCTTAAGGCTATATCTCAGACAAATAGGGCCAGATTGGTGAAGGACTAACGCTCCCAGGATCGTGAGGATCCAGACTGTCGAGCGGCATCAAAATCTCAACCATGAAAATGCGGCCGATTTTTGGCAAATTTAATGATGGTGACATCATGATTTTTTGCGAAAATCGTGAAAAAATTGATGTCCTTTTTCCCGATTGCAGTCGATTGGCAGGACTCTCCCGATCACGAAAAGACATGCCGCGCCCCAAATCGGCAGATTGCCGTATAGCAGAGGATATAGCGTGCAGAAGAAACCAGTATTTTAATGATACGCCAATCTTCTTAAGGCTATATCTCAGACAAATACGCCAATCTCCTTAAGGGCCAGACAAATTGGTGAAGGACCAACGCTCCCAGGATCGTGAGGATCCAGACTGTCGAGCGGCATCAAAATCTCAACCACGAAAATGGGGCCGATTTTTGGCAAATTTAATGATGGTTACATCATGATTTTTGCGAAAATCGTGAAAAAATGGATGTCCTTTTTCCGATTGCAGTCGATTGGCAGGACTCTCCCGATCACGAAAAGACATGCCGCGCCCCAATCGGCTGCCGTATAGCAGAGATATAGCGTGCAGAAGAAACCAGTATTTTAATGATACGCCAATCTTCTTAAGGCTATATCTCAGACAAATAGGGCCAGATTGGTGAAGGACCAACGCTCCCAGGATCGTGAGGATCCAGACTGTCGAGCGGCATCAAAATCTCAACTACGAAAATGGGGCCGATTTTTGGCAAATTTAATGATGGTTACATCATGATATTTTTGCGAAAATCGTGAAAAATGGATGTCCTTTTTCCCGATTGCAGTCGATTGGCAGGACTCTCCCGATCACGAAAAGACATGCCGCAGTATTTTAATGATACGCCAATCTCCTTATGGCTATATCTCAGACAAATAGGGCCAGATTGGTGAAGGACCAACGCTCCCAGGATCGTGAGGATCCAGACTGTCGAGCGGCATCAAAATCTCAACTACGAAAATGGGGCCGATTTTTGGCAAATTTAATGATGGTTACATCATGATTTTTGCGAAAATCGTGAAAAAAATGGATGTCCTTTTTTCCGATTGCAGTCGATTGGCAGGACTCTCCCGATCACGAAAAGACATGCCGCGCCCCAATCGGCTGCCGTATAGCAGAGATATAGCGGCGTGCAGAAGAAACCAGTATTTTAATGATACGCCAATCTTCTTAAGGCTATATCTCAGACAAATAGGGCCAGATTGGTGAAGGACCAACGCTCCCAGGATCGTGAGGATCCAGACTGTCGAGCGGCATCAAAATCTCAACTACGAAAATGGGGCCGATTTTTGGCAAATTTAATGATGGTTACATCATGATTTTTTGCGAAAATCGTGAAAAAATGGATGTCCTTTTTCCCGATTGCAGTCGATTGGCAGGACTCTCCCGATCACGAAAAGACATGCCGCGCCCCAATCGGCTGCCGTATAGCAGAGATATAGCGTGCAGAAGAAACCAGTATTTTAATGATACGCCAATCTTCTTAAGGCTATATCTCAGACAAATAGGGCCAGATTGGTGAAGGACCAACGCTCCCAGGATCGTGAGGATACAGACTGTCGAGCGGCATCAAAATCTCAACTACGAAAATGGGGCCGATTTTTGGCAAATTTAATGATGGTTACATCATGAGTTTTTTCGAAAATCGTGAAAAAATGGATGTCCTTTTTCCCGATTGCAGTCGATTGGCAGGACTCTCCCGATCACGAAAAGACATGCCGCAGTATTTTAATGATACGCCAATCTCCTTAAGGCTATATCTCAGACAAATAGGGCCAGATTGGTGAAGGACCAACGCTCCCAGGATCGTGAGGATCCAGACTGTCGAGCGGCATCAAAATCTCAACTACGAAAATGGGGCCGATTTTTGGCAAATTTAATGATGGTTACATCATGATTTTTTGCGAAAATCGTGAAAAAATGGATGTCCTTTTTCCCGATTGCAGTCGATTGGCAGGACTCTCCCGATCACGAAAAGACATGCCCGCGCCCCAATCGGCTGCCGTATAGCAGACTGTCGAGATATCAAAGCGTGCAGAAGAAACCAGTATTTTAATGATACGCCAATCTTCTTGCAGGCTATATCTCAGACAAATAGGGCCAGATTGGTGAAGGACCAACGCTCCCAGGATCGTGAGGATCCAGACTGTCGAGCGGCATCAAAATCTCAACTACGAAAATGGGGCCGATTTTGGGCAAATTTAATGATGGTTACATCATGATTTTTGCGAAAAAATCGTGAAAAAATGGATGTCCTTTTTCCCGATTGCAGTCGATTGGCAGGACTCTCCCGATCACGAAAAGACATGCCGCGCCCCAATCGGCCGATTTGCCGTATAGCAGAGATATAGCGTGCAGAAGAAACCAGTATTTTAATGATACGCCAATCTTCTTAAGGCTATATCTCAGACAAATAGGGCCAGATTGGTGAAGGACCAACGCTCCCAGGATCGTGAGGATCCAGACTGTCGAGCGGCATCAAAATCTCAACTACGAAAATGGGGCCGATTTTTGGCAAATTTAATGATGGTTACATCATGATTTTTTGCGAAAATCGTGAAAAAATGGATGTCCTTTTTCCCGATTGCAGTCGATTGGCAGGACTCTCCCGATCACGAAAAGACATGCCGCGCCCCAATCGGCTGCCGTATAGCAGAGATATAGCGTGCAGAAGAAACCAGTATTTTAATGATACGCCAATCTTCTTAAGGCTATATCTCAGACAAATAGGGCCAGATTGGTGAAGGACCAACGCTCCCAGGATCGTGAGGATCCAGACTGTCGAGCGGCATCAAAACCTCAACTACGAAAATGGGGCCGATTTTTGGCAAATTTAATGATGGTTACATCATGATTTTTGCGAAAATCGTGAAAAATGGATGTCCTTTTTTCCGATTGCAGTCGATTGGCAGGACTCTCCCGATCACGAAAAGACATGCCGCGCCCCAATCGGCTGCCGTATAGCAGAGATATAGCGTGCAGAAGAAACCAGTATTTTAATGATACGCCAATCTTCTTAAGGCTATATCTCAGACAAATAGGGCCAGATTGGTGAAGGACCAACGCTCCCAGGATCGTGAGGATCCAGACTGTCGAGCGGCATCAAAACCTCAACTACGAAAATGGGGCCGATTTTTGGCAAATTTAATGATGGTTACATCATGATTTTTGCGAAAATCGTGAAAAATTGATGTCCTTTTTTCCGATTGCAGTCGATTGGCAGGGCTCTCTCGATCACGAAAAGACATGCCGCGCCCCAATCGGCTGCCGTATAAGGATATATCTGCAGAAAAAACCAGTATTTTGAAGGACCAACGCCCAGGATCGGAGGATCCAGACTGTCGAGCGGCATCAAAATCTCAACTACGAAAATGGGGCCGATTTTTGGCAAATTTAATGATGGTTACATCATGATTTTTTGCGAAAATCGTGAAAAAATTGATGTCCTTTTTTCCGATTGCAGTCGATTGGCAGGACTCTCCCGATCACGAAAAGACATGCCGCAGTATTTTAATGATACGCCAATCTCCTTAAGGCTATATCTCAGACAAATAGGGCCAGATTGGTGAAGGACCAACGCTCCCAGGATCGTGAGGATCCAGACTGTCGAGCGGCATCAAAATCTCAACTACGAAAATGGGGCCGATTTTTGGCAAATTTAATGATGGTTACATCATGATTTTTGCGAAAATCGTGAAAAAAATGTCCTTTTTCCGATGTCGATTTTTCCGACATTGCAGTCGATTGGCTATAGGACTCTCCCGATCACGAAAAGATCAAAATCTCAACCGCGCCCCAATCGGCGATTGCCGTATAGCAGAGATATAGGCTATATGCAGAAAAAACCAGTATTTTAAGGATACGCCAATCTTCTTGTCGAGCGGCATATATCAACCAGAAAATAGGGCCGATTTTTGGTGAAGGACCAACATCTCCGAAAATCGTGAAAATCGTGATGGATCCATTGCACTGTCGGCAGGCATCAAAATCTCAACTGCGAAAATGGGGCCGATTTTTGGCTTAAATTTAATGATGGTTACATCATGTTTTGCGAAAATCGGTCTATAAATAATGATCGAGATATAGCCAAAGAAAATATGAAAAAATAATGAAAAAATCGGCCATTTTGGTCGCCAGTTGAGGATTGTTGTTACACAACAAAAATCGTTGGAGAATATTAGTTTATTCTAATTTTATATGTAGAACAATTAACAACAACAACAGACTACAACAAGCCAGTTTTGCTTGATTGTTTTCTCCGCTATTTGTGGCCCGATCAGTGTGATCAGTGTGGCTTCCTGTGATCGAAAAACTGTACCCGACTTAATGGAGCCCTTATCAAGGATCAAAAATGTTTCCCAATCAAACATATTAGTTTTTATTTATGTATTTTATTATTCGACAACGGAATCAAAATAATCCTTAATTAATTTATCTCTATCTTAAATAACAACAAAAAACAAAAAATTACAAAATCATATGTATAATGAACCGTCTGATGGCTCCTTTCCCTGGCAAAAGACAAATCGCATCCCAGCTGGCAACGTTTTGTGCTGGCGAAAAGCCCAACAGATGGGCTCATTATTGCCATAGTTGGTCCGGTGGAGATCAACCACAAAGGGTGCATGGGTCCTTAGGCTAATTGTAGGCGTACTCAAGCCAACCCTACTAAGCAGGTCAGGGCAATCGATGTTACCCACTAAGAGTTTATAGATAAAGATCCGAGCAGCAATGGTCTATCCATCCTAGAGGGAGGAGAGATGCACGAGGCGAAATCTGCGAACTTTTTGGATGCCAGGATGGGCTACTGCTTAAAGCGCGTAAGTGAATCAGTATAAATTTGTGGACATATTCTAAAATATATCTTCTTTCACAGAGGACTTATGTACCCTACGCTTTACCTCAAACCGAGTCGTATCCGATTTCCCCCCGCCAGACGGAGTCCTATCCCACCTAACTAGCCATCGTCATCCTTCGACCTGGCCATCGACAACAAGGACTTTGACTATGGCAACCAAGGGAGGGGCTACGCGGGCTACTAGACTCCAGATAGATCTCGTTGTTGTTAGGTTTAGGGATATAGATAGTAAATATAAATGTTTTCCACTTGTTTATTTACTTGTACTTAGCTAAGTTTTGATGAATAAAACTATTGAAAAAACATCCTTGCTGTATTCTGTATCGGGAAAACTATTCCGATTACAAAAAAGGTTTGGGACGCCCAGATTGGTTCACAAATAGCGGAAAAAACAAAAAATTTGTTTGATTGGGGAAAAGGTCCTTGATCCTTGATAATTACTTGATAATTAGTCTGGATCCTCGAGATTCTGAGAGTGTTGGTCCTGCCAATCGACTGCAGGTTGAGGATTGTTGTTGTCCAACAACAAAAATTTGTTGTACAACAATTAACAGCAACAACTTTTGTTGTTTTCTCCGTTATTTGAGTCACGATCGGGACGTGCGACGTCTTCCTGGGTTCGGAATAGCTTTTTTGAGATAATGCATTCCTTATCAAGGACCAAGGCTCAAGGATATTTTCTCCAGACATATATATCTTGTTTTCTCCCTTATTTGTGGCCTGATCGGGAGGTGCCATGGCCCGCCGTGATCTGAAAAATGTCCTGGATCCTTCGGAAAGGACTACAACAACCTAAGCCATACATATTTAATTTTCTCGGCTATTTGTGGGCCGATATGGGCGTGCGATGACTTCCTGTGATCGACAAAATGTCCCTGATTTAATGGAGTAATTATCAAGGATCAAGGACCTTTTCCCCAATCAAACAAATTTTTTGTTTTTTCCTCTATTTGTGAACCAATCTGGGCGTCCCAAACCTTTTTTGTAATCGGAATAGTTTTCCCGATACAGAATACAGCAAGGATGTTTTTTCAATAGTTTTATTCATCAAAACTTAGCTAAGTACAAGTAAATAAACAAGTGGAAAACATTTATATTTACTATCTATATCCCTAAACCTAACAACAACGAGATCTATCTGAGTCTAGTAGCCCGCGTAGCCCCTCCCTTGGTTGCCATAGTCAAAGTCCTTGTTGTCGATGGCCAGGTCGAAGGATGACGATGGCTAGTTAGGTGGGATAGGACTCCGTCTGGCGGGGGGAAATCGGATACGACTCGGTTTGAGGTAAAGCGTAGGGTACATAAGTCCTCTGTGAAAGAAGATATATTTTAGAATATGTCCACAAATTTATACTGATTCACTTACGCGCTTTAAAGCAGTAGCCCATCCTGGCATCCAAAAAGTTCGCAGATTTCGCCTCGTGCATCTCTCCTCCCTCTAGGATGGATAGACCATTGCTGCTCGGATCTTTATCTATAAACTCTTAGTGGGTAACATCGATTGCCCTGACCTGCTTAGTAGGGTTGGCTTGAGTACGCCTACAATTAGCCTAAGGACCCATGCACCCTTTGTGGTTGATCTCCACCGGACCAACTATGGCAATAATGAGCCCATCTGTTGGGCTTTTCGCCAGCACAAAACGTTGCCAGCTGGGATGCGATTTGTCTTTTGCCAGGGAAAGGAGCCATCAGACGGTTCATTATACATATGATTTTGTAATTTTTTGTTTTTTGTTGTTATTTAAGATAGAGATAAATTAATTAAGGATTATTTTGATTCCGTTGTCGAATAATAAAATACATAAATAAAAACTAATATGTTTGATTGGGAAAAATTTGTTGGATCCTTGATAAGGGCTCCATTAAGTCGGGTACAGTTTTTCGATCACAGGAAGCCACACTGATCACACTGATCGGGCCACAAATAGCGGAGAAAACAATCAAGCAAAACTGGCTTGTTGTAGTCTGTTGTTGTTGTTAATTGTTCTACATATAAAATTAGAATAAACTAATATTCTCCAACGATTTTTGTTGTGTAACAACAATCCTCAACTGACGACCAAAATGGCCGATTTTTTCATATTTTCTTTGGCTATATCTCGACTATTTATAGACCGATTTTCGCAAAAAAACATGATGTAACCATCATTAAATTTGCCAAAAATCGGCCGCATTTTCATGGTTGAGATTTTGATGCCGCTCGACAGTCTGGATCCTCACGATCCTGGGAGCGTTGGTCCTTCACCAATCTGGCCCTATTTGTCTGAGATATAGCCTTAAGAAGATTGGCGTATGATTAAAATACTGGTTTCTTCTGCACGCTATATCTCTGCTATACGGCAGCCGATTGGGGCGCGGCATGTCTTTTCGTGATCGGGAGAGTCCTGCCAATCGACTGCAATCGGAAAAAGGACATCAATTTTTTCACGATTTTCGCAAAATATCATGATGTAACCATCATTAAATTTGCCAAAAATCGGCCCCATTTTCGTAGTTGAGATTTTGATGCCGCTCGACAGTCTGGATCCTCACGATCCTGGGAGCGTTGGTCCTTCACCAATCTGGCCCTATTTGTCTGAGATATAGCCTTAAGAAGATTGGCGTATCATTAAAATACTGGTTTCTTCTGCACGCTATATCTCTGCTATACGGCAGCCGATTGGGGCGCGGCATGTCTTTTCGTGATCGGGAGAGTCCTGCCAATCGACTGCAATCGGAAAAAAGGACATCCATTTTTTCACGATTTTCGCAAAAAATCATTAAATTTGCCAAAAATCGGCCCCATTTTCGTAGTTGAGATTTTGATGCCGCTCGACAGTCTGGATCCTCACGATCCTGGGAGCGTTGGTCCTTCACCAATCTGGCCCTATTTGTCTGAGATATAGCCTTAAGAAGATTGGCGTATCATTAAAATACTGGTTTCTTCTGCACGCTATATCTCTGCTATACGGCAGCCGATTGGGGAGCGGCATGTCTTTTCGTGATCGGGAGAGTCCTGCCAATCGACTGCAATCGGAAAAAAGGACATCAATTTTTTCACGATTTTCGCAAAAAATCATGATGTAACCATCATTAAATTTGCCAAAAATCGGCCCCATTTTCATGGTTGAGATTTTGATGCCGCTCGACAGTCTGGATCCTCACGATCCTGGGAGCGTTGGTCCTTCACCAATCTGGCCCTTTTTGTCTGAGATATTGGCGGATATTAAGGAGATTGGCGTATCATTAAAATACTGCGGCATGTCTTTTCGTGATCGGGAGAGTCGTGATCAATCGACTGCTGGAAAAAGGACATCCATTTTTCACGATTTTTCGCAAAAATTGATGTAACCATCATTAAATTTGCCAAAAATCGGCCCCATTTTTTCGGTTGAGATTTTGATGCCGCTCGACAGCTGGATCCTCTTTTCGTGGATCAATCTGGGAGATATAGCCTTAAGGAGATTGGCGTATCATTAAAATACTGCGGCATGTCTTTTCGACTGCGGGAGAATCGGAAAAAGGACATCCATTTTTTCACGATTTTCGCAAAAAATCATGATGTAACCATCATTAAATTTGCCAAAAATCGGCCCCATTTTCGTAGTTGAGATTTTGATGCCGCTCGACAGTCTGGATCCTCACGATCCTGGGAGCGTTGGTCCTTCACCAATCTGGCCCTATTTGTCTGAGATATAGCCTTAAGAAGATTGGCGTATCATTAAAATACTGCGGCATGTCTTTTCGTGATCGGGAGAGTCCTGCCAATCGACTGCAATCGGAAAAAAGGACATCAATTTTTTCACGATTTTCAGTCTGGAAAAATCATGATGTAACCATCATTAAATTTGCCAAAAATCGGCCCCATTTGTTTTTCGTAGTTGAGATTTTGATGCCGCTCGACAGTCTGGATCCTCACGATCCTGGGAGCGTTGGTCCTTCACCAATCTGGCCCTATTTGTCTGCCAATCGACTGCAATCGGAAAAAGATATTTGCCAAAAAGCATGGTTGAGATTTTGATGCCGCTCGAAGATCCTCACGAAGATATAGCCTTAAGAAGATTGGCTGCACGCTATATCTGCTATACGGCAAATGGGGCTGCGGCATGTCTTTTCGTGATCGGGAGAGTCCTGCCAATCGACTGCAATCGGAAAAAGGACATCAATTTTTTCACGATTTTCGCAAAAATCATGATGTAACCATCATTAAATTTGCCAAAAAATCGGCCCCATTTTCGTAGTTGAGATTTTGATGCCGCTCGACAGTCTGGATCCTCACGATCCTGGGAGCGTTGGTCCTTCACCAATCTGGCCCTATTTGTCTGAGATATAGCCTTAAGAAGATTGGCGTATCATTAAAATACTGCGGCATGTCTTTTCGTGATCGGGAGAGTCCTGCCAATCGACTGCAATCGGAAAAAAGGACATCCATTTTTTCACGATTTTCGCAAAAATCATGATGTAACCATCATTAAATTTGCCAAAAATCGGCCCCATTTTCGTAGTTGAGATTTTGATGCCGCTCGACAGTCTGGATCCTCACGATCCTGGGAGCGTTGGTCCTTCACCAATCTGGCCCTATTTGTCTGAGATATAGCCTTAAGAAGATTGGCGTATCATTAAAATACTGGTTTCTTTTCGTGCACGCTAAAAAGGACATCCATTTTTTCACGATTTTCGCAAAAAATCATGATGTAACCATCATTACGGCATCAAAAATCGGCCGATTGGGCTCGCGGCATTGTGCGGCATGTCTTTTCGTGATCGGGAGAGTCCTGCCAATCGACTGCAATCGGAAAAAGGACATCAATTTTTTCACGATTTTCGCAAAAATCATGATGTAACCATCATTAAATTTGCCAAAAATCGGCCCCATTTTCGTAGTTGAGATTTTGATGCCGCTCGACAGTCTGGATCCTCACGATCCTGGGAGCGTTGGTCCTTCACCAATCTGGCCCTATTTGTCTGAGATATAGCCTTAAGAAGATTGGCGTATCATTAAAATACTGGTTTCTTCTGCATCGCTATATCTCTGCATGGTTGAGATTTTATCGACACGGCAGCCGATTGGGGCGCGGCATGTCATTTTTCGTGATCGGGAGAGTCCTGCCAATCGACTGCAATCGGAAAAAGGACATCCATTTTTTCACGATTTTCGCAAAAAATCATGATGTAACCATCATTAAATTTGCCAAAAATCGGCCCCATTTTCGTAGTTGAGATTTTGATGCCGCTCGACAGTCTGGATCCTCACGATCCTGGGAGCGTTGGTCCTTATTTGTCTGAGATATGGCCTTAAGGAGATTTATCATTAAAATATGCGGCATGTCTTTTCGTTCGGGAGAGTCCTGCCAATCGGCTGTATCAAAAAAATCCATTTGGATTTTTCAAAAATTCTGTAACCATCATTATATTTCAAAAATCGGCCCCATTTTCGTAGTTATACGCTCGACAGTCTGGATCCTCACGATCCTGGGAGCGTTGGTCCTTCACCAATGGTCTATTTGTCGAGATATAGCCTTAAGGAGAGTATCCTGCGGCAATCGTGATCGGGAGAGTCCTGCAATCGGAAAAAGGACATCAATTTTTTCACGATTTTCGCAAAAAATCATGATGTAACCATCATTAAATTTGCCAAAAATCGGCCACATTTTCATGGTTGAGATTTTGATGCCGCTCGACAGTCTGGATCCTCACGATCCTGGGAGCGTTGGTCCTTCACCAATCTGGCCCTATTTGTCTGAGATATAGCCTTAAGGAGATTGGCGTATGGCGTATTTTTCGGGAGATCATTAAATTTCCCAAAATCGACTGCAATCGGAAAATATGTATCATTAAAAACCATGTCTTTGAAATTTTCGGCCCCATTTTTCGGCCCCATTTTCGTAGTTGAGATTTTGATGCCGCTCGACAGTCTGGATCCTCACGATCCTGGGAGCGTTGGTCCTTCACCAATCTGGCCCTATTTGGAAGATTGGCGTATCATTAAAATACTGCGGCATGTCTTTTCGTGATCGGGAGAGTCCTGCCAATCGACTGCAATCGGAAAAAGGACATCCATTTTTTTCACGATTTTCGCAAAAATCATGATGTAACCATCATTAAATTTGCAAAAATCGGCCCCATTTTCGTAGTTGAGATTTTGATGCCGCTCGACAGTCTGGATCCTCACGATCCTGGGAGCGTTGGTCCTTCACCAATCTGGCCCTATTTGTCTGAGATATAGCCTTAAGGAGATTGGCGTATCATTAAAATACTGCGGCATGTCTTTTTCGTGATCGGGGAGAGTCCTGCCAATCGACTGATCGGGGGAGAGTCCTGCCAATCGACTGCAATCGGAAAAAGGACATCATTTTTTTCACGATTTTCGCAAAAATCATGATGTAACCATCATTAAATTTGCAAAAAATCGGCCCCATTTTCGTAGTTGAGATTTTGATGCCGCTCGACAGTCTGGATCCTCACGATCCTGGGAGCGTTGGTCCTTCACCAATCTGGCCCTATTTGTCTGAGATATAGCCTTAAGAAGATTGGCGTATCATTAAAATACTGCGGCATGTCTTTTCGTGATCGGGAGAGTCCTGCCAATCGACTGCAATCGGAAAAAAGGACATCAATTTGTTCACGATTTTCGCAAAAAATCATGATGTAACCATCATTAAATTTGCCAAAAATCGGCCCCATTTTCGTAGTTGAGATTTTGATGCCGCTCGACAGTCTGGATCCTCACGATCCTGGGAGCGTTGGTCCTTCACCAATCTGGCCCTATTTGTCTGAGATATAGCCTTAAGAAGATTGGCGTATCATTAAAAATTCTGCGGCTATGTCTTTATACGGCGCCGATTGGGGCGAGTCCTTTTCGTGATCGAGTCCTGCAATCGGCAAAAAAGGACATCAATTTTTTCACGATTTTCGCAAAAAATCATGATGTAACCATCATTAAATTTGCCAAAAATCGGCCCCATTTTCGTGGTTGAGATTTTGATGCCGCTCGACAGTCTGGATCCTCACGATCCTGGGAGCGTTGGTCCTTCACCAATCTGGCCCTATTTGTCTGGAGATATAGCCTTAAGAAGATTGGCCAATCGACTGCAATCGGAAAAAGGACATCAATTTGTTCACGATTTTCGCAAAAATCATGATGTAACCATTGCCAAAAATACTGGATTTTTGCCGCTCGACAGTCTGGATCCTCACGATAGCGTTGGTCCTTCTATTTGTCTGCTATACGGCTGCCGATTGGGCAAAATTGGGGCATGTCTTTTCGTGATCGGGAGAGTCCTGCCAATCGACTGCAATCGGAAAAAAGGACATCAATTTTTTCACGATTTTCGCAAAAATCATGATGTAACCATCATTAAATTTGCCAAAAATCGGCCCCATTTTCGTAGTTGAGATTTTGATGCCGCTCGACAGTCTGGATCCTCACGATCCTGGGAGCGTTGGTCCTTCACCAATCTGGCCCTATTTGTCTGAGATATAGCCTTAAGAAGATTGGCGTATCATTAAAATACTGCGGCATTCTTTTCGTGATCGGGAGAGTCCTGCCAATCGGGGCGCGGCTGCAATCGGGAAAAATCGACTGACATCGGAAAAATTTTTTCACGATTTTCGCAAAAATCATGATGTAACCATCATTAAATTTGCCAAAAATCGGCCCCATTTTCGTAGTTGAGATTTTGATGCCGCTCGACAGTCTGGATCCTCACGATCCTGGGAGCGTTGGTCCTTCACCAATCTGGCCCTATTTGTCTGAGATATAGCCTTAAGAAGATTGGCGTATCATTAAAATACTGCTATACGGCAGCCGCGGCATGTCTTTTCGTGATCGGGAGAGTCCTGCCAATCGACTGCAATCGGAAAAAGGACATCAATTTTTTCACGATTTTCGCAAAAAATCATGATGTAACCATCATTAAATTTGCCAAAAATCGGCCCCATTTTCGTAGTTGAGATTTTGATGCCGCTCGACAGTCTGGATCCTCACGATCCTGGGAGCGTTGGTCCTTCACCAATCTGGCCCTATTTGTCTGAGATATAGCCTTAAGAAGATTACTGGGCGCTATATCATTAAAATACTTGGGGCGCGGCATGTCTTTTCGTGATCGGGAGAGTCCTGCCAATCGACTGCAATCGGAAAAAGGACATCAATTTTTTCACGATTTTCGCAAAAATCATGATGTAACCATCATTAAATTTGCCAAAAATCGGCCCCATTTTCGTAGTTGAGATTTTGATGCCGCTCGACAGTCTGGATCCTCACGATCCTGGGAGCGTTGGTCCTTCACCAATCTGGCCCTATTTGTCTGAGATATAGCCTTTGAGATTCTATCATTAAAATACTGGGACCGCGGCATGTCCGTGATCGGGAGAGTCCTGCCAATCGACTGCAATCGGAAAAAGGACATAATTTTTTCACGATTTTCGCAAAAAAACCATCATTAAACTGGCCAAAATCGGCCCCATTTTCATAGTTGAGATTTTGATGCCGCTCGACAGTCTGGATCCTCACGATATACGTTGGTCCTTCACCAATCTGGCCCTATTTGTCTGAGATATAGTAAGAAGATTGGCGTATTTAAAATACTGCATGTCTTTTCGTGATCGGGAGAGTCCTGCCAATCGACTGCAATCGGAAAAAGGACATCCATTTTTTCACGATTTTCGCAAAATATCATGATGTAACCATCATTAAATTTGCCAAAAATCGGCCCCATTTTCATGGTTGAGATTTTGATGCCGCTCGACAGTCTGGATCCTCACGATCCTGGGAGCGTTGGTCCTTCACCAATCTGGCCCTATTTGTCTGAGATATAGCCTTAAGGAGATTGGCGTATCATTAAAATACTGCGGCATGTCTTTTCGTGATCGGGAGAGTCCTGCCAATCGACTGCAATCGGAAAAAGGACATCAATTTGTTCACGATTTTCGCAAAAAATCATGATGTAACCATCATTAAATTTGCAAAAAATCGGCCCCATTTTCGTAGTTGAGATTTTGATGCCGCTCGACAGTCTGGATCCTCACGATCCTGGGAGCGTTGGTCCTTCACCAATCTGGCCCTATTTGTCTGAGATATAGCCTTAAGAAGATTGGCGTATCATTAAAAAATACGCTATATCTCTGCTATACGGGCCATGTGTTTTCGTGATCGGGAGAGTCCTGCCAATCGACTGCAATCGGAAAAAAGGACATCCATTTTTTCACGATTTTCGCAAAAAATCATTAAATTTGCCAAAAATCGGCCCCATTTTCGTGGTTGAGATTTTGATGCCGCTCGACAGTCTGGATCCTCACGATCCTGGGAGCGTTGGTCCTTCACCAATCTGGCCCTATTTGTCTGAGATATAGCCTTAAGGAGATTGGCGTATCATTAAAATACTGCGGCATGTCTTTTTGTGATCGGGAGAGTCCTGCCAATCGACTGCAATCGGAAAAAAGGACATCAATTTTTTCACGATTTTCGCAAAAAATCATGATGTAACCATCATTAAATTTGCAAAAATCGGCCCCATTTTCGTAGTTGAGATTTTGATGCCGCTCGACAGTCTGGATCCTCACGATCCTGGGAGCGTTGGTCCTTCACCAATCTGGCCCTATTTGATATCTGAGATATAGCGTATCATTAAAAGATTGGCGTATCATTAAAATACTGCGGCATGTCTTTTCGTGATCGGGAGAGTCCTGCCAATCGACTGCAATCGGAAAAAAGGACATCCATTTTTTCACGATTTTCGCAAAAAATCATGATGTAACCATCATTAAATTTGCAAAAAAATCGGCCCCATTTTCATGTAGTTGAGATTTTGATGCCGCTCGACAGTCTGGATCCTCACGATCCTGGGAGCGTTGGTCCTTCACCAATCTGGCCCTATTTGTCTGAGATATAGCCTTAAGGAGATTGGCGTATCATTAAAATACTGCGGCATGTCTTTTCGTGATCGGGAGAGTCCTGCCAATCGACTGCAATCGGAAAAAGGACATCCATTTTTTCACGATTTTCGCAAAAATCATGATGTAACCATCATTAAATTTGCCAAAAATCGGCCCCATTTTCGTAGTTGAGATTTTGATGCCGCTCGACAGTCTGGATCCTCACGATCCTGGGAGCGTTGGTCCTTCACCAATCTGGCCCTATTTGTCTGAGATATAGCCTTAAGAAGATTGGCGTATCATTAAAATACTGCGGCATGTCTTTTCGTGATCGGGAGAGTCCTGCCAATCGACTGCAATCGGAAAAAGGACATCAATTTTTTCACGATTTTCGCAAAAAAAAATCATGATGTAACCATCATTAAATTTGCCAAAAATCGGCCCCATTTTCGTAGTTGAGATTTTGATGCCGCTCGACAGTCTGGATCCTCACGATCCTGGGAGCGTTGGTCCTTCACCAATCTGGCCCTATTTGTCTGAGATATAGCCTTAAGAAGATTGGCGTATCATTAAAATACTGGTTTCTTCTGCACGCTATATCTCTGCTATACGGCAGCCGATTGGGGCGCGGCATGTCTTTTCGTGATCTGGGGAGAGTCCTGCCAATCGACTGCAATCGGAAAAAGGACATCAATTTTTTCACGATTTTCGCAAAATATCATGATGTAACCATCATTAAATTTGCCAAAAATCGGCCCCATTTTCGTAGTTGAGATTTTGATGCCGCTCGACAGTCTGGATCCTCACGATCCTGGGAGCGTTGGTCCTTCACCAATCTGGCCCTATTTGTCTGAGATATAGCCTTAAGAAGATTGGCGTATCATTAAAATACTGGTTTCTTCTGCACGCTATATCTCTGCTATACGGCAGCCGATTGGGGCGCGGCATGTCTTTTCGTGATCGGGAGAGTCCTGCCAATCGACTGCAATCGGAAAAAGGACATCAATTTTTCACGATTTTCGCAAAAAATCATGATGTAACCATCATTAAATTTGCCAAAAATCGGCCCCATTTTCGTAGTTGAGATTTTGATGCCGCTCGACAGTCTGGATCCTCACGATCCTGGGAGCGTTGGTCCTTCACCAATCTGGCCCTATTTGTCTGAGATATAGCCTTAAGAAGATTGGCGTATCATTAAAATACTGCGGCATGTCTTTTCGTGATCGGGAGAGTCCTGCCAATCGACTGCAATCGGAAAAAAGGACATCCATTTTTTCACGATTTTCGCAAAATATCATGATGTAACCATCATTAAATTTGCCAAAAATCGGCCCCATTTTTCGTAGTTGAGATTTTGATGCCGCTCGACAGTCTGGATCCTCACGATCCTGGGAGCGTTGGTCCTTCACCAATCTGGCCCTATTTGTCTGAGATATAGCCTTAAGAAGATTGGCGTATCATTAAAATACTGCGGCATGTCTTTTTCGTGATCGGGAGAGTCCTGCCAATCGACTGCAATCGGAAAAAGGACATCATTTTTTCACGATTTTCGCAAAAATCATGATGTAACCATCATTAAATTTGCAAAAAATCGGCCGCATTTTCATGGTTGAGATTTTGATGCCGCTCGACAGTCTGGATCCTCACGATCCTGGGAGCGTTGGTCCTTCACCAATCTGGCCCTATTTGTCTGAGATATAGCCTTAAGAAGATTGGCGTATCATTAAAATACTGGCATGTCTTTTTCTTCTGCACGATATATGTCTGCTATACGGCAAAAAGCCGATTTTCATGGTTGAGGATGCGCGACATGATCCTTTTCGTGATCGGGAGAGTCCTGCCAATCGACTGCAATCGGAAAAAGGACATCCATGTCTTTTTTTTCACGATTTTCGCAAAAAATCATGATGTAACCATCATTAAATTTGCCAAAAATCGGCCCCATTTTCGTAGTTGAGATTTTGATGCCGCTCGACAGTCTGGATCCTCACGATCCTGGGAGCGTTGGTCCTTCACCAATCTGGCCCTATTTGTCTGAGATATAGCCTTAAGAAGATTTTTTTTAAGATTTTATTTTACTTTATTTTTCTCCAACCTCTCCGCCTTGTCGATACAGCAAAAGTGGCCTTGAACCCAGCTCCGATCTAGTTCTCTCCCGATCTAGTTCTACTTATTCGGATACTTACGATATTTCGTACAACGTTCATAGTAATTACAATTGTAGATTAACACTAATAATCATAAGCTAGCAACCTAACAAAAGGAAGCCAATCTTGTAGACAATGGATTCATCAATCGAATAAAGTTGTAACTTTAAAAAAAACATAACGTTCAAAATCGAGGAATATTGGACAGAGAACGATTAACCCGTTGTCGACCAGTATTCCCACGAAAATTATGAAACTTGCATAATTTTGCTGCAGTTCAGATGAAATATATCGGAGCCATTTGATTTTTAAGTAAAGATATGGGATGATCTACAAGAAGAATTAACAAACAGTATTATTTTCCGAGGTTTAACCCAATCTGTTCACCTGTTTAAGTATGGGGGGCTTTAGTGGGCTAAGCTAGTATTTTCATCGGTATTTTTTGGTATATTTCTAAAGGTCTGACAGCCGGTATTTTTACGGTATATAATGGTATATTTTGTCATATTCATCAATCTATTCAATTTCATTTTCAAAGGTATATAGAAATCCAATAAAAGCAAGTATTTAGAATATGCCAATCAAGTAGGAAATAGATTCACTAATCGTATAAAATTATGCGGGCAGGGCTAAAAGATCTAGATAGCTAGTGATATTCCACGGAATATCAAAATCAAGGAATATGTATAATAAAACTTGAATTCGTCAGTATATTTACGGTATATTTTGGTATATTTCTGAGGGTCGGACGGTATATTTGAACGATAAATGCGCTGTCACACTGATTTTCTTGCCACCACGTCTAGCTCACACACCTCGCAATTTTATACTTTTCATAGTATTTTCCAGTATATTTTAAGACGCGTTATGGACTCACCCTCTTGTCCAATGCACCAATGTAGAAACCGTGTAGAAATGCCACTTAAAGCCATGTCCTAGGCCACATCGAATACTAATTCGTGATCAGCATCGAATTCCTGATCGTTTGCCACCAAAATCTAAATTTTTTCAAAAATGTCGGAAAAAAAGGCATGTCAAAAAGTGGATAGCGGAGGTTTTTCACACTGGCGCTTCCATGGGGCTTATATGAAAAAAAAAACGGTCAAAAATGTTTGAAACGTCGTACACGTTTCCCCTTCAGGTGTCGCCTTTTGTAATTACATGAACATGTAGTTAATATGTAGCAAATATGTAGTTGGCGTGTAGTTACCTTGTAATTAAATAGATTTAGTGGAAATTGTTGTTGACCAGTTTTGTTTAAACCTTATTTTATAAGCAATGCAATAAAGATGACAACTTAAAGTTAACCAGTCTTATAGGAAATTGATGTAATAATTGGATTAAATTATGAGTTCAGAGCTGAGGATCTTAGCTAGCTGGCAATATTCAACCGAATATCAAAAACGAGGAATATGATGCAACTTGAATACAAATAATTCGTCAGTATATTTACGGTATATGTTGAAATTTGTGACGTATTTAGGTTTAACGATAAGTCCGCGGTCACACTGCACACTGACTACGAGAAGTAAATAGAGTTTAAAAAACGCGGAAAAGCTTGGGAAAAGCAAAAGAAGTGCAAACAAAGTCCTGCACTTGAGACAAAAGATACCCAATTGTGGCTTTTATTGCGGGGACAATCGAGCGCAATGTCGAACTTACAGCGAACCATGCTCAAGGGCAAATTGCCACCCACCATTCCGAGCGGGCGCATTGGTAGAGCGTAAGTTTTTGCAAGGATGCTGCTGCCTGCGTGGGTGGGAGGGAGTAGTATAGATTAATACCCAAATTGGTTAATTACAGAGACTCCTTCAAGAAGTCGCGCATACGTGACTACAAGCCGGGCATGTGGAACGAGTTCTTTGCCGAAAAGGAGGATGTCACGGTGGATGAGCAGCGAACGTTTCGTGTCTATCGCACCAAGAAGCCCGAGAAGCCGGGCCCCGTTCTATTGCTGCTACATGGCGGCGGCTACTCGGCACTTACCTGGGCGCACTTTTGTGTATGTATTCTGCAGATGTTTTGCCTTGGCGTTTTGACTGCGTGTCTGGGTTATGGGATGATAATTCCATTATTCATTTAATTTGCAGTCCGAGGTGACGAGCATGATACACTGCCAGTGCCTGTGCATTGACCTGAGAGGCCACGGTGATAGCAAGGTGGGCGACGAGGATGACCTCTCGGCAGATACGTTGTCAAAGTGAGTATCACCTTGACTTCTGTTCAGTGGTCGTTTTTATTGATTTTTTGACCCTAGGGATATTGGCGATTTGATTCTTAAACTGTATCCAGAAGAAGTGCCACAACTCTTTGTGGTCGGCCACTCCATGGGTGGCGCCATTGCAGTCCATTTTGCTTCTATGGCATTGGTGCCCAATCTAATCGGCATCACCGTCATCGATGTGGTTGAGGGAACGGCCATGGAGGCGCTCGCCAGCATGCAAAGCTTCCTCCGCTCCCGTCCAAAGTATTTCCAGAGTATTCCCAATGCCATCGAATGGTGCATACGGAGCGGACAGGTGCGCAATGTGGACAGTGCCAAAGTCTCAATGCCCGGGCAGATAATCAAGTGAGTGCTTCATAGTATGTTCCATAGCCATTTCTCATAAATGTCTGACCGAATCGCCCATTTCCAGCTGTACAACGAATCAACTGGCAACGAATGACCTGCCACTACCCGATGATGTGCTGGAGGAGGCGCATCACTCGAGCATGTTTCCGAATCCGTTCAGCATTTCCGAAGATGAAGAAGTTTCGCCTCCGGGCGATGGTGAGGAAGGCAGCGCCGACGGTGAAGCAGCAGGCACCGACTTTAAGAAACCCACCACGACCAAAGAGGCCACTGAAGCTGCCAAGAAGTAAGTTTTTTAAGCCCTAAGCACACACACGCACACAAGTCTTTTAACCCATTTTTCCTTCAGTTACACCTGGCGCATTGATCTCTCAAAGTCGGAGAAGTACTGGGTGGGCTGGTTCTCAGGCCTGAGCGACAAGTTTCTGAACCTTCGATTGCCCAAGCAACTTCTGTTGGCCAGCATCGATGGATTGGATAGAACCTTGACAGTTGGCCAAATGCAGGGTCGCTTCCAAATGCAAGTCTTGGCACGCTGCGGACATGCCGTGCACGAGGACCGTCCACACGAAGTTGCCGAAGTCATTAGCGGCTACTTGATACGCAATCGTTTCGCAGAGGCGGCTGGCGAATTCCGCTGCCACATGCCATCTTGTTGAGCGAATCGCGATGGTCGCATCTATGGCTGAGCACAAGCAGAGTTCACAAATATTTTTTTGAATGTATCATTAAACTTTGAACTAACAGATGCGTTCATAAAGTATATATATATATACAAAAACAAGAGGTAGAGCGTAGGAACAGGTACATACATATATATATAGCCGTATACTCTATATATGCAGATATACTTATACTTCAGTAATTTATTCGATATTTTTAATTAAATCTATGAATTTTTATTATCGTACTTTATACTCATTTTGCCAAAAAAATCCTAAGCAGGAGAATTCATTGAGTTCGGGCTTCTTAAATTGTTAAAATGTGTGTGTATTAAATATGTGCCAGATCGAAAGAAATTTTAACGAAATCGAAATTATACGAATGCTAAAAGGTTGAATAAAGCTATTATTAATCAAATGTTAACCGAAAATCCCAACAAAATTATCAATTTGGAATGTACACAGTATCTTGGCATTTATTGAATTGGTTCTATTCGATTCTGGGTGCCAAATACGGTCAAAAGCAACATTTAACACATAGATTATATAACAGATTAACACAGTTAGTCGACGAAACGGTAGCCACCCACAGACTTCATCTTAATCTTGGACTCCAAGGCCTGGATGCGATGCAAGCGCTCGGCTATTTGATCGCGAATCTCCGGGCGATATTTCTTGCCCTGGCCCAACGATTCCATTTCGGTCAGCCACATGGCCCGCTCGTTGATCTGATCGAGGACTGCAAAGTAAACGGATGAGTCATGATTCTACTTAGGTAGGGAGACAGTTTCTCCTTTTACGTTCGTTAATGATATCCTCCTCTGTTATGAGTGGCTCCTCACGGGGACGTCGCAACGGCTTCACGGCCGGATCGGCCAGATGTGTGCCAGCCATGGTGAACTGCAGCTGAGACTTGGCCTTCTCTCCGGCCATGCGATTGTCTGTGGGTGGGCGATAGTAGGTCGTCTTGTAGGCACCACTGGCCTCAATCTGGCGCAGATTCTTGCGCTTGGCATTGCGAGCGCGATCGAGAATGGCCAACGTCTCCTTGTCCGGGTCATTGTTGGTGTTTGGACGCGGCGGCCTGGGCAGCGGCAATGGCTCCCCATTGCGCAGACTCTCATCGATTTGCTTACGCATCAATATGGACATCTTGGACTCCTTGACGAGCACTAAGGAAATTCGAAACCAGTAGTAGAAGCCGACCATACGGGCAATGGCAGTCGCGTCTAATGGCACTTACGACGGATTAAATCAGAGGTCTCCTTGCTGTACTTTACTTTGGTCGAGTGAAAGGCTCCAGCCCCCCCCGGTGCAATGCGCTCACTTGGCCACATGGGCAACTTTTCTGTGCTGCCTTGTGCTCCAACCGCCTGTTGGTCTTCCTGCTCCACCATCAAGGCACCTGGCAGCGCCTTCAGATGCACATTGTTATAGCGATGTCGGCTCATTCTGTAAATCTAGAAAATTTAGCTTGGGACAAATTGTAGAATATTGCTGAACGTTTTTGTGTGCTGGCTAGCTTCAATATAAAGGATCCCAGTCGAGTCGAGTTTGTTTTACCCCAAACAACAGGGAAGTTGGACGCATGGCAAC
The DNA here is from genome assembly GCA_008121275.1 of Drosophila lowei. Lineage (NCBI taxonomy): Eukaryota > Metazoa > Arthropoda > Insecta > Diptera > Drosophilidae > Drosophila > Drosophila lowei. The sequence goes on from CM017781.1 coordinate 419,418, forward strand.
CTGCGTTGTTTGGTTGTTAGGGAATCGAATCAAGTAAACAGTGAGAGCGATTTTAATTCTCGAAATAATTTATTTAAAATAAATATATGGTAGGTATTGTATGTGTGTATATGTGTAGGGTAGGTACACTCTTGATTGGGGGCTCACATTTGATAAGCTGCAGGCCCTTCTCTCTCTCTCCCCCTCTCTCTCTCTCCCTACCTTTCTCTCTCTCTCTCTATTTCGGCAAACATACAAAATGCCACCTGCCTCTTAACCGATCCGTAGTGGCAGTTTACTATCTTTAACTTGAAATTTTACAATAGTTTTGCGGATAACTTTGAACTCTCTATTTTCGCTAGTTTGCAATATACATTTACATTTATTTATTTCGGCTGCTTTCGGCTTTCTGTTACTCCTCTGGCCGTACATTATTTCGTTTCTTTTATTTTGTTGTGTGTTTTTGTTTTCATAAATAAAAGCATTTTCGAGTTACAATAAGTTTGTGAATCTATGGACAAATAGTGATAATGAGGAAACAAAAAGATTTCTTAAGCATGCTTACAGTTTGATCAGCTTTTTTTAAAATAAAATAAAAATAGGCTACGCGGTCCTGCGTATCTTAGGGTATCTTTTTTTGGCTGCCGTATCATTTTAGCTCTGCCCGTCTTATGCTTAGGATGCGACCTACAGACGTAGTACATACTCGTATGTATAAATATAAAAAAAAAACCAACTAAAACATAACAAATCGATCGATTAGATTGGCTTGCCGTTTTTACAAATAAACAATGGACTAAAGCGAAAAATAGAATTAATCGTAGAGTTACAGTTACATATAAATCAATGAATACAAATGACAATGATCTCATGAACGTCCGTCCGGCTGCATGTGCAACACGATGTCCGACAACACGTACATGGGGGGTAGGGGTTGGGAGCTTACGCTTACTTATACAAAATACAATATGTAGCTCCGATCGATTCACCAACTTAAAAACACAAACATTGAAACATTTCGAAACCTATTCGAAGGTTGGTTTGGTTTTTGGTTTGTTTGTAGTTACACGGTGTTCAGCAAATATGTTCCATTAAATTTAAAATAAATTATGTGCATGTGTATATGTAGATAAAAACATCCCATCCGTTATATGGGAGTTCTACTTCATTCAGCAAGCAAGGTGTTTTGATTCGCTCAAACAATTCTCAATGCTCCTTTTTCCTTTCACATTTCTCAATTCTCAGTCCCTTTCCTCCTTCCAGCTCTCCTCCTTTTCTTTCCTAGTGTTTATAATTGCGAAAAAGTAATCTTAGTCAGTCTCATGGTCACGATGCAGAGTTCATTATGTAAATTTTTACTAAATAAACGATTTCTTTCGTCGTCTTCTTGCCGGGGGATCGGATCTGTTTTCGTTTGGCGACGTGGTTCGTGTTTGTTTGCTTGGATATTGATGTGTGGGTTAGAATAGCGTAAAATGTTGATCAAATTTGGCCAAATTTTCCTACATAGAGAGAAGTGATAGTGGTGTGATATAGTGTATGTGTGTTGTGTGTTCTGTGTGGGATTGGGGCGTGGCGTGTTAGTTGAACTACGAATGGCGACAACATTTACAAAACTTAGACATTAATAACATTGGCCGCCACAGAGGCATCTCTGCTGCCACCCAGATAGCTGGCCGAGCCCGGGCGCAGGCACAGACGCAGGCTTCGTTAGGGAGTTCGTTCATTGGGGAGGCGCGAAAGCAGCTAGAGCTCTTGTCACAGCTCCAACGGCCAGCCGTTGGACTGCGGGGGGCTCCGGGCACCGCCAGCGCGGCAGACACGACACACAGAGGAGCCCTGGCACACAATTTAAAACTTAACATTTAAGCAAACTAGCAGAGCTTACAAACTAAAAACGATTACAAAAATTGCATGGGCTGTGGGCTGTGGGGGGTGTGTGTGTGTGGGGGGGCAGTTGTGGCGAAACAACGAGCATTACAATTAGACACGACACGACACAAACATATAAGCGAATTTCTTACAGAACTAGATATAAAAAAACATTCATGTTCGTTTATGAAATCAATCTTCAAAACGCAGTGAACACAAAAACTGCTGGCAGCCACAAAATTCCACAAAATCATCGCAGAGCGAGCGAATTGGCTCAGTTCATTGCCTGTTCAGTCATTTGGCGGCATAACTTCTCGAGCTGTTCCAGGCTCTTAAAATCGTTCATTTTATATTCGTGCGGCGCCATGCTTAGGCTAATCAACTGATGCTGCGGCTGGGACAGGCAATGATCTGCAGTGTGATTGTTGTTCTTGCTGCTCTGTTGGCAGAGAGTATTGCTGCAGGCCCCAACACTGCCGCCACCACCACCAGGACATGGGCACAGACAGCTGCCACTGCCCACTGCAGCGGCAGCAGCCGCCAGCAACTGCAGCTGTTGCTGGTTAATCAAATTGTTGTTCAGTATGTTGTTGTTATTGTTGTTGTTGATTACAATTTGTGGGGGATGCTGCTGATCGCTGTGTTGCGACTCCTGACTCTGACTACTAACCATTACCACGGCGGCCATGGTCTTCTTTGGGTGCTGCTCCGAGCTGGACACTCCTCCATTTCCGTTCGCGCTGAGACCGTTTAGGCTGGGCTTACGTGGCTGCTGCTGACTCCTTGAATCCATGACCAGACTGTCGTTGGAGCCGTTGGTGTTGGTGGTAAGCACCCCCTGGCCCGGCTTGAAGATCATTTGCTGCGGCTGCTGTGGCCCACCAGTTACCAAAATAAGGTTGTTCAGCGATCGACGATGCGACTGCGGTGGCGTCTGCTGCGGTAAGGCCGGGAAATGGTTGTGCTGCTGAAGCATCTGCTGCATTTGCTGGGCATGGTGATGCGACTTGGGTGGCTGCTGCTGTTGAGGATTGCTCATGAAGCTGGGATATGAAGAGCTCTTATACTGCGGCTGATGCGACGGACCGCCGTAGCCGTTGTAGTCAAATTGCTGGAGCGGTGGTAGCGGTGGTTGTTGTTGCTGCTGCTGGTGATGCGGCAGGGGATGCTGCAGGCAGTTCAGGGAGAAATTCAACATGTCATTGGAGTTCTTCCGATTGTTAATCCTATCGTTGCTGCCATTCTTGGGATCACACTTGCGAGTCTTGCCATTCCATCTAAAAACATAGATTAATTATAATACTAGAAAGAATTAAATAGTATTATTGAAACACACCTGGGTTTGTTGATGTTGCCGCCAGTGGGTACGCCGGTAGTCTTCACATGGTGCAGCTTTGAGACCATTGAGATTTTCAGCTTGGACAGCTTAAACTTGAGTTCCTTGAGTTGGTTGGCATGGTTCATGAATGCCTCGTTATGAATAGAACGATCCAGTATCCACATGAACACACCCATTGTCTCATCGTCCTGGACACAGTAGGGATCCGCCTGGACGGCATTGCTGACCAGGTCGATGACCTTGAGGAAGCGATGACCAATGTTCTCCTCCGGTGGCCCCATAGACTCCACGGGTTTCATTGGCGTCAGCACAATGTGTGTTAGCTCCTCGACAGCCGTACTGAGCTTCATCTGTCCCGCGTGCAGCTCCTGCTCCACCCTGCTGAGGATGTGGGCACGCTCCTTCAGCTTGTCAATGCAGAGGGCCAGCTTATGGGAGGCACCCTTTGTGACACCCACGCTCTGGAGGAATTCCTCTGTAATCATCAGCATCTCCTCGTAGGTCATGTTCTTGAACAGCTCAATGTATTTGTGCAGCCGTAGGGACTTCAGCCAGAGGCCTATCCCCGACATGCCCACATTGCGGGTCTGGAACTTGATGTAGCCGGGCTTGAACTCGTCCAGCCGCGTATCGGAGCCACTGTTGGCCAAAGCCCCGCGCTGATGCTCAATGGAGAGAGAGAAACTCCTCGGTTTGTTGGCAAACTGGGCCAGATTTTCTGTGGAGTTGGAGCAGTTGTCGTTGACCGTGATCACCGACGAGTTGGATGAGGATGAGCAGCTGGAGATTGTTTGAGTGGTCAAGCTGTTGGAGCGCCGCGTCTTCAGGGCTGCTATTTTGCTGTCCAGACTCCAGCGATTGATGTCACCAAACTGATCGCCCACATTACCCATCAATATCGAGGCGTAGGGCAGTTGTGGACCTGACGGAGGCGGTTGCAATAGCTGTTGATGATGATGTGAGGTGGGAGGCTGCAAGCGATCATTTAGTATTATGTTTATGAGATTACTTCGGGCTCCTTTTTCACTTACCTGCTGACAGAGATTGCTTATGCCGCTGGCCTCACCCACATCTGCCAGAATGGGGGGCTCAAAGTCGAGGATTTCCGTGCCGTTCTTGCTGAATGACGTGTCATGGTCGTCGGTGCCACCGATGCCAAGCATTGAGCCCGCTGCCGCTCCCGCCACGACGCTGTTGACCAGCAAGGAGCTGCTGTCCAGCGACAGGCCTAAGCTATTCTGACTAGAAGCTAATTCGTTCAGGGTAATACCATTTAAATTATCACAGAGTGGATTAATCGATCCGCTGGAGCCCCCGCTGCCTCGCCAGTCGCCGCCGGTGAGCTTGTGCTGCTGTTGTTGCTGCTTGCTGGGCGGGGCAATCGTTTGCCAGTCATTGCTGCGCGACGATCGCGAGCTGCTAGTGGTGCTGGTGGTGCACAAGCTGCTCCCCAGGTTACTCAGCGATGAAGAGGCCACCGAAGAGCAGGAGGCGGCCGAGGAACTAGCTGCCGATGAGCTGCCCGTGGAGCTGGTTCCTGCCACCAGTTGTGGCGAGGGCTGCAGGAAGTAGCTGCGATTCGTAAGACCAGCGGCGGCTGCCTGAATGTGGTCCTCGAGGTGTCGCAGCCAGATGTTTAGCGATCGTCGATCTTCGCTGCTTATGGCCGGATGAATGAGTAAGTAGGAGAAGATCTGTTGCACCAGCTCCGTGGGCACAATCTGCTGCATGGTGTCCTTGACAGCGGCCGGAATCAGGGTCATGTAGATGAGTTTGGCCTCATCGTTGCCCGGCTTCAGCAGCGGCAGCATGTTCAGCACCTCGTGGAGTATATCCTCCTTGCGGGCATACAGCTTCCTCTCATCACACTGCGAGGAGGTTGTGATCTGAAAATCGCTGCCATAGCACGGCATCGAGTCTTTGTCGGAGGAGGAGGAGGACATGCCATCCAGCACATCGCAGGGCTGAAACGTCTTGTATGCATTCAGCAGGTTCTGCAAGTAGACCGGATTGTTGGCATTGATGTCGATGACCACGCTGCTTAGATTCGTCTGCGAGGTCCCCAGATTCTGTGTCAAATTGTTGTCGATCGAATACTGAAGGAACTTGAGGCTCGGGTAGCGCAGACGCTTTAGCAGCGCGTACATGACGACGGTTCGCTCGCAGTCGTTCCACTTCTCGAAGAGATTTGTCACTGTGGTCACCTGCTCGCAGAACAGCGCGTTCGCCGGCTGATGGGGATTGGGATTGGAATTGCAGTTGCTGTTGGCAATGGTATTGGTATGGGTGGTATGGATTTGTGTTGCGCCTGTTTTCGCGGGCGTTGTCGTAGATGTTGCCTCCTTGTGGGAGTGTGCCTGTGTGGGTGTGGAGGTTTTGGGCTGCATATCGTTTAATGCACTGTTGGAGTTTGTCTTGCTGTCGATGCCGCAGGACATCGCGTTGTCTGTTGTGCCAGTTGAGTACTTCATCTCGTTGTTATTTCGGTTTGTAGTTTGTTCCGTTTTTGGGAATATGTTAAGTGTGGTTTATGTGTTTTATTTGAACTGTGGCGGCTTCTTTGTTGGATTATTTGGTTGCGTTACTGCAAAAGAAATATTTATATATGTTAGTAAGTGCTATACCAATTTATATGGAGTACGCCTAGCCTACTGATCCGATTCGGTCCGATTCCCCAGCCACGTGATCAGATCAAACAATTTCACATATTTTCCAAGAATTTGTCACCTGTTGCTGTTGTTGTTGTTTTGGCACTTGGGCGATAATAAAATAAACCCCAAGCCACCGGCCCACAGCCGCAAACACCTCTCAAAAATTAATCAAATCAATTTTTTCGCTAATTTAATAAATTTACAAGCCAAGCGACAGCAACAACAAGAGCAGCAAAAGCAGCAGCACTGGCGGCTACAATAATAATCTATCTGTAATTGGCAAAAGGGAAATTAGCATTTGCCATGGGTCCGTCCGTCCCTCGATCGGGGGCTTATCAGGGCAACAAATAAACACCAAGCAAATACATAACACCTTCGACAACTTGCTTTTCGCAATCGATGGTAAATCAATAAAATGGCAAATAGTTTAAATAGGAAATCATTAGAATTCAATTTCTTTATGCCAAAGCGACCAAAGGGAACAGAACAGGGAAGGAAGGGGAGGGGTAGTCGTTAAGTGTGAGGCCCTGCTGTAGTTGTCAAGAAGTTTGGTTAGGTTTTTTGCAGTTCGCACTTTTCATTTAATTTCCATTGCTTTTGTGTGCTCATTTCGAATCTTGTTTCTGTTGCCTGCCTTTGCTTTTGCGACTTTCTTCGATTTTTTTTTTCTTTTCTGCTTTTGCTATCTACTGTTATACATTAAAGCCGAGCGACGCACCCCGCTCCACTTCTCTACCAGCTGCGCTCTTAGCAATGCAGAGCTGTTTCTGTATTGGTACGTATGGGGTGTGTATGTGTGTGTGTGTGTGTGGTGTAAGCAGACATTAAAACATAACGGGGCCCAATTACTGTATTAAACGCGGAGCTGGGGAATTTACTGATGTTTACTTTTTTATATTTTAACTTTTTGGATGAAATTTCACATTTCTTGTTGTTTATTTGTTGCCAATTGTTGCACCATTACATTTAATACGATGAGAGAGATAGGGAGATAGAGAAATTATCTCACGCTGCAAACTAACGGTAAATATGCATGGCCGATCCAATCTTTGAGGTTATGTTAGTTTCTAACCGGCTTTGAATAACTGCAATATTCCTAAAGTTCAATAAACGATCGTATCAGACACACACACTCACACAAACACACAGATCCTTCGACACTTTGGGGGGGAATTTGAAACCAAACTCACAATGCGGCGTCGTTGTTTGTCGAATATTGTGCCCGTTCAGCAACCGCGATCGCAGTCGTTTTGCATGTTTTACTTATTTCTTTGCATGCACAATATAAATTTGATTATCTGTAGTTGAGCAAATACACAATACAGAGAGGGAACTAGACGCCACGGAAAACAGTTTTGTTTGTATTAAATAAACGAAGATGAGAACTGAACTGAATTAAAAAATGCTGCAACGACAAGCGGTGGCGGCTCGCAACAGACAGCAGGCACTCTGGGGAGCACTGAGGAGGATGGACCGGCAGGCAGAGTGACGAGATGATGGCGAATGATTTGGCGCTGGCGTCAGCAGAGTGTGTGGCGTTTTAGAAAATGGTGGAGCTTGCGAAAATCAAGGAGAGAGCGAAACGGGAAAGGGAACGGACACGGGCACGGGAACGAAGCGCGCCTTTTTTTCTGAGAGACCTTGCCTGCGAGTGTGTGTGAGTGTGACACACTGAGAATGCATGGCATTGCAATGCAAAGAAGGCAAAAATTGCGGCAAATTACATGAGAGAGAGAACGTTACAGGGCGGCAGGCAGGGAGGAATTCGCTCTCCTACTCTCTTCTCGCAGTCCGATGCTGTCGCTGTCGCTGCTGCTGGCTCTGGCTTTGCATACAATTGTTTTCCTTTACACTCACTTTCCGTTCCGTCTTTTGGTCTGGTCTGGTCCGTGATGGAGAGGGAAGGAGGAGCAGGCGGTTTGTTGTTTTCACCACAGACACACACACACACACACACACAACACGCACAACATATATATTAGCTCCCAAAATCACGCCCCACCCACCTAACCATGGTCGTCGTCGTTGTCGGCCAGACAACAAAAATATATAGCTACACTATACAACTGCGCTTGTGCCAAAATCGTTCTATTTTTCAATTACCTTTCTGCTTTCTATTCGCCTGCTGCAAACCTTGAAATTATTTTCTGTTGCAATTCACAGTTTTGATTGCTTGGAAACACGAAATTTAAGCATATTTCGCTAATGTGATATGCTATCAGAGCGCACATTTATTAATTTATAATTTTCACCTTCGCTGTATGTGTGTGTGTATTTTTTATTAGCACTTTCTGGCTGCTGTTTTTGTTGTTTTTGCTAAATCATAACTACACATCGCCTTTTTTAGCCACACATTTGCTGCGCATTCACGCAACGTGTTTTTTTTGCCAAGTCGCGATAGAGAATCGCACACAACTGCTGTTGCATGAGGTTATATGAACATTCTTGCCGTTTATTCCATATTTTCAGCAATTAATTAATTATTTATTCCCCGAACGCAACGAACGCGTTGACTACGCAAATCAGCTGTGTCCGCAGCAGTGTGACCGCGGATTTATCGTTAAAACATGCCGTCCGACCCTCAGAAATATACCACAATATACCGTCTTATTTTAAAAATATACCGTAAATATACTGACGAATTCAAGTTCTACTATACATATTCCTTGATTTTGATATTCCGTGGAATATTACTAGCTATCTAGATCTTTTAGCCCTGCCCGCGTAATTTTATACGATTAGTGAATCTATTTCCTACTTGACAGGTTTATTTTAAGTACTTGCTTTTATTGGATTTGGCCAAAAAAAAGGTTTTAGCAAAAAAGGTCAAACAAAAAACACGTAAGACAGTAATCGTTCCCATTGCTCAATTTAGATATTCCGTTGAATAATGCTGGCTAACTAAAACCCTTAGCCCTGCCCACATAGTCTTATCCTATTGATGAATAAATTTTCTACAAGATTAATTACTTTTAAGTACTCTCATTTACTGTATTTTGACTAAAACAAGGTTTAAACAAAAAACTGTCGCAATATTGTCTCGTCAGTGTTGCTGTTTATTGAAGACTTGTTGCTTGTCAACCGGAGTATGGCCATTTGTATACCCTTTTTCGTTAATTTAATATTAAGATACTCTTTGAGCCAAACAAATCAGTGACATCATACTGGTCGTCATCATCAAACAGAGAGAAACTCTCCGAGAGTTTGTTCGGCTGCATCGATGGCTTGACAAATTATATCATCTAAATCCAAATCATCGTCATCGAATAGGGAGGATGTAAGTTTTTGTTCTGGTGGCTTTGGCTTGGGCGAAAAGGAGCTTAGGAAGTCATCTTCCAGATCATCATCAAAGAGAGACTTTGGCAACGATTTTGACTCGGCTTGGCATTCAAAGACGACGGCCCGTCATTAAAGATGGGCCTAGACAGATGGAATGGGACTCAACGGTGGACTGTCATCAAGGAGATTAACAGTTTTGGGCTTGGGCAGAGTTGATACAATCTCATTGATCTGCTTGGCCGTTATGCAAAGCTGTGGGAAGGTGGAGTAGGATATTGTTAGTTTAAGGATTTGGGCAGATATCGTGTCTTTCCACTCACCTTGTTGGTGGGACACTGAAAGTCTCCTGGCCGCTGGCAGCAGTCGACTTTATCGTGGCCATTGTCACAGTTGGTGGTACCATCGCAGACCAGAGCCTTGTCGCTGCCCTCGCCTGACTGTCAGCTGAACTGATACGCCGGCAGTCCTTTCGTCACAGCGCCAGGAGGCGGATATACAGTCGTTGTTCATGTCACTATCCTCGCCACTTAAAATTATCTGGCCCACAGGCCGGATACACACCGTAGTTCTCCTTGTCCTCCAGTAGCATCAGATGCTTGGGGCACGAGCAGACGTCGTAAGTATTGCGTGTCACCCCGCTGGCCATGCAGATGTGGAAACACTTTGTGCGACTGTGTCCACTCGGCACTGATGTCGGTGAACTGACAACTCCGTTGACAGGGATCCGCTCCAGTCAGGTCTTGTCGTCCAGCCAGTAAACAAATCCCCCCATAGGTGGCAATTTTGTTCACCTGCGAGATGTGCATGGAAACAAGGGTTATCCTGTGGAGAGGAAGCAGAGGATTACACAAGGGTCCAAAAGTTTCCCCATATTCGTTGCTTACTTGTTCTTTCCATCGATTCGCTTGCCATGGGCATAGTAGATCATATCGGACTGTTGGTCTAGGGCCAGCGCCGTGACTCCTTCCAGCTTGCGGGCCAGCACGCTTATTGCCATCGACTCGGGCCCGAATGATGGCCTGATGGCTGTCGACATCTGTCGAGAAGAGCAGACGCCTTCATGGCATGCACGGCAATGTTGCGGGGCTTCTGCGAGTTCGCCCAGAAAGCTAAAAGAGGCAACGTTTTCGAATAGGAGAGAGAGCTTCAGCTGGGCACGGATATTCTTGCCGGACACCGGCAGCGGCACATTCGGGCAGTCTGTCGTAGCTGGTGGGATGCAGGGCACCTCCTTGGCGAAGCTGCGGTTCTTGCCCGTCTTGATCAATGTCGCTGGTGCTGCGCTCCAGTCGCTCCAGTACACATAGTCCTAGCTGCCAACCAGTACTTGTTGCCATCCAGTCGTCGTCTCCAATCGAATCTCAGCTCCCGGCCATGATTATAGCTCGGATCCGGCGTATGGAGTCCGAGGGGAGGGGGGCGACCTCTGTCCGGCTGTCCACCCCTTCCAGGATGTGCGCCCTCGGCATTGTCCACTCTGCACAGGATTTTCCTTTTGTACGCCTTTTGATAAAATTGATGGATGTAAATATCGTAAATGGACGATTAGAGGTGGCAAAAAGTCGATAGACTTGAACGAACATATGTTATGTTATGAACATAAAACGCACACGCGTACATTTACGCTTACATTTAGCTTCAGTGTGACCGCTAAAATATACCGTCCAACCCTCAGAAATATACCCAATAAATATACCGTAAATATACTGACGAATTCAGTTTTTATACAAATTTTGATATTCGGTAAATATTACTAGCTATCTAGATTATGACATTTTATCCGATCAATGAATCAATTTTCTACTTGACTGGCCTATTCTAAATACTTGCTTTTATTGGATTTCCATATAACGTTGAAAATGAAATTTAATGTTATAGATAAAATGATAAAATTGATGGATGTAAATATCGTAAATGGACGATTAGAGGTGGCAAAAAGTCGATAGACTTGAACGAACATATGTTATGTTATGAACATAAAACGCACACGCGTACATTTAAATTTGTTGTTGACCCTTTTATACCGTCCAACCATCAGAAATATACCAAAATAAACCATATTTAATGACAAACATTATAAAATTCCAATAAATGTAGCAAACGTGTAGTTAGCGTGTATTTACAGTGTAAGAAATGTATTTAGATGAAATTGTTGTTGACCCAGTAAACCATATTTGTAGAAAATGGACTTATCAGTCGGATAAAATAATGTGTTCAGGGCTGAGGGTTCTAGATAGCGACTTATATTTTACAGAGATCGATTTTGTAGATCAGCAAAATAAAAGTTATAAAATACACTCCACGAAAATGATAAAACTTGACGAAATTAAGAGCAGAGCAGTTCAAGTGGTTTACAGTTTACAAAAAGCATTCTTTTCCACTCAAGTTGTTCACATGTTTAAATAGAGGGGGTTAAGTGGGCTAAGTTCGAACGAAACGATAAATCCTCGGTCACACTGGTGCAGAAGGAAAATGAAAATTGTTATTGGAAAATTTTACTTCTAATGTGGGCTGCATAATGAAAAAGGCACCAAAACATTATGAGCAACAGCTTTGGCACACACAGCAGTACATGCAAGTTCTACATACCGCAATAAACCACTAGCTACGCGAAAATCCCAACGAAACGCACACAAACAGAACAACAGAACATTTCCATTGCGCTGCAGCAGTATCGACAGCGAAAAGAATGTTTGCCCAAACGGAATCGCAAAGACGAGCTTCCTGGAGCAGACGAAGGCGGCCAGGGAGGAGCGGGCGCTGGAGAAGCGCCGTGAGTCGGCCGCCATCCTGCTGCAGTCTACCCTCAAAGGATATGCGTCGCGCCGGAAATATCAGAGGCGTATCATGTAAGCCCTTGTCCCATCCCATTGCCACGCTCTACTATAGATAATCCCTTCCCCTTCTTCGTAGCAACGATTTTGATGCGGTCTTTGTGCCCGGACAGGATGACAAGGATACGGAACTGGAGCTGACTGCCGTTAATGTGTATCCTGTGCTCCGTCGGTATCTCACGCAAATCAAATTGGACAAGAAGGATATGAAAGCACGCGAGCGTCTGGAGGTCATCTGCCGCTACGTCAACAAGGCCATGGAGGCGGAGAATACAAGACTCTCCTACGCGGCCCTCTGCCTGCACAAGGAGCGGAGTCTACCCTGGATCGCGCACATAAAGATATTGCTAACAAACTGCCTGCTGCTGCTGCCAGAGCTCAAGCCTGAGAATCATGCCGACAGCCTGTCGCTGGCCCTCTTCCTCCACACCCTGATTGTGTTTACTTCGCCAAAATCATGGGCCATACTGCGGAATGCCACATTTGGAGGCCTCCAGCCTGCCATGCAAAAGGTCTGCTGCAACATTCAGGGGCACCTGGTGCAGCACGATTTCTACAAAATCATGCGGGTGAGTAGTCTTGTCAACTTATCCGCTATAGAAGTATTTGAAATGTCCGTCCTTTAGCTGGTTCTGCTGCGGGGCACGGCACGCGAGGAATTGTCCGTGAAATCCGTCACCCTCGTGGCCATTATCACGCTCTGTCTCCGCCCGCTGATCGACGGAGACTACAGTCGCAACCTGTTGAGCCAGTTTCTATCGGAGATTGTCTCTGTGCCGGCTCTCATCTATCACTTGAATCAAAGCGTGCCCCAGTGCATAGAACAGTTGTCGTCCATGGGTCTGCTGAAGAAGGCATTGAGCATCTCCGAAGACTTCCAATGGTTCGAGGAGTTCGGTGCCAGTATGCCGGGAACCAAGTCCTTGGCGTTCTTGGGAAACATTGTCAACTTGTTTAACATTGATGGCCAGGCGGAGGCCAAAGTGCTGGCCTATCCATTACTGATTGTAAGTTGGATACAATCACATTCGGCTTCGTGCGCTCTTACACTCATTCTGTTGCATAGGAAACCACCACAACGCTGCTGGAACTGATACCCAACACGGTGACCACCAAAGGAGTATTCACGCAATGGCACGAGTTGCTTGGCTGGCATACACCCGGTACGGAGCCCGCCCAAAATCAGAATGTGGCGTTGATCAAGAAGCAATTTCATATGCTGTGGGATAGCCGCTGCATCAAGGTGCTACTGGGTGATTTTCTGAAGGACATCAATGTGAACTACGAGCGCATCGAGTTCCAGTCTCCCCAGCAGCCCTCTACATCGAATCTGCTGCGACGCGCCCTAGAGCGCAGCTCCAATTGCGGTGTCACTCTTATTGGCGGCGGCACGGCCAGCAAGCAGAGCAAGCAGGCCAAACAGCCGTGGCGGAAGCTGGACAGTGCCGATGTGGTGCAGGTGTCGCGCATTTGCGGCATGTACTATGCGGCCCTCAGCACGCTCTCCCAAATGAAGCTGGACATTTTAACGGGAATATGCTACAACGACAATGTACTCTACGACATCTGGCTGCTGCTGACGTCGCTGGGCCCAAACTGCGGAATGAAGGAGTATCTGGATCTGCTGAAGAGCGAGACCAGCCTCCAGAAGCCGCAGACAGCAATGCTGATGCTATTCTGCGACTGCATGACACACTACGTTACGTGAGTAGATCCACAATGCCAGATTCCTCATCCGTGACTATATATTTCCGTTTTTTTGTAGAATTCTAGACGAGTATGAGATGTACACGGAGCAGAATCCCTTTAGGCTAAACGATTATGTCATGCTGACCTACTTTCTGAACAATATGCTGTACAAGCTGATTAACGATAACATTTTGGGTGAGTTTGCACTTAATCATCACCGTATTCCAGACACTTATCCCCTCTGCATCTTTTTAAAGGCGCCAAGAACATTGTTCAGAATCCAGTATTTCTCTCGCTTCACACTCTCCTGCTCTGTCTCTATCGTCGCGACTGTCGACGACCGTTTACGCCGACTAATCATTGGCTTATACCGGAAGTAAAGCCTTCGACGTTCATCAACGATTTGGAGAAGGCCAAGCGGAATGCCATGCTGCTGCTGGCCAAGATGCCGCACATTATTCCTCATGATGATCGCGTCAAGCTGTTCCGCAAATTCGTGCAGAACGAAAAGGCTGTGATGGGGCTGACGGAGAGCGCCTGTGCCTCGCCTCGCTCAGCGCTGATCGTCATCCATCGGGAGCGTATTGTAGAGGATGGTTACCGGCAGCTGGCCGCCCAGCCCACGCAAGCTCTCAAGGGCGTCATCCGAGTGCGCTTTATAAATCAGCAGGGACTACACGAGGCGGGCATCGACCAAGACGGTGTGTTCAAGGAGTTCCTGGAGGAGACCATCAAGAAGGTGTTCGATCCATCGCTGAATCTTTTCAAAACCACCTCGGATCAACGATTGTATCCATCGCCGATCTCCTACGTGCAGGACAATCACCTGCAGCTATTTGAGTTTGTGGGCCGAATGCTGGGCAAGGCCGTCTACGAGGGCATCGTGGTGGATGTCCCCTTCGCCTCGTTTTTCCTCTCCCAGCTGCTGGGGCAGACGCAGCAGGCCCTCTACTCCTGCATGGATGAGCTGCCCTCGTTGGACGCCGAACTCTATCGCAGCCTCACCTTCATAAAACACTACAAGCAGGATGTGGCCGAGCTGAATCTCACCTTCTCCGTGGACCAGGATGTGATGGGCAAGATCGTCACCCACGAACTGCATCCCGGCGGCAAGGGGCGTGTGGTCAACGATCACAACAAACTGGTCTACATCCACTACATGGCCTACTTCCACATGAACACGCAGATACGCGAGCAGACACAGGCCTTCAATCGAGGCTTCCGCAGCATTGTCAATCCCGAGTGGCTGTCACTCTTCTCGCCACCGGAGCTGCAGCGTCTCATCTCGGGCGATACGGCGCCATTGGACTTGAGGGATTTGCGCAAGCATACGCAGTATTATGGCGGATTTCATGATTCTCATCGCGTGGTTGGCTGGCTCTGGGACATTCTGGGAAAGGACTTTACAGAGGAAGAGCGCAAGCTTTTCCTGAAGGTGAGTACCCGAAAGAAGATCATGTCTAAGGCCATTTCCTTTATGCATATGCTTTTTGACAGTTTGTTACCAGCTGCTCGAAGCCACCGCTTTTGGGCTTTGCCCACCTGGAGCCGCCCTTCTCCATCCGCTGTGTGGAGGTGGGCGACGACGAGGACACTGGTGACACCATAGGTAGTGTGATACGCGGCTTCTTCACCATACGCAAAAAGGATCCGCTCAACAGACTGCCCACCTCGTCGACCTGCTTCAATCTGCTGAAGCTACCGAACTACCAGAAAAAGTCGACGCTGCGGGACAAACTCCGCTATGCCGTCAGCAGCAACACGGGCTTCGAGCTGTCGTAAGTTGGCTGTCGGGTGGACTGTCCACATATCAGGGACTGCCGTGCGACAATCTTGTTTAACTGTATTGCACATATTTCTCCCCCCGTGCTTTATTAACATTTTATGTTTAAGTATTTCTCGCGGTTGAAGAGCCCTCGGTGTAATTTTTTTTTTTTTTTTTTAGTGAAACTTAATTGGTATGTCAAGGATATCCCAAAAACACAATTATAAAGAAAAAAAAGAAAGAAAGAAAGAAAAAAACAAATAAATATAAACGTATAGCTGTGATAAAACTATAATAAACTAACGAAGTGTACACAAAACCAAAATACCAATCAATGCTGAATTACAAATACTTCAACTAATAATTCGATTTTGGTTGGAAAAGATAAGATGGATAAGGGGAAATCTATTAAACTATGGCATATATGTATTTATGTACGAGCATTACATGATACCCAACACACGTATGGCTTAGGCCAGGAGTTACATTGTAAAACCACAAAACACAAAAAAAAACAAAACAAGAAAAAAAAAACAGCAGCAATAAATCTAAATGTCTGATTCATGTTCAAAATATAATGCCGCTGCTGTTTATCTGATTTTTCCCCTAAGCGCGTTCCCTGAGATAACAAACAAATGGGATGGGAAGGGAAGGAAAGGAAGCCAAACGGCAGCAATTAGTGAGCGCTGTCCAAATTTCCCCGGGTTTTTCCGACCCAGCCAATGAATGAAAATGGAATGGAAATGCAATGAAATGAAGACGAGTCCACGCGAGCTAATGACACAAATCCGTCTGGCGATGGGACTGGGATTGAAACTTGGCTCCTGGTCATCCGCTAATTGTCTGAGTCACACTGAAGGAAACACAGGCTGCAAGGGTCGAATGATGGTGCTGCAGTGCACTTAGGCATTCCACTGGATGAGCAATCCGGATATATTGCAAAGAGTTTATGCAAAGCTATTCAAATTACCGGAAATTGCATGTCCCGGTCCAGACTGGATGCATTTCGGCTGACTAATGACTTGGGATCGGACCGTAATGGGAAATGCGATCTGGGCCAGGAATGGCTTATGGATAGTCCTTCCTCTCTTATCCAGCTGACCCGCATTAAATCTAGTTTCTCGAATGTTATTTGACATTTTTATTCGAGTGAAACAATCATTAGATTGTTCTTTACGGGTTCCGTTTCTCAAGTGATTTCCTCTTGCGGTTTTTTTGTCGGACCGGTCTCCCTTGAACTGGAACAATGCAAAGCAAATTTTAGAACAGACCTACAGAACATACAATAATCATAACAATAATTTCAAAAATCGGCACAGACGCTAACAGTCGGCGGTCGTCGCACCGTCAGGCCATAAAATGCCGTCACTGCGACGACGACTGGCATTGTTCCCGAGCATCAGCATCCCTGGGACAAAGTGTGATGATTTTTATGACTTGCCTGTGAGTTTTTGCCGCCACTGCCACCGCCACCACGAGCACAACAACAAGAGGGCAACAAGTGACTGCTGAGAGACCCATAATATTCAAGTGGCACAGAGGCGACAGTCGCTTGGCGCCAGTCGCATGCGATGTGTTGTGATGTCCTTTCTCTGGTCTCCTCGCCTTGGTGCCGGTGCAATTGGTTGTGGCCCGGCATCAAGTACCGTTTAAAGGTTTGATTAGCTCGACTTATCAAAGGCGGATCTCTTTTGTGCATCCCTCGACAAACGGTAGCGGCGAGATTTCCTTGGATCTAGTACTACAAGCTGCAGCTTGTTTCAGTACGATTTCAGATAAGTTAAAATTGCTGCACTCGAACAGATGGGAGCTGATCATGGCATAGAGATATGGATATCCAACGGATATTAAAGGTTTCCTACGGCTATGAAGGGTTTCTGAGTCGAGTGGGCACTCGAAAATTCTGATGATGAAAAAGAAAAATATCAGAAATTGGTAGTTTATATTGAAGAACAATCTGTGGGACGATTTTGAAGGATATTTTTGAATGTTAAAAAAGTTGTGGGAACTAAGATTAAGTCATAGTAAAAATAGTAGTCGATGCATTATCATTGATCTCCCCCCATCTGAAATAGTTGTAACAATAAAATTGAAATAGTGCAATATCCAAAGTTTTCTTTTTCAATAGTAGAATGCAATCTTTATAGGCATTCTGATTTGGCCCACATCCAAAGCATTTTCCTTTTCCATAAATATTATAACCGATTAGGAGGAGGCTACTTCAAAGAGCGCTTCTCCCCAATCCCCCATTAATAGTATCAACGGCAATATGGGTGCCATGCCCGTGCCCCATCACTGGAGATGGGGAACGATTCCATTCCATTCCCCCATATGAACACACGACCCAAAATGGCGTTCCGGATCGGTTAGAGCGGGACAACGAAACGTTCCAACGACTATCAGCCAATGCCCGTGCTGCAGAGCGGCAGAGGGAGAGCGACAAAGAACGAGGGAGAGCCAACACCAGCACTCAACACTTGAGCAGAGGAACAGGTCGAGCAACTACTACTACCTGAAGATCGGCTGAGCGAAGACCGGATTCTGGCAGAATCGAGGTAGTGCGATCGTCGCTGCTGAGAGAAACAGTCTCAATCTTGACAACGTGACGAGCAGTTCTTGTTTCGAGTCGCGCCTCAAATACATACATACATATATTATTGTACGTTTCGGAATTTAGAAGCAGCTCGATCGATTTGAACCGTCGAAAGTAATCTCGTAGTCCCCCTATTCACACTCCGAGGAGATCTATACGAAATGTTGGCCCTGCCAAACATCGCCGATCTGCGCATGCAGCAGCAGATCGCTCACGAGATCTATCGCCACCAGATTATGCAACGTCTGCCTGGTAAGTGCAGCAAGCTCCCCGAATGATTCGCCGACGGCACTGGCTAACCCATTCGCTACCCTGCAGATCCCCTGTGCGGCCTTCTGCCTGCCTTTGCTGGGCACTTTGTGCCTCCGCCGCCCCCACAACCATCGCTGCCTGGAGTGGAGGCCAAGCTGGAGAACAACGAACTGTGGCAACAGTTCCACAACATCGGCACCGAGATGATTATCACAAAGTGTGGCAGGTTGGTACTATTTTACTGTTTGTTTCTTCACCTTATCTCCAAAAATTGTGACCGACTTTGTCGACTGTGTGGACTTGCCAGAGATTGCGATAAGCCTCCATCTTATCGTCGTGTCAACGTGTCGCTAACTTCCATTTTCTTCTCCTTTGCTTCTCCAACAGACGCATGTTCCCCTCGATGCGTGTCTCGCTGAGCGGCCTGGAAGAGGAGGCCAGCTATTGCGTTCTCCTGGAGATGGTGCCCATTGGCGACTGCCGCTACAAGTTCTCTGGCTCGCAGTGGGTACCCGCTGGAGGAGCCGAGCCCCAGAGCCCTCAGCGCATGTATCTGCATCCGGAGAGCCCGGCCACTGGGAAGCATTGGCAGTCGCAGGCTCTACTTTTTAGCAAAGTGAAGCTGACCAACAACACCCTGGACAACAATGGACACGTGAGTGGATTTGATTATTCTCAATCTGAATTGGTTGCTAATCAAAGCCTCGTTCTCCTACAGATTGTCCTGGCCAGCATGCACAAGTATCAGCCGCGTTTGCATGTCATACGCACCTCTGATCTTGGCCAGATTTCCTGGGCCCCGCAGCAGGCCTTCGTCTTCCCCGAGACGGAGTTCATAGCCGTGACCGCATATCAGGTGTGTACTTGAGAAACCGCTTTTCCATGTGAAAATCGATAACTAACTAATCCACTTTTGTTTATTTTTATGCTTATAGAACGATCGCATCACCAAGCTGAAAATCGACAACAATCCCTTCGCCAAGGGTTTCCGTGAGTCGGGCCAATCACGGTGCAAGCGCAAGCTGAACGATTCACCGCCTCCACAGCCGGCGACCACAGCAGGAGGAACCAATGTGGAGCACTCATCTTTAGCCAAGCGTCTGCGTTTGGCCGATAATCTGTCGATGCATCCACAACAGAATGCTGCGCAACTCCAGTCCGACCTTATGCAGCGTCATTATCTGCTGGATACACTGGAGGGCAATTTCTATCTGCCAGCGCCGCCACCGCCACCGCTGACATCCCATGCCATTGAGTATGCCAGACACATTGCCTGCTATCCAAGTTGGGCCTACACCCCGCCATCGCCAGCCTCCTCCTCCTCCACGTCGTCGTCCTCTTTCAGTGGCGAGTCGGCAGCCGAGGCGGACACAGACACCTTTGTGGATGTGGTAGGCACTAACACGACAACCACCACCACAACGGGCACGCATAAGTCTGCGGCTTCTGTAGCCGCCGATGCCGATGCCGCTGCCGCTGCCGCTGCCGATGCACAGCCAAAGCCCAAACGGAGCAGCTTCAGCATCTCGGACATATTAGGAACGAGCGTCTCCGTTTAGTCGCCGCCTGCACCCATTTCGGGAGCACATTGTACATTTAATTAGCGTTAGGTTGCCATCGTCATCGTCATCGTCATCGTAGTCTCTAAGTTGAATTGTGATATTTTGCAGTTAATTAGGATTTCCAGGTATTTGCCATCAGTATTTATCGTATTTATTATGCAATTTTAATTGTTCAAATGATTTCGTAATGGATTTATTGTCTGTGGCATTTTAATGCGGCATAAATAAAATACACACTATATTCCACATGGAAGTTGAAAGGAATCGCTTGGCGGTCACTTTTTGTGGGCTGCTGCATATGCGGGGGTCAATGAAGACACATCTCTGGACCTCCCTCCGACCTATCTCACCTGAGACCTGAGAGCCTGTGCACACATTTGAATAAATTCCTCAATAATTTCCCATGCCCCATCCTGTTCTTTCAATTCAGAAGTTTGTTGCATGCTTCCATTTGGCTGTCTGCGGAGCCGTACATAATTCTGTCTCATGCAAGCCATTAAAACCTGTTCCAACATCGCCAGTCGCCAGACGCCAGCTCCTTGCTCCGCCCTCTGCCCCCGAAATCTCAATCCAAAAAAATCCAAGAGCCGCTCTCCTGGACACCAACACAGCAAGAGCAACAGCTATAGAAACAGCCACAGAAACAGCAAGAGCACTACAACAACATGGACATGGCTTATCAGCAGATCACAGCGAGCCGCATCTTAAACGCTGGCGCCAGCGCCAAGTTAAATGCGCTGATTGAACGCCACGATCGCCAGCAATCCTGGCCAGCAGTCGCTGCCACAGCCACAGCCACAGCCACAGCCACAGAACCAGGTTTGGTCCCCCCGGTCCCCCCGGTCCCCTGAGTCCCGTGTAATTGATGTTTTCACATTGTAGTTGTTAGCAACTGTGGCCATTTACATGTGCAATTGTCCGGGTGTCCCTCACACATCTCCATGTTATCAAATGGCCAACGGAAATGAGGCGGTTGCTTTGATGTTGCAGCTACCAGATGCAAGTGTTGGCCGCCAGAGAGACAGAGCCAAAGCCTGAGCCAGATCCAGAGCCCTAGCTCTGGCCGGCGATGATTGGCCAAATAACCAATCTTCGACGGTGGCATTTCATTTCAATTCGCGTTAAGAAGCAATTGTTAAGAGCGCTCCATTGCCATGATCTGCGGGCCAGGATGCTCGTGAGACCCACACACGTAGCAGCAACCTGTTTTCGGTGCCTCAGTGCTCAGTGGGGCCAACTCAAACATCTGTTGGGGGCTGCAGGCCATTCATGTTGCCGCTGGAAGTGTTTATGGGCTCCACATTAGCCACACCGCATATTCATGTTAAACGTCGCCAAAAGACTAACGACAACGGTTGGCCCATTGTGTTGTTGCTGCTGGTGCGGGCTTTTGCTGAAATTTATTGAATTCTCATTTGGGGGGATCGTCTGGCAGGGCAAAAGAAGAGTCAAAGCCAAAGCAAAGACCAATACGAGAGAGTAGTGTAGTCCATGCTGGAGCTGGCGGTGAGGCAAACGTTCGCATGTCAAAGTCAAATGAGCACCGACCCGAGCTCGGAGATCTTTCAGGCCAGATAAGCCAACTTTTTTGTCCCATGCTCCATGCCCCATGACCGGTTGCTGTTGCTTTTGTTGTGTGTGTGTGTGTTCTGTGGCTGCTCTCTTTCGGGCATGTGTAAGTTCCTTGGAAATTAATGTTGTGGCGGCCAAAATCAAAGTCACGGGCAACATTTTTCGCTGGCGACAATTTTATCGGCAGCACAATGAAATCATTTCCAGTCCCCATTCCCATTCCCTGAGCTACGCTGGCGATATTATGTCTTCGGCGCCATCTGACAGTCGCTGATGCTTTGGGGGCTTTAATTTTTCTGCTGGGTCTTTCAGCCTTTATTGAAAATGAGAAGTTACAAATATTTATGTATGTATGTACTTGTTGTACTAATAAATGACATCCCCAGTACGAACGCCTCGGCGAATGGCGCAGTCATTCATTACTCGTTAGGCGCTTAGATCATAGCCAGCAGGAAGGACAAGCGGCTCCATCAGACCATCCAGCAACGGCGATTCCTTTGGACGTGGCTGTAGTGGCATATTTTTTAAAGGTGATACATATTAAATATTAAAAATATTAAAAATTTGAATTGAAATTAGATTCTCGTGGTTTCGTGCAATTAAAATGGCAAAGCAAAACATAACGCTGCTGCATATTGCACTCAATAGAATTGTAAACAATACTTGAGGGAATCCTTAAGGGGATGCCTACTTGACGACGGCCATTGTGCATTGTTCGGTTGTAATTGTTCCCTTCCCCCAATGGCAATGCGTACGAGTTTATTCAAACTGATCCTCAGATTTGCATAGATCTTGTGGACATATGGACTGTGGAATGGTAAAATAGAGTACTATAGTTGGCCTGCTTATGTGGGTGATTTTCATTATCCTCTAATTGTTTGTGCCATTGTTCACGCGATAGGTTTGAGAAATTACACGCTTTGTTAATTGTACCATCCCCGAAGAGACGTCCCATAGCCCATAGCCCATAGCCCATAGCCCATAACCCAAAGCCCATAACCCATAACCAGATCCCAGCCCACATGTGAGCCCATTTGCATAAACTGCTCGCTCGTCCTTTGTCCTTTGTCCTTCCCTTTCTTTCTTTTATTTTCGTTTCGTTTCGTTTCGTTTCCCTTCCATTTCTTTTTCCCTGGTGGGTTTGTTCTGCTCTAGTTTAAAACCCTGGCTTAGGCGAAAAACACTTGAGTTCGGTCTCAGCCTGGCTGGTTCGTTGGTCCGTTGGTCCGTTGGTCCGTTTGTCCGTTGGTCAGTGCCTGTACATCCGCTCTCATCCGTTTTATGGCTTGGCCCCGGCGACACAGAAACCTTTCTTTGCCACGCTTTGTTGCATTCTCCTCCCGACCAATATATTTGCATGGCCAACAATAAGAACTCAAGTACCGATGCATTGTTCCCTGTCCCGTCCTGCGTTTGCCTAACGCCGGGCGCAGGCTCAAGCTTGGCCCACAGACCCATGAGGAGGGACTGAACTGCCGCTCGCTGCACTTGGTTTGGATTTGTGCTTCCTTCCTTCCTCCTTCCCCTAAATCCCTTAAATTAATCAACCAGCACAGGTCTCTATCTTTCCGTTTGCCTGACGATTGTCTCAGGTCTCAATTTGAAGTGGCAGCCACGCGTGCGCTGTGTAAACGCTTTTCCAACTCATTAGCACCACAGATCCACTCCTCCCTCTCCCTCTCCATCTCCATCTCCTTCTCCACTGGCACTGGCACCAGCACAGGCACCAGAGAGAACTAATTAACTTTCGTATAGGCAACAACTTCACCCCGTTTTCGGGGCCCCCCCAATTCTGTTTACCCAACATAAATGTGCTGCTCGACAAAGTGTATCTAATTTCATAACATAACAAAAAGAGGCAGCAGCAGCAGCAGCAGCAGGGGCAGCAACAAATGTGGCAGCGTAAAAAGCAACAGCCATAATGCATTAATTATCCAGAGACCTGCGACATCTGCCAGGGTTGGATCGGATGGGATGCGATGGGATGGGATGGCATGGGGGGACAGCCATTTAATGAGGCATTCAATGCTCTTACAACCTTGCGCCTGTCAACACACATACGTATGTATGTACACACAGGGGCACACACGGCCGACATCTGTCACCCGTTCGGTCGCTCCGTCACTCTGTCGCTCCCTCGCTCCGTCCATCGTCTATAAAACCGCACCCGTCTCCCCAAAGGAACAGACTTCCCAAAACGGGGACAAGCAGAAAGACAACAAACAGAACAGCAACAATTTCAAATCGATTTTGTGGTAAATTGATTCGGTTATGTTTCTTTTTTCAATGGCTGGGCGGGCGGAGACAGTGACTGAGATGGAGACGAGGACGAGGATGAGGACGGAGGCAACTGCGTCTGCACACGCCTCCATGGCATCCCTCTCCAGTCAGGGCGCATCGTCGAGACGTGGGTGGTGACGCATGTCATCGTAAACTTCATCATTGGCTCTGTTCTGGACGGAGATCTGCGGGCAGCAGCAGCAGCAGCAGCAGCAGCAACCATACACTAGCAACCGGCAGCTTACATAACAAATGGTCTTGTATTGTAGTATTTTTTTTGGCTTCGTCTCAGTCTCTGCCCATTTCATAAATATGTAGTTCCGAAACGCTATGGGTCTCTGGGGTAGAATCAGAGAGAGCGAGCGAGAGCTAGAGAGGGCTGCAACCGAATTTCATGCCTTGTCGAGCTATTTAATTGCAAACAAATTATGTTCTGTCCAGGCACATCCGAGCCAGTACCAGTCCCAGTCCCAGTCGCATCCCATCTCTTCTGTGTGGCTAATGGATGCGGAGGCTGCGACTGTTCTTCGGCTGATGATGTTGTTGAAATTCGAACGTTTATCTTGTTAATTGGTTGGGATTAATGTCTAGCGGAAGTTGTGATTGCAACTCTAGAGACGCAGCACGCTGCATGCAGCATCCCTAGATGGGATGTAACATGTTCATTTACCTACAGCGGAGTGTGGGCGTAGAGGCTTTGAAGGCTCGAGCCAGCAGGGAGATTTACCTAATGCCAATTTACCTAAAGATCCCGATCGATTAGAATTTCCAAATGATTTAAAATGCATTTTCGAGTATTTTTCTTAAAGTAAGTAAGTACGTAAGTACGTAAGTACGCAAGGAAGTAAAGCAGTAGTAACTTTATTTTGATAAAAAAAAGTAAAATTAAAAAAAAATTTAACTTATGATCTAATCAGGCAAGGATAATATTATAATTAGTAGCAGGGATCTCATGAGGCATCCTTCTCTAGTGGCCGCCCAAAATGGCGGATATGCTAAAGCCCTTGCTCCTGGTGGAGGGTTCCGGAGGCTGCTCTACTGGCTGTTGCTGCTGCTGCTCCTGCTGCTGCTGCAACGGCGTTGCTGTCGTCTCGCTCCCCACATCCAGTTCCAGGTCATCCGCCCCAGACTCATCCGATGTCGGCTCCCCACCGGAAATGTCCTGCGGCAGTGGCAGCACAGGAAGTGGGGGAAGAGCAGCTTGCAAAATGGAGGCTGGCGGATACACCGGCATCGCGCCATTGTAGTCGTGGGGACTGCGTCCGAAGTACGTGCAGGCCAGGTCCACCAGCGAGGGTCGCAGAAGGGTCTGGAAGTGCTGCATGAAGACGCTGCGATGTTGCCCCAGGCCTGGGGGCGGCGATCCCAGGCCCATGGAGATGGCGCCAGCCACAGACATTGGCACAGGCTCTGGGCCGCCGACGCCGACGCCACCACTACCGCCGCCGTCCAGCGATGAGGATAAGGAGCAGGCGGAACCATTTGATCTCAGTCGCTTAATTTGCGGCCCATCCGATCCGAGATCGCGGCTGTTGTTGTCCGCTGTAGTTTTTGTTTCGCTGGCTTTTGTTGGTGACATGTCAAGCGATTGGGATTGGGACTGGGATTGAGACTGTGGATGTGCTTGTGTCTGTGGCTGTGACAGCGACAGCGACAGCGACTGATCTTGATCTTCACCGGTTGGCGATGAAGACATCTTGCGTTTGCAGCGCGATTGTCCCGTTTCGCGGAAGCCCTTGGCAAACGGATTGTTGTCGATCTTCAGCTTGGTGATGCGATCGTTCTGTGAAAGGCAAAAGCAAAACGGAGAAACAGTTGGCGAGATTGCGTGAAATATGACGATTTCCAGCAGACAGCTATACATAATCTTAAGCAACAGTCTTGCAGATTGACAAAGGCAGAGATGAGATGAGGTGAGAGGCAGAGATGAGCCACTGGCGTTCAATAGCTGGCGTTAAGTAACAGGGCGACTTGACACTTGACACAAGAGCAGCTACAGGACCAGCACCAGCACCAGCGCCATCTCGTTTCTAGGCAATCTGGAGTGGCCCTCCTCGTGACTTGACAACTTTGTGACGATGCTGAGAAGGAGGACGAGGATGAGAAGGAAGACGATCTTGGCGAGGTGATCACGCTAATTAGACGCAGACTGACGACTGGCGTCGCCTGTCAATGGGTCCAGACCTAGACAAAAACACAGCATGGCTCAAATTTACAAGGATGTGGCTATCCAACTTCCTAAAACAACAATCTGACTCGACTCTAGAGCTGACTTCTTGCCTGCCCATCTAACCCTAGCCCCAGACGAGGACGCAGGACGTAGGACGAAGGGCGTTCCATGCTAATTTGAGACGTTGACCATGTTACCCATGGCGTGAGCGATCGCTGGTCGTTTGCCGAAAATTAACCAATTAGTGTGTGGTGCAGTCAGTGCTCAATGTATTGGCAAGAAACAGAAACCCATAGGGAGAGTGAATGGGGATTGGGAACTTGGGAACTTGGCAACTTACCTGATACGCTGTCACGGCCACAAACTCGGTCTCGGCAAACACAAAGGCCTGCTGTGGGGCCCAGGGAATCTGCGCCAGATCAGCGGTGCGTATGACATGCAGACGCGGCTGATACTTGTGCATGCTGGCCAGGACAATCTGTAGGAGAGCAGAACAGAACGGGATGGTAGGGGTACGGGGATGGTAGGGGTACGGGGATGGTAGGGGTACGGGGATGGTAGGGGATTCATTAGTAACCGGAGAAGTCTTCAAAGCGCATATCACTTACATGCCCGCTGTTGTCCAGGGTATTGTTGGTCAGCTTCACCTTGTTGAAGAGAATGGGCTGGGCCTGCCAGTGGGCGCCTGTGGCCGGGCTGTCCGGATGCAGATACATGCGCTGGGGACTCTGCGGCTCGGCTCCTCCAGCCGGTACCCACTGGGAGCCGGAAAACTTGTAGCGGGCATCGCCGATGGGAACCATCTCAAGTAGGACGCAATAGTTGGTCTCATCCTCCAAGCCGGAGACGCTCAATCTCATGGAGGGGAACATGCGTCTGAAATATCCAGGAAAATTGAAACCCATGTTTATTGAACAAACTCAAAGAGAGCCCGGTCCCTGTCCCTGTCCCTTTCCCTATTCCGAAAAGTGCGTGGGCGTTACAATATTTAATTGTGAGTTTTTCCATTCCATGCGCCATGTAATTAGCCCAAACCAAATAGAGAGCGGGAGAGGGATCCGCTTCTTCGCGGTCTGGTTTGCCCTGTGCTAACAAGGATCCGATCCGATCCGATCCGATCCCATCCGATGCCTCTGCCACAGGCACAGCAGGTGGTCACGGCTCTTGGCGCCAGTTCAAAAAAAAAAATAAATAAAAATAAAGAAAGATGCAGAAGAAACTGTTTGTCCGATGCTCATATCTGCGATATTCTGGCTGCCTAGAGAGCTGTTTCGTGTTTTTGGCAATGATTTTTGTATTTTTTTCGGACCGATGATTAATTAATTGAACTCGACTGCGCTTTGCTTTGCTTGGCTTACATTTATTTTTAATGCTGGCTCCCTTTCTGTTTCTGTTTCAGTTTCTGGTTTGTTTGTCTCTCGAATTCCATTAGACCACAAAGAGCCCAGAATATTTCGACATTCGTGCGGTTTAGAATTTCATTTTCAATTTGGCTCTGCTCGGCCTACGATCTCTGCTTGGGTTTCTGGGTCTGGTCTGCTCTGGTCTGTGTTTTTGGCAACTGTCCGAGCTGTCCGAGCTGTCCGGTGAATTCTTTTGGACAAACGATTTGTTAAGATCGATATCTTTGGCGCGTCTGCGCATAATTAGCAGGCGGAGAAGCGGAGCGAGATGGAAGATTTGAGTGAGGGGCATGCTGAACATTTGACGGAATTCGGTTTAGCGCTTGTGCAGGTGCAGGGACAAAACTGAAGGTATGTGGAATCGGGACTCTACTTTGGAAGTCTCACTTGAAGGATGAACCCGTTGGTTACCCTATAATTCTCTAAGAGATGTTCCATCTGCCGCATTTACCCATACACACTCTGCGTAAAAGCATCGTGACGAAGTCATTTCATTTCCTCTCTATCGTACGTAAAACGATACGCTTTGTTCTATCTAAGTTTAATGGCCGTCTGCGCTTTTACCACCCAAACAGATCGAATGGTTCAAGTGGCAAGAGAGGCCAAGACAAGCAACTAATTAGTTTTTATGAGCGCCACTTGGCATAGGCCTAGTCTAGGCCGAGCATGGGATTCGAATTTGGATTCGGATTCGGACTCGGATTCGGATTGGGTACTGGGCCACTGGGCACTGGGCACTGGGCAGACGGTGGCACTCTGGCGCCTAGTCATTAAAAATTCAAATCGATTGCATGAAGGAGGAGATGCGAGAGCGAGAGCGAGAGCTCCGTTGAAGATTCGGGGACGGGACTGCATTTCACATAAAACATTTTTGATGAGCATAAAAAGTATTTAATACGCAGACTTTATGAATAATTCATGGCATATATGTATGTATACTAAAGCAAGGGAGGGAGTGAAAAGAGTTTGGAAAGAGTTTTGGCTAGTGAGCGAGCATTCGAGAACTCTTTGGTGGAACCCAAAAGTTTATGTTAATGTTTTGGGACCCCTTTCGATCGGTCATCATCATCATCATCCTCATCATCATCATCGTGGAGTCACAGTTGTGGTCTGGGGTCGGTCTGCTGCTGCTGCTTCTGCTGCTGCTTCTGCTGCTGCTTCTGCTGCTGCTGTTATCGCCAGTTGGGCATCTTCCCGAGAGGGCCAAGTGTGAAATTGCTCGTATCTGTCGACAAGCTGTGGTCATTGTCATTGCCGATGTCAAAACGGCGTGCGCTTGGCTCGCATATCCGACAGATACGTATTCCCAGATACAGATACATATACAGATGCAGATGCACGAATGCACGAAGCGGAGTAAAGCATAGGGACGGGAACCTGTACATATTTCGGGTAGAGCCTTTGCTCAGGTTGTCTGCAGACAGGCGCCACAATAAAAACGCTAAAAGCAACAAAGATGACGACAAAGTATCCTTGACGCAAAGATTTATGCCAGTCGAGCATGTCCGTCCGTCGAGTATGCGCTCCTGCTGTCCTGCCGTCCCACTGTCCGACTGTCCGACTGTCCGTATCCAAAAGGAACGCCGACGACCGACAGGACGTCCCACTGCTTTCAGCGTCCATAGACGGCCTATAATAAATTAAGATGACGCCACTTTACGCACATTCGAACAAGTGGCGGACACTTTTAGGTAGTCGTCCTCCAAGTCGTGCATCTAGATACACGATCAAATATCTCAAGGCGATTGCGCTATGGCTTTGATTCTCGATACCCGATGCTAGATGCTCGTTGCTCGATGCCATTCCCCTCACCCCTCTCCCCTCTCCCCTCTCCTCTCTCTTCTCCCATTTTCCTATCTTCAATCTGGACACGCAAAGTGGCATTGGACTTGTACATTTTACGCCTCGTGCGATAGCCCAAAAAGTGCATTATGCAGCTCAGCTCAGCAGCAATCTGTACCTGCAATTTCACATCCTGCCAATGCATCCTTCCGCCTTGTTTGCCTGTGAAAACTGTTGTCGCGACACCGCTGTAAACAATTTGCAGGCGCCTGCATCTAATGAGCCTTTAACAGCAGCGCCGTCGACAACGGATGACGGCAATCAATCCGATGAAGACACGGCCGCCGCCGCCGCCGCCGCCGCCGCCGACAACATCCTCTCGAGTAGCCACCAGCTACTTTCCACTCGGTGGATGGTGCACGGGGCTCGGCATTTTTTGGTTCTTTAAGTGCCCCTTGGGCTTGGTCTTGGTCTTGGTTGGTTGTTTTTCTTTGCCCTGCGTTTTGGGTATTACTTTTCACGTTCATGCTAATGCATCGCCCGATCCCGATGTTTGTTTCCGATCTCTGCTGTATTCCATTGTAGCTCAATCTTGCCCTTCCCCATGTTTACGAGTATTTGAGAGTTGTGGATGCCACATTTGGGTTGCATTTGGGTTGCATTTGGGTTGCATTTGGGATCCCTTTGCATGTATGTACATACCTGCCGCTCTTGGTGATGATCATTTCGGTGCCAATTTGATGGAATTGCTTCCACAGATCGTCGTTCTGCAGTGTCATATCCACGCCGGGCAGTGTCACACGCGGTGGCATGATCACGTGGCGTGGCATGTGAATGGGCAGCATGGGGGGAAAGGGATCTGGAATGGTGGAAAAGTGAAGGTTGAATAAGATTAAGGGATCTTCTAGTTCTTCATTAAGAATCACAAGCCCTAAAAGAACACATGATAACTCCTTCTGAACGGATCGATTCCAGTTTAAACTTTGGCCACCTTAATGCCTCCAATTAAGGATATTACATGAGAGTTTCCCAAAATGTATCAGCGTAATTAAATACAAAGAAATATATGTACATACTTAAGGAGGAACGCCGATCCCGCTGTTTAACGATCGGCGGCAACAAGAAAAATGCATTTGATATCTAATTTCTGGGCCCCAAGATCAGCAGCCATCACTTTGCCACATTACTCAGCTTTATGATCAGCTAAATCGATCGGTGTGATCGCAGACTGATCGCCAAATGTTACGGCCATTAATGCCGGCTAATGATGCTTAACAGCTTTTGTGGCGGACTCAATGTAACGGGGCGGATGAGTGATATATGTGGAATATGTCTGGGATATGGGGACGCTGCTTACCTGGTATTCGCTGCATGATCTGCTGGCGATATATCTCGTGGGCTATGTGCTGCTGCATCCGCAGATCCACCAGCTCGTTCATGGTGATCATGGTGGTGGGTTGTGGTGGCTATAGTATCTCTAAATATACTATAGTATATATTAACACTTGATGGATCTTCTGTTGTTTAGCTTTTGTCACTTTTGGCACAATGGTTTCACAGTCAAAAAATACAAAAAAATATAAAGTACACTGACATATGACAACATTAGACAGAGAGTCTGTTTTTAGTCTGGCGGTGGTCTTGTTTTTACTATTATTATTATTTGGATTGCACGAGACGTCTCTGATTAGCGTTCAAATTTGTGCAAATCACCAGCAATCACAACAGTCTGAGGTCTGAGGTCTGAGGTGCGCGTGGGTGTTAATTTGATTTGGCGATGGTGTCAAAGCAGCCATCGAGCAGAGCAGCCGCCAAATGAGTTGCCAAAAGTGGGTTATACGAGTACGAGTACGAGTACGAGTACGAGTACGAAATGGTGGAGCCGTATTATATATACTAGATATACGAGATTTATGGATTTGGTTTTGGTTTTGGTTTTGCCGACGGTCGTGTCTTGCGCTCGCCAAGTTCGCATTTCAAATGAACAAGTTCCATTTGCTTGGAGGATCGAGCTGGAAACGAGCTTGACTCGTTTTGAGCCATTGATCGACATAACCATTACCATTACCTGCTCGAAGTCGCAGTCGAAGTCGAAGTCTGGCTCTGTCTCTGTCTTCGATTTACTCTGCTCTGCGCCAAGAGCCCCTGCTTCCATTGGCTGTCTTTCAGATTTCGTCTAGATAGCTATCCCGCTCTGTGTTGGCACCTCCATTTTGAACAATTGTCTCGCTCTTCCAGACCAAGTAGCTCCGCCCTCGAATGTTGAATGTTGAATGTTGAATACTGTCTCTGTTCGTCCCTCTCTAATTGTGGCTAATTCTGAAGTGCGAAGTTGCACAGTCAGCGGAGGAGGCAAGAGCAATATGTTGCTCGTCTGTTTTTTTGGCTGTGTCTGCTTCCCTCCCTCTCTCTCTGTCTCTCTGTCTCTTTGTCTCTTTGTCTCTCTTTCTCTGTCCCTCTGCCTCTTCTCGATCATGTGTTGCCTTTTTAATTATGATCATCATGATTGAAATTGTTTTTCTCTTTCTGTTTCTGCTTTTTGGCATCATTTTTGTTGTTGTTATGCTTTGACCATTTGTAGCCCGCTGCCATCATGGTGGTCTGGTCCTCTTGTCGAGCCCGAGCTCAAGCCGTGGAGTGTACATATATATATATGTATGTATGTATGTATGTGTGTTATGTATGCACGTATGTGTGTGTTTGTCGTTTTGCTGTTCATTTGTTTTATTTGGTTTTTTATTTCGGTTTTGACGCTGCGTCATTCCGGTATTGATATGGCAGCATATACCCATACCCCATACCCCTACCATATCCCATGGCTCGATATGGCGTCTCTCTGATGATTTTACTGCCGTTGCAGGTGGTACCTGGCATCGTACATACTCATGGATTGTCGATCTGACCTTTTAGAGATCTTGACAAAACATTTGTTCGAACTTCGAAGCGACGGAAGCGCGTGTCGCTACGCTACGGAATATGCTGCTCTGTTGCTTAATTACAAATTTGAAACTTATTAAAACTAATAACTAATTTAATTGAACTTTGACTGAGAGATCAAGCACACGCCATGTACATATGTGGGGAAGCGAATAAGAAACGTGCTCCCACGTACCGGGTCTCGTGTTTGTCCCTCTCGATGGGCAAACACTGCCCCTGCCACTTCCGCCGTAAGACTTTGG
This sequence comes from Drosophila lowei, assembly GCA_008121275.1. Classification (NCBI taxonomy): domain Eukaryota; kingdom Metazoa; phylum Arthropoda; class Insecta; order Diptera; family Drosophilidae; genus Drosophila; species Drosophila lowei. The sequence goes on from CM017781.1 coordinate 451,619, forward strand.
CGATCAAACAAGAAGGAGGCTCTTATCTGCTATGGCATCACTGCTAAATTCCTGAGGCTCAGGCAGTTATCCAAGCTAATTTACACAGCACTTTCCCGGCCTGACACATTTAACATCCAACGCATTATTTCCATAGCCATAGCCACAGCCACAGCCAGAGCCAAAGCCACTGGCGATAAGAGAGTGAAATTAATTTACTATTAGCAGAATTTCGTTCTGGCCAAGCCATGTGTTTGCTTGCTCTCCTCTCTCCTCTCTCCTCTCTCCACTCTCCTCTCTCCATTCTCCACTACGTTTTCACATTTGGTCGCGCACATTTCCGGTTTGGGTTTGCGTTTGGGTTTGGGTTTGGGCTTGATTCGGTTTCGGGTTGGTTCTTCCAACAATTAGACATCGATCCTGCAGGGTCTCTGCACATAGCTGTGCAATTTGTCAGCACCTATCTAATTGGTGCTGCCCCTGCGCCTGCTGTTTGACTAATGCATTTCGGTTAACTTCCGTTCAGTTCCGGATAAATGGGCCAACAGGTAGCTAGGAGACAGAAGATAAAAGCCAGAAGCCAGACAGACGCAATCCAGTTGAATCCGCTTGAATCAGCATAGAGGAAGGATATCTGGCGGCTATCAGTGTGGAGGAAAGGTGGAGGCAAAAAGCGATTAGAAATCGAATCGAATCTCTTCTGTTTTCTGGAATAGCTTCTATCAGCCAAACATTCCTGTCGTCACAAGGCAATCAATGAACAGAGAAACATAACTAAATAGGAGAACCTTTACTTAAATGCACCTGAACTTAACGGAACAGCCTTGAACTGCGTCGCCAGTTGTGAAGTGCACCTTGGTGTCGTCTGTCTTTCCACCCCGTTGCGAAATGAGTTAAGATCTTCGGATCGGAGTACTCGGGAAGCACGAGCCCTCTTTCTCACACGGCTGTTCAAATTAAAATTAGCATAAATCCACGTCTACCAAAGCAATGTAATTTTCCATGGAAAACATGCCTTACTGTGTGCCGCCATCTCATGTCAGCCAGCCCCAGCCAGCACTCATCTGCCATTGACGATCCGCAATTTATTGATTTAAACTTTTAGCTCACATTCAGAGCCGATCGTTCAGTCAGCCAGTCAGTCAGTCAGTCAGTCAGTCAGTCGTTCAGTTAGTCGTTCAGTTAGTCGTTCAGTTAGTCGTTCAGTCAGGTTGTTTGAGCAAGCCCTAGCGCCTCCAAAGACGACTATTAACGGGCTGGCACTTGAGGGGGATGTGTACGTGTACTCATGTGTAGTTCCATTGTTGCAACACGACGTCTGGCTGGGGCAATGCAAATCTACTTTTGTATGCAAATTAAGTGACTCAATCAACATGGAGGAAAAACAGCTAAATCATAGACACAGCCAGTAGCGGAGCGGAGTGGAGGGTCAACAACAGCAACTGACCCAAGAAGGAGGCATCATAATCATGTGTGTCCATGGCAGGCCACTTGACAGCTTTCGATGGTCCCCGACCCGACCCGACCAAAACCAAACCAGACATCAGACCCCAGAGCCCAGAGCCCAGAGCCCAGACCTACCCTTTAGACCCTCCAATAATTGAGAGGTGTTTAATCGTGTGTTTCGTTTTGGTTTTTCTGCACATTCATGGCCCCAAAAATGTAATCCTTTTCTTTCCTCCAGCTCCAGCTCCAGCTCAACTCAAATTCAAATTCCAGCTACAGCTACAGCTACAGCTACAGCTTCTATTCCACTCCATTGTCGATCGCTGTTTGCTCTCAAATTATCATAAGCAAATACGACACAAGATGCCAGACCAGACAGAGAGCCAGACCCGAACCGCTCCACTCTTCTACTCTTCCACTCCTTCCCTGTGGACTGACTGTGGACTGTTTCTACTTTACGCTTTTCAGAACCGACCCGACCTCAACATCTTCAAACTGAAGTGCTAAAGTTGCTGGCGACGCGACGCTCTGAGAGGCGCTTCTGTTGTGTTGTGTAGCCCCTTAAGTTATTACAATATTACTATATATTCAAATTTCAAGTGCTACTGGCTCTCCGTTCGGTTTGGGTCTGCTCTCCACATCTGAAGAATCTGCATATTTCCCGAAGTATAATATTTGTTTGCTTACCTTCGAAGCTCTCCTCTCATGGAGTTGGCACTTGGCGGAGATGCGTGTTAATGGCATGTGTAATAACAAGATCATGCATTCAAATCTGATTTTAAAAAAAATTGCCAAATAACTACATCCATCATTCAAGGCTTTAGCCGCTCTATAAAGATATCTTTGGGTTAGGCTAGTCAAAACAGAGGGCTTGGAGTCCAAACCAAATCTAGAGAAAAAAGTTCAATGGCCAAAACGTTGACATCAAATACAGTGGCAGAAGATTGCCGACAAAAGAAGAAAACTCCTAGTCCAGTAGTCGGAGATGAGATATACATAGTTACAATATATGCTCGCAGAGAGAAGAGACGAGACGAAACGAAACCATTTCGCCTGATAAAAAAATCCATTATGCGTAACAATTTGACGGCTTCTTTGGCTACCGCTACCTTATTTTCGAGGCGGCTTTCGCCTTTGATTGAGTGGCTACGATCTGGTCATAGCCGCGGGGTAATTGTTGTCGCTGGACCATAGACCATAGACCAGGGACCATTGACCATGGACCCTGGACCAGTAGCCAGATCAGGGATCGGCTCTGGCCTGAGTGCGCAATTACAATGGCTGTGATAAAGAAGCCACAGATAGAGGGAAAAAACGTACAGAGAGAAGGAGAGAGAGAGCGAGCGGAGCGGAGCGGAGCGGAGCTCTAGCGCGCTAACGTCAAAGAGGAAATGCCATAATCTCGTGACAACAACGGGCCTTCCTCTGCCTCTGCCTCTGTCTCCGACTCCACCTCCATTATCTAGCCAACCCATGGATACTCGACTCGTAGTGTTGGAAATTTGTTTGTTTGCTGGTCTATAGCGTCACGGAGCCAAATATAGTGCAAAGTCGCATAGAGTCGAGTCGGACTGTCTCTGATTCCATTTCTTATTTGAGCATCGCATTATTCCATGGATCTATCTTTGTACAATCTATCTTTGTATATGTATATGTATCTGTATCTGTATCTGTATCTGTTTCTGTATCTGTATCTGGTGTGTGTACTAATGGCACTAGTCATAGTTGACACTTTATGGTCTGCACTTGTTGTTAGCTCTGCTCTCGGATGATGATTGCTCTCTCGAATGGCGTCAAGACTTTCGCTTTAATGGTGGCAACGCTTCCACGAATCCTAATCAGAAATGATGCATTAGCTGCGACTTCATTTAAATAAGGAATTCTCTGCCGTCTAGGGCTGGAGTTATCTGGAAAAAAAGGGAATGTACAGCGGGTTAATTGGAATTAAAAAGTACGCTGGAATGAGAAGAAGATTGAGCTATTACCGAGTGGAATTTATATTAACAAAAGGGGGGAAAATCTCAAATACCATAGATACATACACATATGTACGTAGTATATGGACGTTTTCTCTAAAATATTGGGGGTACTCCTGGAACTTTTGGCGCCAAGTCTCCTCAAAAGTTTCCCATTAGCTTTCATTGTTTGGCGCTCAAAATGGTAATCTTCCAAGGGCTGGCAACCGAGTTACACGCGAGATACATGCCCATACTCCTCCCTCCGTACCACTGGGCCGAAGCTACCGCCACCACCCCCGCCCCCTGGGCGGACGTGGCAGACGACACGCACACACCCAACGGGGTCCCAAACAAATATGGCGCAATGTCAAACAAAAGGCACGGCCATTACCTAATGGCGGCAAAGCGAGAACAATTTATGCTACCTCTGCAATGGAGCACTACGTATAGTACCTGTTCTACCAGTGACTATTCCAGGCCAAGTGAGGCGTCAAAAGCTTAAATATTTACAGTCCCCAAGTCCTCAAAAGAAACAAACAACGAGCAAACGAGATTAGACCAAGCCACATTCAGAATCAGAATCCGAATCCGAATCAGAGACTCATCTAGAGGCAGCGAGATAAAGAGGGATACAGAGAGAGAGAGAGAGAGAGAGAGAGAGAGAGAGAGAGAGAGAGAGAGAGAGGGGGCAAAAAAGCATGAAAATATTTGTTAAAAGGCAAATAAATTGCGGAAGATAAAGATCTAGTTTTGATTAAAATTTAAGCTTTTTCACAACCTCGGCAGCTACCGAACTGAGTCTCGGGAGAAGATCAACAAAAGCGTCTAAAAACTGAAAGCGAATCAGGGCCCCTGAGCTGGGGAGGAGGAGAGATGGGGGTATGAAGGGGGATTGAAGGAAGAGCGGAAAAAGAAGAAATTAAAACTTGTCACATGGAGAATTTATGTTTGTTTTAAAAGAGAAAGAGAGATGGAGACAGAGATGGAAAATAATTAGAGTCTGGGAGTTCGTTATCATATTGCAGCGTGGACAGCATGTTGTTGCTGTATATGGCAAACAATACGGTACTTTTAACACCAGAAATCAGGGCCCCACAATCCTAAACAAAGGCCAAGACAGCACAGAAGCGACAGACGCGTAGCTGCCGTTCGAGCAGCTGGCCCAAAGTCGCATACCCATACCTAAACCCATACCCATACCCATGCCCGAGCTCTCTCAGATACACAGATACAAGATATCCAAGGTACGTATTGGACGGACGGTTGCCCCCATTTGCATATGAATGTGGTAATGATTACAAATTTCGCTCGTAAAAATGTTTAGCTCTTTTTTTGGGAGCATAATTAACTATGGATCCGATCCCAAAGCGATCCCAATGCGATCCGATCCGATCCGATTCAATCTGTTGAATGCGTTGCGGTTGCTGTTACTGTTGCGGCAATTTACTCGCTTGGGGATGACCGGCCGCTTGTATGTAACTGGCAGATACGATCTTGTATCTGGTTTAATAGATACACGGGGATATGCTGGATACGGGGACATGCATCGAATGTCAATGGACCTGATTTTCTCTGTTTCCCTGTATTGTGGGAAAGTGTTGAGCCGTTTACATTATATGGGGAATTTTATTGAATGAATCGGACCTTTCACAGTCAATTAATAGTGGCTAACAAGATCGATGCTGTTGTAGATAAGCCAACGAGCTGCATAATTAATAGATTTTAGTTGGTCGTGAGAATGCCAACACTCTGCCTCAGTGGCTGCCCACTAGCCACTCTCTTGCACTCTCTTCCACTCTCATCTCTCATTGTACCCAACAGTACCCAACAGTACCCAACAGAGTGGTTCTTTGGTATTTGAGGATCAAGGATCATTTGGGACAGCCGTTGTCGTTGGCCATCTTCCATACTTGTGTTTATTGTGGCGTGTTACCTTAATTTCTTGGCGCCATCATCGTCATCCCTTTCGCTCTCCACGAGTTTGTCTCCGGGTTCCCTGCCTCCTTTGCTGCGTCATAAAATTAAAACTCTTCGCTCCATCATTTTCGTGTGCGAGTGCAACATTTGACAGGTAAATGTCTGGGAAAAAACCTGACTGGCCGCCGCGCCCCTTGATTGAAGGAACACCAGAATAAATGCATCCCCTAACATATTAGATACTCATTCCAGCAACTAACTTTGGGAATACTGAATATACTTCGGATTTCAACTTTCTATGTATTTAAAAAGTTTTTAGTCATTCAAAGAACCGCGTTAAAATTACTATTTCATGCTCCCAAACTTCCATTTCTTATAGTAGGGTTTTCACTATTCGTTGTCTTTTAACCGAACATATTTTTATATACAAATTTGTTTTTTTATTATTAATTTTTCGTGGGCTTTGTTTCTCAGGTTCCTTTTGTGTTGCTAAGCAGTTGACCATAATTTTTGACAGATTTATTGGGCAATATTAATTTTTATATCAGAAATTGTTGGGGAAAAAGAGGTGTGTTCTATGGGGAGTTCTCGCTCACATTATCACCTATAGCTTCGGACCCGTCTGACCCAACCCGACACGTCTGCTGTAGGTAACCGTAGCGCAACCGTAAACCCTCCTCAAGGCATGTCCAAGAGAAGAGAAGAGAAGAGAAGAGAAGAGAAGAGAGGAGAAAAGAAGTCCAGATGGAGGGCCACTCTGCTGGTTGTTTGTCTGCCTTTGTCTGCTTTGGCTGCTGATTGAGGATGGTATGGATGGTTGCCCCGAACGTGTGAAAATGCATTTGCATATTCAATCAACGGCACAATAAATACGAGTATACCCCATGCTACATACGAATTCATACAGAGTCGTTAAACAAGATTTACATATGAAAATAACAAAATATTTAACAGCAGCCGCAGCGTCTCCAACACTCCACTCCACCTGCCTGCGCCAATCCGCTGTCCAAACTAAAATTGAAATTGTCAATAGGGTGAGCTTTGGCGACTCGACTCGATCCGACGACCCATAAATGTGAGCCACAGTCTCGGACACGGACACGGACAGACTCCAGACTCCAGACTCCCTAAGTTCCGACTCATGCCGGACGCTCACTTACTCGATCTGTTAATAGCGACGATGACGGGGCGATCAGCGATCAGCGATCTGCGCTGCTGAACGCTGGCTCATCCAGCAAAATATTTGCGTGGGCATTTTGGCTATTTTCAACCCGAATTTGTACTAAAATTAACAGCCATGGAACACAGCGATGGAAACGTTTCCGCCGTGTGGGGGCCCCAAGGAATTCCATTTCATTATGAGCCACAATGGGCGGGTGTGAGTGTTGGCTTATCGCGTCCCACCACTCCTCTCGACGACACGCGCTCAGCAGCTGCTGGCTTCTGGCTGCTGGCTTCTGGCTGCTAGCTTCTGGCGGGGAGAATGGCACTTTCCATTTCTAACCAGGAGCCAGCAGCCAGCAGCCAGCAGCCAGCAGTCGCAACAACGATAAGCGGAATCAGAGCTGCTGCAGCTGCAGCGGCAGTGGCAGTGGTAGTGGCAGGGGCGTTCTGGGAGAGTTATCAGCCGCGTGCCCCAAGGCCCGAAATCTAAATGCAAAACCATAAAACAAATTATGAGCGATACGCTAAATCAACCCGAATGCATTCAAATGGAAAAGTAATCTTGGGGCAGGCATTTGACTTAAATGAAAATGTTGGCACTGTCAGTCAAGTGCTTCGAGCTGTAGCCTCACACACACACACACACACACACACACGCACACCTATGCATGTCCAAACACACAGATACTCCCCACAAAAACCACGATTGCGGCACGCAAGTGAAAAATGTTGGCGCCAGGCGCCACTAAAACATCTTATGAATGAAGTAGACACATTTTTTCGAGTTTCTTGTGTTGCACATGCTTCTTCTGCCTTCTTTTACCCATCTCTCTTCCCCTCCCTTCATTTGTTTGCTTTCTGTGTGGCGTCTCTTAAGCGGAGTCTGGAGACCGGAATCGGGAGCCTCTCTCCCGATGGCTCCCAGTCACTTCTGCCTTTCATTATAATAATTTTCTCAGAAAGTTCTCGTATTTATAAAATTATTAAAATGGAATTAGGGAACTGTGTTCGGAAAGTGCTGGAAAGTATATTTTCTAATGGATCAATTGGTTGTACTTTCTACCTTTTGATCGATATTAACTAGAAATCTATAAGAATGTCCATAAAATTAGCTGTGGATACGAACAATATCGGGCTACTGTTGGAAAATCCCCTTGGATTCTACAGTACTACAGCACAGCTCCACAGCTACGCTACTGTATAGCTATAGCTGTATATTTTGTAGACTATCCATTTCCGATCTTCCATGGAACATGCACTTCTTTGGTTCATTAAGCAGCTCTCCCTTTATCAATCACACTTGTTGCGGGGCTTTCCACAGACATTTTCCATTCGGGTCGGTGGTACCTGTACCTGTAGCAGGGGCATGGACAGCGACAGCGACAGCGGCAGCGGCAGCTGATTAGTCCGATCGTGTTCCACATTAAATCCACGCACTAAAAGCATTAATCACCATTTTCACGCGACGCCCTGTCGCCGGGGCTGTTCGGCCCAACCCAATCCAACTCGTTAGTCCTCCCAGCCTGACGCGTTGCCGTGGCCTGCGGTGCAGTGGTGCAGTGGTGCCTTGGTGCGGTGTGCTTCCTGGAAAAGTCTGGTCATAGACAGAGCCAGGCGTAGAGCCACCGCCGCCGCGTGTTGACTAATGACGCGCATTTAGCAGCAATTAATGAATTTTATGAGCAGCTATAATTTTATGGCACATCAACTGGCCGATGGCTAGGAATTTCCAGCGAATTTCCCCGCTTAAGAGCCATTGAAGAGCTGCAGGACCTGCGGTTTTATTGTGCATCCTACCTGGAACGCCTTCGCCATCGCCCTAGCGGAGAGATTGCTCTCTCCCGGAGGCACCGGCGTTATGAGCACAATGCCTTGGTACTTGAGATTTTATGGTACCATCGTATGGGTATTATTCTGAGAGTGTTCCACAAAGCACTGAGAGTGTGTTCATATGCTAATCAAGTGCTCGGATCGGTTGTTCGATTGTTCTGTTGGCTGCTCGGCTTGGCTTTGCTTGGCTTGGCCCTTAGGCTTGAATAGGGCGTTTGTATGACAGCTAATGTCTCGCATAATAGAAATCACCTACTTAAAATCAAGTAAAAATTGTACAGACGCCGCCGAGGCTGAGCCACTTGAGATGTATCTGTATGTGTATCTCAGGAGTCCCAGATCCCACTCTTCGCTTCCCTTTCCATCGCATCGCATCCCATTCCCATTTCGCTGGTCCATGTAATCCTTGTATAATTGAAACAAAGTGCAATTTGTTTTTACAGTTTGTTGCAGCCCCGCAGATCCCATTTTCCTCCAGTTTTTGGGTTTGTTTTCATTTCCCTAAAGATACTCAATGTATGCACTTTTGTTTGTCACAAAGATTTGCTCAAAGGATTTACCCATTCTTTCAGTACAGTACAGGGAGAGAAGTGGTGGAGGAGGAGGAGGAGGAGGAGGAGGGAGTGGTACTGCTGCGGGGACATGTGCGTGCATCTTGCGGTTGGGTTTTTAGTTTATTTTTACTTATGCTTAAACAATTTTCGCTTAAATTGTTTGTGCCAAATGGGATTGGGCTTACCACAAGAGGCTTGGTTAAAGGATAACAATCATTTTGCCATTGTCGGGTTGGGTCGGGTTGGGTCGGGTCGTGCGAGCAGACGTATCTCTCCTGGTTCCCATTTGCGATGCGACATTCTGGGGACAATTGACGGAATGTTGTCGTCATCTGTTTGTCAATCTCTGTTTGGATGGGAGCCCTGCTAGATTTACTTAAGTGGCATGGCATTCTCATCTATCTTCTTCAGCTGGATCTGGATCTGGTTGATCTTTGTATGTATCTTTGTATCTTTGGGGAAGGATACACTCAATGGATCATTGAATGTTGGATAAGCATAAGAACAATTTAACATTTTGGGATCGCAAACAGAACTCAAGATGGTTTTAATTGTTGAGAAAACACAGGGAATGTTATGATTAAACTCTTATGGTAGAACTGTCACATTATCAAAATCAAGTCTTTTTAAGCGTTAGCTTTTTTCAAATTCCATTCCAGAGTCCAGCTTGAGTTTTCCCAGGGCGGCAATCACTTTTTACCTATGTACTCGTGTGTATATGATAATCACGCCCCGCAATGTTTTTAAGGGGAAGACAGACATACAGATATGCACATCTTTCGGCATACCACAAACGATTATCTGCATCGGCGCACACTCAACGAATCTGGGCAGCAGCAGCAGCAGCAGCATCCTCTCGGATGCCCTGTCCCCGTCCCCGTCCCTGTCCCCTGTCCTGTCTATTGGCCAGGGGCAGACAATGGAAGCGGTTAAAGTACAAAGCATCGCACTTTATTAACTACTTGAGATTAAGGCTGATAAAGAGATAATCCCAGTCGGTCGGCCCTCAGAACTCCAGCTATAACTCAAAGTGCAGGCCGGCCTCTCTCTCTACTCTCTACTCTCTACTCCTACACTTCTCCTGGGAAGTCACACAGAGAAATACAGAGAGATCGAAATACTTTCGGTAGCTGTGTCGGTGTAATAAGCATAACAATATCGCTGTCCGCCCAATTGACAAGCCAGGGCTCTGTGAGGGCCCTGTGTGTTATCTGGAGCGATTGGCTTGTAAAATGGATCACAGGTACGGTTGCGCTTGCGGATCGCTGAGGTGAGATCAATGGCAGCAACAGATATGGAACAGGCTTATCGCAACGCTCTCGCAGCGCATCATCGTCAGATACGGACACCGAAACAGGCCCAGATCCACACGTCACTGCACTTTCACCAGCCAGACATCTCGTCATCCAGTCATCCCGTCAGCTTCAGCATCAGCATCAGCATCAACATAGGTTCCTCGCTATCTAGGCGCAGCTGCCTTTGATCAGTGTAGCGTAATTTTAAGCCAAATTGGTCTGGCCTTTTGGTGCTGCCGGCCGGCCGGCCGGGCCGATCAAGGCCATGGAAGGTATCCAGCGGAGTGCCAATGTCAGGGGTCCTTTGGCGTTGGCCTGCCGCACTTCTTCAATGGCTTAGTGTGAAGATGTAACATCTCCTCGTCGGTCCATGGTCATGAACGTGGCTCTGCTGAGGGGGAGGGAGGTCTCTGTCTGCTCTTTTGAGGCGTGGAGCTACTGCTGTGAAATAGGATTTATGCGTAGTACCTTCTGGCCCTATTGTTTCTCTGTGGAACACATTTGCTTTACTTTTCTTTCCATAATTTGACATTGTTTTTTATGCGCGGTAGCTGGAGATGAAAGGTAATTGAATTTCTAAGAAGACCCGCAACGGAGGATTATCTACCCCCAAAAATGAAAATTGAATCCAAGCACGAAACTAATCGTTGGATACCACCTGGGGTCCAGTCTGGGGGTGTCCTCCAAATAAGGCATGACAACGCCTCAAGTGTTTATGCAAATGCATTTTAACACCTTCGGACACAAATATTTTCCAACTGCTGACAATCATATTGATAACTTTAATAAATACCCACAATCACAATCAGTAGCGGGCCCCGAGCTTGGGGACCCATTCCAGTTACATCCTCCCCTCCATTCTCCATTCTCCATTCTTCAACTCCAACTCCAACTCCATCGTCATTTCCAAGTCTATCTATATCTTTAGCTACTGCATAACAGTTGCTGCAACGTGAGGCGTAAATTAATTCTTTTGAAGTCGCTGCTAGTTCCATGAAAAAACCATGAACTCCCACCGCCCGTACCCGTTCCCCTAACCTGGCCCATGTCCAGCCACTGCAGCTAGGCAAACACTGGGTGCTTCAATGCGGTGGTGACTGGAGCTGGAGCTGAAGCTATTGGGGATTGGGGATTGAAGGGGGGGGCTAACAAAGTGTTGAATCCGTTGCTCCCGCTGCTGTTTGCTTGTTTGCAACTCGGACGACGTCGTGGCTCATTATGCGATCGCGTTAACCTGTGAAATTTATTGTTTGCCCAGTAATAATATTATATACATGCTGGGGTACGGGATCCGGTATACGGGATACGGGATGGAGAAAAGCTTCAACGTTGCAGGTTGCACGTTGCTCGTTGCTTGTTGCTTGTTGCTAGAGTGGGTATAGGGGTATGGGGTATTGGGTCTCTCTCTAATCCCAGACTATTGACAAGAACTCAATACCAGTAGTTGAGTTGGCAGTTGCCATTGGCATTTATGAATTATGGAAAACGAAGCCAGAGGAGCTCCAGCTCCAGCTCCACCTCCAGCTTCAGCTCCAGCTCCAGCTCCATCTCTAACTCTTTCGACTCCTCTTCGGGCGAACAAATGTTTTATTAATGAAACGATGCCTACACAGTGTGGCCTGCGCTCGTTGGGGGCAGACAGTCGCATTCGTTTCTAAGCGAGACAAATTACCACATTTCAACACATACTCAAAACTGGCGCTGAGAACGCCCTGCCCCCCAGTGGATGTACTCGCAAGCGGATGGGTGCCTGAGTGCCGGTGCCGTGCCGTGCTTCATCTCTCTACCAGCCAAGTGGCCCTTTTGGCGCCCATTGCAATTGTGCCCTTGTGGTCATTAATAAAAATGTTGCTTTCTATGCCTTTGTGCTGTTTCTTGGCCAACCTCCACGAGACAAGAAGAAAAACCAACAAATGGACGGGCGGTCCGTTTGGACAGTTTGGAGTTGGAGCTGCAGCTGGCACTGTGGCTGGGGCTGAGTTTTTGGTTCTTACAATCCGCCAGCCCTTACTTTGGGTCAAATAAGCCAAGTCAGAGACGTGAGCATGAATCAACCTGTCAAAAGTCTCGTTAACGCCAACAGCAGAGCAAAAGATATTCTTCTCTCCCCCTCCTTCGCCGTGGGTCTGGGTAGCTGCACCGTTTTGATCGGCTATAACGAACTGGCTGTGAGCTATAGAGAGAGCTTTGAGTAGGGATTCCACCATAAGCCCCAGAGTAACTTTTCTTCAATTCAGAGTACCAGATCCCCTACAACTTAAATAACACACGCAAGATCATAAGATGATGTGCACTACGGACTCTGGAGGGGAACCCTGAGGGGCTGCCAAAACCACTGTGCGGCCAAACAAGGTCCAACATCCAACCAGAGGAGAGGGGAAATTTCATTAAATGCCACATTTGGGCAGCCCAAAAACTGGCGCCAGGCCTGTCCATACATACTCATATAGTCTGGAGTCAACTGCAGCAAGGGAAACGGGGCAGGGCACGAACAAATAAGCAGAAATTTCTACATGTTGTGAGCAAATTTGGCTGGAATGCTGGAACGGTGCGGATGAAGGGGGGAAAATGAAGTGCGCCGGTGTGCTGCTAAACGATCTTGCCACCGCCCGTCCACACCATGCCACACACACAAGCCCACGCCATCGGAGGAAGAGAAGAAAAAGGGCACTGGAGGCACGCACGAACTCCGAACTTGGGGCAGAACCAGCTTGTTAGTCCGAGATTTGGGGCCAGAGAGGAAGGGACGGTGACGGTACAGACGGAACCCAACCTGGCCCTTCACTGGTCGACTGGCGGCCGACTGGCGCTAACGTTGTCTGGCTCTGGCTCTGGCTCTGGCTCTGCTTTTAGCTTTTGGCTTTGGCGCTTGGGCTTGGGTCTGGATGGGGCCCAGAGGCCCCACCGAATTCAGAGGTGCAAATACGTTCAGGCCAGTCTCCAAGTTGTGCTGGAAAGTGATCATTCATGGGCCACCGCCACAGCCACAGCCATAGTTGCAGCTACAGTCACCGTCATTGCTGTTATGCCCCTCGTTTGCCTGGCTGCCTGGCTGCCTGATGATGACTTTCGGGTTTCTGTGGCTGTTGTTGTTGTTGTGGTTGTGGTTGTGGTTGTGGCTGTGGTTGTGTCTGTGTCTGCCTCTGGTCGTCGTCGTCGCCATCGTTGAAAAGGAAATGAAATATTTGTCTGGTCTAAAAGTTATCATTTTATTAAAAAGCGGAGGCAATCAACGCATTCACATATTAAAACCGATTTTCAGCTCGACTTGTGGGATCTTAAAACAACAGCAAAGGCAACACGTTCAGTTTATAGGTCGTGCCCGTGAACGGAGGTAGGGTGAGTCACATCGGGACATGGCTCGATCGGGAGACAGGGGCGTGCCTGAAGACGTCGCGCCAGTTGCCGGTCGTCGCCAGACCAGACCCGCTTCCAGTCTCGATCCCAGTCCCAGTCCCCGTTCCAGTTCCAGTCCCATCAACTGACCAACAGCAGTGTGCAGTGTGCAGTGTTCAGTGTCTCCTCAATTATCGGTGAAGGGTTCTGTTATGCGACTGTTTGAATAGGCAGAGATTCACTCTGCTAGTGTGGAGGGCGTGGATGGGTGTTACTGGGAGATTTTCATATGGTTTGGTTACAAATGGATTTGTCTAGTTAGAGGGTTGACTAATGTGCTGCCACCGACAAGGAGTTATGCACTCACTCGGACTGCACTCATGTTTCGCTGGTTGCAGGTTCGGTGGGTGTTCGGGTAGTCATGTTAATTGACAAAATACGGCAAGAGTTGGAGTTAGAGTGCCGTTTTTGTATGTGAAAAGTGGTGTGAGATGTCTCGCGTTAGCCATGGATATGGATATCCATGTGGCTGGGAAATATGAACTGCAGCGGATGAGGATGAGGATAGGGCTGCTGTCAGCATTCATAACTCAATCAGCCATCAGGCCATAAACCAAACCAGCGTCTATTCTCTTATCTAGCCTCAGGCGTACGCCCTGTCCCAGTCCCATCACAGGTTAATAATCTCCCAATATAAATGTTTAAATTAATTAATGTTTACTATCGCAGACGTTTAAGTCAAAGACTAAGGACTGCCACACTGGCACACGGGACCCACCACACTGCTGGCCGTATAATCGAGAAAAGCAAACATTGAAATCCAATTAAATGCTGACTATTAAAGAGCCAGCATGATGTTGCCTCAAATTCATTTTTAATTGCTTATTTCATAAAAGAGAAAGATGCAGCAGCATCAGCATCAGCATGCAACAGGTTCTCAGCTAGACAGAGGTGCTATTATCATATTAACGCTTCGCCAAGACATTCAAATCGAACCCTTCTAATGGTCGGGCCCACGTTCTCATCTACGCACTCATCCACCATCTCCCCATCTCACAACCCATACCAGGCGAGTGCATCGTAAAGAGCTGAAACTGAAACAGAACCCCAGATCACAGTAACAGCAACAGCAACAGCAACAGCAACAGCATCAGCATCAGCTTCGGAATCAGAATCAGAATCACAGAATTTTTGATTGATGTCCTTGGCCGTCAAACGCTCGCCTAAACGGCTGCAATAAAAAAATTTACCACGTTAGGCCCCAGCGGGCGGTACCCTGGCGCCAGTGATATATTTCACCCTTTTCCAGCGATCTCATCGGACAACCAGCGGCGGGGAACAGCGTGGGTCGTGGTCAGCCTGAGAATCTTCGTTGGGACCTGGACGGAGGCGACGGCGACGGCGACATTCGTTGGACTGGACAATGCGGACGGACGGCGGACGGCGGACAGGCACAGGGACAGGGACAGCCCAACACAAAAAGGTGGAAATGTTAAAATTTAATTATGGGTTCGGATTCGGGCTCAGAATCGGAATCGGCTTGGGGTTGGGGTAGAGGATCCATCCATCCATACATATGTACATACATATATCATTGCAATAAAACGCACGACTGGCCGGAGTGTAGAAAAGTCAACAAAAATTTGTTTTTAATTTACAATTTAATATGCGTTTTAAAAAATTGGACTCAATGACGAGACATAAATATTTATGAAGGCTCTCTGGACCAGAAAAATACGAAGATCGCCAGAATGGTATCTCCCTCTCTCTGCGGCAGTGCGCTACAGATTTATGGTTGGATGGCTAAGGATATCAGGTGTGAGAAGTCTGGAAATGATCTGGCAAGAGATAAGTAATTATAAAACCATAAATCGAACATCGCAAGGATGGAACATACATATATATGTATGTATATACATAAATAAGAGTGATATCGGGAGGGATCTTACTTTGTACCCCATAAAGGGTACTGATAACCTATGGACAAGCTCCATCGCCTTGCTGATATGCTCCGCTCCACTTTCTGCAATCCCCTAACAACTTGCGGACACATTCTTGAAGAATTTGTCAAAGGCAACTTGTGACTCAAATATGCCACACACATCACGCTGCGGTCCAAACGGACCAAGCTCTTGGGCGCATAAATTGCCAAACCTGGCTGAAGCTGAAGCTGAAGCTGGTTTGGGGCTGGAGTTGGCCGTATCCTCTATCTTCCATCCTGGCCAGCAGCTACTGGCCGACTGTTTTGACATTTAGAGGCGTTGTTGTCGCCGTCTTAGGAGTCCGAGTCCGAGTCCGAGACCGAGACCGATTTCGATTCCGAGAGCCCAGCACGGCGACTGCGCCTCATTATTTATTATGCATTCTATAAATATTAATGGATTTTTAAATGCAATTATAACAACTAATTAATAATGTGCATTTTTAATTGTGTCACTGCAGGACGGACCCAGCAAAGCACAGGCAGTTAGTCCAAGAGACGGATAGACGGACAGGCAGTACGTCAGTTCGTCAGAGTCAGTCATTTAGGAGCTGGCCAAAAGCATTTGACGTATTGGCTGACGTATTTATTGCTTGTTTTCTCGCTTCGGCTTTGGCAGTTTCTTGTCTTTCTACTTGGGGTGCTGTTATGAAATGTTTGCTCCTCCGATCCGCGATCCGCGATCCGCGATTCGCGATCACCGATCAGTGGCCAAAAAAAAAGGTGCGCGAAAAAATTAAACGAGAATGTCTGACAGAATTTATTTTAATTAGTGCGAGTGAGCTGTGAGTGGAATACGAGATTAGACTACCAGAGCGACAGTTGACGCTGGATGTACTTGCAGAATACAAGGGATCGGATCGGATCGGATCGGATTGGATCGGCAATCAACTGTCAAATGGGCAAAAAGCAATCATAGATCAAATACAGAATTCAGAAAGCAATACTGATCGGTGATCACAGGCACAAAATGCCGACAAAGTTGCTACATTTTCGCCAAGCAAAAGATCAGCCAAAAATTGCGGATCGCGCTGATCGTATCGATTACACCTTTCGACTTCTGTGCGCATGCCTAGAGGGATCAGGTCAATTGCCCTTGGGTATATTTATATGTATGTGTATAAGTATCTACATATATATATATGTATATGCCGCTGTGGATGCCATGCCACCTCCCCCCTAGTAATCGATATGGCAAACTCTGAGAATAGATACCTCCGGTTGGAAATGCATCTTAAGTAGCTATTTAATGTTCCCAGATGCCGAACTCTTGATAAGGGGCCGAGCCTGGCGGCGGCGACGGCGTCTTCTAGATGATCGCGGCGATGGCGATCGGTAGCCGAAAGACAGCTTAGGCTGGCTGTCCAAAGCGCATCCAGCGCTCAGCATCCAGCTGATTTGGTGGGGAGACAGCTCCATAACGTGAGAAATATACATAAATATTACGCAGAGCTGCCTGCTGATCAATCGATCGATCGCCCAAACATCTTAACAAATTATAAGGCCGTCTGTTGGCAGAGGCGCCCTCTTCGGCATGCTTGGGTCGTCGTTAAGTATCTCAACTAGTAGCCGCTAGGCAGCCACGGCAAGTGATCATCTCAACAACAGGCCATCGATCATTCCACAAATACCAAAAAACACACAAAAACTGAGATTCAGACAGCCCATGCTGGCGTGGTAGAAAGCGTGTTGGAAAATTAAATCATCGTTGCTTGTGGTCGGAGTTCGAGCCTGAGTCTGAGTCTGGGACTGAGACTGGGACTGGGACTGGGACTGGATTCGCCTCGGTTTTCTTGCCTTAATGATGCTCAACGCACCTCCAGTCTCGGCTAAGTATCTACCAAAATAAAAGAGAGAGAACAGAACTCTGGAAAAAACAGAAAAGATCTCTATCAGCGAGTTAACTCGTTTAGCATTTAGTTGCAGGCGCCTCGGCCACGACCTGCGACTGCGAGCTAACTTTATCATGTAGTTTGCATCTTTATGCTCAATCGGTTTCTCAGGATTGGGATTGGGATTGGGACTGGTACTGGTACTGGTACTGGGGCCACGCCCCATGCCCCATGGACATTGCTTATTAGGCGCAGACAGTGTCGTTTATATCATTTATATTATTTTATGATGTTCGTTCTTCATTTTTTTCTTTGGTAGATAAATGTTTAACTTGTAGTTTTGGCAGTTCCCGATCTCCGGGCAGGTGACACACTTGCTTCGATCTCTGGGGATCTCTCTCTGGGTGCGTGTGTTGGTTAATTAGGGTTGTCCATGATTTATTGATCGGCTGGCTGGCTGGGCATAAAATGTAACCTGTCCCATTGATTATGGGCATTAATAAGCTGATGGCCTTTTAATATATGAATATGGCTGATCAATTTGATCTGCGGGTTGTATGTTAATTAGCCCTGTCCCCTCGGGCCTGTGTGTGGGTCGACATGGAGCTTCCGTCAGCCCCCGGCCACGGCCCCTCCCCGGCCCCACAGATCAGAAAAGAACAGAAGCCGCCTGGGGTAATGGTAATCTGCTCTTGTCCAATCTTATCAAGCCCAAACATATGTCGTTGTCAACCTTGCTGCTGTGGACGTTGTTCGGCTTGTCCGGCCACAGCTACCGTTCAACATCTGCAGATTCGAGATTCGAGGCGGCAGATAGCAGCCTCACAAAGCAAACCCCTGAGAGATGTCCTTAGCACAGAGTCCAGAGTTCGGAGTCGTCTGGCGCCAACGGCTACTTGAGTGAGCTCCGAGAGCAGCCACTTGTCGCGTCTTGCTCTTGGTCCTCATCCTCATCCTCATCCTCAGCCCGGGATCGGCCTCGAGATCGGCTTCGGCTTTATTGCCCCGAAAACACGGCGCGGAAGGCGCGACAAAGGACAATAGAAAATTATTACTTCAATTGGCGACAGAAGAACTCAGACTGGAACAGCGACTGCGACTGCGACTCGCAGGTACATGGGAGTAGGAGGACCCTACTGGCACTGCGAAACATCTTAAGCAACGAGACGCGCCCGCCTACGGAACACTTCACACCATGCATCGACATACCGCAAAACGGCCTGGACCTAGGACTGGGCATGGGACTGGGACTGGGACTGGGACTTAGAGTGTCGCCGGTCCAAATGGGAGAGGGAGAGCGCAGAGCGTGGTCACTTTGTGGGCTGTGCTGATGTCGCGTCAACTGTGTCTGTGTCTCAGTCCCGATTAGGGTTACTCTGATTTTGACTAGTGTCTTTGACCTTCTTCGCCGCATTTCAATTTCGGTACGTGTATTCTGTGACGCAATTACACCTGAGTTATCAAAGGCATCCTCCTCCACCCCAGCTGCGACTACTGTCTATTGTTGGGATTCGCCTTTGTCGGCCTCTGCGCAGGCGTGAAGCGTTACAATTTCGAATCTTTTGTTTCGGAATCAAAAGCGAGTCTTCTCCGATATTTGTACAAACATATTTTTATGGTGCTCTGGCGCCAGACGTAACGGCAACTCCTCCAAGAGACAGATCAGAGACCCATCATCACCGGAGATATGCCGCCTGTCTTTGCACTGGGCAGATCGAAACGGAGGGCGGGGCGGGGCGGGGCGGGGCGGGGCGGGGGGCGTGCCAAATGAAAGCGAAATGCAAATTTAATGGGCATTCGTTGGAAACTTTCTTTCTAGTCGATTGGCGGTGAAGTCGAGCCTGAAATTATTTGGTGGCGACGCAGTGCGATGAGATTTGAAAGATCTGGTCTGCCGGATGCACTTGATACTAAAATTTAGATGAAGATCAATGTCGCTTAGAGTTCAAGGAAGATGAAAGATGTTCTTATAGTTTCTGCATCAATTTTAGTCCGTATACAGCCTGTAACTATAAGAAAATACAATCTTTAAAGGCTAACTGTTTGATTTTCTATAGTTTGAATCTATCGACGTATGTACATATGTAGAATTTTTGTTGTGCAGATTTAAATAAAATGAAATAATAAAATAAATTATTGATTGCAATGTTTCGAAGGTACAAATGGGGATTTTCATTTTGAAAAAACAATATTTGTATTTGAATAGTAATTGGGTAGCCCCTATATTTACTGAAAAAATTGACAAAAATCGAACGTACGGTTGCAACATTTTAAAACACTGCGAATCGGCTAGGACTATCTGTACAACATTTTTCGTGCATATATGTATATGAAATATTCAGTGCTAATTTTCCAAGTTATTAAATATAATATTTATATGATATTTCTACCTGTTGTTTTTTTTTTTTGTATTTAATCCGCACAGGCAGGCATTGGCGGAAATGCCCAAATGTCGAATATGTATGGTTCAGATGAAAATAAAGTGAAATAATGAATTAAATGATTGATTGAACACTTGCGATGGTTCACCATTTCGGTGCATTACCAAAAACAGAACATTATTATTACAACGAGTGGTACTTCATTTAATTTATGGGTTTGACGCGACTGGCGGCCATTTGGCGGCCATTTTTTTCATGTTGACAGGCACTAATCAATAGGCTAATTGTCGAGTCTCCACTCAACGGCCCGAAATGTATTAATTCTGCTTTTGTTTTCTGGATAGCACATGGCTATGGGCTGGCAAATCAATAGTAAGACCTGGCCAGGCCATATCGGAATTCCAAAACGGGCAATTAACAAAGCCAACACAATTTATGTTTCACCTGTCTGCATAAAAGTACATAAATACACAAAAAATGCCAGACAATGTCGGAGATAGACAGAGGAAGAGAGAGGGAAGGCAGAGGGAGAGGAAGAGGAAGGAGGAGAAAGACTAAGGCTAATTACACGGGGGAAGGCAAAGACGGCAATGGAGGAGCAGGCAACGCATGTGCCCAGAAGGCCAGACCCAGACCCAAGCCCAAGCCAAGACCCGGACGGCAGGGGCAATGGAAACAGCAATGGACATTTTCCGGCAGCGCCAAAGAAAAGAAACAAAGAGCAGAGTGGAAAAAGAAGAAAAACGAAGAAAAAACAACAGCAGCAGCAGCTGGGACAGAAGACAGCGCTGCTGCAGACAGGCGCGCTGTGGAAAATCTCACTTCTGAATTACAAGCTACGCCACATCCACATCCACGTCGACGTCCATGTCCAGACCCCTCTGACGACTGACAGTGATCGAGTGAGCGAAAGGGAGAGCAGGAGCCAGCAAGAGCGAGATGGAGATGGATGAGATGCAGTGGTGCAGAAAAACACTGCGGCTGATGAAAATCAACAGGGCTAAGCGTTAACTTCGCCACTCCACGCAGCACGGCCCGAATGCTGCTCTCCTCTGCCATCTCTCAGTCCCCGTCTCTCAGTCTCCACCAACAAAATGGCGCTCTGGAACCGATCTCTCCCAGAGCGAGTCAGCTATAGTACCTCGACGTAGGCGTCGGTCTCCGTCGGCCAATCGGCTGCGCTCTTCGCCGGAACTCGTTTCTCGTCTGGCAGGTAGCACGAAACCCAGACCGAGAAAACTGGCTAAGCTAAGCTAAGCATCGCCGCTGAGCCACTCCAGATCAGTTCGTTGCGACACGTCGTGCGTTGAAGAACCACAAACCAGAGAGCGCATCGCATCTTCCACAGAGACAGGGCAAAGAGATACGAGTGAAGTGTGAAACCCGAATTGGCAGATTATCTTTTTTTTTTTTTGCGAGTAGTCGATTCGTACGAGTTTTGTGAAGTTATTCGAAATGCTATCGATGCAAGAGTTAATAGAAGTGCGGATGCAGCAGCAGCTGGCCCACGAGATCTATCGCCAGCAGATAATGCAACGCATTCCAGGTAGGTGCAAGTGAAGATCGTGGATCAGTGGAGTTGATCAAATCCCGACGGGAAATTTATGTTGGAGCGTCGAATATCATTTGATCTTCAGGCATCACTCCTTAAGTTACCATAAATAATTAAGTATGCATGAAAATGTGTATGATCTTTTAAGACATGCCTTGCCTAATCGGTTATGGCATAACTTCCCATGAAGAGCTTTGCGCTCTATGGAAAAGCAAACGATGTCTTGTCAAACTAACGAACTAACCAAACCACTTCCACTTCTCTTCTATTTCAACTTCTTTCAGATCCCTTTCCGGCGATGCTGCCTTTCAACATGCCCCAACCGCAAATCATGCTGCCCAGCCGCCCCTCTCTGCCCGGCGTGGAGGCCAAACTGGAGAACAACGATCTGTGGCAGCAGTTTCATAAAATCGGCACCGAAATGATCATTACAAAGAGCGGCAGGTATGTTTCCTTCCCTCTCCTTCCCTTTTCCTATTCCCAAGAACTTCAAACTAACAGTCTGCACACATTATCCTGTCCTATGCAAATATAGAGCGGGCGATCGAGAGCTCGAGTTTTCCACAAACTTGTAAAGTCAAGTGCGGCCAAGCCTATGTAAATATTTGCTGGTAACCCTGGCCATGCCCATTACCATGGGCATTCCATTCCATTCCATTCCCAGTCTCCGGCTCCGTCCCTACCCCTGGCCTAATGTGGCGCCTGGCCATAATTCAGAACGCAGCAGGAGCTCGGATCTCATAGAGTGACAACAAGTGCAGCAGCGGCAGCGGCAACGGCAGCGGCAGAAGAAGAAGCCGATGAAGACGAAGACGCCGCTCTGGCGCCGGTTCGCTCATAAAAATCTTTCTTCTTTCGGCGTTGACAATCGGGTTTGGGAAACTCTGATCTACCTGCGCTTTTCACACTTTGTCTACAAAGGTCCAGCACTGTCCCATCCGTCTCCGTACCCGTCCCGTCCCCTCTGCGCGTTCCCTATTATCTTGGGGTGGGCCACAACATACGAGTATTTCTGATATAGGACTTCGACTACCGAACCGAGAAAAATTTACATAAATATGAGCAGCGGATCGTCTTCGTGGATCTGGGCCTGGCTCTATACGGAGTCACTTTCTCGGCTCATTAGATATGCATTGAGTGGCACATTCAGCGTTTTGGAAGTCGTTAAGTCGACTTCAGATCTTGTCTAATTGCTTGGCGCCCGCTCCCGCTCCCGCTCCCGCACCAGCTCACGCTCCCGTTCCGCCGGTCTTCGGTCTTCCCCTCTCCATTCTCTATTGCCAAAGATTCTCCAAGGGAGCACAATTAATCATGTGTCAGTGGCATTGTTTTGGGACCAGGGATATGTTTGCGTTCCGTTTTAAATCGATACGTTGCGGAGACTCCCCGCTGCCCGTTCTGATTCCATAATTACACACTTGTTAGGCAGGGCCACAAATCAAAAATCAAGTAACATGGAATAGGAATAGATGCCCCGTGACGCCTCTTTTTGCGCTTGGGATAGCCCAGACGGCCCTGATTTATATGCAATTCGTGGCAATTCACTTAATCAAGGTCTATTCTTCGTTGCAGACGTATGTTCCCCTCGATGCGGGTCTCGTTGAGTGGACTCGAGGAGGAGGCCAGCTACTGCGTGCTCCTGGAGATGGTGCCCATTGGAGACTGCCGCTACAAGTTCTCCGGCTCCCAGTGGGTCCCGGCTGGAGGAGCCGAACCGCAGAGCCCCCAGCGAATGTATCTGCATCCGGACAGCCCGGCCACAGGCGCCCACTGGCAGTCGCAGGCATTGCTCTTCAACAAAGTGAAGCTGACCAACAATACCCTGGACAGCAGCGGACATGTAAGCTAGAATATAACGGACCCTCATGCTCTAGTGTGTCTAATCATTGATCTCTCTCTTCCTCCTCCTCAGATTGTTTTGGCCAGCATGCATAAGTACCAGCCACGCCTCCACATCATTCGCAGCAGTGAGCTCACCCAACTCCCCTGGGCCCCGCAGCAGGCGTTCATCTTCTCGGAGACGGAGTTCGTAGCAGTCACAGCCTATCAGGTGGGTAAACAGACACAGAGACAGACACAGACCAAGACCAGTTCATTGAAGATTGACGGGATAAAGGCTCTGCGGGAGTCCCAGCCTAATTGCCACATTTGAAAAGTGTCGCCTCGGAAACCACTTGAGATTGTCTCCATTCACGACAATCCTAACAAGGATCCGTCTCGAACTTTTCAAGTGCTGCTGGGTCGACGCGACGGCTCGCTCACACTCACTGACGCCAGCTAGCTCGAATTTCCTGAATGTTTACTTACTTTTCCCTTTTCCCTTTTCTATTTTCCTATTGCAGAACGATCGCATTACCAAGCTGAAGATCGACAATAATCCCTTTGCGAAAGGCTTTCGCGAATCGGGCCAGTCGCGGTGCAAGCGCAAGCTCAACAGCAGCTCCAATTCCAGCCCGGAATCGGAGGATGACGGTTCCAGCGTTAGCAGCTGCGAATCTCCGCACTCGAAGCGCCAGCGCCTGGACTGTGAGCAGGACTCACAAGAAAGTCTATCACCAGTACCCTACTACCCGTCTGCAACTGTGGCTGAGGTTGCGGCTGCGCTTAGCCCCAGCCTCTCGCCCTATCATCGCCATTCACTCAGCTATGCCGCCCCGAACTTTGCAGCTGCCTATTTTTGTGGAGTTCCTCAAGTTCCACCGATGCCGCTGCCTTCTGCGCTATGTCAGGTGCCTACTCCAGTTCCGGTCAGCGCCGTGCAGCTATCGACATCCCCGGCGAGCTCCAGCACCACCACCTCGCCACGCACAACGACCTCCACCAAAAGGAACAGCTTCAGCATCTCTGCCATTTTGGCCTACTGAAGAGAGGAAGGGAAGCCAGCATTTGTTGTGATCTGTGAGAGTAGTGTGCATATTTTTTTTGTCCTTTTTTTTATTTTTTTTAAATTATCTTTAATATCTTTGGAAATATAGTAATATTACAATTAATTAAACAGAGCGCTAGCAACGAGGCCTTCGGCCTATACATATGTATGTAAGATATATACTAAGCTACAATCAAATCATTTGTTAATTAGTTTTAATTGTATTTGGACGGAATAAACAAAAAGAAATCAAATGAAAACTTAATGCATAACTACAAATATAGACTGCCGGCAACGCAACCTTCAGCATTTCCGTTTTTACAGGTTTTGCTTATCGACGAAGCCAGTCAAAAACTTGCCGAGCAGACAGAGCTGAGACCGACCGCTTTGGCGAGCCCCAGCCCGAGTCTAAGACAAATTAATGTTCTCCATTATGGTGACCAGCTAGTCGTCGATTCTCGATAGAGCCAAACGAATACACACACAGCTATCTAAGACATATCCAACTCCGGTAGTAGGTAAAACAATTCTTGAAAGATAAGGCATCCATTATGAGCAGCGATTTGACGGCTTTCAGGCTGTTTGGTCTTTGCCGACCCTCCACTGACCACTGACCACTGACCACGACCACCATCCTACGCTCCACTGTCTCACTGTTCCACTGTCCAGGGAGAAGAGGAGATGACGTAGAAGTGGCTCACTCTGGTGGCGGCTGCTCTGCTGCCGTCTTGTGAAATTTTCGTTTTATCGCACCTTTTATGGCCGTTGGCCGAAGTTGGAGCTGGCTCCGAGTTTGATACGGAGGCTGAGGCCGGCCTAAACAGAGAGCCCGAGTAGAGGCTTTCGAGGCTTTGAGGCTTTGAGGCTTTGAGGCTTTGGTGTGGTCATTCCTTGTGTGCATTATCATGTCAAATGCGACAAATCTGTCTGTGGGCCGGCGGCGGCTGCCTTTTAGCTTGCATAATTGAGCTGATAAGCGGCCAAGCATGTGTGCGGTCCACTTTGAGCGTTTCCTAAACGGTGGCGCCAAACATTTCGTGTTTAATATTTTTAATTAAGTTTTTAAGTGCAGCCACCAGGCAGGCATCAGTGGAAGAAAAGTCGAAAGAAGAAGCTGAATTTCTAATCGGAAACCTCCACTCCCCAAGGCGGCTGATTCAAAGGTTTTCGAAACGAATCCCATTCATAGAAAACTTTGCATAGATTATTAATAATCAATCCCAGCGCGAAATAATTCACTGGCCACACGAAACCGAATCCCATTCCGAGTCCGAGTTCAAAGCTGCTTTGACTAATTTGAAGATAGTTTTATTTTAGTGTTTGTTTTTGTTTTTTTTGTATATTTCCTCTCCCTTCGATTTGTTGTGTTGTCGCATAAATTTGAATTTCAAATGCTGAAACAATTAAATTATGGGATTTGCACGTTTTCACCAAAAACAAAAGGGGGTAAAACACACATAAAATGTTGGCGGCGACTGCGGCTGCGCCTCAGAAGTGTTTTTTAAATGTTAAGTTTCATTTCGTTGCTGGCTTCTATTCAAAAACGGTGGCAAAAAGCGTCAAAATTCGGAGATTATGAGATAAAAATGCTAATAATCTCCACCGCTCACGGTATTGCATTTCTAATTTGCGCTTGTTTTAATATAGTTAATGAATTTTATGTGTAGGTTGGTCGTTGGTCGTTGGTCGTTGTTTCACTCCAGATCCGGTTTTGCGCTCGAAGCTGTTGATAATGATAATGAGGATAACAATGCTTTACTGGGAAGGTGTTGCCGCTCGGATCTGATTTTTATTTTATTTGCGCCACATGTGTGAGTTCGTGTGCTGTTTGTTGTTTTTTGTTGGCATTTTTATTCTTTATTACTAATTATAATATATTTGATTTGGTATTTAAGCTTTAAGCTATTAAAATGTTGTCGCATTCTGTTTTACGAGGCAACAGTCAGAAACATTTGATTAAATTGTGCGAACGAACAGTTAGGAGAAGCTACAAATATTTTAATAGGTACCCACGGTTCTTTTTATAAATTGAATTTGAACTTCTGGAGTTGCGCCAACACAGGTGTGTGTCTAGCAACCAGTTAAAAAAATTTGCGTAACAATCGATCAAAGATATTTTTACGGTCACGACATGACGGGGCCCAGATCAGTCCCCAAATAGCGCAGAAACAAGATATGCAGATACGTATATGACTCCAGAAAATATCCTCAGTCCTTGATCCTTGATAACGACGTCATAAAATCTAGGGTTTTCTTCCGATCACAGAAAGCCGTCGAACAAGAAACAAGAAACAAGATTTGCAATGTTGTTTTTATACCCGATACTCAAAAATTATATGTATTAGGATATATACATACAGGGTATTTGTGGTGGATGTGGATGTGTGTAACGCCCAGATTGAAGCGTTTGCGACTCCATAAAGATTGCCGAATCTGGATCAGATCGAATCATGATTATAACCAGAAGGAACAATTGAAATTCTACGCTACGCCTACCACGCGCTTACTTATTCTCTCCCTCTCTCTCTCACACATAGGTTGTGGAAAAATATGAAATATCGTTAAAAAAATAAAATATCGATTTTTGTAACGTAAACTTTTACGTGATTTTTTTTTCAGCCAATGAAAATCGTCCAAATATTTATTAAAGACAGTGTGCGCTCTCTGGCGGAAGGGAGCGAGATAAGACGGCAGCAGTAGTTGCACGCGATGCCGATAGAGACGCGAATGCAGCAACAGTAGTTCCAGGAAATCTAGACAGAGCGCGTGCCGTTAGAGGCAGATAGAGGCGTTGGCGTTGCCATATCGATCAAATTCAGCTGTTAATATATAATTTAAATTAATTTAATTTAATTCATTTCAAAATTCCAGTTAAATTTAAAATTATGCTGCGACTACGACCAATTCGCCTAGAGACATTTCAATTTTTTTGCCGACACGCGAGCAAGACAGGGGGAGGCAAGCCTGTAGACTCGAATGCACTGGCGCAGCTGGAAGAGGGCTACAAGAAACTGGTCGCCTCCAATTCCAAATCGTTGCTGAAGAAGCACCTTAAAAAAGATATCTTTGACAAGTTGAAAAAGAAGACAACACCATCCTTCAATTCTTCGCTGCTGGACTGCATTCAATCTGGGCTGTGCAACCACGACTCTGGCGTGGGAATCTACGCCCCCGACGCAGAGGCGTACAAAACGTTTGCCGACATCTTCGATCCCATTATCGAGGACTACCACAAGGGCTTCAAGAAAACGGACAAGCACCCCGAGTCCTGCTTCGGACAGGGAAAGGATTTCGCAAATCTTGATCCCAACAACAAGTACATTGTGTCCACGCGTGTCCGGTGCGGACGTTCAGTGAAAAACTTCCCCTTTAATCCCTGCCTGAGTGAGTTCGAGTACGCGGAGCTGGAGTGCATGATATCCGGGGCTTTGAATACGATGAGCGGTCAATATAAAGGTGGCTACCTACCACTCAGCGGAATGGAGAAATCCGTGCAGCAGAAACTGATTGACGAGCACTTCCTGTTCAAGGAGGGCGACCGGTTCCTGGAGACGGCTGGTGCTTCGCGCTTTTGGCCCATCGGACGTGGCATTTACTTCAACGAGGCGCGCAATTTTCTAGTATGGGTTAACGAAGAAGACCACATCCGCATCATCTCCATGGAGAAGGGCGGGGATTTGGGCAAGGTGTACGATCGCATGCTCGGCGGCGTCGAGGCCCTGGGCAAGTATCTGC
This sequence comes from Drosophila lowei, assembly GCA_008121275.1. Taxonomy (NCBI): domain Eukaryota; kingdom Metazoa; phylum Arthropoda; class Insecta; order Diptera; family Drosophilidae; genus Drosophila; species Drosophila lowei. Next base: position 479,445 of record CM017781.1, read on the forward strand.
AGTTCAGCCGCGACCAGCGTCTTGGCTATCTGACCTTCTGCCCTACAAATCTGGGCACAACGATCCGCGCGTCCGTTCACATCAAGCTGCCCAATCTGACGGCCAATCCAGAGGAGATGCAAAAGCTGGCCACCAAATACAATCTGCAGGTGCGAGGCACTAGCGGCGAGCACACCGAGGCCAAGGGCGGCGTCCACGACATCTCCAATAAGCGACGGATGGGTCTCACCGAGTACGAGGCCGTCAAAGAGATGTACGATGGCATTCGCGCCCTGATCGATGCCGAGAACAAGGTGTGCAAGTAGTAGCAGTCTACAGTCTACATCATCGATTAGGATTTAGATACTGTAAATAAATGCATTTAAAATGCCAAGAATACTTACAATTTTGAGTCATTTACTCGTCAGTCAAGACACTTAATGGTTGGTTGGTTTTATTTTTTTTTTATTATTTTTTTAATAATTTTAATTCTTTTATAAACTTAAGACTTAAAATAAAAGTATTTAAAGTTTTTGTTTTTTTTTGTTTTTGCTTGACACGAGTGTCAAAATGTTACACATTCTTTTGTTTTGAATTAAGCAAATGATTTTTTTTTCTTGTCAAATAGTTCTCCATTGTTGTTTCTGGTGTTGCTGTTGTTGTGGGTGGTAGTGTTGCAAGGACTGCATGTTGTTGTAGAACGGATCTCTCAAAGTATACGAAAATGCCGAAAGACGCCAGGACTATGACAGACAGCTGCTCCACAATCGCTACAAACTAGTCTGATTGGCAGCCCGCACCGCCCAAAAGCGACAAGGCGGACGAGCTGAAGATTTCTACGTGTTTCTGTTGTTGTTCTTGTTTTTGTTGTTTCGTCCCCTGACTGGAGGCGATGCTGATGGTGTTGCACGTGCAGAGCCGGGGGGAACGTTGCTTGGTGGTTTGCTGTTAACAATTTACAAGCTCTTCTCAAGCTTGATCAGCTCGGTGATGCCATCGTACATCTCTTTGACGGCATCGTATTCGGTGAGACCCATGCGACGCTTGTTGGAGATGTCATAGACACCGCCCTCGGCTTCGGTGTGCTCGCCACGGGTGCCGCGCACCTGCAGGTTGTACTTGCCGGCAACTTCCTCGAGCTTGGCCTTGTTAGAGGCCAATTTAGGGACCTTGATGTGCACGGAGGCACGGATGGTGGTGCCCAAGTTGGTGGGGCAGAAGGTCAAGAAACCAAGACGATCGTCGTGGCTGAAGGGCACACGCTTCTCGATCTCGTTGACGGCAGTGACCAGGCGAGTGTAAATCTGGCCCAGATCGCCACCCTGCTGCATGGAGATGATGCGGAGATGATCCTCCTCATTGCACCAGACCAGGAAGGTCTTGGCATCGTTGTGGTAGATGCCACGGCCGCTGGGCCAGTAACGGCAAGCGTTGGCAGCCTGGAGGAAGCGATCGCCCTCCTTGAACAAGAAGTGATCATCGATGAGCTGCTGCTGCACACCCTTCTCCATGCCAGTGAGGGGGTAGAACTTGCCCTTCAGCTCACCATCCAGACCGGACAGGGTGGTGCTGACCTTGCCCTCCATCTCCTTGTACTGGGCCTCGGTCAAGCAGGGGTTGAAAGGATAACCCTGCATGGAGCGACCGCAACGGACGCGAGTAGAGATCACATACTCGTTGGTTGGGTCCACGTTGCCAAAGCTCTTGACATCACCGAAGTTCGAGGCCGGGTGCTTGTCGGTCTTCTTGAAGCCACCATGGTAGTCCTCAATGATGGGATCGAACAGATCGGCGAACACTGTGTACGACTCAGCATCGGGGGCATAGATGCCGACGCCGGAGTCGTGGTTCTCCAGACCAGACTGGATCACATCCAGAAGAGTCGACTTAAAGGTGGGGGTCACCTTGTTCTTCAAGTTGTCGAAGACCTCCTTGGTCAGGTACTTCTTCAACAGCGATTTCGAGTCGGAGGCGGCCAGCTTGGCAAAGCCCTCTTCCAGTTTAGCGAGAACAGCAGCGTCAACCATGGTGTCTTGTTTGCTGCAAATGGATACAAAACATGGACACAGTTAGTTAAGGGCGTGGCAGTAAATGGCACTAAATAATAGGAGATTCCCATTAAGTTTTTATTCCGTGTGTTTGTGGCGCCTAAAAGACGACAACACGTCCCCGTATTTCCTCAATTCCTTTTTGTTTGTCCCCGCAATTAGTTTTGGGGTTATGGCCATGTGCTCACACTCGACTTTGGTCCGCCGGCACGCGACTGCCACACAATACACCATACACCCCTCACCCCTTACCGATTACCACCACCCATCCCATCACCCATCACATCACCCCTGATCCATACGTACGCCCCTTGTGTACGATTGTACGGTTGCTGCCTTGTACACGGTGGTTGCTGTCTCCTCCTCTGTGTCGCCTCTTCTCTCTGGCGTGTGTCCTGCTTTGGTGGTGGCTGACTATAACATTTTTGCCGGCTGCCGCTGAATATGCAAACGACGGAACACTATATCAATGTACACGCCTCGGCTCTGACTCTGCCATGCGCACTACAGCAACATGGCGACGAACCGGCCCCCAGTCAGAGCCAGAGCCCGAACTGGAGGTTCAGCCAAAGTCCAGGGCAATAATAACTTTTTGATGGCATTTTATTTTTGGGGGCTTTTCACAGACAACTTCACGCAGTCCCTCCTTTACCTCCCCGTCCTGCATCGACGACACACACACATGACGTCAGATCCAGGGATACAGACACAATGCCCACCCATCGTCTAGGACCTAGGCCAAAAGGGAAGCCCTAGGCCTAGCCCAAGACCAAGACCACTAGACCCTACTAGTATGTACACACCCATCTTCTCCAGCAACAGCAGCAGCTGTGGCTGCGGTGCCATTGGGCTCTCCTCCGTTGGCCACATCGCCTTCGATCACCTTCTCCTTCTTATCCTTGGAGGCACACAGACCCATTTTGTAGTAGGTGTTTTTTGTGTGTTGTAGATTGGTTGTAAAGTTTCAAAAACGTTTAAAAATTTGGCGTTTGCTTGGTCACAAAGTTGGTGTTTTTGTTGGTGTGTATAAAAATTGGTGAGGATTCCCACTTAATCTTCTTTTTTGCTTATGCTTTTGCTTTTGCAGGTAAAATGAAATCACAATGTAGCTATAGCTCTATTATAGTATATAGATCTATAATCTCTCTATCTGTATCTTTCTCTCCCTTCGGATCACGCTTAAACCCACAGACAAAAAAAAGATACACAGACACGCCGCTTGACTTAATGTTTAATGGGTATTGCTTTTTGATTTTCAATGATTTTCGGTGTTTTTGGTGGTCTGCTTCGTTGGTATCAAAATAACGGACGCAACAATTTTAAAAATATTAATATTTTAGTTCGGTTTTTCGGGTTTATTTCTTTTCTTTTCTGCGAACTCTCTTGCAGGCTTTCAGCTGCCGCGCCCAAAAGTATACTACACTAAACAAACACTACGCAACGCTGTCGAAGGGAGCAAAGGACTTGCTGACTGCTGCTTGGTTGGCTGACTACTACTGGTACTGGTACTGGCATTGGTACAGAGCTGCTCTGCTCTGCCACTGCTCTGCCACTGCTTTTCTGTGGTGCCACTGCTACTCCTTCGTGGGCTGTCTGCACAATATTTAGCGCGCGCGTTTTGCTCGACAAACGAGAACGAGGACTACAAGGACTACGAGTACTACGAGAACTTGGATATGGACGAACGAACTCAATCGGCAAATCGAAAGGAACTGAGAGCTGACGCACCCATGGGCCCCGCACATAGCCGACAGTCGGCATTTGAAACACGAGAGGATTCAGCAGAGAGAAACAGCAACAGAGACATAGAGAGAGACTGAAAGAGCGAGAGAGAACGAGCGCGAGGCATCGCTGTATTTGCCGAAAATTCTCAATTCTTTTTATTTTAGCTGTGAGAGGGTTGGTCCGAGAGGTCGAGGGTTGCAGCAGCAGCAGCATTGCCTACCCGCAGGCGCCGGCCCAAACTGTTGCCGGATGAGCGGCTACATAATGCGGAAGGATATATTTATATGATGCGTTGGACGCACCCCACTCAGACCCACCACGACCAGATCCAACCCGTTGCCTCGTTCGAGTGAATCAATAAAATTTATAGCACGCGACGCAGTCGGCAGCTGGGAAATGTTGAGCCTAGAGCCGGATCAGGGACAGAAGCAGGAGCAGCAGACACAGGAAAAGGAGATGGCGGCAGGGCTGTTCGGTCAAGTCAACTTCAAGTGTCGTGCTAGAGTGTGAAATGTGCTCCTGGTAATGACATGAACGAGACACTCATCCCATCCCATTCCATCCCCCATTTCTTTGCGGGCTCTCAAGTGAGAAAAAAAATCAATTACTCGGTAAATCGAAATTAAAGCCAGCTTGCGGGATTCCCAGGACCAGGGTAAAACGTGTACTCAAGGCTTTAAATAATCCATTGTGGGTTATGTGAGAGGAGGTTCGGTCCTGTCTGAACTTCCAGTAGAAGTCCCGGCCGCTGGCTGATCCAAGTCGGGAAGGGGCATGGGATGAATGGATCCAGTTCAGTTCAATGGAACCGGCTGCCACCAGAGACATTGCATGTCGAGTGCACATTAGTTCGTGAAAAATTTCATTTACTCTGCCCGAACCACATCCCATGCCCCAGCCCCAGCCCCAGCCCCAGACCCGGCCTTTGTCGGCCACCTCTTATTTCAGACTTTTGTTTTGTTTTGGCTAATTTCATTTGCAGCTTCAATTACGCGGCCAGACAGGGAGTCAGTCAGCAAAGTCAGTGGCAAAGTCAGTGACAGTCATTCCTTCTCCAGGGTGAGTAATCGCCAACGATCGATCAGTTTTCTTTCCATCTCCATTTTCCATTCGTCCGTCTGGGGCTTTTGTAAATATTGATTTAAAATGGAAAACACTTTGCCAACTCAGCCCCACCTCTGAGTCTCCTCCTCCTACCTCTGCTCTGCTCTGTCTGTGCAGCCGCTATTGATTGTGGAAACTTACGGGCCACCTACCATTCGGGAGTCATACGAGTTTGTACTGTCGGCCCTCCACTTTGAATGAGTAAACTTAGGCTTGTTAATGCCCTCTAAAGATAGAGGAGGAGCTTCGCCAATTGCAATGCACTGGGGACAGGTTATAGGGTGTACGAATACGAATACGAGTTCTACGAGTGCTAAAATCTCGAAAGATAATAATAATGGCCATAAATGGCAGCTGACTTAGAGTCGTTTGGAACTTATCAATTAACTCAAGTGCCCTGCCCGATAGTCAATGACAGATTGACTTGACGAAACTGGAGCACACACATACACAGATAGGGGGGGAAAACGAAGGAAAAACCCCACTGACTGAAAGAACAGGCAGATGGTAAGGCAGGCCCTTTAAGGACAAGCAAATCAAATTAAAATACTGCTTTCGTTATGTAACCGCCTTAACGATGAAGTACACTACCACAACCACCACCACCGAAGGGGTCACAAGGATATGCAGCAGGCAACCCCCGAAGGAAGCAAGCAAGCAGGATCGAATCGGATCAGATCAGATCAGTGGCAGAATGAAAGTCTGTGCAGAGCAGCTCAGCCTATCAAACCCCTATTATTCTCATTAGTGTCACAGGGTAGCTCTCGCTCTCTAATCACACACGCGTCACCAACTTTGAATTAGGAGAAATTAGAGCCTTTATGCTTTATAATGGTATCACGCAATCGGCGCAACTTCTCTAGTTTTTGTGATTTTTGCAACCGTCAAGGCTTAACAACAATTCGCGAATGACTGGCACTGAAAATTACTGAATGCGACTTCACCAGAGCTCGAAAAAGAGTAACAGAGAGTGCCACAGATAGGGAGAGCCTCAATAGAAAGAGAGTTGAATGAGAGAGAGAGAGAGAGAGAGAGAGAGAGAGAGAGAGAGAAAGAGATAGAGAGAGAGAGAGAGAGAGAGAGAGAGTAAGCTTGTTGTTGGCCAAGATAAGCTTTTGGCCCTGATAAGCTTAGGCACTGTCAAATGGCAATCAGGGCTGTAGCTGTCTCCTAGTCTGGGACACGATCAGAGGAAGCAGAGGAGCAGCCATCCCGCCGATTAGATAGCGCGAGATGTGAGCAAACAGTCTTCCAGCCACAAGGTGGTCTTTTAGCTGGCCAAAAAACCATAAAAGAAGTTATGGTAAAAGTTGCCTCCGAAAGAATCGATGCCAAAAGCAATCGACTAAAGCGAAATTGGCAGGCAGCCGTTTAGCCGCCAGTGCAATGAGCAGTATATGTTTATGGCCACTCTGGTGGTTCGTTCACCCGAGAAATCGCTGCAATAGTTTGCCTTCCTTTGTTAATTGCATAAACCATTGGCCTGGCCTGGCCTAGCTTGGCCTGGCCAGTCGATTGCACAAAGAAATTGGCAAAGTGCACGAAAATAATTCGAAATGTATTTCGGGAAATTGGACATCGCAAGCGTTGTCGTCGCTTTAGTCCGCATACGTAAGCGACTGCAACGAGAAATTGGCGGCTGACTGCAGACAGCCCAAAACTGGTCAACATTTTGATAAGAGGTAGCTAACAGGCGGGACAGACAGCCTACATTGTTCACACATTCATTACCATCCATGAATTGGGCCCCTACTGGGCCAGACATTAATATAAGTTGAGGCTGGACATGGCATCCCCATGCCCATGCCCATGCCCGTGCCAGCCAGCAGCAGCATTTTGACCAGTAATAATTTCATCTGTGACTTGAATTCGACATAAAGCTCTTATTAAAATATAGGGGAACGTATAGGGGTAGGTATTTAGGGGCGTGAGCATTGATTGAGGCCTGCCGCTGGTCGCCCGCATTTCCAAGTAATTCTGGGATCTCATCTTTATTCAGTTCTCTTTGCCTGCTGCCATGGCTCGTAATTTAATTAAAATTCTTTTGGCAAAACGTCAAAGCATCTCACACTCAATTAGGCAGGCATGCGGCAGGCAGCCACCGAAATACAAGAACAAACACACACATACATATAAATATATACATATACCATATATAGAATCTTCTTAGGTGTGTAAGAACTAAAGATATAAACATCAAATGAAATACATATTCTTTTGCATATTTTTTTTTATTTTGCAGAGCAGCAAGTGGCGCAAAATATTTTGCTGGCATTTCTCCATCATTACCCGGATGTCGTTGATTTAAATTTGTGTGCTGTCTGGGAAGACAATCAGCGAGAGTCGGACGACACTTCATTAAGCTATACAACAGCCAGCAAGGGCTGCTATATATGCTATATATGCATGCTGTACCTGTACTAGATATTCCGGGAAATAAGGGTGATCTTTATAGAAAATGCAAGGGCAGGACTGTCAACACGACTCTGTTTCTACAAATCAATTCTACATTTTGTTTACATTTGCATGTAGTTCTAACCAACGTCTTATACATAAAGCTTTTAACTGATTTTCTATGAGCTTTTGCTAAAAGCTTTCTCTGATTTATTTGATTTCAAGTAAGTCCTTTGAAAGTTTGAAAGTTGCAAAAGCTCTCTCTTTCCCTGCCGTTGAGCTTTCGCTCAGCTACAGTCGCTTCGAAAATGCTGCATTCCTTTCTCTTCCCACCACCAAGACCACCACCAACACCACCACCGCCGACAGCTTTTCAGCAATTTGATTTGTTTATTCGAGTATTTGTCTGAAATTCTAGCCCAGTCCAAATATTTGTTTATTTTCTGTCAAATGAATTCTGAGAAAAAATTAGGCAGAAATCGTAATATGTGGAATTGATTGGCGCTGTCGCTGCCAACTGCCATCCGGGAGCTGCGTTTGCAATTTCATGTCATTTCCTGTCTGTGCAAAAAAGAACCGAGCCGAACTGAACCGAAACCCAACCCCAGCTTTGATTATATAATAGTGCAATATAAAGCCTTTTGTTTAGCCATCGAATACGACGAGAAGCGTTAGCCTGTTAACTATCTAGGCTAGAGGGGTGGAAATTGTCTTTCCCAATGTTTGACAAGTTAATCGTGTTCCTCTTCTACACATACATACATGTACATTTGACGCTATCTTTTCCAGCATTTTCCACTTCTATTCATTTCACTTAAATGGATCTCAATTGAATAATTAACAGCCATGTGCCAGTACCAGAGAAGCAATTCGTACAACAAATGTTATACGCTATTTGTTTGTTAAATAAAATTCACTAGTGAGTAGAATTCCCCAATTCCCATTCCCATTCCCATTCCCGTGTCAGCTGATGTGTGTGTGCCATAGCCTATACCTTTGGAATTTTTGTGAAGCTATGGCTCTCAGGTATGGTATGGTATGGTATAGTATGGTGTCTATTGCACCTACCCAGAACCCACCCTATTGTACTACCCTATCCATCTGGTATAGGGAAATGCGTATGCGTGTGCGTATGCGTATACGTATCTGTGGCTATGTTAGTGCTTTTGTTTAGCTTATTTGCTTTGGCGGGGTTGTATTTTTAGCAGCCGGCAATATATCAACTCGAGCCCGAAACGGCTGCTCCCGCTGTTGGTTCAGACACTAAATTTGGCCAACCGCCCGCACGCTCAGTCCCCATCAAACTGTAGGCAGGCAATGCTTGGCAGGATTATATAATCGCTAATTTGCTGCCTTGCGCTTCGGCTGTGGGTGTTCTGTGCGCATTCCTGTGATTTGATTTCTGTCAGCCCAGCATTATTCAGTAAATTGTGCAAAAATTGGCAGATACAATGTCTTGAAGTCGATAAGCAATACATTTTGATTATGCAATCGCCTGGCATTGACCGCGAAAGTGAGTATTTTATGGCTCAAAACGAAAAGTTCTTATTATAGCCCACGGCCCACGGCCGGGCGGGGGAGGGCAAGTTCAGGGCACGAAGCCAGCAAAGTGCTAACTGAAAGTGGTTCTCTTTTGCCGCCGTCGTCGTTGCCGTCCCCTCTTCTCTTATCTATTAGACGTGTGAGAACAGCACGTTAACAAGCCCACAATATCTTATCGGCATTGAATTGCCATATAACATAGAACGTTGCAGATATGATACTTTCTTCTGCAAGCCAATGAACGACCGACCTTAAACTGCAGTAACCCTCCCGGTAATTGGCAAACAGCCGCATTCTGCGGTACAGTCCGGTACGCCGTTCATTGGCATTTGGCCGCAAAAATTGCACAACGGACAAACAGACAAACAGACAAACGAACAGGCAGACAACCAGGGCGGGTAGCACGTTTGCCAGACCATGACAGGGCCAAACTAGTTTGGCAAAACTACTTGGCAAAAAACACGCAAAAAAAATCATCGGAAAACTGCATAACGACGTAACTAAATACTCGGTATAAACTTGAGGCCTTGCCGGTAACCGGTTGTTGGTCATTTGGCTTTTGGGATTGCACGTATTGCAATAAATGCATTCAGTATTGAGTATTCAGGTGACTCAGCGGGTGATCTTCTCGGTATATAAAAAAAAAATGCTTATTGCTTCTTGGATGGAAACAGCGAAGCAGCACCAAGCCAAGAAAAAAAAACAAACACACACAAACATAGGATGCACACTCCACTCACAAAAACCAAAGGAATTGTTGAAATTGATTGAACAAATTGTTAGGCAGAAAGTAAACTTTTAGATGCCACAAAACTTAAATATTTAACTCTAGATAAAATCACCAAGTATTATCTTTACTGTCTTTAGTATATTGTCACTTGATTTGCAATATATTTTATGGTTGGAGAACGGCTCACCTTTGCAACCGTAGAATTCAACGTCCAACGATACAATGATCAGAATTATTCTGTTCTTTGACTCAACGGATTGCAGTCAGTTCGTACTCGGTGGGGCAGCAACGTTGGGGCCAGCGCTGGCAGAGCGACGACAGCAGCGCTCCCTTCTTCTTTCACTTTCAAACCACACCAACACACACACACAGACGCACGCCAAGCAGCACAGCAGAGAGACAGAGAGAAAAAGCTACGGCCAGTGGTGCAGTGGTGTGTGTGTGCGAGTGTAGGAAGCCTGCTTGCCTCCTGGCGTGCCTCAGCTGCTGCCGCTCTGCCACCGTATCTGTGTGTAGTGGCAGCTTACCGCTCTGCCTCACTTGTGTGTGTGTGTGTATGTGTGTGTGTGTAGTGGCATCCCCAGCTCCCGATTGACGTAGAACGTGACGTATGGCATAGAAGCAGAAAAAGTAAAGCTTTCGTTTTGCCAAAGAGCGCGACAGCAATAACACACACACACACAAACACAGGCACTAAAAGCTCTTCAGCCACACGCACGCACACATACATACGTACATAGAGGGACGGGACCGCTGTCGCTGGCAAAGAAAAGGAAAGTGCTGGCAGCGCAAACAGCTAGAAAACTGCATTGCTTCATTCCGGGTGTAGGAGCGAGAGGCCGAAAGAGCGAGCCTGCAGGCAGGCTGTATCTGTATCTGTATCTGTGTGCTTGAATAACTCTGCCTGCCACCGCTGCAGCGTCGTCAATTGGTGGGTGTGTTAGATACACACCACACCCATACGAATGCAAATAGTTTTCATTGCTTAATTATGAGCAGCAGACGACATCACTCCAGGCGAAGCCCCCGCGATGAAAGTAATCAAGGTATGAGTACGAGTAAGTGGCACAAATTGGCTCTACTCAACTCTACTCTCCTCTCCTTCAAGAAGTGCCAAAATTTGGGATGATTCAACAAAGCCAAGCCCCACTCAAAATTGCCTAAAATGCTGAATAAACAGGTAAAGCGGACCATCGGAGGGAGCTTATTGTTCGACCAGATGGGGCCTAATATTCCCCAATAAACAGCTTCAGAAATACAGTACATACATATATATATATATATGCATATCGTGTCGCTGTGGTTGTCATGATCTGAGGCAAACACAAACCATGGACGTAGCCATAAATTTTGGCACTAATACCGTGCTATATAAAAATGAAAAATTCTTGAAAATATCACGATAAAATGTAAAGAAATTTATAGAAAGGATTGGGGAAGACTAGGCTAGAAAAATAGACATCCAAGCAAGCCATAGTTATATTAAACATTCGCATTCGTACATACGATCTATACATTATAATAATACGAAAAGAACTATGATGTTCTGACTTAGAATAGATAGATAGATGGTAAACGTATAATCGCTTACACGATCTCTAACAAAAGTCATGAACTTGATATTGAATGCCTCTACAACATAAACGAACCATGTACATACGAGGGTACATATACATATGTATATATATTTAGTTATATGTATGTATCTAGGTGTGAGGGAGCCCCAACAGAACATCGAACATATTCATTTGTTACTAAATGAAAAACTGAGGGAAAATATTTGAACAGTTGCCAACGAAAATTTATGCAATGCGCAGCAAACATCGGAAGATCTATACGATCTCTATCCTCCTCCACCACCCTAATGTATGTTGTTTTCAAAAAACACACACGACTTTTGCTTTCCCGCGCGGCACACGAATTTTCCTTTCCATTCTCCACAGGCAGCCATTAAAAACATATGTATACAGGTTTCGAGTATATTCAATGACCGTTTCAACAATCAAATAATATATATCCAAAGATATTCAAAGAAATACTATATATATGCAGAGATTAACGTTTGATACGTATTAAAAGGCTGGCCACCGCCGCAGGATGCTTATATAATCCAGAACTGTCATCGATCCCACTGGGGTTGGGGGCACGCTTTCGCATTTTCAATTTACTTTTCGTTTTCGTTTTCATTTTCGATTGCGACGCGGCTTTCGAGTGGCGCTGAGATTACGTAAATGCGCTCCTCCCAACCTTGAGCTTTTTCATCTTGCAGCCGCCGCCTTCTTTGGGGGCTCGGTGACTGGTGGATAGGATTTCCCGTGGAACAACAAAACAGCAAGAGTAATACCCTTCTAACAAGTGGGGGAGGAAAGCGAAACCTATACTATTTACATGGGGAGCGACCTTGGAATGCTTGCGAAACAAGCTTTAGATACGAGTAGATACAATACAATGGCAACATTTTCGTTACTGTTGACACACAGTTGAGAAAGCACTTAGCATGTGTGTGTTTGCATACTATATACTAAATACACTATATATACATATATACTCGACTCATACACGATTTGAGCTGGGAAATTCATGTGACAAGCCTCTGCTTTAAGTGGAAGCCGCGCTTGATTCAGCCACCACAGAGAGACAGAGCGAGATAGCGAGAGCTTATTTACAAAGCCAGAGGGGCTTCTATTCCATGTATTAAACGTAATCGCAATCGTATCTTTATCCACACACGATGCGGGAAAAACTTGCATAACACTCTCATTGCGGTCCGCAGTGTTTTTACAGGCATTTAGTCACTCACTGATTGCGGTAGCAATGTTGGAGGCCAGGCCAGGCCATTCCATTCCGTCAATCTAGAATGGATTGCTAATTTGGGGGTCTGCGAAAAACGAGTGCCAAAAAAACGAGTAAACCATTTAAATATTGTGTTATTAATTAGTTCAATTTGAGGCCAGCCATGCACGAGTTCCTTGCCCGCCTCCCAAGCGCACTCATTCCAGGTCAATTAGCTGTGAAATTATTGTTATAATGGAACATTTTTTGGGCTTTTTCAACGTGTGAGGGATGGGGAGCAATGGCTAATTAACCATGAATTGCAGCAGATCATACAAAGCTGCATGTATGTTATGTATTCGAAACAGTAAAATAAAATACACTTTACTCGTATTGCCACCTTTGAATCTATGTATTTTTTCTAGCCTTTTGTTTGTTAAAAAATATTTTGCCAACAGATCAAAAGCGACGCTTGCCAAAATCCATTTTTTTTTTTTTTGCACAGACGCGAGCCAACAGAACGAACCCACACTATTTATCCGTACATTGTGTATGTAGTGTGTACGTACACAAAATTTAGGTATGCATATATGTATGTCTATCCATCCATCCATCCATTCAGTTATACTAGGTAAGGTAGGGATATGGGAACATCAAATGAGACACCCGAGTGAGGGCCGGCAAAAATGAAGAACTCTGCCCATCAGGAAATGGTTATTATGAAAGAGTGCCCCAAAGACATGCGGCATGACGTGGGTTCTGTGGCTCTTGAGGCACCCAAAATAGGCAGTTGTGGCAGCAGGAGACAACTGGCACTGCCACTGCAACTGCACAGCCAATTTGCTGCACAAAAACAATAAAACATATAAATTGTCGGGCCACAGCAGCGCTGCGACTGCGTTTCCAAATAAAAATAACCTCTGCATGGGGGGAGATCATGTGACCTGACGACGACGACGTCGGCGACGCACAACGGAGGAGACTGCCGACGGATGACAGGTCTCATAATGGCCCGACAGCGGCACATCATTTCAATTTCCATTTCATTTTGCATTTGAGGAGTGGGCATCTAGCCAAAAAGCTAAAAACCTGATTCGTGGGGGCCAGCAATAAGGCAGTCAGCGCCTGGCCAGTGGCCGCATCCTTGAACACCTGGCAAGGACAAGGCAAGTGGTTTGCGTGCCTCAAGGCTTCACATTTCGGGCCGTGGCTGTGGCTGAGTCGCCAAACGCTTGGTAGATTAATATTAATGGGAAATCAATTTCGTGCAATTAGAGGAATTGGAAAAAGAACAGATGGCCGGGCAGAGTTCATAAATAAACTGAAACTTGCAAGTGCAACAGAGCCGAACTGCAGGAGAACGGAGCTGACGGGACGGCCGCCATGTGAGCTGTCCGCCCAAGCACAGAACATGAGATAAAAATAAAACCAGGCAAATTGTGGTCCCCCGCCATCGCCACCGCCACCGCCACCACCATGCCATCATCATCATGATCCAACATTTCTGCTGATGCTGCTGCATGTGGGCATGGCAACGAATCAACGGGGACTTGGGTGCCGGGCCTCGTGTCGCCAAGCGGCTCGGCCTCCACATGGCAACTATTTTCGCCAGCAGAAGTCACCAGGGTGCATTGAACCCGCCTCGGCTCGCCCCGCTTCGAGTCAGAGATGCGGAAATGGCCCTCTACACAAAAATATCAAATTTAACAACTTAAAAGTCTACAAAAATAAGTGCAGCCAAGTGTGCAGGGGTCCGCTTACCGCTCGCCAGCCTTCTGCGCCTCCTTAATCGACTGGATGAAGGCGTTCGACTCGCCCTTGATGAAGTCATTGCTAGCGTCTTTCAGCTCCTGGGGAACCTTGATTGCTGGCTGCTGGGCATCGAACAGCTTCTTGTCCAGGCCGTCGCCCATTTGGTTGCCATTAGTGGCATTGCCATTGGGGTTGGTCAACGATTTTGGCAACGGGATAGGCATCTTGTCAGCTGTCTTTGGTGGAGTACTTGGTTGAGGGTACTACTGTAGCAGGAGCTGGCTTCGGTGGGGCAACCACTGGAACTGGAGCAGGAGTGGGTTCTGGTTTGGGAGCAGGTGGCGCTACTTTAGGGGGAACAGGAGCCGGCGCAGGCGTTGGAGCAGGAGCTGGGACAGTTGTCGGTTTGGTAACAACAGGACCCACAGGTTTCGGTGGCTCTGATTTTGGAGCAGGTACTGCTACTGGCTTCGGGGCTGGTGCGGATTGCTTAGCTGGTGCTGGTGCGGGCGCAGGAGCTGGATTCGCTGGCTTGTTGTCTAACGCGGGCGCTGCAGGCTTGTTGGAACTAAATAGCCAAGCCAAACGCTTGCTACAAAATAAACAAAACCAAAAAGAAAATATAAATTAAGAAACAAAATCAATTAAAGAACTTAAAATGTAACACAAATAACAAAACTCCGCCACAATTTCTTTCATCTCCTTGCCTAAAGAGTTTTTTTTTCTTCCACAGAATGTTCTCGAATGTACGGAGGCCGCTGCGCGCGGAGCACCCAAGCATTGCACGAATTGCCAATGCGCCTTTTCTAATACATTGCATTACAAATCGACTCGTTTTTAGCTTCAGGCACTGCCCACAATTATAAATTAATAGTTTACTTTTCACACGGCACTTCTTTTCTGTGAACATACAGCATATTTGCGATAAAAAAAAGCATAGTGACCTTAAGTCTCCTTAACGTCGCATTTTTGCAACTTTTCCCCAGTTTTCGACTACTATTCGACTCACCTTCGACCTTAGACAATGGACACAAATGAAAATGCAATTAATTGTTAATTATTGACAATAAACGCCTGGTTTTTTCCGAAAATACAGCTTTATCAGTTTTCTACTTAACCTTATTCTTAATACTTGCTTTTATTGGGTATAGCGAAAAACAGTGACGAACAAACTTTCTGGCCACCTTGTGACCCTTTCGATAACGATAAATGGTAAAAATAAATTTTGCCCAAGCAGATCATAGTATTCAAAAATTCAAACTAAGCATTAGTATTAAATAAAAACTTTAAAAAGTGTATATTTCGTTGAACACACATTGGCACACTAGGCTTTATACATACGTTTTTCAGTATTTTGTCCGATCGGGCAACTAATTTTTTTGGAAATATGGCAGCGTGGTTATCCCGTTATTTGAAATTTTGCAAATTAGCAGTTGGAAATTTAAATTTGCATCTAAATTGGGCTTGTTTTGTTTTTTGCTGTCAATATGGGACCGAAACAAAAGGAAACCACCGTAGTGCAGAGGAAAATAATCCTGCATTTGCATAATCAAGGCAAATCGTATGCGGAACTAGGCGAAATTATGGAAAGAAGCCGCTTTACAATTAGGAGCAGCGTTCAACGCTTTAAGGGAGCCTCAAACTTGGAGAGCTCTAAACACACAGGTCATGCAGCCAAATCATTCACAAAGTGAAAGTGGACCCCACCATATCCTCCACACAGATCGCTGCTGATCTAAAAAACAGCATTGGGACGGATGTTCACCCGATTATGGTACGCCGAGTACTACACGAGGCCAACTACCATGCGCGTGTGGCTCGACGAAACACGCCTGGCACCTGGCAACAGGTGCTGTTTTCCGATGAAAGTAAATTCAATGTTTTAATATAACAGAGTCGAGAAAGCTAAATACCGAGTTTGAAAATCAAAATATAGCTCCAACTGTTAAGCATGGTGGTGGAAGTGTTATGGTGTGGGGTTGCATGTCTGCTGCAGGTGTGGGTGAATTGGTATTTATAGACGGCATAATGGACAAAAATATTTATCTTAATATTTTGAAGGATAACTTAAAAAAAGGTACTAATACAATGATTAAGCTTTTTGAAATAAGGCAAACAAAAAAAACGAAAGAGGATAGTCATTCATATTGCTCAATTTAGAGATGCCGTTGAATAATTCTGGCTAACTAAAACTCTTAGTTCTGCCCACATATTTGTAGGCCATTGATGAATTAATTTTCTACAAGATTGCCTACTTTTTAGTAATTGCTTTTATTGTATTTTGACTAAAACAAGGCTTAAACAAAATAATTCCACAAAAAAAACAGTCGCAGTGTTGATGGTATTTGAAGACATGATGCGTGTATAGGCCTTTGTATACCCTATTTCGTTAATTTGATATGAAGATGATATGAAGATAAAACGTAATTAATAAAGACCTTTTCTCAAGTTGATATGTTTTAGACATATTCATGTGTGACCTTATAGAGTCGGACTGACACTTTTTCGGAATTGAATGAGCCGGTTGAATCTGTGCTATATGAAAGTTTATTATAGCTTGCAAATATTTAATATAGCTCTTAAGGGAGCTCCCCTTCTCCCTATAATTCATATGTTGACATATAATCGAAAATGAACTTATAGGGTATCACTTGCAAAGTTTGAGTTCCCGGAATCGATGTAGTCGATAGTCCGAGTCATCGAAGGATGAAATTCAAATTCAAATTCCAAAATAAATATTTCCAGATTCTGTGTTTAAATTACTTTCGTACTCCTCCCCCTCGCAATAGTAATCATTTCTACTGTCACGTAGGCCAAACGGGCGGAAGAAAACGCAGAACTCGTGCGGCCAATAGATAACATAAGTAAAAAAAGTGAGGCACAAATAAAACGATACACAGCCCGGCCGGCGTTTCATTTTTGCCAAACTAATACCGTGCCAAACTTTAATTATCACTTTCATTATTACGCTAATTGCCGGCAGATAACAACCGCTGGTCGTTTTGTTTGCCAAAATTGCCAACTCGGGTTCTTACACTCGAGTGTGTTTGTGGGTCGCTGGCGCTGATTGCACTTATCACGATGAGATTTAGAGCCAACCTACAAAAGCCGGTTGCTGCTGCTGACTTTTGCAGCCAGCAGGGGAACGGAGCTGACGGAAGTCGAGACAGATCCATCATGTGACTGTGTGCTCGGTGAGGGGTGAGGGGTGAGGGTGAGTGAGTGAGTAACTTTGTTGCTAAATGCAGGGAAACTATACTCGTAGATCGCCAGTTAGCACCTCCCATCCATAACCAGCGATCCCACGACATGTGCGGGAAGAGAGAGTGGAGATTGGGGCTTAGATTGTATATAGACTGTTTCCGAGATGATTAGATTGTGGGAGTTTTGCAGTTTTTGCGAAAATCGATTATAACGTGAAGGAAACCATTGCGATAGCAGTTATCTGAGTGATTTATGGAGTGAATGAACGGTACACTCTACGCCAGCGGTGGGCGAGCTTTTTTTATTTATATCCTTCTGGACAGAGCAAAATTCGAGAAGAGCATCAACTGCTTCTAGTGCAACGAAAAAGATAGTCGTAATTTTGAATGGCCTATAAAAGAGGGTATGAACAACAAGCAAAAACCGCCAAGACAAATTGCAATGTTCGTACGAAACTCACCTCGCGTGGTAGGAAACGGGGTGGATTTTACCTTGCATGCGCTGCATTTTCTGGCGTTCTGCCTATTGTCCATACCCCTTTTTGTCCTACCCTCAACCTGCAATGTAGAAATAATGTCAAAGTACATGTGTCATAGTACACGAACCTTACATTCGACCCGAAAAGCAGGCAACGCAACACAAATTTTAATTGAACAGCCAGTCCAGTCCTTGTCAAACCCCCCTAACGGATACTTACCGGATTTCATCGACAGCAAATGTTAAATACCACAAAGCGAACATTTTTAATAGCTGAAAATAGATGAAAATCGAAATTAGAGTGAGAACTCAGCCTGATGAATATGTATTCATTCGTATGTATGTATGTACGATTGAGCTGTTCATTAATTGGGATTGTTTCGGCTGTAAATGGCAAATTCCATAACATGCACTTGTTGGTCTGACACTGAATTGCTGCTGTTGCTGCTGCTGCTGCTGCTACTGCTTATGATGATGATGTTGAATGACCTCGAAAGCGCAACAAATGACGTAGCCGATGAGTGTTGCAAAAAGTCAATCAACAGCAGCAGCAGCAGCAGCAGCAACGGAGAGACAGCGCGCTTAAATTAATTCTCGAGACGCAGATAAAAGAGTATTTACAGAGGCACCAAAGAGCTCACGGAGCTCACAGCAAGACATGAGGGCAAATATGCCGGCATTATTCAAGGTTTATTTATAGAAAAAAGCCGGAACGGGTGCGAGAGTACCCTTAGGATTGCAAATTGACTTGCTGAACCGCGCTGAACGCTCAAAATGCATTCGCAGAGCGCCGGTGCCCGTGAATGCCGCGACTTCTGGGCAGGCAGCCAGGCATTGGACCGTCCATTTGGGGATCCGAAACCGAAATCAATGCGGCGAAAGAGCACTATGAATCTGAATGGCGCCGCACAAAAGCGAAGCGAACGTCTAAATATAGGGCTTGCCACCTTCCCATCGATCAATTATTGCGGATAAGACCTGTAGGGATTTTGTTTACTCATCAGATTTATTCGTGCCGAAAGTTTGGTCTGGAAATTATGACAGCAGCAGCAATAGCAGCAGCAGCGGTCTCTGTTTGTTTTCTTTCAAGGCATACGCGACGTATGAGCAATTTAAGAGTGACACACTAAGGCACACGCGCGCACACACGGACAGTTATGTCACAGTCCGTGAGAGACGAGAGAGACACACCATAGATTTGGAGAAAGAAGGGGGGGGTGGGGTGTTAACGGAGGCCCCTTTTGGGTCCACTCACCTTTTGCGCCTGACGGATGGGTGGATAAATGGAGGAATTGTAAAACAGTTGGAAAAATCGTCTCTAAGCTATGTTAACTGGGGGTTCGTCTGGGTTCCTTGGCTCGCATCAAAAGGAGTGGAGCTGTTTAGTTTAAATGCCACTTCGAAGACCGTTCCACAGCAGTGTAAATATTTAGCTGATTTTATTAAAATTTCATTTAACCAAATTGCAAATGTTTCTTCTTGCGGCCTGGCCTCTTGCTGTTTGCTGTTCTGTTGAATGCTTCTTTAATTTTTTTTCGACTGTCGGGCTCTGCTCTGTGCAAAAATCAACTGCTCGACTCGCGGCGACGACGACTACGATGACTATGACTACGCCGGCGAAGAGAGAGAGCATGGCCGGAGAGCTACAGAGAGATAGAGAGAGAGAGAGAGAGCATGGCCGAGAGCGCCGACGCCAATGTTTCCACCGATTCCTAGCTGCATTTCGCGAAGCTTTTCTCTTGAGATTGCCCCCTTAAGCCCCTAAGCCCCCAAACCCCTAAAAACAAAAGGTGCTATTTGCGTGCTACAGTGCGAGTACTCTCGATATTGGTTCATTACTCATGCGATTACGTTATGGCCCGACTATGTGTATCAATAATGAAGCTAAAACTGGACGAAAAAGCTGCATAAATCAATAAACGTAATATTTATATATATAAATAACTTGGGTGAGACAATCGCACGGGTATTATTACAGCTGACTACAGGGCTGTTGGTTACGGATCCCGTCCCCGGTTGGATCCCCTACCAGAACTATCTCATTTCCTAGTATTATCTGTCTGTTGACGCCTTTCGCCGGTTGTCTCTTGTCCAGATAAGACAAATAAGCCATTCGGAGACAGCGCTAGTCATTCATTAAACAGCACTATCTGATTGAAGAGTCAACTATCTTAATTCTTCCAGAGAATGACGCTTATCATCATCATTTAATTGCTGCAGTTTGTCAGCCACTGGGCCAGCCTCCGTTGCCGTGTTGCATAACGTGCAACCGCTTGCATAATCGGTCCTTGGACCGCGATAAAGCTGAGAGCGGGACCTACCAAAAACAAGGTCAAAAGTTCATGGACTGAGAAAAGCTCTCGCCCACGAAGAGCAATGCGAGCGGCGGAGCGAAAGCATCTGCGTCAAGCGGAAGTCCTCCAGGTCTATGTGTTTGTGGGTGCGGAAATGCACGCTGCTGTGTGTATGTGTGTGTGTTGATGTTTTGGTTGTGTAACAGAAGCTAGAGGAATTGCTACCTTTCTACCTTTAGGCAGCAATCGAAATGAATTATATTTGCATTTGAATTTTGTTTAACTTTTTTTTATTGATTTTTTAAGTGAATGCATTTTGCTTGCTACGTAATTGGTTTATAATTTGTTGCTGTCTTAATGTTAATGATATACTTGCATATGCCACAAAAACTGTTGCTAGCCATTTTGGTTTTTGGTTTTTATTTTTGTAATATTTAAGCTTTAATAAAATCTTTTTCAGAAATCATATACATGGCAAATCAGTTTCGAAATAAAATGTTTTTATCCGTTGATTTAAAGCCGATCTATGTGCATATTTTTGTTGGTTTTTGTGTGAGTATTCGCTACATTTGAATGTAATTTAACATTGGTTTCCATTTCTCTGGATAAAACAGATTTAATATAATTAAAAGAATTCGTTTCACTCTGTACGCTGGCTGCCTCTGCTTTACAATCGTCTTCCTGCTAAGCCTAACTATCGTACTACTCGATCGGTGTCGATCTGCTAAACATTATATCATCGGGCCTCATTCCTGACGGTCCTTCTAATCAACATATTTATCTTCATCTTCATCTTCGTTCTCTTCTGGTTCTTAACTCTCTTTTTGTTTTTATTTTGTTTGGAAAAGTTGTTAACATTCTTTTGTTGGTCGCACATGTTTCGCATTGGCTTTTTCTTGTTGTTTTGTTGTTGTTGTTATAATTGTTCTTGTTTTTGTCTGTTGTTGTTGTTGTTGTTGTGGTTTTAGTGTTTGTGTGTTCTTCTTGTTTGCCTTCTTGTTTTTATCACAGCTTTCTTCACTTTTGCTCTCATAACTTTTAAGCATAACTTGCATATATGTACATTTATAAATCTTGTTGTTAATGCACGGCTGTTTTTTTTATCGTCTTTCTTTTCTTATGTCATCCCACTCACCTCCCACCCCCCTGGAACACCCACACCCTCAGCATCGTGTCAGTGGTGTTTTCGTGCTCCTTTTGTATATAAGTTCACATAGGGGGGCTACGTCTTATATACTCATTTCATATACATATATAACATGCTTGCGCTTTCTTCTCGTTGGTGTTTTTCTCTCTCTTTCTATTTCATTCTGCTGTCAACACTTATCTTAAACATTGATGTTACTGCAATTGTTGTTTGTTGTTTGCTGCATTTTTGTTGCTGCTGGCTAACATATAAATTGCATTTGCTTTGTGGTGTACAATGATTTACATTTGTGGAATGATTTACAAAAATTGGTTTCCTTCTCTCCACTCGAATTTAAATTTAAATACAATAAATGGCATATAAAATATATATATATTTTTTTGTTGTTGCAGTAAGTATACAAAAAGAACGTTACGTTACGCACAGCACGTACTCGTACTCGTACAGCAGCGTTGTTGGAAGTGACTCTAGTGTAACACAAAATTATAATACTCTTCATACTTTACGTTGATTGTAACTGAATAAATCCATTGATTGAGGCACCAACCGAACGGCCGAACGACCGACCGAATGACTGACCGGCAATAAAGACTGAAAGATTGAGTGGCTCGATCATTCACTAACTTGGTCCCCTCATTCGGTTCGATTCGATTCGATTCGGCTCGGTTCGGTTAGCTACATTCAATTGTGTGCTGGATGGCACTCTGGATGTTCGTTCTTTTCGGAAGCAGCATGACACTTTTATCACATTTGGTTGTTGTTTTTGTTGGTGTTGGTTGTCGCTTGGTTGTTGCGGTGTTGGTATGTACTAGACTTAAATTAACTACAGTTGTTGTTTAGCATACATACATGCATAGATTGCTTGGTTTTCCCTTCCCTGTGATTTACACCTCGATTTACAAATTAATATTCGCTATTGCAATCCATAACAAAAACGATTACATGCATAGGTTTACAGATACAGATACATACATACAAATATAGATGGTCGATTGGATAGTTTGTAAGAGTTGTCTTTGAGATCGCATTTGATTTTTTTCGGCTTGTCCAAGAACTCGCTGCTGTGGTGCTGTCTCTCCCCTGCGTTGCGTTGCGTTGCTCCGAAAAACATAGCCAACGCACATTTTGTCGTTCAGTCTTCTGTTTCAATAGATTTTGTTTTGTTTAGATTGTTAAATTTGAGCAAGTGCTTTGTGTCTGTTGTTTTTGTTGTTTTTCTCTAAATGCTCAACATGATCTTCAGGTACCATTGTTGTTGTCGTTGTGGTTGTACTTGTTGTTCGGTGAGCAACATTGGGAGCAGCAGCATCTACCGCCTTGAGCTTTGGACAATACGCTGCTGTTTTGTGCAAACATAGGTAAAATATAGTAGTACATATAGTTGTATAAATTAATGCCTGTGCTACAAAATACTTAAAAGTTGGTTTTGGGTTTTACATTTGCCATTTCTATTGCCACTGCCATTGCCATTGCCATATTGCTATTGCTTTTGCCTCAGGCCGTGAACACGCATGAACAACACACGGCAGCATCGTTTAGCCTTTAGATATTTGGCTATTACAATATTTATATATACTATATATACGTGAGTGTTTCTCTGTGAGTGTGTGTGTCTGTCTGTGGGTGTGTGTGTGTGTGTGTATTGCATTTGTTTACAATTTTTCTGTCCTTTTTTTTTGCTGTCATAATATCACTTTAAACTAGACAAATGGCGGCGCTTAGCGAACGAGGATCGTACTCTCGATGTTGTTACATTTGTGGTTGCCTTTGTCGTGTCGTGTTCTTTGTCATCCAGTTTATCACAATTGAGCGCCGTGTTCACATTTACATATTCACATTATTACAGAGGTTAACAATTTGTGCCAATTGCGTTTTGAGCAAACAATTTGACATTGGTCGTACTTTTGGGTTGGTTTTACAAACAGTTCGGTTTGCAACACTTTCGTATTTCCTTCTTTACATCTTTAAACTTAGCTAACTAGACAATCAATTCGCTTAACAATTGCTTGGAGTTTGTTGTGTTGTGGTGTCGTCTGATGCTCACACTGGCTCGCGCTAGCTTTTGCTCGCTCGCTCTTTTTCGTGTTAGTATTCGTATTCGTATTCGCATTCGCATTCGCATTTTTTTAGCTTTTTCTTTGAATCACAGTTCTTGTTGCTTATAAAATGATGTTTTTCTAGCAGTTTTTAACAAACACATTCTGCCCATCTGCTTTACATAAATTACATTGATTTGTGGCGTGCTCAAGTCTTTGCTCCTAACATTCTCTAGCTCCCAGCTCTCGCTTTCTGGCCAACGAACAAAACTTGATTATACAAATTTTAAACTTAAATTTTTAACTTCTATAAAATGCTTGCCAATCGATTCATTTTGCAGTTTACGTTTACACACTTTTCATAACATAGGATATACGCATCGCATCTATAAGCGGGATCAGTTTAGTCTTCGCTTTTGTCATCTTTAGGTTTTTTGTTTTATCTACGTAATTAGAAGTTTCATAATGTTTAAGTTAGTTTCTACGCTCTCGAGTTGATCACGGGTCATGTCGGTCGGTTGTTTCTTGCATTTACTTTATGACTTTGCTTCAATTTTTGGTTATTTTTGCTTGAGGTTTCTGCTGCATCCACCCACTTACTAGCCGAGATCCTGGCGCAACATCTCGTATACGAACTGATCGCGTACTTCATAGTCCACGGGGCCATAGGACAGCGATGGAGGAAGTTTATCTATTCTGATGGGTGCCCACTGTTGTCCCAGCAGGGAGCAGATTTCCTAAGAGAGAACACACATAGATCATGCCATATATGGGAGCAGAGCATCATTGGGGACTCACCTCTTTGTAGGCATTCAGCGGAGCCATGGACCAGTCAATCATGGAAACCTCCAGACGCTTCAACTTGCGACCTCGCAAACGGGCAATGCCCACCAGATTGTGCGGATCCATCAGATAGCCATGGACTACAATCTCCTCCAGATGCATGCAACGCCAGGCCATCATTACGAAGGGGTCCTGGCGCAGAAAGTTGTGACGGGCATAGTCCAAGCGATTGTTATGCTTATACGCTGAGTCCATATAGTAAATGCTCCGCAGCGTGTCCTTGTTGTTCAGTGACATCCAGTCCAGGGCCTCAGAATTCATGAACTCACAGAAGAGCAGCCGCACATGGGTCACTGGCATGTGGCGACGCAGGACACGAGTCTGCAGCAGCTCAATGGCCTCGTAGGCGTACACCAACGTCAGCACTAGATCAATGTTTGTGAAATGCCTGGCAAAGTTTGCCCAGGCATACTCCGACACACTGGCCTGCTCCTCGCTGTCCAGGCCATGGACTACGATGATAAATTTTCGGAGTGGCAGCACCTGGATGGTGTGCAGCAGGTCATCGGTGAGCGTATCGTAGTCCAAGGACAGCACCTGAAGGTTAGCGCACTTCTGCAGAAGCGTTATGTCCAGCGAGAGTATTGGATAGTGACTAGGATCGTATTTAAGGCTGGCCAGTGTCAGCTGCTCCAGCTCCTGTGGTTTGCCACAGGACCTAAGCAAGTCCTGACCGTAGTAGGTGAGAGCTTCAATGGCACCTAGATCTAGCAGATGACAGGGCTTACTTTTGCGATTAAGAAACAACTTTAAAGGTTCCACAAAGCATCTGCGGAGGTGGAAAAGTACTGTACTTGATAAGCAGCCTTATTGCATTGCCTGACGTAATACTTACTGTTCTATGGCCACAAAGTGATCGCTGTTCATGTTTCCAACGGCAACAAGACCTACATTGTGGGTTTGGAAACGCAGCGCTTGGATGTTCTCACAACGAGCCACTCTAAAGAATGGAAGAGAGATTACTTTGGTCATAGTTCGATATGTACTCGAAGTTCGTACTTGTAAAGAAGTCGTCGCATTTTCTGAATCTGAAATGCATTGTGAAAGTCAAAGACAATCACCAGCTCTCGGACCAGATGGGCCATACTCCGGTGGAAGAAGGTTAGTTGATCATCGCGCGCCACATCGATTTGAAAGCGAAAGTTTCTAAAGTATCTGTGCGGTTGGAAGACAAAGCATACTAGTTATTTCAATAACAAAAATATTGGAACTTAAACTAATTACAATACTAATTTAAGCAAAAGAAAATACAAAAACTAGAGTTGTTGCAACGTTTCCAAAAGGAGGGGAGGTGTCTTTGAAACGTCACCTACAACTCAAGGGTCATTGACTGCCTACCCCCACACTCTTGGGCGTTTTTGTCAATACAATTGAATAAACTCATTTCTATAAAATGTATATGACACCATATACAATGAAATATATAGTGTATAATTTATGTGCAAAATGCAAATGGTTCAGCCAGCCACATATACAAATGAACCCAACCCACACACACACACACACACACTCACACACAGCTGCATGAACTTACCGTTTTTGAAAGAGGCACTGTCTCCAGGCGTAGCAAACACTTGCGGCCGACCTTCTGTCCTGGGGCTCCAGATAGTCGAAAATCTGAGTTAGTGCCACTGCTGGTATTGTTTGCCATGGTGGGTGGCTTTGGCATAGATTCATTACTTGTTTTTAATGTTTATTGCGTTTTAAACAATGAAAAATTGCAAGAGTGCAGCTAGGGGCCAGTGTGGCTGCGAATTTATCGTTAAAATATACCGTCCGACCCTAAGAAATATTCTTAAACTACGTCACATATTTCAAAATATACCGTAAACATACTGACGAATTATTTGTATTCAAGTTGCATCATATTCCTCGTTTTTGATATTCGGTTGAATATTACCAGCTAGCTAAGACCCTCAGCTCTAAACTCATTATTTTATCCGATTATTACATAAATTTCCTACAAGACTGGTCAACTTTAAGTTCTCATCTTTATTGCATTGCTTATAAAATAAGGTTTAAATAAAACTGGTCAACAAAAATGTCCACTAAATCTATTTTATTACAAGGTAACTACACGCCAACTACACATTTGGTACATATTAACTACATGATCATGTAATTACCAAAGGCGACACCTGAAGGGGAAATGTGTACGTTTCAAAAATTGTTGCCCGTTTTTTTTTCATATAAGCCCCATGGAAGCGCCAGTGTGAAAAACCTCCGTTATCCACTTTTGACATGCCTTTTTTTCCGACATTTTGAAAAATTGAGATTTTGATGGCAAACGATCAGGAATTCGATGCTGATCACGAATACTAATTCGATGTGGCCTGGGACATGGCTCCAAGTGGCATTTCTACACGGTTTCTACATTGGTGCATAGGACTCTTGTCCATAACGCGTCTTAAAATATACTGGAAAATACTAGAAAATACTATGAAAAGTATAAAAATTGCGAGGTGTGTGAGCTAGACCACTAACCATACAGTATATAGATGTGCCAGTTCATACCACTCACACACTGGCTAGCGCGTAGAGTACCCCAGAGTACCGACGCGCCATCATGATAGAGAACGCAGAGAGAACATCTTTGCATGTGTTAGTACACACGCAATATGTTTCGACAAAAATATGTGATTGTATGCTTTTTTAAGATTTTTTGAACGCTTTCAGCTCTTGTTCTGTTTTGCCTACAGCATGTTTTAATGTATGGGTGCACATGCATTCTCACGTACTTTGCGTGTGTGTGTTTAGTATTGCTGGCCGCTAGAACTGAAATTTGAGTTTGGTTCTTGTTTTGGGTCTTTTGATGAGCTGACCTACCGCCACAAAATAAATGAAGAATGGGCAAGGGGTGGGGGTATGGTACACTAGGGCGCGGGAAATAAAATAAAAGCTGTTATATGTTTGATTTATACTACAAAATATAAAATATTACAATAATATAATTGCACATTTATTTCCTTATTTTAAACAGGTTGATTATAAATTATACAAATTATGTAAACGCTGTCGGTTCTCGACTTTATTACAACTAAAATAATGTATCCAAATATACGATATAAGAAAAAATATATATATACTAAAATAAATATGCATACATATAAATGAAATTGGTTTTACATATATTTCACATCAATTGTCAATCGCGCGCTTTCCGACGGGAATCTGCAAAGAAAAATTTAGATGCCGGTCGCACATTGAATACTCTCATGGACAATACCCATAAATTTTCTAATTCAATTGTGAAATATCTTATATACATATGTACATAAATATATCAGTTTATTACACTCGTATATTGCATGAGGGTATTCAACATTACAGTTGTCTTGATGTTAGGTGACAAGCTTCTTTAAAAAGTGTGAATACCCTAAAATACTGCTTTAATATTAGTTATATATTCAATTTTGAATATATTTTGAATCAAAACTATCGAGTGGCGCCACTATCGAAAAAATAAAAAAAAGAGCAAATCCCAACAAACGGCTTTCAATACTATCGACTCGACTCGATAATCGCTACAGCGGTTGGGCTCTAGTGGGACATGCTATGTTAACTTCTACTCTGTTAAGAGCAATCAGCTGGCATGTTAGGCGGAACAACTTTCGGTTGAGCAAGATTTGTGTTTAATTTTTAAATGACAACGTTGCTGCTGCTGCGTGTCTGCCGACGGCCAAAAATTGCGGCCACCTACAACAATGGCTACTTACGGGCAAGCACACCAAACGGCACGCATGATCGTCGCCTGGCATCAACAGAAGCGACGGCGGCAAGTGTGCAACTCGCCAATGCTGGCGATCTAGTGGGATTTTGGCAAACTCTATCGAACAGCACTCCAGTGGCCTATATGCAGGATGCACTTATCCAGATCCACGACTACAGTAACCTGCCCTGGTGGTCCTCCATTGTGCTTTCCACGTTCCTGTTTCGAGGTGTCGTCACGTTGCCGCTGACGATTTACCAGCAAAAAATTACTGCGCGCATAGAGCGGATAGCCCTAGAAATGCCAGCTCTAGTGGAGGAGCTGAAGCGTGAGGCGGCGATGGCTAGGCAGAAGTTCAAGTGGAGCGACAAGCAAACGACAATCGTCTACAGGCGTTCGGTTTGCATAAGAGAGACAATTTCATTGAGCAATTGCTAATTCCCCTTCCTTTCAGATCAAGAAGCAATGGCAAAACCTGATAGTGCGCGACAATTGCCATCCAATGAAGACAATCATCGTGCTGTGGGGTCAGATTCCTCTGTGGATTTTCCAGTCCGTCGCCCTTCGCAATTTGGTTTATATGCTGCCGGATCCGACCACACTGCAAGCCCAGATTACCGCCACAGAAATGACAATTGGTGGATTTGGCTGGATACCAAACCTCACTGTGGTGGACAGTTCCTATATATTGCCTGTGACCCTAGGCCTCCTCAATCTGGGCATCATAGAGCTGCAAGCCATGACGAGAACACGGCCGCCCACACGTCTGCAGAAGATTGCCAATAATGTGTTTCGCGGACTGAGCGTCGTTATGGTACCAGTGGCCTGCACCGTGCCCTCAGCTCTATGTGTGTACTGGGTGGCCTCCAGCACCTTTGGCCTGGCCCAAAATATGTTGCTTCTCTCCCCCGAAGTGCGACGGGCAGTGGGAATACCCAAAACCCAAACGGAACTGAGCCAACCGTACGACCAGATCTGGCTAAAGATACAGCAAAGAGTGAGGCTCGCTGAGCAAACGCCGCCTGCAGATAAGCCGGCAACCAAGTGATCCAATCCCCATAGAACCATAGGCATAGTCATCTATCTAGTCTAAATTAGGTGAGACTTAAGTTGTTTGTTAAATGCGTTGACCGTTGTGTAAATACAAGCAGAGCAGCCATAAAATGCATCAAGAGTACACGCGCCTATGCGCCATTGTAGATCATCATCATCATCACATCGTGGAGGAGCATCCATCCATCATATAATTCATTATCAGTAGTTCCAGAACAGAACAGAAATATGTGAGGGAAAAACCATACAAAAAATAATACAAACAAAATGCAGCGATAAGCCAGTAAAAAAAAGGTCTTGAGATTACTAAAATAGATAATTCCAGACTCAATTGGCTCTGCGACGAGAGCATCATCAGCATCTATCAGCGAGCAGGGAGCAGAGATAGAGATTCCCTCTTTCCAATAGAATTGAAATGCGAGCGCTGAGTCAGTCGAGGCTGAGACTTGAGCGGGACCACAAGTTAAAGTTGAAATTCGATCGCGTCTCGGGCTAAATCTTTGAACAGTTGCTATCAGTATCTGTGGATTAAAGAAATATACATATATAAATATTCAAAAAAACATAATTATCGTCCAAGGAAACATGGCCAAGTTGCTCTTGGGCCTTTGGTTGTTGCTCCTGGTGCTCAATGTTAGTATTGCATGAATATTTCACGGATTATTATTCAGAACAGAAGAACCCTCCTTTCCCTGGGATTCCGATTACGAATTAGTTTGCCAATTGTAGACAGGAAGTGTTTGCGCACTTAAATTGATCCTAATTACAAGCTGTACCCCAAAGATCGAATTCAATTGATGTTTTCAATAATACTTATTTCGCAATTGTGCTTTCGACAGGGGCATGAGGCGAAT
Organism: Drosophila lowei; assembly: GCA_008121275.1. Lineage (NCBI taxonomy): Eukaryota > Metazoa > Arthropoda > Insecta > Diptera > Drosophilidae > Drosophila > Drosophila lowei. Next base: position 509,108 of record CM017781.1, read on the forward strand.
GCTTATCATTCTGGCAGCTACCGGACGACAGGCAGCAATCAGGCAGAACAAGCCGGGTTATCGGCAGGGCACTCAGCGTACGGGAGCAGCGGGAACATTCAAGAGCAGCCCATCTACGAGCGGCCATCGGAAGGAGGAGGTGGAGGTGGAGCCTGTCCGTCTCAGTTCTCGGGAGTGGTGTCCTATCCCTATGACTGTCATCGCTACGTGAACTGCCACAACGGCAGTCCCACCATCCAGACATGTGCACCCGGAACCCTTTTCAATGCCAGAACGCTGGTGTGCGATCATCCCAGCAATGTGGCATGTGCAGCGCCTACAGGAAGAGCAGGAGCAGCTCAGCCGAATCGATCGGCGCGTCTGAGGGAAGTGGATACAGAGCCCAGGTGTACGCCTGGAGTGATTGGATTGCAGCCACATCCGTCGGATTGTACAAAGTTCCTCAATTGCGCCAATGGACAAGCCTTTGTGCAGGACTGCGGACCAGGCACGGCATTCAGTCCATCCACCCTGGTCTGTGTTCACAAGAGCACCGTCGACTGTGGGGCAGAAGCTGCCGGACAAGGTATGTATGATTAATGCTCACCGATTACCCCTAACTAACACCTGGGTAAGGCTTCTCTCAAGTCTCCTCGGAAGTCCCAAGCTGTCCTCCCGGTCTGCGTGGGCTCCATCAGCATTACCATGATCCGTACAAGTATCTGGTATGTGGCATCGGTGTCCAAGCGAGGGTTGAGCAATGTTCCCCTGGGCAGATCTTTGATGCGCACAGATTGGTATGTGTTTTTTCAGCCTCCTCGTCCTCCCAGTCATCCTGTAAGTCGAACTATATTCCTGATCTTTATCCTGCTTTGCTTGGCTTTGGTTCATCTCCTTTTCTATTTGGGTTTGGTTTCTCATCTCGATTCATGCGGTTCATGCCTTTGCTTTTTTCTGCTTTTGATCCATAACATGTTATTGCTTGCCATGTTTTTTGAAATATGTATATAATCTTTACTCCAATGCCTTATCTTAGCTTCTGCTTTCACTTCTTCCGAGCTTCACGTCAGCGATCTACTGTGTCCTAACGGAGCGAATGGTCTTTTTGTTCATCCCTTTGATCAGACCAAGTTCCTCAATTGTAAGGACGGAAAGGTGGCCGTTCAGGGCTGTCAGTCCGGAAATGTGTTTAGCATATCGAAGGGGTATTGCCATCTGAAATCTCAGTTGATCTTCAGCGACTATGTCACTTATACTATCTCTGAGATCAGCTACGAGTTTTGTAAGTTCCCGATTTGGTAAATTTTCCTTCCATTTTCCTTAAATCATTTCACTTTCTCAGCTCTGATACTAACTGCATGCCCTAGCGGGTTGGAAGGCCTCCATCTCTATCCTTATGATGCTGGGAAATATGTCCGATGCTTCGCTAGTGGCCAAATGTCCATCCTCGAGTGTGGGCCGCAGAATGCCTTCAGTCTGTCGCAAAGAGATTGTCGGCCGCGTCGTCAAGTGCACAGTGGAGATCGGGTCAGGTTTTGGGAGGAAATAGAAGTTCAGATGACCACTACCTTCAGTTATCAGGACAGTCAAGGGTCAACAGTTCTTTCCTCGCTCAGATCTTGTCCTCTCAACCTTCAAGGCAACTATCCATATCCCTTCCATGCGGGTCACTTTGTAAAGTGCCAAAATGGGCTTCTCCAGGTAGAATGTTGTCCATCTGGCTTCGTCTTCAGTCTCTCCCAACGCGCGTGTGCGGCTCGTCATCTCCTCTCTGCCCATGAATATCTGGATTATTCCTACCTCAGCGTTGAGTTCTCCAGTAAGCTAACCCCATACACATTTAGCGTTGATCCGAAGTGACATTCTCCTTTCGCAGCTGAATTTATGCAGGATTTAACAGCGGTTGCATGTCCTCCGCAGAGCAGGGGATATTATCTGCATCCCTTCGACTGCACCAAGTATTTAAAGTGCCTCGATCAGCAGACTGCCATCGAAAGCTGCCAGCAGGGCCAGGTGTTCAGCATCTCCATGCAGAGATGTGTGGCCAAGGATCAACTGGCAGCCAACTACGACCGCGTGGAGTATCTACGGGAGGCGCAGCACGAACTAAGTGAAGACGCCGCAGGACGACAGTCATATGGAAAAAACCTGAATGTAAGCGGCTATGCTTCATGTCCACCGGGGGCTAATGGACTTCAAGTCCATCCCTTCGACTGCACCAAGTTCCTGAACTGTGCCAATGGTCAGACCTTCGTTCAAAGCTGTGGGCCAGGAACAGCATGGAGCACTGCCAGCAGCACCTGTGATTTTGCCTTTAAAGTGGACTGCAGCGGCAGGAGTGCTTCGACGGCCCTCAATCCATCAGAGCATACTAAAACAAGTAAAACGGCAGCCCACTCGAGTGGTCCAGAGCATATTTACGCACCCACGCAGCCTTCCAGTAAGTCGAATCATTCTTCTTTAGCTTTTGTGCTTTACTCATTGCTTTTCCATTTGGGCGTGTTTTACCATTCTGCAATCCATTCTTGGCTCGCTACTTTTGAATGAACGCTAATCAGTATGCCCCTTCTTAGCCAACCCTTCCACTACAGTGGAGACGAATCCAAGCGATCTCCTGTGCCCTGCGGGAGTGGATGGTCTCTTTGTCCATCCCTTCGATCAGACCATGTTCCTCAATTGTAAGGCCGGAAAAGTGGCCGTTCAGAGCTGCCAGCCTGGCTATGTGTTTAGCATATCCAGGGGGTATTGCCAGCTCAAGTCCCAATTGGTGTACTCCGACTATGTGACATACATTACCTCGGAGATCAGCTACGAGTATTGTAAGTCCTCTCATCGGGGCCAAGCTTTTTCATTTACCCTTTGACTCTCCCAGCTATGATCCTATCCGCTTGTCCTGGTGGCACCGACGGCCTCCACCTCTATCCCTACGATGCTGGCAAATATGTCCGATGCTCTGCTAGCAAGATGACCATTCTCGTCTGTGAGCCGCAGATGGCCTTCAGTCTGTCGCAGAAGGCTTGCCGGCCGCGGCGTCAGCTGAACAGTGGAGATCGCGTCAAGTTCTGGGAGGAACTGCAGGCTCAGACCACGTACAGCTATCAAGACAGTCAGACACTGCAATCTCCACTCAGATCGTGTCCACGAAATATCCAAGGCAACTATCCATATCCCTTCCATGCGGGTCACTTTGTAAAGTGCCAAAATGGGCTTCTCCAGGTGGAAGGTTGTCCATCGGGTTCTGTCTTCAGTCTCTCCCAACGCGTGTGTGCGGCGCGTCATCTCCTCTCTACCCATGACTTCCTGGATTACGTATATCTCAGTGGCCAGTTCTCGAGTAAGCTTCCTGAAACATTGATCCTTTACCATTGATTCGAGATGCAGCATCTCCCTCTCAGCGGACTTCATGCAGGACCTCACAATGATCACGTGTCCTCCCCGAAGCCAGGGCTATTATCTGCATCCCTTTGACTGCACCAAGTATGTGATCTGCTGGGATCAGCAGACCGCCATCGAAAGCTGCAAGCAGGGTGAGGTCTTCAGCATCTCACAGCAGATCTGCGTGGCCAGGGACAAGGTAACGGCGTCCTACGATCGCGTCGAGTATCTGGGCGAGACACAGCATGAATTGAGCGAAGAGGCCGAATCAGTACTGCCCTTGCCGGAAAGGGGCTTCCCACATGACGGAGGATATCAGCCACAACATTCAGCACTTCCACTTGACGGAAGGTACCAGCCACAACCATATGTACCTGGATTTGGCGGAGGAAATAAGCCATCGCTGGGGAGCGGCTTTCCACAGGCTGAAGGATATCCGCCACAAGCACAACCAACTGGACCTGCCTTTGACGGAGGATACCAGCAATCGCAGGGCAGGGGCTTCCCACAAGAAGGAGGCTACCAGCCAGCGCCTGCTGCTTTGATGTGTCCGCCCAGAGTGACCGGTCTGTTCCCAAATCCCTTCGATGCCATGGGCTATCTCCATTGCATGGAGGGTCACACTCTGACACGGAGATGTTCGACCACCGATGTCTTCAGCATTTCTAGCGGCTTTTGCTTGCCCCATCAGCAAGTGGCCAGCGGGGATCGCATACCATATAACCAGCAGAGGTCCGTGGAGGAGGATGCCTGTGAGTAGGACTTAAGCGAGTTCCAAATTGTGTGTTGACGAGCCTGACACTCTACCCTTCCAGTTGTGACATGTCCCACGGGGGCCAGTGGGTACTTTGTCTATCCTTTCGACTGCGCGAAGTTCCTGAGCTGCGGGCCAAACGGAATGATCCTGACGAGCTGTCCGGCAGACCAATATTTCAGTGTACTCCATGGCCTGTGCCAGCCCAAGGAGCAAGTGAAGCGCGAGGATCGCCTCTACACGAACAGCGAGCTTCTGATCATCTACGAGTGGACGCAACAAATGAAAGCCGAGGGAGTCAAAACTGTCTGTCCCGTGGGAGTCAGTGGATTCCTGCCACATCCGAGGATTGCCAGCAAGTTCATCAGATGCCAGCCGGGACAGGCCGAAATCTACGACTGCCCGAGAGGACATATTTTCAGCATTTCCCGTCGATTGTGTGTGCCGGACGCAGAGCTGCCAAGCCACGATCGCTGCGATTATATCGTGGGGGGGGAAGGGGAAGCCTTTTATGGGTGGAGAGATCAGTCTAATGGTTACTAACCCTTTGGTCGTGTCCGACTCGTGTTAAATCCTCTCCTTCTACTTGCAGACAATCGCCAGTCCAAATCCTACGAGACAGCCGGCCAGGATCAGTGGGGAAACCGGTATGTGGCAAGGACAACGACCACAACGAGAGTGACTGGCGACGGCGATCGCTGGAGGGATATGAATATGCAGCGTCCTCCTGGCATCGGCTTCCAGCACAGTCCACAGTCTCATGCCAATCCTTCGCAGGGTTGGTCCGGTCAGGAAAGCTCCTACGACCATCGATCCCCCACCCAGAGTGTGCTCTATGTGGAGGGATCGCTTCAGCCCAACCGTAATTATCCTACATCTAAGACTCCTCTGGCACCCATGGCGCCCAGCACTCCTCTGGCCACCATGTCGCCCACCACTCCTGGCCAGGTGTTCTACGCCGAACCTGTTGAGGAGGGAGCGAACCCACGAGGACAGGCTCGAGGATCCATTGCTTCGGGGCACAACTTTAGCCCCAGGGTCGAACACGGCTCACCGACCAACAGATGGCAGCCCATTCCCCCAAAACAAACACCATCAATGCCTCCACTTGCTCCTCTTGGTGGACAACAACCTATAGAACTTGACTATAATCCTGACAATCTACCGACATACAATCAGTATCAGCCTAGTGGAAGGGAATCCCACTTCAGAGCTCATTTAGCAGGACAGCAACCTCGTGAAAGGGAACACCCACCCGGAACCCCCTTAGCAGGACAGCAACCAATCGATTTGGATTACAATCCCCAATCTTTTCCCAATCAACAGAAACCACAAGAGCCTCAGACCTATCCGAGACCACCCAGTCAGGGATTGCTTCCACCTAAGCACGATTTCGATCAGCTGCCTAGTGAATCACATCAGATAGGAACCCGTTTCAATCCAAGTGCCTCTCTGCAGCCCCATTTACACAGCCCCAATGAGAGGCCCAGCTATCGGGGAGCTCCTTCCGATGAATCGAATCTTTATGGGGGGCTACTGCCGCCCAACCCCAGTCCCCCTATACCCACAACAAAGACGCCCTCGAAGCTGCACACGTATCCCATTTATCCGCACATAGGCAATGCCTCGGTGCCACAGAGTGCCAGTCATCCGCACTACAGTCCCTCGTATGCGGGCATATCCCATTCGCGTAATGCCTCCTGGGCCAAGGGGTCAGTGATAACCAGTACGACTACAGCTCGAACTGACGACTCCGACGATCTACTCGTTGCTGAAGAAAATTTGGAATATGAGGAGATAGATTTACCAACAGAGGCGACCACAAGCGAGAGAAGTGGACTGGCGCCGCCTCCCTTTAATCATCAGTTTTATAGTCCTCCCAAGAGTCTTTCCTCGCAAGCATCCACACCGGCTGATCCAGTCTCCCAACTGGCCATCAGTGAGGCTCTGAAGCTTATGCTGCGTCCTTACTTCAATCACAGTGGCAATGCCCAGGAGAGACAGGCCAAGCAGGCGGAGTCGGCGATAGTCTCAGTGATTAGCAAACCTCCAACGAGCACTAGCACCACAACGACTACTAGCACCACAACCACAACAATAACTCCAATACCTGATAGAATAGCTACCACAACCCCCAATCCAGACGATGACGCCGAACTGATTAAAGCCGGGGAACAGGAGATCTTGGACCTAACTGACGACTACTCTGATTTTCCAGATGCTGGGGAAACGGGCCGAACCGAGCAGACCTTAGATCCCACCACGTACCAATCCCCGACCGACTTCCATCGGAGCACCCGCAGAGCGGAAATCGAAACAACCACATTCAATTGGCACGCGTCCGGTCACAGTCGTGACTTCCACAGACGCCATCCAAATCTCCTCGATCCGCAATCCCTCCAAAAACACAACCATCCTCCCCCCTACTCTCATCACCACAATCCACACAGACACCACGATCACAGCCCCGATTTCCATCGTCGTCATCCGAAGATGCCCAATCCCTTCCCTAAAAAGGAAACCTTACCCGAATGGGAAGCCCCCGAACATCAGCAGCCGGAGGAGGAGACCGACTGGAAGCTGTTAACCAATCCGAATGCCGAGTCTGCCACACCCAGAATCGATGTGCGAAGCTCCTTCAATAAAACCTGCGAATTCGATTGCCAGAACGGGATCTGCGTGCCGCAGGACTCTGTCTGTGATGGCTTCAACCACTGTGGAAATCGCCTGGACGAGAGCAACTGCAATCACTTGGGCTACGAGGTGCGTCTGACCGGCGGAGAGATGCCGCACATGGGTCGGATATCAGTCAAAAGTGAGTAGATGAACCAAGAGAATGAAGTCTATACTTAACCATTCCCATTTTCCAGTCAATGGCCAGTGGGGCTATGTGTGCGATGACAAGTTCGGACTCAGGGACGCCGATGTGGTGTGCCGGGAGCTGGGCTACAAATTGGGTGCCCAAGAGGTCCGCGGTAGCTCCTTTTATGCTCCTGCCGATCAGAACTTCAACTACGCCATGGACGAGGTCGAGTGCCAGGGCAACGAAACGATGCTGAAGGATTGCAACTTCAAGGGCTGGGGCGTCCACAATTGTGGAGTCGATGAGGTGGCCGGCGTTGCCTGCAAGGTCCCCGTGATGAAGTGTCCAAACAACTACTGGCTCTGTCAGACCTCCAAGGAGTGCATACCGCCAGCCTTCGTTTGCGACCATACTGCGGACTGTGCAGATAAGTCGGACGAAAGCCCGACCGTCTGTCAGGTGGGTTAAACACAGGTGGAGAAGGATCCCCAATGGAAACTAATGATGATCATTCCCACACAGGCTCCTGTTGAGTTTCGTTTGGAGGGAGGTCGCAGCTCCAACGAGGGCCGACTGGAAGTCAAATACCATGGCGTGTGGGGTAGCGTGTGCGATGATGACTTCAACTTAAAGTCTGCCCAGGTGGCATGCAATTCCTTGGGCTACTATGGACCAGCGGTAAGGCAGTTAAGCAGAGAATTCTAGTGAATGCAAGATCTTTACCCTTGAAAACCCACAGAAAATGGAGAATAACATCTTTGGCCATGGAAACGGACCCATTTGGCTGGATCAGGTGATGTGCTTTGGCAATGAGAGCAGCATCGACAAATGCAGCCACTGGAACTGGGGCGACCACAACTGCAATCACACCGAGGATGTGGCCCTGCATTGCTCGGCAGGACCGCCTCCTCGATCAGCAAGCCGCCTCAAAGTGTTGAAGCAGGGTGGATCAGAAAGAAGCGCAGCCCTATCCTACTCTGACATTGGCCTGTGGGAGCGGTCCAGCCGTGCCATGCGCTCTCCTCGCCGCTGTGGCATCTTCAAGGACGATTTGTCGGATGAGTATGCCCATAGCGGGGAGCGTGTGGTCAAGGGAAAGACGGCGCGTCGGGGTCGTCATCCGTGGCAGGCCACCATTCGAACACGAGGACGTGGCGGTATCTCCAGTCACTGGTGCGGCGCCGTGGTGATCTCCAAGCGCCATCTACTCACAGCCGCCCACTGTCTTTATGGCAACGCAAAGGATGCGTACTTTGTGCGGGTGGGAGATCACTATGCCAACATTGCCGAGTCCTCCGAGGTGGACACGTTCATTGAGAAGTGGTACACGCACGAGAAGTTCCGCGACGGCACTCACATGAACAACGACATCGCTGTGGTGGTGCTGAAGCGGCCCCTGAAGTTCAGCGACTATGTCCAGCCCATCTGTCTGCCGGACAAGAATGCGGTTTTCCAAGCCAATCGAAATTGCACAATTTCCGGCTGGGGCTCTATCAAATCTGGAGTTTCCAGTAAGTCGGGTTATAAATCAGAGTTTTCTTGCATCCGCATCCGATTCATTTGTTCCTCTTCTTCCAGCTCCTGCTCAGGTACTGAGATCTGCGGAGCTACCCATTTTGCCAGATGAAACCTGCAAGCAATCGAAAGTCTATGGCTCAGCCATGTCCGAAGGTCTTTTTAACTAAAACTAACTCTTATAGAAACGCATTACAATCTTTTGCCTTATTGCAGGCATGTTCTGTGCTGGTTCTATGGACGAGAGTGTAGATGCCTGCGAGGGCGACTCTGGCGGTCCGCTCGTCTGTTCTGATGATGGTAAAATATTCTTCTCTAAACCAATCCAAAGATCCTTACGACAAATTAAACCATTTGCAGATGGCGAAACCTTGTATGGCCTCATATCGTGGGGCCAGCACTGCGGCTACATAAATAGACCAGGTGTCTATGTCCGTGTGAACCATTATATCGATTGGATCTACGAAAAGATCAATGAGAGCTTGTTGCGCTTTTGAAAGAAAACTCCTTTTCGCTTACATGACTATTAAATATATAATACGAATTTTATAATTAATGTTTTATGTTTTTATTTGTAGTTAATGAATTAAAATTGTTTATTTTTGAATATTTCTTTTAAAAATTGTAAGTTTACGTCTCCACACAAATGAAATGTCGCTCACGCAGCGTACATTAATAGCATAATCAATGCTAATAAACGGAACCACAGCAACAGAGACAGCTTTAGCGAACATCATCATTAAGCAGCCATAGGCAATGATTTAATTCACAAGTCCGTCGATGTTTTCTTGAGTCATCCCCATTTTAATTCACGAAGTTCCATTCGAGCTTTACTCCGATTCATTCAAGCTTCGCTCCAGATCGGTTTGGCTATTATATTTGTTTGGTCTGCTGCCTCTTGGCTGGCTTTTTGGTGCAGGCAGCACAGCCACTCGTTTAATTGACGGTCAACTCGGAGCGGACACACACTCAATTGACACCAAGACTCGTGGGTCAAAAGGGGTAGCGGAAGGTTGTGGGTGGCAGGGCATAGGATGGGATGGGTAGGGAAAGAGTGCGAGCTCCATTTACGCGCCTCGCTTCAGTCGCATTGTGCGGGCGTTGCACGCGCGATTGGATGATCAGGGCCTGAAAAGCGCTACAATTAACTTAATTAATATAACAATTTGCCGTGACTGGGGTACGTACGGAGAGCATTCGCAGACACTGTATTCCCTCTGTATTCTCTTTCTCTCTTTTTTCTCTATACTTCTCTCAGCATGCCAAAGAGTGCACTCACTTTAAGCGGGCCGTTCGGTTCCATTTGTATGAGTAAAGTACTCTCGCGAGAGACTCTCCCTGTGTCCGAGTCCGAGTCTGATCTGAGCGCTTCGTTAAGCTCAGTTCCGTTGGGTTAGTCGATAGTGAGACTTCATAAAGTGCAGATCAACAATCTAGTGGAGCTATCATCATTGCAGCTGCCAGAGAATCCACAAGAATGTTCACCAAATCCCTGGCCTACTGGCTGATATTCAGCATCTGCTGGTGTAATATAGCCGGCAATGCCCTGGAGCAATATGGCATCGTGTCCAGTGGATCCACCACAACGGAGAGAATCAATTCGGCAATGCGTTGCATGAACATCAATCCCCAGAATTCGGTGGATCTGGAACAGGTGAGGGGCCCCACACTCAACATTAGAGGGAGGAAAATTCCCTATCGAAAATGATCACTAATGAATGTAAGAAATGGCTGGCTGGCTAATGAAATTATGGCTGATTTGTTCTAATTAACCCTTTGCGGCGAATGTGGGCCCAATGTCAATTCTTGACCAGCAGGGAGGGAGCATTGTTGTCCCATTGTGGTGGCATTTAATTGAACGCACAGAAAGTCGCATGCAAATCGCACAAATGACCCCCATCAGTATTACATTGCCCTCCCTCTCTCCCTCTCGCCCGCTCTCGCTCTGTGGGTGTGTGTTTGTGTGTGCACTCGAAAACTAATGACCAGAATCTGCCTCTATATAGATAATGGGCCTCTGGTACGGCAGCGAGATCATCGTCCACAGCCAAGACTTTCCCGGCGTCTATGAGTACGATTCGTGCGTGATCATACACCTGGCAGACGTGACCGATCAGGTAAGTGTGTCTGCCCCTAGTGATGGGTCTCTAAATCTCTCTCTCCCTCTCAGATGGTCAACAGCCTCAACAATCGCGGCTACGGCGGTGGCGGCTATGGCTCCCCGGACTACAACCGGAACCAAAACAACTACGGACGTGACCCGACAACGCCCTCGTATATGGGAGAGGATGATTATCCGAATCAGGGGCGGGTAAAGCAGAACTATCTGCGTTTGGTCTGGAGCGAGCGCGACAATAATTTAGAGTATACGTTCAACTATACGACCCGAACACCCGGGCAGTGGTCCAACATTGGGGATCAGCGGGGCAGTCTGGTGACCCTCAACTCCTACACGCAGTTCACGGGCACCGTCCAGGTGGTCAAGGCGGTCAACGATCACCTGGTGCTGACCTTCTGCGGCAACGATGTGAAGAGCTCCATCTACACGGTGGTGTTGTCACGCAATCGCCTGGGACTCAGTGCAGATGTAAGTGGAAGTGGAGTGTTGCTCCCATGTGTAGATCCAACTAGTCATATAATCCAATATCCTTCCAGGAGCTGCGCAGTATTCGTAATCTCCTCTCACGTCGTGGCCTCTACACGGAAACCATTCGAAAGGTCTGCAATGGCTGTGGCCATCTGGGAGGCAACATTATCTCGATGCTCCTGCTCCTGCTTCTACTCGTCTGGGGTCGCGGCCAGTGAGGAGGAGGTCGGAGGTCGTCGGAGCAGCTATCGTATTTAATGAGTCCAGCCATAATATGTTAATTTATGTGTAAACTACTTAAGCAATACAGTGACGAGAGATCGCCGAGTGCACTCCCCAAAAAAACGAACCCAATCGAGCTGTTTAGTTCAGTTCACATCGTTTGCTTCCTCTTTTAATTGCTTGTCTTGTCCCAATTAAACCCAATTACCGCAGGCCACAGGCAGATCCGATGACTTAAGTGGGAATTAGTTAGCTATATGGTTAGTTGTAGGCGTTAAATGTACGAGTATGTACTCTTAATTCAATTAGCAAACCTAGCAGCGAATTCCACCATTCACCAGCATTTTGTTGGTACTACTTATGGCTATTCCACCCTATCTACATATCTGTCGATGTAGTCCCAAAAGTAGGCAATGCAAATTGCTTGCCAAAATTCATACAAATTGTTGGGTCTTGTTCTATATATTGAGGTACCACCGTGACACACACGTTTTCCCCAAAGCCATTACCAATCTAGATTATAGCATTGGCATTTTACATTATCAGCACAACCCGAAAAGCCAAAGAAATCGTATCAGTCCCCGGCAACTGGAAACTGGGCTGAACCTGGACTTGCTAAACTCTGGTGGTGGGTGGTTCTCTGGTCTTTGGGATACAATCTTTTATATTGTTAGGGTAAGGCCCCCCCGCAATCAATGTCATAAAATCATACAAGAAACGATAGGCCTCAAATTGTGGCAGATTCACGCGATTTACCTCAGACATCGCCTTCTAAGAAGTCAAAGTCTGGCGATTGCTTTATTTATATTCTTTTCAGTCGTTTTCTTCTCGGTTTTGTTTCTTTTCTTTTCCTTTGTTGATAAGGTGATTTTGGGCACTGAAAGTGCTAAAAGCTAAATGGGAACAAACTCACTCGCCGCGTTATCAGTCCCAACAGTCCCAACAGTCCCAAAGCCCAACAACAATACGAGCTGTATAGTACTAGGTGGAATACAAAAAAGTCTAGAGTCTGGTGGTCAAAAGAAGAACACAATTGTAAACAAGCTAAGAAAGAAAACACTCCACGAAAGCATGGAAAAGTTTTGGCGACAAAATATTCCCCATGAGATGAGTGTACTTTGCTTTCCCCGATTCCCCAACCATATTGACAGCATGACGAATAAATTGCACTATGCGACAACGTGGCAGAGGTTGATAAGCTTGAATTGGGTCCCCTCCCGCTGGGAGTTCTGTAATTGAACTTGAATTTGGAGTGCGATGCGATCATCATCATATCGTCTGTTATTGTTATTTAACGAATCTCGAGCGCACGCTTTTTGCTGGATTTTACAACGCCTGATTGCAGTCATAGACTTATAGAAGGGGAGTCGCCGATGCCTGACGTTTTTTGTTTTGAAAGCAGACTGATAAGAAGACCGTGCACACGTCGAGAGCTCATGCTAGGTAAGCACTTTACAGAGACCCCATGGATGGATGGATGGAATATATCTCAGAGTGCATAATCCAGCAGGCAGGATGTGTTTGCGTACGAATATAGTACGAATATAGTACGAATATACTGTATATAAATATATAGTAGGTACATTTTTGCCATGAGAGCTGTGCAAAAAATGTGTCAATTCAACGATTTACGTCATTAGGGTATATAGGGTATATGATTGTGCAGTATTTCTCTTTGGACTTTGAGCGTCATATGGGAAGTGCTCTTACGAGATCGAAACTTTAGATTTAACCAGAACAAAGCTGAAACAGTCCAGCCCCACTTGTATTTGGCCCGTCAGGTAAACAACAGACCTTCTAGGAAAATGCGTCGCAGTTGCATTTCATTGCATCGCACTAGTGCCCGTCTGTCCGGGTGGGTGGCTCTGGGTGACTCTGGGCCATAAGCTAATCAATTAACAACCCTTTTAACAGCAGTATAATCATCTGAGCGAACAGCACAGCTGATAAGACCGCCAGACACTACTCGTACTTAGCAGCTAATGCCGAAAACACACAAATGGCAGATAACAAACGGCAGTCTAGGCTCCTATAAATACTGGACCCGCAACCGAACAGAGACACAGAAACGAATCGTGCGCGCCAATGAATTGAACAAAGCGGAGAGAGCCAGTACAACCCGTCAAACCCAACCCAAAATCATATATAGAGTTCACTCTATATACCAACTGTGATAGCTGCTACAAGGAACAACGCCATCAACTCCATCAATCCATCGGCCAGAATGTCTGCGTCCAATAAATTGCCTCATCTGGTCAGTTCCACTTCTCGCTACATTGCCGGACGGAATGCCATGCAAACGGTGTACTGGAGGGCCTCTGCTGGACCCAATCCCCGCATGGTGAAGACCCACAAGAACTTCGAATTCGACCGCAAGCAACTGGCGCCGAAAAGTGTAAGGATGCAGAACCACAATCACAGCTTCATCAGCAAGTAGAGGGAGCTCACAGTTCCGGCCCTGACATGTTCCTAATGTGTGGACAGACGACACACACTTCAAAATATTCATAGAATTTTATTTTTTTTTGTTCATTGTGCACTTAATGTATTTATTGTGTGTAGTATTGTATAGCGATAAACGTAATCGTGAGTGTAGTACTCGTAGTTGTAAACTAAGCCGAACCGGCACGTAGCGTCTCTGGAAGTAGAGCAAAACCCAGAATCGCAGTGCGACGTCTCCCCCAGAGGCTGGCGGCGCCGCGTGGCTACGACTATTCATGTACCTTGGCATTACAAAAATAACAAAGATTAAATAAAATGCATTCTAGCTTGTAGATAATGTAACCCTCCCCCCACCCCATATGATGTTTTTTCTTGGTCAAAGTCTCGGGAGGGTGTCGGGTCGGGGGTCGGGGGTCGGGGGTCGGTCTGTCAGGTGCGTCATCGCGTGACATCAATCCATGGCCTGATCGGAAGCAGCAGCTTATGTTCTGTTTTGTTGATTCATATTAAAAGACGGTAATGTTCGGGTTTATTCCATTTTTTAAATATTTTATTTATTTAGTTTTATATTTATTACATACATTGAGTTCTCGTATATGTATATATAATTTATTTGGTTTTTTTGTTTGCTTTTACGTTTATTTTTTACTTCGTTTTGTTTTTTTGTTTTCGTTTTGTATGTAATTATTTTATATACTTTTTCATTTAGGTTTATAATTTCGTTTTAGATATCGTTCGTACTTAAGTTTTATAGTATTCCTCTCGTCCTTCCATTCAGATTTTAGTTAATATAATTTGCTTTGTGGGTGAAATATGTTTACGTTAAATTTTGTTTCGCTTTTCGTTTGGTTTCCCCTTTTCATTATCGTGTTATATTTATCGGGTTGTTCTTTACTTAAAATTACAGCCTTTATAAATAATTATTTTTTATGCTATTCTTCATTTTTTTTTTTTTTTTTTTTCATTTTTCATTTTCCATTTTTCCGTCTTTTGTTTTTCCCGAATTTAGATCTCTTATATGTTTTGTTTTGCTTTATACTTTTACTTCGCTTGCCGTTGTACTACGTATTCATTTTTCTTTCTTTCGTTATAATTTACTAAATATATAGAGACTTTTTTATTTTTATTTTCATTTTCCTTTTCCTTATCTGCATCGTATTTTGATGGATTTGAATAATTTGCACACATGTACATATGTATATAATATATATGTATATATATATATTGTTATCTAAATATATATTCCATATAGACTTTATATATATTATTCATATTTGACAATTTCAGTTGGGCTTAGTGTCTGGCTTTGCTTTTGTAGTGTAGTGTAGTTTTGTTTTTGTTTTTGTTTTTGGTTTTCTTTGTCTTTGTTTTTTGTTCACACGGAAGTTTTACACACATGAATAAAACCGAAAAAAAAATACACACAAAACTTTGTGCATTTCTTTAGCTTTAGCTTTGGTTTCGTTTTTTTGATACTTTTCGGAATATGTTTTACTGTTTTATGATCTCGTCTTTTTTTGTTGTTTTTTTTTTTTTTGTTTTATATATTGGTTTTCCTAACTCAATTCACATCAAAAAAAGTTTTCGTTTTTCGTTTATCTCAAAAGAGAAAAATATATATTAATTATTATCTTTATTTTTATTTTACTTTCATTAAACCTTCTCGTCATGTTTTTTTTTTTTGATTAAAAAATATTGCAGCTCAAAATTGTAATACTTTTGCATCTCCAACCCCCTCTCTCTTTAAAGCATAGAACACACATTAGAGATCAGTAGTTCGATTCTGTCACTATAACTACCTGTCTATCTGTCTCTTTCTTCTACTTATAGCCTCCTCTTTCTATGCCCCCACTCTCTCTCTCTGTTATGCTTCTGGCTGATATCATTTGTCGTTTGCTTGATCTGTAATTCATTTGTGTTGTTTGGGTTTGGGGTTTCGGGCTTGGGTTGTTTGGGTTGTTTGGGTTGTTTGGGGGTGTTCGTTCGTGTTTTTTGTGTGTCTCATATGTTTTACGTATTTCCTTGACTTCGACTCAACTATTATGCTGCTCAGTATAGTGTATAGTATACTTTATATGTATATATAGACTCTTATGTATGGTAAATTGTTTTGCTAGAAATGTTTTTTTTTTTCATTTACGGAAGAATTTGGATACATTTTTGTTAGTTTTCCATTTAAGTTTTAGCTAAAAAGTATAATTTCTCTAGTATTCGCGAGTATTTTGCATTACCCTTCAGCTAATCTTTTGCTATTTTGTTTTGCTATACATATTTGTAATTCTTATCCCTCGGTCACGTGGGCGCTTTAATTGGCTTAAAATATGTAGGTGTATCGGTATCTATATATCGCGGTCTATATCGGTATCGGTTTTGGTATCTCTACAGACGTGTATCTTGTGGCAAGCTCACAATGACTCCTATCTCCTATCTCCTATCTCCTGTCTCCTGTTTCATCCTTCAGCTTCAGCACAGATTCTCACAATGTGCAGCACTTGAAATGCACTTGGATTCAATTTAGATAATTTTACACACATTCAGACATACATATGTACTATATATGTACGAGTGTGCATGTATATTTTGCAACAGAATTTCGGCATTTTTTTTTCGTTTTGTTTATATCTTAGAGGGGGGTTTTTGGTTTTTTGGGATAATGGCCAAATCAAATCAATGGAACAGGGGCTTAATGGACACAGTTTTGTCAGCAGAAGGCAATCAACGAAATTCTGCGCAAAAGTATAAATTTGAAGACAAAAACAAATGTGTAACCGAAAAGAATGTACCAAAGAGAATTTCCAAGAAAATTCCATAAAATATCTCACAATTGTTGTAAATTCTTCAGTTGTGTGTTGGGTGTTGGGTGTTTTTGTTGTGTCTGTGTCTGTGTCTGTGTGTGGTTATGGTTGTATGTGGTTGTATGTGGTTTACATCGACTCTCTCTCTCTTGACTAAAAATACTCAACAATTTCGTTTACATGAAACCATTTTAGCTACAATAAAATACAATACAATACAATACAATACAATATATATGTTGTATATATGGTTAAATATTTCCTAAACACTCGCTGTCATTTCAACATTGATAGAAAAACCCTCATTGTTTGTTCTTGCTTTTCACCATTTGCCATGTTTTGCCTATACATACAGATCGGATCGAAATCTCGCTCTAGAAATTGCTTATGCTTTTGCATTGTATAAAGTATGCTCGAAAAACTCTTTTGCTGACAACAATGATCCAAAAAAGATTTGGTGGTGGTGGTTATGGTTGTGGTGGTGGTGACATGGTGACGTGGGCTCGGGGGAATGGTAACCTCAACCGAACTAACGAACAAACATGTATGCATCACTAAATACGAGTAATCCAATCCCATACATCGTTATATGTATATCGGTTGGAGTGGAGTACAGCACTGATGAATGCACCTATATGTGGATTAAGGTTATTCCTTGTATAATCTAAAAGATTTCGTTGCACGTTTATTGTATCTTCTAGGCTCGTCCTCTCCGCAGAGACATCCACCTACCGAATCTATTTCTATTTTCTGAAACTAATTTTTAATGATCTTCTATGCTGCCTGAATCCCAAAATAATATCTATAACACTCGTCTTTTCATCTTGCTTTAGGGATTGTAATGGGACACTTTCATTCATTATTTTGTGTGTTTTTGCTTTATACAATATTCATCAATCAACAATCATCAATCATCAATCGATCACACATCACATATTCTTCTGGATATTTTTCTGTCTATTTTTTTTCTGCCTGCTAAATAATTTTGTTTTCTTATTATTGCTGCGCCGTTAATTTTATTCACTAATGTAAGTACAATATCATAAAAATAAAAATAACACTGTATATTTGTTATTTACCATTAATTTTGCTTTTTTAAGTTATTTTTTTATATATATATATATATTTTTTATGGATTTTTCATAGTTTATATTTTTGTGTTTTACGTTTTGTTTTTTCTTTATTGTAAATATAAATATATATAATATATATCTCAGGTTTTCCATTTATTAAGTACAATATAATATAACCATATACAAATCGGCGCTCCACCCCTCCCCTGCTGACTGCCCAATCCGTTCGTACGCCCGCCCTTTCTTCGTTCTTTGATGTCCGATGGCCCTCCGCCCCTCCAGCAGTACTCCGTATGCGGCATTTGAAAAATTCGTAAACGGTTAGTACACTTTTAATATTCTTAGTTATATTTTTAGCGTCAGTCTTGTGTAAATTAAATTTTACTTCAAAAACGTTTTAACGCACACACACGGTGTACAGTAGGGGGGGCACATGCACATGCAGGCGCTTTTCCAAGGACACACTTGAGGCAGGGTTGCTCTATTTCCGCTTCTGCTTCCGCACCCGCTTCCGCTTCCGTCTTATTCCCATTGGCGGTGCCGTTGCTGCAGGGCCGCTTCTTGTTATAAAAAATTGCTGCTCGACGTTACATATACATATATATATATATATATATTTTAATAAAATGTATATATATTTAATATATATATATATGCGTGTATACACATATAATATAAGGTTTTATTCAATTCACACGTAGACTTTTGTTAAAAAATGCATTTTTCTTATGTAAAAATGTTCTTTTTGTTTTCCATGACCTTTTCGGTATTAATTCTTCTCTGCTTTGCTCGTAAATATTCTTGTAATTTGGTTTCGGTTTTTGTGTTGAGACGCCATTGAGATATTGTTCTTGTACATTTAAGTATATATATATATATACTTCTGATATATATATATATATATATATATATGTATATTGTTGTATATACGAATCATCATCTAGGTGTATGTATTTGTATGCTTTTTCTTTTATAGATTATAATTAGTTTTTGTTTTTGTTTTTGGTTGTTTCTTCTCCACGATCGCGATCGCACATGGAAAGATTAAAGATACACACACGGTAGTTGAGAGATGCATAGAAGTTAGCAAACCAATTATAATTGAACTACATTTAGAGATTTTAGACAAGTCCAATTCTAGGTAAGTTGCCGTTGCCGTTGACGTTCCCGTTGCCGCCGCCTTCTGATCATCTGACATCGAGATTAATTAGAGCTAATTTGACACAACCGTTTAATTCAACTATTTCATATCATCATATTGAAGCATCTTTAAGCGTCTGCTGTGCTCACGTCTGTGTCATGCTACTGAAAGATTCGTTGCTTTTTGCATTTTCTTTTGCAGGTATTTGGAAGCATCTGTAAAGTATGCTACACTACACTTCTTGCTCGAGAAAAAATAATCAATAAATAAATAAGTCAACGAACGCATAAATAAGGAAATCATAACTGGTTTTTTTTCGTTTTGGGCTCATTTTTATTTACTGTCTGATGACAAGAGACACATGGATAACGTAAGGAATTCTAAATTTGGTCAGATTTTAAACAAATACTAAAGAAGAAAACTAATTGATTCAAGGAACGTTGGAAATTTGGCAAGGATAACTGGAAGAGACAACTATAAGATAACCCAAAAAAAACGATTGATTTATCGATGATATTATAAATCGGAACACACGCTGAGTGGAGCCCTGGAGCCCTGGAGCCCAAAACATTTTTGGAATGCTAATGTAAATTGTGATTGAGAGATTTGGGTTCTGTGCAGCTGGAACTGCAGCTGGAGGTGGAAGTGGAACGTTGCGAGAGCTCAGATCATCATCGGGTGGATAAGAAGTCTACATATGTGGTATGTGGCATATGGTATATGGAAAATGCTCACAGGGGACACTTGAAAGTCCGCAATTTTGAAGGAAGTATTGGATATGCTTCGGTTATTCACTTGGGTTCGAAAGACTGTTTTGTGTGCGGCGTTGGGGAAACGACGTTGTTATTGGATTTCTTATACCCACGGGTACGGGTACCCTCTCTGGATCTGATCTTTCATTCGCTCTCTATCTCTTTCTCTGCCCCAGCTGCAGTCCATATATCAGATTGTGATAAAAAACAAAAGAATAATTTGAAACAAAGAAACAAAAAACAAAATAGCTATAAAACTAGGTTGTAGTTGTAGTAGGGTGGGTTGGTTGGTTGGGTGGTTCGGTCGAATGGGCATTAGAAGGGGACAATTATAGAACAAACAATTTTGTGTAGATGTTGATGCGGCTCGGTGATCGTTCTCGTCGAAAATCTTCTCTTCTGCTCTTCGTTCTGGAGCCCATTCCGGATGCCGGTTCATCTCTTTCTTCAACGACGGGCAGCTCTACTAAAGGTGTTTCCTTTTTGTTTTCCTTTGAGTTTTGACTTAGAGGATGTTTTTGAGTTTTGATTTAGATCATTTTTATATTGCTGTTGGTTTTTTTCTGTTTTATCCGATCACCCGCACAAACGTCCGCTCTAAATCTTGGACCCGCAGTTGTTCACATTGAGATCGTCCAACTCCATCCAGTTGGAGGTCGATGGCTGCTGTGGCAGCAGCATTGGCTGCTGCTGCTGCTGCGTCTGCTGCTGCTGCTGCTGCTGCTGCGTCTGCTGCTGCTGTTGAATCTGGTGTTGCTGCTGCTGCTGTTGAATCTGGTGTTGCTGCTGCTGCTGTTGAATCT
Organism: Drosophila lowei; assembly: GCA_008121275.1. NCBI lineage: Eukaryota > Metazoa > Arthropoda > Insecta > Diptera > Drosophilidae > Drosophila > Drosophila lowei. The sequence goes on from CM017781.1 coordinate 529,349, forward strand.
GGTGTTGCTGCTGCTGCTGTTGAATCTGCTGCTGCTGCTGCTGCTGCTGCGGCGCCATCATTGGTGGTGGATGGTTTTCTGAGGGGGATATTTGTATATTTGGGGGTAGGGTGCTTTACATGACTCAGGAAGGTAGGGGTAGGGACACTCGAACTATCGCTGGATTCAGCAAACTGAAAAATAAGCATAAGAACCAACCAAAAAGCGAATAAAAGCAAACAAAAGTGTTTTTTTTTTGCAATTTTAGTATTTTCTTCTCATATTTTTGTTTTTGTTTTTTTTGTTGTTGTGTGTTTGCATTTTGCTAAAATTATTAAGTAGCTGTTGCTTTATTGTTATTGCTATTTATGCGTTCTCTTTTCTCCCTTCTCATCTATATATAGGTATATAGGTAGTATGTGTGTTGTTGTGTGGTGTGGTTACATATTTTTCCTTTTCTGTTTGTTTTATTCCTCTTGTGTGATGATCATGGGATAGTATCTGGGATTATATCTATCGTAAATAGTACAAACACTCATTCGCAATCCTTGACTCCTTTTCCTTGATTCCGACACTTTCCCCATCCTATCATCGCCTCGCATGATCTCTCATATATCATATGTATGTATAATTGCTGAATTCATTTAGGTAGGTAGGTACTTAGTCTAAAAACATGTGTGGTGTGGTGTGGTGTGGTGTGGTATGGTGTGGTGTGGTGTGTGATGCTCTTTAGTTGAGCTGCACTTAATCAGTTGATCTTTCGTTTCATTCTTTAAAATATATATATATTATTCTTTGCGCTATGATATATATATGTATTGTATATATATATAATTCTTCTTGCTTTCACGTTTTTCCTTTTGTTTTCCTTCTATGTTCTGTCTAATTGCTATTTTTGTTTGCCATTTGTTCATTTCAATATATATTTATATATATATATGTATATATATATATATATCTAGATATACATATATGTATATATAATATAAATATTCACTATATATAAACTAAATAGATTTTTACGATGGGACAATCTGCTCTCTGCTGCTCTTCTTGCTGCTCAGTAAAAACTTAAGAACTGCCTTCGCCTTCGCCTTCGCCTTCTCTTTCTCCCTTTCTTTACTTTCTTTTCGTTCCTTCCTTTCTCTGTCCTCCGTGTTCTCTCATTCAAGTCGTACAATAAATTGAGTTTACAAACATTTCCTTTCCTCTCCTCTTTTTTCTTCTCTTCTCTTTTGTTGTGTTTGTTTTTTTCTTTTGTCAGCAAAAATGTTCATTCATTCGTTTGTTTAATTAATTTAATCATTATGGTTTTTTCTATATATATGTATATATATATATATATTTTAATATTGTTTTAAACCTAAACAATTTATGAATTTTCGCTTTTTCAAAATATCACGTATATACTTAAGTTATGCCTTGGATTTACTTTAGTTATGATCGGATCTTGAACGATTAGTCTGCGGAAGATAAGATATTGCTGGGATGGTGAACCAAACGTGAAACATTGGAACGGAACGCCAAACAAGGTATGAGTTGTATTATGGTTCTTCGTCCGTCCAGTTCTTCAGTTCAGGTCAATTCAGTTCGTTCTGCCACAAAACCAAACCCAGCAATGAGGAAGCTCTCCTCCTCCCCCTCCCCCCCTCCCCAACTCTAAGAACCTATTCTCGTATTCGACTTGAGTATCGGTATCGGTTTTGTATTGCTATCGTATTGTATAGTTTCATTTGTTGTGCGGGCGAACGTTCTTCTCCAACTAAATAAAATCCCTATTGACTGACATATACATACTATATATCCTCCTGCTTTCCTGCTTGGTGGTTTCTATGTTGCTTCTTCGACTTTCTATACGAGTAGTTTTTAACTAGAGCCTGTCTTCTGAATTATTGCTTTCCATTTCGTTACATTTTGTTTGGGTTTGCTTTCGTTTTCCATCGTGTGATTCCTAATTATTGTTACGATTCGATTTAAAAATGTTTCGTTTTGTATTTAACTATTTAACAATTTAGTAAAAATTTCTCAACAATTTGTTGAATCCAAATTGCAGTTTTGCATTTGCGGCGGCAGCGTGGCAGTGTGTGGTGGACTGACTTTTTGGAGGGAGGGGCTTTTCTATGGTATTCTGGTATGCTGGTGGTTGGCGTTTCTGTTTCTGTGGCGACTCCCCGGCGACCTCTGTTGTTTAGCAGGTATTTTTGAAACCTCTGGGTTCTCGTTTATTATGTTCTTTACAATGGGGCAAATCATTTTTCTTTGTTTCGTTTCGTTCAATAAGGCATACACGTACGAGTATATATATAATATGAATATTTATTTCAAATTTCAGCCAAATTATGCACCAATTTTAAATGGAATTCTCGCTCGCCAGTCTGCAGTCGCAGTCGCAGCCGCCGCTGCCCTCCTCCTCCTCCTCCTCCACCCCCGCTCAGCACACTAGCACACTAGCACATTACAGTCTGCCCCCGCAAATGTTGCCTACTCAGATTCGTATTTAAACAATTTTTTTGGTTAACAAACACTCAGACATTCCTGTTTTTGATTCATCATCATCATCATTATCATCATAACAATACAATATGTAGATACAACAGAATGTTTTACGTTTACTTCGGGGTATGTATTGTATGTACGGTAGAAAAAACAGAGATGATAAAACAACATTCTTACAGATTTCGCATTTTTCTTGACGTACATTAGTTTTCATTCTTTTATTATAAATTGCTGTTCAATTATTATTCTTCGATTTATATATGTATATATATATATATATATATATATATATATATATTTTACTATATTCTTGTGTAACACACACCTATGAGTGTCAATGTATTGCTTGAGTTTGTTTTTGTTTTTGTTTTTTGTATTTATTCTTTAACTATTTACCTATCGTTTTTGTTTTTGTTTTTGTTTTTGTTTTTCCATTTTGCTAGAGCTTTGAGTTTAGCTTTTGAATAGTCTCTCTATACGAGTATGTATGCATATGTCTCGCATACATACATACATACATCCATACATATATGGTATATGTGAGCGTTTTGTGTATGTTTTTCGCATCATATTTTGAATATCTTTATTGTATAGTGTATTTGTTTTTTTTTTTTCTTTTTCTTTCCTTCTTTCTTCTTTCTCTTCATCGTCGTTTTTTTAGTTCACTTTTTGCTTTGCTTATGTAACTAGATCTAACATTTGCATCTCTCTTGCATTTTTATTAGCATATGTATATGTATATGTATGTTTTGTTTTTTTTTTTTTCGTTTAGACTAAGGTTTGGGTTTGTTTTTCGTTCAGTTTTTTCTTTTTTGCAAGAAAGTGCTTTGATCGGAGAGAGGCGGCGCTCTCTCTCTCTCTCTCTCTTCTGTGTTTGTGGGTTGCGTATGTGTATGTTTGTGTGTTAGTGTGTGCGTGTGTGTGTGCGTAGCTTTTGCTTTTGCTTTGACTTTGTCCGTCGTTTACTTTGCTAATTCATTTCCTTACGCCATTTTCTCTTTCCTCTCTTTTTGCTTTGTATCGCTGTATGTGTATGTCTGTCTGCGTGTAACAGTATACCAGTTTACAGTTACAGTTACGAGTTACAGTTATTTTATATATATATATTTTTTATATATTGTATGTATATATTTATATAAATTAATTTATGCATAATATTATGTCTTTAATCTTCGATCGCTGCCCTGCCATCTTATCTTCTCTTCTCTTCTCTTCTTTTCTCTTAGCTACCATATATTGTAGATACCCTATATATCATATACATATATGTATGCAATTTTGTTGTATTCCGTTATTATCTATAGTATATATTCAGTGTCTGTTTGGGTGTGTGTGTGTGTCTGTATGTTTGTTTCGGTGTATCTGTGTGCGTGTGCGTGCGTACTTTTCACATTTGCTGCCTTTGTATAATCCAGTTATGTATATAGTAAGTATCATATCCATATATATGTATTTATAGTATAGTGTTAAATATTGTTTAAGTGTTCTTCAACTGCCATTCTCTCTCTCCATCAACATCCATCCATTCGCTATATGTATATACAGTTGAAACTCCCCCTCATAGCCAGCCAGACATACATACATACATATTTCATATAAGTCCTGTCCGTTTTCGGGAATTTCACTGTACAAAATCCCATGCCCATTTCTCATTTCTCTGCAACTGACTTTTCGGTAGTGCAGTTTTGTCAGTAAGCCACTAACCCCCCCCCCCCATTCTCTTCTCTCCGCTAATTGCACATCATAAATGTTTGCACCAACACACACACGCACAGGCCACACAGATACAGTAGTTGTACTTTTAATAACATAAGCCGCTTACTTTACACAAATTTCCCCATCAGTTTACTCTTCTGAACCTGCACCTGTATTTTTGTGTGTGTATAGTGTGTGTGTGTGTGTGTTTGGGGAGCTGCCTTTCCTTCACTTCCTTCCAAAATGATTTTCTTTGACTAAACATTTTGCGAAATTACAGCTGTTGTGTGTGTGTGTGTGTGTGTGTGTGTGCATGTGGTGTATCTTTATGGGTGTTTGTGTGTGTTAAACTCTATTTGATGCTTCTGTTGTTGTTGTAGCTGTTGTAGTTTACTTTTGTTGCTGTTGTTCTTGTTGATTTGTTGTTGTAGTTTTTAGTAGTAGTAGCATCACCTATTGTTGCTTTCTCTCTTTCTGGCTGTCTGCATCCTCTCAAAAGTTAACATGGATAAATTCCTACAAAATAATCAAGAAATTGGCTTCATAGTCGTTTCGTTTTCGGAAGATACATACGAGCATGGTATACATATATCAGTTTTAAAAGATAGTATACTATATCTATGCATTTCTATTAGTGCGCGACTACTACTATTTACAGAGAACATTCTTCGCTATATATTTTATGATATATATATAGTACAGCGAGCAAAAACCGAAAAAAATTGATAGATGTATATGTTAAAATTAAAAAAAAAAAAAAAAAAAAAAAAATATATATATGTTGTATAGGAAGTCTGTTGTAATACACCACACTGTGCACTTTTTGCTATTATTTGTTGTTTGTTTTTTTGTTTTTTTCATATACATATTGTGTGTGAGGGTTCGACATGGCATTCAACTAATTTACATTACACAGTACGGTAGAGTAATAGCCGAATAAACTAAAGAACCAAGAGCTTAAAACATAAGTTTAAAAATAATATTAAATCATAAACTAAAATTAGAAACTAGAAGTGCGGCTGCTGCTGTTGCTGCTTAGGCTACTGCTTAGGCTGCTGCAGTTCGATCAGAGTGGCAGAGGGGCAGGAGTTCTGTTGTAGAAATTGTTCTTCTTGTTGTTGTTGAATCTTTAGAAGTCAGATTGTTGTTGGTTGTTGTAGTTGCAGTTTCACGTGCAGTTGTTGTTCGTATGGTTGTTTTTGTTGTTTTTTTTTGCAGGGCAGCTCTCAACGAAAAATTGGCGACTACGAAAATTGCTTTACTTTTATGTTTCTTTTTAGGGTTTAACCTATTTTTTTGTATTTATTTATTTTTTTGTGGTGGTTGTTGTAGGAGTTTTGTAGGTTTGGTGGTTTGGTGGTTTGGTGGTGGTGCAGCCAAGAAATAATGAAAGAAAAGAAAGCATATATACCGAGATATTGGTGTAAAAACTACGACAAAACGACAGAACAATGCAAGAGATATATACGTATATGCTCTATGTAGGATCAACACTCACCTTGATAGTTCTGAGGCCAAATGGTGGGTACATTCTGCTGTAAAATGGTAATATTATAATCATTAGTTACGAGTAGATAGATACCCTGTACATTAGATCAGAGAGTATTACACTTACCATTGGCACACTGTAGTACTGATAGAATGGCTGATATTGCATGGCTGAAGGTGGGTAGATGGCTGGAACTCCAGCGGCTGTAAAGTCAGTAACTAAGTTTGGTTAAATTGTTCCCCACACATTGATGATGGTTTTGGTTGGTTGGATGTTGTACGATGTACGATGTACGATGTACGATGTACGATGTACGAGTAGTAGATTGTTGTTTGTTTGTTGATTAAATAGAAAGAGATTTATATGAAATATATAGAAAAAAGAACAAAAACGAAAAGAAAGGTATTGTTTTTTTAATTGAGCAAAGAACTAAAGCGGCAAAATGATGAGTACTCAGATAGATCGTTAGAAAAATATAGACAAAAAGGGAACAGTTCCATTGTGAGCACATCCATTCGCTTATGGGGCATTTGTACCGCGAATAGTAGAAGTACCGGTGTGTCGTACTAGTGGAACTAGTGGGGAGGTAAGCACTCACCTGGCGGATATACAGCGGCTGCAAACTGATCCATCGGTATATTGCTAATCGGTGCCGGCGGCGTGGTTGTGTAGTAAACAGCTCCATTTGCGGCCACAATCGACTGCAGAGGATTGGGCTGTTCGAAGAGGAATACCTTTAATAAGTTTTACAACTGTAAAACTATCTGCAAAAGGGTGCATACGCCCTCTCTCTTTCTCGGAGAACAGGGGGGACACTTACCTGTTTCTTGATGGCCGGTGCAATGTTCAATTTTCGATCACGTAGAACCACGCACTCACCCTGTGATTTGGATTTTGATTCGAATTCGGATTTGAGGTGCCACAAAGTAAGATTCATAGCGACGACAGACAGATTTGGTTGTCAGTTGTCATAGAGATGTGGAAGAAAGAGAGAGAGAGATCATAAATGGGGAGTGCATTATAAATCGCATTTGATTGCTTTTATCGAACACACAAGCCGAACGAAGAAATTCAAATTCAAATTCAAATCGAACGCAGCAGCATCAAAAATATTCTCAACCAAAAAAAAATATATCTATATATATATTTAAAAATTAATGCTCAACGCTGTTTTTTTTTTTTTTTGATTTTATTTTTTCAAAAATTCATTTGTTCATTATTTTTTAAAGATCATATTTTTTTCTTGGCCATGGCTAAAAAGAGACAGACAGATAGAGCGAGAGAGAGAGAGAGAAACACGTGCCAAGGCAAAAATACCATTACCAAATACATGTGTGTATTATATAATATGTGTATTATATAATATGTGTATTATATAATATGTGTGTGTGAGTGTGTGTGTTTGAGTGTGTGTGTGTGTGTGTGCGAGTATATAGTGGTTTTTAAGTAAGGTTTTATTACAACAAAGTGTCATGTACAATTTATTTGCAGCAATGTTTTAATGTTTTTTTTTCTGGCTTCAAAAAGCGAAAAAAAATTCATTTGCCAACAATTTTTTTGCAAGTTTGTAATGTTCATCTTTTTTTTTTTTTTTATATTTATTTTATTTTCTTTGTTTTGCGGCACAACGAAAATCAACAACAAGTCTCGTTTTGATCAACAAATCAACAAAAAAAAAAAAACAATAAAAATTAATTACCCAGAATAATAAACTCATTAAAAACACTAAAAAAAAGGTTCGAAATCGAAGGAAAAAATGTATTTAAAATATGGCACAAAAGCGTTCAAGGAACAATTAACATATTTCTGTCTTTTATGTATTTTTTTGTTTTCTTTTTGTTTTGTTTTGAAGCTGGGGCTTTTCTCTTCTCTCGTCCTTGTGTTTGCGAATGGGAAAATCAATTAATTAATAAATGGGAAAACTCATTACAGAAGAGTAGTGTTAAATCTGTATGTGTGTAACTCTGTATGTAACCGATAGCCCGTACCGAAATTTCAAAATAAATTAAATTAAATTGTAGGAATTATGGAAAACCCTCTTCCCTCTCAGCAAAATCAGATTTTCTTTTTGAAGTGAGCTTTTCTTGAATTCCCTTTTTAAAATTTCCCCTTCCTTCTTTCGGCTGCCTCTTCTTTTTCAGTGGAAAATGTGTTCTTGGTCATCCTTTTCGGTCGATGATCATCTACCGACCTTGTTTTGAGGCCCATTAAAAATGCATTTGACCCCCGCACTTTGAGCTGATACTGTAATACTCTCCTGTAGCAGAACCAACAGCCAATTTACATTTAATGCGAGTAGCTCAAGAAAACTAGCACTCAGAGCACTCGGAGCACTCGGAGCACTCGGACCAAGATGACAGCTTTGAGAGCTGCTCAGCAGCAGAAGGAGTAGCAGCAGGAGCAGGAGCAGGAGCAGGAACAGGACCGGAACGTTCATCTTTAATTGGCAATTAGTCCTGCTTCTGATAGCCTTGTGATTTGCTGTTGCTGCTCCTCAAAGAGAGATAAGCACAGCACAGCACAGCACAGCACCTTGAGGACGAAGACAGCGAATGACCTGTCCTGTCCCGTCCTGGCCTGTCCTGTCCTGGCCTGGCCTGGCCTGGCCTGGCAGCATCGGTAATAACCATTAACCTAAGCAAATGTTTGCAGGCCAACGGAGATGCTCGGTTGCTGCTGCTGTTGTCGTTAAAAAGAAGAAGGTGGAAAATGAAATGTTAGGAAAGGAAAGGAGAGGCCTCCACTGCGTATCCTTTCTGACCGCCGACGGGCAAACATTCTTTTCATTTATGTTCGAGTCCTCAAGCCCTCGAGCCACGAGCCCCGACATAAGGATAAGGGCCCTAACAAAAGGGCCAGGAGCAGCACACAGTCCACAGAGTAAACTAAAGATGAAACGTATGGCAGAGAGCAGGGGAGAGCAGAGCAGAGAGCAGGACCCACTTCTTCCTTGTCTTGACTGAATTTAATTAAGAATCCTTTTGGCTGGGTCTGGCTGGCTTTTACGGTCGGCCTTTTCCATTTCTTTTGTCTCACGGACACGCGCACACACGCACACACACGCACACGCACACAAACAGAAAAGGACAACAGAAGAGAAGGCCCCACTGCTTCACTGCTTCACTGTTTTAATGTTTGGTTTTTTTGGGGTCCACTCTAAAAATAATGTAAAATTGAAGAGCAGAGCTGCTCTGCTGCTTCCGGGAAAATCTCATACATTCGAAATGCGTTTTGTGGTGTCCGTCCGGGCCATTCTCTCTCTCTGCCGAACACACACACAAATTTGTGCTAATCTATAGCTGTTTATGAGTGTGGGGGGTTGGGGGGTGCTTTGGATTAGTTTTCCAACAGAAAATTAGAGTGGAAATTGAGGTAACAAATAGACAGAGAGACAGACAGACAGACAGACAGAGAGACAGACAGAGAGAGAGGGAGTTCGGTTCGGTCGGTGTGTGGTTTAGCCGAGCCATAGTTTTCCTCGTATTTATATCATTCTGTGGCTTTTGATGAGTGTCCCTACCTCCTAGTCCCTGCCCCCTGCCTCCTCCCTCCTCCTTTCTCTGCCTCCCGCTCTCTCTCCCTCTGTGAAACTTTCTCCAAATGAAATTTAATTAGTGTGTGTATCTCTCTATACATCTATGGTCTACATGTGTGTGTGTGTGTGTGTGTGTGTGTGTGTAATTGTGTGTGTGCGTTTTTGTGTAAATTAAAACTTTGTTAAACGTTGGTAAGCCCATTGTTTGCTTCTGGTAGGGCCCTAACCCTAGCCCTAGCCCTAGCCCTAGCCCTGGGTCCGTGCCCGTTTTCATCCTTTTTTTTGCATAGAAGTGTTGTCCTGTGTTGTGTGTTGTTGTTGTTGTTGTTGTTGTTCCGCCGTAGGGCACATTACTCGGGTACTAGCGTTGCATTGTTTCTCTCTGTTGTTGCTCTCTGTTGCTCTGTTTGTTGTTGGTTCGCTCTTTTAGCTTTTCCCCTTTTGGCTTTTGCCAAGGACACTTGTATGTCCCAGAGAGGGAGTGGAGTGGGCAAAAGCCCAGAAGAGGAGCCCAACAAAGAGGAGACCAACAAACAATGCATATTAATGACGAGGCAGCAAAAGTTTTTCACTTAATATGCCACAGAGAGCACCGAGCGCACCGAGCGCACCGAGCGCACGGCGGAAGCTGCATAGATAGAGAGAGAGAGAGAGAGAGAGGAGAGAGGGGCAGAGGAAGAGAAAGAGAGGGAAATGTGGGAAGAGAGCCACAACCCAGAAATGGTTAAAAGTTGCATCAGCCACAGGGGGGAAGGGGACATGGGACCCGGTGGCAGGGGGCAGGGGGCAGGGCAGTCGTTATGCAATAATTATAATCAATTAGTATGCACCTGAACAACGGTAGCGGAGTGGAGTGGAGTGGCAGATCATGAGACTATATTAGGGATGCCACAAGCCGTGTCTGGGGCACATAGAGAGCAGAGCGTGGGCTGGCTTGCCGACTTGGAATCGAACTGGCAACGGGGGCAGAAACAGAAACAGAAACAGATGCTCGCATTCGTATTCGTAGTCGTATTCTTATTCGTATTCGTACATTTCCCTACAGCTCAATGAACTTTTTTATGGCGCTCTTATGAACTTGTGGAATAAATCTTATTATAAGTTCATTAATTGTAGGTTTTTGTTTTGTTTTTTTTATTTGTTTTGTTTTTTGTTTTTATTTGTTTTGTAATTCAGAAATTCAGAAATTCAGAAAGAGGCAGAAACGTAAAAGATGTGCAGCAACATTTACAGAGAAATGAATCAAAAATCAGAAAACAATAGTCAATAATCAGAATATTCAACGAACGGAACGGAACTAACGGAACTAACGGCACTAAGAGGTACGCAATATCTTGGCTAATATGTTCTATATATAGTCTATTCTCTTGGCCAAAAAAACAAAACACAACAAAGGAGCAAATGGCCAACAAAGGTTTTCTTGCTAATTGTTTTTGTTTTTGTTTTGTTTTATGTTTTTTGTTTTGGTTTTGCAATTAAATTATGAGCGGGTTAAAACGGTGCAACGGAACTCAACTCAAATTGAATTTTGGCAAAAATTGCATTTACGCTCAAAAACGGTCTCAAATCGATCTATAAAGTGGTCTATATCTATTGGGTGTGTATCTGGAGGATGTGTGTGTGTTTGAGGGGTTAAAAGAGTGTGTGCGTGTGCGTGTGTGTATGTGGGTTTGTGGGTTTGTGGGTTTGTGGGTTTGTGTTTTTTTCTGTGGCAATATATGAAAACGATAGTAACGTAAACGCAACGGTAATTGAAATATGGTAACGTAACGGTAACGTAATGTGTTAACGCAACGTATAATGGATAAACGGATAACGTAACGTAACGTAACGCTTGAAACGTAAAACTCAAACGCAAAAAACGCAATAAGAAGGAAAAAACAATTTTTTGTATAAAAAACAGGAACAAAGAGAGTGCCGTCCGTACCTAAAAGGCGGTACGTACATCATCATCATCATCATCATCATTATCTTTGTGATTTCATCAATAAATCATTTATCATATATATCATAGGCGATATATCAGATATATATCCTATATATGATATAGTATGCCCCTACCGCTCCCACTGGAGTGGTGGTCGTGGTTCTGGTAGTTCTGCATTTTCGACGGCGTCTCACAGTAGTAATACATAGTAGTAGTACATAGGTACACAGTAGTAGTAGTAGTAGTAGTAGTAGCAGTACGTAGTACATAGTAGTAGTAGATATAGTAGTATCTTTTGTGGTAGTGTTGTTGTTGTTGTTGTTTTTGGGGGGTCAAGAGAGGTGTTGTTGTTGTTGGTGGAAGTAGGGCCCTAAAAGATCGAATGGGGATCACAATTTATAAGATTTTCGTGTGTACTATCGTGTATATACTCTCGATATATATCGCACGACGATTCTAGACTTTGAGATAATGATTATTGGTATGGAATTGTACGAGTATATAGTATGGTATGATATATCTACGAGTATGTACAGTGTTTTTCTTTTTTTGTTGTTTGTCGGTTCCTTTCTATCGTTGGTTCGGTGTTTGAAATCATAATTGAATTTTTGTTTTTGTTTTTTTTTTTTTGTTTTTTGTGTGTGTTTTGCAACAGGCGACGCATTAGCATTAGGATAAGAAAGGATTTTGGTCTCCCAAAAAATGGAGCCATACTCACATCCGATTGCAGTCTTTGCGCTTCCTGCTCCGTCTCGAATGTGACAAAGCCATATCCCTTGCTCACACCAGCACGATCCACAATGATTTTGGTGCTCTTCACCGTACCGTAGGCGCTAAAGACGCGCGTCAAATCAGCTTCGGTGGTATCGCCACTGCAACAACAAGACAATAAGAGATACAGATTCATTCATGAGTAGATTTACGGATAGATTCATGGATCGTTTATTGGTTTGAGAGGATGTTCTTACCTTATTCCTCCCACAAATATACGATTTGGTATCAATGTGCCATATTTGGGCGCCGCCAGTGGGGCATCCAGTCCGCCGGCTGGCGCTGAGGATGGTGGCTGTGCCGCTATTTTGTGCATCTCAGCGGGTGTCGTCTCCAGACGGAAGTTGGCCCCAAATGGAAGAATCTTGAGGCTGTTATTTGTCGTTGGGGGTGCGCGCTGGCCAAATCGATGTCTTCTCTATGGCAAAACCGTTCCTTCTTCGAAAGGATACGAATGGGGGGTGGCACTGACTGACTGACTGACTATATTAGACAACGACTGCTGCTGCTGCTGCTGCTGCTGTTGATAACGTGTTTATAACAACTGTTGTTGCAAGCATAGGTACAGTGAATGGATGTAGATTGGAGATTTAGCTGTATCTGTCACTGCCCTCTGTTCCTCCGCTTGTGATATATATATATTCTATATAGTACTACTATATTGCTCGTCGACAGAATATATATATCTGTAAGTCTGCTGGTTATATATATATATGTCTGTAGTTGACGTATCCCACACAGATTCCTTTGTTGTTGTTGGTGTTACTTTTGTTGTTGTTGATAGTTCTCGAAATCTAGAAACGATATAGAAACGATACAGAAAAGTGAGTGAAGAGAATTAGTTGTTGGGTGCGCTCATTAATAAACCATTAAAATAATCAGCCACATGGCAGGGCACTACAAAAAAAAATCACAAAAAAGACAGAAAGAGAGAAACACTCACAAAGAATTGCCCCCTACATTTCGAAATGAATCTATTTTTGGCGATACAGCAGCAGCGCACACAGCGACATATGTCACACGAGGAAAAACTGCTCAATGCACAGATACAGAGATACACACTGCTACAGCACAGCTACAGATACAGATACAGGGAGAGAGAGGTAAACTGCTGCCTGGCTGCCTGCCTGGCTGCCTGGCTGCCTGCCTGCCAGCCTGGTGGCAGGGCCACATACATGTGTGCACCATAAATTCACCTTCAGAGGCAACGAGGAGACGAAAGACAACTAAATAGCACAGAGAGTTTAATTTTAACAGAAGCAGCAGCAGCAGCAGCAGCAGCAGCAGCAGCCGGCGCACACGTATGTATCTCGAAGATACATAGATACCGAAATACAGGCAGAGAACGGTTTTTAGACTTTACTCTCGTATCCATGGGATATCTATCAACCAATTCGAATGCATGACAGGACAGCCTTCATCAAACATCATTTTATGTTGCATGTTCCACAAAAAAAGAGGGACATTGCATGCCACAAACACTCTACAGATACAGATATAGATACACCCCCACTCCCCAACCACAGCTCCACTTAACGATCTATTTATTCGTATGTATCCCTGTATCTGTATCTGTATCTGTATCGTTTATCATTCCACATTTACCAGAGGGAGGAGTAGCAAGGGCTTCTACAACCCACAAACAAAAACAACATCCACAACAACTGTCTGTCCGCTGTCCGCTGTCCGATGTTGGATTGGCACATAGCAATGAAAACATAATTAAATTTTCATTAACAATGAAAATGTCAAAAAAAAAAGGCAACACAAACTGCTTGGCGTTCCGTTCAGGCATTTCCAATTGTATTTGATCGATTCAACAGATACACGGAATGTCCCCAACAAACACATATGTATGTATCTGTGTGTATCTGTTCATGTGGGTGGTATCTATCTAATGAACGGTGTCTGGTGATTATAACAACTCTACTTTTGACCACACGAACCACAAAAAAACCAACCAAGCTATCTCTATCTTCAAAACTAATAAATTGAATGAAAAATTATGTTCAGCTACAATATAAATGTATCCGCATAACAATGGCCAAATGAATATCTCTATATATCTATTCCATATGCTTTTTCTCTTTCTCTCTTTCTCTCTCTCTAATTAAGAAAAAACCGACCGACCGACCGACCGAAAAATCCTCTGCTTCTATTGGCGGATTATGGCTATATCTGTATGTTGTATCTTGTATCTATATATCCTATAAATACTCGTCGCAATCCGTTCATATTTTCCTCTAAAAGCTTTTCGGGCCACCATAGATTTTCTCGGCTCTCGTCGAACGGAAGCAACGGAAAAGTGGGCGGAGCGGATCGGAGCCGGAGGCGAAGGCGAAGGCGAAGGCGGCCGATGGCTAAGTGCCCCTGACATGATTCATGGATGGGATTCATGAGTGCCGCCTGGCCCTCATTCACAAGACAGAGATGGAGATAGAGACAGATCTAAATTATTAAAATTTTTTATATTATTGCAGACTTTTTGAGCAACTTTAAGGCGTAGGCATTAGGAAAATTGATGAGATGAGTGGCGGAGCAGCGGGAGAAGGGAAAAACTGTGACAACAGAGAAAACAGGGAGAGAGAGTGAAACCAGAGCATAAATGATTAAAATATTCATTACGAGCGGGAGGCCCCAGCAGAGAAAAGAAGCCCCTGACATCGACTTCGACACCGGCCATGGAAACACCAACAGCTACCGCTGGGGGCCAGAGGTCAGGCCGGGAAAATCACAGAGTCAGCATCGGCGCGTAGAGGCAGATGCATGACAACGGAAGGTGGGGGCAGTGAGGCGGTGGGGCAGTGCCAGTGGCAGTGGCAGTGGCAGTGGCAGTGGCAGTAGCTCTATCAATGGAATTTAATCAACAGCAGCCAGCAGAAGCTTAAAAATTCTACCTTACCCACCCGCACCCCTCCGCACCCGGACCCACGTCGGCCACCCCCCCAGCTGCCAGTCATTCCGTCAGTCAGTCTCTGCCACATGGCGGATGGCGGATGGCGGATGGCGGATGGTGGGTGGTGGGTTTTAGCTGTTGCCGCTGGCTACTGCACAATATTGCAAAATTCCACGTGCGAAAATTGCGCGAGTAATGGCAGAAAATGACGGGGGGAAGGGGGAACCGCCAAGGAATTTTATATCCCATGAGAGGGGGGAAGCTAGATACAGATACGAATGCGACACGACAACGGGAGTGTGTGTGTGGCAGAAACAGATACAGATAAGGATACATGATCTCATGCAAAAGAATTTAATAATTTCCCTCAATGGAATGCACGCTGATTGGATCATTCCTCTCTCTCTCTCTCTCTCTCTGTCACTCCCGCGCTCTCTGTTGGGAAATGGGAAATGCGGGAAATGCAATCCGGAAAAACACGTAAACAATTTTGCAGCTCAATATTCGATTGAATCCCCACAAAACATTCAATGCAGAGACTAGTTTTTTTTATTAATTTTTGTTTTTTTTTAACCTTTTTATTTAATCTTTTTTTTTGTGGCACATTTCAAGCGTAACTTTTGGGCCAATTAGGGAAATGCAATAAGCCAAAAAAAGAGAAAAGAGAGAAACTAGAAGGGGGAGGAACTGTGGCTAGAGAGAAGGAGAGAAGTGGAGAGGAGTGGCTATAGAGGAGTGTGGCTTTTGTAGTTCTGTAGAGAGAGAGAGAGAGAGCGAGAAGTAGAAGGGCCACAGGTGTTGGCCAGACGTGGGGTGGGGGAGTGGAAGCCATAGTTCTAGGGGAAGCTGTGGCTGTGTAACCAAAGAGAGCGAGAGAGAGAGAGAGAGTGTAAGGTTGACCTATAAAACTGGCAGAAGTGCGGCAGAGTGTGGCACAGATACTACGAGGCGTATTGAAAAGGAAATTAAGTAAAAGCACACAGCTGTGTGGCCAAGAACAAGGCCAAAACGGGTAGAGCACGAGCCAGGAGCCAGGAGCCAGGAGAAAGAGCACGAAACACTGCGGGGGGAAAGAAGGCCAACAGAGAGAAGAATCTACGATAAGGCCAAGAGAAGAACAGAGGCCAAGAGGAGCAGCATAAAAACAATCAGGAAGGATACACAAGGGAAGGATCCCATGGAAAGGAAGCAAGAAGTGTTTTGCAGGAGGAAGCGGGGAGCAGGAACAGCTTTTCCTTCCACAGAAACACAATTTAAAAACTAAAAAACTCCACACAAGAGACACCAAGGAACTACCACTACTACTACCACTACTACTGCTGCCATACGTGCAAGTCCTTTGTCCTCGTATGCAAAAGGTGTATCTGTGAGTATCTGTGTGTTCGTCCTTGCCAAATTGTAGCAGACCCAAGGCGAGGCGATAGTCAGGTGCTGATAAAACGCTGACTCACAGAAACACAAACACAGCGAGAGCGAGAGCAAGAGAGACAAAGCAGAAAGGGGCTACTCCTGGCAGTATGCTACACAAAATGTGTGGCACCATCGGTGAGTAGAGGAGAGGAGACGAGAGGATAGTAGAGAGGAGAGGCATGTGGCAGTAGAAAGCTCTTGTGTATGCACTCCCATCCTGTTGGCCATCCCATCCCATCCCATCCATCCATGCCCCACTGATAATGCCGTATCCAAGGCACATAAGGACAATTAGCCAACAGCAAAGGCTGTGGCTGTGGCTCAAAACAGTTTAAGAGCCATAACGGCAAACATCACGAAGCAAGCAGCAGTAGCAGCAGCAGCAGAAGTGGTAGCAGCAGCAGGCAACATTTTTGGGGCAGCAGCAAGCAGCAAGAGGCAGGAGTAAAAGCTGATGGTTGAATGGCTTTGATGGCTGAATGACTGAGGCATGACGATGACGTTGTGGCATGTACGTGTTGGTGCATAACTTAACTAAAAAAGAAACGCCTCGTCCTCCCCATCTGCTCTGGCAACAGCCACGTGGCAGGCGAGTGGGTTAAGGAGATGAAAATCCCAATGAAATGGAAACAGAGTGGCGGCGGAGGGCAAAGGTCAATTGAAGTTCCCTGAAAGACCGAGAGAGAGACGAGGAATTGGAGAAAAGAGCAAAAGTCAGTCAGGAGGACAAGTCAAGTGTAAAGCGAGAAAGCACACAAAAATGGCGCGCACACACACTCACACAGACATCCATGGGATCCAGTGGATGCACTGGCGGACAGGCGGACAGGCGGACAGTGCACCGGAAGTGGAAGTGCCTCGAGTGCCTCGACTCGACGCTCGACGCTCGACTCTCGACTCACGACCCACCTCCTGCAATCCGCCCACATGTTATACAATCCTTGAGCGAAGACGAGGACGAGGACGTGGACGGTGCGGACTGTGTGGACGATGGGTGCAATGGGGCTTTTGGGTGTCAGTCAAGTGAAAGGAAATTGTAGCACACAGAACCAGAGCGAACGGCAGCCAGACAAACCAACAGACAAACATCATCATCATCATCATCATCCTCGTCGTCGTCGTCGTGGAATCCTGGTGGGTGGATAGAAAGGAGGAGACGACACGAGACACGAGACGCGGGGCTTTGGGCTTTGGGCTTTGGGCCTCAGCAGCAGCAGCTAAATTGATGGCCTGCCATCAAGGGATGGAGCACACACATCAGCAGCAACATCCAACCATCCAACCATCCAACCAGCCAACCAGCCACCCAGGCCCTCCTTCTACTGCCTGCCACTCGTACATATACTATGTGGCACACACAAAAATCCATAATCCTCGACAGCAGCGGCAGGCAGCAGCAAAAGGGAAACGTTAAACTACAAAAGCGCGAGCACAAATTGCTACGAAGTATCTGTCCGTGTGTTTGTGTGTTTGTGTGTTTGTGTGTTTTCGTGCATCTGTATCTGTGTCTGTGTGTGTGTGTGTGTGGCATGTTTTTGGCTTGCATGTGTGTGTGCGTGCGTATCAAAGCCAAAAAACTTGTGTGAAACAATGAAACTTTTGCTGCCGCTGCCACCGCTGCTGCCGCTGCCACCGCTGCTGCCTGTCCAACTTCTTGTATTTGTATTTGGGATCTTAGTTTTCCTTTTCTTTTTTTTTGCTTTCTTTTCTTTTTGGCCCTTGTCCAATATTTGTGCCCCGCAGCGGGAGCGACAGCGATAGAGAGGGGGAGAGGGAGAACTTGAAGTCTTCCTACGGATTGGATTGGTGTTTCTGGTTTGGAATTAGTCTCGGCCAAATATATATCCACAACAGCCAGAGAGATCCATCCAACTCATGAAGTTCTAACATTTCCATTTCCATCCCCCCTCCCCCCTCTCTTCCCTGCCCTCTGACATATGTGTATTGGCTGCTTGCGGTTTCTGCTACTGCTGCAAAAAGTTTCCGTTTTTTGAAACATTTTCGGTTGGATGATTTATTGCCACTCTTCAGACCCTCAGACCCTCAGGGCTTCAGGGCTTCAGGGGGTGCAACGCTGCGTATGAGCGATGGGCGTAGATGCTAGAAGGAAGGACGGATAGATGGCAGCTTCTGTTTTGGATTGGATGTCCCCCGATGCGGATTATTGTCTATGCTGACAAAGGCTTAAAGCGGAATTTGATACAGATACCATAGAGAGAGAGAGAGAGAGACACGTGGAACGAGGCCCGAGGGCAGGGAGAGCAACATCCATCCATCCATTAAATGCTGTGGCAAATTAAGTCATTAAAAAACAATTTCCAACAATCCGAAGACAGCCCGACAGCCGACAGCCGACAACCGACACGAGCAGGATCATCGATAGGCGGTCCTGTGGCATCAGGTGTAAGGAAACTGCCAAAAATAAAGCATAAATATGCAAATACCCAGGCACAGGGGCACAGGGGCACAGAGGGACAAGGAGACAAGGGGACAGTGGAAGGGAGGACCCATAAAAATGCAATCACAAAAAAGGAAAAAACCAAAAAGAAATTCCCTACTAAAGGAAATGTCAAAAGGAAAAGCCAGCAGCAGCACCAGCACCAGCAGCAGCAGCAGCACCAAAAAAAAGGAGGCAAAAAGTGAAAAGAAATGACGTAAAAGTGTGACTCAAGAGGGGGGTAAGGCGAAAGGGCGGTTTGTGGCAGTTGTTAAGAGTGTGATGACAGGGGGCATGGGGCATGGGGCATGGGGCACTTCTGTATGTCTTTGTCTGTGTGTGTCTGTGTCTGTTTGTGGAGGCGTGAAGAGGTTGCCAACTATTTTTGTAGACGGCAGCTGCTGCTGCTGCTGCTGCTGCTGGTGCCGCCTGTCCTGCCTTTGTTCCGATCTCTGTATATCTATCTCTCTCTCACTCTCTCGTTCATCTTCTGCTGTTGGTGCGTTGTAGGCCAGGCCAAAAGCATAAAATTAAAATGCGAAAAATGCAGACAATGGGTCGCACCGAAAGAGACAACGAGACAGACAGAGAGAGAGAGAGAGAGAGAGAGAGAGATTGTGGGGTTGTATGTGTGTGTGCTAGTGGGTGTGTGGAAAAGTGAAAAAGCGCAGCTGAGGAGCATGTCATCCGCCATCAAAAGCCTCCTTCCGTTCTCCTCCAGCGATGATGCTGCCTGCCTGCCTGCCTGCCTGCCTGCCTGCCTGCCTGCCTGCTTCTGCTGTTGGTTTTGTTCTCGCACTTCAATCAGTAGCTGCTGCGACTGCCGTTGCCACGATTCGGTTTGAGAACAACCATCTATATGCATGTACCTGTATCTGTAGCTGTGCCACTGTCTCTAGCCCTGCCTCTCCGCCTTCATTTGTATCTGTATAGCTCTGCAGCTCTACCTCTTTCTCTACCACCTTCCCTTAGATACACATGTATCTTTGTATCTCTGTGCATTTGTCTTTTGCTCGTATTTTCGCTTTTGGGCCAATATTCTTCTTCTTGGCCATAATGCGTCTTAAATTTTGTGACCCACTTAAGGGAAAATGGAAAATGGAAAATGCAAAATGGATGGCAAATGCAAAGCTGCACAGCTACAGTTTATGGCCAAAATGTTGCAAGTGCAGAGCTAATTTGCTCTAAAGTAATGCAAATGTGTCTCACAGATACCACTAACCCACACACACACACAGCATTTCCTCTCAAAGGCAAAGCAAAGCAAGAAATATTTCTCACATACAAAAATCTCGAGATACATGCACATGTATCTGTCGCCGCTTGCACCTCCAGCCATGGCTTTTGCGGCTATATGTGTAGGTATCTAAAGTATCTGTGTATCGTTTGGGAAGGTTGAAAGATTCATTTAGAGAATCCCCAATTAACAGCTGCCACCCCCGACCCCTTTTCATAAAAATTAAATCAAATTATAAACAAATTGAAAAAACTCAATGAAAAGCCGGAAATCTCTGCGGCGCGTGGAAAGACATGAGTAAACACACACACACATCAGATTCAGATACAGATACAGATACAGATGCATTTGTATCTTTCGAATTTCTGTTTTACATTCCACTTAAAATTCGGATAATCGATAGATTGAAAGCGATGATAATTCATCGTCGGAAAATCGTTGCAAAAACTTCGTTTTGCGAAAAACTTCTCACATTCCCACACATTCAGACCCCCGCCCCCCGAGGTCCCCAAGCAAGCAACTCCATTGCCAAAGCCTGTAGTTTTCTGTAGTTTGTATCTGTATCTATAGTTTGTATCTGTATCTCCTCTGTGTATGTGTGTGTGTGTGTGTGCTACATCCGCTTGTGGGCCGTGAAAATATGCAGATAACTAATATTAGCTTTTTGTGCGCTGTTCCAAAGCATGAATGAAGCGTGGAAACGGAATACAATATGTGTAGTCGTTATACGAACGAAGGAATGAATGAATGAATGAATGAATGAATGGCTGGTCTAAGCCAGGCCTACACGATGGAGGGATGGGGGGCACACCGATTCCGCTTCAATGCAGCGCCTCCACTGCACTGAGTATAGGTCTCTCTGCAGCAGCTCATCTTTTGGCTTCGTTTCCGTTTCTCGTATGCAAAATAAACGCAAACAGCCAGAACCCCAAACCGAATCACGATCTACGATCCGCATCAAGCACTGGTAGCACACTCTATCCCCAGGGTATCGGGGTGGGGGTTGCTCAATCTTCATCGTCTGGGGGCTCTATTTATGGTCACACTTTTTTGAATTACAACAAAATATATGGAGACCATAAAAGCCGCACGCATTTGACCCACACGGTGGGGCAGCCACTGCCCTCTTCTTTTCTCTCTTTTGCATATGGTTTATTCAGGTGGGTGTGTCCCTCTATCCCTCTCCCCCTCTCTCCCCCTCTCTCCCCTCTCTCTGTCTGTTTGTGGCCCCACATCTCCTCTGTTGTGTGTCCAAATGGGAGGTTGCCACGGTAGAGTGCAAGTTCGGGTTACCGTTTGATTTTGGTGACCGTTTTGCATGTGGGCTGGTCCTACGGTACCAGAGCATCTTTTAGATACAGTTTTGTCGTAGCCGCCGGCTTACATTTGATTCTTAGACAAAGTCAAAGCTTAAAGGCAGCCCACAGCCCATAGCCCACAGCCCATAGTACATTTCCACGCCTTGTTTTCCATGTGACACAGATTTCCTTTATGGCCTTAACTCTCGCTAACCCCAGTCTTGCCTGCCCCCCCTTGAACTTTGTGCCGCCCGCTGTTGCCACTGCTGTCACTGCTGCCTGTGAGGCTGCTGCCCCTGCTGATGTCTTGACTTCTTGGTTTACGAGAATTCGTTTCGATAACTGAAAAGAGAACTGCTGAGCCGCTGGGTATTATATCTTTTTATTGCCAGTGGCAGCTGAGAGGAAGAGAAAGAGAGCACCCTCCTCCTCCTCTTCCTCCCCCATAGAACAGCTGTCGCCAATGATGGCTGGCTGGCGTCTTGGCTGCTTGGCTGCTTGGCTGCTTGACTGCCTGGCTGCCTGGCGACGGCATTCGCCATTTTTGTATCTTTAGCGAAAAGGAAAATTAAATGAAAACATATAAGCAAAAGTACTTGCGGCATCTCATGAGTCGCATAGCGTAGCCGTTTGCTTATAAAGAAAAATCTCTCAAGTAAGGAAAATTTCACTTGTAGCCAAGGCGACAAACGGGAATAAAACGCCAAAGAGCCCCCAAAAGAGTGCCAGGAGGGGGGGGCGGAGGGGAGTTAGATGAATATTGAAGAGCAACGAGCGGCGGAGTAGGAGGAGAAGGGGCCGGGGCATTATAATTTTAGATTTATGTACAGGGTGTCTCTCTGCCGCTGGCTAAAGCGGCAGCTAAAGATACAGATATGTGTATGCCCCCAAGAGAGGGCATACATTTATGTAAGTCAAAAAGGCAAAACAAAAATGATTTAAGGAATTGAAAGCTTAAAGAAAATGTCCGCCAGTAGTTCCAGGAAAGCCGTTTCTACCTCTGGCTGCAGGGAATGTTTTCCCAAAAAGTAAATATTCGTGGGTTTCGGGGAAAACAACTTCCATTCTAGAAATCAATCGAAAGAGGAGCCAATAGCAGCAGCAGCAGCACCCTCTACAAGGAAAAGTCTTGGCAAACGATACACGCGGTATTATTTTTCTCCTCTATATCTTTCCTCTATCCCCAGGGGCGACATTTCTCATTGGTTCTCTCTCGCTCTCTCTCGCTCGCTCTCTCTCTCTCTCTCTCTCTCTCTCTGTCTGTCTTTATAGAGGCAGAGAGACCGCGTGGGTTATTTCGAAACTGTTGGCATTTCTCGGAGCAGCGGCAGCAGCAGTAGCAGCAGTTCTTTATGCGACGTTTTGATATTCCCAAGCATTTCATCAACGACGAAATGCAACTAAAAAAAATCACACACACACACACACACACACACATACATATGTACGTACAACATTTACTATATATATTTTACCTTATTTTCTTGCTCTGTTTTTCTGTTTTGCTGCAGCCACTAGTACTGCCAGAAAAAATCAAATTGAACAAAACTTTCCGCTAACTCGGTTTTACTTTTTGTTCGAAAACTGAACTTAGTTTTTGGTTAAGTCTCGTCTCTACTGTAAGCGGCTTTAGCTCTATCTTTATATTAGCACCTATTTTTGTTGTTGTTGTTGTTTCTTTTTTTTTGCATACAATTTTGTATCTTTTATCACTTTTTATATGTGTGGGGATTACGGATTACGGATTACGGATTGATGATTGATTTTTTTCTTTGAAGAATTTTTCCAATTAGAGCCACGATCAAATGAATACTGAAAGAAGCTGAAGTTGGTTTTATTCATTCCATCTATCATATCATGATCATATTATATCATATCATATGTGGGAGTAGTAGTGGGGGAGGCGTGTGGCGAGTGAATGTCGACGGTTTGTCCGAAGCATCGTTTATCCACTCATAAAAAAAAGGCCAACAGAAAACCAGGCAAAAATTTTAATAATCAAATTTTCTAGCTTTTCTAGCTTTTCTAGCCACAACCCCCCGAAAACGCTACATGTTAGGGGAGGAGGTGTGCGTGTGTGGGGTAATAGTTGGGAAGGGTTGTTATTGCTTTTGTTGTTGTTGTTCGGTGTTGTTTATCGGAGGCATTACGTATACGCAACGTGTGCGAAAGGCAACACAAGGGACACACAAACACCGGAAAGGGAAGGAGTTTGTGGGAGGAAGAGAAAGAGAATAGCAAGAAGTGGGTAAGAGAGAATGGGAAGAAGTGGAGGAGGAGGAGGAGGAGGAGGAAGGACGACGACGCTGCCAAATGACGACTGTCAAGAGGCGTACGAGGGGGAGAAGAGAAAACGAAGAGAGCGCGTAATAGAAGAGAGAGAGAGAGAGAGAGCGTCCTATTTCGATATGGCTGTGACTATTTTCTGTTTTTGGGAGAAAAAATGTTTCAGAAGGAAGGAGTCTGGGAATTGATGGGTGGATTCAGTACGGGAAATGGCGATGGGCAGATTACGTGGTGACGAGGGAAGGGGAGGGGTTTGGGGGGTACGATGATTTCGCCTGTGGTATACATACAAACAAACAAAAATGTTACAGCACACAAAAAGAAGAAGGCTGAGGAGGAGGAGGTACAACAAACATAAAAGCATAACTTTTGTGTGTCACACACGCATATAAAAAAGAAATAATTTTGTTATTCTGCTCCTGCTCCTGCTCCTTCTCCACACCCTCTGCTTGCTGCTTCTGTTTTGGTCAATTCTCACTCTCTCTCTCTCACTGTCTCTGTCCCGCACTCTTTCTGAGAGTGAGGAGTACATTCCTTTAGTACGTTTCTCTGTAAATTTCTAGCTTTAGCTCCATATCTTTTTTTGATATTTCTATTCTTCCCAGTTTTTCTCTATTTCACGCTTTCTCTAGCTCTCTGTGTCTTTTCTGTTCTCCATAGCATTTCCCTTTTTTACCCTATCTTTTCTCGTCTCTTTTCGGTTTATATTATCTGTTTTTTGGATTGTTGTTCCTGTCTCTTGTCTATCACCATTTCCGTACCCTGTTTCCTTTCTCTCTGTCCCATTTCTCTGTCTCCTGTCTCTGCCATATCTCTTCCATCTTCTCTGTGTGCTCTTCAACTCTTCTCTGTTGTAGTTCCTCTCTGCATAAGGGATCTATTCTGTCCCGTTTCTCAGTTCTCAGTTCTCTGTCTCTATATTCTCTACCCTGTCCTCTGTTTCCCTTTTCTCACTTCCTCACTGTCCTCTATTCACCTCTGTTTTCTCTCTGTCTCTCTTCTGCTCTGTGATGTAAATTGTTTTTCTGGCGAAAACAATAAAAAATCCAAACATTTCTGCCAGCCCCAAAATCAAGTACGTTCTCACACGCTGAATTTTCCATATAGTACAACAGACCCATCTCTATATATATAGCTTCTTTGTACATATGTATGTATATCTTTTATTATGGCTCACACACATTAACTTTTTGGCCGAAATAGTAGTTCCCGCTGTCCCGCTGTCCCTCTGTCTTTCTCTCGTATGTGTCTCTCGCTCTGTCTGTTGGTTGACTTTTGTCCGCGCGGCCAACACTTAAAAATCTTTCGTGTTGTATGTTTTGTTTGTTGTTGTTGTTTTTTTGTTTTTTATGGCTTTTTTGGCGAAAAAAACGCAGTTTAAAAATACAAGATGAGGGAGGAGGGGGGGGCGTGCAGGTGATGTGGTAACGGTTTGTTGTTAAATGTTTTAGTTTTTGTTGCTGTTGCAACAGTAGCGACAGAACGCATGAAAACTGGCACACACATACGCATACGCACACATATAAAAAAAGTACACATACAAACACAATACGCTGCTGACTGCGACGCTGGCTTCCACGCTAAAATGTAGAACTTTTTGTTGTTTTTTTTTTGTATTAAATTTATTTGTTGTTCAACACAAGAAAAAAAACGTGAAAATCTTTCAACGCGCGAAGCGACAGCGACTGACGCTTTTTTTGGCCGAGTAGCAATAGCAGGCAGAGCAGAGAACACCCGACGTTGACGACGACGACGACGACAAACGGAACGGAGAACCGAAAACACGGGCAGCACACGGCGAACGTTGAACGTTGAATGGAGGAGAACACGGAGAATGCCAAAGTGAAATCGAAAAGTGTTGCAATCACAACGACGATAGAACAACGACTCAGCGGCGGCCAGCGAGCGTCGCCCCACTTGGGGGCCCAAAAAAGACCCGAGAGCAGTAGCAGAGCCACAGCAGTGGTAAAGCAGAGCCACAGCAGAGCCACAGCAGAGCCCGAGCAGAACAGAGAGCAGCGTAGTCAGCGTCAGCTGAGGGAAAGAGAGAGCAAAACATGTGCTGCGCTCTCTTTGGGTTGCGCTTGCTCTTTGAGCGCGGCCAAGGGATGCACTGCACTGATGCACGTGCGTTTGTATATATTAGTGGGGTGTGTGTGTGTGTGTGTGTGTGTGAAAGAGATTACAATAAACACATTTTAGCAATATTACATATTTGGCCTATTTATTAAACAGGCACTGCTTCTCCCACAAGTGGGTGGAATAGGGGGAAAGGGAGATATGGAGGTGTGTCTGTGTGGGGGAGGGGGTGGGTGGTGCGATTAGAGTTGTTGACGACGACGACGCAACAGCGACGCAGCTGCCACGTAGAGTGTGCTCCAATAACGAACGGTAAACGGCTATGATTATCTGTTTGCAATTTCGAGAGATTTTTTATGCATTCCCATTCGTATTTTATATAAGAAAAAAAAGGAGTAAAAGAAACGGGAAAATAAATGAAAAATAAATAATTAGATCGACAGTTAATTGCAGTATTTTGATACCTTAAAAAGAAATCTATCAAAATGTAATCCCCTCCATAGATTACAAAATTATTGTATAGCTTTCACCATACATACATACATACATACATACAACCATAAAATATGTATGCTATGTACATGATTGAGGAACCACTGAGGCAGAAGCTCTGGGCTTCTAAAGTTTCCACTAGATTTTTTAGTGCAGAGAAGCAGAAGAAGCAGCGGTAGAGTGCCAAGGAAAGATCGATCCGCAAGGGTTTATCATACTCGTTCCACTGAACAAGCAGTTCAAGGGTGAAGCAGTGCATTATTATGAGAAGCAGTCCCATTCAACACTAGTCTCTTGCTCTAACTAACGTAAATTGTGTTTTCCTTATGGGGAAACCATAAGCTGTGTGTTCTACAGCTGTACTTATTGTCTGCCAACCAATTACAGTTACGAGTATTAGTATTATAAGTGATTCTCGTATGGCTATAAGGTTTTCGGATTTCGTAAGAAGCTTCCATCGTCAACCAGCAAGCCGTGCAACTTCTATTGTCACACATTCTCTTTCTCATATGAAAGTGTCCGAAAGCGGTGTGTGTGCAAAGAGACAAGCGGCAGCGACGCTGACGCTGACGGCGACAGAGGCAGCAACAGCAGCGGCTATATGCCTGGCCAAGCAAATACAGTTATGTTTTGACTGCCACTGCTCCCACTCCCACTCTCACTCCAGCACCCGCACCCGCTCCCCCGCTCCCCCTCTCTTCCATCATATGCCTATTGTTGCGTGTGTGCGCGAGCGAGTTAGTTTTTCTTTTTTTTTCCATTTTCATTTTCGTTGATTCTTTACTTATTGTGCAATGATCCATGGCCATTTAATTGCTTTTCGTTTTGGGTTTTTGGCTACAACAACAACAATAACAGCCTTCCCCCCAACAGTTGTTCTCTTTCTCCTCTCTGCTCTCTGCTCTCTGCACTGCTCCTCTCCTCTCCTCTCGCTTTGCGCTAGGCTGCACTTCAAATGCTCAATTGTTGTCTATCAAGCACCCAAACCCCCACAACCCAACCCCCAACCCACCAACACCTCCCGCTCTTTTGTCATTGTGGGAGGACGCATAAATAAAGCCAGCCACTGATAAAAAATGGGCGAAGGGCGAATCTAAAGCTCGTAATTATGGCCAGAGACTCGGGCCGGGCCGGGCCCGTCAGTCCGTCAGCCAGCCATCGCTTTTATCAGCGCTCTACGTTTCCACTTACATAATCAGAAAATAATACAACAACAGAAAAGATGAAAAACACGTTGGAAAATCGCTCTCTCTCTCTCTCTCTCTCTCTCTCTCTCTCTCTGTGTTCGTTCGTGTGTGTGTGCTTGTGCTTTTCTCTGTTTGTGGAGTTGGAAAATTTAAATTCCATTAAAAGCAGCAGCAGTAGAAGCGGAATCATCAACGACAGCGACAGAGAGAAACAATCATGATAATTAAATTGGGTTCACTGAGGCGTATACTTAACATTAAAACCAAAACCAAAAGCAAAAAGCAAAAAGACAACAACAACAACAAAAGTAAAACCCAAAAGACAAGCAATGCCAAAAGCAGTAGGGAAAAGTGGGCAAAAGCAAATCTAAAGGCAATTGGTTGCAGGAAAAGCAATGCCCTACTGTGGGAATCCATCGGTGGAAAAGTTATCGTGCAACAGCAGCT
This sequence comes from Drosophila lowei, assembly GCA_008121275.1. Lineage (NCBI taxonomy): Eukaryota > Metazoa > Arthropoda > Insecta > Diptera > Drosophilidae > Drosophila > Drosophila lowei. The sequence goes on from CM017781.1 coordinate 557,010, forward strand.
GCAAAACCAAAACCAAGTCCAAATCCAAAACCATGAAGAAAATCCAAAAAAGCAAATCAAATCCAAAATCATCTCTCGTCGACACAAAATTTTCCTCGGCTCTCAGTCGCTGTCAGCTTCTACGTCAACGTCAACGACAGAGTCAGCATCACTGCTGCGTCTCTGTCTCCGTCCCCTTCGCCGTCTCCGGTTTGTCGACGCCTCGGAAAAAACACACACAGAACCAAAATATAAGAAAAACCAGCAAAAAATGCTTTAAAGTATAAAAAAAGAACCTTCAACTGCCAAAAAGCAGAAAAATCAGCAGAAAGCAGGGGTAGGGGAGGTTCAGGGGTTCCACTGGGGAGTGGGGGTGGGAGGGAGAAGAGGTGGTTCGAAGCGGAACAAAAAAATTATATAGGTTAACGCTAGCCTTCGCATCCCTATCCTCAATTGGAACTCGTGCTATATACATATGTACTAGGGATCCAAAGAGACACAGAGTGAGAGAGAAAGAGCGGACTAGAGAGATAGAGAAAGAGAGTTTTGCCGGAGAGCGGGAGAGCGGGAGAGAGGCTGAGAGAGGGGAGAATGCAAATGTGGGGCGAACTCCCACGCAGTCGGAAGCCAACCTCCACCCACCAACAACAATGTAAGAGAAAGAAATCGGACAAACTTGTAGAAAATTGCGAAATACTCTTTTAAAGGAATGGGATCTCCGTCCAAGAGGGAGATGATAAACTTAAGGATTAACGAGACAGAATGCTACGAGTATAGTCGTCAGAGAACTACATACATATGTATATGCTTCTTTCTGGGAATTATTATTAGATTTTAATGATTTTTAGTATTTAGGTAGACAATAACCATAGCTATAATTGTTCCAAATATGAGTTACATATCTTGAGGTGTGTGGATACCCAAGGTTTGCACAGGTCCGAATAAGGGAAACGTCCTTCCAAAGAAACATCCTCCTCCACCCCTTGGACAACTTTTACTCTATTTGTGATAGAGGAAAAAGGAGGGAGAGTATATCTAGCAACGCATAACCATTCATTCTACTGTTATCAATTAAATGACTCTTCATTACGGCCTCCCTTCGGGGGCCATCTAATCAGTTCCCACAGGCGTGCGACCCCAAACCCCGGTAATAGGGCATAACCGAAAATCAAAGCCACTTTTTGCGCTCTTAAGTGCAAAAATCAAACACACACCCCCCAAAGAGGCCACCCGCACGACTCTCTCTCAATCGTCTCTCTCTTTTCCTCCGACTGTGGCCGACTTTCTCTTTCACTCTTTCCTATCTCTCTATCTCTATCTCTATCTCTATCTCTATCTCTATCTCTCTCTCTCTCTCTCTCTCTCTTAGGTGCTCGTCGTGTGCATTATTTATTGCTCTTATACAGGCACGAAGACCACATGATGAAGATGACGAAGGTACGCTGCCTGCTCCACTGTCAGTGTCAGTGCCCGCCGTGCCCGCCCTGCCCGCCGCCTTCACAGCGCTCTCTCTTTCTAAATACCCTCTCTCTCGCGGACTCACTCACTCTCTCTCTCACTCTCTCTCTCTGTTGTATGGGCCATGTGCGTGGGGCCCCGTTAACTAGTAAACCAGCAACCTATAATGGCTTCTCTCCCGTGTTGTTATCCCTATCCCCCGGTCCGTATCCGTATCCGTAACCGTATCCTGTTGGAGCATGAGCACCAGCTGCCATGCTGCCTCTCTCTCTCCCTCTATCTCTGTCGCTCTCTGTTAACGCTGTTTGTTTTGCTTTGGGCCTGGTTGTATAATAAATAACTTTGAAATAAATCAAATCAGAAATAGCTAAAACGGACACATGTTAAATGGACCGAGAAATGTAAGCGGGAGGCGCGCACACACGTTCGCCCATCCATCGCATCCATCGCATCCATAGCTCACGAAACATCTTTTTATTGGGTCACCCGTTCGGTCGCCCGGCGGATGGATGGATGGGAGGAGGGGCAGGCAGCGGAGCTGGTGTGACCTCAAAACGCATTAGCAGTCGGCTAGGCCAAGTCGTAATAATTTTATTGGCAAACATCAAAAAGGAGAGAAGGAAAACCAAAATAAAAGCTAACCAACCATTCCGTCTGGCTAACAGTTTCGAAAGGTGGTTGGCTCCAATTTCGGCTTTATTCAGAATTTCAAAATTCAAATAACGAACAAACTGCATGAACAGAGGGGGTAGGGGGGGAGAGCGGATAGCGGACAGCGGACAGCAGAGAGCGCTGCGACAAGTGCAGGCGTGCTCAAGGTAAAAGCGTAGCAGCGCTGTCGCTGCTGCTTCCAATGCAGTCGCGTCGCCGTCGACAGAGTGCAAGATCAAGTGAAGCGAGTGAGTGCCCGAAAATGCAAGAGAGAGGGAGAGCGAATGTTCAGCGAGAGAGCGGACGACTACTGGAGAAAACGTTGGGCAGTGATGGCTTGCCGATACTTATTAGTAATCTTTAACAAAGATATTAGTCGAAAAAATATCCGATACAATAAAATAAAAAAGTAAAACTAAATAAAAATTTAATGTGTGTATTTCCCCCTTTCCTTTCTTGTCAAATATATGTCAAATATGTGTTATCTTTCACACATAAATATGTATGTATATCCCACACAATTACAGGGTACTCTTAAGCCATTCGCGCGGGTGACAATCAGACAAACGGCTCTCCCCCTCTCTCGTTCACACAAACACACACACATTCACACCCGCTTTTTTAGGCATTTAGTAGGCGATGCTGTTTAGGCCGCCTAGCGTCAAGTGTTGACGGCCAAAAGAGCAGCACTTAAGGCAACGGCAGCCACAGAGGCAGCGGCGCAGCTGCGACTAGATAAAAAGAACAAATTGACTGAACACAAAACACGTTTTAGCCAGACCAGAGACCAGGGAGCTAGCCAGACTCTAAGCCAGAAACAGAGTTGGAGCGCGTTTGACATAGTGACCCAATTCCTGGTTTCGATTTTCTGGTTTTCTTAAGAATACACGTTTTCCGCTTAAATGAACACACACACGCACACACGAAGAGAGAGAGAGAGAGAGAGAGACAGAAGGAAGGAAAACGAGTTGAGAATTTTCGCCTGGAATTTCTGAGTTTTCCACGCAGTGACATTTACCCCATCTGTTTACCCCTCTTCACACACTTACCGTTATTTAGTGGCCGCTGGGTCCTTCCCTGCGTCCGAAGATATTTTTGAATTTTATTGTTGTGGTTGCTCACACACGTTACACATTATGTTGCGTTAAATTACTGGTACGGTTACGCGACGATACGTGGAATTAACGGACGATTCGCGGGTTTTTTCTATTAACTTTTTACTGTTCTGGTGGTGTTTTCGTTTGTTGTTGTATTATTTGAGTTGTCCCGATATTCGTTTGGAATTATTATATATTTTATTTGACTACTTTTTCACTAGAGAACTTACTTCCTACAAATCACAACTAGAATGAGACTGAGACGGGCCCCCGGTCCAAGTGGAAATTGAAAAACTAACGCGCCGACTACTCTGTTTGTGTTTTTCTCTGTATTGTGTATTGTGTGTGGCACGGCACAAACATGTGTTGTGACAGTCCGGCGGCAGAGCAAGGCAGGCGGCGGCGCAGGCAAGCAAACTATAGGAAAGGAAAACCGATCGACCTCAAACAACACAACACGCTACGATTTTCCGCGCAAAACTTCTCTACTATCAAATAATTTAACGTTTTTGGTGTTGCAGTGATGTAACACAGCTGGGGCTTCGTACTAAAGCGGCTCTGCAATGTAGCTACTGTCTGTGGAACTTTGTATTGGTATTATTCTGGTGGAAATTCGGTGGAAAGTCTAGTATAGTATATTATAAGCATGGTAGAATTTTTCAAAAGGTGCGACTATCGCGCGGGGGCCTATTGTGTTTTCCACCCTCTCTCACGCGCTCTCTCTCACGCTCTTTGGGACAATTGTGTGCATGTGAACGCAAGGTATAACTATATTAGGTGTGGCCGATGGTAGTATTAATCATCACTCTGACCGAATACCACATATACCCTTTGTCACAATTATGTCCTTTCAATTCAATTTGCAGACCTTTCTATTTGTATACTCTGGAAGTGAAGAGAAGTTAGCCTTTTCAAAACACACCTGCCAATTGTTTTTGAAGAAAAAATGGCTGATTTTTATGGGAAAACATGACACATTAAGCAATGTGTAAGGTATATATATAAGCGATAAGGGTATAGAAACTTCAATACGCTGGTTTTTTTAATTTTCGCTATCTCAATTCGTGCTTCCGTGCATCATTTATTCCAATGGATTGAATTGAAATCCTTGTCGCTCATTCGCTATCAAACAACATTCAATTTGTATGGGCCAGACTCTGAGCGGAACTAGTATTCAAATTGGTATTGATAAGTTACTTTTAATATGTATTTGATATACACCACATATAATACATCCATGTAAACTTATTTTTTCATGTGGTTGGGTTTAAATATAGCGCACATTAACGGAAACGGTTTTGGTAACTGAAACGGTTTTGAATGTGCCTAGAAAAAGAGCAGCCTGTCCCGCAACATGGGCAACATTCTGCATACCCTATGGAAAAGGAAATTATAGAGTTGCGGAAATTTTTGTCATCCCGCTCTCATGAAGTCAGAAACTAGTCTCTGTTTAAAAGGTATTTCAACGATATTTTGAAGGTAGTGGTCTTCTTACAGAGACCAAGAATAGGTATCGGGATCGAGATCAATATACAAGACACCAATCAATGCATGAATATGTCTGAAACATATCAATTTGAGAAAATGTATTTATTAATTACGTTTTAAAACAGCCTTGAAACCGTATCTTCATATGAAACTAACGAAATAGGGTGTACAAAGTTCCATACTACGGTTGACAAGCAACAAGTCTTCAATTACCAGCAACATTGACATTGTTGAACTTTTTTGTTTAAACCTTGTTTTAGTCAAATACAATAAATGGGAGTACTTAAAAGTAGTTAATCTTGTAGAAAATGTATTCATCAATGAGATAAAACTATGTGGGCAGGGCTAAGGGTTTTAGTTAGCCAGCATTATTCAATGGAATATCAAAATTGAGCAATGGGAACGATTACTCTCTTACGTTTTTTTGGTTTGACCTTTTCCGCTAAAACCTTTTCTTAGGCAAAATCCAATTAAAACAAGTATTTAAAATAAACCAGTCAAGTAGAAAATTGATTCATTAATCGGATAAAATTATGTGGGCACGGCTGAGAGATCTATCTAGCTAGTAATATTCCACGGAATATCAAAATCGAGGAATATGTAAAATAGAACTTGAATTCGTCAGTATATTTAGGGTATATTTTGGTATATTTCTGAGGGTCAGACCGTATACTTAATCGGATTTTCTTATTTTCTTGCCACCACGTTCAGCTCACACACCTCGCAATTTATATACTTTTCATAGTATTTTCTAGTATTTTCTTAGACGCGTTATGGACTCACCCTCTTGTCCAATGCACCAATGTAGAAACCGTGTAGAAATGCCACTTAGAGCCATGTCCCAGGCCACATCGAATACTAATTCGTGATCAGCATCGAATCCCGAATCGTTTGGCATCAAAATCTAAATTTTTTCAAAAATGTCGGAAAAAAAGGCATGTCAAAAAGTTGATAACGGAGGTTTTTCACACTGGCGCTTCCATGGGGCTTATATGAAAAAAAAAACGGGCAAACATTTTTGAAACTAACACATTTCCCCTTCAGGTGTCGCCATTGGTAATTACATGAAAATGTAGTTTATATGTAGCAAATGTGTAGTTAGCGTGTAGTTACCTTGTAATTAAATAGATTTAGTGGACATTTTTGTTGACCGGTTTTGCTTAAACCTTGTTTTATAAACAATCCAATAAAGATGAGAACTTAAAGTTAACCAGTCTTGTAGGAAATTTATGTAATAATCGGATAAAACTATGAGTTCAGGGCTGAGGGTATTAGCTAGCTGGTAATATTCAACCGAATATCAAGAACGAGGAATATGATGCAACTTGAATACAAATAATTCGTCTGTATATTTACGGTATATGTTGAAATTTGTGACGTATTTGCTCTGACTGACGTATGTAAGCAAGCCGATCGGCGGATTAGCAAAAATTAAATTCAAAGAAGTAAACGGCGTAAGTGGCGCCCTAGCATTAAACTGTACTATATTGAAAATTAAAATTGAAAGAGCCGCTACGCCTGCGTCGCCCCTTTGTGTATGCGTACGCCTCTGTCCAAGGAGAAGGAGAAGGAAACAAAAAAGTGTACAGCCGACGCGCATTCGGTGGAAAAAGCTGCCCTGCCCCCGAAGTTCGTTCTCGACGCCAATAAATTCCCACTACCGGTAGAACTGGTCTCCACCTTGCGCGCGTTCAAAAGCCCCAGCTGCTTTGAGTCATAGAGCCAGCCGAGCTTGAGTCCAAGTTTGGTTTTGATTTTTCTCCCCAATCAGTTCATTTGAACCGTAAAGCTGGCAGCACGCATTATGTCCGCAGGCCGAGTCGTCATCTATGGAGGCAAGGGGGCACTGGGCTCCGCATGTGTCGAACACTTCAAAGCCAACAACTACGTGAGTATCCGCTGCCTTTCCCTTTCACCTGCAATCGACGAGTTTTAATTGTTGCATTGTTTCTTGGACAACCTTCGGCATGTGACTCCCAGTGGGTCGGCAGCATTGACTTGAGCGAAAACGACAAGGCCGACGTGAGCATTGTGGTGGCACGCGATGGCAGCTGGTCGGAGCAGGAGGCCACTGTGGTGGGTAAAGTGGGAGAAGCAATCGCTGGGGAGAAGCTGGATGCCGTGATTTGCGTGGCTGGTGGCTGGGCTGGCGGCAATGCCAAGAAGGATCTGGCCAAGAACGCCGATCTCATGTGGAAGCAGAGCGTGTGGACATCGAGCATCTCGGCGGCCGTTGCCGCTCAGCATTTGAAGGAGGGCGGACTCTTGGCTCTTACCGGGGCCAAGCCTGCATTGGAGGGCACTCCTGGAATGATTGGCTATGGCATGGCCAAGGCGGCTGTCCATCAGCTGACACGTTCGCTTGCTGGCTCGAATTCTGGTCTGCCAGGCGGCTCCCTGGTCGTCTCCATTCTCCCTGTGACCTTGGACACGCCCATGAACCGCAAATGGATGCCAGACGCAGACTTCAGCACTTGGACACCCCTCAAGAAGGTGGCTGGTCTGTTCTTAAATTGGACCCAGGCCCAGGAGCGCCCCAAGACGGGCTCCCTGCTGCAGCTAATAACCAAGGGCGACATTACCGAGCTGATAGCCGCAGAGTAGAAAGGAAAACCACGGATCCCCATGCTGATGAAATGAATGCTCAAACCATAATCTCAATGCTTTCGCTTGTACATAAACTATAAATAAATCGCTTGGCGGCTTTCGATCGTTTAATGTCAGTCTGTTTACACCATTTGGGAGTAACATTTGCTGAGCTTTGGATAACCTTTTGAACTCTTGAAGAGCTCGGGGAACAGAACGAACTAAAGCTTTTTTCGGATTGATATATAGAAAGACATGAAGCTTCTTGAGACTTGAGGTTTATTTGCAGACTGTAGTCTACGTTTTCTTTTTCTTCATGATTTTCATGAAAAACACCATGCCTGGAATGAGAGGAATAAACCGAGAGATTAGTGATGGATCTCGGCTTGCATTTTCCATTAACCAATGACCCACCTACAAATGTACAGAACACAAAGACAAACAGCATCCAAGCCCAGCATTTGTAGGCACTGCGCGAGTGCTGCTCTAGGGTCTCGACCTCCTTGCCGAGCGAATTGATGTTGCGATCGGCCATGCCAGAGGATTTGGTCACCAATTCGGTGTCACGTTTTATAATGCGATTGGCCGTCATCGTCTGCTCCTTGAGGTTGCGCGTCAGCGAGAGCATGTGCTCTGTGATTTTCTCCTGCTTCTGATTGTAATACTTGACAGCCTCGTTCAAGTTGTCGCCTTCGGTGGCCGGATTATTGGAGCTGCCGCTGGGACTGCCACTGCCGCTGGCGTCCTCGGCAACGCCACGTCGTCGGCGTAGGGCATCGCCATCTACTATTCAAAACGAGGGAATTAAGCTAGTGATGGATGTGGTGTGGTGGCTGGTATGGTAATCGTCTCACCCTCCAGTAGATCCTTTCGCATGTGGTTGTAGTTCTTCGTGCTCTCGATCTGCCGCATCTCCTTCAGGGATACTTCCGCAGCATCGACCTCATTCGTTTGGATTTTCGTACTTTCCGTGTAGCCGGTGGTCAGCTTGAGGGCCTGGAGGCGCTCTTTGTACCCGGAGATCCTGCGCGCACTCCGTGGGTCATCCATGACCTGCAGCTCGGCGACCATTATGTCCAGCGCTTTGATGAACTTCTGCAGGCGCCAGAAGTTCGCCTCGTTCTTGGCCAGCTCCTCGCAGTTGTTTAGCATTACGCGGATGTTCACATTTAGCTTCGTGGCCATTTTTCAGCCAAAACATAAACAATAAAAAACAATAACAAAGCCGTCAATGGGCTAGAGCTAAGTGTGACCGCGGGTTTTTTTGTTAAAATATACGGTCCGACCCTCAGAAATATACCACAATATACCGTCTCATTTTAAAAATATACCGTAAATATACTGACGAATTCAAGTTCTATTTTACATATTCCTCGATTTTGATATTCGGTGGAATATTACTAGCTATCTAGATCTCTCAGCCGTGCCCACATAATTTTATCCGATTAATAAATCAATTTTCTACTTGACAGGTTTAGTTTAAGTACTTGCTTTTATTGGATTTGGCCAAAAAAAGGTTTTAGCGAAAAAAGTCAAACCAGAAAAACGTAATCCCATTGCTCAATTTAGATATTCCGTTGAATAATGCTGGCTAACTAAAGCCTTCGGCCCTGCCCACATAGTCTTATCCTATTGATGAATAAATTTTCTACAAGATTAATTACTTTTAAGTACTCTCATTTACTGTATTTTGACTAAAACAAGGTTTAAACAAAAAACTGTCGCAATATTTTTTCGTCAGTGTTGCTGTTTATTGAAGACTTGTTGCTTGTCAACCGGAGTATGGCCATTTGTATACCCTTTTTCGTTAATTTAATATTAAGATACTCTTTGAGCCAAACGAATCAGTGACATCATACTGGTCGTCATCATCAAACAGAGAGTTTTTTTCCAACTAAACTCTCTGAGAGTTTGTTCGGCTGCATCGATGGCTTGACAAATATATCATCTAAATCCAAATCATCGTCATCGAATAGGGAGGATGTAAGTTTTTGTTCTGGTGGCTTTGGCTTGGGCGAAAAGGAGCTTAGGAAGTCATCTTCCAGATCATCATCAAAGAGAGACTTTGGCAACGATTTTGACTCGGCTTGGCACTCAAAGACGACGGCCCGTCATTAAAGATGGGCCTAGACAGATGGAATGGGACTCAACGGTGGACTGTCATCAAGGAGATTAACAGTTTTGGGCTTGAGCAGAGTTGATACAATCTCATTGATCTGCTTAGCCGATATGCAAAGCTGTGGGAAGGTGGAGTAGGATATTGTTAGTTTAAGGATTTGGACAGATATCGTGTCTTTCCACTCACCTTGTTGATGGGACACTGAAACTCTCCTGGCCGGTTGTCGTGGACATTGTCACAGTTGTCACAGGTGGTAGCATCGCAGATCATTGCCTTGTCGCTGCCCTCAGCTGCCTGTCAGCTGAACTGAGCCGCCGGGCAGTCCTTTCGTCACAGCGCCAGAAGGCGGATGTACAGTCGTTGTTCATGTCACTACGCCGTAGTTCTCCTTGTCCTCCAGTAGCATCAGATGCTTGGGGCACGAGCAGACGTCGTGAGTACTGCGTGTCACCCCGCTGGCCATGCAGATGTGGAAACACTTTGTGCGACTGTGTCCACACGGCACTGATGTCGGTGAACTGATGTCTCCGTTGACAGGGATCCGCTCCAGTCCGGTCTTGTCGTCCAGCCAGTACACAAATCCCCCCCTAGGCGGCCATGTTGATCACCTGCGAGATGTGCATGGAAACAAGGGTTTTTCTGTAGAGAGGGAACAGGAGATTACACGTGTGTCCAAAGGATCCCCATATTCGTTGCTTACTTGTTCTTTCCATCGATTCGCTTGCAATGGGCATAGTAGATCATATCGGACTGTTGGTCCAGGGCCAGCGCAGTGGCCAGCCGCTCATTGCCATCGACTGAATGATGCCCGGATAATGGCCTGATGGCTGTCGACATCTGTCCAGAAGAGCAGACGCCATCATGGCATGCACGGCAATGTTGCGAGGCTTCTGCGAGTACGTCCAGGAAGCTAAAAGAGGCAACGTTTTTGAATAGGAGAGAGAGCTTGATTGGCCAGGGCAGCGCCGGCTCCACCGGAACCAGGCACCACATTGACTGCTCGGCTAGCTTTAGGACGATGGTGTTGCCGGTAGCCAGTGTGGGTTTCAGTTTCCAGGCCAGTTTCAGCGATGGTCTGCTCTGTGGTCGGAATAATGGTTTGAAATGTTTTGCCCGATTTGCTCTTGTGCCACTTACTTGTGGATGAACAGTACGTGTAGAGCACCTCCGGGGTGGTCTGAGGGCTGAGGCAGGGCGGAGTAGTGGGCGACAGTTGCGGCAAAGGGCGTCGCCGGTCTTCAAAACGGCCGACAAGGGGAAAATCTCCCCACAAATATAATATAAAGATTACTTTGTTTTTTCCGCAATTAAGATGGCAGTGCTTCGATAAGTCGCGACAGCTGATCGCTGGTTTTCCCTTTTGTAGGTAGGCCTCTCGTCCGCCTGTGATCAACACCTCAGGGGCCACATAGAGCGGCGTGCCACAGAGTGTCCGCATCACAGAGTCCTTTTGTACAAACTTTCTTAGCCCAAAGTCAGAGACTTTGAGAAGTGTGTCCTCATCCCCCGACTCAAGCAGGACATTATCTGGCTTCAAATCGCGATGTGTGATGCCTGGAGAGAGAGAAAATCAATCAGAATCCTTGGAAATGTTCCCAAAACCCACCTCTATCGTGTAGATATTTAACAGCATGGCACATTTGATAGAAATATAGTTTTGAGGTCTCCTCCGACAGCAATTTCTTGCTGATGATGCGATTAAGTAAGTCCCCACCGCGCATAAACTCCAGGACCATATAAACCGAGTCTGGTTTATCCACAATATCATGCATACGCACCACACACGGGTGGGTGAGGTTTTTCATAATCTTTGCCTCATTGAGGACCCTCTCGGGATCGCTGAGATTCATGTCAAACTGTTGGCAGGTGCGGGTCTCATACACCAAACGCACCAGACCGTAGGCCCCCGAGCCCAGTTTACGATTTACAGAATACGTTTTGGTTATCTCTTCGGGCAGGCCGATGGCCTCATTCGGGCTGAGATCCTTGGACACAAAGGCTACAAAGGGCGGAAGCAGGTGAAAATTAGTTGCAAATTTCACTGTGCCTCTCTGCCATTTGCAGATTTCCTTACCTTTGTATGTGGGATGGGCAATTGATATGACATCGTCGTTTTTCAAAATCCGCATGTTATTGGTGCCAATTTTTTCATTATTCCCAAAAGTCCCATTGCGTGAGAGGTCCTTGGGTAAAAGGAGAACAAAAGATGAGGACTTTAGGTATGCAATGGTAGGGTACACCCCATAATGTATCTACCTGTACATATATAGACCGGATTTGTCAGCTCACAATTGGCTCGCTTTATGATAAAATGCACTTTGGAAATGCGCGTCAGGATTTTCTCAGGCAAATCTTTGAGGGTCAAAACCAAATCATTCGCCTCTCCACGTCCAGCCTTAAATTCGTCATTGTTCAGATCTATAGGGAATACATAGAACATAGATTAAAACATATGATAGGAATATTGAGGATCACGAAGAACAAGGACTTTTGGATGGTTACCAACAGAAAAGGACGAATGCGTATACACTATGCGGTAGTTGGAGCTCGTACCCAGCGATTTGATTTTGATATTCTTCCCGTACAATCTGCCCCACACGATCCTCTCCATCGGTTGGCTCTCCACCTGCGTCCAAATGTTGGATGCCTGGCTCTGGGTGGCCCCTTGGGTGCCGCCTTGTGTGCCGTCGCGTGCCATTATTTCAAGCGCAATTCTCCTTTTGGTCGCAGGTGTCTTGGAATAAACTGCGCAATTGGGAAATTTTCTGTTATCCCAGCTACTCTCACACACACAAGCACACGCAAAACTATTAGATAAAAAGCAATTCAGAATCAGAGACAGCTTCGATTTGGAAGGCACTGCTTTATACGATTTTTAAACATTGATTGGTTTTTAATTAATGAATTAAATAATATTTTAACTTTTTCATACAAAAACAACGATAAGTATCAACAAAAAAGACATTGAAAGTGCGGCCGACAACGATCTGCAAATTTTGTGGCTGTCTTAGCATTTTTTCCTTTTCTTTTCCGTTCTTCCTTCAAACGTAAACAAACTTATTCCGTTTGTCTTGCCTCAAGCTCATATGTGTATGTATGAGTACGGATGTCCACGGAGGGCCGCCACATATGAGCTCATATGTGTATGTATGAGTAAGTAAGGACAAAACGTGAAAATTTCAAGAAATTTTAAATTTGTGTATCGATACAACTTTTTCATTTTATCGATTTCACAATAAAAATTTTTTACCTCTTATCGATAAAACGTATTTTAAAAAATACCGACGAAATACTGACGAAGTTATATTATGCAGCCCTCTTCCTTCGTCTTGTTTAAAAAATGAGCAAGACAAGCAAAACGCCGCAAAAACAAGGCGAAACAGATACAAACGAGCCACACAGCGTTGGTTTTATATTGATGCTGTTATGGATTATTTTGACATTTTAAAAATATACCGAAAAATACCGAAAATACTCGAAAATCCGTCCCAGCCCTGGCAAACAGCTGATGGCAAACTAAGGCACACTTGTTGAAAAAAATAATTCTGAAATAGAGAAATATGTGTAATAGAACTTGAATTCGTTAGTATATTTACGGTATATTTTTAAAACAAGACGGTATATTGTGGTATATTTCAGAGGGTCGGACGGTATATTTTAACGATAAATCCGTGGTCACACTGATTTTCTTGCCACCACGTCTAGCTCACACACCTCGCAATTTTTCATAGTATTTTCTAGTATTTTCCAGTATATTTTAAGACGCGTTATGGACTCACCCTCTTGTCCAATGCACCAATGTAGAAACCGTGTAGAAATGCCACTTAGAGCCATGTCCCAGGCCACATCGAATACTAATTCGTGATCAGCATCGAATTCCCGATCGTTTGGCATCAAAATCTAAATTTTTTCAAAAATGTCGGAAAAAATGGCATGTCAAAAAGTTGATAACGGAGGTTTTTCCCACTGGCGCTTCCATGGGGCTTATATGAAAAAAAACGGGCAAACATTTTTGAAACGTACACATTTCCCCTTCAGGTGTCGCCTTTTGTAATTACATGAAAATGTAGTTTATATGTAGCAAATGTGTAGTTAGCGTGTAGTTACCTTGTAATTAAATAGATTTAGTGGACATTTTTGTTGACCGGTTTTGCTTAAACCTTATTTTATAAGCAATGCAATAAAGATGAGAACTTAAAGTTAACCAGTCTTATAGGAAAATGATGAAATAATCGGATAAAATTATGAGTTCAGAGCTGAGGGTATTAGCTAGCCAGTTATATTCCACGGAATATCCAAAACGAGGAATTCAGTGGAACTTGAATACAAATAATTCGTCTGTATATTTACGGTATATGTTGAAATTTGTGACGTAGTTTAGGGTCCGGTATCGGTCAGACACTTGTTGAAAAAAGAATTCTGAAATTATACCATTTTATACCATAAGATAAGACAAATTATGTTGGACAAAGTTAAGAACGTGATTATAGTGCTCTCTGGAAAGGGTGGAGTGGGAAAGTCGACTGTCAGCACACAACTGGCGCTGGCACTACGCCACGCCGGACACAAGGCAAGTGCCGGGCCAACTATTACACCATAAACCTGCAGACCGGATGCGTAATTGTTGTATTTTCCTTATAGGTGGGCCTGCTGGACATAGATCTGTGTGGTCCCAGTGTTCCGTTCTTGCTGGGCCTCGAGGGGAGCGATATTTATCAGTGCGACGAAGGCTGGGTCCCCATTTACACGGATGAGAGCAAAACTCTGGCCGTGATGTCCATTGGATTTCTGCTAAAGAATCGCACGGATCCCGTGATTTGGCGCGGTCCCAAAAAGACCATGATGATACGCCAATTCCTCACCGATGTCAAGTGGGAGGAGCTGGACTATTTGATCATCGACACGCCACCCGGCACCTCCGACGAGCACATAACCGTCATGGAGTGCATGCGCGAAGTGCCCTGCAATGGTGCCATCATTGTAACAACGCCACAGAGCGTGGCGCTGGACGATGTGCGCAAGGAGATCACATTCTGCAAGAAGACGGGCATCAAGCTACTGGGTATCGTCGAGAATATGAGCGGGTGAGGGTCAGGTTTATGGAGGCAGCGGCACCCATCATCTTTGATCAACTTATCTGAGACTTTCGTTTGCTTTTCACAGATTCGTTTGCCCCAATTGCACAAACTGCACCAATATCTTTTCCTCGAACGGCGGCGTGGAGCTAGCACATCTCGCTCAGATACCACATCTCGGCACCCTGCCCATAGATCCACGCGTCGGCGTGCTGGCCGGCTCGACAGCTTCTGTGCTGGACGAGTTGCCCGATTCGCCAACGGCCCAAGTGCTGAGGGGAATAGTTCAGCACTTGGATGCCCTAACATAGATTAAAAATTGATTGGATTGGTAAGTTTTTCGTTTACTTTGGTTTTATTTTTGCATCATTTTGTTTCTGCGTTTAACGACTAAATTGTTTAATAATAAAATGAAATGAAAATGGGAATGCAGGGAATGCAGTCAATCCGTTTGAGGGGAACAAACAATGTATGTGTATCGTATATATTTATGTATATATAATTTATGAGTGAGAGTAAGTATATAGTATGTATACAGTAGAAGTGCTACTGTGGCAAGCTGCCAAAATAAAGTTTCGTGCGACAATGACGACCCAAAGCTATTTTTAATATATTATAGAGAGTTATATCGGAATCATAGTATAATTTATAATCAATCTAAACAGTCCGCCTTTTAATACTTAATCCAATCTCGTTTTCTCTTCCTTCGTTTACTTTAGTTTCAGTTTTTTGCAGTTTGCAGCTTGCAGTTTTTTCTATCTTTTCTTTTCGCTATTTAGAGTTATCAGAAAATAACGTAAACTATCTTAATGGAGGCTTAAACATAATTCTTACTCTGTGCATTTGAGCATAGCCGTAAGATCAATAACCTTTGCACACTTTTCCAACAGCGCTCGGATAGAAATTCATTTGAAAGATCTATTGACTCCGTCATTTCGGAGAATTTTTCTTCTCCCAAATAATACTGGAAACTGGAACCGTTTCGGTTTCAATATCTGCTTCTGTCTGGTTCTCCTTGTCCTCGTTCGGCGGAAAATGTGTGTGTTCTTTTCGGTTTTCATTTTTGTTGATGGATCTGATAAGGTTCTTTCTCTCTCTCTCTCTCTTCTCTCTCTGTTGTATCACTATTGCAGACTTTTTCCACTGTTTTGGTTTAATTTGTTCTAGATGGATGGGACCACTAGAGGGTAAGATCAAAAATCAGTCTGCAGAGAGGATGAAAGAGGCACCACAATAAAAATGCTAGTTCTTCAATTCTTCTTTGATCGGCTCACTGCCGATGGGCGGTAGCAATGGATATAGGCCCGTATTCACCAACGGCTGTGGATTGGCTTGTGATACCTCACGGTAGTCCGTGTTTTGCATTTTGCCATTGGTTTGCTTCTTGCTGACAAAGCAAAAGTAAAAGATGGCAACCACACACACACACACACAGACACAAAAGACAATAGCACCGGGAATCGAAATCCAACGCTTAGCACCATCCTTCTCCACAGGCACAGCATCTTCCAAGACTGTGCGAGTGGTCCTATCCGTGTTATTGGATCCAGAAACCAGTCTGGTCGACTGGGGTGGTGGCGGCGGTGGTGGCTCCGAGGTGCTAGGATGATCGCTAGCCGCCTTTGGCAGCGGATCTTCAGTGGATGTGGTCACGGTCTCCTCTGTGCTAATCTCATCGAGCATCTGTGGAGGGGTGCTCTCTTTATTGAACTCAATTGAAGATGACCCCGTTTCGTGTGGATTGGTAATCTGATCTGTCTCCATTGAGAAGGCATCCGTTGAGGTTTCATAGACTGAGGTGGCTGTGGGGCCGCCTTCATCGGGAGTGTCAGAGCTTGCAGTGAGATCTGTGGTTGGCTTTGTGGAACTGGCATCCAAAGTTGAATACTCATCAAAGTCGGGGGGAGCTACAGGGCCCTCGCTGGCTGGCGACGACTCCATGGTCGTAGCATTGTCGCTTTCAGTGGAGCTATCGATCGGCGTGCTGGAGGCTAATGGAACATCACTTGGCTCGTTTTCGGTCGAGGAAAGGGAACTAGTAGTTGTTGTGGCGGTGCTGGAATATTCATATTCATTCGTGGGATCAACCATCTCCGCAGTGCGATCTTCGATCTTCTCAGTGGTGCTGGTGGTGGTGCGATTTAGAACCAGTGGTGGTCCACTGGTGGTGCCCGCAATTGAGGGTCTGATCAGTTCCTCGTCGTCTTTGGACGGACAGACCGGACAGCAGTCGCCCTCTCTCTGTATGGGATTCTCACAATCCGGCTCCAGACACTGTGTGGCCTTGCAGGATCGCTCACTCTGCTGATCACATTCGCATGTGGTGCAGCCGTTATTCTCCATCCAGATATCACCCTTCATTTTGGGCTCCTCGTTGAAGGTCAAACAGTTCAGCAACTGCTCCGACTCGCTCGATGGACAGATGGACAGGCAGATGGAGCAGGTCTTGCACTCAATGCACGCGTTCGGATAGAATCGAACGGGATTCGAACGATCGCAGACGGGCATTTCGCTGACGCACTGGTAGCGCGAACAACAGCTGCCCGGCTCCCCGGTGCCGCGCACAACCTCAACGAGCACCTGATCCGGCTCACATTCGGGCCTCTTCTCCGGACAGCTCTGGCATTTGCTGATTTCCAGAATGGGTATCGCTGCAAAAAGAAGAGAGAAAGGTGTGAATAAATTGTGTGTACAGTGTACGTACATACATATGCAGCTTGTTGGTCCAGTCTATTAATACTCGTTGATATTTTGACAATGCTGAAATGTTTTCTAACAACACGACGCACACATGGCAGATGAAAAAGATGCCAAAGTAAATTTCCTTTTCGTGTGGCGCGATCAATGCAACAATGCAAACATTTTGCTGCATTTATTATCCGATCAGCGATTTTCTGTGTCTCTCTCTCACGCACTCTTTGTCGTTCAATGTTAGTGCCCTGTGGCGGAGGAGAGCCATACTGACTGAGTGCAACTAACATTCTAACTAACCACGAATATTCTCGAAACATTCTCTTGCTATGTCTGAAATTACTGTTGTTCAGTGTAAGGCAAGGAAGACATATTTGCAGGCAGAAGGAATCCAGCAAATCAGAAACATATCTACCAGAAAATCAAGTGGAGAGTGAGAGAGACAAAAACCAAACATTAATATTAAATGTAATATTTAATATATTTAATTTGAATATGAAATATATTTATTTTATTGAAATTTTCAATCAAACATTTTCATTTACGTGCAAGCACTTTCTTTTTACAATTTCTAATCTCGAAGCGAATCTATGGGTATACATTTTGAAATCCAATTGTAAATATTGAAACATTTCCGGGCACACACAGGGGGTGTGTAGAAAATCCATGCACCTGACCTTAAAATGAATATTTACTCGAAATATCAACAAAAATTCAATAAAGCCTTGAACTAGAATATAAAATTCCACTCATGGCCACAGATCACATAATTGTAATCAGATTTTAACGAATTGTTCAATATATATTTAGGATATAACAAATTCCAAAACTGATTTGAATGCCCTTCAAGTTCAATATTAGCATATCGCCGTATCGATCTTGAATTCCAGACTCTAGTGCACAGCAGAGCAGAGCAGCACAGCAAACATTCTAAATAGTCACTGAATTATTCAATAAATCTGGAGGTAAATTTATAAAAATTGCAATTTGATTAGAGAGTTGTTTCTGTTGCCAAAGAAAGCCAAAAAAGCACACAATCAAAACAAAACAAAACTAAACAAAACAAAGGAAAACAAAAAGAAAAACAAAAACAAAAACGAAATGAAATTTATATTTGAGGGAATACAAAGTACGCGAGTGACAATCTCGTTTATCATTTATTTATTGTTATTGATTTTTGACATTTTATCATTGAATTAGTAAGGGAGGAGGAGAGCCGGTGGGATGTAGAGCGATACAGAGCGATTGGGGAAACGGAAAAAACAATTGCAATGCAAAACAAAACAAAACAAAACAAAAACTGAAAGATTTCTTTTGGCTCGATTGAGTCAATTTGGGACCCGGGGATAGCTCCAATTTGTTCATATCATTGACACGAGTATTACAAAATTCCATGCCACCATTGCCACCAACCAAATATTTTACAACTACACACTACAGACTCCCGTCCCTGCCTCCGATCAATGATCAATGATCACGAAGGTTATAGAGAGCGAGTATTTTCGATATTGACGTCACTGTCAAAGACTTTGTAGGTGAAGCGCATTTAATTGAACGT
This sequence comes from Drosophila lowei, assembly GCA_008121275.1. Classification (NCBI taxonomy): domain Eukaryota; kingdom Metazoa; phylum Arthropoda; class Insecta; order Diptera; family Drosophilidae; genus Drosophila; species Drosophila lowei. Next base: position 575,712 of record CM017781.1, read on the forward strand.
AATTTAAAATAGATATAAGTTGTTGTAGTTGTTGCTTTGTTTGATTCTTCGGCTATCAGGTCGAAGCGATCTATATGACAGCCACGATGCGACGCACAGTGCCACACAGGGCGTGCGTGCCACACGTTTTGGATGGCAGAAGCGCAGACACACGATCAAACTGGCAGATCACATTTAAAAATGTGAAAAATAATGGGGATAAAAGAATGCAATAGAACATAGGACGCAAGAGCAAACAGCTGGTCGAAAATCAAAAACATTCCACAAATATCCAAAGATTCGTGATATTCCATACATTGCATTAGACAATACTTATATTCAACAAGTGAAATTCTAAAAGACCATACAAGACCATGGAATCCATGGAAGGAAAGTTTCTGGGTATAGGAATACTAACAATAAAAAGGAAAGATATATGAAGGAAGATTAGATCTTCTGTTTGGATTAAATTGGTTGCTGCTAAAAAATACCCGATAAACAAGACACAATACCGAAAAGAATTTCATTCTGAATCTAGACGCTGGGTGTAAAATCTTTTTGCAAATTATTGTATATTTAAATGCTTAGCCAGACAATAAATGTCTCTATATGGTGCATGGTTATGGCCTTCTTTTCTCTAGATATTCATTATACATATTTTTCGTCTTTTCCCTCTTGGGGGTTTATTGACCCAAACGTGTGTATGGTATAGTAATTCTTTTTATCGCCTTTTGGGTCAGTCAGCAAAAAGTAAAGAGAGGAGAAGGAGGAGGAGGGTTCCAGGTTTCAACGGTTCCAAAGGTTACTACAGTGTAGATACTCGTACAAATTCAATGCAAATTACCTAAGCATATATCCGCCTCATAAATGGGTCGGCACTCATTAGCAGAGAGATCTCAGATGATTATGATGATTATAGGGGATCAGAGACAGAGACAGAGACAGAGAAAGAGAGTCAGAGTCAGAGCAACCAGCAGAAGTGCGACTACTCACTTACGTCACCTCACAGCCACAGATACACAACCAGATACAACAGCAGATACAACAGCAGATACAACAACAGATCTTGAAGCTTCACAGGCGCTCAGGCGATCCATATTTCTTTTTGATTGATCTACAGTCGAAGGTTGGCATGCAAAAATGCAATTCAGGGAGCGAGGAGAAGCCCCAGCCAGCACACAGCACACAGCACACAAACCAGATACTCGTACTCTCTGACGCGCTATGGCGGCGTATCTCAAAAACGAAAAAAAATAAATTCCAGTACAATTAGCAGTCGGTTATATTTTTTGACACGCTGCCTGTCAGCGCCGGCTCGTTGACATGCAAAGTTACTTAAACACAGCGCTTGGAAAAATCACACAGCACACAACACACACAACAGACAAAACAAACATTACATTACTACACGACAATATACTAGAAACTACCTAAAAACAAACGGAGGAGGTCGTCGTTTATGTCTATTTCGTATCTTAAAGGTCGAGTCTTTTCGTCAGCCAGAGGCGTGCATGTACCTGACTGAACGCTAGCCATTACATCGCCTCACAAATAAGTGCTTTTTTCCTTATTTTTTCCTTCCTTTTTTTGCAGTTGATGGAGTAATTAGAGACGAACGAATGCTCATTCAGATTCTGTTGAAATTTCGGTGTGTTTCCCATTTGGCAATCATGTTGAACCATCATCATGTGGAATTGTCGCATTGTGTTTGTGGAGAATTATCATATTTACGTACATTTTATCACATTTGATGGGGCAGACAGGGCAGATGGGGCATTAGGGGAGCCATAAAGCTGTGACCATGAAGGGAATTACTTGCTAAACTGTGATTTAGCAGCAGTAATGCGGTAGCAATTAGTGATCAGCGATGGTCACTGAATGGTCACTGAACTGATGACTGAATGATCAGTGATTCCATGGTCGAAATGTTCTTTTTGACTAATATTATATAACTATAATTTTTAATTATAATTAAATAATAATATGCATTTCTAATTTTTTTTATTAATTAGATAGTTTTAATTTGCATAGTAAAGAGTTAAAATATAAATCATTATAAAAAACTAAAAACAAAAATATAAATTTATTTAAAAAACAAAATTAAAAATAAAAAAGCCTAAGTCGTTTTTTTCGACTTTGATTTTTGTTAAACTAATAATTCTTGTTTCTGATCTCCGGGAAAACCTCCTCTCTCCTTGAAATGTACGATCGAGAGAGTACATACAATGTCCAAAGATTGACAAACTTTCCTTAAACACATACAAAAACAGTGACTAAATCTTAATAGAATATTTAATTTCTGAGAAAAACGTGCACTCAATCCCATTAGCAGTATCTTAAACCCCAAAGCGAGTATTCAAAAATTCCATTCCAGCAATGATTTAACTATCGATGGCTGACGCCACTGCCTTTGCCACTGCCACTGCCACCTCCCTCTGACCAATGAACTATGACAGTGATTTAGAGTGATATTTAAGTTCCAATGAAATGGCCGGTAAAAATGTGACCCAAAAGCCTGAGTAATCAGTTTTTATGGTTTGTGCCAAAAGGTATTCTAAATACAATCGTACAAAGGCTATCAATCTTCATGTGTCGCCGTAAGTAACCGTGATTTATGCGATTTAGAGCATATGGACTCTCTCGCACTCCAAAAGGCGACGATCTCTTTCCGCATAGTCTGCCAATTAAGTGGCAAAACAGACCATAGACCCCATGATTCCGCCATGATTCCGGCATGATTCCGCCATGATTCAATGATTGTCCGGCACTTCACGCTAAGCATTAACATTAACGCTCTTTTCTTTTGGCCAATAGCACAGCATAGTATTTGTTCTGGCACTCGATAGACGAGTAACCCCTCCTGTTATAGAGTAGAATTTATAAGTGCTCTGCTAATTCGCTGGAATTGCGTAAACAAAACATTTTCGTGTGCGGAGAGCTTTCTTTTTCTGCCCGCGGCGACAGGCGTAGTAAACCTTATCTTAATTATAGATCAATTATAGTAGTGGTAGCCGTCACATGTATGCATACTTAGGAACAGAATAATAGAACAGAACCGAACCGAACAGAACATCATTAATTATAAGTGCGAAAATTCGGTCGAACAGATGTGTGCTGTGCAAAAAAAAGGTAGGCCCTGAAATGGAATGGATTGTAAGGATTGTACAACTCCATATCATACATATCTGTGGATATACATACGAGTATGTGTGCATAACCGACCTCCCAAAAAAGTGAGACGTGCCTGAGACGTATAGCGGGTGTATGGGGCATGGGGCATGGGGCATGGGGCATGGGGTTTGGGTAATTATTTCGTATTATTTTATACAAATTGCACAATTACAATTAAATTATACGGCAAAGCGTAAAATGTCTGATTAATGACAAACTGGGGCGGAGGGATGGGCGGCATGGGATCGCCAGCGGAACAGATGTGCGCGCTGATATTCAATTTATATACATATTTTTTGTATACAAAATAATAATTATAATTATGGTTTAATAATTACTGTATTGGGACCGGCAATATGTGTCTGCACAAACATTCAGTATCATGACTGACGCCTTTCTGCTGGGATTATTGGTGTTCTCGGCGGCGGTGGCCGTTCTCCTGGAGCCCCTGCTGGCGACAGTACGTAACAGATGTCCCGCCACTATATAGATTCGCATATACCACACACAATAACATATATGTGTATAATTTGTGCACGTCGCCCGTTCTCTCGCCTACTTATAGCGAGACTTTGAGATACGTTGGCGCGCCATCAACTGCACGGCCATTGACCCGGCCACAACGGCCGCCTTTCACTGCTTGATCGTGGAGCTGCCCAGGCGGCAGGGAAACTTCTTGAACACCCGACTCCTGTTCAAGCGACCCGTGCCCAAGATGTGGGTGGAGCTGAGCGTGGGCCAGGTCGGTGGCAGCTCCAAGGATCGCACTGTCCAGAACCTGATGAAGGTACGCGTGGATGCCTGTCATCTGATGGGATTCCGCAGCAAGAATCGTATACTGAATGCCGTTCTCGGGAAGCTGCTGCAATCGGGCAACTATCCCAAGACCTGTCCAATGTTGGGGGTAAGTTGTATCTGTATCTGTATATTTATCGGGAGAATTGGAGGAACTTTCAAAAAGAAGATGGATCTTTTCAATGACCTTGAACTGCAGTTCTGCACTTATCATTTCCGACCTAGGCATAGACCTCTATTCGGGATACGTAATATCCAATAGTCTTTATATACACAAATCCTCCAAACCGCCAAGAATTTACCACAAAAATGCTGGCGAATAAACAAGGCACACACACACACGGGGAAATCATTAAAAAAACGCGATAAACAAGATATAATCGTATATTGTATGTCTATATATGTACAGATATGTATCTGTTTATAAACACATCAAATGCTTATTAACCGAAAATAGAGCTGTTGCAAACTGAAGTGAGAGGCCCAGGCAATGGAACCCAAATCGATTTTTAAATATCATACTCATTTTTTTCTGTTTTTCTGTAAAAATTGTGCAATGCCTAACGAGTTTTCGATACCGATTCGATTCGATTCGATTCAATTCCATTCCACAGAATGTCAACTATACGTCCACACATTTTGCCCTCAATCCGGATCACTTTCCAGCCTACATGCCGGACATGAAGTTCAACACGAAATTGGTTTTCTATCTGAGCAAGAATATCACCCTGATTAGGGCCAGTGTGGATGCCGAGGTAATGAGGCGATCGTAGATACATAAACAGCCACAGTCACAGCCCAGCCACAGGTTCCAATGGAGAGAAAATCAAAAACCAAATCCAAAAACCATGACTAACTTGGGAATGGAGAGTGACTAATGGCCTTGGTATGATTATTATCCATGGCATTCTCTAGATTAGAGCCGTGTCTAAAGCTAAAGCAAATAATAAATCTAAGGAATGCCTTATTGATATTTGTATGTATATATTTTTATCAGTCTTCAGGCCTGTACAGCCTGTACAGCCTGTACCCTGAAACCCCGAGATATTGCACTATTCCATGAAATTTCGCCCGACGCATGTGGTCAGGACGTGCTCAGCGTTTTCTGGTGTTCCGCAGCCCAGCCCAGGTGCACAGCCCATCTTCCTCGTGGCCATAGCGATGTAGATACTCCTTAAAGCACCCGTGGCCCCCGTCCAGCCATGCTGCAATGTTGGGGATTAGTCGGTGGGTTAGCATTGTCCCACCTGGGTTGCCAGCTCTACAGACCTCCATTCAACCCGTCGCCCTGGTCCTAGCCAGGTTCTAGTTCTGGCGTCTGCCTGTGTGGTGGCGGCCACGTGACTTAGCCACGTTGGGCCTCTGTGGTTCAGCATCATTCGTGAAACCGCCGTGTGTCTGCTGCAGGTCCATTGGGAATTGGGTGACTCCATGACTCAATGTCTGGAATTATTCCACACATTCCTCGGCACAACCGTACCTCCGACACATTCCCTACTTTTTCTCTTTTGTTGATATTGCGAGTGCACAAAAATAACAGATTAAGGGAGCAAAAGCAGGCATTGGCACTCAAAATTAACCTATGACGTGAGCTCGCTGCCCAACAGATTTAGCCGCGAGCAAAGTGCCCCAAAAGAACGCTATGAGCGCTTCTTTCGAACAACAACAGCACCGTCGCGTCGTTTTCAGATTCAGATTTATTTCAGATTTTCCCTGGCATCTTCAGTTCAATGGGAAATTTAGGGGGGGTTTATGGCTGGCAGGCAGGGGTCTCTTATCGTTGGGAATACGTCATTTATTTAGTGGTAAAAAGCCAAAAGGGGTTTTCTATTTGATTTCTATGGGAAATATCCCTATATTTTAATGGGTCAATGCCATTAGCATAAAAGCCACAACAAAGGTCACCATGGAGAGGTGCAGAAAGGTGGTGTCATGGGGCTGGCAGACTGGAGACCCACCCTAGCAACTCCCAAAACGACGGGGCTAGAAACTGAAATAGCTCACTTAGTGGGTTAGTCACAAGAGACCTTTGGGCCCACATGCCATTGGGGGAGAGGGGCTTACTCAACGCGCGAGAATGCAGGCCGGAATACTGTAGTTCTCGATTTCATTCCGGTAATGGAAAACTGTTTTTTGAGGGATGGAGCCCCAGGTAGAGTGCCCCAATTTGAGAGTAGTTTCTTCTAGCGAGAGCGAGAGAGGGCCACAGAGAGAGAGAGAGTGGGGTGTACTATGTAGAATGTGGTACACCCCTACCCCTACCCCTGCCTCTACCTCTGCTTTCCCATTTGTTTGCGCCATTCCGAAGTTCACTTTATCGTATTCATCTGGATGGAATTTATTTGGCAAACACTTGGGCTCTGCCATAACAAAACAAAAACTAGCTGTAGCTGTAGCTCCGGCTCTAGCTCTAGCTGTATCTGTATCTGTATCCGTATCTGTATCTGTCGTTGTGTCACCCGTTCGCACCACTTTTGATAAGAATGCCACCAGATTAAGATGGAATTCCAAATAAAAGTGTGTGTGCTTTGTTCTTTCGTGTTTCCACTTCTGTGTTCTCTATTCTATTCAAAATCAAGACTCCACTACGCCACTCCAAGGTTAAGTTCATTCGATTTTGTGGCAGATTAAAACACATGTTCCCTTCCATATGAATCATCTATCGATGGACGGTAAAGTTGGGTCTGATGGTGAAACTTCGGGAGAGAAACTGCTTGCTGCTGGGTTTCTTTTTGGCTGTGAGAGATAAGGATTTTCCTTTGTTTTCCACAAAGATGACTCTGTGAGAGTCTTGCGTTCCTTCTGTGATGGATTCTTAAGATATATTTACGTATAAGTAATAAGCCAGGGATATCTCTTTAAACTTTCCAAGACTCTTTTATGTCGGTTCCTATATTATTGTGTTTCTTTCTTTTTTGCTATAATCTTTTCTTTAAAGCTCCAATTTATAAGTTCTTTCCCTTTTTGATTCCTGACCTATATAATCTCCAAACCCCCACGCACTGGTTATCCCAAAAAACACATAGCCTTCCCCTTTGCTCTTTCTCTGGGTTGATCAAAAATACAACCAAACTCTAAATTTGTACCCGACACTTAGTCGGTACGGCTCTCCTCCGCCAGACGGCGCTAACATTGAACGACAAAGTGTGTGTGCGAGAGGGCAGAAAATCAGTCAGAACGTGTCGTCGGGCGCTGCGTAGCCACTGCAAATTGATCGGATCCGGATCCAGATTCGGCAGTCTTGTAGGTATAGTCATTCTCTATGAATGTATTTTCAAAGTTGTGCTTTAATAGTCTCTGAGATCTGGGGATAAAACAGATTTTCGTCCTTTGCGGGGGCGTAAGGGGGTAGGGCGGACAGACGGACGGACGGACAGACAGACATGGCTCAATCGACTCGGCTATTGATGCTGATCAAGAATATATATACTTTGTGGGGTCGGAAACGCTTCCTTCTGGGTCTTCCTCCACTTCCCCACAAATCCAATATACCCCCATACTCATTTTGATTATCGGGTATACAAAATACGCACACACATACAAATACAAACTTTACGCCGCCTTTTTGAATTATCAATGAAATTTCGAAACCAAAACCAAAACAAAACCAAAACAAAACCAAAACCAAAAGAGAATCAAACAGTAAAGCAAAAGAAATAAAGAGCTCCGAAAGAGCGATATACCGACTATCAGATACCCCCCGCTATTCAGATCTGAACGGAGTTCAATCAGAAGAGTATGTAATCAGTATCAATCAGGATTCAGTAGACAATCAGTGATGTCCTAGTTATACCAATGATCTGCCAATGAGGAGGGAAGATCCAAATGTTCCAAATATTGGATGCCGCAGATGATGTTCAATGATGATCGGCGTGTTATGCGTATATACCCTAAAAGAAGCGCAACATGTGGTTGGGCGAGAGAAGCAAGCAAAAGGCCAGAAAACAGAGAGAGAGAGAGCTCCCTCTCTCTAGAGGGAGAGAAATCGCGAAAAGCCAAATGGAAATAGTTTTAGTCACGTCATAAGATCCCAAAGTATGGCGCCGCTATGTATAGCCATGATGCCGTCGCTGTGACGTAGATCGGTGGGCATTTTTGCTGTTTTTTAAGAAATATCTCCTCGATGACTAAACAAAATCAAATGTATTGAAACCCATTTGAACAAGTGAATGAATCACCTTCATTAATGCCCCGAAATAGGCATTTTTTATGAACTAATTTCAGCATTATTCACTCACCAAATAATCCGTCTATACAGCACACAACGAAGCAACAAAAAATAGTGCTAAACTTGGCCATTTCTCACGTGAAAAAAAAAAAATATTTTAATATACTGCACTGTTATGTTTGCAAAATCTTTTTCGATTGTTTGTTTTCGTTTAAAACACGCTTTAAGCCGCACTGAAACTCTGAAAATAAACAAAAGTATCAAAGAAATTAGAAGAACGTTTTATTGCAATGCTTTAAAAGTGATTTAAATTAAGTTGAATGCAATGCACAACTGGCAGAAATGGTGAAATACTTGAGTGTTTGTTTTATCATTTCGTACCACAAAAAAAGATTAAGAAAAGCCAACCGAACGGCAGAGCTGCGCGAAAACGACTGAATGCATATTTGTGATGCGTTTTGGCTTGTATTCATTCCGAGCTCTTATCTTCTTTATTTTATCCTACATATGCATAGAGTACACACGTCTTTAATGGCTCCATCCACGTAAGCCAGTGGCCCCAGCAGCTCATTTGGGGATCATTTGACGGTCAACATTAGTCATGCCTGAGATCTGTTTTACTTCAATTCCAATTGCAGGCTTCTCTTTCCCTTCCTTCCTTTCAGGAATACATATATATTTTGGGCGTTCATTCATTTTGTGAACCCGCCGAGTGCCGAGTACATTCTGATTAAAAGATACGTACGAGCCTTTCCCACCTTTCCTATTGTTGTGTGGTTACTGTATACCCTATAGTCTATGTAGCTTAAAAGGGTATATAGGAGCTGACAGTAGCTCTAGATAAAGATCTGCAATTCAGTATTCAGTAAATCTATGCTTCTTAGACTGCATTCTAGTCATACATCATACATCCACTGCATCCACTGCGAGTCTATAGCACATTTATAGCGAAGATAGCATATCACGGGTATCCCCGTTGTCGTAATACACCCAATTCGATTTGGCGACCGATAAGTGCCATAACATATGCCAAAACTGATAACTCTTCACGTTTGATACCACACACATGCACAGACAGACACACCCACACCCACATGCACACATTACTAAGTAAAGTAAACCCAGACAGGGACAAGTATTTCTTTTTCTTTTTTTCCTTCCTTCATTTTGTGTGCGGGGATTTTAAAGACAAATGTGGAAAAATGAAAACTTTTACGTAAATGAGTGGTGGTCGAGTGCAAGTACCAAGGCCAATAATATACAAAATTTTTTCCCTTATTTGGCAGAAAAGAATGCACACAGACAGACAGACAAACCACACAGAGGAGCAGAGGTGGGTATGCATTTTTGTTTATGTAAGTAGTACAGTACTCCCCGAAGGTTCCACACATTACATCACACTTTCCGGGTGCCGTGCGCCAGCGCCTGCGCCTCCTGCTGCAGTGCAGGCGCATGTGCCGCCGCCTAGCAAGGAAATGCCATATAAGGAAATAACTCTCGCGACCCTAAGAAATCACTGTCACTCTCTCCGGGCCCCACCGCCCGCAACATTTCAAAAGAAATTGCGCAGAGATTGGTTTGGTTATTAACAAAACAAAAAAACAACAAGAAAAAAAGAATTAGGTCGCCTGGCCTACGCAGATTATATACCTATATTCGTACATATATATGTGTACATATGCGAGAGGCAGAAAAACAATCAATGTACAGATTTACTTGGTTTTTATACCCGTACCGTATCGTACCGTACCGTACCGTACCTTTATTTATTTGCAAAGAGTCGTCCAACTGATCCAAAAATCAAACGTCATTGTATTAATGTATTTTTTCTTCAATTGCCTTTTTTTTGTTTGTCCATGTTTTTTTGTTTGTGGTGTGTGTTTTTTTGAGTTTTTTTTTTATGTTTTTTATGGCTTTGGCCTGCTCTGCTCTGCTCTGTATTTTGTTTTGTTTCGCTTGCCGTCTAATGATAATATTTCGTTTATTGAATTCCGTTTTTTGAGTTTTTTCGGGGCCACGCGCAGACACAACCGGCTCCAATGAATTTTCACAGCGAACTGTATGGATTGTGAGAAGACCCCACGCGCTAGCCGCCAAACGGCAACAGCTTTTTGCAATGAGCGCCTTGGCGCTCACTTTGCTCTCTATACATCGCTTTCTATCGGTCTCTCTCTCTGAATCTGATTCTCTTCGCTGTGATCTTGTTTTCGTTTTGATAAATAAATGTTGGTTAGTGCGTAATTGCCTGCTGGGCTTGTATTTTGGGTCACAAATTACCAGCATTTATGGTCGGCACCTGCAATGTTTGCTTCACATAGTACGTTTGTCTTTTCTTTTGTTTACGTATACTTAATACAAAAAAAACTAAGTTTAAATTACCTATATATCGATTTTCAGTCAACTGTTATCGACATGGATGTGCTGCCAGACTGTCGGAAATAGAAGCCGCCACCTGTTTTTTTAACAAGGCTGGCATCATTTAATTTAACCTAAAAATGCATGTAGAACGCATGTAGAAGTCATGCAAGAACGTAGAGTTCAGGTAAATATCAACAGATGGCGCCGCTGCCCTGTAGAATGTAGCAACACCATTTTAGCTTTCGAACTTTACATATTTTTTGTTTGTTTTTAAAAATAATTCAATAATTCGGCAAAACTTAAGATAAATTTATCGTATACAAAGATTATAGAGAAATATTAGTTTTTTGGTGGAAGTGGCAGTGTGTAACACCCCGAAGGAAGCGTCTTCGGCCCTTTAAAGTATATATATTCTTGATCAGCATCAATAGCAGAGTCGATATAGCTATGTCTGTCTGTCCGGCCATCTTGATGAACACATGAACAACATCTCAAAGTCTATAAGAGCAAGTGCAACCAAAATTGGTGTACAGACTACTGGGATTTCACACTGAATAAAGTTTGTGTCCGAATTTGGCCACGCCCCCACAAAGGACGATAATCGGTGGCACAATTGTCGAAGATACGAGAAACCCGGACAAGCAGACTCAAAGAGAATGACCATATCTTCCAGAACGCACAAATTCTTTAAATATAATGCAACAAAACTCTCCTGAACACGAGTCAATTTTATGGGAAACGAGCGGGAACGTGGTGAGCCGCGGCAAGGGTCGCGGCTCTACTTTTACTACTCAGTCACTATATAGATACATATGTGAGCTTATGATTTATGTAACTAATACAATATATTTTATAGGTAATTATACGTAAGCGCCGGCATTGGTATCCGAGCCGATGACTGCCGACCGCTGTTCGCAAAAGAGACGAATTGATTTCTTGTTTAATGCAGGGAGGGTTGACTTTTGGTAGGACAGCCAACGCAGACCGCGATCTTGCTAGCACTTGTCATGAGAGAGGGGAAAAACATAGATAGAAAGATATGTTAAGTGTTAATTGCTAATAATGTTGCACTACGTTTGTACTCTTTACCCTTAATGACCTATTTGATCAGAATTTTAGAGTATTTTATCTCTCTCTCTCGCTCTCTCTCTCTTCTCACACCTTTACCAGCCGTTATATATGTGTCAGTCTCCTCCGCCAGGAGCGCACACTGCACAAAGAAGAGTGTGTGTGTGAGAGAGAGGGAATGAGTAAGCGCGTGGCTCGTTCGACTTGTTCCTTTTAGCTGTAATAATGATCCGATCTGAGCCAGATTTGGCAATCTGGTAGATTCGGCTTGATGCTGATCAAGAATATGCATACTTCATGATGTGGGAAACGCTTCCTTCTGCCTGATACACACATCCGCATCCACCACAAAAATAATATAGCCCTAAGCTCTTCTAGTACCAGGTATATTTTAAGTAATTTATTGAGTAAAATTATTAGTTCTTTCAAAATTGCTATGGAATTTCTTTATTTTTCAATATTTTGGATCCGTAACGAAACGATCCCCAAATATTCAATGTGGAAGAATGAACTCCTCCGTATGGTATTAGCTTGCACTTAATGCTCGTTTCATTTAATTGATATTTCATCCTACATCTCGCGGCGCCGCTGACATGTTGACATTTTCCTGGCTTGGCCTGGCCAGCGCCGCTTGGGGGTTTCTGCTGTGGCAGCGGCTACTGTACGGCGGGGCCTGCTGGCGGGGGCTTCTACTGTCATTGGGTGTACGAGTACGAGTGACGGTGTGCTCTCTTCCCTCGAACACCAACCGGCATTGGTAATTAGCACGCGCGCTGCTAATTAACACTTTCTGGAGAGGCACCTCTCCGCGTGTGTGTCTGGTGTGGTGTGGTGTGGTGTGGTGTGTGTCTGGTGTGGTTGTGCCCCTTGCAATTCCCCGATGACTGCAAATTGCACGCGTGGCACCACCGCTGGACCGCTGCGCGCGGCATTGCTCCTGGGTTTGTGCGCCTCAAAGCGAAAATGCCGCCGCACATGTAAACCCAAAAATGGTCAAGTTGTGCCTGTTTTTTGTTTTGTTTTTTGGCTGCTGCCTAGTTGTCCGATTTTGGTGTCCTGGTGGGTACTCCTCCTCCTCCTCCTCCTCCTCCACCGACCCCATCCCACTGCAGCTCCTGCAGCTACAGAGCGTGAAATTTTAATTGTGCCTTTCGGGGCGTTGTCGTTGCTGGTCGATCGGTGGCCTGGGCCGCCGCCTCGACCCGAAATAAAGATCTCTGTGGCGGCGCACACAGCTCATCCACCGGGCAGGTCTCCCTGCCGCCCCTCTCCTCCTGGCTGATGGTGCCCCCAAAAGTTGTTCATGCCAAAAAGGTGCAAAAGGCCAAATAGTATTCTGTAGTTTATGTTGTTACATGCCTCGTTGCTGCCGCTGCCGCTGTGTGCTGTTGCTGTTGCTGTGTGTCGTTTTGGATCGGACAAAAATGTCCGATGGAATTTGGTGCCACAACTGTTGAGCTTCTCTATTATGCCCCCGCCGCTGCCCCCACTGCCCCCGCTGCTGCCCCTGGCCCTGTGTAGGAGATTTCCCTTACGAGTATCTGCACCTGATGTCATCTATGGCCACTGCAGCCAGCAGCAGCAGCAGCACCAGAAGATGATCATCAAAGCAGCTTTAGGGTTATTTCTTTCCACCATCTGTGGCTCTGTGGCTGTGTGGCTGTGTGGCTGTGGCTGCTTTGTTGCTGTTAATGGTTGCTGCGGGCCAAATCAATTCCAGGCCCAACATGTAAGCCTTGTCTAGTGCTGCTGCTGCTGCTGCTGCTGCTGCCGCTGCTGCACTCTTGGCCATTTTATTGGTTGACAATAAAAGTGAGCCAAGTGTCTGCTGCTGTCTGTCTGGCTGTGGCTGTCTGCATTCTTCCCTCCTCCTGGCCAATGCATAATAATTATAATCCATTTAATTTTTGCAGACTCTTGCCCTGGCAATTCCATCGATCATTTGGCAGCGCTCAGAGGCTAGCAATGGGGTCACGTGTGTGCGCTGACCCCTTGGCTTTGGCTGGAGTTTTCCTTTTTGCATTGTACGTCAGTCAGTCCGGCAGGCAGGCTGGCTGGCTGGCAGAAAATGCCAAATATCTAATACGCTTCCACCAAAATGATCAAATTCATGGAATTTTCGCATAAAGCCAGCCAGAGACCAGGTCGTATCTTCTGCTGGTCCCCTTCTCTCCGCCCTGCTCCACCAACATTTCTTCTCCTTTGCGTAAAGCAAACAAAAAACGACGACGCGACAGGTGAATCGGCCGCCCGTTGACTCTGCCCCATACGGGGATATCGGACAGACATACGAACGGACGGACGGACGGACAGACGGACGGACGGACAGACAGACGGTCAAGTCGAGCCGTATGCCACGACGCCGCGACGTTCCGTTCCATACTTGATTTCGGTTATGGGCCGCAGACGAATCTCCCCGAACCGACATTCGACTGGGTCTTGGGGCTCTGCCACTGCCTCTGCCACTGCCTCTGCCACTGCTGGCTGTGGCTGTGGCATCTTTTTTTGGTGTTCACATGTGCCAAATGATGTCGATGGCAGCGGGCGAGGCAAATCGATGGTACAGTGGTCTCGCTCCGATTGAAATGGAGTCATATTCATATGTTGTGGGGAAGAATGTTTTAGCCAATTTTTAGTCAATTCTGAGGCATGCCTTTATGTTCTTGCCCCACTGTGTGTTTCGGCCACCCGCCTTCGACTCCTGCCTGCGTCACCCACTTTGCTGGTCCATGGTGGATCTTCGGATGACTCTTTGGATGGCTGCTGCATCATCTAACGCAGCGGCGGCTGCCAAGATCGATCGTCCGCTGCCTTTTGCCTTCAGACTGCTTCCAGCTCCAGCTCCAGCTCCAGCGTTGTCGTTTCGATCGATCGTCGATGGTTTTGGGTCTCCCAGGCTGTGGCCTCCCATACCCATACCCATACCCATACCCATCTCCATCGCCATCGCCATCTCCATCTCCGACTGGGGACTGGGCTGTGACCGACCATTACCTGGCTTTTGGTCAATTGATGACCAGTTCGATTAGTTGTTGTTGCTGTTGTTGTTGCTGCTGCTGCTGCTGCCTCGGTTGCCTCTCGGTTACAGCCTTTTAGTCTTTACACCTCCTTTTATTATTTTCCTATTTTTCGCCAACTGCTGTTGTGTTGTTGTGTTTCCATGTATTTAAATTGCCAACATAAATTTTATTCGCAATATTTGCTTTAATGAAGTTTTTTTTTTTTTTTTTTTTTCGCGCGCTCAGCGTAATTTCTGTTGTGGTTGTTTTTGTTTTCTTTTCTTTGGATTTTGGGATGCTGCAATTGCGAATCATAAAATTGTAAATTGGTGAAAATTGTGCACAATTTGTTAGCTCCCAAATACATAGACGAGCGAGTATAAATACACATATCTGTAGGGATCGGGAGGCTGAGAGCTTCGCTCATTTGAGGCCCTCAAAGAGATGTACTTCTGCCTAATGTTTAACCCCAAGAAGCCAAGAAGCCAGCGAGAGTCAGCCATAGTTAAATGTGACTTTAATATCCATAAATCACTTCGGGGCGGTTTCCCGACTTCGATGCAGAGCGGCCTCCCACTGCAGGTTAGGGATTTTCGGTTCGACAAAAAGATGAAGAAGAAGGGACTATCTATAGCTGAAAGCCATAGGAAGAAATCCAAATAAAGGAGAAGAACAGGCACTTGACAGTAAATAAAGCCTGAACAGCTGATGCAATAATCAAAGCATTATTCTTTTTCGCTCCGAGAAAGCCCAAGGGTTTTTTCGACAACTTTTTCGGAACGACAACTAATCGGCACTTTAATACGCAGTCGAGAAACTGGCCCTTAAAAAAGCAATTCCTATTACCTTTTGCATGGGGAACACATCCCATATTTTATTATTTATTTATTTTAGTTTTGTATTTTTTTTTATTTTTATTTTTTTAAGTAAAAGTAAAATATTTTATTATTTTATCTACAATTAAATAAAATTTCATAAATAAATAAAAATGCAATATTTAAGTGATATAAATTCATGAAAAATAAATGCTTTTGGTAACTAATTTTTGATTAACTGAAGCACCGGGCTGGGTATCTTAGTGTTGCCAAACGTGTGCCGCGACTGTACCTTAATGTAGGAGGTTTGTGTAAGCATTCTCTTCATTATCATTTCTTTTATAAGAACAACTAGTTTCTATCCGTGTGTGTCACTGCCCCTCGTCTCTACTTGGCTTCCTTCAATATACTATATTTAAATCGTATTGGGAACCACCTAAAGGTGTGGTTTTCAAATTGAAACTCTAAAAATGTGCCAAAGATTTCCTAATTTTCGTATATTTTCCCACTTTTATTGGTTTTTTCTACTCATATTTCTTGTTGGCTGCCGTCAAGGGGTTAAATAAACCGCAAAATGTGAGACACACAAAGACAGGGCAAGAGGGAGATAGATAGCGAGCCAGAGAGACGCCATTTGTGAAGGCACCTCCCCTCCCCCCCGATCCTCCCCACCTATGGGGGTTTCATCACGTAAGACTAATTAACAGCAAAATACACCCAGCGCACTTGTTTGTGGAACTCTCCATCTCCACATCTCCATAGTATATCTGTGGCCTTACACCCATCCTCTTATCCTCCTATACACCTCCTATACGTCCTCCCATCCTCCCCCCTGCCTTGAGCAACCACAGTCATAATTAACTTGCTGGCTGCCTGCAAATTTTTAGTGGTTTTCTGTGCTCTGTGCTCTGTGCTCTGTTGTGTGCTGTGTGCTGTGTGCCGTGTGCTGTGCTTTTCTCTCGTTCGACCTCTGTTGGTGAAAAATTTAATTTTCAATAAATCACCTCTGGAACGAACGCTCTGATCTAGTAGAAGCAGCGGTGGGTCCGATCGGTTGGAGGTCTATAGAATATATATTTATAAGGAGAGATAGCCACAGAACAAGGGGAGGAGGTGGTGAGGGGGAGGAGTGGGTGAGTGGTAGAGTGGTAGAGAGAACCTGTGCTATTAGCATTATGATTCAACTCCTCCCCAATACACGTACACAAATCATGGAAAATGTTTATAATATATGACATGTGCTATGCCTGTACGATCCAACAATGCTGTTGCTGTTGTTGTTGTTCTAATTATCCAACGTAAGGCCTTATCGACTGTATAGAATCGTAAAGCCCACCCCCCATACACACACACATGTACGGCTTACACCCACAAAAGGCATAATTCTAGCGGAAATACCCTTCAGAGAAAGGGGTATATAGGGTCCTGCTGATCGTTTACGCTGGTTTAAGAGGGTCCAAAGAATGGTCTACTTTTGGAAAGACCTTTAGAAAAGTTTAAACAAATAAAATCGTAGAAAGAATTATGCTTCGAAGGCTTTTAAGGTCTTTTCGGGCTAGAAATCCTCGGAGTTTTATTGATAATTTCTGAAGTCCAAAAAAATGAAATAAAATAGAACATAAATAAACCTGAATAAACTAATTTAAAAACTCTTTTTTAATGCAGCCCATAACTACTAATCGAAACCTAACAAACTTTAAAATAATTATGATACATCAAATATATAAGCAAAATATTTAATCTAATAAGAAAATATTTATTTTAAATATGAAATATATATATTTTTTTTTATATACGAAATATATTTCAATCAAATACCGTAAATGGACAAGAAAACGCTTTCTTTTTCCTCGGAGCTCCCCTCGAAGAAACTCCATTTATTAAAATTTCTTTGAAATATTACATTTTGTGGGATTTATTCACTTTGGGGCTTTCAGCAAAGGCCGTCTTGGTACCATTCCAGCCTGCTAAATAGCACTTTCTTTCGTTCATTAGATTTCCGTTCATACAGCCCGAAAAATTCCTAATTTTATTGTGATTGGAATAGCACTTGATTTGCAACTTAAATTACATTTTCGATTAATTTTCCCGTTCGGGCAACCGTTTTTAAAGAGCATCAAACGTTAATCCAGCCCATGGTCCGGATTCCTTTCCCGTTTTCCCAACTTCCAAAGTAAATTGTTTTCTCTTTTTTCTTAGTCGTTTTTTTGTTCGTATTTTCGTTCGTTTTTTGTGGGTTGGTGGGGCCTTTGTCTTGTAGACTTTTATTGGCCCATGACTGCCATGGAGGATCGGTGGATCCGGTGGATCCCGGAGAGGATCGGATCGTTCGGATCGTTCGGATCGCTCGGGTATGCTGTTTATGCAGCGCACATTGCGCAATGTGCGTCGTTCGCACAGTGGGGCATCGACGCGTTTTATTGGCAATGCAATTAATTGCTACATTTTCCCAAAGGAAAATTATGAACTAACATCAATTAGGATGCGGCTGGACAACGGATCGGAGCGGGTCTGTGAGAGTGTTTTGGGTTGGGAGGCTGTCTGGGGAGCAACAGAAAAAAAAAAAAAAAAAAGGAAGAACGCTTAATGATTCAGGCTTTTTAATAGGCCATAAAATCTCAATATCGGTATAGGACGACGCATAGCATCTCTCGTATCTCTGCCCGAACATATTTCACATGTTTTTATTATTTCTTTTTTTTTTTCTTCTTTTTTTTTGGTTGGCCAACCTCATTTTATGGCTAATTCTCCTTTTTGCCATGCTTTTCATTAGCCTTTGCGCTTTGCCTCTGCCTCTGTCCTCCCATGCGGTTTTATTTGGAAGTTGAGACATTTATAATTGACACATGTCAACAGTTTGCAGGATCGCGGATGCTCCTCGGATCTCTGCAGAGGGACAATCGATAGAGATCTAAACAATGATGACAGTCGAGTTTCTGAATGCAACTATGTGTGGGGTGTGTGTCATATGCTATAGGGTTTCCATTTGAGGTTTCATCTCGAATTTGAACGGATGCCACTGTTATCTGGCTGTTTATGATTGTAAAGCTACTGTTATACGAACTATATTGACTAACTTGACTGTTATACCACTCTTCTCAGGCGAACACTAATATTCTCCTTTTTTTTGTACTGATGCACGACTTTGAGATTGTTTTTGAGACTGTAAGACTTTTGTTTGAAATATCCCACTGTTAGATAAGTGTTATACGCTTTTATTATTTATTATCTTCTACAGTTTTTTCTGTTATACATCCTTTATACCATAAGAATACATAGATTCCTTAAAAGATGTTTAAAACAGTGTTGTACAATTAAAAAAACGACTTTTCTTTTGGTTTTTAGGATACTGTAATACAACTGTCCTACGAGTGCAATTGGGAACATGAATTGTATGGCTTTTTATGAAAGTTTGTCTGTTATTCGATTATTAAAAGACTATGCTTATCATTTCAGATTAATTTTATAATAAAACTGTTATAAAAATGTTATATACAAAAATATTTATATATGTTTATACTGGTATTATACCCCACATTTGGTTTCTTAAAGAATTATTATAAAACTGTTATATTTTGTATACTATTATACTGTTATACTTTTGCTTTTTGACTGCTATACAAATATTTTGAGATTGCTATACCATTATAAAATAGTATTTTTAAACTGGAATACAAATGCATGAAATAAAACTGTTATACGACTGTTATACATATCTTCAACCACATTTCTGATGTTGTTACTCTATTAAACGACTATTTTCCGGCTAAAATACATCCGTTATTCAAACAGAACTGATATACGAGTGGTATTGGAATACAAAATTATGGTTCTGCAAAATATTCATATCACCCCCCACTCTCTCGTCTCTCGTTCCTCGTCTCGTAAATAAATGTTAATTTTTGAATTCAAAATCGAAAATTCAAGCATCCAACACACGATAATCGATACCAAATTGATTCAAACAAATCTCATGGCAAGACGGCGGCTAAAAAATCAGCTAAAACGCAACAAGAAATAAACCGCTAATCACTTGGCGGATGGTGACCCGACCCGGCAAAAGGCCAATTTAGATTGGCGTGGATTTTGGGGGCACTATGGCAGCGAAAATTATGAGCTCACCTCATAAAAATAACGCCACAAGGAATTTCCGTATATTCTCATTTTTAAATATAGTAGTATAATTCGGAGGCAGGCCCAGATTCCGTTTGATCGGTGGTGCGTGGCAAGTACCGCAAAACGCCAAAAAACCTACTAAAAAAAACACACAACATTTGCATACTTAATTAATTCCGAAAACCACAAAAAACCGATAAATATGCATGCGAGGCAAAAAAAAAAAAAGAAGAAAAAAACGCCAAACGAGATGAAACGAGAGAAAAAAGAACAAAAGACAAAAACAAATACTACGACCAGTACGAATATGTACTCTAATTTGGTTGTCAAAACGACTTCAGATTTGTTTTTTTTTAAGTGGATTTCGGTTTTGTTTTCGGCTGTTGTTGTTGTTATTTTTTTGTTCTGTTTTCTGGTGATTCAAACACAGGCGCCAAATGTTTTGCCTATTTAAAAGTTAATAAAATCATATTATCAATAAGATTTATGGGTTCGGGTTCGGGTCCGGGTTCGGGTTCGTGTTCGGGTTCGGGGCGATGGGGAAAACACACACACACACAAAATGGGGAGTAGAGATATTGAGAACTCTCAAACGAGAAACTATGCGATGCGCCTTTAAAATATATAAATTTTAATTAGCCCGAACGATATTTGAGAGATCAAGATCGAAATCGAGATCTAGTTAGGGACGACGATGCTGCTGCTGCTCTAGAGACGGGGGCTCTGGATCGTGTCCAAGTCGTAGCTGTTTCTTCGGGGCTTGTTTCACTAATTAAGCCAAAATGGGCGCGTGTTTTTCAACAACAAAAAACAACAACAACAACAACAACAAAATCTTCTCCTCTCGTCTTTGCATGATCTTTAATAATTTCGAAATATTTGTGGCTGCTGCTGTTCCTGGAGTCCAGTGCAGTGATCTCTTCTGATCTTGATCTTCGGCCTGATGATATCCCGCAGTGTGAAATATTTTTTTGATGAGAATTTATCATTTTTGTATGCCAACACCCCATTGCCTCCGTTTCGTGCTGCAGTCCTAACCTGTTATACACTTTTCTCTCAGACAGGAGTATGACACTTTTCCATTGGAAAGGGACCCTTTGGGCCGCAATCTGAGGCTCTAAACAAGGGCTTTAGGGATCTTCTTTTGGCAAAAAATATCTCCCCCTTCTTTCCACAAATCTTGCTTTTTGTATAGAGATCAAAGAAAAATCTTTACTGAGAGATCTTCTCCACTTTGAAGAGTATCTAGGCTTCCTTGCCTCATCGACACACCTTTTTCTTTGGCTTGTTTTTGGTCTTCTGTCGATCATAAATTGGTGCAGAGGAGGCGCACAGGCACCGGCACGGGCACCGGCACGGGCACAGGTCCCTCTCGGGTTGACATGCCAAACTGCAGTCAACAGTCGCCAACAGTTTGTTCAGGTCTTCAGTCTTCAGTCTTCAGGCTTCAGTCTCCTGTCTGCTGCTGATAAGCATCTTCTGCAGCTCCAACTTCAGGTTGGACTCTTCTTGGGTGCTGATTACTAGCCTGGCATCATAATGATGTTGCAGCTGATGCTGATGATGAGGAGGTGGATTCTTGCGCGGATTGGCGCTCAAATTTCATGAGCTGATTGTGCTACTTATTGCTGGAGAGTACGAGAGGCAACAAAGTTTAGTTATTGATGATCCAGAGAGATTGTAATTGCTGGGCTGTGGGAAGGTGACGGTAAAACTATATAAAAATAGAGAGAAAGTACCGGGTATCGAGTGTGCTGTGGGAAATGCTGTTCCCCAGTTGGCATTCGTATTCATAATGATCCTACCATCATATCATTTCGCTAAGCTGCAGTCCCAATCCCAAGGCTGTTTTCCCTACCCTCTGCCTCTGCCCGAGACGAGACCATCTACCATCTACCATCTACCACTCCCATTGTTCTGTTCTTTAATCGATGATATTCATTTTGCAGCCAGTTGCAACTCCATTGAAAACTATTTAAGCCAAATTGTTGCGCTATTTTGTGCACATGATTGTTACAAATTGTTCAATTAAAGGCTTAAAAGAGGAGAGGAAAGCCAAGTGCGCCTCTGCGCCTGCGCCTGCGCCTCTGCTCCTCTTGGGTCTGGGAGCCCACGGGTCCAGCAGACCGACCACTAACTGGAGTCCACTCCACGGCCTCCTCTGCTCCTCCTCCTCCTCCTCCTCCTGATAATGGATGTGCGTTTAAGCAGGTCCATGATAAATTATCCCCCGAACAGCAGGTGTCGCCTCATTGTCTGTCTCTGTCCCTGGAAAACTGTGTGTGAGAACGCAGGGGAAATCTATCCTTCTCTCTCCCTCTTGGATTTTTCCTTTATTTTTCTTATTGTATGAACAATTTATTAAAAGCGAAATTTTACCTATAAATAAACCACAAAAGCCACACCACATCTCTAGAAAAAAAAACTCAACAGCCATGACCTAAGGCAATCATTTTTTAGCAGAGGAGCAGCGGGAGGGGGGCGATGGAGATCTCCCTCATTGTTGCTGCCTTCTGCTGCTGCTGCTGTTGTGGCGAGCGGGCAATTAGGGGCGTGATTTTCCAACAATTTGTGCATTTTTAGCATAATTGAAGTCGCAATAAAAGCGTTAATTAGTTTTTGCATTTCGCATCGAGCACCCACCGCAGCCCTCTACCCTCCCTCCCTCCTGCATGTGCGCTTGATTTAGTGCAACGAGCCGCATAATTTATGACCAAATTGTATGGCATCCCAGTGGATTGGATTGAATCGAACTCAGCCATCAGCAATCATACATTTTTTATTCATATTTTGTTGTATGCAATTAAGCATAAATACGATTGCTGACAATCAAGATATTCTGTGGCTATTGTGCAGTAATTTCCTTCTTTCAGTAAAGGGAATTAAAGTTCGTAAAGGGAATTTGTTTGAAAGAGGTATTCAATTAGGGAATTTAACTCTCACTCCCACCTGTACCCTACAAATGGACCAACACTCACAAAAGTTCGCTCTCCAATAAGGAGGGGAGAGGGAAAATGAGGGCAAATGTCCAGTTCCACTCAGCAGAGGAGTTGAGAGAGGAATAGGTTTGCGGGGGCAGACAAAGAGGCGAAAGCAAATGAAACATGTGTAGAATATATTTACTACTGTAAAGATATACGCATACATACTCACAAAAATATAAAAAACATATTCATTAATCCACCTGCACCTGCACCGCAAACTCACAATCCCCTCTTTACCCCCTCGAGAATGAGAGCAGAAACGCTGCCACTTCCAATATGCCCTCACTCGTTCACTCTCCTTTTGCGGTAGTGTGAATTTATGAGCGAGCAATTCGGAAGCGAACTAGAAGGAGAGCATGGAAGCATGGGAATTGGAATGAGCACTAGGCCACGTACGCATCTGTCGCGCTCTCCCTCTCTCACATATTAATTGCATCATCCGGTCCGCGTGCGTTTCCAAGTCAGCTCCGCGTTTCGGGCCGCGAAAATCGGGAAAAATGGTGGAAATCAAAACGGAAAAATGTCGCGAAAAAGTGTAGTGTAGTGGTGCACTGTTTAAACATTGAAAATGTCCAAAATATGTGGTTTAAGTGCAATACAAAGTGCTTGATCAATTGAGTGGGCGGCCCGACAGCAAAATGGCAGACAAGCGGCAGATTGCAGAATAAAATGTGGCGAAATATGTGCAAGTGCAGTGAAAAAAGTGTATTTTATATTATAGATGTGTATATAAGCATATTTCTCTATGCATTTATCATATGTTTTATAATTTTGCATGTGCAAAGTGTGCGGAGCACCCCCAGGTTTCATGCCATTTGGTGTCTCACTTTTTTTTTCATTTGATCACGTGATGTCTTGCAAGTGTGTGTGTGAAAATAGGTCAACGAAGGCGAGAAGTTTTGTCCCTTTCCCACTCCAGCATTGCCGCAGAGAAGAAGAGAAGCAGCAAGGAATGAGCGAGCCGCTCTCTTTCCAAGTGTGTCAATGATTTTAGGTGATGCTTTCGAAATCTGGTGACGTGATCTCTCTCTCGTTTGCTTTGTGCACACGAACTTCGCAAAATATGCGTGCATTGGGAGAGTTGTTCCCTCTAATGTCCCACCTTATATTAATGTATCTCAAATTTGTGCTCTTATTGGAATCGCATATGTAAAATCTTTGCGTCATCATGTGAAGGAAATGTGAAAAGTGTGTTCCGTTTTTTTTTGTGTCTCTTCGTTCCGAATCGTTTTGTAATCTGTAATCTACGTAATCGTATGCCGTCGTAACAACGAAATCCTCAGCAAACGAAGCAGGGAAAAATAGCGCCAGAATACTATTGGCAAAAGGTAAGTAAAAAAAGATAATATTTCTGTTTTTCTTTACTCTTTGTAGTTTTTTTTTTCGGAATTTCAGGACCATGCTCTCTTGGACCATGTTGGTAGACTTTTTCTTTATTTCCCATTTACCGGAAACACTCTTTTTCCCTTTCTCTACAATACTTTTCGGACTGCATTTCCCACTTTGCTTATATATGTATATATTTTTTGGATTTGTTATACTTAAGAGGGTAATTTGTAAGTCTGTCCCATGGGGGACTGTCTCACTCCAGTGCCAGTGCCAGTGCCAGTGCCTCCATCACCCCTACTGTCCCGACAGAGAGTTGAGTAATTGACAGCGATAAGGTATCGCATTGCGCTGACATGTTTCAAGCATTACAAAAGGCACTCGCACTCGCACTCGCCCTTCGTTTCCCCCTCCACTCCGCTCCGTTCCATCTGACAAAAGACCACACCTTCTGGGATCCGCGGGGATCCTCCTGGCATTCTGGCACGCGAATTTCACACCAATTCCAATTACAATGCGGAAGAGGGAGATAGGAAGAGATGGAGAGAGGGAGAGAGAGAGAGAGAGAGCAACAGCGGCCTAAAGATTGAAGCACTTGTCTATGTAAACATGCTCCACCTACTTGGTGCAGCCCCTAAAACCATTTTGTGAATTTGATTAATAAAAGCCAGCACCAGCCCCAACAGATGCAAGCTGATGGCGGCTGATAAGGATGCTTACCTTCTATAGAGGAGGCATGCCACACTCTTGGCTCCACTCCACACTCCACACTCCAGACGCCAAACCAGACTCTGGAACTTCAACCGAGTCCGCCGCGCGACGTGTTCTCATCGTCAACTTGTTGTCGGTTGTAGCTGTTTCTCCCGGTGCTGTTGCTGTTGTTGTTGTTGCTGTTGCTGCTCTGTGGCCTGTTTTGTTGCCTGTTCCCCGTGTGTGTGAGGAAAGCTAATCTTTCAATTATAGACAATTTGTCAAATGACTGGAAAAGGAGACTGAAAGATGGAGAGACGAAGAGACTCTGACAGTAGATGGAGAGATGGAGGGAGGGAGAGAGGGCGGGAGGGGATCTGGGGACACTTTGGTATAGGGTGCAGCCCCCAGCACAACGGCAACGACAACGACACCGCCTGACGTAAACGAAGTCGTCTGCGCTCAATCATAGACCCATTTATAGGCGTCGAATTACAAGAACAAACTAATCGAAATCATTTATCACGTCACCATGCAGGCAGGCAAGCAGGCAGGCAGGCAGGCTCTCCTCTCCTCTCCCCATCTCTCCCCTTCCTATAGATAGTATAGTATCGCCCTCTCCTGTTCCCATTTATGTTGGTAGGAGGGGGAGGGCAGAGCAATCAGCACCTATTGTCAGGCCCCAGAGAGAGGTCTCTTCGGTCTGTTCGGTCTTCGGTCTGCGTGTGCGCCTGCGCTGTGAGAAGAGATATCTCTGTGGCCAAAGGAGATGTTGAGTAATATGATTAATTGGTAAATTATTGGAACTAAAAGGTGGCCCCCTTTGTTGTTCGCTGTCTCTCTCTCGACGACTCTGGAAAAAAATGTAAGGGCGGACAGGAGGTGATCGAAAGGAGATGAAATTACATTTGCTTATCAAAAGCTATGCTGAAAGCTATGGGTGGGGGGGATACGGAGTTAAGTGATGAGGTTCAGATGAGGGTGAATTTGTGGTATGAGGGAAAGGAATTCCTGAAACTAAGCCAATGTCTCATTCAATATATAGACTGTACATATATCTATATACATTATCTAGTGTGTTATAAAGATTCCATCCCATAAAGAAAGCATTGAAATAAAATAAAATATTGTTTTTTAAAAAGATTTCTTTGGTTTTTGTTTCATAATCAATACAGAAACTAGAATCAATGCATACTAAATGTAGAATCTATTTTTGTTGTCGATATACAAAGATTCTCAAGCGATAGATCCTAATTTGCAGATTCTTTTCAACCGATTATCGATTATTAATCAAAATGAATTAAATTACAATTTTGAAGTCTCGAAATTCCCGTTTAATCGAAAGCTGCAAAAACTGATTGCTTTTTGCACAAACCTCTCTGTCTGCAGTGAGAACCGTTAAGCAGCAATTAGCCAGGAGGACAATTAGGAGATTCGTCCAGCAATGGGACTGCATTCCCACAATCCTGACACCTAATGCGATTTCCATTTGGATTTGGATCGCAAACGAATCTGCAATCCGTATTCTCGACTCTCAGGAGGGAAGGCAACGGGAACGGGAACGGGAACGGGAACCGGGGACTCCTCGACTCCTCTAAAACCGATTTCGCACTGGTGCCCGCGCACTAATTGCTGGCAATTTGTTACATGTCCCTGAGGTTGCTTCGATGGTTGGAGCCGGAGATGGAGATGGAACCGGAGAGCGCGCGCGTTTGGCCAAGTAATGAAATTTAATTATGTTGTATATCAACTTATTTGCATATCGCGAGCCACGTGCAGAAAAGGTTTCCAGAGTCACAGATAAGTCGCGAGACTGGAGACTGGAGACTGGATGCCGGGTGGGGAGGGTCGAATGAGTTTCCTTTTCTTGTTCCCTTTTGCTGTTTTTCGCGGATTCTGTTCTGCTGATTTGTATTTTTATTTTTGCATACAATTTTTCGGAAAAAGATCCACAAAAATTCATTTTAATTACAGAAACAGAGAAAAAAAAAAAAAAACAAAAGAGATCCAGCAAGTAGAATTAGCGCAAAAAGCACTGTTAATGTTAGTTTGCAAATATTTTTTTTTTTTTTTTGGCCATGAATTACGAGGGCCTAGGCGGAAATACTCGGTAGTTTGTAATCGTAGAGGAAAACACACACACAGAACAGACCAGAAAACAAACACCAATTGTAACAAGACCCCAGTTTCCAGTCCCCAGTCCCCAGCCCCCAGCCTTCAGTCCCCAGTCCCCAGTCGCACAGTTGGCTATAACTGTGCGTTGACCTTTTTCTTTTTAGGGTGATTGTCTGTCTGTCTGTTTCTTTTGGGCCTCTTTTGATAAATGTGCAACATTTAGACGCGATTTGGGGCCAAGATAAGAGCGATTTTGTATACGAATTGCGTGTATCCCGGGGTATCCAGGGCTATGATGGAGCATTGCGTGTCACAGGAATTGTACGTCTTAGAGATGGGGTTACGGCACGGAAATTAATGGAGCTATCCATGATTAAAATTTTGAAAAAGAACGAATGGTATCTTGTCTCTGAAATGTCTCCAGGGTACACTCCAGTGCCATGCTCCTCTCTTCTCCAGACTTTCCCATTTTAGAGTGCCAAAAAAAACAGAGAGAAAAAAGGAAAACAGAATCTTTTCTGTTCGAAACTGGCGCTGCTTGTTAAATGTTTGTTTTAGCGTTTTTAATTGCTTTAATTATTTATTGTTTGGCTCTCTTTGTGCTCTCTGTGCTCTGTGTGTGTGTGTGTGTGTGTGTGTGTGTGTGTGTGTGTGCGTGTGTATGTACTGCTACCAGTTTCGGTTGGGACCGACGGCGCGACAGGGCGCCAAACAAAACGAATGACTTAGGCAACGAGCTTCGTTCCGAGCAATTTGTACGAGTACGCCAAGAGGAAAAGCTGCTGCTGCTGCTGCCTGCCACTGTCTGCACTATCCTGTCTGTCTGTCTGTCTGTCTGTCTGCAAAGATTTCAATCAATAAATCAATCAATAATTGTGAAAGCTGAGCTAAGAGAGTGTCCAACTGTCCATCGATGTCCAAAGATGTTCTCCTGCATCTCTCTCTCTCTCTCTCTCTCTCTCTATCTCTCTGTCTCTCTGTCGTCCATCAGTCATACGCATATTTCAATTAACATTCATGCGAGGCACATTTTTCCCCCCATTCCCAATCCCATTCCCATTCCCATTCCCATACGATCCGTTCCGTTTCGTTCCGATCCGGTTCGGACTGCGGTCTGGTTTTTTATTTATTTTTTATTTTTATTGATGGACCGAACACCATTTTTGCGCCTATATAACAATTACATTTTGTCAGCTTTTTTTTCGTTTGTTTGTTTGATGCTGGCGCCATTGTCTCTAAAGAGATCTCTTTCTCTCTCTCTGTCTCTCGAAAACGGTAGCCCGGTAGCCGATCGAACCGCTGGTCTGCCCATATATGAGGGGGGCACACAGCCGGCGGGCACTTAAGGCCGCAAATAAAAAGAAAAGAAAATCAGCAGCCACCCACCTTCCAGCTCCATCTCCATCTCCATCTCCAACTCCAACTCCGATTCCAACTTCATCTGCAGCTGAAACCTAGACAATGTAAGTCCCCTACTTGGCAGTCACATGTGTGGCTGTCCGTCTGTCCTTCTGTCCTTCTGTCTGACGGGTAGGATAAAACCTTTTTATGTGGCTAAACTTTGCATACTCTGATGCTTGATTGGGTAGCAGGGGCTTCGAATAGGTTTTGTCTGAGGAAGAGGAAAGTTTTGGTGTGTTTTAAAATTGAATAATAATAAGAAGATTCTCAAAAAAGAATACTGGCAAATAGCTGGAAAACTTTTTAATGTAGGCTATAGTATAGAACTTCAAAGCTTAGAAAACTCAAAATTGCTTACCAAAAAATGCAATAATGTTTAAAAATTCTAGAAAATCTAGATCTAGATTCTGTGAACTAATGGATCTTTAAAAATGTTCTGGGCAATGTACATATGGATTATAATAAATAATAATAAATTAATAAGTAAAGGATTATGCACAATTTACATACATTTTCGTTTTATTATACAAATTCCATCATCGGATTCAGAATATTGATTCGACTAAATCTACCTTTTTCTACAATTTAGAACTCAGGTAAAAGGTTAATCAATATTATTTATTATTTATTCAATATTCTATTCCATTAATTAACAGAAAAATCCCTTAAATATCCCTCTTTCACTTGTTACATATTCCCAAACTTCAAGTAACTCTTAAGAACAGAGTAAATATCCCCCCTCTTAAATTTCCCCTTAAATTTCCCTTTGGGCTGCTCTTAACCAAATTTAATGATCAATTTCTGTCTTTGATTGTATTTTGTGTTTGAAAATTCTACAATTTTCAGATAATATATTTAAATATACGTTAAATCGATCCATGTCGATAAAATTGATATGCAAGGGCATATTAGGGTCGCCTTTGGATCTGACAGCAGCGGAGAGGCTGCACACTCTCTTTCCTCCCTTTTATCTCGCTTAACCTCCCCCCAAAGCCTTTTTTGTGTGTTTTTTTTTGACATTTTTGTTAAGTCATCAACGCACACGGCGGGACGTCGCCTTCTTCTCTGGGATCCGAAAAGCTCCAAGCTCCAAGATCTGAGTCGGAGTCGGAGACGGAGACGGAGTCAGAGCCAAGTCTCGTGTTGTTACCTGTGACTGATTAATTTGGCTATTATGGCATTTGGCTTTTATGCGCACAGTTGCCCCCGCCGCCTGAAGCCTGCCCCTCCCCCCACCGCTCCCAATCTGCCCCAAAAATCGCTTGATCGTTTGCATTATGTATATTTTTTCGGGTTTTTTTTTGTATTTTGTTTTTGTATTTTTGCTGATGGGCGTCTCTTGGGATGGATTCGATCGATTCGTTTCGATCTTCTTCTGCCTTGTAGCATGTCAAATAGATTTTTGTTTTACGGATGCCTGGCCGCCTCATCGGTGCCTCATAATAGACCCAGTTAATTGCTAATAGCCAACGGTGCAGATTTCTATGTCTGTCAGTCCCGAACGTCAAACTGTTGGACGGACGGTGGGATGGTGGATGGAGAGAGATGCTTATTAAAGATGTTTTTTGGGAATATTTTCGACCGATGTTTCATGCAAATTGTGCATGACGCTTCGCTTCGGTTACAGTTTTCGATTTTTGTTTCCATTCGACGATAAACCATCATAAACCGTTGACCCATAAATTTTGGTTGGTTCCCAAGCAGCAGGCAGATCCGATCCAATCCGATCCGATCCCCCAATTATTGAACAGATTTCTAATGGTGAAATCCACTTTTGATTTAAATTTTTTTTTTTTCATTTTTTGGGAGCGGCGGCTACTTTAACCATCATTAGCATACATACTCGCATCCATCCATCCATCCATCCATCCATCCATCGGGCCCCCCTTTTTGCGACTTTGAACTGTATAATTAAATCGTTTGCAAAAAAAGTGCAAAAATCACCAAAAAAGAAATGAGCGAATGAGCGAAAATCTCTTCATTTGTCAGAGAGAGAGCGAGAGAGAGAATATGTATTTCTCTTTCCTGCCTCGCACTCGCAGTCGCCGTCGCCGTCGCCGTCGCAGTCGCTGTCGGGCAGTGCAATTATCATAAAATTTTATGGAACTGCTCCACTTTATCTGTGTCTGTCCATCGCACCTCTGTACCTCTGCACCTCTCTGCACCACGACACGGCACTCCCTACGTCGCCTCCCTTCCCCCTGTTGACCGCCAATCTCTGGGGGCATCTTTTGCTTTAAGCACTGAAATTATTGCAGGCAAACAATAAAAACGCATAAACCTCAAAATAATGCGACTTATAAACATTTTCGAAATGCTCTACATGGAAGAGTTTTCGGCGTGGGGATACATTGGTTTTCTAATGGAGTTTGTTTATGCATCAATGCATAATGCAAGAAAGAGTAAATATCCCTCTCCCCTCCCCCTCCCCTCACTGCGAGCTTTGTTCTTCGTTTCTATCCATCATTCCAGTGCGCTCTCTCAGCAACAACAACAGCCACTGAGACGACACTCGCTCGCTCGCTCGCTGGCTTGCACGAACATGCTCGCGCGATGCTTATCGGCAAATACGACATCACCCACAAGAAGCACAGGGGCGTACCCAAGGGGGGGGAGGGTGGTGTATGTTCCTTCCTTTATTGAATATTTATCTCATTTTTGCAGCCTCTTCGAAATTTGTATGCGTTCTTGCAGAATGCTCGAGTTTCCTTTATGCCCTATTTATGCCCTTTATTTTTAATCTCCCAAAAAGAAATCTAAACTTGAGAGATTCCTTTCTGCCTCAAAATTTGCTGTGAGAGTATTCCCCTCTTCGGCTAGGGCTGGGTTAAGCGAGAGGCTTTTCTTATACCCCAGACTGTAAATCACGACGGGGCACAAATATTTAGTGTTAATATCATAAATTGTCACAAGTTGGCCCCAATTTGCCTTTCGTATTATAAATTTGCATTCCCATTCCCATTCCCCCGTGAAGCCGAAGATCGAAGAAGATGGTCGATGGGTGGGGGATTCTGAGACACAGATACGATAATATTAACCGCTTGTGGGCGATGCACACACTGCACATACGAGAGTGTTCTGTTGCACAAATTGAGTTCTAATGGGAATGAGAACTCATTCCTACTCTTTCGCTCTCTCTCTCTCTCTTTTAACACTCTCAATATTTTTAAGGTTTTCCAGCATTTTCAATTAGACCTCTGAACCCGCAAGAGCTGGACCTGAATGCAGCGGCAGCCAGTGGCCACGCACAGCTGGGCCCCCACAAACCAAAAAAAAACTAAAAAAAAAACTACTCCAACTCGGAATCCAAGTCCAAGTCTTCCACAGATCCTCCTCCTTTTGAGTCTCCAGTTTATAGCATCGTCTCTCTCTCTCTCTCTCTCTCTCTATCTAACTGACAAGTTTTCGGTGTTTAAACTGCTTGTGTTTCGAATATTTTAATGAAGTCCATTGAGGTTTTTTGTGCGAACGCGAATTGCATTTATAAGCTTCAGCCCCCAGCCGCCCCCTGCCCCCCGCCCCCCGCCCCCAGATCTTCTTCTTCTGGCTGTAGTTGTTGTTGTTGTTTCTTTTTATGTTACTGTCAGTTTTTCGTATTTTGAGAGGGGAGGCTGTAACCGAAACGCGTTTATTACAATCTAATGAAGTCGAGAGCCTGGCACTTAACGGTACGACGACGAAGAAGAAGAAGAAGAAGCCGCCTGTTGCTTGTTTGTTGCCTGTTGTTTGTTGTTGTTGTTGTTGTTTGTTGCTGTTGAAGTTACGCAATTATCCATGCCACATGCCACATTTTACGGTGGCCGGAGGGGGGGGGGAGGGAGGACTCGCTGGAAAACGATGAAAATTCTCTGTGTGGAAGAACAAAAATTGATAATTAATCGATTCTCATAATATTTCAGGTAACTTTTGTATGGATCCTGAATGGAGCACAATCCCATGGTTGGGGCACATTTTATTCCATATGTAATCCAAAAATGTAAACATTTAATCCTCCCAAATCGATGGATGCTTGGGAGTAACCCACATCCGTTGGCTGCTGCTGCTTTCTGCCGCTTTCTGCTGCTTCTCCAAAAAGAATAGCCCAAGACATAATAAATAACCGCTGTCATTCATAATGTCAACAGTGCTGCCAACATTTTGTGCTGTTATCTGCTGTGTGCTGCTCGCGACGACTCGCAATTCTAGCAACCGACCAGAGCGACCACCGGACTCCACATTCTCCATATACACACACACACACACGCACGTGGGGCCTGGGAACCCAAGCCACTGCCTGCCTGCCGCCCAGACAAAGTGGCTGTGGCTGTGGCTTTGGCTGCAACATGTGTGTTCGTGTGTGTGTCTGCAAAAGATGGAAAGGTGGGGAAGGTGGGACCGAAAAGCCAAGAGCCAAAAGCGACCTCCCTGCCCACATTGGCCATCCCATCGCATCCCATCCCATCCCATCCATTCTTTTGTGGCTCGTCGTCGTCTGCGTCTGCGTCTGTGTCTGCGCTTTGACATCTTACAGATCAATTCATGATAATCGCTGGGACCACCATGGACCCACAATGGTCTCCGTTCCCGTCCACTGCTGGTGGTTCGCATGGTGGAAACGTTTTTCTTTTTACCGGAATTTAACTGTTTTCGCTGGAAAAATTGAGAATTTCCAAAGAGCGAAAGAGCGAAAGAGCGAACCTGGGAGTCTAGCATGTAATCGATATTTTTCGAGTCACAACGACAGAAAAAACAGACACAAAAAACGACCAAAAGAGGGGCAGGCATTGCGGAAAAAAGGGTCAACTTGTGTGTGTCTCTGTGTGTGTGTCTCTGTGTGTGTGTGTGTGTGTGTGTGCAACATGTTCTTAGCTTTTGGCGACATGCCACCGCGCTTCGATATCTTTTCCATAGACTTTTATTATTGGATTGCTGCTGCTGCGGCGTCGGCTACTGGTCTTTTTGGTTACCAAATCCCCGCCGATTAGCATCGGTCGCTCGGTCTAGCACTCTTTCATATCGATTTAGCATAAAATTGCCACAGAAATGGGTGATGGGAAGGGGGGGGTGGGAAATTAATTACAGACCACAACAGACCCACAGAAAGCAGTTCGCGCTCCAAGTCGTTACACGGCTCTTCTCCAGCTAAAAATGTAAATCATTTTCGCCATGCCACACGCTTGCAACAACCTCCTGGGACTCTGCCTGTTTCGGTTTCTGTTTCTGTTTCTGCTTTTGGAACTAACTCAAACGCTGATTCGAGGCATTGCGCCCTCTAACCCTAGGAACATAAATTCAACAGCAGCCTCAGAAAGCAGCAGCAGCAGCAGCAGCCATTCGGCTGTGAAGAGATGAGAAAAGACAGACAAGTGGCAGTGGCAGTGGCAGTAGTGGCAGTGGCAGTGGCAGTGTGGCAGCATTCCATTGCCACGGCACTCGACAGACGGAGAAAAGCAAATAACAAAAGGTTTAGTTTAAGGTTTTTGGGCGGTTAAGAACTTGGTCTAGACCCCAGACCCAGTCACAGACCCAGACCCAGACCCAGTCACAGACCCAGTCACAGACCCAGTCACAGAACCGACTCCCATTCCGTCTCCCTCCGTGCTCCTCCGTCTTTCAGAGCCAGCCCTAGTCCTTAGTCCAGAAAAGACCAGAACTTTGGCTCTGGTCTCTTTGGGCATCGAGTGTGAATTGATTTTCTGTTGTCATACTCTCTCTTTTTGTGTGGCAGGATGGGGATTATGGGTGCATTTTTGGGGGACTATGAATTTATTTTCGAGAAAAAGAAACGCAGCCATTTTTCAATTAAATATTTGGACCTTAAATATAAAAATAGTGATACTAAATAGAATTAAGGAATCTTTTTAATACTTAATTGAAATATAAAACATTTTAAAATAAAAATAAAATATAAAATTTGTAGGAAATATATTTAACCTAAATATGAAAATATTATGCAAAATTAAAAATAATATTTACTTTAAATATTCAAAATATTGAAATAAAATATTTAGGCTTTTTAAATTTTTTAAATTTATTTTTTAATTTTTATTATTTTTTTAAAATCAGTTCTTAAACTATGATCTAATATTTTTTGATAGCCCGTTCTTCTTATGTATCTAAAGTTTGAATCATTTAAAGGCATAGATTTTACGAAATATTTCAGGGCTTTTTCCCTGTTGGAAGGGTTCCATCTGTTGTATCTGGTATAAAAATATATACGGGTTTTTTTTTTTAAATTCTTCTGAAATAAAGTACAAGAAATAATGCTCTCCCATAAAATGGCCTTTTGATTTAAAACGGGACTGTTCATGTCAGTACTTTTTTGTATCGAACGAAGGATGGAAGATTGGGAGTAGTATTTATCATGGCCTTTTATTTTCAAACGTTAAAATAAAATTTAAAAACAAGAAAAAGTATTTATTTTTGAAATGAAACAATTTTTTGTTTTATATTGTTTATTTTTTTTTAATGTATAAATTTTTGTTCACAATATTTCCTATTAATTTTTGTTTAAATTTTTTTTTTATTTTCGAAATATAAAATAATTAGACGGTTTAATTTATTTTTATATTGTTTTTTTTTTGTATTTATTTCTTTTGATTAAGTAATTTTTTTACACAGTATTTCCCATAAATTTTTTTTTAAATTAGATTTATTTTTAAATTTTTTTTTTGTTAGAGCATTTACAGTTCTTATTCTTTTTTCTGAAAATAACTCAAATCCTCACGTAGTATTTTTTTTTTTTTTTTGCATACAAGTGCCACTGGGGAAGTGGCACACAAAAGCAGCGGCCCAGGCGACCTTAGCAAAATAAAGAGAGAGAAAAAAAAGCACACACACAAAGGAGAAAAGAAAATGAAATAAAATAAAATACAGCAAAGTGCACCTGAGGGACTGTGCACCAACTGTTGGGTTGGGAGTCTGTCTCTGGGTCTGAGTCTCCCTGCAGCTTCCAACTCCATTTCCAGATCCTGCTGCTGCTGCTGCTTCTGCTGCTGTTTCTCCTTTCTTGAGGTTGAATGTCTGGGAAGAAGTGCTCCACTCCACTCCACTCTGCACTCCTCTGCACTCGACTCGACTCCAGCACCGATCGAATGGTATGGTATGGTATGGGATGTGGTTCCCATTTGCATATGTTTCGGCAATTTTTGTGGTGTGCGGCGACGGGCGACCGGCGACCGGCGACCGGCGACGGGCCCTGTGTGGATGAAAAGAAAAAAAAAAATGATTTGCCGACCGCTCCCGCTCGCTCTCTTCTGGACACTCCATCAATTCGTGATTTTTACGAGCGCAATGTCGTTCCATTCTCAGGCTGTGACTGTCGATGGGGATGCGGATGGGTGGGGGGTCTAGGGCTGTGCGCATGCGCATGCGCAACGAAAGCATCATTTAACGCGCATTTAGCATCGAGACACTCCAACAGACGAGGAGGAGGCCAGCTTTTGTTTTATTTAAATACCCAGCACTCGAAAGGATACCCAAGGGAGTATTTGGTTTACGTTTAGAAGGTAAACGATTCGGTACAGATCTGGGAAACTAAAGTACAGAACTCTACAAAGTCTGTGGCTTCCATGAACGATATATGAACGATATAGGGCTCTAACTTTTTGTGGATATTAATGGAGCTTGTATCTACCCAAATGCCGAAAATTATCCACTCTAGAACACGATTCTCCATCTGTTTTGAAAGAGTATTTCATTTTCCATTTAGGAATTAATTAAGAATCCGTTTAGACAGGGCATCCCCTAGTCGGAAGAGGTTCTAGTCTTGGGTTTTCGTTTTTAGGGTTTGTTTCGGTTCTGCCATCAGTCCTTTGGGCCACTCTGGCTACTGAAGAAGCCCTCTCGATGATGTGGATGCAACGCTCCAGGCCACGGCCACGGCCACGGCCACGGCCATGGCCAAGGCGAATGTCAGTCATTTGTCCCAGACGAAGCGACGTCATCCCATCCACCCATCCGAACCCCTCCGAACCCATCCCCCCAGTCGGTAGCTGTTTTTGGGTCCTGGCCCTGGCCTCGGCCTCGGCCTCTGGCCTGGTCTTTATGTAAATTAGTTCAAGTGAATGCGAATTTGTATGTTGGGCTGTGTTTCGTTTCGTTTCATGGCGGAGATTTTTGATGGCTGGCCGCCTCGGATATTCAGTTTGTGGTTGGGTTAGGTTATGGTTAAGAAAACAATTAGCCAACAGGCTTCTGTCTGCTGTCTGCTGTCTGCTGTCCTCTCCACTCGGCAGACCCCCAGTAAGTGCTCTATAATCTCCGGCCTTTCCCCTTTCTAATGTGCTCTGTATATCTGGGATATATCTGGGATACATGGATGTACGTTTGTATCTGCTTAGCGCACTCTAATGATTTATTGCTTTCATATAATAGATACTTTTGCATGTTCCTCGACGACGAAAGACCCGCATAAATGCGCTCTTTTACAGCCAACCAGAGATTTGCATTTGCATTTGTTTTTCTTTGTGCTTTTGTGTGTGTTTGTTTTGTTTTTGGTTTTTGGTTTTGGTTTTCTTTAAACATAAAAGTCGATTAGGTGCTTTCTTTATTACACTTCATCTTCTGGGCCATTTCGTTACTTAAACGCGGCCATAAAATCCAACACCCAACAAAAACACACACACACACACACACACACACACACACACACACATATGTATATGTGTGTATATGTATATCGTTTGCACATATCGCAATATATAGCCGCCAAAGTAGCGCAGCGGAGTTGGATTTATGGTTGCATTAGCGGGGTTTAAGTCGATTTAATATACATACATATATATACATATATACAATATATACATATATATACATATATATTTTAGAGCCTCTGCTTTTCCTATGATATTTTTCCTCACTTTTATGACTAGACAAATTTTTGTGCCTATAAAGAAAATGGCAATTAGGCGAACATTTAATTACTGCCCCCCAAGAGCAGGAGGAGGAGCAGGAGGAGGAGCAGGAGGAGGCAAAGAGATGCTGCTTTTGCCATGTATTTTCCATGGCAATGACCAAATGCACAAATGACCAAATGCCAATGCCAATGCCAATGCCAAAGAAATTGCCATCCCAATTTCAGCCAAAAACCTCGTGGCTTTCTGGCTCTGGCTCTGGCTCTGCCTCTGCTCTGCTACCGCCCTGCCTCTGCCTCTGGGGATGTCTTGTTGGCTTATTGGTGTTGGCGTGTTGTTTTTGTGGCCCCGACTCGCGACTCTCTGTGGCAAATGATTTAAAGTGTTGCTTTGCATTACATTTATTGCCAATTGAAATTTGAAGTGCGTGAGAAAGTTGGAAAATGGGTTCCAGCCAGCCAGCCAGCCAGCCAGCCAGCCAGCCAGGCCGTTCGTTCGCTGGCCCGACCAGGGAGCAGGGTCTCCTCCTCCTCCTCCTCCTCCTGCTGCTCCTCCTCTGGAGGTGTCTTCGCGAATGCTGGCCAGAGGCCGTGTCCATTGCTTTGCTGCTTTTGGCCTTTGTGCTGCGGGTTAATATGAGCTGAAAATTGGCTTGCTTAGTTTTGTGGTCGTTCGTTTTGTTGGCCTGTGATTTGATAACATTTTTCAGTCGGAATGGAAAGTTTCTCGTACTCGTACTCGTATTCGTATTTGCTGTGGATGGTCTCTGGTCTATGGTCTATGGTCTATGGTCTATGGTCTGTGCCTCCTCTCTCCCTGTGGGTCTGCGCCTGCGCCTGCGTCTGGCTTTGGGTCTCTGGTGGTGTGGTGTGGTGTGGTGTGGTGTGTGTCGGTCGGTCAGGTCGTCGTCTGATGGGTGCGGCAACAGATTTGGGAATCGTTTATCGTTCCTCTACCTCTCCCTCTCCCTCTCCCACTCTTTGCCTATGTGTGTGTGTGATCCTCAGATACCCTGTAGGAGTTTCAATTAAGTTAAAGAGTCGCCTGGTATAAGGATTTTTACGTTTTCTGCATTTTTAGGCATTCTTTTATGTACGTTTACAATTTCATCAACAATTCCTAAATATTGTTTAGTATAAAGAAGCTTCCACTATTGTTTAATGTATTTATTAAAGTTTAAAGAGTGGTGCTTCTGGTTTTTCAACATAGAAATATCAAGGAGATCTCCTTTTAGAGAACTTCTTTCATCACAGAATGCTTCTTGGGCATTTCCATGGAAAGTCAATAAATATTTTATTTTCTAAATTTATTTAAGCTTTAATCTAACTTTGAAAATCTATTAAAATTGTATGACCTTTTGGTCTGCGAAAAAGTTATATTTTTTATTTTTTTGATAATTATTTTTTATTTTTAAAATTAATTTATATGATTCTTTTTTTTTTTGTGTAATTCGTTTTTGACACAAAGTTCTTCCAAAAATTATGTCTTTTAGTATCTAGCTGTATATCTATAAGATAGATATCTATCTGTCAAACCTCCAAATCTTTTTTTTGAGTAAATTTCAAACCATTTTTAAGAGACATTCTCCGAAATGGAAATCCTTGCTGTACATTCGCATATTATCCAGGTAGTCCCCAAGTCGTATCCCACACTCCGCTCCACTCCTCATATGCGAATATATCGCTTGTTGTGGGCTCCAGGCTCCACCCTCCACACACATATCGCGGGGTGGGGGGCAGCGAACACCGCAAGCAAATGAAGAGAAGCCAATTAAATGCCTCGCTCTCGCTCTCCCTCTCCCTCTCCCTCTCTCTCTCTCTCGTACTCATTGCCTCATTTGATTGTGTTTTTGTTTTTGTGCCTTGGTTGTTTTTCCAATTGATTTGTTTGGTGGTTCCCGTAGCATAATCAGGTACATAAATTAAGGCACCCGTCGAGAGAAGAGCGGCTTTTTGTGGGGGGCGGGACCTGCACTCCACTCTCTGGGGTCTTGTCTCCTTTCTG
Organism: Drosophila lowei; assembly: GCA_008121275.1. Classification (NCBI taxonomy): domain Eukaryota; kingdom Metazoa; phylum Arthropoda; class Insecta; order Diptera; family Drosophilidae; genus Drosophila; species Drosophila lowei. Next base: position 614,535 of record CM017781.1, read on the forward strand.
CTGGACTCCTTGGGCTGTAATTCCATCATTAGATCTCAGCGTTTTGAGACCTTCTTGGCAATTGGCCAACTTAATGATGGCCACTAAATCGCACACACCCGATGACAAGGCCACAAGACTATTTTGTGGATGCACTGGGGGAAACTTCATAGATATTGAATGGTTCTAATGGGAATATTTTTTAGGGGAAGAACAGCAAGGAGAGAAATACTCTTTCTATGAATTTATCTCTCAAGAATATGGAACCCAATGGAATATAGCAATACTCTTCTCCCACCGCCCATCTCTGCTCCGCTGTACAGCTTTCCCCACTGCCATTTGCTGTATTTATTTGTGTTTTTTGTTGTATGCAAAATGCCCGCCCAATATTCGTTCAATGTTCGATATTCGATATGCACATACTCGTATGATGGCAGGCAAAAGCCACAGATACAGATACAGATACAAATACGAATACAACACACTCGCATGGTATCGCGATAGCTCGCTCGCTCTCTGGGGGGATGGGCGATTGACCAATAAACATGCAGCTTCATATCGGTTGACGTTGTTAGTTATAGTTTGTTATTGGCTGGCTTTTTGGAGAATTTGCAAAAAAAGCCACTAAATAAAAAGAGAAATACGAAACACACAAAACACCAAACTCCTCGCCCAAAAGTGAAACCAGCTTTGAATTCAAGTTAGTTTTCTGCCCCCCCTGGCTGCCCCCCTGTCTGCCCCCCTGTCTGCCCCCTTTCTGTCTGTCTGTTGCCGTTTGTGGATGCTGCCGCTGCTGCTGCTGTGCTCTTTACTCAAATGGGGGCCTCATCATAATTTCCATTTTTGCGGTCAGGCATTCGTCCAATCAGCGCTTTGCACATTAGCTACAAAAAAAAAAAAAAAAAAAAAAAAAAAAAAAAAAAACTACAACCAACACACAGGTTGATTGCATTTTGTTGTCTTTGTTGTTGCCGTCCAAGTCAATTGCTGCTGCAGTTGTTGCTGTTGCTGTTGTTGCTGTTGTTGCTGCTGCTGCTGCTGTCAGCCATTAGCGGTACAGTGTGAAATTCGATATTAGTGCAATTCATTTTCAACAACTAATTTTCGTTGCCAATCTCTCAATCGTTCAGTTCATGCCCCACTCCCCTCAGCCCACCACATACCCCCTCCTCCCAACCCCAAAAGGCTCTCTCACAGATTTTCATTTTGTTTTTTTTGTTCGCTTCATTAGTTGGAAAAGTTTTTGGATACCCCGTAATGGGTTGAGGGGTCAAGGGTATGTTTGATTCTCTGGGAATCGGGAATCTATTGGAATCGGATGGGGTTTCCAGAACCGCTGATACGATATATGTAGGAATCAATTCGATCTTCGGGGTAATTTCCAAAAAAATGTGATTTTTTGAAGATATTGGAAAATGGCTCAGTGCTACACTCAAAAAAAAAGAGGCTTAGTTAAAGGAAACTCATATTTAACTGAAATATTTTTTTTAAATACAAAAATGATTGAAATTAAATTTGGTTGGAAAGTATTTTTTATAAATTAAAGATAAAATTAAATATATTAAATTTGTAGGAAATACATTTTTAGTTTTAATTTGTACATAATTTTATCGTATATTGTTATTTGTGTTTATTGTTATTAGTGATAATATTAATAATAAACGACCTAATAACAAAAAAAAAATTTAGGACATATATTTAATTTAAAAATAAAAAATATTTTTTTTATTATTAAATATATTTATTTTAAGTAAGCAATATATTTACTTTAAAATATAAAATAAATTATTTTTAATTATTGAACATATTTATTTTAAGTGGGAAATATATATACTAAGGGCTTGGGGCTTTTACCCCTGTTACATGTGTACATACAGATATGTATATATCCATATATCTATCCGATATCCGTTGCCATCTGAAAGGTATATATACGAGCTTCCATTTGGAGGGTATCTTGGCATTAGCATTAGCATCTTTGCCATTCTCCCGCTCCTTTTTGCTAGCTGTTTTAGTTTTTACGATAGAAATTGTATTTCTATTGCAATTAGCACATTTTTCGAATGATTGAAGGCTGCCTGCCAGCCTGCATTACAGGAGGAGACCAGTCCAGCATATGGAAAATTAATTTTCACTCTTTTTGGATGCGTTACGCCCCGTTGCAAGACACACACACACACACACACACACTACTCTCATAAGCAGGCAGGCAGTCCCATAGACAGCCATCAGGCATCAGGCATCAGGCATCAGCCATAGACGACGACGACGACGACGACGACGACGACCTGTTCTCAACTGTAGTTTTTCTGTGTTTTTTCTATCTTTCTGTTTCTGTTTTTTACGACTTGCGCGTTTTTAATTACAACTACCGGGCAGTGCAGTGCAGTGCAGCTACAGGTGGAATGGGGATGAGGAGGAGGCGGTGACGTGGGGCAGGGGCTTAGACATAGACGTTGACGGGTTTTACGGATTGCAAACTGCGCAAATCTTTGGCCACTTGCCACAACATCGTCGCATCTGTCTGCTAATTCTAAAAGTCTCGGTCAAAAGGTTTTGATTGGTGTTAAGACAGAGCACAGAGCACAAAGCACAGAGCACGGCGCACAGCAAAGTGGCAATTCGTCGTCTGATGGCTCAAGAGTGCGTCCGAAAGATCAAACTAGAAACCACAACCCATGAAAGATTTCGGGTGGGGGACCTAAGAGATATTTTCGCACCAAATTCCACTGAATAATAACAATAATCGAATAATAATATTATGATTAAAGATCTCTTAGATCCACCTTTAACGCTCTCTCTTCGATCGAGGGAGGAGGGGGGCACCTCCACCACCACCACCACCACCACCACCGTGCAACAGGTTGTATTCATAACGAATGCTTTACGGATTAGCCCAGCAGCCGTAGTAAAAAAAAGAAAGAAAATAGAAACCGAAATCCCCCAAGCCCCAGGGCTATGTGTTTCTCTGCCTGAACAATATGCCTTTTGATTGCAACTAATTGTGGCATGGAAAATGAATAGAAATTTATCAAACGCCCATAAAAAGTATATCAACAGGTTAGAGGGCAGGGCAGGGCAGGGGTAGAGGATGGACTGGACTGGCTTTGGGCAATCATTCAAAAGAGATCTCATTCGATCTGCGATCTGCGATCTCCGATCTCCGATCTCATGAAATAGGAGCCCTCGGAGTAGAGCTTGCAGTAGAATCGTTTATAAATTATGAAAATATATGTACATAATGCCGCAAGTTCAAAGCGAGCCGTGCTTCGTTTTCCTAGAGCCCATAAAAATATGAAAAGCGCGTTTTTGTGTTGTTTATTAATTTATTAACAGAAAAAAAGAGAAGAAAAAATACAGATTTCTATGTCATTCGGCGGCTGCCGGCTGCCGTTTCGTTTTCTGGTATTTTGTTGGCTAACAATAATTAAATTTAGATTAAGTTTTGGAAACGAATTCGAGGCGAGTGGGGAGTGGGGAGAGGGGAGAGGGGAGCAGAGCAGAGCAGAGCCTCTCGACAGTAGTTTAATGTATGCAAATTACACGCTGACGACCCCGATCGATAGGAACCCCTGACCCCTGACCCCTGATCGGTCGACTCGACATTGAGCCACAGCCACAGCCACAGCCAAAGCCCTTTTTGGGATGTGACGAATCGATTCCCCAAAACGAGACAAATCTCATTTCTGCTCTGCTCTTCTCTTCTCGTCTCTCCACATATTTGTAACACTTTTTTCTCATACCGAAAGAGATTTTCGTTTCATTTTCTTCTCCTTTTTTGTTGGTGTTTGTTGTTGGTGTTTGTTGTTGGTGTTGTTGTTTATGACCAGGCAACACCCATTTTCTCAACTTTTCGACTTTAATCGCCGTTGAGCGGGTTCGTTTTTGTGTATAATAATAATCATCATCATCATCATCATCATTTTCCCCACCAAAACGTTTTCCATATTTTCGTTGTTGTTGTTGTTTTCTCTCCTCGTGGGCGTTGCTAATTAGTAGCCTTTTTTCCACTCTTTTGGGTGGAAATTTGTGCTCGATTTGATTTGTGGAAATTTATGTTCAGCATTAACGTTAGGGACTGGCTTTACGTTGAGGATAGTATTCGGTTTTCAGTTTTTCAGTTTTCGGTGTGGTTTACGATGTGCGAGCTTGGGGCCGAACGCATTTTAATGGGGGCCTCAAATGAATGGCCCCAAAAGCGATCCGATCCGAGCCGATCCGAGCCGATCCGATCCGATCCGATGGAGTGGTAAAATGGAGGCGGACTTTGAATGTGAGACCAAAAGTCTGGGCCATCGTTTTGGTTAGAAATTAGTTAAATTAATTGGTGGGGAACACTTTATGAGGGAGGGCAACTCGTTTGAATCTCAAGTGTTTAAGAGGTGGCATACATCATAATTTATGAGGCCCTAAATTTGCGCTTTGGGGCGCTTTAAGAGAGGGTACTTCCTGATAGATTGCCACTGAAAAAAGGGGGAACAAAACAGCCTGCTGGAGTTCTTGAATTTTTGTTTTAATTTTTCCCTCCAGAGAGCACAGTGCTTAAGTTGTCGATTTTTCCTTTTCATTCAGTCGTGGAATCTCGGTTCCTTTCCTGCATTCTATTCTGCCTCAGCAAAAACGACGAGACGACACTCGATCGCAGGCAAATGCGAATTGCCACAAGCACACGGTCGTACCGGTATCCAGGGGGTCGCAGATCTCCCCTCTAATGAAATCCTGGATACGCCCTTGCAACGGGACTCGTACTCGTACTTTACTGCGAATATCATGATGAAATTGTACGTACAAGGTGGTCCGCTCTCACAGCGCGCTCTCTGTTCGGGTCTTATTTTGCTCAGTACAACAGCAAACTTCGTTCTTCTCTCTTTCCGCAAACATGGCGTCAAAGCGCTCTCAGTTGTGCTGAGCGTAAAATAAGACCCGAAAAGAGAGCTAGCCACCTTGGAGGACCACCTTGTACAATGTCATCATGCCGCATATGCTCTGTTTTTGTTGTTGCATTAAGGTCGAACTTCTCTATTACGAATTTCCGTACAACGAATGTATTTCGAGAACACCGCAATGCTATACTCTGCAAAAATTAATTCTACACTAAGAATTTTCCGTATAACGAATTCCCCTTGAGATTCGCTATATGGAACTGTATTTATAGCAGGCAGGACTGTTTTTTTTTGTTTCTTCATTTGCTGTACAGGGTACAGGGTACGCCTCTCTTCCAGTGCTCTGGAACTCTCAGTCAAAACCAAGATGAATTCAGGGATCACCATGTGGTGCTCTGCTCTCTTTCGAGGACCATCCGTTTGTCAGGCAAACGTGCAAAACGCATAACGTTTGCACCTGTCTCTCTGGGAGCCAAGAGAGCCACCAACATTTCGATTTGTTTCACAAGAGAGAACCGAAAATAAACGAGTATGTACGAGTATTATTAGTAGTTATCCTGCAGCTGCAGCGACCATTCGCTTATCCTGTCATGAAATTCGGTTAATTTCCTTGTAAGAGATCCTCTCACATTCATTTCTGATTCATTTTATCACGGAATCGAATCAACAACAGCAAAGACAACGAGGTGTGGAAAATGCAAATAGTTGAAGGCATTCGATGGATCTATCATCGATTGCACCGCCCGCCAGAGAGGCAGGAGGATACCCAATCGAACACGAGTTCATTCTGGTTTATTGGCTGGGCTGGCTGGCTGGCTGGCTGGCTGGCTGGTTTGGGTAGGTGGGCAATCATTTTTGGCCACGCTAATTTCGCTGACCTGCTGATTGCCCATGGAAATTGAAAATTATGAAATTATAATTTTCTTCCTACTTTGCACAGCGCACAACAATAGCACAAGAGGCAAGGCAACACAGCACATGCGACGAATGCTGCCCCAGCAGCAGCAGCAGCAGCAGCAGCAGCAGCAGCATCGGATTGTGAGATTGATACGTCATGTCAATCGTGATTTTGTTTGTTGGAACTTTAACATTTCACCTACGTGATGCGATGCGATGCGATGTAATGTGTTGAGATGTGTTGTGATGTGATGTGATGCGATCGGATGGGATGCGATGCGATGCGATGCTGTATGTGCCGATGATGATCCCCGTTCCGTTGGAACCCCAGCGACCTCGGGACTCCTGCTGTTGCTGCTGCTGACGCTGATGCTGACGCTGCTCCATGGCTCATCATCAGGCCATCAGGCCACACGTCATGCATGTTCATATACAAATTCGTTGCGCCTGATTACAAGATCGAACTCTACTCGGACGACGATGATGTGCCTGCCTGGTGCCTGATGTCTGATGTCTGATGTCTGATGCCTGGATGGTGCCCCGTGTGACTTCTACGACTATGACCCGAACGTTCAAAATTTGTAGCAATGACCCCGACATCTCATCCTCGTCGTCGTCGTCGTCGTCGTCGTCGCCGTCGTCTCACAAGGAAGAGTAGATGATCGAAGACCTATTCGCACGGTTCGCTCATTGGAACGATGCCACAATATGGCTTGCAAATCAATTGGCCAGACCCAGAGCCAGACCCAGACCCAGAGCCAGACCCAGACCCATAACCGAGAGAGCTCTATTCTCCCAAGAGCTATATTCCCCCTCTGTTTATTATGCTCCAGGCCCCCAGGCTCCAATGCATAAAATGAACGGCAATGAACGGGGGAAAGGAAGAGTTCAACGAATTGGAGGTACTCTTTGAAGAGAAGCGAAGATAAACCGACTCGACTTTTGTAGATGGGGAAATAGTTCTCAAAAAGAAATGAATCTACCATACTCCCCCCAAAGAGCCCCAAAAAGAGTATCCCAGAGATAAAAAGACAGAAAACAGACTCTCGGGAGAGCAAGCAGCAAGTGCACAAAAGTTCGCGGGAACATTTTGCGGCTGCAGTTGATCTTTAGCCATATTAAATTAACCAAAAGGCTAGGCCGAGACGAGACGAGACGAGACGCGACGAGTCGAGAGGGAAGGAGCGCAGAAGAGAGGTGGAGGTGGAGGTGGAGGCCTCTATGATTGATCTGCCGCAGCGACCGTCCGTGGACAGTCGCGGGCGATTATACAGTCAATGTTGGTCGGTCAGGTCGCGGTGGTACCGTTCCCGTACCCGTACCCGTACCCATACCCATACCCGTACCCGTAGCCGGGGTTTTGGGTCGCCAGGTTGGGGTCGGGTCGGGTTTCGCATCGTTTTCGATCGCATGCATAATTTTCAATGTGTGTCGGAAGTTTTGTCGAGAAGGAAAATCGTACAGAAAATCGTACATACAATTTTTGTAGGCTGTGTGTGTTGTTTATTGAGTTATTGCTGGGCAATCGAAAGCAGCTCGTCTGGGATCGGATCGCATCGGATCGGATCAGCTAGGGTCTGGGTCTGGGTCTGGGTCTGGGTCTGGGACTCAGTTTAAAGTGTTCCCCCGCCAAATGATGCGCACGTTCTTTTGGGCTAAGGTTAAATGTGCCCATCATTTCGGGTTGGGTTAATAAAGTTATGAATTCCCAGCGATACATTCCCGATTTATGATGTTACGCTTTTTAGGCCATAATATACGGGGGGGAACGGTGTGGTGTGGTGTGGTGGTGGGGGGAAATGGAAATGGAAATAACGATTAGTATAGCGATTTTCCCATGACAAATGAGTAGCAGAGGAATTTGAATATTTATAATCATTTATTTTTTATAGTTTTTATTTGGGGGGGAATTTCCACAATTAATATATGGATATGTATGTTGTTTCCCATATTAAAGGTAATTGATTGCCTTGAATATTTATAGCGACTACCTTATGGGCTCTACAAATACATGCATACATATAAATATACACATACACATACACATACATATGATGTTAGCAAGTGAATTCGAGTTACGAAAACTCGGTTTCAGGTACGTCTTGGAGGTAGCGTAGATTTCGTTTGAGAATTTCGTCGTGTGGCCGTCTTTCGTCGATCATTCACCTTTAATCAATATCCATTCAAAGAAACGCTTTGAAGTCAATGATAATCGATAATCGATTGTTTGCTTCAATGAAGATCTATGATTTTCGATTAAATTCGATCATTTTCGATCAGCAATCGATTATGTTCGATTAAATATCAGCAAATTTGATACATTTCGATACTTTTAATAAGTTATCGATGATTTTCGATCAAATATTGATGAAATTCGATGACTTTAGATAATTATCAATGTTTTTCGATCTCGAAATTCATTTTTTTTCGATAACAAATCAACGAGCCCACAAGTCTTTCGATAACTATCGATTATGTTCGATTTCTTGTGATTAATACCAATTAGATTCGATTAGTTTCGATAGGTTACGATTAAATGTCAATGAATTTCGATTAGGGCTCCCTTGGATTTCCATAGAATCACTCCTGAGAATCTTGTACATCTGTCGATGGCATTGCCGATGTCTACCATTAATGTTCCCTATAAGTACACAAACACACACACACTCACGCTCCTTTCTCCATAGATATTTCGAAGATATTCCATACACACTCCATGCTCTATGCTCCATGCCCCATGCAACACCATTAAAAATCCATCCACCCAGAAACACACAACACAGGAGATCCGCGAAACATAGGCTCCTTCGCGTCGCATAACATGCTCATATAATTACACGCAAAATAATTGTTCTACTACGATGTGTATGCGTCTGTGTGTGTGTGTGTGTGTGTCTATGCGTGCGTATGTGTGTGTGGAGGAGCTCCCTGGGAGAATGAGAATCCCCTCCAATCTTTCGGAGGTCGCAACCCGCGTGGTGGCTGCCGCTGCCGCTGCCGCTGCTGCTGTTGCTGCTTCCTCATGAAATTCAATGCGCTTGCATCTCTGATTCTCAGACTTTTTAGCCTTGAATTCCTTTGCGCTGCGCTGCGGGCTGCTCTCTCTGTGCTTTGGGGCTATCGAATTACCAGACTCCAACGTTCCACCCTCCCTCTCCCTCCCCCTGGGCGATCCGATACCAATCCTCATGGTATCGCCTCTTCCCTAACACTCAGCACACTCGGTCGCCTCGCTGTGGTTTGTTTGGTTGTTGTCGCATGTAATTGGCTGTACATTTCGACACCCCGGCGACAACAACCGAACAACCATAGCAAAACAGCAACAACCAGAGGAACAACAACAACAACAACAACAACAACAGCAGCAACAGCAGCAACAGCAGCAACAGCAGCAACAGCAACCGCTGAGCAAGAGTCGTAATGAGCTTGTACACACACCACACACACCACTCGGCCAAGAGCGGCGGGAGCAGAGCAGCAGACCAGCAGACCAGCAGACCAGCAGAGCAGCAGAGAGAGAGAAATAAAATCAACTAAAAACTAGAATGAAAGGCCTGATTGAATCCATAGATACTCTTGCAAAAACCGATTGTTTCTATGCGAGGAAATCTATATGATATTGGTTGGGATTTACGCCAAAGTGGGGCTACTACGTGTTACGGGATCGATTCCTGCAGGCACTTTTGCTGAAGAAGATTTGAGATGTTGGGTGAATGTTTAAGTGAAAAGATATAGGCCTTTCGACTGAACTTTTCTCTGACAAAGAATTTCTTTTCGATTCAATTTTACCGAATTTCGTTGAAATAGCTGCGAGTATGTAATGTAACTTCTGTATTGTGGCGGAATTTGTCTACGATTCATCTTTTTTTCGATAAGTTTATACTAAGTTTCGATTCATTTTTGTAAGTATCGATTATCTTGATTTAATATCGATTGTTTCATTGAATATCAATGAATTTCATTTACTTTCGATAAACCAAAATTAAATATCGGTGATGTTCGATCACATATCAATGAATTTCGATAAAATTAAATTGAATTCGATTGAATATCGATTCATTTTGATTTAAAATCGATTATGTTCGATTACATATAGATTTCGTTGGATAGCTATACTCTAATTATCGATTTTTTCGATAAATTTGGATTAATTTCGATGATTTTATCTAACATAGAGATTTTGTAACTAAGAAGAGGCGGGCTTTCAACCGATCGGAGTATGATAGTATGTCAAGAGTATAGTATCCCTTTTTCGATAAAATTTTCCAGAATGGCAATGGAATTGACAAACTTTTTCTTATGGAAAATTAGTTAAGATTGTGATTCGATTTAAAGACTTGGTTCTTGACCAAAAGAATGCCAGATCTCCGGCATATTTCCAATAGTTAGGGAAATAGCTGAATTCTGATCCAGAAAATGTAGACTTTTTTCGAATCGAAAGGAAGAACTATTCCCTCCTTCAATGAAAACTTGAAGATGCTCCCCTTTTAAGGGTATATCCCGTATCGAATGACTCGAAAGAAATGGAGGAATAAATATGATGCAGCATCCGTAGTGGGACGCATCTTTCTCTGGCCCGTGGCCCGTGGCTCTGGCTATGGCTGTGGCTGTGGCTATGGCTCTGACTGTGGCCTCAGGTGGGCGCGTCCGCAACAAAATATTGTTTATGTAGAAAGCAGTTGTCTGCAGGAAAAAACAGCACAACAACAACGAAAAAAAACAAGCAATTTCGTTGCCGTTCGAGTTTCGTTTCGTTTCGTTTCTCGTTGTGTGTGTTTAACTCGTCTTATTACCAATAAGACAAATCCTAATTATACAATAAATTCCATTTTGCATGCACCGCAGCCCCACTAGCACTCGGACTCGCGCGGGTTCGAGTTTTCACCTCCGACAACCACAACCGATGTTTGACTAGGCTGCTCTCTACGCCTCCGTTCCAGTCTCCAGCTCCAACGATCCTCAGCGTCAGCGATCCATACCCCCGTTCCCTCCCCCGCTCTCTTTCCAGCCTCCTGTGATAACAATCTCGCAAATTTCTGTGCGAACATTTCGCCCAAGAGTCCGGAGTCGCAGTCGCAGTCGGAGTCGATGTCGATCTCTGGTTTTGTGGTGGTGGATCCGTTGCGCTGCGAATAGCCTGCGTCTCAAGGCGGTGCGGCGGCGTAATAAAAATAAAACCATAGACTAAACGATAACAGAATGGTGGGTGATGCAACGGGAGGGTGGTGCTGGTGGTGCTGGTGGTGCTGCTGCTGGTGGTGCCGCTGCAGTTGATGGCTAGGCGTGTGCGTTTGTTGGCTTGTAATTGTGTCTTGTTAATTTCGCATATCTGAAGCCTACTTGAGGCAGTTTTTACAGTTTGAAAGACAACTCGCCTGCCATCTCTTTCTCTGTATCTTCGCGTCGTCTTTGGGTTGCATTGTTAATGGGTTTTCAATTAAGCAAATTAATTAACCAAGAAAATGCGATTTTTTTTGGAAATTTATGAAAGATTACTGTAGGATTCGATTGAAATGTCGATTAAGTAAGGAATTTCGATTAATTCCGATAAGTTTAAATTAAATTTGGTGAATATCGATTAATTTTTACTTAAAATCGATTATTTTCGGTTAAATATTTATGAATTTCTATTACTTTCGATAAAATATCGATTATTTACGTTTAAGTATCAATGATAATTATCGATAACATATCGATTACTTTCGATAACTGCATAAATTGATTCTTAATTATATTAAGCATCAATCTATGCTTTTAGCCAATTTCGATTAAATATCAATTATGTTTGATAAAATATCGATTTATTTCTGTTACTTGCAATCAATTTTGATCAAATTTGAACTATTTTTGTCTAATTATTAAGAAATGTAGTTAGGATTCGATTAAATATCGATTGATTTCGATAAATTTCGATTAATAATCGATTTTATGGACTAACTTCGATGCTTTCAGTTAGTATTGATTAAATATCGAATATTTTTGTTTAAATATCAATGATGTATAATTTTCCCGTTCGAAAGGTTAAATGCTGCGCAATCGAATGTCTCTGGCCTCCCAAAAACCGCAATTTTGTCTCAGTTGGAGATTGAAATATCGAATATTTGCATCCTATCCATCGTATCGTCATGTCATGTCTCACCCAAAAAAAAAAGCAAATAAATATCTTGTTCCTTCCATCATGATGACTACAATCTCTCCATTACTATCTACCTCTTCATTTTTACGGCGATAAAACTCCAAATAATTTGTTAGTTGTCCGCTGGAATAGATTTTAAAAAATCATAAGGAAAAACTCCATTAAGAATCCCACTTGATGCGATAGCTGGACCATCATCATCATCATCGTCACCAACGCAGCAGCAGGCAGCAGGCAGCAGGCAACAGCAGCAGAAACAGCCACAGTAACAGCGCCTCAATCATGATCTTGTGCCCCTCATTGTCGTTCCAGGTGTGGTGCATGCACCTCTGTGGCTTGCTCTGGTGCTTCGATGTGGATTGGTAGCTCTGCACGAATTTGTTGTGCCATTTGTAGCCCGATGTGCTGCTGGATATAAAATCTTATATCTTATGGCATTTAGCATGGGTTTTTGACAGTCGCCGTAGCTGATAATAAAATGCGACAAGTGGTTGTTGCAACAGGATTCAACAGGCACCAGGCACCAGGCAACAAGCAACAGGCAACAAGCAACAGGCAACAAGCAACAGGCAACAGGCAGGAGGCAGGCCTGTCGAATTGCTCTGTAACTGGTGTTTGTAGAGCTGTTAATTAAATTAAATTAATTGCAATTTATTCAAATGGAAATTTATGAAAAATAATTATAATCGCTTTGGTTTTACGACAGAGCCAAGAGTTAAGGCCTCCATGTGGCCGGCTGGATCCATATTAATGATGCGCTGAAACGTGCATGGGATTTCTTTTATGGTTACTCCCCCCATCATTATTTGCTCCATTTCTTTTCTCTTTTTGGACAGTCTTTATGGTGGCAGTCTCTTAATTTATTCAAAGTCACGCCGGTTGCATGAGCAGTCAGTCAGTCAGTCCGTCAGTCAGTCAGTCCTCTGGAAAATGAGGAATTCTCTTCTTTGAATTCTTTGCATAGGTTTTTCTTTGCCATTTCCATGACAGAATCCAAACAGAGAAGAACTGTGAGTGAGTCAGCGTTAAGTGCATCAATTTCCATTTAACTGTAAGCGATATTCAGCAGTCATTGAAAATATTGCCAATATTTGTGCTTCCTTGTGCGCTGCCTCTGTGCCAAATTGCAAAAGTCAAAGCCAGCCAGCCAGCGCCAGCCATCCAGCCAGCCATCTCCCCATCATCATCCGCTGACGTTGTCTAAACAAAAGACTCGAGAAACGAACTTGGAGTTTGCCAGGGAGATGCAGATGAAGACCGAGAGCCTGAAGTGTGGGTGACATCTTCAGCAGCAGCAAGAGCAGCGGCAGCAGGCAGCAGGCAGCATCAGCGGCAGCCAAACACTTGAGGCGTTTGAGCTATTTGCGTTGATTGTCAACGGCCACCATAGCACATAGCCAAAAAGAGACGACAGATGGACGGACAGACAGACAGTCGACTGCAAGTCGCAAAAAGTCTTAGGGATGGCTGTTAGGAATAGACATCGTTCGAAAAAGTACAAATATTCGATATTTTAAACAAAATTGAATATTCCGCTCATCCAAAAGTAATGATTGGTGCTATGGACACCAAATGTCCCCATTGTCATGCGCTCAAACTCAAACCTGAGTCAATTAATAAACTTTAAAATCGATGGGGGTTCGATACATATCGCTTGAGGTCCCCGATCTGGGGAATTCCCATCCCAATCTGTGCGCTCTTCTAATCCAATTCCCCGCCCGCTGCTGTTGATCTCTTCTGTCACGCTTCCATCACTAAAGCGACTCTGTCTGTCTGTCTGTCGGGGCTCGGGGTCTTCCCATCGAATGGGAGTCGTGTTATTGTTGTTGTTATTTTTAGTGCTACCGTTGGATGGATGAACGAACCCCCTACCCTACCCCTACCCTACCCCTCCTCTCTCTTCCCCTCTCCACTACCCTGGATCACTTCCCGCCTCCTCCTTTTGCCTTTCGATGATTCCCAATGGGCAATGATGATGCTTCAGTTTTGTTGTTTTTCTTGCCTTGGATTTTTTTCTCTTCTTATCTATTTGTGTGTGTGTGTGTGTGTGTGTGTGTTGTTGTTGTTGTTGTTGTTGTTGCTTTTCTGTTTATTTTCCTAACACTTCAATTGGCATTCCACACAAAACAACAAAAACAAAAAGCAAGCGAAAATTGCAAAACGTGAGGTAGTTTTCGAGTTCTAATTTAAAATAATTTTTGTGTTGACGCTTTTGCAATTTCAGAAGGCAGACGAAGGAGAGACAGAGACAGCGGCAGAGGCAGAGGCAGAGGCAGCGGCAGCGACATAGAGACATGAGAGAGGAGTCTCAATGTCTCAATGTCTTTTGGAAGCTCTCAGCTCTCTCCCTCTGCCTCTTCCTCTGCTCTAGGTGTCTTTCCTCTCCACTCTCCACTCTCCACTCCTTCTGCTTCGTATATATTTTTATCCATTTCGTAATAGAGTCGTTAAGTGGCTCTTTTCTTTTTTTTTTTTTTTTTTTTTGGTAATTTGATGAACGATTTTTGATAATTTTGCACGTTTTTTTGCACGTTTTGGTGCTTTTGCTTTTGTGACCTGTTGAAACGTTTCCAGAGAGAGAGACAGAGACAGAGACAGAGACAGAGAGAGAGAGACAGAGACAGGTTGCATTGATTGAGGAGTGTGACATGGGGGGCGCATCAGAGCAGGAGAAGGAGAAGGAGAAGCAGTGGAAGGCTCTTTTGCCTTTTTCTCTGATTTTAATATCAAGTGCAGGCAAGTGGGTAATTATTGTTGTTGACTCTGTCTCTCTCTCTCTCTCCCGCTCTATCTCTGTGGTTTTGCTGCTGCTGCTGCTGCTTGCCCCTGCTTGATGATGCAGGATAGAAAACGCTGACCACTCAACTGTCAATGGCTCGAGGAGTGGGTAAACCTCTCCCATCAGCTATCCAACGCAGATGATGTGCACTGGAAGAAAACGGGTAAAACGGGGAGGGTATTACTTTCATTCACAAGAGCTTTCTTCTTCTTTTTCCTCTCCCTGGAATCTCATTCTATTTTTAGTTCCCTTGGCAGTTTATTCCTAAGCTAAAACTACGATCTTAACCTTTCAATATTAATGTATTTTATTATTAATTAATCTTTCCTGGAAGAAAACGCATATACAAAATTATTTGGGGTGCTAGTCCCTAAAAAAATAGATATTTTGGAACAATTTAATAAAAATGATCATGTTTAAGTACCAATTAGGACTAACCAATTAATTAATTTATTTTTTATTGTTTTTTAAATTATTATTATTTTTTGTTTGTTTTATACTTTTTGTTTTTTGTTGTTTTATATTTACTATTAGAACACAGTCTTGCTTAAACTATGATCTTAAATTAAATTATTTAATCTAAATTTACATATATTATTCGGTTTTTTTTATTTATTTATCCATTTATTTGTTTATTATTAATTATTATTATTATTAATTAATATTTTTTTTTTAAAATTTTTTTTATATTTTAGTTTTCTTCCCTGACAATTGCAAATCTTTAGTTCCATCCTTCCCTTCCTTCATTCATTCATTCATTCATTCAGTCTTTAAATTCTCTACCATTTTCTAGGTATTTCTAAGATTCCAGTGTATTTGTGTAGCCTCTGACTCTTTTGTGTGTGTGTGTGTGTGTGTGTTTGTTTGCCCATTTTCGAGTGCTGCACTTTTGCCTGGCCTGATTCGTCCCTGCCTCGTCTGCTGGCTGGCTTCCTGGCTGTCGAACTTCACCTGTGGATGTGATTTGCATATGTGGCCCCATAGTTTGCCCCAACAGAAGCAGAAGCAGCCAGCAGCAACAGCAGCAACAGCAGCAACAGCAATCGCTAGTCCGAACCTGGAGTCTCAGTCCGAGTACGACTCGAAGTCTGAGTCTCAGTCCGAGTCCGAGTCCGAGTCTGAGGCTGCTTTTGAGTGCCCATGAATAGTCACAAAGCATTAAGCACTTCAGGTGCTTATTGGGGGAATGGCGGATGGGGGGTTGCGATGCGGTGGGGTGGGGCGGGGCGGGGTGGGGCCAGCAGGGCCCCACAATTATCTACACAATATGGCAATCACATATGTAGATATGCACACACTCAGCAGCAGCAGCAGCAGCAGCGGCAGCGGCAGTTTTTTTTTCAACCAGTTGTCCAATCTAGGAAGTGCATGAATTGCATTTTCCATATGGCCACAAAATGCTTGCACCCTCCCCCCTCCTTCTGCCTGGCTGCAACTCCTCCATCTCCGCGGACAACTGCGTTTTGCCATTTCCTCATTACTAGCCGCAGAAAACAGCAACAAAACAGCAGAAAAAAAACGAAGAAAAATATAAGAGAGAAGAAAATAGTAAAAACGGGTCGCAGTCATCGTCTCTCGGAGTCGTCTCCAGCGTTGTCTTCTTCCACGAGTTACGTTTTGCGGCCGAGCGCAGAAGAAATTGAACTTTTTCACACCAGAATCGATTGTAATTGAATGCCTGAGGGCGACCGAGGCCAGGCCGGGCCCCAGTGTCCGGCGTAGAGTGAGGCCTAGGCCCAGGCCTAGGCCTGTTAATGCAAATTTTTCTCATTTTGACATTGCAGAATATTTCAACCAAAAAGCATCTATAAACTTTCCACCAGCCAAAAAAAAGAAGGAAAAACGAAGAAGATACACCACCAATGGCGTACATTAAATTGCTTTATTTTTGTTTTTTGTTTTTTTTTTCGGTTAGATGTTGATGCTTAGGATCTGCTCTTCTCTCCAGTGGGGGGACACCTGCTGCTAACATTTTGCTTCAAATTGAAATTTGAAAGAGCAAACAAGTAAAAACGCAAGGCAGGAAATGGGTTACTAGGCTAGGGGAATACCCTTATTTAAGTGAAATATTTTTGGGAGATTTCTACTGGAAATGGAAATAGGGAATGGAATGTATCTGCGGAACAATATCCCGCCTGGCGCGTTCTCTTTCTCCCTCTCTCTCCCAGTGGGCCTTAGCAGTACAGGAAATAAAGTGTATCCGTAAATGGTTTATTTATTTAATATCTAAAAAAATTCATACAATATAACAACAACAAAAATAATAATAATAAAAATAAATACAAAAAAATTTTTGTAAATTTAATTATTTAATTTAAAAAAATATATGCTCAATTAAAAATATTTTAAATCAAAAATAAAATAGCTACAATACTATATTTCATTAAAATAATAGATTAATAAAATATTAAATTATTGTAGTTATTTTTAATTTGAATTGTAATTCCAAATATTTATAATTTTATTTATTTGTATATTTTGGATTTATTTTCTTATAAAAATATATATTATTTAAAAAATTATTATTATTATACATCGCTGGGATATAAAATAGATAAAGAAAGAAATAGAAATACTTAATCAAATAAAATAAATATAAATTTGGCCCCTTCAGCATATGGCATGTATCTATAGATTCTTATTCATGACAATCGAGAATCCTACTGCTATGCCACACTGTGAGAGAGAGCAAGGCCCTCCCCAATCGAATATCACATATCTATCTCTTTTTTTATGCAAAATATATTTTCTCTTCCATTTTTTGGGCTCCATCTGAAATGTCTGTTCCCATCATTGGTGTGTGTGTGTGTGTGTGTGTGTGTGTGTATGGAAACTTGATTAGCCGACTCGATTTCGCCATAATTCTGTGCCCCACAAAATTTCACAACAGGCGCTCCACAAAAAACAAAAATAAAAAGAAGTGATATTCCCAGGCCCCCGCCGTACACACACACACGCATAAAATGGCCTGGCCGAAGCGTAACCGTAAATTGATGGCTTACAACGATTCAACATTAAAATAAAACAAATGTACAACAAAAACAGCAACAACAAAAGCCCACAGCAAAACTACAACAACAAAAAATGCTTGTAAATGATTCATTTTCTTCAGACAAGAAATCAAAGCGCGAGAAGGTGTTTAATTACCAAAAACAAAATTCAACAAAATGGAAACGATTAATTCAATTCAATTCGCCAAATTTTTGGGGTGTCTGGAGAGGCTCCGTTATGGTTAAAAACAAAACGTACAACAAAATCTGCTTGAAACTGTTGCTAAATTTTTGGTCCGCGTAGATCTTTGATTTGTTGTGTATCGTGTGTGTTTTTTTCTGGGTTTTGCCCTTTGGGCAAATCCAAGAAAATATAAATTTGGCAAGAGCTGGAACTGTGAATGCTCTGAGAAATCAAGGGAATTATTGAATCTTTATAGGGCCGTAGGGGATGATATTTGCATCTAGGGATGATCTGCCTCTCTCTCCCAGTGGGGCTTTGCAGTAAGACTGTTGAAGGATTGTTTGAAATAGAAATTCATTCGTTCAATCGGATCATTTTTATAGCCAGAATGTAGAAAACTCCCTCTTCCAGCGTGGCTTAGCAGTAATATAATTTAGTAAATAATAATATTTTGATGTTAGGCAGTCATATCGAAGAGAGCACACATGTACCTCTCTCCCAGTGTGGCTTAGCATCATTTAAGAATCATTTCTCTTTGGTTCGTGAATTCTATATCCCATTTCCATTAAACGCCAAACGAATGTATCCTCCTGGGAGAGTAGGGTATTATAAATATATATCACAAAAATAGAAATCCCACAAAAAACACTGCCTCTCGATCAATGGAGAGAGAAACAGAACACAAAATAATCAACCTCGAAAACCTCGTGTTGTGTGTGTGCCATTTATCAAATCATTGCAGCGGAGGAGACGGAGATGGAGACCAGAGCACAAACAGAACTCAAACTGGACTGAAAATGAACCTGAACCTGAACCTAGGGCTAGGGCTAGGGCTAGGGCTAGGGCTAGGGCTGGGGCTAGGGCCACTCTCTGGGCTGGTGTGAGTTTCAGTTGGGCGCCTGGCCCCCTTCCTCTCTCTCTATCTCTCTGTCTGTCTGTGGGTCAGACAGAAGAGTTCAAACCCATCCGTCAAGTGGTGGTGTGGTGCGTGGTGCGCGGTCTTAATGGATCGACATATTGAAGATTGCTGCGAGAGTCTCTGCGGATTGGATTGGATTGGATTGGATTGGATATGGGATTGGATTCTTTCACTCTGCATCGTCTCTAGTTGTGTTTTGGTGTTGTCATTTATCATTTGATTCCCCCGGTACTGCCCCCTACCCTTTTTTTGGATTGTTAACAAGTAAAATCTATTTAAGCCTTGTTCATGGCATTGTTGGCTGTGTGGCTCTTTAATTGGTTCACATGATTTGTAAATTAAACAATTGCGAGCGCGAGACTTTTGTAATTTGTAATTGAAAATTGAGCATAAAGAAACGGTGTGAGCTTTGACAGCTTTTGTGGTAGATGGAGGAGGGAGAGGGAAGAGAGAGGGGAGAGGGGAGAGGGGAGAGCAACACGCGTTGATTGATAATATCGTGATTCGGTTGCTGGAGGGGGAGATCTACTGATTTGAGGATTGGCATTGGACTCTGATTCAGGGGGGAAACGATTACTGCAGCTAAACCTAAACAAAAAACAACAACAACAACAAGCAACCGGAAGTAATATAATATTTTGATAATCAATTTTCGAATGAATATTTACGAATATATTCAACAGCAAAAAATGATTGATTGATGGCTCTGAAGATCTTGATTAGATTGACGAGCAGCAGATTGGCCAAAATCACAGGTGAATCACTAATAATTGAGTGCTTTACTGCCAAGCCACACTGGGACAGAGAGAGCGAACACCTAGCTATGGAGTATCTCGTTGTAATACTGATATATCTCCTAGTACATACGGGTATATAGTACCTAGTACGCGGCGCGCGTCATGCGGAAGCTCCCCTCGGTCGGTGGGCTGCGTTTTGCCTGGGATCCGCGCGTAACAGCCTTCTGCTGGTGTCTCACGGGCCACTTGATGGTGCAGTAATTGCATCGCCACTTGAAAGATGCAGACATTGCATATCAACGTCCGGAATATAGTTTTATGATCTTTGATTCTCTTTCCAGCATTTCCTACTCTCGAGCAAAACACGGTTCGATGGCATAGTTTTGTTGGTAAGTAGATCCTCCCTCCTCTCCTCTCTTTATCTGTCTCTTCATTCCATGTCCATGTCCATGTCCATTGTTCGGCTTGGAATCGCTTTAAGGTCGGGCTTGATCTGGCTCTGGCAAATGCCTGTGGAGGCACGCAGCCCCCTAGAGCACACGACCTCTTTGCCCTCTCTGTTGCTAATCCTTTCTGCTGCAGTTGTTGCACAAAGTTTGCTCATTACAAAACCAGAAACAGGGGAGAGTGGAGAGTGGAGACGAGACCCGATCTGAGCGATCCTATCCGATCCTATCCGATCCGAAAAGATTATAATTGATTAAGATGAATCAGCGTTGCGGTCAAAATGTTTGATGGGAATATAAATTGTTTGTGGTTTTGTGTAACGATGCAAACGATGCGAGACGAGACCCAAAGATCTCTCTCTCTCTCTCTCTCTGCGAAGCGATGGATAGATGGATGGTCCGATGGAGCGATGGAGCGATGGAGCGATGGACATGGAACAAGTTGTGGCCTAACAAAATCAAATGCAACATTTTTGTTTTTGTTGTTTTTCGTTTTTGACTTTGCCCCCTAGTTGCACGCAGAGTGCCGCAAGTGCCGCCGCTGCTGATGATGATGCCGCTGCATGCCAGAGGGGCACAGACTGTGGGGCATCATCAGCACAATGCCAAAATGCCACTCTCAAGGCGGTAAATCTAAGCCGTGGTAAATAAATCAATCGCAATGCAAAAATTTTCGCGTTTTTTTCTTCGCTTTTTTGCAAATACCCTGCAATTGCAGCGATTGAGGGGTACATTGGTTGTCTGAAAGGTCGAAGTGCCAGGGGAGGATTTAATTGATGATTTTGTCCCCAAATTGAAAGATTATGAAGGGCTCTTCTTTGCACTGGTGATAGCTCCCATCCAGAAATTGTATTGTATTGTTTATTAATTAATAATGAATGTTAATATTTTAAACAACGATATTTTCGGGATAATTTAATCTAGAATTATTGGTAGGAGGATTCAAGATCATGTTAAAGTTACCATTTTGACAATTTAACTAATTAAATATTTCACTAATTTTAGTTTAATTAAACTAAATAATGTTTACATACATATGGTGCAAAAGTATATTATATTTTAATTTTTTTTTATTTATTTATGTATTTTTTTTAATATTTGTTTATATTTACCTATTTATTTTTCATTTTATTTATTAATTAATGTTTAGGATTGATATATTTTTTTACTTAATTATTTTTTATTTACAGCTTTAATTTTCGATATTTCCATATTTTTTTAATAATTATTTTTAGTTTTTTATTTTTATTTTCTATTAATATTACAATCACAAATGACGAGCACAAAAATTTGTAATTCCAATAATTTATTTTTCCATGAAAATTATCTCTGTTTGGAATTTATTTTTTATTTTTTTGTTTGTTAAATTCTCGTATCCTTTTGTCCTTTGATTATTCGTTGATTTCTCTTGTGGTTTTCAGGGGGTATCCTTTGCTCCGTATCCATTCGAAGGTTCTCTGCTTTGGTTTTCTCTTCTTTCATGTTGTGGCCTGCGTTTGATTTTGTTGCTGCCGCTGCCGCTGCCGTTGCCGCTGCCGTTGCCGCTGCAGCGCTGCGGCTATTGATGAGCGGCCATCAATATTTGTCTAGTTCGAGTGTGGAATGTGCAACGCGGGCCAAGACCCGGAGAGACTCTTGCACTGGGCCTCGGCGGATCCTCTGCGGAGTAAAGTCCCACATCTCAACGAATCTCTTGACTTGAATGCTGATTGCGTGTGGCAGGCAAACTTCCTGTTTTGTGGCCACCCAAAGTATTTATTTTCTGTGTGTTTGTGTTTCCCTCCCTGGTGTTTTCCCCATTTTCCATTGAGCTCAAGGTTTGGTACGGCTTTAGCTCTGCTTTGGCTGCTAATTAAACGCCCCGAAAAGTACACACCTACCTACCTGCCACCCCTTCCACCTACCTTCCTCCCCAGTCCCAGCCCCAGCCCCTGCCCCAGCCCCAGCCCCAGCCATTTGCCAATTTGGCAATACAGTAGCTCCTTTGGCTCTGGGGCCCACGCGCTCCCCAGCTGCCGCTGCTGCTCTCAGGAGTAATAATAATAATCATTGAACTTTGATCTGATCGAGACAGAGATATATCTGTCGCTTAATATTTATTTATATACATATATCTATATATATATTTATCCAACATTTGCATTTGATTGAACGAATGAATTACTTGGCGTCACCGATGACGTGGCAG
Source organism: Drosophila lowei (assembly GCA_008121275.1). Taxonomy (NCBI): domain Eukaryota; kingdom Metazoa; phylum Arthropoda; class Insecta; order Diptera; family Drosophilidae; genus Drosophila; species Drosophila lowei. The sequence goes on from CM017781.1 coordinate 636,673, forward strand.
CGTTTTTTTGGTAGGATTCTACTGCCACATGAACGAGGGAATGCTCTTTAAGACGCGTCTTGGAGGAAGACCTTGATAAATAAAACAAAAATTGAAATTGAATAAAGTTCCCTTTTGAATGGATTTTTCAAGCATTGCATATACTATCTATGAATTATCCCCAAGAAAAGCGATCTATGGAAATTTCTATAGAAATGAGCAGAGTTATACGAGTTTTCTAATGGCTCAGAAAAGAGGGAGATTATAAGAATTATAGGACTTTATAGGAGTGAATTTTCTGAAAGTTTTCTTTGAGGATAAATTTCTAAAAATATGACATTCCATTGATCCTATGATTGGTCCATTAGATCACTCAATAAATGAATCCGTGCCATAAATTATGACAAAATTATTCAATTTCTCCTTTACTTTGGATTTGTCGGACCTTTGATTGCTTTCCATCGTAGAGTTCCTGTAAGAGAGCTCACCAAAATCTACAGTCATTGGAATTATTGAATAAATAAAATATACACTCATTTTTGGTCTGAAAAAACACTTGAAATATTCTTTCTTTGAAGGTTTTCAGGATTCAAAGTTCTGCCGCCGAAAGTCAGGGCTGTCAAACCCCTTGATAAAGTCAAGGAACCCTTTGGGATACGGGATTCTGGGTAGCATATGTGATGTGATGTGATGTGTGGCAATCTAACAAGTCTCTTTCTCAGTCTCTCTCTCTCTGGTCGGTCGACGGTCGACGGTCGACGCATGTGGGATGTTAAAGGTGAGGTTACAAGCAAAACAGACAGACAAAGGCCCAAGCCCCAGCCGCAGCCCCAGCCCCAGCCCCCAAGCCCAAGCCCCAGACGGGCCCAAAGAGTTAGACTTTTGCTGGGTTTTTGTGATTTGATTGTTGCTCGCGTTGTTCCCGTTTCACGTTTTGTGGGCACGGCCATGGCGATGACAAACTGAGCGTCAGTGAGAGCGTCATGCCACAGACAGAGACGCAGACGCAGACGCAGACTCCGGATAGACGGACATTTAATTGAAATAAAGAAGTTTAATTTAAGCTAAGCGACGAAGAGGTGTTGGATGCTGCGTGGGAACACACACAGCAGAGAGACATGCTGCCACAGTTGCTGCTGCAGGCAGGAAAGATTAGCTTTTAGTGGCGCCACACACACTGCCAGATCTACTGCCAGAAATATATATAGTGTCGGGATCGGAAATCGCATTATTACGACACAATTACACAAGTTTTTTGTTGTTTTTGTTGTTGTTGTTGTTGTTGTTGTTGTTTTTGTTGCCTTCTCTCATGGCGCGTCCCGAGACGACTCTCGGGGGTAATTGCAATTGAAGCGCAATCAATTATTTATACCATCCGATCGGTCCAGCCGCAGCCACAGAGAGTAAGAGGTGCCTGCCTGCCACATGCTGTGCTGTGTGCTGTGCTGTGTGCTGTGTGCTGTGGAGCTCTGGAGCTGTGGAGCTCTCTGGCCAAGAGATTTACTCGCTCAGTCTCACTTAAATGGAGCTAAGCGCGCAAGTTGATTGCGTGCAATTTATTAAGACGCGCTAACAAGACGTGTGAATGACCAAAGCCGAGCAGGAGAAGGCAGCAGCCAGCAGCAGCCAGCAGGCAACAGGCAGCAGCATCCAGCAGGCAACAGGCAGCAGCATCCAGCAGCATCCAGCAGCATCCAAGATACAGCTGGAGCCGCCTGAAAGCCTGAAAGCCTGAACCAGGGAGCAGTAGAGGAGCCCCAATCTGCCACTTTCTGGTGGCTTTTTTGTCTGGTGTAATCTTTGTGGCGTCTGCCTGTCATCCGAACATTCGATGGCCTCAATCGCTTATATTTTTTGTGGCATTTCTTTGATTTTCGGATCGCCTAAAACTCACACAGGTGGCTGGAAAAATTCCCGATATTTATCTATGGATTACAGCCGGGGAAAAGTCTGGTAGCCATGAGAATTGATGGAAAAGTGAGATTGGAAAATAACATAGCAAAAGAAAAGCAAAGGAAAGACGATTATCCATGGCTTAAGTTTAAAATTAAAACAAATTTCCACCGATTCCAGAGCACTGGAATATTAAATTTTCTATTTGTAACTAAAAAATATATGGGGTTTTTCCGAGAGCGGAAATTGTACAAAGAAAATGTTTTAATTTTTAAAATTTTAAAAAATCAATTTTATATATAAATTAATTATTTTCATATTTAAATTAAGTATATTTCCTACAAATTAAATATATATTATGTTAATTTGAAAGTTTTTTATATTTACATACATAGATTATTTATTTTTTATTATTTGTTGTATTATTATTTTTTTGTATATTTAATTTTGTTTTTAATTATTATTTTTATTATTATTATTTTATTATAATGTTTTTATTATAATGTTTTTATTTTTATATTTTTTTTATTATTAATTAATTATTTTATTTTTTTTTTTTTTTGTTATTATTATTTTTTTTATTTATTATTTTTTTTATTATTATTTTTTTTTTTAAATGTATTTGTTGTTTTTGTATATCTTTAATTTAATTTTATTCATGGTTTTTACTTTAAAAACCGAATATTTAATAGAAATATTGTCAGAGTGTGCCGGGAACACCCGAATCTTCTTCTAGATGGATCCTAAAACCATCTTCTCGCTTTACTTGCGGATATCCCTTAAGGGCACACCCACGTAATCCCCTCAGAGATCATTCCTTCAATTCAAAAGTTTCAAAATTAATGGTCGGATATACCCCATGATTGTGACCCTAGAAGGACTTTCGGCCACTCCACTGCCATCTCCCAAGTTGACCTCCTGTCTCCACTTTTCAGCAGCACACACACACATAGCCACTCTCTCTCTCTCTCTTTCTCTGTGTGGTATCTTGGACACTCCATCTATCTCCAGAAAGTCCGCTTTGAGGAGGAGAAGAGGACTCCAGCACAATCAGTGTCAGTGTCTCCTGTTACCACACGACGACAACCAACCGTCGACGATTTCCACCCACGTTTCCTCTGGGTCTTTTCGGGGCACTATCTCTACCACTAAAGAAGCCCATTACTGTCTCATTCCCGACTCATTCAACTCTCGTTTAGCATCACACAGTCAGAGTCCCAGAGTCTCAGAGTCAAGGCTAATCTTCTCTTCTCTGGAGAGTGGGACAGAGTGGGGGTTGAGGGGGCGGGGGTTGTTGAGTGACTGCCACAACAATCGATGGAGAGGGAGAGGGAGAGCTGCAACTCGAACTCCAACGACATTGGCGACAGGCCATTGTTTTGACTTATTGCCTGGGCCTTTTTCTTTCTTGCAACAGCAACAACAGCAACAACAGCAACAACTGCAACAACAACAACAAGATTGATCTCTGTGCAAAATGTATCTTATTTTTTCATTCGATTTGTGCAACGACTGACTCCGTCTCCCCTCTTGGTGCACTTGTGTGCTCTGCCTCTGCCTCTGCCTCCGCCTCCGCCTCTGCCTCTGCCTCTCTGTGGCCTCCGGTTATTGCCGCTTGAGTGAAGTGTGGCTGTGGTTGGGGGCTCTGAGGAGTCTAGGAGGAGGACCTGCCTGCCTCTGCCTGCGCCTAGCCCCATGGAGTTGTTAAATGTTTAACACGTGATATGACAAATAAATTACATATGATCAACAGAGGCATTGGGCCCATAAAAAAAACTGCAAAAAGAAAACCCAGCGAACGGATGGATGGATGCATGGATGGATGGATGTGGATGGATGGATGTGGATGGATAGCGGCTATGACTTAATAAAAACCTTTTAAGCGATCAATCAAGCGATTTTAATGCCGTTTCTACGATGATCATTCAGGGATCTGCGATCTGCTATCTGCGATCCCCTATCTTTGTAGAACACAGAGGATCGATCGTTTATTCTGATTTTCTCAGTCGCTGATTGAATGAGATGATCTTGTTCTGTGTTGCATTGTAAGTGGAGGATCTGCAAGAGCAGGAACCCTCCACTTTACGAAGCCTTTATCATCTCCCATATACCCCAATCATCATTCCAAATCAGATCCCCCAGATATACCATCAACATTTACGATGCCATTCCTGGGTTTTTGCTCTGTTTTTCCTCCCCTCAAGTATGGGAAATATGCCTCGGCCTCTGCCATGCTTGGACGTATGGAAAAACTAACCCAAAAGTCACGCTAATAGTAAATTGAGGCTCTATTCGAATCATTTGGGGGGAATAGACACAACACTGCACTGCACTGCACTGCACTGCACTCCCATGGGATCTGGAGCCCACAAATTGCATATTTTTCATATGCAACAATTGACACCCTCTAGGCACACGTCGTCGACAGCATCATCATCATCATGATCAGCAGCAGCAGCAGCAGCAGCAGCAGCAGCAGCAGCAGCAGCAGCAGCAGCAGAGAGAGAGGTTCCCAAGGTGCTTTTTGGCTTGATGATGATGATGATGATGGTGGTGGCATGGTGGTGGTAAAGTGGATTAATGTGGCATGAAATGATTTGGTGAAATAATGCAATGTTGTGCTGCTTGGACACCGGTTGTTCGGTTCAACTTCGACTCCTCTTTCTGGGCTCTCACACACGCAGGCAGCAGGCAGGAGGCAGGAGGCGCAGAGGCAGAGACAGAGGCGACTCTAACGAGTTTTGGCTTTTCCTTTGTGGTGCTGCCTGCCTGTTGCCTGCTGCCTGCTGCCTGCTACCTGTACATATTTTGCACAATTTTCCTATAGAGAAGACCCGTATGCAGGGCAAATTCCCAGGCTTTTTTTTTTTTTTTTTGATAACACAATTTTGGTGGCGGCTCAGAGGACTGTGTGGTTCGTTTACCGCAAAGTGCATGTGGGTTCAGGTTCATCGTGTGGCATCATCGCAGCAGCCTCCCTCCTGGACCCCCTCGCCCCCAGCCCCCTCCCCTCTCCGAGGTTATTACTTGACTAATAACAAAAGCCCCCGACGCACCACATCCACATAACGGGTCAGCCAGCACTGCTCCTGGGAGGGGTATTGGGGGCTAATCTCTTTCTGCATTGCGTTCCATCTTGTCATACCCGTTTTACCCGGTGTTTTGGCTGCTCGTTTGATTGGACTCCTATGCAAAGTCGCGTGGGGCGGGGCGGGGCGGGGCGGGGCGGGAGGGGAGCATGTGACTCACTTATGTACATATGTATGTACCATCGTAAGCGTAGTACGTCTCACTATGTTTGCTCTGTCTCTGTCTCCGTCTCTCGGGTGGAGAAGAATGTCGCTTACACACAACTTTTTCCACGGAAATTCACTTTGAATTTAAGAGATTTATCGTTTGATTAACATTTGATTGCCTCTCTTTTTTTCTAGTTTTAGTTTTGTGACGCTCGTTGAAGCTCTTCATTTAGTTTAGATTCTCTGACTCTCCCTCTCTCTCGGAACATAATTTGAACAGATGCGGCGATTATCTCTCATTTCTCCACTTGAAAGGCCATCCAGCAGGGGTGCCCAATACAGGGTGCGACACACGTACATAAAAGAGGGATCATCCTCAATACTGAACAAGAACATTCATGTCCCTCTCTCCTCTCCCATTCAATTTATATTTCTTTGCTTTCGTTGTTGTTTCTCCCATCTATGTATATGCATCTCTCTCTTTCCCACCATAAGAGAGCTCTCTCTTCCGCCCTCTCTCTGGCGGGTGGCTTCCTTTTGTGTCAAAGGCACTGCAAGGCCTCCCCCGCCTCCATTAATTAATGGAATTTTTGTCACTTAATTTCGTATATCTTTCTCTCTCTCTCTCTCTCAGCGGCTTGGTGGCAGCTTCAAAGGCATTGGCAAGGCAATTTATTTATTTACATTTATTTATTTTTTTTGATTTTTTATTTATTATTTTTTATTTATTTATTATTATTTGTATTTTTGTATTACTATTACATTTATTATTTATATATTTATCTGCGACATCTTCCATATTTTTTTTGCTCCAATTTAAATTTTAATATTTTTTTTTTTTTTGGAAAAAATCGTTTTCTAAAATTATTGCACAATATTTTCTGGCTTTAGTTTTTCTTTCATTAAAATTCCTCGATTTCGTGAGCTGTTGGCAAATCAGCGCACAACTCCCACACCAGGGCCCCCTCCACCGGCATCGGTTCCCGCCATCGTGGAGGGGGTGTCTGGGGATGCCTCCTCAGCAAAGCTGCACTTCGCTTCGTATTTCGTGCTCTACATAATTCATCATCAATCCACACAGTCGGCGGCTCAGCGGCTCAGCGGCTCAGGCAGCCCAGACTCCTGCGGGCACAAAACGTGCGGGTGGTGGTGCTGGATGGGTGCTGGCTGGGTGCTGGCTGGGTGCTGGCTGGGTGCCTGCGATATTTCCAATCAGACGAAGAAAAAACAGAAATATTAGAGCAATTTCCTATGGAGGAGGAGAAGGAGGCGGCAGAGAAGGAGAAAAACCTTTAGCTCTGTTTTGGCATATGACTTATTTGCTTGGCCTGCCCTGGAACCGCACCGCACCGATGATGATGATGATGGTGCGGTGCGGTGCGGTGCGGTGCGGGAAGACTGCTGTCCAGTCTGCACCTACAACTTAACGCCGCCAACTATCGGGGGAGAGGGGAGGGGGGGATGGCAGGGGGGAAGAACGCTATCGATGCCTGTCGTCGCACCTTTTGCCAATTTACTCGCGTACTCCTCCGCCTGGGCCCCCCTTCCCGTTTGGTTTTTTGTGGCTTTTGCGAGAGTTCGTTTCAGAGTCAACTTTGGCATGACTTTTCATCGCTGTCGATTGTCGTGATCAATTGAGAGCAATTTATTATGAAATGAGGGTGAATTATATGAATGAGCGTCGTCGTTGAGGGAACTCCAATCCAAACTGAAAATCTCCTACGAAAAGAGCCCCAACCTCTCTCCCGCTCTCCCGCTCTCCCGGTCTCCCGCTCTCTCATCTGCGTTAAGCGCCGCACAATTCTTTTGATCTCCTCTTTGGTTATGAAAAATCTTTCCATTTTCCTGTTGCCATTGCTGTGCTGTTGCCATTGCTGTTGCCATTGCTGTTGCCATTGCTGTTGCCTGCCTTTGATGACTTGTTGCACTTTGCATTCGGTTTGAGTTGTGAGTGTGATTTTTAAAAGTGTTTTACATGGGAATCGACATGATATCCAACAAAGCAGCCAGCCAGCCAGCCAGCCAGCCAGCCAGCCAGCCAGCCAACCAGACAGGCGCACGGCTGGAGCGACGGAGCGGAGAGACTGAGAGATTGAGAGTTTGAGAGACGGAATTGCATTCAGAAAATATATCTGTAAACGATATCGAATATCGCTCCATGAGGTTTCGTTGGTCGTTTTTTTTTCTCCTTCTCCTTCTCCTTCTCCTAGTTGTAAATTGTCTGTCGACAATTATTTTATTATGCTGTCAACACTTAAATGTAATAATGCCAATAATATTGTTTTATGACAGTCGCCAATATCTATAGCGGGTTCCTTTTTTTGGTTTTTTTGTTCACGAACTCTTTTTTTTTGGGGGGGGGGGGGGGTTGTGGCAGAGTGTGGGTTGTTTCCACCTTGGGGCTGTATTTTTTGCTGTTGGATCTAGTTGAGGTCTCTCCTCCTGCCTTTTCGGTTTCGTTTTGAGGCAACGTTTGAGGTCAGCCATGATTTTTTTGGGTTCTCTCCGTCGTTCTCTCGCTCGTGTTGCATATAGTTATAGTCGCTCTGTTTTTTTTTTTTTTTGGTGACGGTGGGAATTCTAGACCAGCTTCAGCTCCCAGCTCCCAGCTCCAAAGGCACTTAAACTGTTGCTATTTTCGTCTGTTGCTAGTGTGTTTGTTGTTTGTTGTTTGCTGTTTGCTGTTTGTGCTGCTTTTTTATGGCCTCAAACTAGTAATTGGTTCATAAGCCCTGCAGTCAGTCGACGACGACTCTCTGCGGTAGCAAAACAGACAAAAAAAAAAAAAAAACCAATTAGATTTGGTTTAAATTCGATTTTCTCAGCCTTTTTTAAGTAGTCCAAAATACGTTTTTTTACTTGTTTACTGGCTTCTGGGGTTTATCATCTATTCAGAGAGACAGAGAGAGATAGAGAGAGATAGAGACAGAGAGACGAAGGGACTTTAATTACACTTTTTATGGCCAGCGATTTTCACTTAGCAACGCTCTCGGGGGCCTGCCACACACTCGAATTTCCAGTAGACGTTTTTTTTTCTTCTTTTTTTAATTATTTTTGCACCACAAAAAAAGAGAACGATCCTGCAGCTGGGCTTCATTTCGGGTTTTCCCTTTACGAGGCAGCAATAATGATAACAGTTACGAGAGTCCGACCTGCCAGCGGACAGCGCTGGTACACTCAGCGAAAAATATTCGGATCTCAAATTACGAAACTATTTTAATTGTTTTAAATTGTTTTTAATATTACACCATATATAATCCAAGTATAAAAAATATTCAAATAAATATTATATATAATTTGTGGGAAATTTAATTTTTATTGTATTTTTTTATTTATTTTAAATATTTTCCATTTTTATTTGTATTTTTATTTATTTTTCTTTTGTATTTTTATTTTTATGTTTTTGTATTTTTATTTTTATTTTATTTTTGTATATATTTATTTTTATTTTTTTGTATTTTGAAAGGGCACTTTTCTCTGAGTGTAGCATAAATTTAGTATACGACCCGGTAGCAGGTTTAGCAACTGAATAAATTCGTCAAAAGTCTACAGATAAGAAGTCTTCAGGAGACTATAATATCTGTCGTTTTTATTGGCGGGTGTGTGCGGATATATTTCGGCAACAGCAGCTCCTTGGGATCCTTGGGAGGTGGAGAGGGAGGAACAAAGATGCTGCTTCTCAGCCAATGAAGAGCATCCCATGGTCGACATCTTTGCCTTAACTTGACTTCCACCATCCATTCAGAGAGAGGGGGAGAGAGAGAGGGGGATTTCTTCTGGATATTTCACTCCTTTTGTGAGGGCGTCTCCCCACCACCCACCACCCACCACCCACCGCCCCCCATCCTCCTCCAACCAACGGCAGTGATGTATTAGGGAGTTTCGGGTTCATTGGAGCTGTAAACCTGGTAGCCCCCCGAAAGTTCAACTCCTCATATATCATAAAAGTGAGGCACAACAAAAAAAAACCTTCTCTGGGCTAACGGAATCTCTAATCGAATAATTGCAACAAGGCGAGTGGCAAGAAGAGAATGTGGCAGTGGCAGTGGCTGTGGCTGTGGCTGTGGCAGCAGCAGTTACTTTTGGCTTTGTGTCAATGTGCCTTTTGGACTATCAACTCATGGCCATCAGAATTCGTTGAAGCTGCTGTTGTTGCTGCTGCTGCTGCTGCTGCTGATGTTGCTGCTACCATTCGTTGGGATGTAATAAATAAGTGTCCATCCATCCGTCCATTCGTCTGTGTTTCTGTTGTTGCATTCAACCTCATTTCGTGCAGATGCATCTCTCGCCTGTATTGGCGCGCATGGAAATGTCTGTGTGTGTGTGTGTGTGTGTGTGTGTGCGTTTCAAACTAAATTGCTTTAAATTAGCTTTTCAATGGTTTTCTGTTTGAATACCCTGTAATTCTTAGACATCAACCGGGTATGACCTACAATTTGTAGAGTTTTTTGTTTCTGCTAAAAATCTTTTCTTCCTGGATTCTGTTTTTTTTTTTTTTTTTTTTTTTAACATTCGAACTCTTGCGGCATCCACAATTGTAATGTTAAGGTCAAAGGTTGTTATTCTATAGAGTGGTTTATACCATGAAAATATCTACCAGAATAAAGAAAATCATACGTTTTGGCTAAATGTTAAAAAGATTTCTTGGTGTTATATAAAATGGAGTACCCTTATCATTCATTGGATATATTTCAAGATGTTTCGTTTCTTGTTTTGGGAATCAAAGACACTAGAACCAAAAGTGTACCGCTCTCCCTCGCACACTCTTCCTCGTCCAGAGTGAGCGCCACCTGGCGGAGTGAGCGATACAGTGTGAGATATTAAGAAAAAACCTTTGCCTTTAACAGAAATAATTCCTTGAAGGTTCCAATTAGCAGGGTATCCCATTGTCTATATGGAAATGTAGTAACCGTTTTTTTTCCTTTTTTTGGTTTTGGATACACCGCAACAAGTGGCGGAATGGCCGAAAGCCGAGAGCAGGTCTTCATTTGCACTGGACAACAACAACAACAGCGATCCATCAATTCGTCCATCCATCCATCCATCCATCCATCCATCCATCCATCCATCCAGCAAACCATTCCCCAATGTAAGAAGAGCTTCTTCCAGAGTCCAGTTCAAGTGCCCGGGTCATCATGTTGTGCCCCATACCGCTGCAGTTGCCGCCTCACCTGGTTGTTGCACGTGTGTGCTGTGTGTGCTGTTGTGTGTGCTGTGTGTGTGTGTGTTGTGGCAGCGGTCGCTTTGTACTTTGGCTGCTGCCGCCGCCGCCGCCGCTTTTGGTGCGCTTTTAGCCAAAGTTTATGGCACTGGGCGAATGCACGGAATGCATGCCACATGGCAGCACATGCAGCATGCAGCATGCACCGTGCACCATGCACCATGCACCATGCACCAGAGCGCGTTCTCCGCTGTGGTCTCTGCTCCTCCACAGAGTGCGGCCCATAAAACTCTGGCAAATCTGCGTATTTCACATGTCAAGAGATTTGCAAAGAGAGAAACAGAGAAAGAGAGAGAGAGAGACTCTGAGAAGAACAAGTGCAAGCGACGTTCCTCGCTTGACAGATTTATGGAATTTGCAGCATTTCCCCCCTCTGCCCCCTGCACTCTGCCCCCTGCCCCCGCACGCGAGTGGAGAGCAGCGCATCAAGAAGCCAAGAATTTTTGTTGGTGGTGCGCAAAAGGTTAAAGGGATCTACCGCAAGGTTTCCACCACAGAGGCTCTGGGTCTGCCAACTTCGACTCCGACTTCGACTTGGAGTTGGAGTTGGAGTTGGACTGCGACTGCGACTGGGACTTGGAGTCCGCTCAAAAGATTAGTAGGTGGTCATGCAATTTCAGGGCAATTAAGAACAATCAGCGACTTTTGATGGATTTGAAGGCAGGCGATGAACTATGGAAAGGTTTTTTTCGACTTGTCTTACAGTTATTTCAAGTATGCCACAGAAAGAAGAAGGAACAGTCGGTGGCACAGGCAGAGGCAGAGGCAGAGGCAGAGGCGGGGAGAGAGATGTTCATTATGGAATGCATCTTTGGTTGGAAATTATTTTTGTGAATTGAGAGGCAAACGAAGATCTCGAGAGGCTTAGGGGCTTGCCGCTTCGATCAACTGTTGGGCTTCAGGAGGGATTTTCATAAACGAAGAGTTTTATTTCCCATCCAAGAAACGTAATAGACATTTTCGTTCCAATTATTCCGATTATTATCGAGCGAAGACCATTTTTATACCCGATACTCAAAATGAGTATTGGGGTATATTAGATTTGTGGTGAAAATGGATGTGTGTAACGTCCAGAAGGAACCGTTTCCGACCCCATAAAGTATATATATTCTTGATCAGCATCAATAGCCGAGTCGATTGAGCCCTGTCTGTCTGTCCGTCTGTCCGTCTGTCCGTCTGTCCGTCCCTATTAGCGCCTAGTGCTCAAAGACTATAAGAGCTAGAGCAACGACATTTTGTATCCAGCCTTCTGTGATATGTCACTGTTACAAGTATATTTCAAAACATCGCCCCGCCCACTTCCGCCCCCACAAAGGACGAAAATCTGTGGCATCCACAATTTTAAAGATACAAGAAAATTAAAAACGCAGAATCGTAGAGAATGAATTTATCTTTTAGACTGCAGAATCTGAATTGGATCGTATCATTATTATAGCCAGAATGAAGAAAACAATTTCATTTTTTCTCGCCCTGTCTCTCTCTAACACACACGTATCATAGCCGGCTTTGCATAGCGCAAAACATTAGCGCCTAGATCTCTCAGAGACTATAAGAGCTAGAGCAACCAAATTTTTTATCCAGATTCCTATAATATCGGACCTTGACGAGTTTGTTTCAAAATTTCGCCCCACCCCCTTCCGCCCCCGCAAAGTGCGAAAATCTGTGGCATCCACAGATCTCAGAGACTATTAGACCTGACTGTAGAGCTCTCACTGCTACAAAACTATTTGTAATTTTTCACTGCAGAACTCACTGTTGATAGCTCACTGCTACAAAATTTCGCCCCACCCCCTTCCGCAGCCTTAAACAACGAAAATCTGTGGCAACCACAATTTTGAAGATAAGAGAAAATTAAAAACGCACAATCATAGAGAATGGCCATATCTACCAGATTTCCGAATCTTGCCTAATCCGAATCAGATCGGATTATTGTTATAGCCAAAAGTAACAAATCAATTTTCAGTGGCTACGCAGCGCCCGTCGACACGTTCTGACTGATTTTCTGTCTCTCTCGGACGCACTCTTTGTCGTTAAATGAACCCATACTGACTATGTATCGGGTATAAATGTAGAGTTGCGGTCGCAGCAGCAACTCACAACGTTCCCCCTCGTTCTTCCTCCAAACATGATCATTTTAGAGTCCCGTGTCAATATTACAATAAACTCTACAATTCTTTATCCCTGAATTATTCTTTAAAAAATACAGCATTTAATATTGAGCAGAAAACTTTTAAAAATATTAAATTTTTTTCTCCTCCTTGTTCCTTTATTCTCAATTATTTACTCCATATTTAGCAGAACATTTTTAATTAATTAAATAAAATACAAAAAAAATAAAAAATCTTGTAAGTTTTTTTTTCGAAGCTCGGTTCTACAGACTACAAACTCGGTTCAAAAATATTAAATATTTTTGTTTCTCCTTTATGTTCCTTTTTTATTATTCCTTATTATTTAATCCATATTTAGCAGACAATTTTAATTAATTAAATAAAATACCAAAAAAATAAAAATCTTGTAAGTTTTTTTCGAAACAGACTACAGACTACAAACTCGGTTCAAAATATTTAAAATTTTTTGTTCTCCTTTATTTCCCTTCATTCTCAATATTTTAATCCAATATTAACCAGAAATTTTGTAATCAATTAAATAAAAAAACAAAAAAAACATCTAAGTTTTTTCGAAACTCTGTGGAACCCTCCAAATAGGAGGCAAAGGCTTATGAACAGTTTTAAACATTTTTAATCTAATCTTTCTTTTTTATTGTTGTGGTAGTCCTTTTTCTAAAATCAGTTGTCCTTTATGTTAAGCCCTGCCTTCGGGAATGAATCTTTGGTTGAGAATTTATGCAATTTTCAAGTGAAAGTTTTCTTAGACGATTAGAAGATTATTTCTTGGAGATTCTTGGTTCGATTGCGGAAAGGGTATTTTAAGGGTCTGCTATTTCTCCAGTAAAGCTGTATTTGGATTTCTTTTCTCATCCCTTGTTGGATCTCTGGTTCTCTTGTGACGCCAAAAGCCTTTGCTTATCTTAAATTCTACTCAAAGAAGTCATTGTACAGTTTTCGAGGAGTTTTCCCCTTAATCCCTACCTTACCATTTAAATTTTTCCAAAAAATCGTCTACAAATTGTACCAATCTAAAAATGAAAAAATTTATATATTTTCTTTATTGTATAAATATATTTTCTATAAATAAAATTGATAATTGATTCATTTGTTGCGAGTGCCACGATTTCTAGCTATGTTTCGACCATTTCCGATCACCTTTTCTCCTGCTCCCCCGCTCCCCCCTCCTCCTCCCCTCCCCTCCCCCTCCTGCTCCTCCTCTTTCTCTTTCTCTATTTCCATCACTTTGAACTTCTTCTAATTGATTTTTCGGCTCCCTTTGTGGATTTTGGGGGCTTCCAGCACGTGCTCTATTCCAAGCGCGGCCATTGTCCACCTGTCCACCTGTCCGCCTGTCCGCCTGTCCCACCCCCTTTGGCCATTTAGCGGCACTTGCTTTCATGAACTAACAAAAAACAAAAAAACCAGGCAGAAGACCTCTTCTGTTAGCCAGCAAGAGCCGCCGGGTCAGAACTGGTAGCAAAAAGCTGCGGTGCGCGGCTATTTTTTTGGTGGATCTGTAACAATTAGTGCCTTCTGCTTGCCTGCCTGCCTGCCTGCCTGCCTGCCTGCTAGGAGCTTTTGTTTGGAGCTATTCTTCAACCCATTTTTATCATTAAAAACTGCTTATAATTATTTGTAGAACGACTCGCCCGCCGATTTGAAAACAATTAAAATTTTGTGGGCCATTAATCAAAATTAACGCCACATGCGCTGAACCGCTGCTGAACGACTGAGCGGCTGAACGGCTGAACGGCTGAAACGTTGATCGAAGTCCGCAAAAGTCTCAAATTTGTGCGATTTTTGTGTGCCCAAAGATCTGTCTCTCTCTCTCTCTGTCTCTCTTTGAGGGATTGCTGATTTTGTTGGCAGTTTCCGCATTGGTTTAAAAAAGATTCCAAAGAGATGAGCAGGAATTTTGATTTATGTTTTGATTTGAGCAACGATTTTGATTTTTGATTTTCGGTTTTCGTTTTTTTTTTCTTTGGCAGAAAAGAGAATTTTCCTGCATTTAATGAACTTTGTGGCAGAAGAGGCAGTTAACGCTCATTAAAGGAGGCCCCTCTACCCCCCCAAAAAACGCCACTAATCATGTGGTGGAGGGTTAGAGATCTGGCATAGTATCTGGTATCTGTTGGTCAAGTGGTAGTACAGTTCGGTAGTCTTTTTGGCCGCCTGCTGCTGCCGGTGCTGTGGTGTTTTGATTAATGATCTTCTTTCGGGGTACGAAGGCCCTTTTTTGGACTGTCTGTCGATCGATTGATTTCGGGTTAATAAACTCCCCACAGCCAATCGGTGGGGTGCTACATACGTACATATATGGTGCTCTATAATATTGTATTCGCATTCGGACAGAGCGAGCGCATAACTATAACAGTTTCATTAACTGTTTGCCACATTAATTAAAACATTTTGCAGCAAGCAGAAGAGGCAGAGGCAGAGACAGGCAGTCAGCAGTGGGTCCAAAGTGATTGTTCGACTTACAGTGGTCTACAGGGGATTTTTTTGGGGCTAGAATGGAAAGGGAACAGGTGTCCGGCACCTGAAATGTATTTACATAAATTATGAATTTATTATAATTATTTATTATATTTAAATGCATCATTTGACTGTTTTATTTTCGAACCGAATATTTATTTTCTCTGAATGATTTCCTATAATTTTCATTAATTTTGTGACTAATTTCCTTTCGTTTCGATTGACTTTCCTGCCGATCCTTGGACTGACGTGCCTTAGGGTGAGTATTCAATTGATTTTCCACATATATCGTGTTATATCTCCCCTGGAATATATCTGCTTTCTCTGGAGTATCAGCATTCCGCTTGTTTCTATTTCTCTATGGAATTTATTGCCACATAAACATACATTTCTGTGTCCTTTTCTTTGGTTTCTTCTTCATTTGTTCCATTTTCCAGCTGAATTTTCCTTCTTTTTTTCCGCCATTCACATCACCCTTACATCGATGCATATATCCTCCAGCTACTGATTTTGCCTTCCCAAAAGTTCCAACCAAAATTGTAGCACAGTGTAATGATGGTTGGTTTCTTTGGCTAGAGGGAGGGGTGGGGGATGTTGGAGTTTGTGGGAGGGGGAGGGGGACCCATATCTTATGGAGTATTTATGGTAGCCTGGTCGATCTGCGGCGGGTAATAGCAACATTTTATAAACAACTTATTTCCTTAATTGATTGTTAACAATGATTGCCCGCCGATGAGAAGAGGCCCCAAAACGATGCCCCAAGTGGATGCCACACTTCTTTCACACTGCAGCAGCAAAGAGGCAGCAAAGAGGCAGCAGAGAGGCAGCAGAGAGGCAGCAAAGAGGCAGAGTCTGTGCCGCTGCTGCTGCTGACGTTGTATCTATTAACCACGCACTCCATTATTATTTAATAACATATTTCTTAAGTATCTGCCAACCCAGTTCATGGCACAAAACGAGGCTCTGGCCTCCTCCCTCCTCCCTCTCCCTCACTGTCTATCTCTCTCTTGACCATCATAATTTGTGGGGCCCGTGCAGGCAACGTTCGACGACTCGTCGTCGTCGTTCAAAGTGATTGCCACCCCATTAAAAAAACGGCTGCGCCTTCCACTAGCCTTCTGCGGAGGAGCTCCTGCCACTGCCACTACCACTACCACTACCACTACGAGTACCACGACGACGATCACTCAATAAGTCTAGACGAAAGATGTGGTACCTGTGCGCACGGGGTACCGGTACCCCTGTGATTGTCGCTGTCCGTAGGAGGAGGAGGAGGAGGCGGAGGGGGAGGAGGAGGCAGCGCTCTGGCTGCCGTAATGGATCAGCACGTTGCCAGAGCCCCACAGACGCCTGGCCTGGGCTGGCGTGGCCTGGCCTGGCCTGGCCTGCCTTTCAGACGTCATCAGCCACACAATAATAACACGAAACACCCCTCCCTGCTCCTGCCCCGGCCCCGGCCCCGGCCCCCAACACATTGCCGTTCCAATCATCCAGCCATCCAGCCATCCATCCAGCAGCCATCCTTTCAACCATCCTCCGAAGCAACCATTGGAGGAACCCCATCATATTTGTTGCATGATTATGTGGTAATTGCGGCTGTCAATAAAACTCCCCCGTTTTCATTCTTTTCATAAACGAAAGAGCAGCATACATACAGATACAGATACAGATGTATCTACATAGTACATATCCACAGATACATGCTATAACAGATCGGAGATGGATTCTGTTCGCCTTGTTTTCCTATGATTTACTTTGACAAAGGAGTGACATCCCAAGTACTTAAGTGATTTCTTTGTGGAGTAGTTAATGCGTGTGTGTGTGTGTGTGTGCTCGTGTGTGTGTGTGTGTTTTTGTGTGTGTGTGGACATGGTATGCGCAAAGTCATGCCAGTCAGACGCCCCCTCTCCTATTCATCGAGGCACCCACAAAAACCCATGCCCATGCCCATGCCCATGCCCCCTTGGAAGCACTTAGCGGCGTTTAGGCGCTGCTGCGGCTTTTGTGCCGCCTGTTCATTCCTCTGGGAATCTCTCTGGTATGAAATGGAACGATCTTCAGGGCTTCAGTGGTTTATTTCTTGTGTGGATCAGATCATTCGCGTATATAAATTATATGTATGTAAATCTCAAGTGGAGGAGCTACTTGATCAGCGTTTTGGGCACCTTTTGGGGGCCACTCGATCGTGGGGTGTCATTATACCCTTAAAGGGGTTCCCATCTGTTGAAGGGCCTTTCAATGGAGAAGGGAAAGCATTTTCCTATGAAGCAAGAGACGGTTTTGTTCTTTATGGTTCCATGAATGAAATATCCCCGACACATACAACCCTTTTTTGGCCAGAAAGTTGAACCTATACAAAAAGAGAGCAATGTCCAGAGATGGACCTAAAACTATTACAAAATACTGGCGAATATTGGAGGAATATTATAAAAAATACCTACTAAAATAATACAAAATATACAACCATATTTGAATGAAATATTCGGTTTTTAAATACAGAAATAGTAAACAAAAATTTAATTTAATTTTCATTTGAGATGTATTCAAAAATTTAATCTAAATATAAAAAACTTTAAAATCCAAAGACATATAATTTTTAGGAAATATATTTAATCTACATAAATATAAAAAAATACTTAGTTTTAATGTGAAAACATATAATTTAAATGTGACAAATATTGTATTTAAACAGGAAATATATTTAAACGAAATATGAAAATATTTAACTTAAATATGAAATATATTAATTTAAAATATGAAATATATATATTTGTTTTTTAAATATATTGAGTACATATATAATATAAAAAAATATATTTAAATTAAATATTTTCATTAAAGTATTTGTATTTGTTGTTTTTCTATCTGTGATAATAAAATTAAGAAATAATAATAATAATTAAATATTGTCATATTAATCTCAATCTCTTTTTTGCCATTTCCACTCTCGAAGAAAATTCTATCTTAATCGAAGGGCAGGTAAATATTACAATTCCGGGGCTATGAGGGCTATAGGCTCTATTTGTTCTAGTAGCTAGTCGCTAATCAAATCGCATCCCAAAGTGCCTTCAATTTCGAATGAATTTCCCTATTCAAATCGCTTTGATATCACTTTTGCTCTTTGCTGTGGCCATAAGCTAACAATTTCCGTTCCATTTGTGGCAACTGTTAGCTGTTAACCCAATTGCCGACCGACCGAGCGACCGAGCGACCCCCTAGGCGGCGGCTGCCACAGATAGAGTGGGCGTGTGTTATATGTATGCTTGTTAGATTGTGGCTTTCAACGGCGGGCCCCAGCAATACCAAGCAATCCCCAGCAATCCCAATTCAAGCGTTTAGTCTGTCGTTTCGTTTAGGTGTTAAATATTGAGGGGTCTGGCGAGATGGGCTCTCTTTTGCTTCCTTTTCATGCCACACATCCATCTGGGAGTTCCAGCAGAGTGTTGTAGGTGTTTTGTAGGTGCGGAAAGTGGTCCACTGGATACAGAAACAGATACAGATACAGATAGAGATACAGATTAGGGTTGGGTATACCGCCTGCCTGCCTGCCTGCCTGCCTGCCTGCCTGCCTGCTATGTTTTCTCCCGACGCGTCGGCAGTGAGTGGGTAGCAAATAAAAGCGCCACAGCCAAAACACTTAATGCATTTGGAGCACACACAGATAAATGGGAGCTTCAATCTCTAAGATTGGGTGCGTCTTCTCCAGAGCATCATCATCGTGATCATCATCCTCATCGCGATCATCATCTGCCTCCCTCTCCTCTCTCTCTCTCTCTCTCTGTGTGTCTCTGTATCTCTGTGGTGGAGCTTGTTAGCTGCTGCTGGGTGTTGGCCAATCTTTAAAGATCAAACAATAAACTTAAAGATCTTCTGGTTCTGTTTTTCTCTCTCTCTCTGCCGTCTGCCGTCTGCCGTCTCTTTGGGGGCATGCAAATTGTGCAGCCTGCCGCAGAAAAAAAGTGTCAAACAATGTCAGTGGGAGAATGTGTCTCGCAATTGAAATTTATTTGCACTACAATTCACTGCTGACAATCCGAGGAGAGGCAGGCACTGAACACCGAACACTGCCACTGGCACTACTTCTCGTACCTTCTGCTTTTCCCGCACCTTTCCATATCAATCCCAATGGCAGAGCCAAAGCCAAAGCCCAAATCCCAAATCCAGACTCTGCTGCTGCTGCTGCTGCTGCTGCCTCTTTGCCGAAAAAGTCACAGTCGGAGGCTAGCGATCTCTAACCCGTCAACTCGTCAAGCTGTGAGCGTCAATCCACCAACAACAGTCGACGACGACGGCGGCCAAGCCTGCCTTGAAGAGTACACAGAGCGAAAAGATTGGCTAATAATGGGGGAGGATCATTTTTGTCGGGTTATACGAGTACGGGTGTATGTACCTATCATGGTAGCAGGATTTCCGAAAGGGTTAAAGCAAGAGCTAATAAGAGGAATTTTTCACTAATTTGTCATAAAATAATAAAAAAAAAATGAAATAAAAATGAATTTCTGATTTGTATTATTTTTTAATTTTTTTATGACAAATTATTTATTTTATTTTAATTATTTTTGTATTATTTATTTTAATTTTTTTTATTTTTATACTTATATATTTGTATAATTATTTTTTTATTTTAATTTATTTTAGTTTAGCTTATTATTATTATTTGAATTATTTTTTAATTTTTTTAGAAAAACAAATTTTAAAAAATTTCAGCGTTTTACAAAAAAACCTTTTGTATTGTTAAAATCAGAAAAAACTCGTTTTTTTTTAAATTTATTAAATTTTTTTTTTTATTACTAGAATTTCAAATATAATTAAAATTGAAAATAAAAATTATTTCTGATATCCAGAATCTGCTTTTCGGATGATACAATATGGCTTTTAGATACTCTTTCGTGCTTATTCTTTCCTTCGTTCCTTCGTTGAATTTCTCTCAGTGATTGATTGAAACGAAACCTCATTCATGAGGCCCAGGGCCCAGAAGGCAGGCAGGCAGTGAGGCAGTGAGGCAGTCAGATTGTCAGTCGGGTAGTCGAGGGGGGGGCATCGTTTTGTCGCTTGGAATCGCGCTCACAGCTTCTGTGCTTCTTTGCTTCTGTGATTTTGCCAATTGGCAATTGCTGCCGCTGCTGCTGCTGCTTGCTGCTGCTGCTGCTGGTGCTGCCTCCGCCGTTTGTGGATCGTTGTGGATCGTTGCCTCCTCTCTGTGACTCCTCGGTGTGGATCTGTTGGAGTGCTGTGAGCATTTGCAAAATGTCAATCTGGTGCTGTGCATCAATTCAAGTGTGAAATAAATACGAAACGAAAACGAATTCAGGTCCCAAAGATCTCTAGCATTTTGCTATAATTTTCACGCCATTTGCTGTCGAGCTTTGGGGCTGTCTGTCTCTCTGTCTGTCTGTCCTTCTGTCCTTCTGTCTTCCGTCTGCTGGGAGACGTTGCAACGTTTTCAGGAGAAGCTATGTTGAAAGTATTTACAATTACGCAAAGATTGATTGAAATAGATTTCGGATTGATTGGCTGCTGCTGGCGGGATGGCGGGATGGCTGGCTGGTATGCACAATCTCACATTGAGAAGGAGACAGGAGAGGAGCGGAGTTCCGTTCCGTTCCGTTCGTGGGAAATGTTGGAACCCGAATCCGAAAAACGAGAAGCTCTCTCTCTCCTTCTCTCTCTCTCTAATTAAGCTGCTGCTGCTGCTGCTGCTGGGTATCTTCTGCCTCTGGTTTATGTGACACATTTATCCATTAGATACATTTTTATTGATCATCGCCGCAGGAGTCTGAGAAATCAACTTTCTCTGCCGCTGAGATCTCTCCTCTCTCCTCTGTCCTCTCCCCATCAATACATAGAGCGATTCTTTTGTTCATCTAAATATTTATTTGTATTTATTCGTGGATGTTCGTCGATCATTTGCATACGGAAATAATCTGTTACAAATACAATGCTAATCATACATACTGATATACGTAATAATTTATAATATTTTCTATACAATTTTCAAAAATTAAATCTTAATTAGAAAAAAAAAACTATGAATTAATTTATTTTAAAATTTGCTAATTTGTGACTAAAAAAAAAAACTCAAAAGCGAACCTTTAACGAGCCTTAAGGGAACCTCAGGACCTACATCGGACCTTAAGCGAGAAAAATTCACTTTTAAAATTCTTCTAAACAAAAAAAAGAATAAAATGTGTTTTAAACTATCAAATACTCTTGGGGGAACACTAGATCTAAATAGCTAATATTTAATATTTATATATGGTTTACAGCAAAAACTTACATATCTACAAATTCCACTACGATATTATGCAAGAAAAAAAAAAAAAAAAAAAAATTCGGCATATATTTGCTACAGTTTTACAATTTTTCCATCTCTTTTTTTGTTGTTGTTGCTGTGGTTTAAATTTATTCTAAACCGAAAAATTTGTTTATAATTCCAAACTCTGAATAAAATTATCAAACGTGTGTTATACATTTTTTTTTTTTTTTTTTTTCTTTTTCTTTTTTCTTTTTTTTTATATGCAAATCAATGCGCGTATTGTGTCTGTGGCGTTGCGGGGTGTCCTCCTTCTGCCGTCTGCCGTTTGCCGTCTGCCGTCAGCCGTTTGCATATTTTGGCAATTTGGTTAGTTGTTTTAAACGATGTGATAACATCTCTCGAGCCCCCAAAAGAAAACATCTCTCAAACGGAACGCACGAGCTTGTGTTTTGTATTTGTTGTATTTTGTAGGGAGCGCGCGAAGGCTGGAGGGCAGGCTGTGGAAGTGGAGTTCG
This sequence comes from Drosophila lowei, assembly GCA_008121275.1. Taxonomy (NCBI): domain Eukaryota; kingdom Metazoa; phylum Arthropoda; class Insecta; order Diptera; family Drosophilidae; genus Drosophila; species Drosophila lowei. The sequence goes on from CM017781.1 coordinate 658,356, forward strand.
ATCTTGGTCTGGAATCTTCAAGTCGATTGATCGATGGCTGCCATTAGACCTTTGTGGTTAGATCCAGTGCCAAGGCCTTGACGGGTGACGCCTCCGACAGACGCAAACGCTTGCCGCTGGATGCCTCTTCGATGAGTTCGTCCAGTTTCCGTTTGATCGTATCATTGGCCTCGTTATCACTTAAACTATTATTATTGTTATTGTTATTGTTATTACTGTTATTGTTGTTGTTGTTGTTGTTGTTGTTGTTATTGTTACTGCTGATACTGTTGTTGTTGTTGTGGGTCTGTTCTTTTGGATCCTCCTGCTCCTGCTCCTCCTCCTCCTCATCTTCTGCTGTTACTTTCACCTCCTCGTCCTCCTCCTCCTCTACTGCATCCTCGTCATCTTCGATCTTCTCCGATCGATCGCTGGACAGCGGCTCTGGCGGTTCCACATCGATGTCCTGGCAACTGGATTTGCTGCTCAAAGAACTCCCCGTGGTCTTCATACTCAAATCAATCGGATTATCCTGTGCCACAGAGGGAGATAGTGCCAGGTCCTGGTCCTGGTCCTGGTCCAGCAGCTGCTGCGCTGGCGAATGCGGAGGCGTCATGGACACCACTAGATCTTCTTCCTCCTCCTCCTCGTCATGCTCATCCTCTGTCTCATCCACGTTCTCCTCTTTATCACTTGTTTCCTCTCTCGCTGTCTCCTCCCCCTGGCCACCATTGCTCTGCCTGCTCTTGACCCTGCCGCCGCCACTCTCCGAGTTCGGGGTCACCAAAGCGGAAATGGAATAGTCCTGTTTGGTGTGCTGCAGCGGCGCCAGCTTGGTGGCCATCGGCGGGGGACTGCCGTGCTGCTGCGACTTGAGAACGGCATCCAGATAGAAGCGTTTGGTCAACTCATCCGCCGCCGACACTCCCTTGCCGCCGTTGGCCAGGATGTGGTGCTGGTGCTGGTTCTGGCTGTTCTGGCTGTTCTGGCTGTTGTTGCTGCTGCTGTGATTGTGCGGGTGTCCCGGTGGCGCCTCCTCCAGGGGATGGTGATTCCCGAAGGGCGAGGATGCGGCTGTCGGAGCGAATCCGCGCTGTCCCGCGGCGCTGCTCGAATTGAAGAGATGCTGGACGGCTGCCGCGGCGACGGCGGCCTGCTGCTGCTGCTGTTCGGGCGTGGGCTTCAGCAGACCCTGATGGTGCTGATAGAGGGCGGGATGGTAGCCGGGGAAGAGGAGATGCGAGGGCGGCAGAAAGGGGGGCGGCGGCATCACAGACATCGACCCGAGGCCGGGAAAGGGGAGCGGAAGGTGGAACTGCGGCATATCCTTGCGCTGCTGCAGCTGTGGCGGCCTGCCCGGCGCCGTGCTCGTCGATTGGTTGACATCTCCCCCGGGAGTGGAGGCGGAGCCACCGCTGGCATTCGTCTTGGCCCCCAAATGGAGCAGAGGATTGCCCCGAACACTGACCTCCACGGAGCTGTCGGAGTTGTGGGAGTCGGGAGAGCTGACGGACGGCGAGGCCACAACCGAGGGATGCTTCAGCATCCCGTAATCGCCGCTGACATCCAGGCCCAGCATCATGAGCTCCTCCTTCGATCGGGGACCCCCTCCGCCAGCGGCGGCAGCTGCATAGAGTCCGGGGTAGCCGCCGGGATGTCCGAGCATACCCAGAGCGGCAGCAGCAGCCGCTGAACCCTGGCCGGACATGCCCTTGACACCGTTCGGCATGCCGCCAGGACCGCCGCTCGGTCCGCCGCCGCCACCGCCGCCCGCCTGCTGGGTGTTGTGGTGCGCCGCCATGGCGGCCACCGCCTGCTGCTGCTGCTCCTGCAGCAGACAGTGGATCTTGAACCAGTTGGAGCGACGGCCGTAGCGGGAACCGCTCTTGGACATGCCCACCATGAGGCACTTCTTCAGGCGGCAGGCCTTGCAGGCGGTGCGGTTCTTCTTGTTGATGATGCACTCGCCATTGTTCTTGCAGTCCGTAATCGACGACAGGTTGTTGTACGAGCGGCCAAAGAAGGACTGAAACGGGAAGAGCAGACAAATCGGAGATTAATGATTATTGATGGGGTTTCTCTGGGTTTAAGCTCTAAGGAGGGGGCTAAAAGTTGTGATCGTTTCGGAAATACATTCTAGATACGCTTACAGCTCAATTTCGTCATTCAACAGGGTCTAATCCTTTGTTTTGTTGTGATTTTGAACACCCCCATTATCCCTATCTCGAGGGCTTTACTTTTCTGGGACCTCTCCCTAGATGTTTCCTCTTTTTTTCTATCAATATCAAATCAAATCATTATGAGAGATGATCTGTTAGATGATTAAATCACTCATTGATCATTGATGATCAGTCATTGATCATTGCTGATCAGTCATTGATCATTGATCATTGATGATCAGTCGTGTACGGCTCCTTAGATGGTGCCACTTTCCTTATTTCTGCGGGTTATCCTCTAATATTATTCACTTTTACTCTAGACAAGAGTCGCTTACTGATTTAAGCCCTAGATCTGGATCCTAGAGGGCGCCACTTGCTCTCTTTGCTGCAGATTATCATCCCAAATAGATGCTTTTGGTTAGAGGGCGCCACTACTACTACTAAGAACCCCTCGAATACACATTTTGACGGCTTTAAGATTGCTTCCCAGATATCCTTGGCCTTGGAAGGCGCCAACCCGTTGCCTCTCCCGTCCCGTCCCCTCCCTCTCTTTCCTCCTTTTTTTCAAGTGGTTTCCTTTGGTCGAGACCTTCTGCTGCCAGGCCATGATGTCATTGAATGGAAACACTTTTCAATGCTCTCTCCCCAAGCAACCAACCAACTAAGCAACCAACAATAATATCTCATTAAATTTTTGTGATGATTCATCGATGGCTGATGCTCGAGATTCACATGGAGAGAGAGACCCGCTACCCGCTACCCGCTACCCGCGACCCGAGACCCAAAGACCCTCCAAAAAGCAGCCACGAACCCACCTACACTCCTAAAGCGGCACCACTGCATCCACCAACAGCCCCAACAGCCCCAACAGCACCAGCACCAGCACCAGCACCACGACAATCAATTGGCAACAAAGCAAACAAACAATTTAATTCAATGCGGAGGAGAGCAGGCCATGAAGCCATGAAGCCATGAAAACCGACGAAACATGTTGCTGCCGCTTGTTGTTCGTCTCGCGCGCAGCATGTTGCAAAGGTTATGGCTGTGCAACACTTATGCCAAGTTGCAATGTTGGCAGTAAATCACCAAAAGGAACGCTTCACTGCTTCACTGCTTCCCTCCCTGGCTTTGCAATCAACCAAAAACAAAAACCAAAACAAAAACAAATACAACAAAAAAAGGGACAGACGGAGAGACGGAGGGACGGAGGGACGGACTAAACGACTAAATGAATGACTGGCGGAGTGACTCTCTGACTCCTCCGACTCTGTCTGTCATTCTACAGTCGTCCGTAGGTGGAGCTGTTCTCTTGAATGGAGGAAACATTTTGAGGCAGAGCTCTGAAGCGGCAGCGGCTCTGAAGAAACACACAAAAAAAAAAACAATGCGAAAATCCACTTTTAAGGTTAATTGGGCATCAAGATTACTGGGTCGGAAATGGAAATGGAAATGGAAACGGGTAGAGGAGTTTTCAGTTTCGTTTCAAAAAAGTAGCAGAGGAAAAACAAAAACAGACGGACAGAACCGACTATTTACAAGCAATTTTCTGTGCATCCAAGGCAGATTCACTTTTGTTTGTTTGCCGTCGTTTTTTGTTTTTGTTTTTGTTTTTGTTTTTTGCTGTCTTTTGGGGGGGCCTTCTTTTCTTGTGGGCGTTAAATTAGCCAAGCGACGGAGGCCCCCACGCCATCAGCAGCAGTGAATCGTAGAAGAGTAGAAGAGGCCTAACACACAAATCAAATAATGCTGACCTACAAATTGTACGTTAGTTGACCTTTTCTCCTTGGCGTGGGCACAGATCTTGGCAAGAGTCTGTGGCGGGGTCTCTGCTCTGCCCTGCCCAGCTCTGTGAAACGAAATGCGAACGGAGATCAGAAAATGATCATCCCACCATTAAAGGAGTATTTCGTTCGTATTTAAATCAATTATTTGTGGGGCGCTTTGTTTAACTTTGACCTTAGCCTGGGGCCCAGCCATTTGTTACTCCCATGCCCCCATGCCCCTTCCCACCCCTCTCTCCAATTGATGGACTCAACATTCCTACAGCTTCGGCAGAGAAGGAGGTGGAGGAGGGAGAATGGCCTCATAACTCTGTTTTTGCTCTTTTGTTGCCTAAGCGGTTTTTTTTGCATCACGAAGGCGGCGTCGGTGTCGGCAAATTCGATTTATTTGAGTCACAAATGGCATCGATTGATATGCGAAACAGCTTTTGACCAGGCCAGAGGACAAGAGTTCAAGTTTTGAGAAATAAATCGATAACTTTCGATTAATATTTACCGATTGTCGATCAATATCGATTAGGGTAGTATTTAGTGAGCTTCTGCTCTGATTACTATTCACCCAGAAAAATACCTATCGATAATTATCGAAAATGATCGATTATTGCTATAATTAACAGTGTCATCGACTAGTAAGTGTATATCGAAATGTGAAATTCAATTGAATGATCGATAACAATAATATCGATAATTGACGAATGATTTGTAATCATTAATCAATCGAATAGTCTCTTTTCAATGATACCGCCGCCATTAATCGTCATCAAATCGTTCGTTTTTCCCGATTCGATAACCGATAACCGGTAACCGATAAAAACTCACCTTGCAACCCTCGCATGTGAAAGCACCAAAGTGGAATCCAGCTGCCGGCTCTCCGCACACCTTGCACGTCTGATTCATCTGAAATAAAAAAGAAACATGAAAATCGAGTAAGAAATAGTGAAATATATATCTCATTGAAGGGATCCCCCTCCCCGCCCCCCCATCTGCTATCCGCAGTCCCCAATTCCCAGATCATTCCCACCTTTTTGCACTCCACCTACAAGAATCCACCTTCAATCCAATGGAAAAACTAAGGCAATAAATTCATAAAATTTCAATTAAAAGCAACAGCAAATCATGACACGAGCATCTAGAGCTCCAAACCCCCAACAATTCCCCACCAATGCCCCAACAATTCCCCACCAATGCCCCAACAATTCCCAGATCCTTCGCTGCAGCCAGCCGCCAGCGAAATTCACACGCATTAAAAATTAAAATGCAAACATAGTTTGTCATATCGGGGAATTGGTATCAAACGAAAAACCAACGAACGACGACGACGACAAATGGAAATGGGGAAACGACGGAGAGGCCCCAAAAGGAGGACCCAACCCGGGCCGGGCCGGCCGGGCCGGGACGGGCTCTCGGCCTGGCCATGAACTCCACAGCAAAAGACATAGACGACTCCGACGCCGACTCCGACTGCTCTCTTGGGGCCCCATAATAAAATATGAAGATGGAATCAAATGAAAAATTGCCCCAAAGCACACACACACACACACACCACAGACAGAGGTGGGGGGGGAGGGGTAGAGGGACGTTGAGCAAACAAGCAACATTTGCATTTATATGGCTATGGTCTGCTCCCTCCCCCTGCCCCTCTTGTGGCCCAGGGAATATTTGTTTATTTATTGCGAGCGAAATGTTTATCAACAAATTGCCATCAATTGTTGTTTTGCGGAGAGCCTGGGCCCCCAGCCTGGAGGCGGGGGTCTCCCTCCTTGCAGTTTTTCCAGTCGTCGTCGTCGTTCGGTAGGGAATGGTCGTTGCGTTGCGTTTTCCTTATTGCCACTTGTAGCCGGTTAACTGGAGCACAGCACCAAAAACTTTTGATGACACGCGCACATGCAATGGGAGCCAGAGAGCGGCAGGGAAAGAGGGAGGGGAGGGTAGAAGCAGGTGGTGATCGTGGGAGACAATTGGGGGGTAAAGGCGGTTTTGGGTGGTTTGGAAACTCTGTGATCTTTGCTTTTGGGAAAACGTCCAATCATTCGGATAAATTGCAGATACAGCGGAGGATCTAGTAGGGATTTTAGGGGAATGCAGTATAGAAATTTCATTAAATCATTCACTAGAATCATTCCCAAAGGATCACTAGCCTTAAGGTAGCATGAAATTTGTAATTAAACAAAATCCCCCCTTGATTCACGCTCCAATATATCAATCCCACTGGAACAATCTCCGGCCAGCCATCCAGCCAGCCAGCCAGTAGCTCCTCTCTCTCTAGACACTGGGATGACTCCAATTTGATGGCTCCAATTGCGGGCCAGTAGTTCTGGGCCATAACTTTGGCACATTACAAAGTGGGGAGAAAGCACACAAGACACCATCACCATTCAGCACATTCAACACATTCACTTTTCTCTCGAAACGCGAATCGCAAGCCAATAAGCAAATCCCTGACAGAGTGGAAGGTCTGCTCTGCTCTGGTCTGATCCGGTCTGGTCCCCAAAAGAATGCCTCCCAGTGCCAGGGAGTCCTTTTTGTTGTTGTTGTTGTTTTTTTTGTTTTGGCTGGTATTGGGGTGGGATGCTGCGCGATGCCTTGTTTGACTGTAAAACATGCTAATCTGATTTCGTGTTATGTGTTGAGAGCCTCTTGAGAGCTCTCGAAGAAGTCTGGACCTCTCTCTGGGTAGGAAATAAATTGTGTCTACGTTTAGGTTTTCATAAAGCACTGGCTCTCGGTCTCAGTCTCGGTCTGGCTGGTGGCTGGTGGCTGGTGGCTGCTGCCTTCCCTCGGATTAATCGACAAATAAAAATCACATAAAATAAATTAAAAATTATGAGTTTCAAGTTTCAACAGGCTGTTGCTGGATTGTCAGCAGATTTGCTTTGATTTTAAATCACAGACAGAGAGAGGGAGAGAGACGGGGAGAGAGAGAGGGAGAGAGAGACTGCACTGTGAAATTTATGCAGACAATGTGCAATATTAAAAAGCAATAAACATTTATTTAACAGCGACCGACAGAAATTCCAGACACGGCCGATCATCAGGTGTGAGATGTTCGGACGGGGCCAAAGATGATAGATAGATTGTAGCTAGAGTTCTCTCTGCTCTGCCCCTCCCTTAACAGAGATGATCCTCTTTGCTGTGCGCTAACATTGGCATTAACATTCATCCGCAGTCTGTTAATTAACAGAGCTCTGGCTCTGGCTCTGCTCTGCTCTGCATCAAGGGTACTTCTCGTACTTCTCGGATGGAACCTGTTGAATGTCGGCGCTTAAATTTATTTCAAATGTCTCTGGCCTGATTTGTGGGATCGTTTAATTTAGCTAAAGACTTCAAATATAGCCAAAAACAAATCACTGGCCGTAATTTCGGGGGTTTTCGAAGAGGGTTGCTAGATTAGTTTTTCGAAAAAATCCCAATTATTGATGGAGGAAAAAAGGTCTTCAAAGAGAGCTATGTTGTATATTTTTCGTTATTTTTTTAGTAGTGAAACCCTTCTTCTTCCCTGAAAAAAATCTACTAAAATTCGTTTCTTTTTGCCTACTGTTTGAGTAAACCTCTCGAGCCTCAAGACTTGTTTAAATTTGTTTATTCGCTGATGAATATAAACCTTGTGTTGTTGGTGTTGTTGTTGTTGTTTTTGTTGAAGATATTGCATAATTTGAGCCAAATAAAACTCTCCAGAGGGTCAGAGAGGGCAGGGGACTGCCAGCCATACATTTGAAGCTGACAATTAGCCCAACGATTAAGTGAAAGTGTTATAAATTAGATACAACAAAGCCCCGACAAAAAAACCAACAAAAAACCTCCACAGAAATGTTCATTAGATATTCCGGTATTAATAATATTAAATAATTGTTCTCTTTGTCAAGCAATTTGTGCGCAAGTTATTGATGGAGGAAGCGGCGGCGGCAGCAGCAACCGAATATTGATGAGTGTTTTTTTTTTTTTTTTTTAATTTTTTAATTAGTTGTTGGATTTAAACTCGTAAATAAAGTTCCCCCATTTCGATGGAAAAATGCAACAAGTGTTTTTTGGTGGGGAACCAAAAATATATAAATACATAGATAAAGAGCAAAAAAATAAATAAACGATCCACCAGTCATCATCCACAATGAGCAGTGTAGTGGATGCTGTGTGTGGATGTTGATTTTTGGTCTGTGATTAATTATGGCCATGTTCTGATGTGCTGTTCGGATCTGTTCGGATCTGTTCTGTTTTGTTGCTTGCTTGTTTGGTTGTTTGGTTGTTTGGTTGTTAACCTTAAACAAACAGAAAAATAGCAAGTAGAATTCATAATTTTTCATTCCGCGATGATGCAATGGATATGCGGATGGCTTATTATAATTATAATTATTAAAATTAAAATTAAAATTCATTTAAAGGCACGTTTACTCCAGTTTCGGCAGCAACGTCGCGACGTAGAGCCGTTAAGAGCCAGCCCAAAGTGCCATTAAGACCAGGTCGAAAACGTGGTCTTCTCTTTTCGCAAAAAAATTATGATAATTGCCCGCTGAACGACCTTGGCGCTACGTACTCGCGAATACAAATTTGCACATCCATTCAATCCCCGCCCCACCACCCCCTCCATGCAATTATAAAATAAAACGCAGGGGCCACAGGCAAAAACATAATTTAATTAAAATGAAATCATGCACAAAAGCACACAAAAGCAATTGCCTCGCTTTTGTTCGGGCCACAAATTGTTCTAGTTTTTCGTTTTTTCGTTTTTTCGTTTTTCGCTTTACTTTGTATACGAATTCATGACTTTAGACGGTCGGTGGTTGGTTTGTGGTCTCCTCCGTTGTGTGTTGGTGTTGCCTTGTGGCATCATGGCATCCGATGATGATCTTCATTCAATGCTGCAGCTCTGTACGTGCACACTAACAGAGCTTTAGCAGAGCCTTAACAGAGCCTGCCTGGTGTATGTACAAGTGCATCATCATTACAGCTCTGTTAACAGAGCTTTAACAGCGCCTGCCTGGTGCACAAGTGCATCATCATTACAGCTCTGTTAGCAGAGCTTACAGAGGCTGCACTTAACAGACGTGGAACGTAATCTGTTCTCCTGTACACTCCCATATTTTAATTAAATATTTTGTTTTAAATAAATATACATATATATTGCAAGAAATATATTTAATTTAAATATGAAATATATTATTTATTTATATTATTATTTATTATTTATAATATTTATTTCAACTATGATACTATTTGTTTTTACAATTTTCCTTCTCGCGATTCCTGCCTGTACTTAAGTACACATTAAATAGAGGCCTTGCCTTAAGATCTACATCTAATCAAGAGACTCTCCCGTCGTTCTTTCGAAACATGACTCAGTCCCTGACTCAACACTAGACGACTTTTCTCTCGTAAAAATCCAAAATCACATTTAGTGCGATCTACTTCCGAAAAGGCAGCTGCAAAAAACCAACAAAAACAGCCAGAGATGGCCAACAATCCAACAATCGGTTGAGTCATGAAGTCAATGGCAAAACACGTTTATTCCCCCGTGAGCCGATCTGTTCTGTGGATCTGTAACTGCAGACTAGAATTTGTCAAAATTGTTATATCGCATGTGTGGAATATGATTTTTCCTGTCTGTCTGTCTGTCTGTCAGAAAATACTTGAGGCATTCACGGTTTTCAGCTGCACACGCATTTCTTTTGCTTTCCCTGGTATTAGCACACACCTCTCCTTCTCCTTCTCCTCCTATGACTGGCTCTCTGCTTAGTCACGCGGCCTTTGATGCCCAGGCAATTTGTCAAAAATCACAAAAAAGATGAGAATTTTACACATGGGCATGGTTATGGCTATGGGTATGGGCACGGGCCCTTTTTCTTGTCTGAGGCGCCTCTGGGGAGTGATCAATCATAAGACAAAGTCTCTCAGTTCTTTCTGTGGCATGCGTGTTGCATTATGTTATAGTTTGTGTAGTGAGAACTTTTTGCCAGTTGCCAATTTTTTCGCAGAGAGCTTTACGGAAATATTTTTCATTTGTGATGTGATTTTTGATTGATTTATGTTCTGTTTGACAATTTGCTATGTTTGAAAAACGCCCTTATTTCGAGAGTACTGCAGTGCATCCCCCTCTCTGTTTTCCCCCTTCTTCTCGTTACACCGCCCCTCGATCCATCATCATTTCAAGTCTTTGGCTTTGGCTTTTGCTTTTGATTTTCCTACTTAGCTAATTGTTGTCTGTCGCTGTCTGATGTCTGTCCCCTGTCGTCTGTCGTCTGTCGTCTCTGCTGCTGCTGGTTAGCTGTCTTAAACCCAAAGCTCCAGAGAGCTCCAAACACTATAATTATGAACTGCAATGATGATGATGATGATGATGATGATGAAAAGCGCTTAACAGAGTTTGCAACGCAACATCTGAAGCATCATCAGAGCTCTACAGCAGTCTAGAGCCGAAGCGCTCCTCTTCAAGCTGTCAAGCAGGAAATGTTTGGATTTATAATGCGGCTCAAACCCCCTCCCTCCCTCTCTCCCTCTCTCTCTCTCTCTCTCCATCTCTCTCCATCTCTCTCTGTTGTCTGTTTTGTCATTATAATTAATTTGTAACTATTTTTATGAGCTCATGTGAAATTTTCAAATGTATTCTGCTGTTGCTTCTGCTGCTGCTGCTGCTGCTGGTCTCTGCGGCTGCTACTTTCCAGCGCCCAAGTGACAAGTGTTTGTGCAATTTCCGTTGAAAAAAAGGCCAAATGGTACAAATTATGTTTGAAAAATTGACAGGAAAACGTCAAAAGAGCCGAGAGAAAGGGTCCAGAGAAAGGGTGACCAGCCAGAGGGGCTAGGGGGCTTTCCCTAGAACTTTCAAGGGAATATATTTACTGAAGCCTGGAGACAAAAGCCTGGAATGAGAAGGATATATGTGAATCGGAGTAGGAAGGGTATCCACAGGTCACTCGATCTGCTGTTTGCTGTCTGCCGTCTGCCGTCTGCCGTTTGCTGTTTGCATCGTTTTACCCATTTTCTCGTTATGCAAATGCGTGCAAAATGTGCGAGGTTTTTCCTCCTCCTCCTCTGGACAGAGACAGAGACACTAATGCAATGCTCAATGTTGTTTGGCTGCCAGCCACACGTTCACCGATCGCTGTGGCATTTGTTACAATTTTAAATGTTAGCAGAAGCAAAGCCAAAGCCAAAGCAAAAGCAAAAGCAAAAACTAGCAAACTTGTGCCAATTGTTGCCTGTTGGTTGTTACAAGTGTTTGACTTGACATTTCGGCGTGCGCGTCTTTACGGAATTGGCTCTTGACTGCACAGATACACAGAGACACAGATACACAGATACACCGATACAGAGATACACAGATACTCGTATATTGTACGTTTTTGTTGCAGTGTATTCCATATCATTCAATGCGATTGACAGGGGGCCCCCGGAGCCACAGACTGGAGCCGCCGACTGGAGACGCAGGTGAAATGTCCAAACGAAATTAATCACCAGCAAACCCACAAATCCCACACAAAAAAGGCCACAAAAAAAACACAACAAGCTGGCCAACAAATTAGTGGAGTGGAGTGCTCGGAAAATTGCATTTTAAGTTGGTTAGTGGATGTGCCACATGTGGCACATGACTACTTGACATATGCGAATCAGGCAGGCAGGCAGGCAGGCAGGCAGGCGGCTTTGCAAATAAATCTAAAGCCAGCGACAATTCAGACAAATCGCAGAGGATGAGCGACAAAATGGAATGGAATGGAATCGATGGATCAATGGATCGAGCAGTGAACGAATGAGTGAATGAATGCATGAATGAATGAATGATTGCTTGGAATGACTAAAATGGTAAAGCGGATTCTCAATCTAAAAATATATATAAATTGGTAAAACAGTTTAAGAACTTTTGGCCGCCAATTAAAGATTTTTGGAAGAATACAATTTTGAAACACGATTTTGTCAGGGTGGATTTTGAAACGTGGCTCCGATCTGGCCCAAATCTTACTTTCTCTAAATTTTGAGCAATCTTTGAGGCATTTGAGGCAATCCTCTCACACTTGCTCTGGAAATCAATCCTCTCCTCCCACACATGCTCCTGTCGCGTCTCCCGTCCCGTCTCCCGTCTCCCGTCTCCTGTGTATTCCTGTCACTTTTCTAAAAATTCTTCCCACGCTTCTTTCCCAAAAAAAAAAAAAAAAAAAAACAAATTCAAATTCCATTTTAATTAGCAAACAGTTTTCACATTACGTATACGCCGCATCTGACGAGACGGGGGCCACCCTTGCCACTGCCACTCTCCTCCTGTGTGAGCTGTGGTGGGGGGGGAAGGCCATAAAAGCCGAACAAAATTATAACAGCCAACTTGCAAAACATTTACACCACCAAACAGCCCACCAACAGTCGCCAGAGGAGCAGCAGACAGGAGGCAGAGACAGAGAGAGAGATAGATAGTGTGTGGAGGCTGTTTTAGGCGGTGGCAGGCAGGCAGGCAGGCAGGCAGGCAGGAAGGAAGGAGGGCAGGCAGGCAGCCCGCTTTCTTTGCCCCCAAGAAAAATGATTCATGAAAGAGACTCGCGGGACTCCTGCTGGTCGCTTGGATAGGCTCTAGCCATGGCTCTAGCTATGGCTATGGCTATGGCTATGGCTATGGCTATGGCTATGGCCATGGCTCTGGTTGTGGCTCTGTCTCTGGCGGTGTGCGGTGTGCGGTTTTTCGGCCAAAACGTCTCGACGCCGGGCAGACTATTAACTTTGAAAGTTGTTTAAACAGGCGAAGAGCCAAGAGGCGAACCTCCACCTTCTATTTCTTTTTTTTTTTTTTTTTGCATTGGAAGCTCCTCGTTGTCGTCGTCGTCGTCGTCGTCGTCGTGGTTGTTGTCTACACCAGCTGCCTGCCCCGACCACAGCCACAGCCACAGCCTTAGTTTGCAGCCTCGGTTGCAGCAGCTCCTTTACCTTGCAACAGCCAGTGTCATCGGCGTTGCGGCTCGTGGGAATTGGATCATTAGAAGCCGGCAAAAAGGCGAAGGCAATGGCAGAAGTGAGCAGAAGTTGGTCAAACACAGCACTGAGAGAAATAAATGACTTGGTTTTCAAAGGATAACATTCGTTGCTAGTATTTTTCCTAGAAAATACTATATTTAAGGAACGTGGAAGAAACAAAAATAATTGCAGACAGAGAGAGAATATTTCTGGGGAATGTCTCAATTTTGGAATTCATTTTATTGCTTAAAAAAATCATTAAATTAATCTTCCTTGCAATCTTGGTTATTCTTTTCTCTCAGTGTAGCATAAGAAAGAAGTCTGTTTCGTTCGATTTTGCCTCTGCCTGCCCTGGCAACCCCACGCCGTGCAATTTTGCATGTGTTTTTTTTTTCTGTTGTTGTTGTTGTTGTTGTTGTAGTCTTGTTGGAGTGTGTGTTGGTGTGTGTGTGTGTGTTGGCAGAGTTGCCACCGTTTCTTGTTGAAAAGAGGCGCGATAAGTAAATGTGTCTTCCTCTCTGCCACCCCCTCTCTCCCTCTCTCCCACTCCCTCTCTTTCTTTCCTCCGATAAGTAAATGTGTCTCTCTCACACCCACTCTCCCTCTCCTTTTGTTGTTGTTGTTCCTCGTTTTATTTGCACTTGCGCCTCGCAGACAATTTTTTTTTTCTTTTTCTTTTCTTTTTTTTTTCAATTTTTTTTTTTTGGCTTGTTTTTGCTGTTGTTTCGAGCTTCTATTTCTTTGTATTGCGGGATTTATTTGTTTTGTTGTCTCTCGTTGTTGTTATCGCGGAGTTAAGCTTTTGGCTGCAGCGCCCCCACTCCCCCACTCCCCCACTCCGCCACTGATTTTCCCTGTTGTTTTTGCTTTTGTCGAATTTTCGGATTTTTCGGGGGAGTCAAAAGTCAATTAAATAAGAGCAGTGCACAGTGAAATGCTTGTACTACTTGTTGCTGCTTCTGCTTCTGCCTCTGCCTCTGTTGTTGCCTCTTCTGCTGCCTCTGTTGCTATTTTTCCTGTGCCTGTTTTTTGCGAAACGAGCAATTTGTGACTGTTTTTCCTCGAATGGGTTTTCCGTTGGGTTTGGTGGTGCTAACCGAAGATCAGAGCACTATGGGAACCAAGCATTTCACCCCGTTTTTGTTGTTGTTGTTATTGTTGTTGTTGTTGTTGTGGAAAAGTTTTGGTTTTGGTGGCAAAATTACTGGAGGTGATTTATGGCCAAGTGGTTTTTGTTGTTTTTTTTTGCTTTTTTTCGCAGGCTTTGTTTTATGGCGAGTTCTAGGGAGAGTGATTGGAGGCAGGCGCAGGCGCAGGCGCAGGCGCAGGCAGGCGAAAGGAAAGTCAAGTCTGGGCAAGTATTTTGATGATTTTTTAATGAGAATTTCGGATGGGAGAGCAGATGCAGATGCATCTAAAATGCTATCTAAAATGGTCTGAATTATATGGATTTTATGAGTATTTATGGTTTTTTTTTGGCTTTTAAAATGTTTGAATCCAGTCTGCAATTTCCCTCATCTTCTATACGAAAACAAAAGAAACGTATAGTAATTTCCCTTTCTATAAAGTCAATGTCTTTCCCGCAGTAAAAGTTTCACTTTCCATTGAAAAAAAACAAAGAAAAAAAATACCTGAAAAATGATTGAATTAAATGGGAATTAACTTGAGAACTGGAGGGAGGTCTAGTGTGGGAATTACTCGTATTCGCAGAAGAGGAGGAGAAGAGGAGGGAGGGGAAGAATGAGGGGGGGCACACATTAAAGACAAACAAATAAAAAATATCATTGGCTGATGTTTTTCTTAGCGACTTTTGCTCGATCTTCGATCAATGCCAAAGCTCATCTTTTGGGGAGGCAGCCGATCAGAGAGGGTGGAGGAGGTGGAACGGAATCCCCATCACGTGTGTGTTGTGTGGAATCGAAATAGAAATAACAATAGCAAAAGGCATTTGTTAGAGTGCGCTTTTAAAAATAAACAGCTAATATAACAATGGCCACAATTTGCCCCCAAAGCGCAAAACTGAAGCTCAAGCACAGGGAAAGAGGCAGAGGCGGAGGCAGAGGCGGAGGCAGAGGCTGTATCTGTATCTGAAACTGAAACTGAAGCTTAAGCTGTATCTGTATCTGTATCTGTATCTGAGAGATGGAATCTCGTTTCGTTTCGTCTCGTCTAATGTAAGCGGACATGATGCTCGGTCGCACATGCAACGCCATGAATGATCTTCGTTCGATATATATGGTATATATATGTGGTATGTGCATCTATTCTATTCTATTCTATGGCCTATAGTATATGCAATTTATATAAATTTAATTCAATTTGCAAAGCTAAATTGTTTAGTTTTTCTTTTTGTTTTTCTTTACCCCTCACAATCGTGCAGAGGTCGTTTGGCAAGGCAAGAGGGGGGACAAGGGGGCTTACTTCTCTGTTAATTTTCATGATTAAGTCGGAGAATCTTGTGGGGGCGAAGGGGGGGTTAGGGAGGGGATTGTTTTAATGTGTAATACCTTGACTTGAAAACAATTCTAACAATTTGGCAGCTCATTATGCGACTACCACGGCAACTTGACTCCAATAAACGATCTATCCCACCATCCCACCATCCCACCTGCTTCCCAGCCCCCAGGCCGCAGCCCCCAGCCCCAGCCACAACCTTGACCTTAAGCCAAATGAAAGATACCCAAAAACCACGAAACGAACTTCAACTACAACTACAGTACTACAGTACAGGTCTACTATTATTTTTATGAAAATTATAACAATTTTGTTACGCTTCTTTGAGGAAAGGGCAACTGCAGCCCCCGCCCCCCGTACCACGGTACCCCCACCCCAGAGCATTATTATTAGGCGCCAACTTGATTCCATTGGCGTAATAAAGTGGCAGAGGGGCAACCAGTTGGAACAGTTATTTGTGGCAGCAGCAACGGCGGCAGCAACGGAGGCAGCAACGGAGGCAGCGGCAAAGTGTTGAACTTGAAATCGAAAGCAAAAGCAAAAGCGGAATGAAGGAATGAAGGCATGTAGGGGGAAGGGGGAGGGGCAGGGGCAGGGGGCTACACTAAACACCAAAAACGAGGGGCCAAGTCGCTGTGGGAATGCTCTTACAATCGACGGGGAGCAAGCATCTTAATTGATCTGTAAACCTGTGGAAAAGCCAATCAATTTAACGGGATGCCAGAGGGGAAACTATGTCTGATCTAAATACCGTACAAATTACCATAATTTTTAATAGAATCTTTAAAAAATCATAAAAGAAAAGCCATGCAAGGAATGAACGAAGGAATTTCGAATTTTCCTGCTTTCTATGGCCTAATTATGATCTCTTAAGGCTCTTAAGTGTGGAAAAAATGTGTGAATTCGCTGGACCAATCCACATGATACATACATATATCTTGATATAAGCCCAGAAAACCCCCATTGAACTTGGGTTTGAATGCAGATTCTTCTTTGGGCTTCTTTGAGGAGACTATCCTCAAGGAACTCGGCTTTCAATGGACCTATCGCAATGATTTTCAGTGCATGTCCTGCTGGAAACCTCATGGAACTCAGTTACTGGTAGACCAAATCCCATGATATTTGGTAAATAGTTTGCTATGGACTTTGGAGACTGTCCTCGATAAAAAGTATCTCAAAGCTAAAGTTTATAGCTGGAAGATACCGTCCCAAGTAAGGGCATAAACTACTGCAAATTGGTATGCCGACAAAACGTATCTTTAAGCCACGCGCTAATTTGAAAATAATGCTCTCCAATCATTTTTAGATTTCTGAGAGGAGGAGGAGGAGGAGGAGGAGGAGGAGGAGGAGCAGTCGTTCCTCCAATGCTCCCTCTGCGGAGTACCCTTGCACCAGTCCCTGCCCCTGCCCCTGCCCCTGCCCCTCCCACTTGCTGATTGTCTGTATAATTACATAATATTGCATAATTTTGCACAAGAAAACAACAAAAAGAAAAGAAAAGAAACAAAGTACGCTCTGCTGTCGACGCTTTGGGATTTCTGCTCTGTTAGGTACACGAGGCGAGGAGAGGTCTCTGCGGAGTACAGAGTCTTGGCGAGTCTTTTGGGGGTTCTCTGTTTGACGGTCTTTACGGGGTCTCATTATCGTTTGACCGACCTACCGACCAACCGACCGACCCACCGACCGACCGAGCGATCCGCGGGTCTGGTCTTTGCTTTTAGATTGAGATTCGCTTCGTTTTCGTTTTCGTTTTCAGTATCAGTGCACAATGTAGTACTTAAATAATAGAAGTTTAATAGCGTTTTGTTTTGCTGCGGTCCGAGAGACCCCAGACCCCAGCCCCAGACCCAGACCCGCAATCCCAGGCCCCAACTTGTTGCAAGTTGTAGCTGCCGCTGCCGCTGCCGCTGCTGCTGCTGCTGCTGCTGCTGCTGCTGCTTTGAACTACTAATGCATTCAGCTGTAGGATTTTTGTCAAGGTTATCCAGTTGTGTGTTTGCTGTGTGTTGGATGGCGGATATAATGACATGATGCATAGAGATACTCTCCATCGTTGGATCGCGGAGGGAAGTCTGTACTGTTTTTTGGTTTTTTTTGGGGAGGAAGTTTACTTTTAAGCGGCAGTGTAATTGTGTGTAGTTCGTTCAAGTTCGCTGCCCAAGTCATTTGGCAAGAGGCTTGCTGCCCGCCGCCTAACGAACTCTAGAACGAAACAAAACGAAACGAAACAAAACGAAACGAAACGATCTTTTGGCTGCATTATTGCATTCTCGCGTATGGCCTGCAGCAGCCAGAGCCAGAGCCATAGCCATAGCCACATCATTGGGTTCTCTCTGGCTAATTTCGCTCATTAATCATGGGAGTAGAGGGAGCTGCAGCAGAAATGGAAATGGAGATGGAGATGGAGCTCTCTGTTCTGTTCTGTTCTGTTCTGTGCTGTTCCCGAAAACTGATTACACATGTACGGCCTCCACCAGAAATCGAAAGATCTGTCTGTGGCTGGCTGGCTGGCTGGCAGTGAAATGTATCTGCAAACAAATGAAGTTGTCTGTGCAATTCTCTAAGCCCACTCCATTCCCTAGTAGAGTCATCAAGGATCCTCTCGAGAGGATTGATCATTGATCTTTTGGCACTCAATCCTCGGCAACAGCATCTCCCTCCCTCTCTCTCTCCCTCTCCCTCCCCCTCTGGATGCTCACGAATTATAAATAGTGCAAATGCGTGCAGTGCATCATCATCATTAGTTTTCGGGCCAACAACAACAACAACAACGACAAAACCATGGCCAATAGACTTGTCTCTCGAGAGACGGAGAGTCTCTGTCTCTCTGCCCTACAACTTGCTCTGGCAATTACTTGTACGACTCTACGACTGTACCGAGTGTGTGCCTGTCTTTAGTTTCCTTTGCTAAATTGTTTCAAATTTATTTCTGTGCCCAAGATAATTACTGGGAGAACTTTTACGAGCCAGTTATAGCCATTTGGCCATGGCGTTTGTTGAGGCAACGGATCCAACAGATAGATGCAGATTTATAGATATTTTCTGGATTCTAAGTAGGAAAATTAAGTGAAAATTCGTTGGAGAAACAATAGCTTTTAAGCACAGAATTTGTACCATAAAAGATTCTAAAGGTTAAAGATCTACAGATCGATGGAACGTGAACTTTTGGGGATTTAAGTAAAAATGGAATTTCCTTGAATTCTTTTATGTCCAGAAATGGTTTAAATCTGAAATCGAAAGGGTATTTCATATTCCCCATCCACGGCGGCTGCTTCGATTTCTTGGCCCCCAAGTTCGTGTCCTGAGTCTTTCGTTTCGTTTCGTTTCGTCTCGTTTCGTCTCGTTCTGTGGCATTCAGGCATTTTCTAATTGCAAGTTAATTTCTTGTTGCGAACATAAATTTAACATTCTAATTGAGTTATCAACCGCAACGTGTATGTACATCCACCAAAAAGAGGAGCCCCCACCCCAAGTGGTAGATGCAGCTCTCAGGCAGGAGGCAAGAGGCAAGAGGCAGGAGGCAGGCATGAGAAGGAGATGCCCCGAACGACAGAGGACCAACTTTTTACAGCTTCTCATCGTCTCTCATCGTCTCGTCTCCAAAAACAGGCTACGGCTACGGCTACGCGCTACGCACATGTGAAAAATGGCCCAAGTTCCCGTCGGGTTCTACACCACAAAAATTGCAACAAAGCCTGCCTAACCGCCTGCCTGCCTGCCTGCCTGCCACAAGATGTTGCTGCTGCTGCTGCTGCTGCTGCTGCTGTGGCAGTAATTACATTTCGGTGTGTGTGCAACTTTTTGGAGCCTCTGCTGCTAATTTGCCTGCTGCTTCTGTTTTTTTTTTTTGACTAATTTTTTGTTTTTTTTTGTTTGTTTCCCGCGTTGCAGCTTCTGCTTTTTGAGCGAGAGAATTTCCCGAAACGCTCTGGCAACGTGAAAATATTTGCCACTGGCCATAAGGCTCGTAATTAATTTACTTTGTGTGTTGTGGCAGCCGCCAAGGAGTCCGTTGCAGCAAACAACAACAAAAAAATATGAAGAAAAATCCATTACGCAAATGTTTATGACCAAAATGGTCAGCACTGAAAGGCCACTGTCTGTTGGCTGTTGGCTGCTGCCTGCTGCCTGCTGCCTTCTGCCTGCCGCCGCTGCTGCCAATGCAAATAGAAAAGCTATGTGCGTGTGTGCCCCAAAACGAGGCACACAAAAGCCCCAGGTCTTCAGATCGGAACGGTACGGAACGGAGCGTAGCTCTCTCACATACATCACAACATTGTAATGCATTTTTCGCTTTGGATACCGCCCCATCCAACCCCCAACCCCCCAACCCCCCTTCCCATCCTCCTGCCCACTCTGCCCCTCTGCCATTGGAAATGCTGGGAAATTAGTTTTCCTTTCCTGCTGCTGCTGCTGCCGCTGCCGCTGCTGCCATCAACGGGAGTTTTTTGTGTTTTGGAGGCGTGATCGTATCCGTAACGAAGGTCGTGGCAATATGGAGATGTTGCAAGAACATTACTCGTAAATCTCCTCGCCGTACATTTATGGCCCGACTAATGCAGATTTGTGTATCTTTTGCCTTTGTGGAACTTCTGTCTCTCTCTCATTAGCGAGGGAAAATATTTCATTTGTTCATTGGGAGGTTCTATTTTGGAGATTTAATAGATTTTTCTTCTGAAAAGAAGCACTTTCTGGGCTCAAAATGGATGCAAAATGAAGGGAAATAACTTCGAAGCTCTCTCTAAAGGATATCCTTCGATCTTTATCTCGAGAGTATTCCCAAATCTCGTTGCGATCGGATTGGATTTGTTTTATCTGTATCTTATTTACTTTTCTCTCCCAGTGCGGCTTAGCAGTTAAGGATGGGAGCATGATTTCTCTCTCTCCCAGTGTGGCTTCAGATAAGGATGGCAGTATGATTTCCCTCTCTCTCTCCCAGTGCGGCTTAGTATCATGTTTTTTTGTTAGAAAAATAAGCAACAATAAATACCCATAAATTAATATCATATTCCGTAGGGGCTTAATTTCATATTCAATTAAAAGAAATATGATATTCATTTAGCAAGCATTCAAAAAGCACTTCCAATGTATAACTTCTATAAACCATAGAGAGGGGAGAGAGAGAGAGAGAGACCAGCTGATATTCCAAAAAATTCCGCACTCTTCAGAGATCGCTGCGATGTGTGGAACTTGTTTCTTGTATCATATATTCCATATTCAAAAATTCATAAATTTATTAGCTAATGCTACCAAGTGGCCCAAATTCGTGCTGCCGCTTGCTGTTGTTGCTGTTGTTGCTGTTGCCTTCATTTTAATCAAACATTTAGTTTATCGTCTCACATTTCAACTAATTAACACTACGAACATGGGGGACCGCCTCTTTGCCACAGCCATTGGGTTCGATGGATTCGATGGCTTCGATGGCTTTGGCTTTGGTTTTTTGGGCTTTTTGCCGACGATCGACGATCGACGATCGAAGATCGACTAAACGAAAATCAGCTTAAAATCATAAAAAACGCACTTAAATAAAATTTAATATTCAAATATTGACATTTAGTGCCATGTTAGCAGGCAACTTACGTGTTTTTCTCGCTCTCTATATGGCTCCTCTGCCACTCTGCCTCTCTGCCTCTCCGTTTCTTTGGTTATATTTCTTTTCAAAATATGCATGTGGATTGCTCCGGAGACAAAAAGACACACGGACGCACTGCTCTATGGATTTACTAATTGATCTGCATCTAATTTTGAAAAGAAAAAAGCCCAAGCCGAAGCACAGGTGACTTCTGCTACTTTACGATGATCGTTTTGCTCTCCCTCTCACTCTCTCTCTCTCTGTCTCTGTCTCTGTCTCTCTCTGTTAGTGTCTTTTGGCTATTAAAATTATGACATCATTTAAATATTTTCGCCGTTGTTTCGCCAGCATTTCATGTGTGTTTAAACTGGTTAAGGCCATCCCCAAGAGACCCCAGAGCCCAGGCCCCACAAACCCCCCAAACCCCCAAACCCCACAAATCCCAAACCCCATAATTCATAAATTCATTTGAAAATGCGGAAGCGCTTTGATTTGCAGAGAGTCGTCCTCCCCCCCCTCCCCTCCCCGCCGTCTCCCGAGCGATGTTATCAAATGCTTGAAAAATGCAAACGATTTTCAAGCATAAACATAATTATTATTTTCCTGCTCTTTGTCGCCACATAAAATTATTATTCTCATAAAAATTGGTGGGTTTTTATGGCATGTTGGAGGGGGACGGGGAGCGGGGAGGGGGGAGCGGGGGGTTTGCTCAATATTTAGCTCGTAAAATATTTATTATTTTGTTGTTATAAAAAAATGGTATGTATGCATGTATAAATAAAAAACACCGTGAGGAATGGGAGTGAGAGCTTACCGCATATGGATTATCCTGATTCATCATTATGGTAATCTTGGGGCTTCTCTGCGTCTGAAGGCTGCAAGAGATGGCAAGGTGTAAGGTGTGTGCATTAGAGATGGAACATCATGTGCTTATATGCTTATAAATCGATAAATATTTGATAACTTTTTGTGGGAAATCACATCATTCACTCAATCATTCAATGGCAATGGCACATGGATGCTTGTTTCTTTTCAAAATACATAAATACATATATATTGATAGAATATCGATTGCATTGATAATACAGCAACGATAAATCTAGGCACAATGATAAAAATAGTTATTAATACTTTTATCTATAGCTATTTTTTCGATTATTTATTAATATAAGCGAATTAATCGATTGAAGAACTTCTCGATAAGTTTCCGATTATTTATCGACATTTTCTATCAATATTAAGCCTTTGCCCATACAATCGATTGGTATTCTATGATTTTACAAATATATCGATACATTCTCGACTAATTATCGTTTCAAAATGTTCGATCAATCTAGCAATCGATTTGTATCGTTTGACTGTTGCTGTCCAATAAAGTCAAAACAATCGATTGAATATCGATATGTCTGGCCATAAATGCGAACAGCATTCACAGAATAGAACTTACTTTAGAGTTTAACGACTCCCATTACCATAAAAAGTATTGCTCTTGAGAGCACCCAATCAACAATCGATTATGTTCCCATTTGTGGCCTCAAACAAGACCAAAAGATTCGCCTTCAAACCGTTCGTTGCTTAGATATTCTGACATTTGGCTGCCAGGCTAATACTCGTTTTAATAATAATAATTTCGATATTTATTACAATGCAAACACAGAGCTTAGGAGCTTGGGAGCTTGGGAGCTTGGGAGCTGCTGCACCTATAAAAAACCCAAGAAGAACAACGACTGCGGTTCTGTGACTCACTTATGGACCCCCAGACCCCCAGAAGACAGAGCCAGAGACGGACCCCGTCCTGGGCCACCGTCTGTCCAGAGCTCGTGCTTTGTGGCTCTCCCCGTCGTACTCGTACTCGTACTCGTACTCGTACTCGTATATGGTGTGTGGCATGTTAACTGGCAACAGGTGTTTGCTGTTGTGGCCGTTTTGTTGTCTGCTTGCCACATTTGCATTTGATATTTTTGAAGCGTGTTTTGCGCGCTCATACTAAATACTTTCACACTTGGTCGGTCCCTGTCCCAGTCCCAAACCCCTGCTCGGCTTTCAACAGATTGTGCTCTTCCGGTTGTGCGGTTGCGTTGCCCCTTAAGGATGTACAACAAGTCAGCCACACGACCTTGATGTGTTAATTTCTTTGGTGCATCAAGGGACATGGCCGGAGGGTGTGGAGCGTGGAATGGAGCACGGAATGGAGCCGCAGCCACTGCCAGGGACATCTCAGACGAATGAAAGACTGAGGCAGCAAACTCGGGCAGAAAACAATCTTTGGAGTGGCTGCGCAGCTAACTAGAATAAGTGCACACACTCTTTCCAGTTGTAGAACACAACAAACCCATGTATGTACAAGGCACTCGTCATAAGTAGTACACGAGTACGGGGTGTACGTGTGCGATGGGATCTGTCAATATTTGCGACACTTGCAAAAGCAAATCCAACTTAGATTCTTCTTCATTTGACTTGAGGCCCAGTCAAGGCGAAATGCACTCGAAGAAACTGCCAAAAGGGGCATGGAAATGAAGGAAACTTTGAGCTTTAAGAAGTGCAACATCTGTATGTTTTTGGAGGCTACATTTTTGTGGTATTTGAGGGGTAAAGAGGGGTCTCAAGAGGGGTCTACAAAGTGGTCTAAAGAGGGGTCTGAAGAGGGGTCCAGAAAGTGGTCTAAAGATGGGTCTATAGAGGGATTTTACTTGGAAAATCAGTCGTTCATTAAAGGCGATTTTCCAAGGAGCTGGGAGAGGCACTATATAAAGGGTCCGGTCCTCTTTAAAAGCTATATCCATCTAAGAAAGCTGTAAATCAATGGAAATGCATCTGTCATAAGGATTTGATTTATGTTTTTTCGATCATACTATTTGTTGGACTAGATAGATATTTCGATAAAGATAAAAGCTTCCAATCTATCTATATATTTTCCTGCTTTGCTCTAACATTTCGTACAGTGTTTTTGCCCCCCACTCTCGAAGACTTTGAATTTTTGTAACAAAAATATTCTGACAAATACAGAGCTTAACATGATATTTGCATTATAAAGCAAACATCGACCCCACCGATCGTCTATATCTACATATGTACACATGGATATGCATATAGATATAGATACAGATATAGATATGCAGCTGTCTCGCTCGCACACGACTTACATTGATTCTGTCTTATATAGTCGTAAAGTTGGTTTTATTTGCCCTGCCCTTGTTGCTTTTGTTGTTGATCTAGCCCCATGTTTTATGGCCACACTAAAAAGTGCACACTGGTCAACAAAAAACTTGGATGGAGAGAGTGCGAGTGAGTGAGTGAGAGAGAGAGAGAGAGAGAGAAAACTTTCTCACCAAAAGCCTATGTATTGCCCTCCAATACCCTCCTCTACAGATTGTGTTATATGTGTGTGAGTGTGTGTGTGTGTGTTTGGGTGTGTATATATGCTATATGGTTTTTGTATAATCAAATCATACAACACCTCAACAGTCGGGCAGAGTAGAGTTCCGTCAGTTTTGTCAGAGTTTTTTGTTGTTTTTTTTTTTGCAAGTGCTATCTACCCAACGCCATCTTCCTTGAGGTGTTTTTGTTTGGAATACCCTCTATACGGGGTATTATGGGCTTGTTCAGACGATTAGAATGTGGCATTTTCCATAATATAAAGGGTCTTGAATGCAATGTATCCCCTAATACCCTTAAAACATATCCAAAGAAA
The DNA here is from genome assembly GCA_008121275.1 of Drosophila lowei. Taxonomy (NCBI): domain Eukaryota; kingdom Metazoa; phylum Arthropoda; class Insecta; order Diptera; family Drosophilidae; genus Drosophila; species Drosophila lowei. The sequence continues at coordinate 682,917 of CM017781.1, forward strand.
AGCCTTCTATGGCTAGTTTTCTATATATTCCTATTGCTACTTTCTTCGGTTCCAAGTATAGGGAACCCTTTCGTTGCAAGTAGCTTGTGTTGATTGGAAATCGCCACTTGGTAGGGTATCTAAAGCTCTGGGCAAGCCTTTCTTTCTTCAGTTTTTTATGAATTTTTTCATTAATGAAATTCACATGTCGCCAGTGCCGTCAACACATCTTCCATCCATCCATCTATATATTTCCATATCTCAATCTTTCGTTTTTTCGGGTTTTTTTATGATTCGCTTGATGATGAATGTGTCTCAAAAAATGTGTGTTGGTACCGTTTTTGAAGGCAGAAAATGTGATCCATCGCTGCCTTAGGATCTACTAGAATTAACCTTTGAACTTACCTTCTTGAGCGGTTGTTGCGTTGCCTTTCGTTTCTTGAATGTTAATCCAAATTTAAGCACAAAATAGATTTTCTCGCTTTTATCTCCAGTCAAAAAAAATGTAAGAAATTCATTTAGAAACACATTTTGAACTCTCCTACGTTTTGAGCTTTTATTATTTGTTTTTTGTTTTTTGTTTTTTGTTTTTGTGTACTTTATTTGTTCTGTATTTTGTGTATGTGCGTGCGTGTGTGTGTTTGTGTGTGTGTGGATTTTTGCTGTTGGTTTTGTTTTGTTTTTTAGCTATTATTTGTGTTCACCTTGCGCCAATAAAACGTCACTTGAGCCGTCCTATAGAGTTGTTGGATGTCGTACTCGTAGTCGTTGTTTCTGCTGTTGTTGTTGTTGTTGTATTGCACTTGACTTTTAGAACTTTGGGGCAAGCGTGAAGCATGTTTCAGATACACAGATACACACTATATCTGTATCTGTATCTGTATCTGTATCTGTATCTGTATCTATATGTACTGTATAGCATATATCACATGTCGGCAAAAAAACACAATTTCCGTTTTCCGGGCAGATTCTTGATAGATTTTTGGGTATTGATTGTTTATGGATTATTTTCCGTTTTTTGTGTGTGAGTGTGTGCACCTCCCTCCGGCTTTTTGGTGTGGCTCTGCAGGATCGGTCCTGCAGAGCTCGGTCCCTGGGTCACGCTTATCGAGTGCTCTATTTATTGCGGTTTTTGCTCTATATACTCGTACATGTATGTGTTTATTTTTCTTCTTTTAACAGTAACAAAAATCGATCCAATATCCCCTCTTACGAGACGAGACGTAACGTAACGTAAGCCACACAAAAATAATAACGTAAGCGACTGCAACAGCGCGCTACAGCGACAGCAGCGACGGCAGCGAGCGGCAATAGAGCAGCAGGCAGGCAGGCAGACAGGCAGGCAAGCAGCGACAGCGACGACGACGACGTGCGACGTGCGATCGAGCGTGCGACGAAAAAGACTGATGTTAAGCAGCAGCAGCAGTTCTGCAAACTCGGGCTTAGACTACTGCTGCTACGTCTCCGGTCGACTCCGGCTGCTCAGATGCTATATGCAGAGGCGGCAGAAGTCAGCAGAGGCATCATCGTGGCTGCTCGTCGCCGCTCGGTAGCGACTGAGCGCAGAGGCTTCGGCTACCAGAAAAGCAACAACAACAACAGCAACAGCGTCGGGGAGATGATACAGCTATAAACCAAAAAGAACAACAAATATACGAAAAAAGATAAGGAAAACTGGTCGGTCGGTCGGTCGGTGTCTCTCAGCAAAGCAAAAACAAAAGACTTGCAAAACGACAAACGCTGTAGAGAGAGAGAGAGAGAGCGAGCGAGCTGTTTGTGTGTGTGTGTGCATAAGTGAGGAAGAAGACGATTGTCGATTGCTCTCTAACGGTTGATATGCGCCTCATCTTTACCTAAAGAGCGTCGGGCAGACTGAGAGAGAGCAGCACACACACGCACTGAGGGTGTGTGTGTGAGACTTGAGTGAATCTCAAACTCTGGCTTTGAGTGATGTTAACACTTAACAGTGGGCTCCATAGAGACATGCAGTGCCCCACTCGGGGCAAAGATTTGTAATCGACTTTGGGAGAATAGTTCCAAATATTTAGAAAAGTTTTAGTTTTATTTCAATAATAATTTCAATTAAATTTGAGCTAATTTTAGCCCGACTCTCACCATTTTGTATGGCACTCTCTCTGCTCAAACACACACACAGGCACACATACACACACACACACACACCGGGGAATGCAAAAGACTTCATTACGACATTTGATTGGCTCGATTAACACAATCGGAGCACCGTTATAACCAGTATGACACTCATACTCATAACCGAGAGCGAGAGAGCGGCTCACACACAGGGCCGGAAAAGAGAGAGCGGCTCACACACATGGCCGGAGAAAGAGAGAGCCGAGTCTTTAGTGAGTGAGAGTCGGTCGCCCGCCCTCTCACACACAATCTCATTCGCCTTCGTCGTCGTCGTCTGTAGCGAGCGTCGCTTCGTTGCTTCGTGTGCTATAAATAAACGAACGCGATCCCGTTTGCCCGTGGGCCAAAACGAGACCGGACTATATTGCCATGTCGCTTATGTACAGGCCCCCTGCCTGCCATATATATGCACATAGATATATATATATATATGTTACCGTTTCATTGACCAATGCAGAGCAGCAGAGCGCTCAATGGGAGAGAGAGTGAGCGAGCGAGCGAGCCATACAAATGAGAGCAGCAGCAGAGCAGAGCAGAGCGATCGCGATCGAACATGCGCTCGCACACACATGGAAATCATATTAGCGATGGGCGTGGTCTATCGATGAGACCGATCCCCCAACCCCCCCCACTTAACCACCTCTGCCGCACAAAGCAAGCTCTAATTGCTCTTGACTGGAACGGGAGTGAGAGAGAGAGAGAGAGAGAGAGAGAGCGGGAGGGAGGGAGATGGATAGAGAGGTTTTCCTAACGGCGTTTTAGCATCTACTACCACTAGTGTCTCCCCCCCTAGCCCCGCTCCCCCACCGATGTCAAGCTGTCATAGTTGGGGATCATTAAAAGCGTTATCTGTTGATAGCCATAAGACATTTTATGATATTACTAACATTGTTAGGCCCCCATGGTGCCCCTGTAGAGCGAAAGAGAGACACACACATCAGAGAGGGAGAGGGAGAGGGAGATGGAGAGACATCTTCAGATTAATGTATCATAAATAGCTTTAGTTTCTGGTACTAAATATAAATTATAATTAGCCATCTTTATGCACGAAGATCTACAAAATTGAATAGTTGCTGCTGGCCATCGATCGATCCATTCCATTGATTGCCCCCCATCGGGGAGTGGCACTGTACTCTGCTGTACTGTACTTTACTGCCACGAACTGGCTATGGAAACGATCCATAAATAATCATTGTATATTGGCTGCTAAAGTGGAATAGTGCTTTCAAGACTGAAGAAGATTGTATTGCATTTGAGTCTAGACTCTCGACAGATAATACGATACCATACACACCAGGGTTTCGGTTGTGGGGGGCAATAATGAATTTTTGAAGCTATATCATTTACAAATATTTTAATGAAAATAGGTCCCATTTTGTATCATAATTGTTGAAATAATTGCATGTAACGATTTCTACCATTTTGAAAGTTTCCTTAACTTTTGAGAAAAAAAAACCGAAAAGTTGTAATATTTCGTTTAAAAATATTTGATACAAATTTACTTTATTATATGCATAGTATAGTATAGTATTTAATTTCCCTATGTTTGTACCTAAAAACCGAATTTTTCATTTGAATATAGATGTGTTTCTTTTTACTATGACATTTTATCTCTTAGTTCTAGAATTTTCCATATATATTTCGTATATTTTCTCCTATAGGGAAGCTGTACATCAAAAATCACAAAAGTTGATTCATTTTTAAAGATTTTACAGGCGTTTAAACTGAAAAGTGATGAACATGTGTCCACACGTGCTCGCCACTGTATATATTCGTAGGTTTTCATCATTCAAAGACCTCTGTATCCAGTCTCATATCACATTCCAAAACAGTTCTGTTTCCCAGTCGATTCCCATAAAATGATGATCCCTTAATGATTCGCCTCTTTGATAGAGGACACCTTGAAATATAGGAAATGCCTCACATGCATATCCCTCTAATGGTTCGTATCTGCCATTCTCAGTATTGTTTCCGTTCCATTCTGCCATCCTTCTGTATCCTTTGAGCCCACAACATCACCCCTTTTTTCGATGCCCAGCCCAAAAGGGTTTCTTAATGAAACATGTCTGTGTGTGTGTGTGTCTGTTTGCAGATGTACGCTTAGTACTTCTCTTGTATTTCGATTTTATTTGAAAATGGGCGTATGGACACAGAGAGGGGGGGCTTAGATCGTGGCTCAATACAATTTCTATACTAATTTTCCCACTTTTCCCCGCTGCTGTTGCTGCTGTTGCTGCTTTCCCTTAACCCATTTTGACTTTCTGCCAAACGGGGAAAATGTCACAGAAGTTAATCCAATTTGTGCGTTTTATGACTGAGAAACCCGCAAGCAACCGCAACCGCAACCTCGTTATCATCTCTTGGTCTCTCTCTCTCTCTAGCACTCTCTGACCTCTAACCCTTTGTGTGTGCCGGCACGCCTACTCCTCCTCCTCCTCGTCCACGTCCTCGTCGTCCTCGTCATCGTCCTCTTGTTTCGAAGGATGTTTCGGGGTGTTTTAAACCCATTACAAGGGTCCTTACCAGACAGAAGTTTCTCTGCGGCGGCGGCGGCGGCGGTTGCCTTTTGCGGTTCTTCGAGATACTTTTGACAAATTTTCATGCTTTAATTTCTTCTTTTTCCTTTGCACTCAAATTTGCATATGTGTGGGAAAGAGACAGCTAACACAGAGAGAGAGAGAGAGCTAGACCGAGTCCTGGGCTAATCCTTGGTGAGCAACAGATTATCCCTGGCAATTGTTTGTCTTTTGATTTGTTTGTTATGGGTGCAGGACTTAAGGAAAACCATAGATATGGCTTTTCACGAAAATGTGCCGCTGCTCGATGATGCTCGAGGGGTTTCCTCTTGCTCGTTGCCTCGTTGCCTCGTTGCCTTTCTTTTCCTTTCTTTTCGCCGGGTCCTGGGCCTGGGCCGGGGCCGGGGCCTCGCCCCTTTCTGGTTACAGTTTAATGCGTTCTAATGTATGTGACTTTTGGCAGGATTTTCGACATTTGCCGCCGCCAAAAACTCAAGTGACTTGCAGAATATCCTGGGACAATCAACCATCATCAATCACCGCCGCAAGAGGCCCCTTTTTGTCGGGCTACAAATATAAATATTTTCTGCTGAAATTAGGTTAAAGGCAGAAGACCATCCATCCATCCATCCATCCGTCCATCCGAACAGCCAGCTCCAGCTCCAGCCAGCTCCAGTTTTCGCATGCCTATTCGGTTTTTACTTATGTCATGCCATCAGATCTGTAGATCTGAATATCCGCAAGACTATCCGTACAATAAATTAATTATAAATGCATTAATCAATGCCAAACGGACGCTGGGGATTTCTTTGACAAAATACTGACATGAGTTGGTCGTTCGTTCGCTTTGGATTTCAGTGGAGTGGATCTTCGATCTTCGATCTTCGATCGTCGATCGTTTTCGCGTCTCATTCTTTGAGGCGTTTGCGTGAAATGAAAACAAAAATTGAAAACACGTTTTCGCGCACATTATTTTCGGTGTAATTTATGCGTTCGATTTTCTGAATTCTTAGATTCGACAGAAATACTCTGGAATGACGAGAGATGTGATGTGAAACTTCGGTGTCCAAAGGGGACTGCCAAAGGGAATTTAAGAGAATGAAGTGTGGCATTTCGAGGGCCTATCCTGGGCTCAAACTTTGACGATTGACGATTGAAGACTTTAAAAATATCCCAAATAATCTCCATATTCTTAAATTAGCAGCAGCACATTTCTCTCTCTCTTCAAAGAGCATCTAAAATTCGTTCTACATTTTGTGGAATCTCTTCCTTAAACATTTCTCAAATCAAACTTTGATTTTGATTGAATGCCACCAAAAGCCAACGAAAAACGAAACAGAAATTAATTTCCACCTTGCGGGCAACATTTATGTTTTTTTCTTTTTCTTGGATGCCACAGATTCGATGTCGATGTCGATATCGAGTTCGAGTTCGATTCGATTGTGTGTGGCGGCATGCAAATGAGATCATTGATCTGTTTTTGGGAAATCATATTTGACCCTTAGGGGTCGTCATGCCACATGCCAAAAAAAAACACAACAAAAACAACAAATAACGAAACGAAAACAGAAATGTTAATTTTGTGTTTCGGTCATATGAAAAATGTGATTTTATTTTGTTCGGTTTTTGGTTTGTTATGCGCGAATTTGAATTTAATCAAATTAATTATTGGATTGTCAATGGACTCCGATACGAAACTCACAAGAGTTTTGGATGTGATCAATTTTGGAAGACCCAGAGACACGAGACACGAGAGATACGAGTGTGGCTGGATGGCTGGATGGATGGATGGGGGACAGTGATAAATTGACAGATCAAATGACAGACCAAAGCCATATCAATCAGGCCTTTGATGCCGGCCAAACAAATTGCTCCACAAAGCTTCGGCTCTATGGCTTTGTGGCTAAGACCACTCTTTATGGTCGAAACAGATCTAAATATAAATATTTTCGAACCCAACAAAACACGGTCCCGTCCCGTTCCGTTCCGTCCCAGAACAGCTTCCGTTTACCATTTCCCCTTTGTGGCTGTGTCCCCTTTTCGAGTGGACAAAAGCCTCCGTTTGTTATAATTTCGTTTTGATGGCACATATTTTCTCTCTCTCTCTCTCTCCTTCTCTCTCTCTAGCCATAAAATTAGCTCTAAAAATGCCATATTTAACAATTGTTGGGCACAGCCTGTGGTTCGGTTCGGTGGGAACCTGCCCAAAGTTGACATCACACATCCCAACATCCCACCGTCCCACCATCCCACAGAGAAGACCCCAAAAAGACCCCCGAAAACCCGAAAAACCGAAAACCGAACCGATTTCAATGTGTAATTGTAACGTCTTTGTCTGTGGTGTTATTAACACCTCTAAGCGCTCGAACCAAATGGACTACGAAATTGTTTAGAGTGTAGACTGTCGTCTTTTTGTTGTTGCTGTTGTTGTTGTTGTTGTTTGGGTGCAAAAGGTTTTTGACCGAAAGAAACCAACGAAAAGAAAAGAAAACGGTGTTCCAGAAAAAACAAAGCTTTCGGTTCACTCGTTCGTTGATTTTTTGTTCACTCTCGGAACACTCTCGGAATTTCGTGAATTTATGCATAATGGACATACATTAAATCCATAACATCACGCGGTTGGGGATGGGGATGGGGATGGAGATGGGGAGAAGGTGCTCCTCTGAAGATGCGCTGCGCTGCGCTGCTGCGTCGCTCTCTGGCATATTTTAGTGGGTCATAAATGGCGGCAAAGGTAAGGCAAAGATTTTTCACAGCTGATTGTGAGAAGCATGGAATAATGCCCGATGTCTGTGGGCCGAATGGGAGCTACAGTTAGCGCGTTGAAACTCGAGGGGCAATATGGGGATTGGTAAGAGCAGCGTCGAGACCCTTCTGAGTCTTAGAACAGTACGCATGTGGCCATGTACCCATGTGGAACCATCTAGGAACCAAAGTTCTAGGAATGGTAGTACCCCCCTCTTTCATCTTATATTTAAATATATAATAAAAGATTATAAATATATAATAAAAGATTATATAGATTATATGTTTAAATATATTTTATTATATATTTAAATATATTTCCCATTTAAATTTAATATTTTTCTTAATTCCAGAAAATCAAAATATCAACAAAGATTTAATTAAGTTAAAAAATATATATATTTTTTAAATTTAGCAATAATTATTTTTAATATGAAACAGATTCTCAATATATTACATTTATTTATTTGTACGTGTCTTAGATTTATGTCTAAATCAAAATGAATTCTATTTAATATAATTTCTTAATAATTTAATTTATTTATTTATTGTTGCATTAATCTCTCACTAGAGCATCTCCTAGTCGTTGTTGGGTCTCTCCTTTTTCTCCTTTTCCACCATATTTTGCCCCTCCAACATGGTTATGTGAGAAAGTAGCAACCGTTCCGTTCCGAACCGTTCCGTACTGTTCCGTTGGGCTATAAAAGAAAAACAAAGCACATCCCGACCCAGGAGGACCAGTGAACTTCAAAGTGGGGCGATGGTTGTTGCACCTGCACTCCCCCTTACCCTCACCCTCACCCTCACCTTTTTCCTGGCATAGCAAATCATATTTTGAAATGAATCATACGAGTATATCTCTCTCCCCCCCTCTCTCTCTCTCTCTCTCTCTCTCTCTTTCTGTTTGGAACCATGACACGAAGACCCACAGATGAACTTCAGTCCGGAGTTGGCTTTTCCCCGAGTGCTGGAAAGAGGCGGTTCCACTGCGTGCCGACAATAAAATTATGAAAATGTATAAATCAAATGCACACGGACCCGCGCGCGCTTTTGTAAAATATGTTTTCAATTTTCCTCCAGCTGGAATCCAATTTAATAGATAGATTGTTTCTCCTTTTGGCCAAGAGTGCGGGCTGCGGGGCTGTGGGGCTGAACTTGACCCAATGATATTTAGTTACGAGTAGACGACACCAAACCCAAAGACAATGTCGGTTAAGAAAGTGCCAAAGTCAAAGGCAGTTTCCCAGGTTGCTGCTGGCTGCTGCTGGCTGCTGCTGCTGCTGCTGGCTGCCACTTGCTAGATGGAGCTGACAAATGACTAAGGTCGCACCGATGCCGAGTTTTGTGGATGCAACACACCCGTTGCTGCAGCCACAGCCATAGCCCCATACCGAATGGGGCGAATGGGGCGGTTTCTGTTTGGACCGGGGCGGTAAGAAGGTCGTTGAAGTCGTAGCTGGTTCCAAAACTCTGAGAGATGCATCACACACAGCTGTGCGCAGTGCACACTGCTGCTGGACGTCATCAGAGCCAGCTTCGAGCTTCGGCTTCGGCTTCGAGCTTCAGCCTCAACTTCAACTTCATATCGAAGCAGGTGTTCCTCCGCTAACAGACGGACAGACGGACGGACGGACGGACGGACAGACGGACAGACGGCCAATCGGACGGACAAAAGATACACAAAACCTCAACTGAAGCTGTTTGATGCGCACGAATTCCGTTTTTAGCTGAAGCTGAAGCCTCAGCTCAGAGTCCGTTCGAGGCTTTAGTTTTTCTTCTTTTGTTGCTGTTTTTCCATTTTGTTGCAATAAAATTTTAATAAGATTTTTTTTTTGCTTCTAGAATAACTCGTACACATAGCCATAGCTGCCACAGATCGTGATGCAGCTCATCCAATGCCCCAGTATGTGTATGTGTGTGTGTGTGTGTGTGTGTGTGTGTGTGTGTGTGTGGCAATCAGCAGCTCCATTTTTGTATGCCACAAAACTCCGCGCACTTTTGAAGGCTTTCCATTTTGATATTGTTTATTGAGTACGAATACGAGTGTGTGTGTGTATGTGTGTCTCTTTCTTTCAGTGTATTGTTAATGCAAATTGTGCTAAAAACAAAAACAAAAACAAAAAACAAAACGTTAAACGTTGTTAATGACAGTCCACGTCGTCGTTGTTGAGTTTTTCGAGCTGAAAAGATGGCGATGGCGATGGCGATGCACTTTGGGTGTGTCGATTGTTTGTCTAATAGATAGATAGAGGTATACGAAATACAAAAAAAAGTGAAGAAAAATAATATATTTTTGTTGGCATATTATATCGATAATAATTGCAAAATAAACGTTCAATCGAACGCCTGTGCGGTTAATTGTTGAATGTCATTAAATACCCATACATACATATGAGCACGTACACGTACACGTACAGTGAACGTATTAGGGTTTAATTTTCATATTTTTAGTAGATTTATTTTACAAAATTATCACGAAATACGACTGCGAGTCTCACTAGGATAGACGCTAGAGCGGTGAAGGGAGAGCCAGAGCTAAGCTAAGCTACTCTGTGAGAGAGGGAGGGTGACAGAGAGGCAGGGTACTCCCCTATGGGAAATTGTTTTCTTCATTCTGCCTAAAATAATGCTCTGATCTCTAGCAGATTTTCCACTCTATTAGATATGGGCATTCTTTATGATTCCAAAAACATTTCCAATACACTTTTGTTTAGGATTTTAGTTGGCCGAAGTTTAAGTACTCGTATTGCTTCTGTGGAATACATTTATGTCCTTTTTCGTCTAGTACAGTACAGTTTTGAAACAGGTCCCTTTAATAACTAGAATTCCAGAACAGACTGAGCCTCTACCGATATCTTGATCATCATGATCGTCCTCCAAAGAGAGTCCCCTACCATCGAGCATGGAATTCTTTCTCTCCCCAATCCCCATATGCTGCTGCTATGCCAACGGCCTTTTTGGTAACCAACTAAATCTTGTTGCTGTCAAAATTTGTTAGTTTTTCCCGAAACGTAAGCCTGTAATTAAGATACATTCGAGCTGCTGCCGTGCCGTGCCGGGCCGGACCGGACAGTGCTGGAGTCCTCCTTCGTTCTGATCTGTGCTAGCTGTTGACCCTCACGCTTGATCACTCAATTAGCCCTGGTCCTGACCGCACACATAGCCAGGGGTCTCGTCTCCAGATGTTGCAGCGCCCTCAGCCGTCAACACTGGCGTATTAAAAATTTATTGAACGATTGAACGATGGAACGATGGAACGATTGAAGGGTGTGGCCACAGCCCAGAAAAATGGAAAGAAAGAAAAAAAGACAAAAACCTGACTAAGCCGCAGAGCGGTACAGGACTCGCACTCGCACTCCGGATGATGGAAAGAGCGTGTGTCGCAGATTAAAAAACACAAAACCACGGACCAAAAATTGTTGAAAAAATAATACCAATACCAAAAATCATTGTCCAGGGGGATCTCGGGCCCTAAATAAGCAATAATATTTGCCCTTAAACATTTTGCACATTTAGAGCGCTCACGCATGTAATTAGGAAATAGGGAAAACGATCCATACATGCAGCATGCCACAGATACGAGAAAGAGAGTGAGCGAGAGCGAGAGAGAGAGTTTATCCTTAAGCCCTTGTGCGTGCGTGTGTACTTAGCAAAGTCGTTGGATTTGGAAAATACGAGAGTGTCCGAGAGTGTCCGAGAGTGTACGAGAGTGCTGGAAAAAAGCCAACAAAAGGCTTATTTAAATATGCATTATTATCTCCCTTTGGTTCGCTCTGTCTCCCGTCTGCTGTCCATCCTGTATTCTGTATCCTTAACCCTAAGTCGTGTCACATGTCAAACAATTTACCAGAGTTACGGGGCCCTGTGGAAACTTCCTGTGTCCAGCGTTGGGCGAGCGATTAAAAGGAAGTTCTCCCGTTCTCCTCGATTCGGTTTGGTTTGGTTTGGGAAATTTTCCTTCAAGAGAAGCATATGGTCGGTCGGTCGGTCGGTTGGTCAGGGATACGGCAATTTCATGCTCACTTTGAAGGGTACAGATACAGATACTCGTAAATTGTTAGTTGTAGATGGATTCCTTTCGGTTTATTGATACAGTCATTAGGCTACCGATGATCATCCCCTGGGCTCCGCTGGCTCTTAATTGCCCTGAAATTAGGCTGTCATCGTCATTTAGTATACAGGGAACAGGGAACAGCAACAAAAAGAAAGGAGTACGTACAGGAAACAACGCTGTGGGTCTCTGGGATCTCTGGGGTCGCTGGTCGGTGGTCGGGGGTCGGGGGTCGGGGTCTCGTGAGTGTCTCCCAAGGTTTTAGTTCCGTTTCGTCAGCTGTTGTTCTCGTCTAGTAATCCCTAATAGTGCGATCATTATAATAGCATCATCGTCTATTTGCAATCAAACAAACTCACACAGCACACAGCACACACAATTTTTCGTTGATTAATAAACTTGAGGGATTATTCATAAAATAAAACCACAAAGCAGGCAGGCAGGCAGGCAGGCAGGCAGGCAGGCAGGCAGGCAGTCAGTGGCAGTGGCACCCATCGAGAGAGTCGAGCTTCTTGTTAATGAGCTCCATCGTGATGAGTTTTTCGAGTGTCGAAGTTTGATGTCTGAGGTCATGCCATGAATTTATTTCCATCGCTCATAGATCATATCTCTGGCGGAGCCCCCAACACCTGCGTATCATCAGACGGAAAAAAATTTCCGCATTCCGCTGACCCACAAAAAATCCTCCTCATGCTTCATGGCACTACCCAAATCAAAAATCAAAAATCAAAAATCAAAAAATCAAAAATCGTTGATATATTTTCCCTCTTTTTGTGCATAATAAATCACAGACTTTTTCTTTCTTTCGCGCGCTCCCGCGAGAGATGATCCCCGAGATGTGGATGTGGACTTGCGTGGCGTGGGAATTGAAAGCCAGCGAGAAATGGTTTCAATAATCAACGGAAAAACAAAAACCTAATCAATTAAAGTCTCTCTTATCATTGTGGTGCATCTGTCTGCCTCTCTCTGTGTCTCTCTGTCTCTCTGTCTCTGTCTGTGGCCCTGCGCTAACGAATTATATTTGATTTCTCGGTTGTTTTCTCGGTTCTCCTCTTGTTATTGAAAGTGTTTTTTTGTCCCTCACGAATTGCTTGTAAAACAAATCGAAATTTTGGAGTGAGATTTTTAGAGAGAGAGACAGTCAAGTGGGAGAGGGGTACTACAATAAAATAAATAATACAAACAAACAATAAATAAGTCGTCCAAAGGGATACCCTGTACAGTTTATTCAAATATTAATTTATGCCATAAAGGTTGGAGCGGGGGGTAGAAACTGTAACCCCCCCTGGGCATGCCCGTGTGCTTCTTGCAATTCATTTGCTTTTTGCTTGCTAGCATTTGCCAGCGAGCGAGTGTCGTCGGAGGAGAGTGGAATGAAGGATAGGGAAAGGGAACTGCGAGAATATGCAATGCGTGTGTCCCGAGGTGCCGAAGCCGAAGCCGAAGCTCGTGGGTGAAAGAAGGAGAAGGCAATCGAGAGAGATACGACAATTGCGGTGCCCTGCAACCGGGAGAGAGAGCATCTCTTGCATACAATTCTGTGTGCAATGTACTACCTCACAGGCCATCGCTGATGGTCCAGGGTAGCAAAACCTTCTTGTGTGCGTTTCTGTTGCTGTTTGAGGCCATTCGAAAGGAGTTTTGTTTGATTGAAAATCCAATTACAAATCATTGACAGTTGCGTTGAGTTTGTTGTACTAATTTCAAGATCAGGGGGAGAGTTTCAATGGCTGGATGGAGTCAGGGGAGATTGACGGAGTGAAGAGGAGAGGAGAGGAGAGACACTCATCAATCAAGAGCCCATAGCCGACAATCCATGCAAAATTATATCATGTGTTAAAAGTTATGACGGATCATCGGAGGTGTAAAGTGTCGTTGGTGCTGGCTCTGTGGATGGGGCCCTACCCGCCCGCCTCTTCCTTTTTGTGTTTTGCACAGCTTGAGTTTTCGGGTAAAATGTACGCTCGTCGTGCTCTTCCTCCACTTTTCCATCCATTACTCATCGCATTCAACGATTTCCGACTCACTCACACTAACACTCTCTCTTTCTCTCTCGACTGCAATCAAACCGATTTTTTCGATCTTTCGACAGACAGACAAAAGGATCGCTCAAGATTTTTATACATTTTTTTGATTCCATATTGACAGGCGGCATACAAATCGCCCGATTGTTGTTATAAATTAGCTCAAAAAGCCATGCACAATGCCCTCGGGCCATCCATCAATCATGCTCCAGGAGGAAGCAGGAGAGCAGGGCAGAGCAGGGCAGGGCACATCAGAGCACAACAGAGCCTTCATTCAGTTCAAAGACAGTTCGTTAAACTGGACCCCGAAATAAAACTGGACTCTTCAGATCTGAGGGGGATATCTCTGCTCAAAGAAAGAGCCTCCTTGCACCTTAATTGACTTGGCTTGAAAATACAAAATATTATCTGGCTTTGTCTATCGTACTTTTTGTATGCTGTCAAAGCTCAATATCTGTGACTATCAATTGTTTTCGCATCTGAGTTATCTTTTTTAATTTCAAGCCACAGCTTGCTCTCTGACCCGGGTCAAAGTTGAGCCTCCCATACGAGTCTCCACTCTTCTGGCTTGGGCTCTGGCCATGTCGCGTGTTTCATTAGAGGCGACAAACAAACACAGTCCCAGTCGGCGTTTGCGTCCGCGTCCGCGTCCGAGGCTCTGCGCACAGATTTCCAGCAATGATCAGGCCAGGCAGCACATAGCATATTGTGACCTCAAAAATAACGAACGTGCGGTAAAAGCGTCGCCAACCTCTCAGAGAGGCTCTAACCTGGCCAAAAGCAACAAACACACACACACACACACACACACATTTAGTCAGAGTCTTGGTCCAGTCAGCAGCAGGGGCTGCAGCATCAGAGGCAGACTCTTCCACTCCTCCTCTTGGGCTTTTGGTTTTTTGTTTTTCGTTTTTTTTTTGTTTTTGCGACGTGCCACACCTGTTTCATGTAGTCAGGCGCTCTTCTCCAGCCAAGAACCAGCCACTGAGACTTGCACTGAGAGAAAAAATAGACAAGAGAGTCATGAGACCGAATTTCGAGGAATATCTCGGGGAATATCTATGTAAATCTATATATATGGATTCAGTGTCTGATTAAAGTCGTGTGTCGGGTGTTTAGTCCCATGCCAAGGCGCCTTTTCGTGTGCTAAAAATGAGACTGCGAATGGGTGACCCCGACGATGTGAGTAACCTTTAAGTTTTAATCAAAATACATGCAATATACTAAGGAAACCAATTCTGTATAGATTTATTGATGAACATTACCGGTCTCTACTTTTGATTGCCTCTACTTTGATGAAATAAATATTGGTGACCCCGAAATAATATCCAAAGAATTTCCTCAATTTATTTTCTGTCCGTGTAGCCAGCGCCTTGTGAGAATTTCTTCGCTGTTGTTGTTTTTCGTTTTTTTTTCAGATTTTTGTAGGCAACAATTTTTGTTGGTCTCTAAAGTGACCTTAGAGCGAGGAGATCTGGCTCTGGCTCTGGCTCTGGCTCAGGCTCTGTGCTGGGAGCTCCTCTCTGTGCAAACGCATTTCTGATAATGATGGACTGTATTAACCGTTAGCCAAAAAGCTGAAGCTGAAGCTGAAGCCGAAGACGGGGACGGGCCTGTACCTCCACATGGCACAAGCATGTTGCAACAAGCTACGGCAATCAGTGGACATTTTCAGATTTTTCCTTGGTGGGAAATTGCTTTGGAGATTTTTCGTACTCTCCAAAAAAATAAAATGAGAAAAAGGTAAAAACAAAAAAACTTTGACAATCTGTTGAGGCTTTCACTCTCGGTCTTTAATGTCGCGTCTGTCCCTGTCCCTGTCCCCGTCCTGTCTCTGTCCCAGTCCTGTCCCTATGCCACAAGACAGACAGGCAGACAGACAGACAGACACAATGTTGAACTTGTCAAATGTAATCAGTTTTCCTTTCATTTAGTCTGACAATTACCGCCGCCAACGATGACGTTGACACATGGCCGCCGGCCCCTCCGTCCGCATCGCTGCAAGTCTCGACGCTAGAGGAATCAAAGAGACGGCGATGTCCCCGCAGTTTTGTTGCAATTATCCAAAAAGCGCGCAACTTTTCACACGCAGACGATCATTGTCCGGACGTATGGCATTGCTCGAATGCTGGAGTCGATCGGTGGCTCGGTGGCTCGGTGGATCGGTGGCTCGGTGGCTCGGTGTCTGTCACTAATTACGGCTCATTATAGTGACCAAAGTGTAACATGTTGTCAGCTTTCGAGGACAACAACAAACGCTGCAAATGCAACAAATGCAACAAATGCAACAAAACACTAAAATACCCAACTGCCGGACCAGCGACGAGTGGCAACAATTACAAGCAGCAAAACACAAGTGAGATTTGTGGCAGGATGGCTACAGAGGGTAGCCGTATACCCTAACCCTGTAGAAGGAATATTTGTGGGAAAAATCTAAGATATTTACTGATATTTGTGGAAAAACTAGGTGTTTTATATGAAAATATGATACAAAAACGTTGTGAGACGCGGCAAGGGCAGCGGCTCTACTTCTATACCCGATATTCTGCCAGTAGCGCCGATGACTGTGGCGTCTGAACACATACTTGAAGTATCGTATCCTTTTTCCACTGTAATGCTGGTGAAAGTCGAAGAATTGCCGGCCAAGTAGAAGAAATCTATTATTTTCGGGTGAAAATCCTTGCTTCAACCTATTTGACACCATATCCGTATGAATCCAATGATATATAATCCCATCTATGATATTTTCTTTCTGAATCGCTGGCTAATTGAGTTCCCACATTTGGAAAACTTTCTCATTTGTTTATGTTTATGGCGTTTTATCGTAGAACATTCATTCTCTTCTATTTGCCATTACAAAAGTAATCACAAAGTTATCATGCCCCACACACAACACCACCACAGCACACACCTAAGGCCCCAAGCTCCTACGATGCAACGACTCGCGTGGCTCCTCCACACATGCATGCAACCAAGCAAACAGTCGTCGGAGTCGGAGTCAGAGAGGGAGATGGCTTTTGAGGCACATCCAAACACCTGACAGTTGTTCGTTGGCGCTAGTCTCTGTCTGCCGTTTTGGTGTCTTGTTTGAGTGACCATTTTTGGGCACAATGACAAAAACAACAACAACAGCAATAGAAACAGCAACGACGACAGACGCCAGGTCTGTGGAATCGAAAGTGCACAACAAAATAATTCTCTAAAAATTCTATGGCCAGAGATACGAGTATGTGGAGTACGTGGAAGATCTTCGAGAGTCCACATAACAATTAAATTCTTCAAACTATGTCTCGAAAATTAGCTGCGATCGTTGGATCGTTGAATCGCTGGATCGTCGATCCAATTGGAGTGTTTTTCAGGCGATACTCTCACTTGAAGGTACTTCAAGTCGTTGGTTACACGAATCACTTATCGAAAATCGCTCTGAACAGAAAAAAAACCAAAATCAAAACCAAAAACCCTTGAGAGATCAGAGCGAACCCAGCGATCCATTCAGAGTCGTTCAAAGTTCGTGTCAACATCATCAATTTTGATCAATATGTATGGCTATATCTTTGCCGCTCTGCACCTCTCTATACCCCTCGCTAACCCCCACTGCCCCTCTGTATCTGTGTCTGCCATTTAAACGACTCCTTTTGGCTTTGGGGTACGATCGTGTTTGGGTTCATCGTCTCGTCTCGTCTCGTATCGGATCGGATCGTATAGTCGACAAAAATATGGAAAATTACAATTATTAGGCATTTTGGCTTGTTTGTTTATTGGTAGGTGGTGTATTGAGGTTATCCGTACACTAAATGATACATCGATCGTTTGAATAGAGCGATCCACACAGCCAGCCATGCAGCGATGGGGCGATCGAGCGATCGAGCGATCGAGAGATCGGTGATCGTTCAATTGATTGCTGCCTGAGAGCGGCGCGCGGACAAGTGAAAATCTTTGGAGAAGATGAATGAAAATTGCTGCCTAAATGGTCATTGGACATGATCTTGGACATGGGATAATCCTATGATCACTTTCTTTTGGGGGAAATCCAGCAACTTCGATTGCTTCATGCAGTGGTGACATGTGTCTCTCGCTGAGCCGAGATGTGCCGAGATGTGCCGAGATGTGGGTCCAGCTCTTGACCTAGCTGCATAAGCAATTATGATCTTGATCCCCCGCTCCAACTGGAGCGAAGGTTACACCAAAGAGTGCGCAGAGTGAGGGGCAGAGCGGAGTGTGGGGCAGGGGCAGGGGCAGGGGGGGGCAGGCAGAAGTCTAGTTAAGTGACGCCCTAAGGCTGCAGCAGAAGGCAGCGAGAGACGACCCTGTTTTAAGTTTTATAAAAACTCATTATAATGTCTTATAAATGCACTTTTGGGATATCAAGTGGGATTTCTTCTTGATTGCCATGTGGGGCCATAGCCAGCGCCAGAGCTCTGCTGTGATCTGCTGCTCCTTTTTCTCTGTGTGACTGGGATCTCTCTGGGGTCTTGGGTCTCCCATGCTCTTTCTTCATCTCCAACTCCATCGCTCCATCTCCCCATCTCTCCTCTGTATCCCCTCGACTTAGACACATAGTTCGCTCAAGATCATAACATGACCTTTTGACTGGCAGTGATTTCAACGCCCACGCGTATAAACACATTTCAGACAACCCGAACGGAGAGGAGCCCGAGAAGGCAGCGGCAGCCAGACTTTGGGCTCTGCTTCTTTTTTTTCCTATTCTTTTCTTTCCTTTTCGGCCTGTATGTGTGTTTGTGGCTGGAAAATGGGTTATGAGAGCCATGGCTATCTGTTGGCTATCTGTTGGCCATTTCTTGACCATGGGAAATAAATTTTGTGAGGCAGAAAGGAATGGCAGAATGAAGGACGTTCCAAGTGCCACATTTTAACACCTACGCAATGCCCAGGAGGTTAAACTTGTTGCACCACCCCACCTGCCCCTCTTGCAGCGATAATTGGCCGGGGAATGCGTGTGGCTATAAATCGATAAACGGTTTGATGGGCTCTAACCCCCCAAAAAACAAGCAGCGACTTCTTCCTTGTTTTGTTCGGAATGTTCTTTTAATTTACTTTGAGAATAGACAGGGGACACGCGATTGTTGCCACCCAACTGCAGCAGTAACCCACTGACAGAGCGCCCCACGACCCCCAATCCAAGGGGGAAAATGTACAGGGAAAAACGTGGCTTTGTTTGTTGCCAGGACAACCGCTGGCCGAGGCATTCCAATGCAAAACAAACCGAAAACCTGTGCAGCCCCAAAGGAATTTCAGTGTGCGGCCAGCAGTAGCCTTGGAGTGGTTGGAAAAGCTGACCTCTGAACCATGAACTGAACCCAAAGACAGACAACAGATTCGAGGACCGACTGGAGAGGGGCTGGACCGGAGAGAGGGTAAGAGACATGATTACGGGTCCGGAATCGAGGCAAACGCATAGGTTGTTGGACTTGAAGAAGCAGCAATGGGCCAAGGAGAGAGGTACGGGGTTGAAGAGTCCCTTGTGATCCTTTGTGTATCTTTATCCGTATCCTTGATGCTTTATAGAGGAAATCGCACGCATGGATGAGATGTACCATCATCATCACACGCAGCAGCAGCACACATCGCACCACAAGATCGAACGCACTTCGATACGCACCTACTACTCGAATCTGGATCTGAGTCAGACATCGACATCGAATCAGACCTCCAGTCAGTCGACGAGACGACGAGGACTACCGCCCCAGCAGCAGCAGCAGCAGCAGCAGCAGGATATGCACCTGATCCTGCGACAGGCACAGGCACAGGCACTGGCACCAGCACCAGCACTGGCACCGGCACAGGCACTGGCATCGGAATATCGCGAGAACGGAGGATATCTGAATCAATTGGAGCGCTATATCGAGGATCTCGATGTGGATGCCGATGCAGACTTCGAGGACGATGAGGAGTCACTGTACAGGCGCACCAGAAGGGGCAGCTATGCCCCTGGGATGACCAGCATGCGGCAGATGCAGATGGCACCGGCTCGGTATGTGGAAATGATGCCACCCACATCCCTGCAGACGGCCAAGGGAAGGATGCAGCACTCCCAGCCACAGCAGCAGCAGCAGCAGCAGCAGCAGCAGCAGGGGTACCATTTGCAACAGCAGCACTTGCCACAGCAGGGGTATCTGCCACTGCAACAGCAACAGCAACAGCAACGTCTGAGGAGTCCCAGTTTGCCTTCGATTCGAAGGCAGAGGGGGGTGAGGCATCAGGAAAAGGCGGCCAATCAACCTGGTAACGCGAACAACAACATTCCGTTGCCGAATGGCAAGCCAAATGACATTGATCCTGGCAACGGGCCAGGACATGCACATGCACATCGATCAAACAACAACAATAATCCTGGAGCTGCTCCAGGCATTGGTTGCCAGGAGGAGGACACCTCCGGGTATCTGAGCGACAACACGCCCCCCAAGAACAACAACCACAACAACAACAACAACAGCACACACACGCCCGACATTTGGTTCAACGATGGTGCAAGCCAGATTGAGAGCATTAGTGGTGTGGGCAGTGCCAGTGTCGTGGAGGAGAGGGAGAGGGAGAGGGAGAGGGAGACCCTTCCCCTGGGAATGGGTGTGGGTGTGGGTGTGGGTGTGGGTGTGGGTCGTCGTCTCCGTCGATCGATACAGGGTGGGGCGGCACCACTGGTGCCACTTGGTGGGGGCAAGGGAAATGCATATGTCATCAAGGGACGACGTGTGGCAGGACAGGGATACGAGCCACTGGCAAACGACGGCTACCTGGCCGATGGGTGAGTAAACGACAATCGAGAGAGTCCTTGGGGCATTGATGTATGATATTTCTCTGCCCTCCAATAGCTGCTGCTACATGGCTGCACCGCCGAGCTCCTCCAACATGAGCATCAGTCGGGATGTGTCCACCTCCAATACGTACCAGGTGCAGATCCAGGGCGGCGGCGGCGGCAGCGGCAGCGACTATTACATCCATGAGCAGCACGAGCAGCACGAGAGAGAGCGAGAGCGTGCCCGCTGGGCCAATCAGCAGCACCAGCAGCAGACGATGCAGCAGACGATGCAGATGCAGATGCCACCGCCGCCTGGCTGGCTAAATCGTGGCATACACGATCTGAAGGATGGCAGCGAGGACGATGTCCAGTCGATGCAGTCATCCTCCACTTATTTGAGGGGACAGAACGCCCCCCTGGATGCCCAGACGCTGGCCGAGCGCATGGACAAGCGACGGAAGGCATCCGAGTACCACAATGCCATCAAGAAGCAGCTCCACGAGCGGGAAATGATCAGGAAATGGGAGCTGGAGCGCCATCGCCAGGAGGAGCAGATCGAGGAGGAGCGCCTGCGGCGCCAGAAGCAAATGGATCAGGAGCGGGTGGAGTACGAGCGGCGGCAGCTGCTGGAGCGGGAGGAGGCGCAGCAGAAGAAGCAGCAGGCGATGCTGGATGCCATTGCCAAGGCAGAGGTGGCGGCCCAAATGGAGAAGCAACAGAAGCGCAAGAAGCCCCTGCAAAAGGAGCACAAGGATGGCCAGGAGGAGGGCGAACTGCTTCGAGTGCAGTCTGTGGAGGAGGAAGAGGAGGAGGCAACCCATACACCACGTGGGGCACCACCAGTGGCAGCGGCAGCAGCAGCGGCAGCAGCAGCGGCAGCACCCCCTCCTGTCATTGCAGAGGAAAAAGTGCTGATTGGAACGCCCATCAATCTACGACGGACCGTCACGAAGCCCATCAAACAGGCGAAGGGAGAGGATGCCAAGGAGGAAAAGGACAATCTGGCACTCCTGATGCAGCCGGCCACCCTCATTCCCCTGCCCGTCACCAGCGACATTTTTGGGCTGCAGAATGCCATTGGGAATCTGCAGATAGCCACGTACTTGATGCAACCCCCCAACAGATGCCGCAGATGCAACAGATGCAACAGATGCACATGCAGATGCAGATGCCACCGTCGGCAGCCTCCTCCTCCGCCGTGGAACAGACCTATTCGAAGGCCACAATGACCCAGAGGACAGATACCTCCATCTACACGGAGGATGGCTATCAGGCGGAGAAGGAGGAGGAAGAGGGAGATCCCGAGGAGGAGGAGACTCTCACAACAGCCCGATCGGGTCTGGTCAGTGGCGGGTGCTTCTCCCCCGACTCTCTGGAGGTGGATGTGGCACCCAGCGACAAGCTGGCACTCATTCCACTCCCCCAACGACTGGCAGGAGCATCAGGAGGAGAAGGATCTGCTGCAGAAGCAGCAGCAGCTGCTGGAAGACTAAACAGCGATGTGGAGACCCAAACGGAGCTCCCGTTGAACTGCGATCTGTGTCTGTTCCACGACAACTTCTACAAGGTGCTGCTCAAGCGAGAGGTATCCACCACGACCACCACACAGACATCCAAGACGCAGACGCAGTCCCCTAAGGAATCCTCCGCATCGGCGTCGGCCGAGGCGGAAAAGGATCACGAAACGACAACCACGACAACGACCACAACCACGACCACCTTCAAGGCCAAGAGCAAGGACAAGGACAAGGACAAGGAAAAGTGCCTCAAGAAGAGCCACAACAGCAAGGACAAGGACAAGATGGACGATCGCCCCAAATGGGGTGTGAATCGTCCCATCGTCCAGTACGTAAAGGCCAGTGATCGGGATCCCTTTTGCCTGCGCAAAAAGAAGAATCATCCCGCAACGGCCACAGCAGCGAGCAAGCCACCGCGCTCCCTGTCCATGGACTCGCGGCTGGACAGTGTGGCTGTGGATCATCTCATCCACGGGGGGGACTCCCCGATGGCCCCTGCCACAATGGAGCAGGAGGATGGCGATGAAGAGGGCTTCCTGCTGAAGGCCCGCAATGTCTGCACGGAGATACTGCCCATCAAAACGGATGAGAAGGGTCGCATTTTCCTCAACTTTCGCGAGGCCAGTGCCATCATGAACGAGGATGAGATCAAGGATAAGCTACGGCAAAAGTACTTCAATTTCGGAAGGATACTGCCGCGTCGCAGCTGGGCATCGGCCACACACAACGGGCTGCCTTTTAGTGCAGCAGCAGCGGCAGCGGCATCAGTGGCAGTGGGAGGGGCACAACCACTCCCATTACTCCCTGCCACCATTGTCGGGGACATGGCAGATGATTGAACGAAAAAACCATTGAATTAATGAGGGTATTCCTGCCAGGATCTGCTAAGGGACTGCTCTGGAGGCTACTACTTTTTTTTTTTACCATTTGTAGTCCCTCGATAGACACCAAAATGTAAGCCCCAGACTGTAGAACCCCAAAAAAGAGAAAACATAAAATATATATCGTATAAATTTGTATCGCCTGCACCTAGAAAAAGAATGTTTGAAATATTACAAAATATTATGGGGCTTACAGCCCTCTTTGGATGGGGATCATGAGTGGGGATCGAGTGGGGAATGATGGGTATGCACTCCCTGCAGCCAAATTCCAGGATTCCAGTTAGTCATTTTTGTTCAATTTTGATTTCTACCAATTCGAAATTAAATTTCTTTTTTTTCTTGTTTTTATTTTTTTAATCTTTTTTTTTTTAATATTCTTTTTTTATATTTTTTTGTATCTTTTTTATTATTTCTTTCTTTTTTTTTATTTTATTTTTCTTTTCTTTTTTTCTTATTTTCTTGTTTTTTTTGTAGCTAGGAATCCCCATCCTTTCACTGCGTTTTTCGCTTATCTAGAGCCTTGAACTTGGATGCCTCGAGGTCTATTAGCAACATTGTTGCCTGATTGCTGAAAGCAATCCCTCTCTGAAAGCAACAAATCACACGAAACTGTTGCACACACATTGTTCACGGTTAGGCTGCTGCTGATCGGAGCTTTGGTCTCCTGTGTCTACCGATCTCTACACAGATCTCTTTTCGGAGTCTAAACCTCTCTGTTTTCTGTGGCTTCGGTTCGTGTTACACTTTCACACAACTCAAAATGTCGTATTTCACGCATTTTTACGATCGTTCGCGTAAATTTATGCGAAAAATCATAAATAACCCAGAAACATAAGCCTCCTCCCCGGCCCCCTAGCTACCTCTCTTCCTTCCAATGCGAGAGGGACTACTCGTTCCAGAAGGGGCGTGGCACTCTGTTTTGTTCGAATGTGGGCGCTGCATATATTTCTGTTAATTAACGCATTTTCTGCAGTGCGTTGTGTAATCTATGAGATACAATATCCGTTTGCTGTTCTTGTGCTCTTGTGTGTGTGTGTTTCTGTTCTGTTCTGTTCTTCTGTGGACAACAATGGCAGTGGAACAGGCAGCCCCCCATTTGAGGAATTAATTGCATGCTTCTTATGCAAGTTCTCTAGGCCCCACCAAAAAAATCAACGAAATAACGAAGCCAAGGAGAGCTCGACTCCGACTCCGACTCCGCCAACAACAAGTTCAATGCCTTTTGGATTATAATTCTGACCTTAAGTTCAGTTCTTGACTGTTTTATACACTTGCCGAATGGGCGGGGAATGGGGGATTGATTGGCAGCTTAACCCCTTTTGGCAGGGTGTATCTATCGATTCTTTTAGTAGAAATATCTCTAGAATCAACTTTGGTTTCACATTACTTATGTGAAAATTACAAAAATTGAACTTGAAAATTCCATCTCTGATACTCGTTCCATCGCTATCTATTTTGGGGAGGGCTTATGATAGTTTTCGATATGCTTTTGGTCTCCAAGATCTATTGAAAGCCCGGCTACAGGTCTAAAAGTCTTTGATTCTTACTTTTGAAACCATCTCTTAACAGATATGTGTGTACATATATTATTTATCCGTCTATTCCCTGTTTCTGTTTGTTTTTCAGACTGTAAATGCCTACAAAAAGATGAGTTTGTATCAAATATGAACCAAAGATGTTGTCTAACTCCATATGGATTCAACGAGGGTAAGTTTTAGATATCTAACCTGTTAATGGCAGGGTATTTAAGCTTTGTTCTGGTTAAAAAAATCACTCTAAGGGCAAACAAAGGCTGCACCAGCGACAGCGACAGCGACAGCACCAGCACCCAAATCCAAATGGCCTTCAAAAAGTTCTCATTCGTGTTCTAGTTTCACACCAAAAACTTGACAAAGAATGGCATGTTGCATGTTGCATGTGGCATGGGGATGTGTTTGCCTTTGAATTGGAATTGGTGGCAGCACCATCGGGGGGCACTGCAAAATGCCATTTCCAATGTCACGTGAGTGAGTTTTTCCAGCCCCCGAGGGCGGCAATTGTTTGGTTTCTTTTTTGTAGGGCTGCTGCTGCTGCTGCTGTCACCTTGAACTGAACGTATGCCAAAAAGCGACATCTGGACAACTGATTAATGACATTTCATTAGAAATGGAAACCGTAAGATCGGTTATATGTATAGCTAACCCGTTAATGGGGAGACGGAGACGGAGACCCTCTTGAGAGCCGAGCGCCGAGGGCCGAGGGCGAGAGAGCGGGCACAAATAATTAATGACAATCGATGGAACAACTGATTTCAAGTAAAGATTCAAATCGAACCGTTAATTTGGAACACTTTTAAGGATGATTAATGACCGGCACAGAACGGTAGAGTGTTCCCTAAAGAAGATCAACATTTTGCAACTGTTTTCTAATTGTTTATACTCTGCCAAAACAGCAGACAGACAGACAGACAGACAGACAGACAGACAGTTTGCTTTGACAGTTTTGCTGCTACTCAAGATTGTCTTTTTGGCAGTAGTCCGTCTTTCATTTGTCATTTCTGCGGTCACTTGAGGATCATTTGAGACCAAAAGACAGCTGCAGAATGCAAACTGCAACTGCAACTGCAACTGCAACTGTTTTTTTTTCCTTTTGTTTTAATATTCAGACAGCAGATACTGACACTCAGGGTTTCAGGGTTTAATCGTTGGGCATCCAACTGAAAAGTAGTTCCCCCAAAACGGAAATCACATAAGCAACAAAACATAAACCATAAAATATTGTGCTTGATTTTTCCATGCACTGAATCAATGGAATGGCCATAAATTTAAGTACTACATATTCCCTATTCCCTATTCCTATTCCAATGCCTATACCATGGATATTTCTATTGGCTTATGGATAATTTATGAATGTCTCTCGCGTTCGAAATGTGAGCTGAATATTTAAAGGCAGTGCCCTTACAATTTTCTTTTGATTTTCCATTGCGGTCAGTCTCTGTCTCTCGTTTTTTCTGAATTTTTCCTTTCTCTTTTACAGCGCAGCTGAGCAGTGTATATTCTCTTACACAGAGTGGCCTAGCAGTCAATATTTTCTTTTACATCTAACTTAGCTTAGCTAAGTAACTATTCTCTTACACAGAGTAGCTTAGCAGTCAATATTCTCTTACCCGTAGTGGCCTAGCTAAGTGAATATTCTCTTTCACATCGTAGCTTAGCTGTAACCATTCTTCCTCACAGAGTGGGTTAGCAGTATATATTCTCTTTCACATAGTGGCTTAGCAGTGAATAAATCTTCTCTTTCACAGCGTAGCTTAGCTGTAACCATTCTTCCTCACAGTATGCAGTATATATTCTCTTTCACATCGTAGCTTAGCAGTGAATAAATATTCTCTTTCACATCGTAGCTTAGCTGTAACCATTCTTCCTCACAGAGTGGGTTAGCAGTATATATTCTCTTACAGAGAGTGGATTAGCAGTGCCTTTCACTCAGTAGCTTAGCTAAGTCAATATTCTCTTTCACATAGTGGCTTAGCAGTGAATAAATCTTCTCTTTCACAGCGCAGCTTAGCACTAAATATTCTGCAGGAATCCTTGATTCAAATCGAACAAATTGTATCCTTACTGAATCAGCGAATCTTTCGAAGAACAAATGCTAGACATTCCTCTGTCTCTTCCATCTGTCTGGCAGCTGGACTGTCGCTCACTCTCTCTCTCTCCCTCTCTCGTGGTCTCTGCTTTTTTTATGTCATGGGCCACACTTGATTAATTCCATAAAAGGATTACGCTAGAGAGTCGCCAGATGATAGCTTCCCCCCAATAGACGAGAACGGGGACTGGGACGAGGAATCTAGTTGCTGATGAAGTCATCAGCGTGTCCGAATATCCTGAGCAGGAAACTGACATTTATCACACTTTTACCTTTACCTTTTTTGTCGTCGTCGTTTGTTTTTTGTTTTTTTATTTGCGCACACGTTCCTCACTTCCTTTCTGATGCCCGATGCCTGATGCCTGATGCCTGATGCCTTTATTCCGCTGCTAGGACAATATCCTGTTCCCGTTTCAATTGCCTTTGTCCTCTCGCTGGAGGGAGTTTTGTCTGCCATTCGCCCTGGGACGGGGAGCATCATTATCATAATTAATGTGACTTAATCAAGAATAATGTACGCTCGAGAAACAAAAACGGAAGTTCCAGTTTCCTCTCGACGAGTCGAGACTCAATCAAGTTACGGCAGAGAACTCAGAGCCCAGAACCCTTTCGGGAATTGCCTTTATTCTGGAGTAATGCGGTCAACCGCAGCAGCTAAGAGCGGGCCCTAGGGAGAGGGGTTGAAGGTCACTCGAAGCCTTGAAATGAAAGCCTTGAGCCTATTTTGCATATAAAGCAATAAAATAGAAATTTTCTTCATCAAAAGATTTATGTAGCATGCAAAAAGCCATTAAATGAAGGCATTTCAAGTAGGAAGTTTATGGGAATTGGGAATCCTCCGGTGCACCCATATATATTCCAGTTGATATCTCAACCAGGATACGAGTAGTCCTGTTTTATCTGCTCCTGCTGCTCATTATGCGTACATTGTTGTGGCTCATTCTCGCTCCCTGGGAGGCGACATTCGCTTGAATCCAACGACAGGGGGACAGAGAGAGAGATAGAGAGATCCGATCCGATCCGATCCTTATCGATAGGTTCTGGCTGCTGTTTCCTACCGTTTTCTGTTTTCTGTTTTCTGCTGCTACCAGGAACTACCCATCAATGCCCCAGGACTGGCCATTGTGTGTGCGTGTGTGTCGCACATCGCACATGTTGACACATTAATGTGCCCCAGCGTTGCAAGGCAATGCCTGTGCGTGTGCGTGTGCGTGTTCGTGTTCGTGTGCGTTGATCCTAATCAGCGTTACTAACTGGAATCGTGTTGAATCGTGTTGAAATCTCACAAAAGATTGCATTAATTTTTGGTTTGTGGATTTTTGTGTGTTTTCAAATGCGTGAAATGCGGGACTTCCTCACAGATCGATGTCGCCCGGGCGGGGCGATAGGTTACTGTTTAGGTGTGAAAATGGGCAAGGGGATTGCGAGTACAGCCATCACGTCTGATCTCTGATCAACTGATGAATTCCTGATTGAATTGTTCATCAAGAGAGAGAGAGAGTACAGCTGCCACCAGAAAAGAAGGCATAAACAAATCATAACAATTGCTAGATACAGATACAGCTACAGCCACAGCTACAGCCCGTACACTCGGCCATACAGCAATTTATCATCCACTAAACGGAGCCAAAGGACTTGGCATTGTCTCTCCTTCCAGAACTCCTTTTGTTTCTGAATGCTTCTCACTGCTGTCTTTGGTTCTGTCTTTGGAGGTGTGTGCGCCCATATAAACATTAAATTTTATTTAGATGAGAGTCCCAATGGCTTTCGAGTGTTCTCCCTCTCTCCCTCTCTCCCTCTCTGTTTTCTGTGTGTGTGTGTGTGTCTGTTCTCTTTCCCGTTTTTATGGGTGTCCTGTCTGGTTATTGATTATTCTCCCTCTCGAGGGTTTGTACCTCAATAAAAAATGAATCAGAGCATTCGTTGGAGATTTCCTTTTTTCCATTTTTCCATTTTTTCATTTTTCCATGTTTGATTTATTATGGGTACAATCGATCGTAAATTTTCAACATTTTATAGGGATACATCAAAATCGAAATCAAAATCGAAATCCTTCTTTTCGAACTATTTTTTGTTTGTGAACGATTTTCAGTCTAGGGTTCCCCCATTCCCTTGAATCTTCTTTTTGTTGGGGTGTGTGGGGGGTTTGTTCCCCTTGACAACGTTTGCGCCTTCGATTAGCACCTGGGAATCGGGACAAACATTAGTCCGGGCGGGGCGACTAGGTTAGTCCAAATAAAATATTATTTGTGGCTTTGGCTTTCTTTGTTTTTGTTTTTGTTTTTGTTTCTGTTTCTGTTTTCGTTTCGTTTCGCTTTGTTTTATGTGTCGAAAACCAAATTTTAATAATGTTAATTTGTAGCGTTTCATGGGATCTGAGATTTATGATGGTTTCTCCTCATCATCATCCCCATCTTTCGGTTTCTGCTGTAATTATGCTAGTAAGTCAAACCCCTCTTCCGAGAGAGAGGTTCAGGTTGGGTTCTCTGTTTTCATCGAAGCAAATAGGTGCTGATTGTTCTTTGGGGCTTTGGGGCTGCGATTGCTAGCTGCTAAATATGAAATGGAACAAGTGGAAGGGCTGTAACAAAGTGTGAGGATGGGAAACGAATGGGAATATGATTGGGAGGGCTAAGGATCCATGTGAATTGAATATTCAAGCGTATAGAACGCATAGAACGCATAGAACGGGAGAGCTATGATAATTGTGGGAGCAAATCCGGGGAATAGCCAAAGCTAAGGCTAAAGATTGGATATTTATTGATCGAAAGATCAAAAGAACTATCTACAGTGATAGATAATGCAGAGCAACTGACATTTAATCGAAAATGTCCGAAAGCCAGGTGTTCAAACAGCCAAACGAGCCCTTGTTTTATTCATTCTGGATAGAATAATGATACGATTGCAATGATTTTTCAGAATCTAGTAGATTTTTGTCATTATTTATGGCTGTGCATTTACAGATTTCTCGTATATATTCTCGGTGTTATATCATAGGAGTTTGGACACCAAATCCAGTGACCTCTGAGATCTGGGCTGGGCGAGAATATACTATATTTGTCTAAGGGATAGAACACACTTCTTTCTGGCTGTTCTCGCAGATGCTTCCCCATAAGCCTTGTCATTGTTTATTTTCCAAGAGAACTCCCCACGAAAACCATTTTCCAGTCGCTTTCTTTTCGAAAATTAAATGAGATTAAACGACTAACTTTAGTTCCAGTTAAACAATGATCCAATGAACATTAGCCATAGTCGATTATTAGTTCACACAAGCATAAAAAAAACACACACGAACAGATCTCCAAACCAACAACGAATCATTGAATTTTTATAACATTTCCGCATAAATCCCGAAAGAGCCGTAAAAATATCATTAGTAATGGAAAATATGCGTAAATGAGGGGCAATCCACCGTATAGACAGACTCGAAACGAAATCAATTTGCATATTTCGTATGACAAACGCTGTGGTGGGTCCCCATACCCCATGCCCCATACCCCATGCCCCATACCCCATACCGCATACCCGTCCCTGTCGCCCCTCCTCTGAAGAGACCAGACTTCCGATGGCGACGGCGTGAACCGAAAAGCGTGTTAATTTTCACTGTGCATTTTATATTGCGGCCATATATATCGGGCCCAGAGAGAGAGAGGAGAGGTGGCGAGGTGGCGAGGTGGAGAGAGGACCTGTGAGAAGAGAAGAGTCTCTGCAGATCGAACGAACGACTGAACGAACGAACGTCTTATGTTAATAGGCGGATCCGTAGCAGCAGCAGCAGCAGCAGCCATTCAACGCCCCGAAAGTTTCACCGCTTGAAATGTGCTGTAAAGTTGTTAATTAAAACCCAAGAAAACTACGAAAAACCAACCAAGAAAATATCCACCCAAGAGACCCCAGACCCCAGACCACAGACCCAGCAGAGTGGAGAGAGGACTGGACCACACAGCGCAATCCCAGCTTCCAGCATCCAGCATCCAGTGGCTTGGACTTTTTGGGGATCTTTATTTTAGAGACCTGTTTGTGGCCAGCGAGTACCCTGTAGTTGGGGTAGGGAGGACTGGTGCCATTCGGCTTGACTCCTGCATGGATATGAATGAATAAATGGAATGAATGCCCAGAATGAATAAAACAAGGGCTCGTTTGGCTCTTTGAACACCTGGTTTTCGGACATTTTCGATTAAATGTCAGTTGCTCTGCATGATTCATCATTATAGATAGATCTTTTCATCTTTCGATCAATAAATATCCAATCTTTAGCCTTAGCTTTGGCTACTCCCCGGATTTGCGCCCACAATTATCATAGTTTTATTTTCGATATTTTAAATGAAGCAAATGCTTGGGGAAATCGTATATAAAGTATTTGTGTAACCTCTGGACAGAGGGCCCTCTGGGGATGTGCTCTGCATGACTGAGGCTTCCTTCTTCTCCCTCTATAGAGACTTCGATGCTCTCCTGCATCATCCTCCTGGATTCAGACTCACTGTTCCTTTGCTTCGTTTATTTTCCCCCCCATAAAAGTGGGTATCCCTCAGTCCGTAGAACTACCATCAGAATCATGCATTTTTCTGGGTTTCTCGTGTCTTTTTGTTATCGCTTTCCGAATGCACTTGCTGTTCGCTTGTGATATTTCATAATTTGAATAATTTTTTGCAAACGGTGAATCGTACTCGTTTCTGTGATTGATACGGCACGGCACGGCACTCCTGCGGGTCACAAAAAACCAAATCAAGCAGGTTTCCGGGGGGGTTATCAATCACATGTGTTTTGTACGAGTAGTAGAAATATTCAAACGCTGTTCGAGGTGTTTTTTGTTGGTTTTTTGTTTTTGTTTCTGCCGGAGATATGTTCGAGTTGAAGCGCGAGTTTGACGGACTACTCGTACAGCCTGGGCCAAAATGTTAGTCATTAATTATGGCCAGCAAAAGATCTACGGCCAAATGATCCAAGCGATGATGAACCAGCGACTCATCATCGTCATTATTGACAGTCCCCCTACACCCCCTCCCCCGGTCACACTCACACTCACACTCACACTCACACTTCCCCGTAAAACATGTTCTTTAAACTTTGGCCTTGAATCGCGTGGCGTTGTCTTTGGGGTTGGATGGGGTCTGGGTCTGGTCTTTGGCTATGCTATGAATCTTTTCCAGATGCATCTAGTATCTACTCGGATTATTCACATTATTGTTGCTGTTTGCTGTTGCTGTTTGCTGTTTGCTGTTGATGGCCTGGCATTCTATTCTTGTGTTTTCCTTTTTGTTTCAACGCGTTGTTTATATTTAATTGCTTCAAAAAAAACTAAAAACAAACTATAATTCTGTCAAGTTTATTATGAAAATAATTATAATGCACGCTTCCACCCCGTACCCCGTACCCTGTACTCCCCCTCCCCGTCCCCGTCTAGGAGTAGATGCCATTGTCTGTGTCTATCGTCTATCGTTGTGCGGAGATCTCTCTATGTCTCTCTGTCTCTCTGTGCGAACAATGGTCGTGTCTCTCGTTGGCAGATTTAGCGTTATAATTACCTTCAGCAAAAAAATCTACAATTCTGTGTAATAGAATTTGTCCATTGGGTCAATGGGTTAGTGTTAAGTCATTTACATGGAAATTAACCAGCAAAACAAACAAAAAACCAGTACACAAAAACCCGCGCAGAAAGTGAGTTTTTGACACAGTTCGGGGCGATGTTCAGGGTTCGAGTTCGACTTCGAGTTCGATTGAGGGAAATCTTAAGGGAAATCTTGGCTAAACGTCCATCGTAAGCAGTGCTTTCACAGCACTTGAACCAAGCTGTTGATCCACTTAGCAAGCAGTGCATTCTTAGGGAAAGAGCAGATGCGTGTCAAGGAGTGCTTCTATTCCAGAGATACCAGCAGATCCATCTTCGAAGCAATGTTTTCTCCACTGAAATTAGTAAAGGGCTGAGGCAGAACCTAATCTATCTTTTACGTCTTATGGCACACCTGTTGAGTATATTATGATCATAGGATCTTCAGAGACGAAGGAACATGGCTATATCCATACCAGTTTGTACTTTCAAAGACCGGAAATGGGAGTCTACAAAGGGGAAATGTTCCAGAATAATTTAGACATTCAATCTACTCTCTGGTACTGATCTGGTACTCTCATCTTTAATTTCCATATCCCTGATATTCTTTTTGTGGCAAATACAAGCTTGAGAATTTCCTAAGAGACCTAGAGATATGTCCCTTATGGCCTTTGTTCAGTAGAGAGAATTCCCGAAGGTACCAAATGCTTTCTTCTTAAATGAAAAGAAAAATGTATCCCCCGTATCTTTAGGGGAAAACTGTCACTTATGTATCTCACAAGTTGCGATCCTCAAAAGACCGCAAACTGCTCTATAAATCTCAAGGCAGTTGCCACCCAAAAAAATGTGTTCAAATTTGCACAAAAATTTGACATAAATTGCCTACTGCCTGCCTGCCTGCCTGCCTGCTGCCCTGCCGCCTGCCTCCAGCCTCTGGCTGCCCCACCTATTTGTCCGAAAAATTTGCCACAAAATGTTTGACATTTGTGCAAATTGTGGCAGTTTGTGTTTATTTTTTGAATAGTTTTTGTGCGTCCCCGCGTCCTCTACGCGTCCGTGATATATTTATGGTTGGGCAGCCACTCCCCTATGGTTGTCCCTGGCCCTGGCCCCGGCCCTGTCCCTGTCCCTGTCCCTGTCTCTGCTGCCATTGTTTTCGCTTGGTTTTGTGGTTGCCAAAAGGCATTTGTCACAAGTCAAAATATTTATTGAGATCAACTGGTTTCCGAGGGGCATGTGGTCAAGAGGGGCATGCGAGTATCCTCTGTAACCTTAACCGTATCCTCGTACAGAGGGGGAATGGGAACTGCAACGACGACAACGACAACGACGACGTGTGCCAAAAAAAAAGGGCTGCAAAGAAACGTTTCGACTGATAAATGGTATGAGCGTTAAATTTTGTCGCTTTTTTTCGTCGCTGATCTAGATAAATGCATTTGAATTTGCGTGTTTTATTAAGAAATTTATTAACAAACACATACAGAGGCTCCTCCTCCACACACACACACACACAGACACAGGCACAGGCACAGACACAGACAGATAGGGATACGCCAGATACACAGATGCACAGATGCACAGATACTATAGTCAGGGAAGATCCAGTCGCCAGAATTGGTTTCTGGGGCTCTGGGGCTCTGGCATTCCCCAGGCCCAAGGCTCCCCAGGCTTTGTCTGGGGTTTTCGTTATAAATTATGCACTTAAGTTGAGGGTGTATTCATTATTCGACTTCGTTTTGGGGAATTTCAGGCCTGTCTGTTCTTCATTTTTCAACGCCTGGAAGAAGGGTCTCTCTCTCTCTCTCTCTCTCACTCCCTCTCTCTCTGTCGACCATCCACAGTCGTCGTCGCCATCGATGCCTCGGCTCTGGCTGGGCTCCCTGCTGTGCCAAGTGACACTGACACTTGAGTAGATGTTTTGCGGTTGATAAAATCAAGAGCAAACAAGGTTGCCTTGCCTCCTGCCTGTTGTCGCTGGAGGAACAGTGGGACTCTGACGATCACGAGGTCCTTTCGCCGCATCGTTTTCGTCGTTTTCGTCGTTTTTCTTTTTTTTTTTTTTACTAATGGTGTGACAAATTTTTAAACAAGTAATTTCTGCATGTTGTTTATGAGCATCGCAACGCTCGCCAAGGGGGGGATCCTGACTCTGACTCTGGCTCTGGCTCTGGCTCTGGCTCTGACTTTGAGTTCGAGTTCGAGTTGGAGTTCATAATAAAATTTATGAGCAATGCCCTGTTTTGGAATTGAAGAAATCAAAAGACGAAACAACAAAAAAGGTAACACAACACATAAGGAATTTCAGCGGAAAGGAATGGTATTGCTCTCCTTTTTCTTTCTTTTTTTTTTTTTGAGGAATCTTACTCCAAATCATTAATTCCCCTGTCCAAACGGAACCCTCTATCATCAATTTCTAGGGAAATTTCACTCCAGAAATCGCATACAGAATCGTGGGATAGGGGATAGGCGATGGGGATATATATGATTATTGAGTTCCCGTTTAAAAATCGATAACAACTCATCAACTTTATGACAATCGATGTTCCAATCGACACCGAACCGATGCCTATCAGGCAGCAGCAGCAGAATAACGCTTCATTATACTAAATCATAATTCCATGATCTAGGGTTCCCTCACCGCATGCGGTGGACCAGAGACCAGAGACCACAGACCACAGACCACAGAGACCTCAACCTGTTGCGGTTGTGGATCGCTGCAGCCACGACACGCTCTAAACTATCGCAAGATATGGGGCTGTGTGGGGGGCTAGAAATGAAGCGCCATCAACTCTTCGTTTTTAGACATAAATGCTGCACTTTACTATATATATTATAGGGCATTATGAATGACATAGGAAATTTGAATCCCAAACTCAGAGACGAAACGAAACGAAACGAAACGAGAGACCTATGATCGTTGATCGTCGATCGTCTGGTCTGTCAATCTCCCGGGGGAAAATAGATTTAGAGATGGTTTCCGATGCGATGAAAGTACAATTTTCTTTCAGAGTCACGTGGGAATGGTTTTTCGTAATATATTGATGGATATTTCCAGGAGTTAACATCAAGTATATCTACAACTAAAGATTGAAGGTGGCTACCCTTTATTTGGTGGTATTTTTCCTTATATTTAGACTCGCAGAATTCTTTAGTGTATTTTATTGGACTCTTTAGCACTACAGGTCGACAAGAAACACATTATTTAGGGTACAAGCCATTATAACTTAGATATTCTCGGGATAATTTTATTAATAATTATTCATTTAATATATATATTATATTAAGAGAGAATTTTAAATATTAGATTATATATTATTTGATTTTTAAATTAATTTATTTTAAAAAAAATTTTTTTTAAATTTTTTTATTATTTTCAAATATTTTTATTTTGTATTTATTATTTGATATTTTAAACTTATAAAAAAATTAATTCCGTTTTTTTGTATATTATTCGATTTAAAAAAATTGTTTTTTAATATATGTATATATATTTTTTAAATGTATTTATTAATATTAATTTATTTAATTTTGTATTTTATTTTTGATCTATTTATTTTTAAAACTATCTATCTAATTTATTCAATCTTTATGTACATACATATATTATTTGATTTTTAAAATTAATTTATTTAATAAGTTTTTTTTAAATTTATTTATTTTTAAAACTTACTAATTAATTAATTTATTGATTATTTTAAATTATTTCATTTGTATTTCTTAATTTATGTAATATTTTGAACTATTTTTATTTTCTATTTTATTTATTTAGTTTTTTTTTTCAATTTGTGCACGTGACTTTCTAGTCCCGCTCACGTGATGTGGCCACCTCTGGGTCCCAGCAGCCGATGCCAGCAGAGATCTCCATCTTTCAAGCTCCTCGTTACCTCCAAAGTTGTCTCATTTTCATTCTTTTCGTTTCTCTGTCTCAGGCAGGTCTCTCTTCTCTGCCTCTGCCTCTGCCTCTGTCTCAGAGCCTCTGTCTGTTTGTCGCGACATTGACGACTTTGTTGATAATTTTGATTTTATTATGTTAATAAAATGTTATGGTTTAAAATGTTCAACATTTCAGTCAGTCCGGTCTCCGAAGACGAGGCCTGAGACTGAGACTGAGACAGAGACACGGCGCTCCATGTCGAGAGCCAGAGCCAGGTGGTGCAGCTGTTGGTGGTTCTGTTGGTGCCTCCTGTCCACCGCTTATGTCGTCTGTGCATCATAACTCATTAGTGACAATATCTCTTTTCATTCGATGTGTGTGTGCTGTGTGTGTGCTGTGTGTGTGTGTGTGCTGTGTGTGTGTGTGTGCCTCCGTGTGGGTTTACCTGATTTCGATAATTGTCATGTTCTCCCGAGATCTCTCTCTGTCTTTCGGTCTTTCTGTTAATTGGATTAAATATCTACCCAACAAACGAAATATTTCGCATTTTGCCAATGGAAATCTGTTACTTGAAAATACGAGTATGCACAACATTCGATTCCAATTCCAATTCCAATTCTGATTCCGATTCCGATTCCGAATCGTTACCGTTCTCTCATTCTTTGCTCATTATCTTTCGATTCTGTTGCTGTTCTGTTGCCCATTTGCAGCGTTTTATGGCCCCATAGAGAGCCCCATTTTGGTCCCCGATCTCTGATGATGGCGCTGTGTTCGCTGTCATGTTAATAACATTCGTAATATGATTTTTAATTAGTCTACTGCTCTGCCCCAGACTCTGATTCTGCCCTCGACTGCTGCCTCTGCTGCCTCTGCTGCCCGGACTGCTTGTGGGGGGTCCCAAAAGGGTTTACGAGGCTGATTAATGCTGCATTTCTTTTGATTATGGATCGCTTTAGATGCCAACTAATCGCTGGATGTTTTTTTTTCTGTTTTTCGGTTATGTTAAGTAGCTCAAAACGTTTTTCGGGGAAGAGATAGGTCTCTAGATGGAATGGTGAGACACCTGCTTAAAAAATTGTTGATTCAGAGATGGCAGAGTCTCACATTCTGTGACATAAATGGATCAATGGAGATCACATCTTTCTGTTTCTCTAATGAGGCAACAGGTTTGTCCGTTCCCCCTCGCCCTCTCTCTGTTGTTTATAAAGTTGTACTTCTCTGAAGAACCAAAAATTCCCCAAGTCTTTTAATGGTATTTATGGTATTTACTTAGCCCAGGCTTTATCTTTAAGATACACCGTAGCCGAAAGACCTTCTACGCCCACTGTTTCCCCTTAAACTTCGACTCGAAGCGAACTCTGCTCCAAAAAAACAAAAACACAACAAACTTTAAACATAATGCAATTACTTAAAACTGTACCATGGCCCCATGGCGGGGCCTGGGCTGGCTGGCTGGCTGGCTGGCTGGCTGGCTGACTGGCGCACACAGTTTAAACAGAACACGCCCCCATCGACATCGACTGTGGCGGCGGCAGCGGCGGCGGCGGCGATGGTTACAGCAAAAGGTCGGACCCCCGAACGCCCCAGTCCCCGAATCCCCGAATCCCCGAGTGCCCGAACCAACGCCAACGTTGCAGTCTCCAGGTCTGGTCGGGTCTGCGTCTGCACAGGTCCACTCCACTTCCACTCTACTCCACTGGGAAGGAAACAGAGGGCAACAACAAAAATCTCTCTCTTAATGTAGATCATCTTGCGGCGCTCATCGATCAGGCAGGAGGGGCGGCTGGGGCGGGGGGGAGGCTCTGAGGGAAGGGCATGGGGTCTGGGGGGGCGGATGGTCATGTGAAATCCATGAATTGCGGCAAAAAGAACCAAAAATTAAGTGTATTTTGATGCAATAAAAGCAGCAAAAACACAGAAAGGAGAGGATTACCACAGAGAGGTACTCGACCCAAAGAATTCCCTGGAAATGATTTTTACTAAAGGGAAAAGGAAAAGCTCCAGGCGGAGGCAATTTCTCTGGGATCTATATTCTGGGATAGACTACCACGCACCAAGACGCTGAAAGAGGGCCCAAACAGCGGTTCTATGGCGCCCGCGGGGGCACAAAAGACTTACTTTTCGGTCCCAAAAAATCCAATAACAAAATACACCTAAAAGACTTAACCTAAAGAAATATCCAGAGTGATCTGGAGACTGGACTCCTGCTCTCCTAGACTCCCGGAGTGCCCGATAGAGCCCTAGAACCCATACTCCCCGCATTGGTTAAACCAATAAAAACCACAAAAATTGAATGCCTTCGAAAGACCACAGACACAAAAAACACTAAAAGTGGGTGGAATAATGGGCGGCTATGCGAATTTACTCAGTGCATGATTATAGCGTAGATTACAAAAAAAAAGAGTGCGCTCCAACCCCAAAAGCAACCACAACGCAGGCCGCGCTGGAGAGGGAGATGGGGAGGGAGATGGGGAGGGAGAAGGAGAAGGTGGGGAGTAGGGGAGTAGGGGAGTAGGGAATGCAGCGGAGAGTGGGATCTGGGGGTCTGGCAGCGCCTTCTTTGGGTCGAACGTTGAGCGTCGGGGCAATATTCATAGAGGTCGTCCGTGTCGCGGCGGCTACATGAGAGATCATCATCTGCACCGTACACTGGATGCCGTTGCTGTGCTGTGCTGTGCTGTGCTGTGCCTCTTGTGCCTCATATGCTAAGAGAATTATAACAGAGACTGCCCCAAAACATCTCCACAGAGTGAAGTGCAGTGCAGTGTGTGGTGCAGTGCACTCTGGTGCACTCTGGTGTGGTGTGGTGTGGT
Source organism: Drosophila lowei (assembly GCA_008121275.1). NCBI lineage: Eukaryota > Metazoa > Arthropoda > Insecta > Diptera > Drosophilidae > Drosophila > Drosophila lowei. Next base: position 721,397 of record CM017781.1, read on the forward strand.
GTGGTGTGGTATGGTGTGTGGTTTTTGTGCCTTATAATTGCTTTGTAACCTTTTGGCAAGGCACAGCCACAGAGAGCCACAGAGAGCCCACAGTCAGAGTTGGAGCCACGCATCTCCCAAAAACAAAAGAGGAACATTTTTTGTATTTTTTTGTTGAGTACAAATTAATTGCTGCTTTACACGCGTTCCTCAGCGTCCATCGTCCATGCGAAATCATTCATCTGCTGCGGCGGAAAAACTACACATGCAAGTACTATGAAGGTACACTGAAAAGAATCGGGCTAACGATTCAAGAGTTTTTGGGGAAGCCACAAGGGGAGAACGATTACAGGACCTGCTGGGGATGCCACACGATCTCTACTACACTCGGAGAAAAACCGGCATGGTAAAAAGAAACCCACAAATAGTGAAAATAAATAGAATTCCGATTGACTTAAAAATAAATAAATAAAATAATTTAATCTCAAAATAAAAACACTTAAAAGTAATTATTATATTCAATTGGCAGTTAATATATTTAGTCTAAAATTGAAAATATATTTAATTTGACTAGGAAATATGTATATTTATTTTAAATATGAAAATATATTTAAATCCTTCTGTTTTCGCTGTTTTCGCCATCTAGAACCCACCTAGAGCCCATCCAAATCATCGAATTCTCGTTCAGGTATGCCTCGTCCATCTCTTCTCACGATAAAAGAAACAAGTCTAAACGATATTTTACAATGTCCAAAGCATTTGACACAAAGTAACCGCCTTGACCACCAAAAGAGGATGAAGATCTCTTGAGACGTATCCCCAAAAATTAAGAAACAATGATGAATGCTATTCCCTACCTTCTTTGATATGCAAAGAGCTCCCTGGATTTTCTCTCAGTGTGCTTTACTATTACAATTTGGCCACAGATCCAAACAATGTTGTTGTGGCCGGAGGAGCCTTGGTTTTGGTGCTCGCAGACAGCGGACTGCCGACTGCCGGACTGCCGGACTGCCGGACTGGCTGTCTGATCAAGACATTATCGATATGTTTTACGTAGTGGTCTCCGAGGCCTGGCTCTGGCCTGGCCTGGCCTGGCCTGGTCTGCTCTGCTCTTGGGCTCTCCCAGGAGAGAAATCCAATTAGCTGCGCTTGTGGCGGCCTTAGAGAAATGCCCCCAAGACGATGGACAACGGACGGGGGTCCACGCAGAGACATGCAAAAGGATCCAAGCCATGGCCAAAGCTTTAAAATTCAATTGTTGAACTACGCTTTTGTGGAGCTGCTGGGATCTGGGACTGAAGCTGGAGCTGGAGCTTGGAGCTCGGAGCTGAGGCTGCGGCTGCGGCTAGCCAAAAAGAGATTAAATCGCAGCGGCGACTGGGGGAAAAAAGTCAAGTCTAGTCGGGGTCCAAAAGGAAAACACCGCCACAGCTTCAGCTACAGCCGCAGCGAACGCGAACGCGAACCCGAACCCGGGTCTGGGCGCAAAATTATAATTGCAAATTTTGTGGCAAGTACTCGTCGTAGTCGTCCCAGTCGTCGCAGTCGTCGCAGTCGTAGAGTCGTATACGAGAGTAAGTGAGAGTGTGGCGGCGTGATAAGGCCTCAAAGTTGGGCTGATAGTGTGTGCCCCACGATGGAGAGATGCAAAGAGAGATCCACGGAGAATGGGGGGAGGATGGAGTCCAAGAGGTTAATTTGGGCAGGCAGCAAGGATGTGACATTAAATGCCGCCGATTTGCATTCATTTTGTGCAGCATAATGAGCCAGCGACCACAGCCCCAAAGAAAAGCCAAGAAAAGGGCTCCAAGAAATCAATAAATTCATTCAGCTTGAACCGAAAAAGTATCCCCTAATCACACTGCCTGGATCTCAGCAGCGAAGCGAAACAAAAGGAGAACAGCCCGACCCTGTGGCGGGGACAGGGACATCTATCAAAGTCAAAATAGAGCGTAGAATCGGTAGAATCGGTAGAATCCGTAGAATCCGATGCACATGCAAATTGGCTCTCCGTCTGTCCGTTCCTGCCTTCATTCCTTCAGACCATGTGTTGACTTAAGTGCCACACAATTTACTACACTTTTGGCATGACAAACGCATGGCGAACGCATAGAACATTGTGTCCCGTCCCCAAGCAGTGGCATGGGAACGCTGAGGCCCCGCAATCTGTGGCAAAGGATTGTCTGTCTGTCCGTCAGTCCGTCTGTCCATCCAGGTCTCACAGGCCTCACAAAAACTTGTAAAGAATTGCAGCAATTTTCTTCTTGTTAAGCAAACGTCACAGAACAAACCGCCCGCAATTGTTCCGCGGCTGTACCTCCTCCTGGGCTCCTCCTGGGCTCCTCCTTGAGGCTGCTTGGGGCTGCCTGTTCCTTCTGCCAACAGACAAGACACATTTCGATCACTGTCAAAGGCTCTTGGCCCTCAAGTCGAGGCGGTGTCAATATTTTGTGAATTTACGCAGGCTCCAAGGCAGGCAGGAGGAGCAGGAGCAGCAGGAGGAGGAGCAGGAGGAGGCCTTCTTGACATTTTCCTACTTTATGGTCAAGCACTCGCTTTGCGGTTTGTTTTGGGGCCCCAACAAATTTGCATATAATAAGCCGCATCAATAGCCCAAACACACACACACACACACGCACACGATTTCTACACTGAGATTTCTACCCAAATGCACTGAGAGAAACCAAAACCGAAACGAACCAAAGGAAAGGCGGCTTCTTTCAGGCATAGATTTCTCGCAGTGTTTTGCTCATTTCCTTATAGAGATAGAGGGTGTACTAGGGCGAGGGGGGGCTGTGCCTGTTCTGTTTCGTCCTGTCACTTGTCAATCGAATCCCCGTACGGGAATAGACTTAAGTTTTCCGCGATATGTCTCATTTTCCATTGGATTTGGCAATGGCAGGTTCTCCTTTCAGCCTTTCAGCCTCTCAACATCCAGTCTTCCAGTGTCCCAGTCTCCCAGTCCCCCAGTCCCCCAGTCCCCCAGTCTCCCAGTCGTTGTCGTCGTTTGGGGCTAAACGCATTTGCAAAATGCTTGACTTGGCATAATTGAACATCATTGATGGAGGAGTTTTGGAGTTGCAGTTGGAGCTGTGGATGTTGTGGTTGTTTGTGGCTGTTGCGGAGTGGAGGATGTACCCAAAAAGATCGAAGACGAGTCCACCGATCGACCGATCGACCGACCGACCGACCACATGTTGACCCAATTCATAATCATGCTTAAACGCCGCCTGAACTTTCAACTTGCTCTTGGGGGCTCTCCTTCTCCTTCTCCGTCTCCATCTCCATCTCCATCTCCTCGATGCCAACATAATGCAGATAATCATGTTAATAACAATGGACCCAATGATGATTAGGCCACGGTATGGAACAGGCAAGAGGCAAAAGGCAAGAGGCAACAAGAAAGAGGAAAAAGAGGAGTGAGTACTCGTACTGAATGCTCACTCAATGGATGCCCAATGATGATGATGGTAGCCTTTCACCAACGCCACATGAACCTGCCGCCAGGTCTCCAATCCCAATCCCAATCCCAGGTCCCATGACCAGTCCATCCTCCCGTCTGTCCCCCGTTCCCTGCCTTTCGTCGTGTGTCCGCTGTGCCGCTCCGCGCCGCTCAGAGCAAACATAATTTTCACAATCAGGCGGGGAATCTCGATCGCCTGCTCTGCCCTGCTCTGCTCTGCTCCTTCCTTCCTTTGGGGCGGCTCTCTGGTTGCTGCTTTCACATGACTCATAACAAGCCGAAAGCCCCAAAAAATGCAGGTTCCCAGAATGGAAATTCCAAAAAAAAACAAAACAAAACAAAACAGACCTAAAGCCGAATATTGGAATGCTTTTTGAATGATATTTCCCACCGAAACTCTGTTAAAGTTCTCTTCATTTAAGGTTCATTTTTGGCCAAAGGAAAACCCAATGGATGCCAATCCGAATGTGAATGTCAGGTAGCTCGGCCCCCAGCCACACCCCCCCAAGAGGGGCAACAAAGTAGCCATACCCTTTTCGCCAAGGTCTTATAAAGAGGCCTGAAAAAAGAAATTCTGAATAATTCGTGATCTGCAGGCGCAAAAAGAGGGTCACGTTGTTGTTGAAGCTGGCAAGAGCGATGCTGCAGCTAAAGCTTTAACTGAGGCTGCAGCATGCCTCCACCTCCACCTCCATCTCCACCTCCACTCGTACGAGTATGTGGGGATCTTCTGCTGCTGCTGCTGCTGCTGCTGCTGCTGCTGCTGCTTCTGCCCTCTGTCCAGGCCGCACGCCTGCACTCTAAACACGATTTCAAAATATTTCGCATAAATAAGTTAGTGTAACACACGAGAGAGCAGGAGCAGGAGCTCCAGCCCCAGCCCCAGCCCCAGCCCGCCCCTCTCTCTGCTCTCTCCTCTCTGTGGCACACAGCGTTGCAAGCGTTGATCACACGTTCACATTATTTGATGATCGCACGATATGAGGCACTGCCGAAAAAAGGAAAAACCCAAAACGATGATGACCAGAGGGAAGGGGCTTGCAGGGGAGGAGTGGACTTCCTCTGAACCATGATATTTCCATACACCCCACAAAAAGCCCCACAAAATCCACAAAATCCATGATCGTGATAATCCATTATTAATGCCAATCAGCATATAAAAAAAAACACACACACACACCAGCACACACTCTTCAATGGCCAGAAGGGGAAAAACATTGCCAAAAACTCTTCGGGGGCTCTTCGGGGGCTCTTCTGGGGCTCCGATCATTTCCTGGCCGCTGCAGCAGCCAGCAGTTCTTATGGATAGTCCACCCATCCAGAGATTCCCATCGATTATGATCGCTAACCGGCGCTTCTATTCACTCCACGCCGCTCCACTCTCCCGAAACGACCCGAAACGATCGCCGCCCCGACCATTGACATGAGCAATTCGTAAGTTTGTCGCCTGCTGCTGCATTTTTTTTTGGTGGGGGTGGAGGGGGCTGGTGGGTGCAGGGGAGTGGGGGGGGGAAATTTGCATGCAACTTCTCCATTGGTGGTCTCCATTGCGGTTGTCATTATGGGGCAAGAAACAGGACCTCCCACATGCAGCAGCCGCAGCCGCAGCAGCAGCAGCTCCTCGATTGTTTTGTTGCGGTTTTCTGCTACCGTTTGCCAGAACTTGGCTTACCAAATGCTGCAGCACACAGTCCAGGGTAGCAAAGAGTGTGCTCGACTCGGGTCAGGGTGGGCGGGGGGTCTTTGATCGCCGAAAGGACTGAAACAGGCTTGCTTGGGTGAGAGATTTGAGATCTGCTATGATCAGAGATGGATGGGCTCTGAATGGAACTCTGAAAGATCTTGCTAAGTCTCAAAATAGATGCTTAGATTTCTCAATCATTCGTTATACGCCTCTCCGCCTCTAGATCGCCTCCATTCGCTATAGAAGCACCTTTAAAAGGAGTCTTTGCCCCAGTCCCCAGTCCCCAGCCCAGTGGGCACAAGGGGTATACCCATAGTCGACTCCCTGTCGCTTTGGCGGGGCAGTGGGGCGGGGGACGGTGGGTTCTTTCCTTGTTTTGGTCTCATAATTGTACGAAATTTAGTTCGCATGCCCTTGCGGTCGCTTGGGAGCAGCAGCGGCAGCGGCAGCGGCAGAGGACTTTGGGGGCCCCTCGCTTTCAATGCCTTAACGGGAGAACAATAAATGTTTTCCTTTTGGTTTTTGTTGTTTTGTTTTTGTTTTTGGGGAGGCTACTGTTGCCAGCTACTGTTGCTGTTGCTGCTGCCCCTCCTCCTGTGGGGATGGTGGAAAAACTTTCGCGAAATGAATGAAAACTTCAATTTTTATCGAGTGCATGGCTCATAATTACAAGAAACGGGCGAGACAGAGAGAGAGGGCCCCAAAAAGCCGCGGACTACCAGCTCCCTGTTGCTGTTTTGCTGTTGCTGCTGCTCCTCCTGCCCCTCCTGCTGCACCTCCTGCTCCTGCACTCCTGCACTCAATATTCAATTTTGCATTTTACAACAAATGCGTGCCTTACCATATTTAGTTGGCGTGCAAAAATAAGCCAAAAACTGAGGCTGCAGCCGATGGATGGAGGAGTCGATGCCTGAAAACTGAAGTTGAAGCTAAGGCCACAAAATGTTCACTGCGATGGTGGTGCTGCCGGTGGGGCAGGGCAGTGTCGTCTCTGGCTCTGGCTCTGGCTCTGGGCTCTCTGTGTGGATTTGTGGATTGTGGATTGTGCATTGTGCTTATCATTTACATAGCTTAGCATTTTGATGACCCAAGAAGCAAACAGCCATAGCCATGGCCATGGAATGGATGGGGGATGGGGGATGGGGGCATTGAGCCTCCTTTCTGGTAGCAGCAAAAAAATTAATTTCAAATTAAATTTATGGCGCCGTCAGGAAAAAGGAAAGCGTACTCTCCTGCTCCTCCCTGCTCCTCCTACTGCTGCTGCTCCTACTTCGTGCTGGACCGCAACAAAGTGATTTATAACTGTTGGAGCTCCTTACTCGTACTCGTACGTCGTACGTCGTACGTCGTACGTCGTGCGTCCCCTCCCTCCGTAGCCTCGTAAAAGAAGCCTCGGAGAAGACTCGGAGAGCCGGAGAGCCGGAGAGCCAACGCACATTGTGACCACTCATCTTGTCGGCTATAAATGTCCAAATGAGTTTTCTGCCGAGTGATGCCCATCATCGGGGCGGCGGCACTCTGTTTTGTGGTCACTTTGTTGTCTCTGATCTTGGACTTAATCGTTTTGGAATTGCTTTATTAATAGAACAAATTGCTCGCATCTTTTTGGGCCAAGATTTGCATGGGGCATAAGTAGATCCTCCCTCCTCCAATGGTAGGGGTAGGGTATTTCCCGTTGTCATTTGACCCACGTTGAACTTCACTTAACCTCCGGTTGGGACTGGGACTGGAACTGACATGTTTTATGCTCTCGATGCTCTCGAGCTTGCAACCTCAGCATGACACTCTCTGGTTGATGTGATGCCTGCCTCCTGATGATTTAAGTGAATAATTGCCACACACTCACGCTGGCCACAAAAACAAAAAAACAACAAAAACAAGCTAAACAAAATAATTATAATAAAGAAAGACACAAAAACTTGAAGCAAAAGATACATACATACATACAGACGAGTGGGGAGTGCGGAGTGGGGAGTGCGGATGAGTACGGATGAGTACCACCGGAGTACGGATGATGATGACCGTCAGAAGAGCCTAGGCGCAATCAGGCCATGAGATGCCGAGATGCCGCGCACCGCACAGCAATTAGAACGGAAGGCATCACAGCAGCACAGCAGCATTACGAAGGATGGATATCTCCAGGAGGGGCAAGGCATTGCATGCAACATATTTAACACTCCCTTGCTGTGCTGTGCTGTGCTGTGCTGTGCTGTGCATTCCTCCGTTCGATATGATATATGTGCATATGTGTGTATGTATTGCGAGCGAACTAGAAAAAGCAGTCGACGCATTGTCGCCGCCGCGGTCGCAGCATTTACTGTTGCGGTTGGTGGTCATTTGCCTGCGGTGCCGCTTAAGTGATTTGTTCAAACCGAAGACTGCCCCCATATGCCCCTTTCCCGCCCGCCCCCCCTCCGGTGAACAGCAGTAGCTAGAGATGGGAGTATAACAGAGCATGAAAAGGAGCCACGCCACGGCTTAAATCCATTCTATAAAAGCAAAAGCACAAAAATAACGAAACGAAAGCCGATGCTTAACGGCACGGCTCTGGCTCTCATTTGTTTTTGTTTCTGTTTCGTTCTTCGTTTCTTTCTTGGCTTCGGCTATTGTTTCGTGCCGACACGAAGCACAGGAACGAGCAGAGCAGCGGCTGAGGAAGTGCATCATATTTGATATTTCGGCTCTCCTGCTTCGCTGGTGCTCCGCTGCTGCTTCGACTGCTGCTTCGACTGCTGCTCCGCTGCTGCCTCGACTGCTGGGTTTCTATTTTCGTTGTTGGTGTTTCTTGGGCTCACCTCCCTCCCTCCCTCCACCCTGCACTGTTAATGCAGAAGCAGGAGCAGAGCAAAATTTACACCCAGAGAAAAAGGCGTGCACTTAAGTAAAGCACAAGATTGAAACAGTGATGATTCGAACGAATAGAATTAGAGGAAGGAACATCTGCATATGAATATAAAAGAAAACATCCATATCTAGGAAATACTGTGTTCCATTCACATTTCATTGATTCAAGAGATTGGAAGTGTAAGAATTTAAGCCAAATCCCGAACTGCTTGTGCCACTACAAGCCATATTGACTTTCAGTGGAGTCCCAACTATAGATATTGCTACATATTTTCCTCCGTTTTCAAAGCATTCAGACCTATAAGGAGAGACGCGTACTCCCCCAGAGATGCGAGTACTGTGAATGGGACTGGATAGCATATTGCCACACAGATTCCCAGTCACGCTCTCATCTCTAGCAGCCCCCGAAACAGCCCCGATGATGCTATGAGGAGGGAGGGGGACTGCACATGGGACTTCATTAATATGTATGACTGTCCATGAGCCATAAGTCCAAACTGGACTCTCTCTCTCTCTAGTCTCTCTCTCCCTCTCACTCACTCACTCGGTCTGTTGAAGTGCAAACTGTTTAATTGCGGAATAATTGTTTTGCACACATAACCTCGCACCGTTCCAAAAACAAAATGAGACGATACGTGGAACAGGGAGCCGGGGAGTCGTGCAGGAAGGAGGATCAGGCCGCGTACCAGGCCATAAAAAGCATATTAAGTGCGAATTAATGACCACAAAAGGTTTTTTCTTCGAGCATAAAATAACGAACGAAAAACGGAGCACACACACACACACACACACACACTGACTGCTGCTGCTGCTGCTGCTGCAGAAAAAGATTACGCCACCAGAGAGTCACCAGAGATTTGCTTGGTTCAGAGTCTGCGGAGGAATTGCAGCCTCCAGCGGTGATTAAGTCGGGGTTTGCCTCGAGTCAGCGGCGGAGTCGCAGCGTCGCCGCCGCTTAAGTACAGTCATTTAATTAGTCTTTAGTTTTAATGTATTTGTATTACAATTTATTAGCACTTATGGGCACAGCACAGCACAGCACAGCACAGCACAGAAACAGAAGAAGAGACCGAAAACGAAAACGAGGACGAGGAGGAAGTGTCATTACCATTAAAACCCAATGGTTCCAGCTTATGCTCGAGCTCGAGCTCGAGCTCGCGGTTTACGAGGTTTACGACTCTATAGAGAGAGATTCCGTTCTATATAAAATATGCTCTGCCTCCGTTATGTGTTCGTTCGTAAAACACTCGTTTCTTCGTATCAATTGAGACAAGATCTCATTTTCCCCCCCGCCCCTCGATCGAATGATCAGGTTTGCCTTGTTTCCGATGGAGGAGATCCCCAATCCCAATCTGGTGCTATACATTTCTTAAACGAAATCAATTCAAATCGCAGACCTTAACAGCTTTTCAAACGCGAGCTTGTTTTGTTTTTTGTTTTTTGTGTGTGTGTTTTTTCTATAACAAATTCTTGCATTAATTTCAAATCAATTTTCTTCACAGCTTCGGCTCTCGGCCAAACAAAAACCCCAAAGACCGACCGACCGGCCGACCGACCGACCGACCGACCGACCGACCCCGTGAAAAGAGTGGCTCGGGGATGGAAAACACACACAAAACAAAGGAACTTCATTGTTTCATCGCGACTGTAAAAAAGATTTATGCGTCCAAGTGAAATCATTTATCATGCTTAATTAAAATTGAAATGTTTACCAGGCTGACTTCTTCGCGGCCGTGTCGTGTATCGTGTCGAGTCGAGTCGGAGGAGAGCCATAGAGCCATAGAGCCATAGAGCTACCAAAATGGGACTTTAGTTTCAGGTCAAGTTCTTTCTTTCTTTTTCTGGGGATGGGGATGGGGATGGGGATGGGGATGGCGATTGGGGGTATTATTAGTTGCCCTGACACATTGTTACACAAAATGCATTTAACCGGTTTTCCTCCTAACTCAATTCTCTCTTCTTTCGTTTCACATCCATCGTTTCCCCGATATCCATTGTTTGGGTCCCATTTAGCGGTGCGTTTCCAATGCAAAGCGACCGTTTATCTTTTAATTGTAACAGTCTTCGGAATAAATTAACACACACACATACAGTACAGTGCGTGTCATAAATCGTGTTCGGCTTGACCATCCCAAAAGCTGGCGACATTTCTTATTGATGATATCATTGGGGAGATTTACATCATAAAAGGATTTTCAGTGGTAGGTGGGGGTTGAAAAAAGGGTCACCTGTCCTGAACTAATCCCCGCCGATATTGGTTCTCATTAGAAACTGTTTCTTCTCACAGTAGCTCTCGGGATTGGGACTCTGTTCTCTGTTCTATAGAGAGTTTTTCTTTTATACCCTCCCCCCGCAGCCCTCGTCTACTCGTCTGCGTACAGTTCTCTAGAGACTAGATCTCGGGGGTTATAGGCTCTCGAGTAACAGGATTTTGTGCACAGACTTCAATGATCCAAATTCTGTGGCATTCAAAATTTTGAAAATATCTAAAATCCGTAAAAAAATAATAATTTTATCTTCTAGATTGCAAAATCTGGTTTCAACGGGATCATCATTAGAGCCAAAACACCTGATTGCTGAAACTGTTTGTTATTAAGCTTTGGTCACACTAATGCCGATAAGGGTCACCCTAAAAGTAGTGCCTTCTATGGTTTTTGAATAGTTTGAATACGCTTTAATTCAATTAAAACTACTGAAAAAGAACATTAGATAGAACATTTCTAATAGGAACAAAAGGTTGCAGAATATTCACAGAATTTCCCGCTGAATTTTTGAAATTTTCAATAAATTTTACAGAATATTTTCGCTCGTAAATCTCAGTTCTTCTTAAGTGGTTCCTCGCTTGACGCCACCTTCTGTATTTGTATCTGTATCTGTATCTGTATCTGTATCGGTGACTGCGACTGTGTGCCTGTGTCTGACTGTGATTCCTCATAATTATTTTGTATAATCAATGGCTCATTAAATCAATCAGAGCAGAATCTATTCATTTGCAATGTAGATTCCGATTCATTCGTCGCAGTGCGGGGGGTAATTCATAGAAATTTATCTGCGAAATGCGAAAATCACACACCGCACAGATACGAATACGAATACAAGTACGAGTGTTCGTATGACTAAAACAATTATTCGTTGCCCCCATTCAGCAGTTCTGTGTGTGTTGTATGCCTTTTGTATCGATCGATTCCACTGACTGACTGTCTGTCTGTCTCTCCGTCTGTCTGAATGACTGCTCCCCCTTAATAGAATTCCATGATATTTGCACATTTGCTGCTATATCTATATCTATATCTGCTATGCCTGTACCGTCTACCGTCTACCCTCTACCCTAGCTCTATCCTCTAGCTGTACCTCTGTGTTCCTATAGCAATTGCCGTTCCAGTCAACACTGTTGACTGGGAAGGTGTGGTAAAGTGCCTGGGCTGTGCTACAAGCCACAAGCTACAAGCTACAGTTATTATTGAGTCTCGTCTCTCCCTCGCCCGTTGCCAAGTTAAAGTTCAATGATGTCATTACCCACTAATTCACACCTAAGTTTTGAATACTATATCTGTCTGTACGCCTGCACCCCCCCTGCTGGTTGCACTCTACTGCTCTACCGTTCTCTGTGCTCTGTGCTCTGTGCTCTGTTCTCTGATCGATATCGTATAAATATCTTTATTTGGCAAAATGAAACTCGTACTCGTAGTCGTACAGAAAATTTGTCTACCACCCGCGGCGTTGTATCCAACAAAATTTAGTTAATTGATTTGGGATTTCTGGCCATACTCTGGCTATATGTATGTATGCCCCGTAGTAGATATATCCATGTATATCTCTTATTGTTTATGGCCTTAAGGTAGCTGTGACGTTGGCTGGCTTCTGCTGGCTCTGTTTTGTTTTTGTCTCTTTTTTGTTTTGTGATAAATAAAATATGAGTTCTGGCTAAGTTTGTTGCCTAAGTTATTGGTTTTTTGACAACGAAATGTCAATGAATTCGAATGCCGCCAGGCCATGTGAAAATCAGTTCAGAGTCGCAGAGGCGCAGAGTCGCAGAGGAGGCTCTGCTGAGGCCTTTTGTCTGCTGAGTACCTTTCAATTGTCTAAAGTCGAAACGTGGTCTGTTGTTTCTACGAATTAACACTTTTGGACCCTCTTCCCCCTCCCAAAAAAAAAGAAAAAAAGTTAATTTAAATCAATGCGCAATCTGTTAAGCGGCAAGCAGCAAGCAGCAAGCGGCAAGCGGCACCACTCGTGCGTTGCTGAAACAAAATGCCAATCGGAACCTCTCGTTGGTTGGGCTCCAAAAAGTGTTAAGTATGGGGCCTGTTACTTATTTTTGGGCCTCACTGTTTGCCTTGGCAATCAGTTGGCTGATAATTTTCATGTCAATTGTTGGCTGTGCTGTTTGTTTGTTGTGTTTCCATCGATAAAAAGTTAACAGGAGAGGAGACTCCTCCACTCTCCACTCTCCTCTCCCCTCTCCCCTCTTCCCCTCTCCACTCTCTTTCTTCCCTTTGTCTTTCTCTCCTCGCATTTTGAGTTGCATTTTAATTATGTCTAATAGGTTTTTGGGGCTCCAAGTTTTTCGATGTGTTTTTTTGTAGATAGTTCCATTTAGCAGGCCACGTTAGTTAGCTTTCTGTTGGATGCCTTTGGGTGGTCCCTTTCACACGGTGCTTGTCGTTTCTGCACACACAAATTAAATGGGAATTACTGTGTATATTCCCATGGATCCATCATCCAATCCGATACGATCCGATACGAACCGAGAGTGACCTCAAACCCAACATTCAATCATTGTACACCACCCACAAAAAAAATAGCTCTGTGGTTTGGCCATCTGCAATCACAACAACAACAGCAGCAGCAGCAGCAGAAGCAACAACAACGACAACAACAACAATCGGCAAAGGCATGTAAGGCCAATCAATGAATAAACTTGGTCAATGGCTATAATTGCCCCTTGCCCAAGTGTTAATGCCTTTGGATCGGATCGGAATAACTATGGAAAACGTGATTAAAGATGCTCTATGCAAAAGCAATTGTATATCGTTTAAAGGGTATCACAGGCAATGATGTTTCAAGGCGAACACTTTGCCAAACTACAAGTCGGCCAATGAAAGCATTCGGAAAGGGAAGCCCGCTCTTCCTTTGAGGGGTGTAATCCGCAATGGCAGCAGGTGGAGACTTTGCTTCTGAAGAACAGTCTGAAGGGTAGTGGGGGAGCCCCCCTTTCATTTGAAGGGGCATCCATTGGTTCATACAACGGGTGGCAGTTCCACTTCCATGTTATTGAAAACGAATCACAAATCTTTGGGCTTTGGCAAATCGCTTTTCGCTGAAGCGCTTAATGTGGGAAAATGTCGATGAAGCGGCTGCTGCCAGTCCCCAGTCCCCAGTCCCCAGTCCCCAGCCTTAGATTTCGAGCTACAATTTCAGCTTCAGCTTCATTCATAGCTTCAATCTTCAGTCTCCAACGGTTGGGGGCATGCCCCTCCAAAAAGCTTTGTCTCCCACTCCCAGAGCTCCTCGCTGCCTCGCTGACTATTTTTTTTTCTTCTGACTATTAAAATCGAAACTATCGTACGTCATGCATATAATTACAATTACAAATGTACTCGTACGATGTACAGTCACAGACATATCCAACATGCATTTTTATGCTTCATTTCCTGTGGGGCCTGTGGACATCCATGGCATGGCATGGCATGGGATGGGATGGGATGGGATGGGATGGTATCGATTGTGGAGGAGTCCCAAGCTCTTGGCTGCATATTAATTTTCGATGGTTTTTGGGTGGCTTTTGTTTGGTGGGGAGGCGCAAAGTGCATGTGGCGGCCATACGAAATGTGCATTTAATTGACAGAAACCCCAGAACCGGGGAATATTTTCATTAACAAAAAAAACAGGGGCTTTACAGTTAGCCATCGATCCGGTGGGTTTCAGCTTTCTTCTGACAGCCCGCGACCTGACTCCGACTCCGACTTCTCCACTGACTCCTCCACTGACTCCTCCACTGACTCCACTGGCATTGTGTGTATCGTCGGCAAATGTTGAATAACTTTCATGTTCTGCTCGATTCTCATTCTGATTCTGATTTTGATAAATGCCTTTGAACAAGTTTTGCATAAAACGATGATGTCTGCCGACTGTAGATCGAATTTGTTCTTTTGGCTTCAATTATTGGGCCTGTCTGTCACTCCCAAGCCCCCAACCCCCAACCCCAGCCCCCAACCCCAGACTGAGCAGAGCTTGGGGTCCGACTTTTGCATGTCCAGCATTCTGGACTCTGTCTTGTGTGTGTTGCATGTTGCATTGTGACAGGCGAACGTAATAATAACGTGACTTTATGAAGTGGTAATGAAGCCATTAGGTTTTCGGCTACCCCCTCCAGCCCCAACCCCCCCACAACATGGGAGTGGGCCCATCTTTTTTCCAATATTTACGACAGGAAATTGCGCTTTGCATTTGAAAATCGAAAAATATTTTCTATTCCATGGTTTTGTTTGTTAAGTTTTATAGGTTTTAAATGATAGTTTTATGTATTTGAGCCATGGGAAGTGATGGAAGATAGATGATAGATTTATGCACGATTCGTGATTGGATTTGGAAGGTGTCGAAAAGCTTTTCGAAAGTTTTTCGGGGAGGATCTTGCCGGGGGAATACGATTACATACACACTCGTATCTGTATATCTTAAATGTTCCTTGAGGCGATTTTTCCCTCGGCCACTGATTTGCATTCGTGATGGATGTGGTTTGGGTTTTGGGATTGAGGAAACTGTAGGCCATAAAATGTGTCAAAAACGGGGCATAAAATGTTTAATATTCAAAGAAATATTAATCCAAAAAACTATAAACTATAAACAAATTAATAATCAACACGTCCTCCATAGGATAAACTTGTATTTCCAATTTTTTTATTCGTAATTAATTTCAATTTTTAATTTATTTAATTAAAAAATTGTTTCCATACAAAAAAAATTTAATTAAATAATCTGAAAAATAGTTTGTATTCTCATTTTAAAAAATACATAATATAATATACAAAAATATTAATATAATCAATATAAAAAAATATTTAGTAAAATAAAAATAATAGTTTTTTCAGATTTGAATAATTGAGATCATTAATTTATTTATTATAAAAATTAAGGATTATCCATGAAAAAAATAATCCAACGATAATGTTTAAAAATATCATAAAAATTAAAGGAAAAGAAACGAGAATTTCCTTTCGTGACGATATATGGAGAAATATGTATCTGTTGAGGGGTATGTTTAAATATTTGTAAGTTCCTCTAAATATCTCTAATTTGACCCGGAACCCTCTTTAAAACAATGAAAATCCCCCATTGATCCACATTCCAGTCACATTTTCCCCCGGGGGAAACTTGAGTGTCCAATTAAGTCACTTCCGGGGGGGCAATCACATCGAATTCCACAGACGAATTCCAATCAATGAAGTGTGTAATCGATACCTGGGATACATGATCCGGCATCTCGAAGAAATTTTCTCATTAAACTTTCAATTGCGATTTGTGATTGTACTTTTCAGTCGTTTCGTATGGATTTTTGCATAATTTGCATTAAAATTATTGTGGTTTTTACATCATGTCCAACAAGATCAAGATAGCCCGCTGATTCGTTTCTAATGAAACACTCAAACATCATCTAACACCGGACCCAGCCCGTGGAAACGGAAGTCCCTCGCCCTCGCCCTGGCTCTGACTCTGACTCCCAGTCTGTGCTGTGGCTGACTGTGAGATGAACGTAATAACTTAATCATTACCATATAATGGCTATAATGAATGGGTGACTTCAGTGGGTGGGGTAGGGGGCGTAACCCGACAAAAGTTCAATCCCAAATGAGAGTGTACTTCCCAAAAGGAGGGGGGACTTAGCGGTGGGTTCTACCACAATTTTAACAGTTGGCAGACAGAGAAAGAGATAGCGAGATAGAGAGATAGAGAGTGCTGGCTGGCTGTATATTTGTTCAGCCAAAACCGAAATGACCAACACTTTTAATGATCATAGGGTGTATGGGGATTAGACCGACAGCCGATGGCCGATGGCCGACAGAGGAAGAGGAGGAGTTCCTGTATTTGTTCACCATTAGTATTTGTTATTATTGTTATTACTATGTATTTGAATTGCTCAAGAAGCTCGTCGAAAGACCACAGACCTCTCTGTGCAGCTGCTTAAAAATTAGCCAAACTCTAACTGCCAGACAAATGCACTTTGTTCTAGACGGATCCTCACACCACACCACACACCACACACCACACACACACACTTTTGCTGGCCAAGATGCACCCAAGTTGAAAGAGAAGCCGACGACGACCGAACGAGACGACAACTTGTGGCACAGAGGATGGTATGGGATGGCATGGCATGGCATGGCATGGACTACTCTCTTCTTGGTTCACTCTGGGTGTTTGTGGATACCTAGGGATCGGGAACGCGTCATTGTTGTTTACACAATTATTAGGACAACAAGCTGCCACTGCCGCCGCCACTGCCGCCGCCGGACTGGGATGCTGGGACCCTAGTCCGATGCTGATGTTTGCCTTAGACAGCCACTGGCTGATTAAATAGCTCAGAGCCGACTTTGATTTTTCAACAGCTCCTGCTTGTATGCCCACTAGGAGTTGAGTGAAGATGGGGCATATAGGTTCTACGAAGCTTGCTTCAGGTTTCTTCCCTCTTCGAAGGGGTGCCAGCCTCCCTGTTGGCCATTCAATGGGCATCTCTCTGGTCGATCCATCTCCATCTCCATCTCCATCTTGCGTCCCTCTTGCACTTCCTCCTTTGAATGAAGTTTGTTCTTTGGTGGCTGGGCAGGGCAGTGTTGTTGTTATTGTTCTGTCACGTAATGAGAAGGCAATTTAGGCACCTGCCCAAAATGAAAGGCACGTCTATTGATCCAACCGAAGCCATATTCCTTTCGGTTCTCTTCTGGTCTTCTGTTCTACTGTTCTTATGTTTATCCAAAAATTTTGTGTGATGAAAGAACAACACTGGTAGCTGGCAGTAGTCTAGTCGGGGAGTCGGGGAGTAGAATCGATTGTAAAATTGATTTATTTGCGCAAATGTAACTCTCGGGGACGGGTCTCATAAATGTTTTGACGATCACGATCCAGCAGCAGCCGCAGCCGCAGCAGCAGCATTTCCAGACTCCCAAAAGATGGCTAATTGTGTATGCTAATGGAATGCAATTGTGTCAAAGTCCTGAAGTACCTGGAACATCATACTTCAGAGCAGGAGCAGAAGGAGCAAGAGGAGCACACATTACATTACGTGGAGTTCAGAGTAGTACTTCGAGGCACACACAACAATAAATGTATAAATTATGTAGCATTGGAGCAGCGGCAGCGGCAGCAGTCCCGGATCAGGGCGAAGGAGGGAGGAGGCGGGACGAGCAGCTGTAGAGCGCCCCACGTATCCCCAAAAGATGATGCCTCTCCCTGCCAAGTCAGAGGTGAGGTAACCGAACCCCGTAGGACCGTATCAACTGGAACATGACCGATATTGTGGCGGGGCAAAACAGTTATGCGATGATCCAGCCTCTGCCCCTGCTTGAGGGTCTCCTCGGGGGTCGGGTCTCGGATCTCGGGTCTCGGGTCTCGGGTCTCTCTGGATCATCGATTAATGCCAATGCACATTTAATGCACATATTTGGCTTTTTGTGTGCCACTCGATTGCTCTTTTCATATCGTCGTGACGTACGTGCCGCGACCAAAAGTTTCCAGACTCTGTCTCTGTCTCTGACTCTCGATCTGCAACTGCAACTGCAACTGCAACTGTTCCTCTTACCAACCTCCTGTCCTGTCCTGCTCTGTCCTGTCCTGTCCTGTCCTGTCCTGTCCTGTCTGTGATGTTGTCATGTCAGGAGGTGATATAACATGGTCTGCAGTTATTAAACCACAACAGATACGAGATACAACGGTAGCTGGGATTACTCTTGTTCTTGTTTTTGGTGGCGGAGACATTTCCAAGTATTTTGAACAGCCGTAGCATCTCTTAGATACTTTCCTATGCGCTGCAGAGCAGACCCTTCAAACGGATTGAACTAGTGTTGGAATCTACTACTAAAAGAAGACATGGGATCAATTCTTGTCAGAAGTATCGCCCGTCAGAAGTTTTGGGCCATTTACTGGTTAATCAGAGCCCTCTCTGAACTCCCCCCTCTCCTCTCTCCAGAACTCCCCACAGGGGCCGCTGGGGGCCCTTCATTCAGAGCATTTTTCAGTTGATTTTCGATTCTCGAGAATTGCAGCAGAAACGCCACAAATAAAACGTCGAAAAGGAAGAAAAGAAGACCAATCCTGCAGCTGGGGCTGGGGCTGAGGCTGAGGCTGGGTCTCTCGTATATGCGACCGACGAGCGACGAGCGGCTAGCGGCTAGCGGCGAGCGGCGAGCGGCGAGTACCAGTACGAGTACGAGGCTCATTCATTTATGGCTAAGTCACGTTGGAATAATTTGTTTTATGTTAATCCTGAGCATGGGGCACATTGTAAGCGGAGTCCGCGAGAGTCGCAGTCGTCTCCGGCAGCGCCCGCCCGTCTTCTCTTTTGCAATGGAACTTTTTCTTTTGCACACTGCCACGGAGATTGTGGCACTGTGGCACTGTGGTTTGTGTGTGTGTGCCCCTCAATGAATTGGAATTTAATTTGAGTATTTGCGCAAATACAAAATTTCCCAAATGCGACAGCAACAACAGCAACCACAGCAACAACAAGAACGACCAACGACAACAATATCGTGGTGACCAAAAAAAAACAAAAGCCCAAAGGAAACACAGACCAGGCCCAAGAAGCCCCAAAGAGGGGAGACAATTGATGCCTCAGGAACCCCCGCTCGAAGAATGGCAGGTGGCAGTAGTGGTAGTATTCGTATTCGTATCCGTATCCTATAGATAGAAAGATATTGTATCTACTACAGCAGTATCTACTGTGAGTGCTGTGTGCTGCTGCTGTTGTTTTTTTTTGGTGCAAATGTGGCCCGCACGCAACAATTTGCTACTGGAATTCCTTTTGGCCAGTACCCCCTTCGCCACCCCACTCCCCCCACTCGCATTTAATGCCGACTTGGATCGCTGGAGCTGGAGCCTGGCCATGTAAATTGAGGCAGCAACTGCTTAATCGTGAGCGAATATCGAATATTGAAAGCTTTAACCCCTTTTTGGACGGGGTCCTACAGTCGATACACAGCGAAGAAACACCACTGCCATACACTCTTTGATCTCTGCATAGATTTTGGATTTCAAGAATGTTTCCATCACAACAAAAGCTAAAACATGGTGTTCTACGGCAAGAGAGTCAATAGAACCTACAGATTGGACCCAAGAAATATGCGAGGAGAACCTTAAAACACTTCAAGTCTAATATCATTCCATGTATTCATTAATTTTCACTAATATCTTCATTAGTAGGGCCTCTGGGTGGCCTCTCTGCTCTCTGCTCTCCTCTCCTCTCCACTCCTCTCCTCTCCTCGCCTTTGCGGAAGTGGACGTTGACGCCCACACGTTCTCCTCCCATTCCGATGCCCATTCCGATTCGATTCGATCTTTTAAGAGGATTATGCCACTTTTAATGTGACGTGACTGCCGTCGCGACGGCAAGTGCAAAATAATGCCAGCCAGACACTGCCCGAAAGACATTGAGAACTTAATTCCGGCGGAAATACCAAAAAGAAAGAAAGAAAAGAAGGGAAGGGAAGGGAAGGGAAGGGAGGGAAGGGAAAAGGGAAACGGGCATTTGCCATTTTATGGTCAGAGATGATCCCATAATTAGGGTGCCCAGAATTCGCACGGCACGCTCAATTTCCAATCGAAAATAGCAGAGTAGCAGAGTAAGACATTAATTATCTGCAGGAGATCCAGGAGATCCAGGAGATCTCTTCTGGTGGCAGGGCAAGGTGTTTTGTTTTTGGCAGGTATCCCTCTGCCGACTGCCTCTGCCTCTGCCTCTGCCGCTGCCTCTAGCTCTGCCTCTGGCTCTGCCTGTGTGTGTGGCCCTTGGGTTGCCTGCCTCTCTGTTTGACCTTTGACAAATGAGTCGTGATGGATGGCAGGCCAATTTTTGGCAGATCAGAGCCAAGCGCCACACATTTTGATTAATTGGCGGGTGCGGAAAAACGTGTGTGTGGGAGATCTTTAAAAGGAGTGCCATCTGTAGACTGATTGATCGAATGGAGAACACAGAATTCAATAGAGAATCTTTGCCTTTGCAAAACTTTCCAAATTCCAAATCGGAAACCAAATCCGAATCCAAATCGGAATCCCATTCGGTAAACGGTTATGTGCGCTACTTTGGCTGTCATAAGTGTCACAATGTGCCTTGATTTACAATAATAATAACGTTCGTCTATTAAAACTTCATAATTGTACCAATAACCAAAAATATAAAACGAAAAATGGCTTGGGTTTTGCAATCCCGAATGTAATGGACTGGACTGGACTGGACGGCCAGCCGCACTGTAAAAACTGTATCCCCAGAGTCCCCAAAGAAAAGCAAAGCTAATTGAGTAAACCAGACACGTATCGCAAATAAAACGATGGCACAAATGAGACTTCAATGGAGAGTGAGGCAAGCAGCAAGCAGCAAGTGGCAGGAGGCAAGCGGCAGTAGGCAAGCGGCAGTAGGCAAGCGGCAAGAGGCAGGCAGTCAACAGTCGACAGTCGAATGGGAGATAGATATAGTAAGAAATCATATGTCTTATTTTGATATTTATGCGTATGCCAGAGCCATTTTTGGCGACCTAAGCAAATAGGGGCAGCCATGGAGGGGGGCGACTTCCACTCTGTTCCACTGTTCCACTGTTGGCTGTTCCACTGTTGGCTGTTGGCTGTTGGCTGCTTGGGTCATTGGCTCTTGTGGCGGCCTGGGCTGGCCTGGCCTGGCCTGGCCACTTTGCTCGACCCAAATCTGGCTTTAAAGTGTTGACCATAAGTGTCTGATTGTTTGTGTATCATAATACAAATCCCCCCATGCCCTGCCCCAAGCCCCCGGCCCCTGGCCCCCGCCCCGACCCAACTGTAGTACCGATTCCAGTGCGTAAGTACAGTAGAACCAATTATGGATTTTATAAAACAAATGCGACTTGCATGTTAATGAGGAATACGCGCTGCCTCGTTTCATTCCGCCTCGGATTCGATTGGGTTTTGGTTATGTTCGTTCATCATTTCTGCCTCTGCTGCTGCTGCCGCTGCCGCTGCCGCTGCTGCTGCTGCTGCTATATGGAATGGTGGCCCATAAATTTCCAAATGATTTACTTTAGTTTCGTGTGGAATTATTTGATCGTTTGTTGTCGTTGTCGCTGTCGCTGTCGCTGGTTGTCGAGAGTCGTGGCTCGCTCTTCGGACAGCAGCGGAAATGTGATTAAAAGCATATTTTATATTTAGTTGTGGAGACACTCCAAAACTTCTACTCCTCTCATCCTCTTGATGGCTCGAAAGGCGTTCTCGTGTGCGTGCATCGCATGCAAATGGGGTGGAAGGACAGACACAGACACAGATACAGATGCACGTAGCAGTGGCAGTGGCAGAGGGACAAAGGGAACTGCAGACAGATCTGCAATGAAAAGAAGCCAGAGCCAACTGAGGACGTGAGACGATCGACCCCCTGTAGCTATGAGTGTTTATGTCAACTGCAAGCCTGATGACAGCCATAATTCTGCTTACTCCCAAGGCAAACCGAACCGAACCGAACCGAACAGACAGACAGACAGATTCCAATCAGTGGCTGGCCCAGAAGAAAAGCCCCAGCAACCAGCCCCAGCAACCAGCCCCAGCCCCAGCCAAAGCCCACACCACAGATGAGCATTAACCAGGCCTCAAGGTCCTGTCTTGGCCTTAAATGGTGCAAGAATATGAATGAATATTAAATACTCTATGATTGGAAGAGGTCTGATTGATTGGAGAGCTCTCTAGAAGGCAGAAAGGAGAGCCCACACTCATGCCTTTATTTAGAGACTTTATGGCAAACGCCTCGACTGCATCGCTATGCCCCAAAGAATACAGGGTACCTACACAGGGTACAAAATAAGTGCAAAACGTCAACGCCATGGGCGCAAAATTGTTATCGCCATCATTTTCGGATATTTAGTGGCAGAGAGTGTTGTCGGCGACACTCGCTCGGGTACAGTCCGTCGATCTGTCTGTCTGTATGTCCCCCACGTCCATCCTCAGGCCTCAGCCTCAGCCTCAGCCTTAGCTTTGGCCTCTGCTTTTGGACGGTTTTGTGGTCACGCTACGGAAAACCGAAACGAAATTGTAGCAACGGAAGCAGGGCCAAAAAGAGCTCAAGAGCAACGGCAGCAGCAACAGCAGCAGCAGCTCCCACGGTAGCCGGCTCCTGCCTCCATTGAGAACCTTTTGCCAAAGGCCAGGCGGCCAAATTACGCGGACAGAGAGTGGCTTTGGCTTGGCTTGGCTTTGGCTTTGGTTTCGGTTTCGGTTCGGGCCAAAGTTTTTCTCATGGAAAAACAATGAAAAATGCTCTGATCTCTTCTAATTTTCGGGGGCTCTTCCTGCTCCAGTTAAAGAGAGAGAAAGAGACCCGCACGCAAGCCCCCAATTACGAAAAAGATGGAAGTCCCACAAACATCAGCAGTCTGCGGGGAGGGGTGGGGGGGACTGGCAGCTCCCCAAACAGTTGCTGACATGTCGCAGAGCATTAGATGCAGATTATGCAAGGCCCTCACTCGAAAATAAATCAATGCCCGCCCCGACCAACGCGCAAATCGATATGCAATATTGGAAAATATTGTTATGGAAAATCGTTGCGACTTCGACTTCGACTGCACTGCACTGCCCCCAGATGCAGATACTCGTCGTATGAGATGCAAACGAGATACAAGATACAGAATACAGACTTCGGAATACAGACTACGGAATACAGAATACAGAATACAGAATACACATGTAGCAGTCAATGACTCACTCAGTTATTGTTGCCGCGATGATTTATCTGAGCGCAAAGTAGTTGAGGCGTTGAAATTGGGCGCAAATCGAATTGTACGAGTATCTGCGCCCCAGCAGCAACAGCAGCAGCAGTGATGAGGGGGCTCCATCACTGCGATTGATGATTGGCAGAGTAGCAGTTGGAGTGACAGAGTATCAGTCCCATTTGCAGTCACGGAGTCACATAAATAAAGAACTGTAATTATAATACCGGAAAACATACTGAAATGGCTGCAAAATGATTTAGTTTAAAAATATTCAATTAAAAATACCATTGGAAAACAAAAATTAAAAACGTAGCTTAACATTTTAAAGGTTAAAATAAAAGTTTAAAATACCAGAAAATACTATTGGAAAATACTGAAAATACCGAATATTTAGATTCTTTCCTCTTCTCAACCTCTGATAATATTTGCTTAGAAATTGCATTTCAATTTAAAAAATACCAGAAAACAATATTGGAAAATACTAAAACAAATACTTAAAATGTAGAACTTTTCGTCTTCTATTTTAACAAATAATATTGGAAATTAAATGTCAATAATATACCAGAAAATACTATTCGAAAATACTGAAAAAATACTTAAAATGTAGAATATTTCGTCTTCTGCCTCAAATAATTTTTGAAATTAAATGTCCATAATACCAGAAAATACTAAAAAAAAATACCCAATACATAAATTTGTAGTTCCTTTCAAACTCGAATGATATTTGATTAGAACTTTTATAAAATACTGAACATAACCCAATAGGTTGCGCTCTAGGTAGAACTGTCTAATCAGAAAAAATACCAGAAAAACTCAACAAATTACTGAAATGGAAAACTAGTACAACCAATGAATATTGAATCGATGAAATGTGAAATCCCCGAGTTTTCTTTACAGCCCGATTTGCAGTGACATTTCAGTCGGCAGCTCCTGGTGGCTGCCTTTGTGGTGCCAGCTCTAATCCTCCAGTTATTGGCATTTTATGCATCGATCGTTCAAAATGAAGTCGCGGAGCCCGCGGTTCAAGACCCCAAGCCCATAAGTCACCATCAGGCCCAGCCAGACTGGCAGCAGGCAACGGGTCGCAGTCTCCATCTCCATCTCCATCGCCGTCTCTCGGCTTTCGATCTGTGTGTGTCAGTGTTTGCTCGCCCGCTTTAATTAACATATGCTAACAAGTTGGCCATGCCGCACTTTGTCACTTCCAAGAGCTCGAAACTTCAGCTTGAGACAGGGACGGAGACGGAGACAGACGGAGACGCAGAGCCAGAAACCAGAGAGCCCAGAGTCAGAGCCAGAGCCAGAGCCAGAGGTATAGATAGATATACCCATGGCTATAACGTCAAGAGCTCGTGGGGGCACTTGGTGGTGTTGGGGGTGGGCCTAAGTGGTTTTTAAATGAAATTAATTTAAATTTTTTTGCAGCAAAAACGTTTGTGCATTGGCATTAAATTGTAATGAGATCATTGCCATTTAATAAATTTACTCACATGTCTATTTATAAGATATGATATGCCGTGAACCACCCTGCTCCCCCTTCAATAAAAGGGTGTTTCCTATTTGAAGAAACTTGGATGTGACTCATTCTTGGGATTCATGTAGGCATTTCTGATTCCAAGACTCAATATCAAAAGACTTGAGACACAAACTTGACTCTGTTCCCCCCCTAGTTCCCCTCTAATCAATATGAAAAGATTCCCTCAATTACCTCACACAGAATCAGAATCAGAATCAGAATCGGAGTCGAGTCTCTGTCCCTCCCTCGATCTGCGATCCATCTGCCCCCGTAGGTGCTACCGGGCGCTAGTTCCGCTTTCCAGCCACACAGCCACACAGCCACACGGCCAAACGGCCAGAGCTGAGCCAGAGCTAATGCCTGAATGCTGGATGCCTGAAGCTGCTGCCTGTTTGAGATAGATAATAATAGATTTTCTCACGCTTGATATTTCAGCCACTGAATGACGTTAAACAATGTGTGCAGGCTGGAGATACGATACGATACGACGTGTACGACGTGTACGACGTATACGAGAGGTGCAGCAGCCACACGGAGACGGGGCCGGAAATCAAGACCCAACGACGACGATTGTAAGTTTAGAAATTACGTGCGGCTGTCGCTGCCGCTGCCGCTGCCGTTGCTGGCGGGAAAAATATTAATAAGTTACAAAAGTACGGCAAAGTCTCTGAAGCTTGCAGCTAATATGTGTGTCTGTCTGTCCGTCTGTCCGTCTGTCTGTCTATTGGAACTATAAAAAGTCAAATGATTTGCATGATTTGGCAGCATTTCACACCTGTACAACAGCCCAAGCAGCAGAGAGAGAGGGAGCCCAGAGCTGCAGAGCTGCAGATCTAGCAGATCTAGCAGATGTTAGACCTGCCGTAATTATATGGTTGGGGGGTCGGCATCATCTTTGCTAAATTACAAATTACGAATTACGATTACTACTGTCCCAGGTCCCAGGTCCCAGGCAAAAAAGGTGCACAAATCAGACTCAGACTCAGACTCGGACAGGGACTATGGTACGAGTATATGGAATTTTGTATGCATTAATGGCACTTAGTCATGCCCAAGTGATTTGCTAAACTAGTTTAGTCGCCACAGAGCCAATTCCCATTGGGTAATTCCAAACATTACACGAGATACAACAATGGCAACAGCAACAGCAGCAGCAGCAGCAACAGCAACAGCAGCGACAGTAGATATTAAAATTGAACTTTGCTGACGATCTGCCGCCTGTGGACGCTGTAGAGATCTACTAGCCGGAGCCGGATCTCTCTGGATCCCTCTGACAATTGCTAATAACTAATTAAATGCATTTGCAGTCTCGAATCGAATCACTTATTGAGTTATTCAAATGAAATGCCAGCAATGTGTGGAGAGGAAACCTGATGCCTCGAAATCGTGGCAACATGAGGATGCTCTCTCTCTCACTCGATCGATCGATGGGAAAGCTATCAATGGATTAAGATGTTAAGATAGGTCTAATGTTGGGCCATGTTTTGGGATGAAACATCGCTTAAATCTGCCATGATTTTGCCTTCAATCTCTATGGAAATTTCTCCCTCTGCCAGTTGAACTGTGACCCCTCTCTCCTCCTCCCCCTCCCCCTTCCCCGCCCGCAGGCACTACCTAGGCAAGCCGTGTAAGCAAATTTGTCAAAACGGATTATCACCCATTTTCACTTGGCCAACAAGTTTGCTTCATGTCCAACTATTTAGGCGAACCCATTACCAGGAGGTTGGCGCGGGGACTGCACACCTGATACGATACTGCCCCGAATGCTCATCTCATGAAAAATTGTCTTCGACACCCATGGGGCAGCCATGGGGGCAGACCACACCACACCACAGCAGCAGCAGCAGCAGCAGCAGAGCACACAATGGGGGATTGGACTCTGAGACGCGACCGAGGACCGGATCCCCGGACTCTCGTTGATAATTTGAGTATACGAATGGACACATGGACCAACGAGGAGGAAGGCTCTGGCTCCAGGGGGGAGTGGGGAGGGGGAGGGCCAAAGAGGAGGCTCCCTCTCTCTCTCTCTCTCTGTCTCTCTCTCTCTGGCAGAGGCATCTTCTCTAGCTGTGGGCTTAAGATGACATACAATCATATTAAAAATGGTCGGCCGTTTTATTTTTCTTGCAACGTTTTTCCAGGTGACCTCTCTGCTGAGCCTGAGCCTGAGCCTGGGCCCCTCTGCCCCTCTGCCCCTCTAGTCTCTACCCACCACCGCATTATTAATAATGCCCCAGGCCTCAGTGGAGTGGAGTCTGCAGTGGTCCCCAGAGCTCTTGAGAGTTTTGACCACCGCCAAAGCGAATTCAAATGCAGACTCAATGCAATTTTATTAACGCAACGACAAATGATCGCTGGCTTCATGTTCGAGGAGACTCGGGGGCTGGCGATTTGGAGCCCCACAACAAATGCTCTTTGTAAGGAGAGATCTGGACAGTGGAGGAGACCCTATTAAAATTCGAAAATGTCGCGAGATCACTTATCGGATGGGTGGCAATAAAAATGGTGCTTTTAAAAAACAATTTGGCTTTTGAAAGCAGTGGAACCAGAGGCCCCCAGTACTATGTAGGAGATGTAGGTTGTAGGTTGCAGGTTGCAGGTTGCCGGTTGCAAGGAGGAGTGGGATGCTGTAATACAAGCCAACTAAATGTTTATGATTCTCAGCTGGGTTCTCATTCTCTCCGTCTCTCTGTAACCCTGTTTTATGATCTCCAAATTTCCCTAGGAATTCCTCTGGCTGAGCTTCTGTCGGCCTCTGTTCTCTGCCTCTCAGAAAAAGGTGCTAACTATGGCCCATAGGCTATAGTGTACGTAAATAAACTTGTCAAAAAGTTCTCTTCATTTGAATTCCCACATTCCCTCCCGCCCAGGCCTGTCCCCTCCCATTGCTGTCTCTGTGTCTCTGTGTCTCTGTTTCTGTGCTCAGATCTCCATTGTTTAGAGTTTAATAAACGTCTAAATCATACATTTGTGAGGCATGTGCTAAAGACAAACGAACATCAAGTCGCCAAAAGGCGACAGATGTGGAGGGATGTGGAGATGGAGGCTTCATGTGGGAGCGGTCTAATGATTGGGCATGAGGCATGGTGGCATGTGTGGTCTTCTATGCAATCAATGGAAAGTATATGACATTTTGAGATCTGAATAGCTGGAAATCTTGTGGGTGGCTGTGGGAGCTCACAAAATGGGTAGCCCAAGGGGTAGCCGTTGGATAATTGGCATGCAACATGCAACACACGACAGAAATCAAACCCCACACAGAACAAATCAAAATGTGTGCCGTTCTGGCCGTACATATCGTATGATTAATGCCCTGCCCAGGGAATAAAATCAAGATATCAAGACGAGAAATTCTTAATAAAGATAAAGATACAAGTCAGGGCCAGGGCCAGGGGCAGGAGGCAGGCGGCAGGAAGGATCTCCTCCTGTAAGTAGCTGCCCTGCCTCTTCCTCCTGATTATATTTTGGCCCTCGGCTCTGTGCCTCTGGGCCTCTGGGCCTCTGGGCCTCTTTTGTGGCCCTCGCATTCAAATCACGTACGGGGCGTGAGCAAACTTTAAGTTAGATTAATCGAAGGAGAAAGATGTCACGCAACGAAAGGATATGAGCATTTCCTTTTTTGAATTATGAGCGATTTCCGGCTGCCTTCTTGGCTAAATATGATTTGCAGGCGAAAAGCAAAAACAACAACAGTTTGAAGACAATCAATTGCCAAAGAAGCAGCGAATCGTCTGTCCCCAAAAGATTTATAATGCCCTGCGATGCAGCTTATGTTTTGATTTATGCTTCAAGGATTCTTCTGGCCATCCTGTGCTCTCACTCCACTTCTCTGCCGCTCTGCCACTCTCTGGGCCCTGGGCCACCACCTACTGTTCGCTACAATGAGACAATGAGATCGATGCGATCCTGCAGCTCCCTGCACCTCCCTGCAGCTGTGTCCCAAACATAAAGACATAATAACCTAAATAGATCACTTGTCCGGCTCGCACCTACCGTGTGCGTGGGCTCTCCGGCAAGTGTCGAGTGTGTGGTCCTTCGAGGTCCTTGAGCGACTGGCCTGGCGCCAGTTTGACACTTTTTTGTGGTTTCACAATTGTACTGCACGGGGTCTGCGGGTCCTGTCTGGGTCTCTGTCGTTTTTCCCTGGAAATGAAGTTCGTTTCTTGAGTCTTTCGAAGGCATTTGAAATTTGTCGGTGGGAAATGGTTTTTTAGGCATAAAAAGTAGAGATTTGATAGAAATTCGCCTTTAAAACAGATGCCTTATTCCCTCAATATAATCTTTTGCCTTCCCTATAGACAGAGAACCCCATATCTGTCATATTCCATTCCTCACCGAGAGAAACCCCGCAAGAAATGCAAATATTTATTATGTAGAGCACAAAGCAAATCGATTCAGATTCCGATACAGAATCCGATTCAGAATCAGATTCGGAGCCCAGCCCATGCCCGTTTCTGTAGAACCCACATGATTCATCGCCATCGCCATCGCCACCGTCCCGTCCCGTGCCCCCCCAGGGGCTTTGTTGTTTCGTTGTGTGATTGCGGTTCATTGTCCACACCACGACACAGAGGAGCCCCCACACTCGAGAGACGAGACCCCCACTCAAGAGGCAGACAGAGAGGGGGAGTCTCTGGCTCTAATTGAAAGGCAACCCATTAACAACTCCATCCCCAGCAAAAATTAGCTCAAAAGTTATGCAGAAATCCCGAAACGAAGAAAGAACAATATTATTCTTTGAAATATTTAAGCCAAGTGGCGGCTTAGGCCCTGCCCCAAAGCCACCGCGTTTACGCACAAGAAGCCCCCGGGAGCTCCGAGCGCCCCGAGAGCCCCATTGAGATCTTCGCCAAATGCTTGGACAAACAAGACCCAAAAAAGGCAAATAAATGCAAATCAGAAGTAGAATATCATTCCATTTTGTCGCCCATTTGATGGGGTATTTTGTCGAATGATTAATCAGGGAATTTGCTGTGGTTAAAAGTGTGGCTAAAAGTGCTTGTTAAATAAATAAACTCGTGGATGATGAGGGGGAGGAGGCATGAGGGGGGGCCTTTACCTTAACACAAATGCCTGCTGGACGATCCAAGCCGATCCGATCCGATTCGCTCTGACAATTTCTGAAAATAACTTTGACAAATATTATGGCTCCAAGGGGATGGGGTATGGGGGCATGGGCGCATGGGCGCATGGGGGCATGGGGGGACGGGGGAAGAGGCAGGCAGGCCACGGCTTAAGGCAATTAATTTCTATAATAATTTTTCAATGTAGAGCTTTTTGGCACAAAACTTACTGAAGCATCGACAATAATACTTAATAATAATAATAATAACTTCCCCACCGACAACTTAACCCTGAAATATAGCGGGTGAAGGGGAAGGGGAGGGGGAGGCAGGCGGAGGCGGAGGCGGGGGGTGGGGGTAGAGCAGGTCATTAACGAGCTCTCCGACCAGAGCACACTCGAACAATGAACAATTTCAGTTTCAATTTCTGTGTCACTGAAAATCACACAACTCCGTCTCCGACTCCGTCTCCGACTCCGACTCCAAAGCCAGCTTTGTAATTGGCGTCTGCTAAGGGGGCTGCTTCTCTCTCGCTCTCTCTCTGCCAATTGTCAAAACATTGTCAAGATACTCAGGGGGGTATGGAGAGGGTTTGGTGAGGGGGGACCACCGGCTCTTTGGTCGTGTGCCTGGTTTTAGTGGGTGAAATTGGTTGCCTGACTTAATGCCTCTTCGGGTGACCTTCCGCCACCGAAATGTTGTTTAATAAATGCATAGGAAAAACCTTGCTGCTATCTGCTATTGCAACACACACACACACACACACACACACACACGGAATATATGTTGTGGCACACTTCTGTCGGAGGCAAGGCAGCAGCATTGTGCCTACTGCCTGCCGTTCGACTCATTGAACTTAAGCACATGAGCATGACTCTTGGACGGACTGTCGACTACGGACTGTCGACTGTCGAGAATGACACAGAGAACAGACCACAGCGCACCACAGCACACCACAGTAGAACAGAACAGAACAGAACAGAGGGCCAATGCGACGTATTCTTTTGTCTTATTGTTCGGCGAAACTTTTCTGGGTTAATTTTCATGTTTTTCAATACGAAATTTTCCAAGCAGATTTGCTGTCAAGGCTGGAATAATTTTCCACATCACACAGACACAACAGCAGCTAAAAGAACAAATTGGTTGGATAACCTCCAAGACGAAACAAGAGGCAAAAACTCTTGGCCAGTTTGGCCTTTTGGAACCAATCTGTCATTCGGTAATCCTTTTCTCTACTTCTACTTCTGCTTCTCAGAATTCTCCCATTTGGTGCTGCTCCTTGGAACATGTGCCAGCCGGAAGCCAGCCCCAGCCCCAGGCCCCATCTGCCTGGCCCGGGACTTCCTCTCGAGAAGAAAGAAAAACTCTGTGCTGCATCCTCTTCTCATTGTCTGAAGGGGTTTTTCTGTCTCGTCTGTTGCCCGAACAGCTGTGTCCGAGCTGTGTGCAGAACAGAGTGTCCCCACAATTAGAAATTATTACCCTAGATATCCGATTGTCTTAACTGATTGTCAATGGCCATAAATTTATTGAAGGTGCACTCGCACGAGTGCATATGAATGGAATGGAATGAATGAATGGAACGATGGTAAAGGCCGTGGAAATATTAATGATACGCATACGAAATCAAAGCAGGGAATGGGGGAATGGGCAGGGAATGGGCAGGGACGGATCGAACCCCGGAGGCAAGTGCAACGCATTTGTTGAACAACTGTTGGCACTCTTTTTGTCTGTGTTGTTGTTGCTTTTTGTTCATTCTTTCAACTCTGTCGTGGAGTGTCGTCGTTTGTTACCCCATCATAGACCCATCGTAGACCGTAGACCGTAGACCGAAGACCGAAGACCGTACCCCGTAGACCATGGTCAAGTCATCATCATGGAAATGCCTGCTGTCGTTTGTCGCTGCTGGCTGGTTGCTGGTTGCTGGTTGCTGCCGTTGACTTAGAATACTAATTCCAGTTCAGGCTCTGTTCAGACTGTTCTTTGGGCTCTTCGGGCCGGATGTGGTGACATTTGGTCGGTCGTCTAGGGCTCTCTGTCTTTCCCTAACAGAAATATTGGTAGCAATAAAAAGCTAATAAAGAATATGGACAGGCAAATGGCTGGCTGGCTGGCTGGCTGGCTGGCTGGCTGGCTGGCTGGCTGGCTGGCTGGCTGGCTGGCTGGCTGGCTGGCTGGCTGGCTGGCTGGCTGGCTGTGTGACAAGTGGCTGTCCGTCTGGCTGCCTGCGAATCCGCTGCTCGATGATCCAGTGGATTGAAAGCCCATCAAAAATCAAGGATTTGTCTGGGAAACCCACCGTTCAAGAGGCGCTAAAAGGTATCCTTCGAGAGGGTTTCTCATCATCCCTGGAGGCTCTCTCTTCCTCTCTGTCTCTGTCTCTGTCTGAAACTGTCTGTTTAAAACTCTTTTGGATAATGCACTGCCGTTTAACAATTCATAAACATGGCTCTAACACTGACGCCACTCGTCTCGGGTTTTGTTGTTGTCCGTCGTCGTCTCTCCGGTTTGTGGAGCACACACCAGGGTCTATCTGTATCCCCCCAGAAGGGAAGTAGTGCAGACAGGGCCTTGCTTATGTATGCAAAACTAGTTCTCGTTTTAGGGCCATGTCTGGGAATCGATTCGAGTGGAGGGAATGGGATTGGGAATGGGAATCGAAACCAAAACCAAAACCAAAACCAAATGGAAACCAAACCGAAATGCAATACAATTTGGGCCCAAGGAGGAGGATGGGATGGCGGCGGGGCCACGCATTTACACGGCCTGGAAGACCATTTTGCGTGTTCGACAAATTTGTAGCTGCGCCGCCTGTCGTCCAGACCAGAGGGCCCCCTGATCACGTTTTAATTGTACACAAAGCGACGACAACAAAATGTTTTGCTACTGTCCGACTGGCTGTCGGTCGGTCTGTCTGTTGGTCTGTCTGTCGGTCGACTGTCCGACTGGTAGTAGACTGGCGCCTGGGCCGTAGGCTAATTAACATTGAGTGCGGGTGTGGGTGCTGGTGGGGGGATGGATGGATAGACAGTGCAGTGGGGGGGGAGGGATGGAGGCCAACGATCCAAGCAGCCTGGGGCTGTGTTCCCATTCACACTCCACGCGGGCTAAAACGTTTTACTTTCTTAAATCGTTTTTAATTTGTGTGTTTGTCAAATGGCAATGTGAAACCGATAGACGGCATTTGATAAGATCCCCCGAAGGAAAACAGAGGAGCGGCAGCAGCGATTCGGAGATTGGTGGGGAGACCCAAGGCGCACGACTCACGCAGGGGCAGGGGGAGGGCCATAAGGCAGGGGCAGGGAGCCAACATTTGGGCGGATCTTACAAAAGGAGGATCCCCAAAAATGGTTCCAATACGGATAAAACTGATGCTCTCTTGGAGCGTGTCACGAGGCCACCTTTCCTGGAATATCTGTCGATATTCTTTGTTTCCGGAGATACACAGAGCTCTCTGTCTCTTCATGGGTCTCGTGTCACGGACCCATCTCTGGCTCGGTTCGAGAGATCATTGGAAAGCGCTCTTTAGGGTTAGCCCCTAAAAGAAAAAAAGATTGTTATGCCTGGCATTTAATTGCCTTGTAAGTGAGGAGCACCGGTAGCAGCTTCTCATTGTTTCGATGTCTCTTCGGTCTTCTGTCTTCTGTTTTCGCTTCGATTCTCGCGTTGCACGCATTTCACAGGCCACAGGGAGACAGAGACACACAAAGCTGCAACACAAAACAGTGGCAACAACAACAACAAAGCAACAACAACAAATGGCATATCTCTCGGGTGTGTTCTGTGTTCTGTTCGATATAAAAGATATCGAGTATCGACGACTACTTTGGCTACTGATTTTTGCACCTGTTTAAATGCTTTCGATATTTGTGATCCCATTGATAATGGCCTGGACATAAAACTAGGATGCCATTTAACCGAACGAACCACATGCCCCGAATGTTGGCCCCTGCCCCTGTCCCTGCCCCTGCCCCTGCCCCAGAGGCTTGATTGCGGAAATGAGTCGAAAACGATTCCAGCGAAAGAGCGGAGTGGAGCCACTGCCACTGCCACTGCCACATTTATTGGCACATTACCAAGGCACGCATCGAGGCACGGACCAGCAGCTTGCAACAGTAGCAGGCAGCAGGCAGCAGGCAGGGGCAGGGGCAGGGGCAGGCAGCAACTCTTAAACTCTAAATTATATATAAAGCACATGTCACGGGGCACATCCCTGCATACAAATGATGGCCAAATGATGGATTGGCCAACTTCTAGACAAGGCCCAGAGCAGACACCACAACGTTATGGCTAAGGGCGCGGCTCGAAAGCCAGTTGGGGATATGGAAGGCTAGAGGGTCTATAAATATGTCATTCGAGGCATTGCACGATTATCCGCATCTCCGTTAAGCCCTGCACTGCCATGGCCTGGCTATCTCCGAAGTTTGAACTGATTTCAGACTGATGCCCGATCCCTGACTCCCTTCTGCGCGTAGAGTATCTCAGAGTTTGTCAACTGCGGCTCTGCGGCTCTGCGGCTTGAATTATGCAAATGAGTTTTACCTTGTGGCATTACCAGAGTGGCATTACGTTCAATGGCAATTGCAATTGCAAGAGAGAGAGAGAGAGAGAGAGACCCATGGAGGAGGCATAGGCAGGCATAGGCAGGCATAGGCGAAGGCAAAGCAGCACTTGCCCCAATGTATCTCAAGCAGCACTAACAGCAACAACAAATGCACAGACACAACAGACATGATGCACTCTTGGACCATGGTCAATAAAGAGACGAAGACGAAGACCGTCTGAGGAGACTGAGAACCAGAACAAGAACCCCTTTGATCTGCAGCCGCCTCCGAAAGCGGGGCCATTCATTGAAGTCGATTCTCTGACACCTCTGCCCGACGTCGGAGACCGCGTCCGAGTTCGAGTCCGAGTCCGAGTCCGAGGCTGACTCTGACTCTGACGTCCACTGACTCCACTCTCAAATGGTCTAAAAGGCCGCGGCCATTAGCCAATATAACAGCCACGCAACGCGATGGAACGCAACGCAACGGAACGTTTTGTATTTTATCATGTCTACAAAAGTCAAAAAGCCATATTACATCATAACCAAATGGCAGGTCTCTGGGAGATGAGATGGAGATGGTAATGGAGATGAGAGATGCCTCTCAGATGCGATGCCGATGGAAATGGAAATGCAGTTGGGATTGGGATTGGGATTGTGTCTGTGTCTGTGGTCGGAGGTTGGGGGTTCGTGCCTAAGTGGCCTTTTGGGAAAAGTGTTCTAATAACAAGCCAAAAGGAGATGGAAAACTGTTTGCATTTGTCAAATACTCGCCCCGAAAAGGGTTTCTCGCTCTCGGCCTCTCCTCACAACTGACCGCCGAAGCCGCCGAAGCCGCCGCCAGAGATCGATCGGAGATGGGGGCGTGAGGGCGATCGTGACTAACGTGAAATCCACAGGAATACTGAGGATCGACGGGGAAAACTCTTCTATTTGTGTGTGCGTGTGTGTGTGTGTGTGCTCTTGTCACGAGCTCCTCTGTCCTCCGCATCCTTTTTTCAAAATGTGTGTCCGGGCAAACAATGCAACACCCAAGAAGAGAGAGAGAGAGACCTCTAGAGCCGTTCTAATAAGCCGACCTCTGGGCCAACGATCATGTTGTGCAAACAGGCTGCTTAGGAGAGCAAAGGCATCCCGCCTAACAAGGCCATGAAAGGAGTTCATTGTGCGTCTCGTCGCTCGTCGCTCGTCGGTCACTCTTTGAGTGTCATAAAACTGGTCAAAAGAGACGCGAACGCGAACGCTAAAGAACTTAAAAGCCAGCAAACAAAACGATGCGATGCGATGGAATGGGATGGAATGGGATGGGATGGGATGCCCTGCTCTGCATTCTCTGTGCTGTGTTGGCTGTGTGCTGCCCAGCTAGAGCAGTTAATTAGAATGTGAGGATAGTGTGGATGGTGGATGCTGTAGGATGCTATATGGTATAGGGTTCCCTTTCAACAGGTATCCCCCACTCCACACTCCACACTCCACAATCCACACTCCATTCCACCATCGATGGATGGATGGATGGATGGATGGATGTACGGATGGATGGTGTGAGAGAAGTGCGCTAGACAAACAAGCTGGAACCGAAAGGCGGCTTGATTGAGTGGCTTGCATATCGTATGCAGAAGGAAGGCACACGAAAAACTCTCTGTATGGAAAATCAAATCAAGTCACCAGCCGCCATGGAAGCATGAGCCCATGAGCCATGGATCCACTAGTTATGGAGTCACGTCAGAGCTGCAACGACTCCAGCTCCAGCTCCAGCCCTCCTCCTCAATGGTGGCTGGTGTGCAGAGCCAGAGCCAAAGCCAGAGCCAAAGCCAAAGCCAAAGCCAGCCTTGGCAATATTTACCAAATGTCAATGCAAAAACGTAGAAGGTGCAATGCAGAAGAGTTGTGAAGAAATACGAGGAAAATAACGTAAACCAAGGAAAAGGGCAAGGGAAAACCTCAGCATCGACAGCAAAACGAATAGAAAATGCCCTTCAAGAAGGAGAATCCAATGGGAAATTGCACTTTCCATCCATCTGGGACTTTGTCACAGCCCCAACGACTCGCACGAGGGTATCCTTGTGCCTTTTTGGAGAGTATAAATATCACTAAACACAGGCGCAAACGATCGCGCACGTTTGGTAATGGATCACACGATCTTTTCTGCTGCTGCTGCTGCTGCTGCTGCTGCTGGAAAAAAGAAGACTCGAGCCAAGTGCATGGCCATGGCCTGCCTGTGGCTCTGCCTCCGAGGAGCCTCTCTGACTCTCAGCCTGACTCTGGGTCTTCGCTCGGGGGTCTGGGTCTTGGTCTGGGTCTGGGTCTTGGTCTGGGTCTGGGTCTTTGGTCTGGCAACTAAAATGACATTGACAGTGACACTGCTCCAGCAGCAACTGCAGCAGCCCAAGCGATTGAGTGTGGAGTGCAGAGTGTGGAGCTTCCATTCGGAGCAAGCTCTGGGTTTTGGGTTAATACGTGCACTAAGCATATCAGTTAACCATACAATAACCCAGAGACCGGGGACCGGAGAGCGGAGACCGGAGACCGGAGACCAGAGACCACAGACCGAACCGTTCGCATAAGTGTTGCGAGCTGCTGAAGAAGCTTTAAGTGTCAGCTCAGGTGATTGCTGGCTGCTGAAGTGGAAGCTGAAGCTGAAGCTGGATGCTGGATGCTGGATGCTGTGGATAGAACGAGAACGAGGGCCAGCAGCAGAAGAAGGTCGCACACGTTGCAATCGGAGCACAGAGGAGAGCCACAGCCACATAGAAGAGATCTGTCCTAATGATGTCAACCCTTTCCACCGCATGGGAGAGTCCATGGATGCAGGAGGGGATTTTTCAGCTGGACAGCTGGCTTTGCCCCATTAGACTAATTTAACGAGCTGTAACATAAATTCTCCATCCATCCATCGATGAAAAGGAGGAGAAGGAGGAGGAGCGCAGCTCCTGCTGCGGTGGTCGATCTACTGATCGCTGGATCGTGGGTTTTCCCACTAAAAAAAAATAAGAATTTTTGTGACTTTTTGACTTCTTTACGAGCTATCAAAATCACTTGTGAGAGCGATCGAGCGACCAGACCGACCAGAGCGGAGGGAGGCCTGCGTGAGGCCTTTAAATCTAATTTCGTTTTTCAAAAAATAAATAAGGGTAACAAGATAAGACAAGGCACTAAAAACCAGCAACAGCAACAGCAACAACAACCAATAATCAGGCAACCAGATACAGGGCCCATGAGCCCGATAAGGATCTCCGGCGAGAGACCAGGCCAGGCCAGGCCCGAAGAGAACAGAACATAACAGAACAGAACAGACCACAATCGAGAGTTGATTTTTGTTCAGAGCTGTGCTGTGTGCTGTGTGCTGTGTGGTGTGTGGTGTGTGGTGTGGCATGGAGCGGAGATGGAGTGGAGATGGAGTTCGTTAGGCGTTTTGTCCTCGTAAATGTTTGAGGTGCTGGATGCACAAATTAATATTGTGGATTGCGGTGTGCGGTCCTCTCCTCCGCATTCGCTGTCGGGGGCCAAACACACACAGCACACACCGTAAACGAAGACAAAAGGACATCATCAAGCAACCAAAACAGAACAATGGGCAAATTTGTCGTAAAGAAGCAGCCACAGAGAGCGGGGCCCCAGAGAGAAAGTCCACGAAAGGATTTATGCAGCTGTAACAGTGTCTGGTCGCTGGTCGCTGGTCTCTGCTTCTTGGGGTTAGGTCATCCTGATCATTACGATGATCGGGATGATGATGATCAGGGTGATGATGATGAAGCGGAGGATGCGGAGGATGCGGTGGATGCGGTGGATGGTGCTGCTTTATCGTTGGCATGCGTATGCCTGACCTGTAAGTTCACTGGACACGCATGCGCCTCTGAAGTGCAGAAGAAAGACCTGAAAATGGATGAAGAAATGGCAATTGATCGACCCACAGATTACCCTAGAGCCAGCAGCATTATATGAATGTTTTCTGTTTGGTTTTGGGAAACATTTCGAGGAGTATCTTTGCCATGTTTTGGGGTAATGCAATGGCAATGCCCGTCCATCAGTCGACACTCTCCAACTGATATACCCATTCCGAAAGCCCTCACACACAGGAATATCCGAATGAACGACTGAACGAATGAACGACTGAACGAAACAGATACCAGAGAACCACAAGAGACGACCAGACCGGATCAGGTCGTACCTTAATCGCAGCACTTTAATCGACACGCAAAGTTCGTTTAAGTTAAATAAACGTTTAAACGAGAACACGGCGCGCGAGAGAAGGGCAAGGGGAATGGCAATGGGGATGGGGGATGGGGCATGGGGCATGGGGCATGGGGAATGGCAATGGGAATGGGAATGAGCCGCAACAAAAGGCCAAGAAAGAACAAGCGAACGGCATGCGCTACACGCAGAACTTGTCCAGGGAGAGAGACCAGAGAGAGGGGATTGGAGGAGTCCAAGAAGGGCCCCCAAATGGACAGGGAGAACGAGAACGAGAACCAGCCTCCACAAATGCGTGCCCCGGCTGGGTGTGTACGAAATGTTTAAATTAAGGTGCATATCAAGTGCACCAGATCACTAATTACCAGCGCCAGCTACGGACCAACCAACGGCCAACAGAGCCCCGACTCAAGGAATCCCTTTTGGCGTCCTCCAGCTTTCAGATCTCGTGTGAGCCAAGCGCCTCCACACACACACAGAGAGAGAGAGAGAGAGAGAGGGGTTAAAGGTGGCTGAGACTCAGGCTGTGGCTGTGGCTGTGGCGGCAGGAATCGAAAATCAATAAAGATGAGCCCCAGATATTGGCGGGAATGCCATGTGCTATGTGATTTGCTCTGTTGTGGCTTTCGAGCTGCTTTCGGGCTGCTCTAAGTGGGTTAATGTCTTGCTGGAAGAACAATGGAATTGTCCGTCAACCGATGGATACTTGGGATATCTTTTGGGGATAACAAATGCACGTAAGATGGTTCGCTGGTTCGCTGGTTCGCTGGTTCGCTGGCTCGCTGGTTCGCTGGGAAGCGGGAGTAGAACCTCTTCCTAGTTGCAACTTGCTTCAGCTTTAATGATCTCTGACTGGCATTCTCCCATTCACACAGAGGCGTACTCGCTTGACACATGCCATAGTTTGTTTTGACTATTTGTCAGTGATTTGTGGAGTCTTCGAAGAACACGCCCCATGTCCCCATCCCCCCCTTAGAAGTCTCTCGAAGTAATTAAGGCCGCTACCGGACAGAGATGGGAGCTGGAAGCTGGGCGCTTGGAGCTGGGGATGGGGATGGGGATGGGGATGACGTCTTGCCTTTCAGCGAGCAAATTTCATGCAAATTTTTGCATAAACATGTTTCCATTATAATGTGTCAATAATAATATTTGCCATTATATTTCTACGAGTCTTTCAATGTGGTACGAGCGAGCAGTATATTGTTTCTTCCATTCCATTGTCAGTTCTTAAAATGCAAATTTCGAATGCCACTCCAATGGGGGCTGGGGGCTGGGGGCTGGGGGCCTGCAATTATTTAATTTAATAAACATGTTCTTACGTCTCCTCTGTAGGAGATATACGATATATGCTTTGCATGCATTCATTTGAAAGCTGAAGGAACATTAGCATTAGCATTGCGAACGGTGATAAATAATTAAAAAGCGAATGCTGCAGGTGCTTCGACTCTTGAACTATTTTTAAAGATGTGCTCAGTCGCTGTCTCAGTCTCAGTCTCTTTGTCTCTGGCTTCTCCTCGGAACTCCTCTATTAGTAATGCATCTTTCAAAGCGACTCACAGACAGACAGCCACAGACAGACAGACACATCGAATCACCTCTTAGATCTCCTCTCCCCGTCAATAAAGCATCTCTTGAAAGCGTTCTTCATGGGCTCATGGCGCCATGCACGAGTATCGCTCGTAACATGATCCTCTAGCCCGCTTGTCTACAAGCCATTGGGCCATCGATGTGGCGCCTGGCATCGGCCTGCCCGCCTGCCCGCCTGCCCGCCTGCCTTTTGACAGTCAATAAAATTTTGAAATGTTATACTTTTTGGTTCGATCCCCCCACGCTTTGGGTTTTTTGTTATTTTCTCTTTTTCGTTTGTCTAAATGGCTTTTTGATTGGAGAGAGATTGGGGGCCGATCGCGATGATGAGACAAATGAACCACTTTTTCAGCCGCGACAGCCACAGACAGGTGGGGGAGCCCAGTGCAGGGGCGCCACAGGTACGAATGATACTTGACGAATGATATTGATACGAGTGTACCCCTGAAATCGGATTTAAAGAGTGGTTTAGCATCGATGGGGGCTTGGTCCAGAGACTTTTATTACATTTTATGGCTCTAAGGAAAACCAGACTCAAGATTTTTAAATGGTCTGTGAGCCAAATAGTCGAAGAGTTTCACGTAATAGTGGATTGTTCTAGGCATAAACTTGAATCTATGGCTGTGAATGGGGTACTTGTACTTGTCCTTGCACTTGTTGCAAACAAGGAAAGGACGATAAGCTGTGTATAGATTCGGGATTGTAGAATCCTTGTGGAAT
Source organism: Drosophila lowei (assembly GCA_008121275.1). Classification (NCBI taxonomy): domain Eukaryota; kingdom Metazoa; phylum Arthropoda; class Insecta; order Diptera; family Drosophilidae; genus Drosophila; species Drosophila lowei. The sequence continues at coordinate 761,920 of CM017781.1, forward strand.
GATTGATTGGCTTTCTGTCGCACATCTCAAACATAAATCCCTCACATTTATAGCCACATTTCGTTGATTTGGAAAAGTTTAATGCACGTTTTGCTTGGGCCTAAACCATTTTTTATTATTTATTTATTTTCAGTCTTTCTTTCAGCTTTTGTTTTTGTTTTTGTTTACTATGACTGTTTAATAAACTATAAAAATAAATTTAGAAACAATGACGACAAAACACACGTCGGAATGTGGATCGTCAGGCGGTTAAACGCACAATGGCGTGCGCTGCCTGCCTCCGCCTCCGCCTCCGTCTCCGCCCCCACCTCCGCCCCCAGTCCAGGTGCCCCATTATGCATATTGATGATATGTGCCTGCTCCCCTCCCCTCCCCACCCCACCCCAGCCCCTGGACTGTTTTGGATGGTTTATTGTCATCCGTTAAGGCGTCAACATTTCTGACACGGCCAGAAGAGCAGAGAGTCGGAGAAGAATCGACAAATCGTAATGCAATGTGCCCGATTTTGCATCCAAGACATCCGAGAGATACTCCCAACCGAGTGGGTCCTGTGCCTAGCTTTCGTGTCGCTGCGCGTTGCCTCATTCATCATTCAACGCCGGATTGGATCCACTTTGCGGGGCAGTCGGTCCGTCAGGCCATAAACAAAGTTTGGGCCCTGCTTCTGCTTCTGCTTCTGCTTCTGGCCACTGACGGTGACTCCCTAATTAAGTGATTAAAATTCTGGCCATCAACGAGGCGTATGACTTTTGTATGTGTTAATATAAAGTTTATTATTTGAAGCAGCACGTGGTCGGGTGGTCGGTCGTCCGCCAGTTCTCTGCTCTGCTCTAGGGATGGCCATACCGACACCGACCCGACCCATAGGCCTAATGCTCATGACCACAGCATATCAAATAGTAGAAGGCCCCGGCCGTAGCGGCGGACGACAAATATCTGTGCGTAACATTTGTGGCATTTATAATTTACAGCAATCCATCGATTGCAATGGACAAGCCGACAACGGACAGATGGACAGATGGACAGACGGACAGACGGACAGACGGACAGGCACAAAGGCAGGCACTTAACGGCCTGCTATATCGGTTTTATTATCGGCCATCGGGCATCGGTCGATCGGTCGATCGCTCGATCGACTTGCAGCAAAATGTTGATTGAATTTATGCCAAAGCATTCGCTTTTCCACTCCCCCCCCAACCCATTCTGCTTGGTGTTGCCATTGACAGACAGGCCACGCCCCTGTTTTTGGCCCGTGTTTAGAGTAAAGACACCGCTCGGTCGCTCGGTCGCTCGATCGCTCGCTTGATCAGATATATGTTTGTATTTGGCTTGGAGTAGAACTGATTTTGAAACAAGAATGGTGGCTGAATACCAAAATAATTTATTAGCTTTGATCCTAAGAATGTGCGGTAGCCAAAGAACAGACTCGGCTGCTGACAGCCAAACAGATACATCCGATAGATAGCCATGGACAGGGACCTGACAGACATACATACACATATCGAAAAGGGGCATCGAAAGTTCTCCTTTTGGGTGCTACGAAAACATCTTAATTGTTATACGAGCACTGTCCATAGAAAGATATGTTTTTTGTTCAGAATTCGATCTCCATTTCGATTGTATCTAAGATGCAAGGGAGGAACGTATCTACTGATACTTTTAATGGAATTTTCAATATTCTGGAACACAACTTGCATCGAAATGTGTCTCTTTTTCCCACTTTTCCTGCGTGATCTTCCGCTCCCCAAAATAAATATGGAAAACATTGCAATGTAAATTTTCATAATAATTTTTATTCTTTTCTTTTGCATAAATTTAAAAGCCAATCTATATAGATATGTAGGTATGTATATAGTAACTAAGACTACAAATTACAATAATAATTAATAAAAAAAAAATTACTTAGCACAAATTAAGATCGAGCCTTAAGGTTGACAAATTTCTATGTACAATAGCGTTTTTTTCAGGGTGGGATTTTTCACTACTTTTTCGCACGTTTTTTTTCGGATTGGAGTGGAATGGAATGGATGATATCTATGCATACCTTATCTATCTATAACTCTTAGATACTATTAAAAAAAAAATGAAGATACAAAGATACAATATATACAATTTCTGTTCGAGGGGTGGGGGACGGGGGGGTACTTTTGCTCTTTCTGTAAAAATAATTTTTGGATTTGAGCTCTCAATAGGTGTACGTGTACGTGTTTGTATGTGTGTGTGAGAGAGAGTGCGATGCAACTATCTGGCTGTCTCTTTCCAGCAAACCAGTCTATCGCCATCCCTGTCTCTGTCTCTCTCGTGTGTGCGAGTGAGGCCCGCAAATGAAATTAACATTTAACAAAAAAAAAAAATACACTAAAAAATCAACAACAAGTGGTTGGGGTGGGGAGGGGGTTACTGGAGCTCCTCCCACCGCACTCTACCGATCCAACGATCCAACGATCCACCGATCCGCTTAGACGCACACAAAGATACCCCGCATCGCACTGGCCGCATTGTGGGCCACCGCAAAGCCGCTGCGTGCCGCCGCTGTGGCTGCCCCAAAGGGAGACGACACCACCGCCTCCTGGCCACCGCCCAGCTTCTGCCGCTTGACGGCCTCGTGGTCGGACGAGGAGGAGGAGGAGGTGTTGGTGGCGATGGAGCTGCTGCTGCTGCTGGCGGTGCTGCACTCGGCCTCCAGCTGGTAGAACTTGCGGCGCGGCGCCTGCTCCTGCTCGTCCTGCAGGCTGCAGGCGTCGCTGTCGTTGAAGCTGTGCACGGAGCTGCGCGACGTCTTCATGCTGAGGTCCATGGGGCCGTCCTGGGCAGCTGCTGCGGCAGCGGGCTGCTGCTCCTGCTGCTGCTGCTGCTGATGGTGCACTGTGGTCTCTCCGCCGATCGAGCAGACGGAGACGGGCGACAGGGACTGCATTTTGGCGGCGAAGCTGAGGGGGCTGCTGCTCTGCGACTTGCCCATGGGAATGGGGCTGGAGTGGTGCGACGAGTGGTGGCTCACCGACAGCTGGGCGGTGGGGGTGGCCCGGATGGCGATGGGGTGGTGCATCGTCTGGCTGTGGTGGCTGTGGTGGCTATGGTGGCTGTGGTGGCTCTGGTGGCTCTGGTGGCTCTGGTGGCTGTGCACGGACTGGACATCCTCCTCCTGCAGGCACACATCGATGGGCGTCTGTGGGCGAGCTGGGGCTGGGGGCGAGGGAACTGCCGCCACACTGGGCGGTGTATAGCGGCTCTGCGACTCCACCGATCCGGCCGAGTCGACGCTCTGGCGGTGCTTGTACATCTCCTGGCGGTAGGCGGCATCCGCGGCCGCTGCAGCCGCCGCACTGGCATGGTAGCCGGGGAAGAGCAGATGGGGGGGCAGCTGGAAGGCCGACTGTGGGGTGGCCATCATGCTGAAGAAGGGCAGGGCTGCTGCAGCAGCGGCATCGGCGGGATGGCGGGCGCCAAAGGGCTCGGCCAGGTAGCTGGGATACCCGAGGAGGGGCATGTGTGGGTGGCGCTGCTGCTGCTGCTGCTGGACCTGCTGCTGCTGGTGCTGGTGGTGCAGATGGGCGGCGGCCGCGGCCATGTCCCCGAATCCAGGGGTGTGTGGGGAGCCCACGGGCGAGGAGGTGACTCCGCCAGCGGACTGGACCTTGCCGGCCGCGGCGGCTGCCTGTTCGTGCTCCTGCAGCAGGCAGTGGATCTTGAACCAGTTGGAGCGCCGGCCGTACCGCGAGCCGCCCTTGGACATGCCCACATTGTAGCACTTGCGTAGGCGGCAGGCCTTGCAGGTGGTGCGGTTCTTCTTGTCAATGACGCACTTGCCGTCGTTCTTGCACTCGCTGATGGTGCTGATGTTGTTGTAGGATCTGCCGAAGAACGACTGCAGGGAGAGAGAGAGGAGAAGCGGACGGTGTTCGGTTAGTGGCGGCATCGACAAGGAGTTGGGCAGCAGAGGAAGAGGAAGAGGCGGAGGCGGATTCCATCCATTCATTCACTTTTGTCGCTCGATAGGAACGATCGAACTTACCTTGCAGCCCTCGCAGGTGAAGGCGCCAAAATGGAAGCCAGCCGCCGGTTCGCCGCACACTTTGCATGTCTGGTTCATCTGTAATTGGGAGAGCGTAAGGGTTCTGCGTTAGTAAGGGTTTAATCCACTGGTAATCCACATTGAGTTCGCCGACTGTCGCCCTCTGAACACTAACCAAATTGAACACCATCTTGCCAGGGGTTCTCTGTTCTGTTCTGTTCTGTTCTCGTTAAATCTTCGGAATATCTTCGGTTGTTTTTTCTTCTCTGGGAGAGAGGATGCTGCTGCTGCTGCTGCTGCTGCTGCTGCGATCTGTTCGTCTGGGATGCTGCTAAGCAACTGATGCCCTCTCTTGACGGCGCAGGACATTTATAGTACAGAAAACGATCAGAGCCGATCCGTTCGGAGCCGAGTCGGGTCGTTCCGCTCCGATCCTCGAAGGCACCGAATGGCATTTTTTTACGACAGGCAAAAAACTTAAGCTGCCGGATTATGCAACCCTATGCGTTCATCTTTCAGAGTTTTTCATTTTTTCGCGCTGTCCAGTCATAAAACTCAGGTAGCAGGCGGCTTTTCCTCCCTCTCAGATACTGTATCTGTTGCTGTTTCTCTTTCTGTTTTTATTTTTTTATAGATGAAGTCATTACCGGGTCAGTACCGGCCCTGTGCAATTTCCATTACATTTCCCTTAAAAAAATGCAGCACTCCCGACCAGACCTTGACGTCTGGCCATAAAAACACATTTCGCAAGTCAACAAAAAGAATGCCAGAAGAAAAAAAACGAAGATAAACCGAAAATATGAAAATTCTGTTCTGTGTGTGCCAAAAAATACACACAAAAAAAAAGAAGGAAATATGGAAAGGTTTTTCGCGCGAAACTGTAAAAAATCAAAGTAGTGCAGCGAAGAGATCATAAAAATGTGCTCTGCCGACGGGCGCGACCCGAGCACAAAACACAGCAAAAAAAACAACACAAAAACGTGAATTGAATTTGATTTCCATCTCTCTCCCTCACACACTCCCACTCCCTACGGCTGTCTAGGCTCTCGCTCGTTCCTTCCCAAAAGATCTGCAACTGTGAAAACTTACCTTTATTTTGTTGTTGTGCTGCCTGGTTGTTGTTGCTGAATTTTATTTGGCTCTGGAACTTGTGTGTGCCTTTTATTATGACTTTTTAATTGCACGTGTGGGCGTATGCACTTTGTCCACTTTTCTTTTTTTTCACTGAGATGAGTTTTTCCTTTTCGATATTTCTCCGATTTGGATTTGGATTTGGATTTTGGTTGGGTTGGGTTGGGTTAGCACTTTATCATGGGTTCAAAAAATACACACAACATTCGAGAATTCGAGAATTGGAGAATTCGACAACGATATTCGAGAGGCACTCAACTCCACTACGTAACGCGCTCTGGTCTCTGGTCTACTCTTTCGGTGTGTAGTATCTCTGTAACTGACTCTTCGGGCCACTAGCTGCGACTGATTTCTGGCTTAAACCCGTCTCTGGCAAGAAGCATTTCTGTGTGTCGTGTCGCCCCTACTGGCCCAAACTCTGCTGCCTTATGTACACGCACACAGCCACACACAGAGCACACTTTGATGAGCAGTGGAGTTTACCCGTTTCTCTCTCACTCGCTCTCTGATAAATCACGATCGCACAACCACTACAGCCACGCCACACCACCAGCAAAGCGGAGATCGAGAGCGGAACATCCGGAGAGCAATCGAAACACGCACACACACAGACACACACACAGTCGAGCCTCTGGTCGATTGAGTGAAATGTTAAGTCGCTGTTAAGCCGCTGCTAAGTCACTGCTAAGCCACTGCTAAGGCTCTGCTGTTAGAAGCGGGCCCTGTGAATGAACCGTTTCTCTCTCCGCTCTCTCTCTCCCTCTCTCTCTGTTTGGCTTCTCTGGTTTTGTGGGAGCTCCATTTGCATTGCTCTGATATTATTCGTTATTCGGTTATTTATTAAAGAGACACTCCACTTCCACTCACACGCCACACGCCACATGCTACACGCCACATGCTCCATGCTCCATGGCTAAGGGCGTTTGGAATTGTATCTCTCGCACTCAGCTCACTCACACACTCGCAAAAGCTATTGACTTCATTTTTAACATGGGGCGGGGCCTTTCCGATCGCTCTGAAAATCGAAATGGTTGGAGGAGGTTTCGGACTCATGGATCATGGGTCATAAATAGGAAGGAAACTCCGTCGGCGGCTTTTGGGGGTTTACTTGCAGGAAACTACGTTCCATCTAGATCTTAAACTATATCCGCCATATGAATCATCCATCGGAACCTCTTTTCCCCATTAAATACCCAATGGAATGTTGAGATATTCCCCGAATTCCATTCCATCTAAGTCTTGTACCACATTTTCCAGATGATCCCCTCTATATAGCTGCTTTAAAATACCCAATAAACTCTTAATAACATTCTAATTCAATATTTGGCCACAACTAAAGTCAATTTTCAGCTTCATTTCCTATTTTCTGCATACAAAAGAACCTTATGGTGGCACTTAACTCTTTTTATGAGAGCCAAAAAGGAAGTTGAGAGCTACCTGTTCCACCGCACCGCCTAACCCTTTTATGAAGCCTTCTTTTCCTTCTCCTTTTCCTTTGTGTGTTAACCCTTTTATGGAACTGCATTGTCCCTGGAAAGGGTTCTCCGAGTGGCAGAACCTTGACTTTATAATTTACCAATTTATAGCTTGGGAGTATCTTTTCCGATACCATGTTGTGGCTCTGTATCTCTGGATCTCGCCATATCCGAAGTACATATTTTGTGATGTAAAAAGCATCGTTAGGATATGGATATGGATTCCGGGAAGATTCCTTAGTTTAGTTTCGGTTGCATCAACCGGAGGCTCTTCCACGTAAAAGAAGTGCCAACAAAGGCTTGCAAAAAAGTCAACAAAAAATCACATCTAGAATCCTCCTCGGAATGATATCTCTCTCTCTCTTTCTCTCATTCTTAAGGACCTTTCCAACGTTTTTTCTTCTTTTTTCTAATCGATTCAATTTTATTGACTCTCTGCCCGGTTCTGGCCATCTCGCTGTCTGTTTTTCTCACACACCATAAAAAACGAAGCCGCGTTTGCGAAAATTCTCTTAAAAATATAAAAAACACAAACGTTTTCGCGAATTTCCGCAAATGGGTAATTTTCCCCGAGTAATTAGTTAGCCCGAAAGGAGGGAGAGGCAAAGGAGGGGCATAAAAACAACAGAAAGAAGCGAAAAAAAATAAGGACAATGTGACTTTAATCCGGTTTAATCCCCTGGCTTAAGTTTTTTGCCGCTCTCAGCCGTTGGTCGTTGGTCGTTGGCCGGTCGGTCGAGAGAGAAAGAGAAAGAGAGAGAGAGATGGAGAGAGTGCGCAACAAAAAACCAGCCGCGGGAGTACGTACTCTGGAGACGACGAGTTGAGTGTCGCGTCGGCGGACACGGACACGGACACGGGCCCGAGCCTGGGCACCCAGCATCATCATAATTATGATCCTAGGATAATCTGCAGCTTAGGTAAGCTGATCCCGCGATTAGGTAACGAAATCGCGAGCTTAGGTAGCCACAAGAATTGCCCTAAAAAAGTAACCAAAACCAAGAGTCGGAGACCGCTCGATGTCTCCGCTCGGCTGGCATGACAGACGCTCGGCCCGGGCCCGGGTCCGGGCCTGGGAGGAGTCATAAAGTCAGGCGACCGGCCTGGCCTGTCCTGCCCTGTGCTGCCCTGGCCTGGTCGTAACCATAAAAAGTCGAGCAGCAGTTGCCCGTAACCCGCGCCAAAACAGAGCAACCGTCCAGACACACTTTTTTAAGTGGAAAAGGGATAAAACCGCTGCTCGATGCTCGCTGTACATATGTTGAGACCTTGAGCCTTGGGCCCTGGACCAGGACCAGGACCAGGACCTCTCATATAAAAAAGTCAATTGCTCCGAGGAGTTGCGTAAAAAATGACTTTCCAGGGAAAACAGCGTCAAGGTCGCGGCACACGCACACGCACACGCACACGGCTTCCCGCTGCAAGGAGGCTGCTAAAAAACGGGCACTGGCCACTGGCTAAAAAACGCAATAAAATAAAGCGTAACACACACGCACAGACACACGCACAAAAATTTGCGCTGACTTTTTGACTTTTCAACTTTGTTTAATTGCCCAAAAGTCGTAAAAAACGAAAAATAACTGACGGAAACGTTAGCAGCCAGCCAGCTACTAAATTATGCCAGGTAGCCCCACTAGGAGTAGAGCCCCCTCCCCGTCCCCCCAGTGGCTATCAGGCCTGAACATGTCAGAGAAGTCAAGCCGTTCCGTTTCGAATTTACATAGATTTGATTGCATCATTTTGGCCAAATGACTGTATAACCAGCACATATCAATCACCCTCGGAGATCAGAGACAGGCCCAGAGTCGAACTCTCGTCTCGTCTCGAGTGTCATCTCGTCTCGGATTCAGTGTTCCGACGACACTCGTGTTCGCTCTCAAAACTAATTTGCATATTTTTGATTTAACAGCTCGGACTTAGCTTAGTCGGAAACAACAGCCAAAATAGAGACAAAAAACAGACAAAAACCAGACAAAACACTGGACCCCCAGAGCATTTTGTTTTTGCCAGCACCAGCCCCAGCACCAGCACCAACCCCATCGCTATTGTTATTGTTATTGTAATTATGTGTGAAAAATTTACATTTTGTCGATAGTATCCCTACAACAAGCTGGTCGCCTCTTTGGTCCATCAGATTAAGCCACGAATTCGTCTTATTTTGTTCGAACTGAATAACTGAATGTTTGAATGGCCAATGGCCAATGGCCATTACAATTAGTAAATTGATGGCTTACAAGCCACAGATTTGGGCATAATACTTCAGATAAACCAATGAATCACATCACATCACATCACACATCGCATCGCATCGCATCGGATCGCCTTTGAGTTCGAGTCTGGTCTGTTCGAGATGTATTCATTATATTCGATGACTATTCAAGTTTCTTTTGAAACGAATACGAATACGAGAACGAGTACTCGTTGTAAAAATAGCTTTTGAAGCAGAAGGAGGAGCCACCATTTCGTGTTTTTTTTTTGTGATATAAAAAATAAAGGCGGAAAATATTTATTGTTTACAACAGATTTTCCATCAGATACTAAATGCTTGGATCTATTATTATCTGGTCTTGTTTAGGATCTGTGGAATGTCTTGAAAATGAGAGGAATGGAATGCTTCTCTATTCTCCATTCTTGTCTCTAGAGAGAGTTTTGTTTTTTCATTGGTATTTTGATGGAATTTTAAGGTCATGCTTCCATCGTATAGCTCATCGACTGCTTCTCCCAAACCGAACGCAAAAAATCATCTGCCATTTGCGAAAAATTAGAAATTCATTTGCTGGAAAGAAGGAAGGAAGGCGGGGAGCGAGAGCGAGAGCGAGAGAAAAGTCAATAAAACTTGTTTCGCTAATTTCTCATGGCACATGGGCCAGAGAAGGAGATAGGAGATAGGGGATAGAGAGTCCTCTGCTGTATAGTATTTCGGTCTCTGATATGTTGTCTGTTCGGTTCCATCTGACAAATGTCTTGTGTTTTAATTGTGTTTCGGTAATGTCTTCATTACCCCTTTTGGTGGTTCTCCTCTCTGTCGGTCTCTATGTGCGGATTGAAACTCGTTCTATGCTTTAATGGGCTTAGCATTTGGAGATATGAATGTTTTGTTTGATATATGGGCAGCGTTTTATCGATTCTCGCTGCGGGACGGTGGGATGGGGGATGGAGCGTACGTAGTTGGTTTATCAGTGAATCGATCGGACAATTGGTTATTGTATTGGAATTATGAAATTATGCAAATATACCGAATACGAATACAAATACGAATTATGATCGAGGGGCAGCCAACAAGAGATAAAAAACCGGGGTGGAAACGGTAAGACTTTTGGCAAATACTCGCCCAAAGATTTATAATCGAGTGTGACAGCATAAATAATAATTACCCTACAATTATGACATTTGCTATTCATATTTTCATATCATATCCCGAGATATATTTCCCGACTGCCATTAAGCCTTTGGGCCAAAGTTCTGATGGAGTTTCCACCGATTTAATGCTGTTCCAAGCGGCATTCCCACGGATCACACGGATCACACACAGATACCACATACCACATACCAGATACCAGATACCAGTTCGAAGATCGCTAACGATATGTTAATGTTGGCCCAAAGTACACGAGTACGAAAAGTACACGAGTACGAGTACCCACATGTTTAAGATTAGACTACACTGCTCTCCGACTACCACTGCGAGTGGAATTGGTACTGGGATTGGTATTGGGATTGGGATTGGTACTGGGATTGGCAAAACCCCCTAGCGGAAGTCGAAGCTGCGTTGCGGTTTCGTCGCTGCGCCGCCTGCTGCGGGGAAATGCAACAAATTTTCCAAAGCGTTTCGCGGTTTTTCACACACTCTGCTACTGCTCTCTGCTGATCTCAATTAAATCCGCTGCTGGCCGCTCGAGCTGTGGCCTCTCTGGACTCTCTGGACTTGTTTGATCAGAGAATCCTGGCTTTGGAATTTACACAAAGATTGCACAAGTAGCAGCAGAGGGAAAGGATCGCTGATCGCTGATGGCTGATCGGATGACTGACTGCCTGGGGCAAAACATGGTCACCTAATCCACGTCTAATGCTCGTTAATCTATCGCAAGGTAAGGCCACCGGCTAGCCACAAGTTAAGCTAACTGGGAAAAAACGCAGTCAATGGACAGCATGCTGGGAAAGCCCCGTCCTTCAGTGACGCGACCAACATCTTGTGCCGTGCCCAAAGATCGCTTACTACGAACTACTCAGAAGTGGGATCAGGGATCGCTCAGCTTAACCAACATGACTTTGGCAATACCCAGGCTGGAGATATGGTCTATAAGATCACACAATCAGTAGGGGAAGCATCCTCAAAGGAGTATCCTCCTCATCTAGAAGATCTCATTACTCATTGCTGGAGAGTCCTCGCTTTTCATTAGAGGAAGTGATCCATCCCTCTTCTATATACGATAGTTTTTCCTATGGTTTTAGCATTTCTTGCACGATCTTCTGTTCTACGATTCCCACAGAAATTTCATCAAGTGCAAGACCTCACATTTATTTCCTGGAAAGCATATTACTCGTATAAATATGATTTCACTTATCAATTTTAATGATCGCCTATGGTCGCTATAAAAATACTGACCGGATGCGCCCCCAGCCCCAGCACCAGCCGCAGGCCCAAGTCCAGGCCCAGGCCCAAGCCCAAGCCCCATTCGCCCACCCAATCCTCCCCTCACGCGTTGGGCAACAAGTGCAGTGCAGCAGGCAAACGCCCCCAAAAGCAGCAGCAGCAGCAGCAGCGCCATCGTCATCGTTATGGCGTTGGGGCACAGAAAGAAAAACACTCAGTTATGCAAAGCGCATTTGTGCAACGATCGTCGGACCATTGACCATCGAACGAACGATCGTTTGGAATACGCCTTGGCATTCAGAACGCGCTGCATTTCCTGCCCGTCGCCAGAGTCGGGTCAAAAAACTCGCCCACACTTCATAGAGTAGAGGAGGAGGAGTACTCCAAACTCCATACTCCATACTCCATACTCCATACTCCGACCTCCAGAAGGGAGTCCAAAGAACGTCGCCAGAGCCAGTGCCAGTGCCCAGTCCTCCATTGGTAGTGCCAGAGTTCGTCTGTCTAACTGTTATAATGCTTAATTAATTGATGTGCCCTTTGGCCGATTTAAAATGCAGCACAGCAGTGCATGGATCGGCCATAAAGACGTCTGGCTGGCGCCGGTGGCCAGAATTTAGGGGTTTACCCTTTCGATCCGAGTGCAAGTACAGACCAGACCAGACCAGACCAGACCCCAGACCAGGGAGGACACTCCATTCATGCCGATCACTGTTCCATTTCCAATTAGTTGCACGTTCGCTATGCTAATGACTGTGTGGCAAATGCATCGAATGTTCTTCTTCAGCGTGGATTTTTCCACCTTATCATGTCCTTCCGCCAGCTTTTGGCCGATCGTCGAGGCGGCTTTTGCAGCGGCGCTCTTTGAGTCGCTTGAGTCTTTGCTTTTTTGACAAACTCACATGTCATTTGATTTTATGTTCACACGGGACAATTTATATGCTAATTTGCAGTAGGGGGCATCAAAGGAAAGGCGCGATCCGAGCCGTTGGACGGCTGGACTGCTGGACTGCTGGACGGTTGACGGTTGATGAAGGTGTTAGAAACGTAATTACGTTGCATTTAAATGCTCAATTAGTGCGCAGACAACAAACGACAAAGCAAAGACAGAGCCAGAGCCAGAGCCAGAGCCACAGTCGGGGCTCCCTTTTGAGAAGATCCATCCTCCTCTCCATCCTCTCCGGCCAGCGGTTGATTGGTGGAACCGCGCGCATGTCACAAACGACGCGAAACGAACCGCAAACGATGTCGTTCCAGTTCCACCTCCACCTCCATCTCCATCTCCAGCTCCATCTCCACCCACTCTGAAGTGTGCGGTTCATCTGGCTGCATAGCATCATGGCTAACTAGGAGGATGATGAAGGAGTTCTTGGGAGAGACTTCCATGGAAGTTGCTTCTAGGAAACGTCTCTCTCTCACTGGCTGTCTCTGCTCACTTTCTCCCACAATCGAACTCCATTTGGACAAATCCCAGATCCATTTGGACTCGACTCTCCTTCCTTTTCAGGTCACTTATGCACTCCCCGTATCTAAGCGGCACTACGGCTCCATGGCTAAGTGGATCTCGTGGCTCGGCTCTGTGTGGGAAAAGCAAAAGCCTTTTGTCCTCCCCATCCCCATCCCCATCCCTCCCCCCGATTCCGATGCCGATGCCGATGCCGAACCGATTCGATCTCGCGGGCTAAACTCCTAAATTATAATAAACGTGTAATCGTAATGTGTGCTTATGAACATAATCTGCGGGTGATTTCGCATGAATTAGCGATGCTAAATGTCAAATCCAAATGATATCAGTGCAGTTCAAAAGCATCGCCTCGGTGGTGGTCGACAGTCGCCATCCCCGGAGCCGCAGTGGTCTCCACTGCGATCCCCAACCGGTCGGTCTCTGCCATAAAAAAATGCGAAAAGGAAAAGAAACCAATCCAAAGACGAATCCAATCCAGAGCCGCATCTGAGTCAGCGATTGATTCAAATGTGCAGGCGAACGCATTTCGCAAATGCCAAACACACATAAAATCCAGAGTTGACTCTCTAGAAATTGTCCATGGTTCCCAGTCCTCTGCGGATGGGAATGGAAATGGAAATGGGAACGGGAACGACTGGCCTCGAAAGACTTTTGCACTTGTTCTGGCAGCCGTGCGGGTAAATAAAAACCAAATTTGCATAGCATTTTGTACACCAGAGCAGCTCCAGAGCGGAGCAGGGACGAGCGATACCTGACAAACTGGGGCTGCTCCAGCAGGCAGGTGGGTACACCTCCCGCTCCTCCTCCTCGTGTCCCCTCGTGTCCCTGTCCCTCCTGTCTGCTGTCCCCTCCTAAGGAGTAACATTTTGATGATCGCGTCAGACTTTTACGACACACTTGGTGGCTATTTATGCGGTGCATCTATAACCGTCTTGGGTGGTATATCGAGCATTCCTCCACACCACACCACACCACACCACTCCACTCCACTCTCGCACTCATTAGCCTCTACACTGGTCCGCGTCGGGTCATAAATATATTGATTTGTGGCAGATGCACCAGCCATCCGCTAAGCAACAACTGGAGTAGACTCCAGTTTAATGAGCCCGGGGAATGGGAATGGGGCAGGCTGGGGAACAGGCAGGGAACAGGCAGGGAACAGGCAGGGGAACAGGCAATGGGCAACCGGCACCCAAGGAAGTCCGAACCCAGTTGAACTTTGACTCGAGAGGATTGGCTCTGGTGTTTAATGGCCATCTCTGGTCGTCAGCGGAGAGAAATGCATAATAATGGTATGCAAATCTTGTGAAAGCGATCGCCGCAAATTGAAAATCATATTTGTCTTGCCCACCTCGAACGGTATTACAATCAAAATGTGGAACAAGTTCAATCGAAACGCCCTTAGGGGGGAGCAACAGCAACAGCCACAGCAACAGCCAGAGCAACAGCCAAAGAGGCAGAGACAGGGAAAAGTACTCAAAATTCAACGCCAGTCAGGGCTGAGGCTGAGGCAGAGGCTACGGCAGAGGCAGAGGCAGTCCTCGAGATCTGGCCAAAAACCGCACCCGCACCGCCAGGGCAGCAGCAGCAACAGGCAGGCAGGCAGGCAGGCAGGCAGGCAGCAGCCGAGGCACTCGTGATCATTGTTTGATGTCTGCTGGATTGTGCCCATGGATTTGCGGCCGTGTGGGTGTGGATGTGGCTCTGTTTCTCTGTGGGTTCGGGTGTCTGTAGGAGTTGAATGATCTTGTGCCACAGAGCGAGCAGCTTTCCCATGCCCCATGCCCCGAGAGACGGGAGACAGGAGACGGGAGACAGGAGACAGGCTCTCCCTCCATGCACTCCCATGCACTTACTTTCGGGGCAGTTTTTGGAGCACCAGAGCACCAAAACGATCAGCAATTAATGATCTCAGAAGTAGTTTATCTGCAGGCTGTCAAATCCCATATATATCCCACTGCCACTGCCAATGCCACTGCCAATGCCACTGCCACTGCCACAAAAGATCATCTTCCAAAAAGGAATTCCAAAGGTTTGTCAGCCTCTCGTTGGCCTCTTGGTCACCTGAGCTTCATTTGAACCCCTTTTAAACCCATTCCCCTTCCCCTTCCACTGCCAACCCAAGCCCAAGCCCAAATCCAAACCCCAAACCCCAAACCCCAATGATAGCCACGATTCGATAAGTTTTTCTCACACACGAAACAATGAGCGAAACGAAGAGCAAAGCTCGATGGAAAAATGGAAAGTCAGGGGCTCGCAGATCTCCGCAGAGATCGGCAGCGAGATGGCAAATATGTTATAGAAAATTGAGCACATACCGCAAATCGAGGAGAAGCGGAGAAGCGGAGAGGCAGAGAAGCCGAGAAGGAAAACCGCCGAAACATTTGCTCACTTTGATTTGTTTATTTCGATGCCACACGAAGCTGCCACGGATCTGCCCATTCCAATGGCACACACACACACACACACACAGCACACAGCACACAGCTCCCTGGGCACCCCCTGGTACCTTGGATTCGGTTGCGCCTTTTCTTGGCCACAACTTGACC
Source organism: Drosophila lowei (assembly GCA_008121275.1). Classification (NCBI taxonomy): domain Eukaryota; kingdom Metazoa; phylum Arthropoda; class Insecta; order Diptera; family Drosophilidae; genus Drosophila; species Drosophila lowei. The sequence continues at coordinate 777,149 of CM017781.1, forward strand.
TTTCACTCGAATCCGAATCGGAATCCGCAGCTCCCTAGCTCCGATTTGCCGGAAGCGCTTCACCCAAAATATATCACCAAGCGAATATCTACAAAACGATGATTGGAGCACAGCCCCAGCTCCAGCTCCAGCCACAGATGCACAGATCCACACAACAATGAGAGGGCACAGCCACTCTGGCACTCTGGTACTCTGGCACTCTGGCACTCTGCCACACTGCCACATGGACGATGCGACTGGACATGGACTGCAGTGCAACCTACGAGCATTTGGAAAATTTTCAAACAATATCTGTAAAAATAAAAACGCCCAATGCCGCCGACGCTGCCGAGGTTACATATAAAAATGCCCATTGTTCGTCTTCTCTGCTGCAAATGTAATGCATTCGAAGTCGAAGAGTCAGAGTCAGAGTCAGAGTCAGAGCTAAAGTCAGAGTCCGATATAGTATATGTACCTCCAGGGCACTATTTCCTGGCCAACAATTGGAACCCTAGGAAGCCAGAGTTTGTTTGGGGATCGGCAACTTCGAACTTGGCGAGCAGCAGCCCACGAGGAGGGTCAAATGCGGTTGAACTAGTTAAATCATTTGAATAATCACTGGGCAATCGGAATCGGAATTGAATTTGGGTTGAATGGGAATGTCAGTCTGTCTTTCATGGTCTGTGGCAAGCAGAAGGTGGCCCTGACGATGGAGACGGAGACGGAGATGGCGATGGCGATGGCGATGGAAAGGAAGTAAGTGCTTATGGGTGTCATCTGGGCTGCAGCAGATATGATTCCCACATAAATATGTATCACTTTCCCCCCACTGGCAGCATTGGAGACTCTATCTAAATAGAGCAATCAGACATACCCATTTGTCACCCATTTGCTTGGACACTGCCTCGCCACTCACTGGCGATCGCTGCGATAAGATCAAAGTGAAATTCCAACAGATGATAGACAAGCTATGGCCTAACCATAAAATGCCATAAATTACTCTATTCGAATCGTATCGAATCGTATCGAATCGAATGGCATCGCATCGCATCGCATCGCAGAGAGAGGTATGGGTATGGGTATGGGTATGGGTATGGCTATCCGATGCCAGCAATCTCCCCTCGCTGCTGCATTTGAGGGGGCACCAACGTGCACTCCTTACAAATTATGTTTAATTAAAATTTCTGTATTAAATATGACACAATGCTCCGAATTCCAATGCGAAATGTCTACCCCAATGGACTGGGACTGGGACTGGGACCGGGGACTGTAATTATTATAGCACCCGTCCGTCGTCCGTCGTCCATCGTCCATCGTCCATCGTCCATCCGCTCGCTCCATTCAGCTGATTCGAGGAGACCGCATCCGAATCTCCCCGGACGAGAATCTCTCGAGTCGAGGGCAGCATTTATGATTTTATTTTATTTATAAAATGCCCAACCAATGATGATATTTACAATTTTTCCCTGCGATGCCTCTTTATATCATTTTTTTCCTTCTCTGTTCTGTGCTGTGCTGTGCTGTGCTGTGATGTAGTTTTTTGTCCGCTTACATTTGTCGCATAGTTTGGATCTCCTCGAGTCTGGGAGCTGCCGTCCTTTGTCTTTGCCTCGGGAGCAGGGCTCGAACGTTTCGCGCCCAGAGCAACAGCATCGAATGTCCATATCTGGTGTTATGACAAATGCTGTATGTAATTATTGCCTGTGCGAGGAGAGGGGAGTGGAGTATGGGAGTATGGAGTATTCTATAGCATTGATCGGAGGCCTGAAGACGGACCTGCCCGCAAAAAGATATCAGAAATGTCGCATATTAATAACGCCCTTCCAATGGCGGAGAAGGCAGGCAGGCAGGCAGGCAGGCAGGACACGAAATACGTTTTGTGCCTTAATTAACCCTTTTTAAATTGGGCATAATTAGGGTGGTGCATCGAGCACTGACAGAAAAAGTAGACCTACTTTCGGGCAGAACTTCACCCCAAAGATGGCTTCTTCTTGGGGGGAAACACTTGAGCCTGCACCTAATTTCTCCCCGTGTAGCCGCCCATCCATCATCCCATCATTATATCATTCACATTCGTTAATATTTTTGAAATATTTTCGCGTAATTTGTTGATATCAATTTACACAGAGCCGCCCTTCAGTCGTGGCCCATAATTATATCATTTCGATTGATCAATGCGCCCGTGCTCCACCAGAGCTCCGCCAGGCTGGTGTATGTATCCGAGAGATAGCATGTATGTATAATTGGATGCCAGGCATACCAGACAGGATAAATATTGCAGTTCCGGGCAGTGTATGCCTCCACAGCTCATTACTGGGGGCCCCAGTTAGAAGACTGGCAATCGGGGCAATCAGAACGATCCCCATACCGCACTGGCACTGGCACCGGCACTGGCCCTGGCCCTGGCCCTGGCCTGGCCCTGGCACAGCGGGTGTGCCTCTTGTATAATGTATAATTAAAGATCTCTCTCTTTCTCTTTCTCTCTATATATATCTCTGGCGATACCCGTCCCCCGGGGGCACCAGCACCAGACAGGTGCAAGGCGAGGAACTACATTGGCCATCCATTGTCCGTCAGTTGACGATGATAAATGTGTCGCATGAGCCCAGACATAAATGGTTTGATTTGGTGGAAGCCACCACGCCACCACGCCACCACCCCTTCCCTCTACGGATCGCAGAGCAGGCTCCCAGCAGAAGTCGTCATCGCCATCGCCTCGATACCGATATCGAGAGTATTTAAAGCAACTTTCACACTACACTCAATTGTCTGTTTTAGGGCCAAGAGCGCCCTAAAAGGCCAAAACACGCGCAGACTCAACAGGCCAGCAAAACGGGCGAAAAAAGCCATGATGAACCGAAGGACATGATGGAGCACTTGGATACCCAGTAGGGCAGTAATCAAAAGGACTGCTAATGGGAATAGAGTCTCTCTTTTTTGAAGACGATTGGAACCTGAGAAGACCTTCAAATCTGAACAATATTTAAGCAATCTTTAAAGTACATTGTACATCGTACATGCATCAATCAGCTCCCATCCCTCGTCCAGGGTATCATAACAAAAGCTTAGTAATTTTCCCCAGTATTTATTTGTATGCTGCACAAATTTGGACACATGTTGCATACCAAAAAATGCACACAACGTAAAAGGATACTTTTTATGCCCCGATTCCCCGATTCCCGATTCCCGATGCCCGATGCCGATGGCCCGAACTCGAGGCCCAGGCCAAACGCCAATAATTTATAAAGCGGACAATAAAATGTTATCAAACAAAAAATATACATATATGTATGTGTGTACGAGTACGATTCGGAGAGCCAGAAAAGAAGAGCCGGAGGAATACCACGCGTACGCTGCGACAGACAATCGAGAGTCGACAGGCTGAACTAAATGCCGCACGCCTGCGCATGCTGAACAAGAAGCAGGAGGCAGGAGGCAGGAGGCAGGAGGCAGCAGGTAGGAGGTAGGAGGCAGCAGGCAGGAGGCAGGGGCAGATGGACAGAGATTGCTTGAGGATCCTCCTTGGGAGCTCTGGGTCTCTCTGATGATATATGAAATCATATAACAGCAATCGGCAGGCAGGCAGGCACACAAGAGCCACAGCAACAGCCACAACAGAACGCATAAAGTGTGTGTTGTTTATTAAGCGCGCCGGGAAAATGACACAACAGCAACAACAGCCACAACAGCCAGAACAGAAACGATCGTTGGTTTGGGGCTTATAATTTATGGGGACTTCAGCAGGTTGGCTTAGAGAATTTGCCACAGTTTATTTATGAGGCACACAGCAACAGCCACAGCCACAGCCACAACGAGGCAATGAAGAAGAGCCATGCAACACAATAGAAATGGAAATGAAGTCAATCGAGAGATCAACAATCGAATGCAAAGATGGAAATGAGATTGGCCATGTCAAGAAGTGGGCTAAGCAATCAATCTCACTGGGAATAGGCTCTAAACGGAAGGCTTTTGAAAGGTAATCAATGATCTGGGAGGATAAACTATGGATGGATGCATCTAAGGAGCTACGATACAGGGAGGTCGCCCAGGAAAGCAGGGACTGTTAGAAGGCATCTTTGATGAAAATTAACTGAAGGAAGGGATATGGAAATATGGATTTCTGCCATCTTAAAGGTACACATGCTTAAATGATTGTTTCCTCAGAAGAAGATACGTACTAGATCATCGCCTTGCCATCATATTATAGGGAATATGTGTGTGTGTACCTTTGGAAACCCATTAAAGTGTCCCATATCTCTAAGTACCTGCAATATTTATGACTAATGATCAATTTCAATCACATTCCAATAAGTATTCTATACCCTTCGGTCACATGATATCCGATCCGAGCCGATCCGATCCGAACCGCAAAAACAGCAACAAAACGGAATACGTAAACGAAACCCGAAAATTTAAATAATTCGCTGAGGCATTCAATCTATATTTAAAGCGAAAATTGATCATAAAATGTGCCAGGCACGTTTCGAAATTAAATCATTTTAGTTGAGCATGAAGCCACGCCATGCCGCCACTCCATGCCACTCCATGCCCCGGCATGCCACGAAGGCTTTCCTGAAATACAAATTAAAATAAAGAGACACCAAAAACAAAGAAACGGGTAAAAATCGAATCAAATCTATGGCAATCTTGACTTTTAAATGATTTTTATAACACTTCTGCGGGTGATTTCTTCAATAAAACAATAACAATCACGAGGAATGCCACGGATTTAATGGCGTGGCAAAAATTTAATGACATCAAACGCCCCAACCTCCCCATTGTTTGCATTCTACTCCTCTTTTAATGGATTTTTCGACTCGATTTGGTTCGGATCGGATGGGATGGGATCGGATCGGATCGGATCGGCATGGTATGGTTTTGTTTCTTGTTTGATTTAAAACGTATAAACGGGACCATAAAAAAATAAAAACCAGAGCTAACCAGAGAGTGTCGTAGCCCCTGAAAGCGTGTTAAAAGTAGACTAATGGCTTTTAATTTGAAGCCATCTTTTTTTTTTTTTTTCTTTCTGCGGGAAAAATTCAAATCGAATAATTGAATAATTGATCGAGTGTGAGTGGATTTAATAAACTTTCTCTGACCGTCCCCCATTCAAAATTAAATCACTTTACGCACTTTAGGCTCCGCCTCGAGAGCGCCCCAAGATTCGGGCCCCGGCCCCGGCCGCGGCCTCGCGATAGGCATCTCTCGGATTCATTGCGGCGCCTTAACCAAACAACAATTTGCCCGTTTCGTATTTGTATTTGTATTGTTCAAGATACATTTGCGTGCCAATGGAGTAATTTACCACTTAACATATCAATTGTGCGGCTATTAATCAAACAACAGACGAGTCCGAGTCCGAGTCTGAGTCTCCATCTCCATCTCCGTCTCCGTCTCGGAATGGGACGCGTAGATCGAGTCTCTCTGTCCGCTCGATGCTCGATCCCTGCTTTGATTTGTACGCATCGCTTGTCAAACAAGTGAAACAAAAGAAGAAAAGATACAGAAGACAACGCACACAGATACCCATACCCCGTACCCCATACCCCATACCCCATACCCCCATATACACAGACACTTACACATTTCCCATATCGTAAATGTCCATCAAAGTCTCCAGCAAGCAGCAAAGAGGCAAATCATAATAAGAGCATAAAAAGTAGAATTTTTAACACCTCACTCCTCCGCACTTGAGATCTTTTGTTATGCTCGGGACACAGTAGCCCCCCGTTTGGGTCCCCCAGTCCCCAGTGCCCAGTGCCCAGTGCCCAGTCCCTGGTACCTCATTGGCAGTTCGACATCCCATCAGAGGGCGATCGATAAACGCTTCGGCGCATTCCTCTCGAGAGCCCAGGTGCCCCAGGGGCCAAAAACTATTCCATTGAGGCTGTCAGATGACGCCGTCTAATTGCTTTTGTTTGCTCCACTAAGGTGCCTAACGAATTCGAGTGCTCGGAGAGCACACAGAAATATAACAACTCAATACGAAAACGAAACAAATATCTCAAACTCCTTGAAATGATAGATGGCGATGGGGATGCCAGAGAAGTGGAGGGAAAACACTTAAGCGCCAAAGTATATCTTTGATCTTTTGAAGAACTGACCCCACTCGACTGCTGCCGTGGATGGGCCGATTTTTGGGCCAAAAGGTTTGCTTTTTCCTTCACTTTTTTGTTGCCTTAATTTTGTTCTGGTAGTTCTGATGATCTGAAGAGCCACAGAAGAGGGCAGGTTTTATCTGGACTGGGAGACTGGAGATCGCTTTTCGGGACATATTTAACCAATTTCCATCTAAATCGAATCGCAAACCGCTCAGATTTTTGCTTGAACTGTTCTGCTCACTAGCGACGCCAGTGGCAATTTTGCGTACTATCAATGTTCTCTGCGCCGCCGCCGAACTGTGCTGTTGAAGTTCTGTTACAGTGCTGTTACTGTTGGCTGTTACGTTTTTACAACGCACTGGCTGTTACGCTGTCAAATAACTTTGGTTTTTTTTTCTGGCCATATTTACAGAAATAATGAGCTCCAGCAGCACCTAGCAGCAGCCGGAAAATTTCTAGGATGGCACGGATAACGAAGAGGATGACCTGGATGAAGATGGTGCCATGGCCAGTTCATAGGCTGCCTTGGAGGGCAGAACTACATAACCAAAATGATGCGTCTTAGCTTGGAGTGCCTGTCCGGCCTTCCAGAAGTGGAAGTGCGTCAACGTGGATGGACAAGTGCCGGTTCCACGTAAGTAAACCATCAAGAAGATTCCCCCAAAATGAAGCTCATTCACGGTTTATTTTCAGCTGCAACGGGAGCCTCAGTTGGGGGCCTTGTCACGGAAGGAATACCAACTAAATGAGACCTGCTTCATCAAGCGTAGCGGGACAAACGTAGACCTTTCGTGGCTTCCAGGGCCGCCATGATTGACTCCTTGGAGCAGCGGCGACCCCAGACCGTGCGCAGAATGTTACTACGAAGCAGTATGTCAGTGGATCTGCTGATAGATCTATTTAAGATAATCCTCATATCTTTCCCACTTTAGATCGCTTTGAGACCATGCCAGGGGACAGAGTAACAGAGTATCTTGCTTGATACCCCAGCTGTCGTCAGGCATCAAGCGCACGTGGTGACTGCCAGTCGAGCTTCCGCGTCGCATGCTACCCACATACCACAGGTGAGTGGCTGGCTATCAGCTGGAGTGATTTCTCTAACCAACATACGTTTCGCAGATGACGCATATGAAGAGGCGCCTTGGAAGCAGCAGCCACAGAAACAACAGTCCACGCAGGGCGTCACCTATCTGATCCGTAGGGGCTTCTTGGGGCCTCTCCTGCCAGACGAATGTCGAGCGAATCCGCACCCAGTTCTGAATGGCCGTCCTCAACTCCTTCGCCATGGAGCTGGACCTGTCCGACCATCAGGTGGATATGGCCCAGTGCAAATTCAAGGCCTACTTCCGGATGCCCGGGGTGGGGGAGGCGCAAAAGATTGACCGGCTGATGGAGATCTTCTCTCAGCGCTACTGCGTGTGCAATGCGGAGGATACGGTATTGGGTGAGTAGAGAACTCTCCTTCCCTTTAGAGGCTTTACCCCACTCATCCAATTTTTACTTTTAGCAGATTTTTGTACGGGCTTTTTTCTTCATCATGCCCGATACGGATCTGCACAAGCCCAGTCCGAAACCGGAGAGGCGTATGCGCGTCGAGGACTTCATCAAGAATCTGCGGGGCATCGACGGTTGCCACCACAGTGACAAGGACATGCTGAGGGGCATCTACAAGCGCGTCAAGAAGGACAGCGACCGACCTGGTCTCATGTGTGTCGTGTAACTAAAAGCAATGTTCGTACCTGCCGCACGTGTGCCGTGTATATACCCTGAATATTAACTAAAAAACATGTACTTGTTTGTAGAGCCAAAACTAGCAAAAACCTAAAATAGTAATAACAATAATAATAATACATAATAGCAATAACAAAACGAAATAAAATGTATATAAAAAGGCAAACGACATAAAATTTCAATAAATCAAAATAAATAATACCAATGATCGTTTGATTTTCATGTTTGGATCCTTGGGATCCTGGAAAAATAGTTCCTTCGCCGATATGGCCTCATTTCCACTAGCTATAGCACGAGAAAAAAATGGATATTAAAGGTCCTTGCTCAGGGCATCAAAGGACCTCGACTGTAGGATGGCAGCCAAGCAGAGGAGCACAAAATTATCCAAATCGGACGAGAAATAGCCTATTTATTGCGTTTTATAACATGAAAAGGCAATATCCTTATCGTCCTTGATACCAAACAATAGCACGATCACAATAGCACGATAACACGTCCAAATTGTATAGGAAATGACAAAGAAAACTAGATATGTATGATTGGAGAACATCCTTGATCCTTGATCCTTGGGAGGGACCCTCCCGGATCAAGGATATTTTCTTCCGATCACAGGAAGCCATCGCACGCCAGGATCGGTCCACAAATAACGGAGAAAAGCAGAAAACAATACTGGCTTGTTTTTGTTGTTTTTGTCAGTTGTTGTACAACAACAACCCTGAACTTGCGGTCGCTCAAATGGCCGAAAACGAGAAAATTTTAGACCGGGGTACCAGGCGAACAGAAATCAGCAGAAGGCAACTTAAGCGAATACAAAATTTAGTGTGGCATACTTTTAGTTACAGAGCAAACTTGAATTTGAAAGCATAGCATACTTTTGGGGTTCAACAAAAGCGAAGTTGTTTTCTGCTGATTTCTGTTCGCCTGGTATCCCAGCTCATTTTCGGCCATTTGCCGTCGGACTTAGTTTGAAAATTTTCCTTGGCTATATCTCGGCTATTTATGGGCCGATCTGGGCGTGGCATGCCATTTCGTGATCGGGAGAGTCCTGCCAACCGATTAGAGTCAAAAAAAGGGACATCCATTCCGTCACGATTTTCGCAAAAAATCATGATGGTTACATCATTAAATTTGCCAAAAATCGGCCTCATTTTCGTAGTCGAGATTTTGATGCCGTTCGACAGTCTGGATCCTCGAGATCCTGGGGGAGTTGGTCCTATACCGATCTGGCCCTATTTGTCCGAGATATAGCCTTCCAAAGATTGGAATTTGCATATCATTAAAATACTGGTTTTTTCTGCACGCTATATCTCGGCTATTTATGGGCCGATCTGGGCGTAGCATGTCTCTTCGTGATCGGGCGAGTCCTGCCAACCGATTAGCGTCAAAAAAAAGGACATCCATTCCGTCACGATTTTCGCAAAAAATCATGATGGTTACATCATTAAATTTGCCAAAAATCGGCCTCATTTTCGTAGTCGAGATTTTGATGCCGTTCGACAGTCTGGATCCTCGAGATCCTGGGGGAGTTGGTCCTACACCGATCTGGCCCTATTTGTCCGAGATATAGCCTTCCAAAAATTGGAATTTGCATATCATTAAAATACTGGTTTTTTCTGCACGCTATATCTCGGCTTTTTATGGGCTGATCTGGGCGTGGCATGTCTTTTCGTGATCGGGTGAGTCCTGCCAATCGACTGCCATCGAAATAAGGACATGGGCCGATATGGGCGTGCCATGGCTCTCTGTGATCGTTCGATAAGGACTTCGACATTCCCAGCCATATTAGTCAAATTTAGTTTTATCGGCTGTTTGTGGGCAAATCTAGCCGTGCCAGAACTTCCTGTGATCGGAAAAACGTCCTTGATTTAACAGAGCCCTTATCGAGCATAAAGAATCAAGGATATTCCCTTCAATCATATACGTACGTACATACATATATCTTGCTTTTTAATATTTCATTTTCTCCGCTATTTGTCGACCGCCACCGAAAAGTATGCTGCAATTCATTGACTCCTATGTTACGCTGCTACAGCTGGCTGTTACGCTGTTATAGCGCTACAGCTGTTAAGCTGTTACAGTTCGCTGGCTGTTATTCCTACATGTAATAGAATTGGTTTATTCTACTTGCTGTCGACAAATTTGTGTGTCGTATGCGCTGTTTGTGATCAGGGCAGTCCCTCTGATTAATTGATAATGAATTGTCTTCAGATTAACCCTAGCCTAGATCTATTTTTCAGAGGTTTAGTTACTCAACGTTTCGTAGGTGTAATATAACAGTGCACTGTTAGCTGCTAAGCCCAGTTGCGAGCTGTTAGGCGCGCTCATTCTTCAGCTGTTAACGCAACAGAGCCTTACGTTACATAATACGTTAAAGTAACGTAATGTTTTCAAATCAAATTCAAATTGAAACAAATTGCCTTCTTTTTTTGTTACTTAATTATTCACTTATTATTTGCAACATTATTTGTAAAGCAACAACACATACATATACTTATGTAAGTGTGTGTGTGTTTAATTTATTGTTTATTGTTTATGTATGTATGTATGTAGGCATGTATTCTTGTTGAGGGGTTCTTTAGTACTTTAGTTGTTTAGGAAAAATTGCGCGCAATAAAGTAACAAATGTCTTGGGATACACATACAAATGCTTTATTTCATTATTAATATGTATGCATTTTCCCTTTGTATATGTATAGGTATTTATGTATGTATATGTATTGGTATTTATAATAGCCATATTATCATTTAGAAGTAAGCATACTATCTGTACAAGATCTTTCGTTTGGTTTTTGCTGAGTTTTTCGGAGAACATACAATAGAGAGAGAGGACGTTACATATGGCTCTGAGTATGGCCCTCAATCGTCCAAGATGATGCTGAAAGGGATTAAAGGGATTGTTAGTCATTATTGTTGGCTTTCAGTTGTATTGTGTATATTTCAGTGGCTGGACTGGCTCACATGCGTTTCCTCAAGGACTTTCGCTTTCTGCGGAGCTTTTTGTAGGTGAATTTGCTCGGTGAGATTTTGTAGTCTCCATCGAATTCCAGTTCGAGTTTGATGAGATTTTGCAAATTTAACTGGCAGTCCTGTAACCAGTAGATAAGCATATATCAGTATAATATCATTTGGGGGGTATTTGCTTACCTCCAAGTTCTTGAAGTGCCAACGTGAATCATTGGGGGATGCCCCGTCGCTGGATAGCTCGCTGAGACAGGTGCGCATGATGGGCCAGCACTGGCAGCGCTTGTTGGTGATCTCGCAGCCCGGCTGCAAGACAATGGACTCCCCCTCGGTGCAGTTGTCATGCGACGAGGTCAGGGCGGTCAGGTGTTGCAAATCTGCGCAGAAATTAAGCCCCATTTAATAGTAATAGTGGCCGCCCAATCGATGCAAATGCGGGGATTAATACACACATTAAATGTTCATTAAGGCTTTAAATTAACGTTTGATTTCGGCAGCGCATTAACAGCGATTACTGTACCGTAAAGCGGTCGATTTAAATTCAAATTACGGCCTACTATATAAAGAGGGCGTCTTTGAACATTTTCCGCTTAGTGCGTACCACGAACGGATATAAAAGGATGTTGTTTGCTCGTCTTGCCATTGGCTTTTTCATACTGGAACTGGGACACGCAAGGGTTTGTTCTTCGTCATCAAAAGGAGAGCAGAGAGCAAAGTGTAATCCCTTCTACGATTCCCATAGAACAACTATGAGATCGTTCTGAACAATATGCAGTGCCGCGCTGTGAAGGAGTCGGCCGTCAATGAGATGGCCTGCATTCTGCATCGCAAGAGAACACCCATAATAGCGGCGCGCTTCAACCTGAGCGAAACCTTCCAACACTTCGAAGTACATTCGACGTTCGATCTGTTCAAGAAGGACAATACCCGCATGAACGTGGCAACCCTCAAGATGGACGGCTGCAAGTACTTGGGCTCCATGTACGAGAGCAATATCCTGGGCAAGCTCTTCAGGCGCTTCAAGACGTTTACCAATCTCCCCTCAGGATGTCCAATACTAAAGGTGCGTACTGTACAATGCGTACAATGTGTGTGCGATGTGATTTGAGTTGAAACAGAGAAAACAGGGAAATGTGTGCTGGGAAAACTATTTAACGAATCGAAACTTCCGCCCGCTGTCGGGCCCCCCCTCCCTGCCTGCTGGAAAGTCTCGAACAAAGACAAATATTTTCGTTTGCACAAAACAACTTTTCAATAAATAAAAGCAAATATTTGTCAAAATTCAGCAACGACATTCTGCAGCTACCAGACGCTGTTCTGTTCCCTCTGTTCCCTCTGTTCCCTCTGTTTGCTCTGTTTTATTTCCAATTTCAACCCAAATTCCATCGCACATCGCGCCGCATCGCCCAAGCTGCCGCCGGGGCGCATTACGACTAATTCTGCACCCAGACACAAAACGCAAAACGCAAAACCCAAAACCCAAAACACAAAACACAAATTACACCAAGAAGCCCCCAAAAACCGAACTGATGCCCACCATCGCATTATGCAGGGAAAACTGTACGAGATACGCAACTATACATTCCGATCGGACGAGTTCCCGCCCAGCGTGCCACAGGCCAAGTGGCAAGTGCGGACGCGGCTGCTGAAGCGAGCGGAGGTGTATGCGGATATATTATTGGAGGGCGAGCTGGTCTATAATACGTGATGTTACTGCATAATGGATGCGACTAAATACATATGCGAAAGAGCCCATAACCCATAACCCGTAGCCCCCCGCTGTTTGTATGTTCCCCTCTGTTTCTCCTTCCCCTCCACTCCTTTGTGGCCCGTGGCCCCGTGGAATACTCACCCATGCACACGCCCAGACCGCTGCTAATGGGCAGCTTGGTCACACACTGCAGGGGCGGCTCACATTGGCCGGAAAAACCGCCGGGACCGCCGCAGGACTCGCCCAAGGTCTTGGCGCAGATGCGACAACATCTGCGAATGGAATAGAACAAAATAGAATAGATGAATATACGTACATAAATTAGAGTACATATTAGGTATCTGCCTAAATGAATCCCAGTGGCAATTGATTCGATTCTGACTGGGTTTCGATAAGCGTTAACAATTAGTTAACACCCTCAATTGAATCGGGGGTTTAGCGTGGATGCGTGATGCGAATGCGAATGCTGAATGCTGAATGCTGAATGCGAATGCTGAAGGAGTGTACGTGACCCATGGCTTGGCATTTCAAGAACGGTGAGACATCATTCGCGTAACTGTATTACTGGTAATTAGCGTCGGTGTGTTCTACAAATCACTTGAAACTCAAAAACAGGCCAAAAGCATCTTCAAAATGGAGCGAAAGTAAAGCGTAAGCCAACCCGAAAGATGTTCTGGCAATTGTTCATCTTTTTTGTATGTTCTGATCAATTTTGAAGCAGATCCAAGCAGATCAAAGCAGATCCGCTGTGCATCCGTTGTGTTCCAAGAAACCCTCTTTTGTTCAATTTTTGAGCATTCAAAAACACCAAGCTATTTGATAAGTCTTTTTCCAATTACTTTTGCATTTCCTAGAGTTTTTACTCTGCATTTTGAATGGGATTGGGCCTAAGCCTTAAGCTATGTTGCAGCAAAAGCTCTATAAAATGATTATTTTCAGTCTTTTTGAAGTGTTCGTAATTTTGTAAGCTCCTCAAAGTAAAAGTAAGAAACAAAAATCAAGCTTTGTTCGATAGATTTTATAAATTTGGGGCATATTCTATTTTGTGTGTAAATTTCATATTTTTCCTTCGAGTTGGTTGGCCCTAAACTATTGCGAGCAATTAGTTGTAGCTGCTATAGATATAAAAACATTCATAAGACAAAGTTCAGATATCCAGGATGGGAAGGGCCCAGCAGAATAGGGCAATAAAACATAAGACCCTAAAACTCTTGGGGAAAATATGCTGAGATTCCATTTAAGTCTTCTAGTAAATGAAACAAAACAAAAAAGTGTTCCCTTTTAAACTACGAATAATGTTTTTGGCCAACAATTTGTGTTCTAAGACACCACGAAAAGTTCCTTGGCTATCGTTGTGGTACAGATTTCCAGTAAGAAATCTTTGAAATCTCATTAACGCCAGCCCACATTCCGGTTGCATGCTTTTAAGGGCAAAAACCAGCATCGAAAGAGATTCCTGGAACGCACTGCTATTCGGATAATCATATAATTAAGAGGCTTCGGCCCACCCACCCACAGAGCCGCACCCCCGGACGTACGCCCACACGCACCACCGAATGAGATAATATTTGGGGGGGAATGCGGGTGGGGGGTGGCTAAGTATCCACTTACTTGCATGGATCCCAGAGCATCAGGCCCTTGCCGGGGCAGTCGAGCGAGCGTATTACATCGCATTCCTTCGGATTGCAGTAGCATTTGAGGCCGTTCACCACATTGTTGCTGCCGCCAGATGCGGCCATTATCAGCAGCAGATAGCACCACAAGTAGATGAGGAACACGCTCACGTTCAGGCGGCCAAAATAGCTTCCGTTCCGGCGCATCCTATGCGGAAGTTTGTTGGCTTTGTTGTACTGTTTGACTCCTCCCTTTCCTGCTCCCCCAATTCTGTGGGGTTCTCCTTCTCCTTCTACTGTCGATGCTGCTGCTGCTGCTGCTGCTTCTTCTCCTGCTGTTGTCCTTGTGCGTATATCCATGGCCTCCACATCCAGCGAACGACCGTCCTGCCTTCCTTTTCCCCTTCCTTTGGCTCTTCCGCCCATTTATAGGCAATTTTTATTGTGCTTTTGCTGCGGGTCCTGCTCCTGCTCTGGCTCCTGCTCTGGCTCCTGCTCTGGCTCCTGCTTCTGCAGATGCGGATGCTGGCTCTGGTGCTGGATGCTGGTGCTCTCGTTTGGATGGGGATCGGTGCTGGGTCCGACGCAGGCAATTTGCATGTTGACTGCAAAGGGCAAGAGCGTTGTTAAATGATTAAAAAGCCATAAACTAGGACTCCGACTCCCCCATCGTTCCCCCGATTCCCCATTCGAACGCCCTTTTTCCCCCCTGTTGAAAATTGAAAAGTTGTTTTGCGGAAATCGGTTTGCCGTCTAATTTCATTAAAATTTCATCGCGCTGCCAAAAGGGAAATTGATCTGAGAGTGCCATATTCTGGCCATAATTTATTTAAATAGAAATATATTTGGGGAAATGCGCTGTAATTGGTTCGGGAAATGGAAATTTAAATGCTTGCCAAGAGAAAAAAGTTAATTGAATATAAAATATACAACATTTCAGCTATTGGGAGGGTCCATTCTATGGTATCTGCACTGACAGAAAAATGGCATAGTAAAACGAAAATAACACACCCATAATTCATTGAAACATTCGGCTTTTAAATAAAAAAAATAATGAAAGTGAATTCACTTTGATTTAAACATAACTGTATGGAAATATCTTTTAAATGTGGCCCATATTTAATATATATATGAAATACATTTATTTAAAATATTAATAAAAAATAAAAAATATAGGAGCCACGATGACCCAACACTTTTGTATTCAAGAGAGCGATATATTTATTTTCATATAAATGTCAATTTTCATTGGAATATTTCCACTCTGGGGGCAAATATTTGAATTAAAGTGCAACTGTTCGGGGCTCTGGGACTTTTTCTCTAACAAATTTAAAGTGTAAATAATAAATAGTGCTAATAATTGCCAAATAAACCTTTAACCTAATGAACTCCCACCACAGGCCTGATTGCGTTCCATTTCGACTTCTAATAAACATTAACTTTTGATATTGATCAGCTCCGAAATGCAATCGGAACAACAAATTTCGACTTAATTAACCAAAAAAGGGGGAGGAGGGAGAGAGGGGCTCGGGGCCAAAATCAGAGAGTGGAAAATGAACTCGTGGCCAAAATGCTGAACCAAAAACCAAATAAAACGCAACAACCAACAACCGACACAAAAAATACAGAAACTTCAGAAATTAATTTGAGCGAATCCCCAAAAGTATGCCACATGCCGTCGAAAGTTGTTGAAAGCCAGAGGGAGACAGCGCCAGAGAGGGACACAGGGAAGAAAGAGACAGACAGCCGGAGAGACAGAGAGAGGGAGCGTGCGAAAGAGAGGGAGCAGGAGCGAATGAGAGTGAAATGAAATTTGTTGGAAACACATGCCAAACTAATTTGTATTTAAACGTTTGATGTCGCCCTTCGCATGTCCCAGCGCCCAGCGCCCAGCCCTCCCGCAGTACCGCCCGCCCCCCCGGCAGCACCCATCGAACGGTAGTAGTAACTGCTTGTGAGCCCCCACATCCCCAGCCTTTGATGGTTTTCCCTTGAAATCAATGGAAAAATAATCAACTTTTGCTTTATGGCTCTTGATGTTTTTTGTTATTTGTTATTTCGTTCGGTGCCTGCACTTTTTGGCCAAGTACTGCCTCTCGCTTTTGGCCAGGGGACACTTAATGTTACTATTTGTATTTGTATTTGTATTTGTAGTTGTGTTTTTTGCAGTCGGTCGGTCGGTCGGTCGGTTGGTCGGTTGGTTGTCAACCACTTTCAATTTGGCATGCGATATTGTGTTTTGTGTATTGTTGGTGTTTTTTTGTCGTTGTTGTGTTTTTGAAGCAGCGACACTACCAATACACAAATGTACACACAGTAACACACTCAAAAAACATACACACTCAAAAAACATACACACACGCACACACCTCGTTACACCTAAAGACAGACGTTTAGGGCCGCAGGAGGAGTAGTCGTCGCTCTTTATGCCGTTGTGGTTTTCCTTTCTATTGTTGTTGTTGCTGCTTTTGCTTTTGCTTTTGCTTTTGCTGTTGTTGTTGTTGCTGTTGCTGTTGCTATTGTTGTCACAATTCTCTGACGAAATGCTACGACAACGAAAGCGACGTGGACGAGGACGAGGACGACTACACAACGACTAGTTTGACGACGACGAATGATGATGGAACGGACCGCCACAAAAATCTTATGAATTTTTCATGCGCTTTTGTCTGCCGCACGCGGCCATTTAAGTCGAGAGACTAAACTTAGTTGATATCGCCGCCTAGACCTTTTGCCAGTTAGAACGCAGGCAGCGCCAGCAGCAGCGGCAGCGGCAGCAGCAGCAGCTCAGTCGTGCCCGTCGTTGTCCCGTCGTGGGATATTTCTTGTTTGTGTTATTTGTAAGCACAAAATATCCCAACATTGCCGAGAGAGCGGCCCTCCGTCGGCTCTCTCTCTCCGAGCTTGCGCAGTGGCTGTCGAGCCTGGAAGGCAGAGTTATCAGCCACAACACACACACACTAGCACCCACGACTTGGTTCATGCAGTGCGAAGGTACGCGATGTTCGCTACGTGCTTCAGGGAAATTTTCTCTCCGCTGTTTTCAGGATGGTTTTGCAATCTTTCGATGGAAATTTAGTTGGCAAAGACTGCTGGGAGACTGTAGCAGAAAGAGCAGTTTCCTTGGGTTTAGTTTCAGTCGAGTTTTGACTTTCTAAATGTCCACCATGCAAAAAAACATTAGAGGTCAATACAAACAGATTTCCATATATATACACATAAATATATACAGATATACAGATAAAACAGATATGTACTTAAGTCCCGATATTGTTTTCCAAACTTATTGAAGGTTTAACCAATTGAACTTTGATCTGAGAACCTAGTAAAATAAGCCAAAGTTCACTTTTTACGCCTGAATTTTGGTAACGTAACGCCAGTAGCGTACGTCAGATGCTTGGAAAATGAACACTGAACGTAACGCCCGAATGGAAATGCCCATATGTACTCATACGTCAATTTAGTGTGACCTTCGCCACTGGAGTTCCCTATAACTTTATTGAGACTTTATTGAAAGAACAGAGACTTAAAGAGAGTTAATTCATTCCAAATTGCTTGTAAAAATCAGCAGATTGTTACATAACCAATTATATTTTATAATATCTTGTAGCTATGTACATTATGGCCTCAGATTCATATAAAAATACCCTCCTACGATTCCCCAACATGTTGTTCAGTTGGTGCCTGGAAATACGCCTTGGCCACTGGCATATCTCCTTCATCGCAAAACCCATCCGACGCATAAACCTCCCACACACACACACACACACACAGACACACACACACATACTGCACACTGGCAAACGAGCCACTAAAAACTCTTGACGCTGAATGGCACCGCGCGGCGGGTGAGCGGCGAACAAACAACGGATGCAAGAACATCCTTCAAAATATAAAGTCATTTCTGTTTATTATAATTACAAGCAAGGAGCTGGGGAGCTGGGGAGCTGGGTGGCTGGAGAGCTAAGGAGCTGAAGAGCAGGATGCAAGGGCTTATGTCCCACTCCTCAGCCTCTTTTCGGCATCTTGGGCCTCTTTTGGGGCCGAGTGCCGGCAGAGATTGCCTCTACCGCCTATCAGCGATGCTGCCACGACACGGCACGGCACGGCACGCCACGCCATGCCAGCATTTATCCGGGCTAATGGCCAATTTAAAAGTATGAAATTCTCGTCGTTTGTCTCTCATTATTGCTTTTTTTGGACCGAACTTTGATGATGAGGCCCGTGTCAGCTGCTAATAAGCATCGCTCTAAGCAATTTGCCTCCAATAAAAGCCACACACCGCACGGGCCTGTTCATGCCACTGGCATTGCCACTCTGCCCCCACAACGCGTGCTTCTCTAAAAACAGACAGAGAGAGGGAGGGGGGGAGGGGAGGGGGAAAAAACTTGCAACTTTTCCAATTAGCGTAAAACAGACGTTTGAGTACAAAAGTACACGATAGACAGAGGGGAGAGAGAGATAGAGACAGAGACAGAGTTCAAGTCCGAGCCCCCCCCGCCCCTTTGAACCACCCACCCACTGAAGAGGAATCCAATCCCACAGTAAATGTTCCGTAAAACAACTGCGGACTGGGAGGCTGCTGCTGGCAACCGCATCGCATCGCATCGCATACCATACCATCCCCCTCCCCATCCCATAGCAAACCCTACAATCCCATGGTACCATCCGATGGCCCTCCTCCTTCAACCAGATTTACAATTGAACAAAAGAGCAATCGGGAATTATGAGTGGGGCAAAACTTTTTCCACAACAATAACGAAAGAGAAGCTGGAGGAAAAAAACTTACAAAAAATACATATACCAAGAATATGAAAATATGGCTGAAAAGTGTAAAAACCCGAAAAAGAAACAAACTGCAGGGCTTCGGAGCTTTGGAGCTTCGGAGAGGGGGATCTGCAGATACCCTTTCCGATTCCTCAAATCAATCAATCAGGCTTTCAATCTGCTACAAAAATGCATATTTGGAGGAGTGGTCCTCGATTTTCTATATGAAATACAATAGATTTATGTGCGTGCAGCCAAGAAACTGCTGTCCGGAGGCCAGCGACTGATGGAGAGCAGAAACTCAGGGTCCCATCGGCGTGGCAAAGTGCCGGAGAGCAGCGTGGAGTGCCCCCGCGGGTAGGGTATGCCAATACGTATACGAATATATATCGAGAAACTTGTGCGCTCAACTTGATACGAGTATGCTGCAAAAAGTAAATGTGCAACAATGTGGTGGGAGCAGCTTAAATTGTAAGAGCATTCCCAATCCCCAGCCCCATCGCCGTTCCCCATTCCCAATCCCCTTTGGAATGGTGCATTTCGGCTATTAATTCTTGAACAATTGCCAGAGGCAAAAGTTTCTCTGGCTGGGCGGCTGAGGCGGAGGCGGAGGCGGTGAATCGGTCGGCTCGGCCCCACTCGGGGGGTGGGGATTGGGGGGTGGGCGGGGGCACACATTTATTTTCAATGTTTCATTACTTAACAACTTTTTGATGACAGTTTCATTGGCATTTAAACAAAAATTGAAGTGTTCTCCGCATAAATGCCATATTTTTACACATTTTTTGGTTCTTGTTTTTTGAGTGCGCCATAAAACATTAAACACGAGAAAAACTCACAAAAGTTGGCTATGATTTCAGAGAGAAGAGGGCCGCTGCGGCTGCGGCTGCGGCTGCGGCTGAAACCGAATGAAAGAGAGAGCTGATAGACAACTAGACATAGACAGAGACAGACAGACACCGACAGAGAGAGAGAGAGAGAGAGGCTGTAATATGAAGTAGGGTTTGTAATTCCCGTTTATACTGAGGACTTTTCAGGCCACACTTGATGCCAAAGTTGTGCAACTTCCTGCAACGACTGCCAGGCAGATGATTTCTGAATCAAATTTTGCTGCAGTTCTAACAAGAGTTGAGGCAAATAAATTAGGGGGATTTTCCAAGAGGAACATCAACAGAAAAGTGGCACGAGCATAATGTTTTACTCTCAGTTTCCCAGAGACAGACATGGCAGACATCTCCGGACAGCTCTTAATTGCGAAACGAACAGAAGGAGGCATCACAAAGTTAATTTTAGGTAAACATTGGGAAAACACTTTAGATATTCCACAGAATACCAATCCAGCCTTGGTTTGGTATTCATTCAGTATAAAGTTTCAGTATTTAATACATCGCCCATCGACCTGAGAAGTCTTTCACTTCCCAAATGCCGCTCCTTGCATTTTCTTCAAGTCTTTGGTTTTCTGCTCCAAAGCTTGTGCCGATTTGCGTCCCTGATCACGGAAGCTCTCAAGCTAATCATCTTTCTCTCCGAGACTGTACCCAATATTCCTTGGAATTTCCAATGCAGCCCTGCAGCCTAATCCTCCCTGATCGTCTGGGGTTGCCAGATCATCGTCGCTGCTGCTGCTGCTGCTGCTGCTGCTGACCACCCAATTAACCATTCGCTGGAAATAAATTTGAATTACAAATTAATCCCAGCCAATCCCAATCCCAGTCCCAATCCCAAGGAAAGCGAAAAGAAAAACCAAATTTACGCAACGCCCTTGCAATTTATTTTGAGCCATTTTTTTAGGGGATTTACTTCGGGGTAATTTGCGTGGTGTTTTTTTCACGCTTTCGGGGGTTTTGGAGGCTGCGGGGGTGCTGGGGGTGTTGGGGGTGCTGGGGGAATGGCGGATTGGTGGTTTAGGGTGGTGTGGAATGTCCAAGTAAGTAATTTGCCACTCGTCCATTTTAAATTACATTGGTTGAGAGAGGGAGAGAGAGAGAGTGAGCGAGAGAGAGAAGTGGCAAGTGGCAAGTGGCAAGTGGGGACTGGACTGCTGATGGTCCTGCTGGAGTTCTGGTCAAATGCATATTTCTTGTTTCAATTACTTTCTGCGTAGGGGGCGGCGGGGACAAAGGGGCAAGGACTTTTTGGACCAAAACCGAGCTGATGACGGCGTCTAAGCCCGCGGCGGATTCCGCAGAGGAAATGCCCCCGCCAAAGTGAGTCCCCGCCAGACTTCTTGCAGCTTTTCTTAATGAAATTTGCATATAAATTGCAGGACCCAAAGTTGGGAGTTGAAAGTTGATTTCGATTATTTGATGGGGCAACTTTCGCGCGCGGAGAGGGAGCCCCGCCCGTCCGCCCATCCGCCCATCCGCCCATCCGCCCGTCCGCCCGTCGTCATCCATTGTCTGGCTGCCATCTTTTCTCTCTCATTTTTTATGTTTATGTTTTGTTGCGGGTTGTGGCTTGTTGTTGTTTTTTTTAGGTTGTCAAAATGTCGACTTGTTTATCTTTTACATGACGCAACACTGTGGCATCACCATCATCATCTGCAACGGTTCGTTGCATTTGCCATGACACGCCCCGCCACACGAACTGTGTGGCATGCCACACGGCCAGCGACGCGCACATAGCTGTAAAGTATGCAACGCTCCACACGCTCCACTCGCGCTGCATTCCAACCATTCCCCATTCCCCGTCCCCCTCCCCCTCCCCATCCCCATCCCCATCCCCATCCACTGCATGTGTCCCTGTCCACGTCCCGGAAAATGAGTGAAACTAAAGCCGAGTGCCTGAGTGGCATTTAATGCACAAACCAGGACACACCGTCAGGAGCACAGAGTCAGCAGATAGGAGATAGGAGATAGGAGACAGGCGACAGGAGACAGGAGCCCCAGATAGCCGGAGATGATAGCAGCCCACATAGAATTTGGCTTATGTATTATATCGTATGATGATGTATGTACATTTATGCGTGCCCCGCCTGACGCCTGCACTCAACTTGGAAATATCCTCTGATGCTCCGGACCTATCAGGAAGGATAGTGGAGAGCTTCAGAGGTGGAGTGGGAATGATTTTTGGACAGGGCTTCGGGCTACCTTTGAAATGTCTTCATATCTACTTTGGCGTTCCATTCGAATAGGTGGCACTTTTCACTGTTTTTCCACACAATCTGCACATCAGAACTTCATATAGGTACGAGTATTCCTTATAATGCTCCTCAGATAGAGTTATTCTTTGGATCAACAAAGCTACCTTTTACTGAGTTCCCTGAATTAAAATTTAAAAAAAATTATAGCTTTTAAAAAAATAATAAATATAAAATAAATTACATCATTTTGGGGATTAATGAAAAGGAAATTGTTTTGTTCTTGATCTATTCAAGAAAATTTTTCTGTTTTTTTATATTATTTAATTTTTTAGCTCTTAAAAATAATGATTATAATTTTAAACTGAAAATTATCTGTAATTTGATTTATTTTCATTTAATTTAAATATTATTAAGTTTGGAATTTATTGTTTTAATAATATTTGTATATAATTTAAATCAAATAAAATTAGGAAATATATTTTAGAATAATATTTTTGACTTCTCGGAGCCCGGTTCAGCTGTTTTAGTTTATCCACGGAAAAACGACGGAAGAAAATACAGGACTTTGGATAAATTAATACAAAGAAAACCAGAAATCCGCTCAGGAGCAAATGAAACCGAAATCATGGCCATATTTCAGGCCAGAAATTCATTCCCAGACAAAGGCCCTGCCACACCAGGCAGGAGTGAAGATAGAAAACAATGCCCAGGGGGGCCGCCCGGTCATCAAGTGTTTTTATTCGCATTCAACTCCAACTTTCCGGGGGGGCCTAATCTACCCCTGGAGGCCAGTGTTATGGCTAGGTGCCATTCAATATTTGCCAAAGGGTTGCCCTGCCACCCTGCCACCCTGCTACCCTGCCACCCTGCCTGCCTGGCACAAAATCTGCTGCTGATGCTCCTGGCAGCCGCTGCTGCTGCATGTAGCATGCTGTATGCTCTCCATCTGTGTGTGTGTGTGTGTGTGTGTGTGTGTGTGTCTGTGAGTGTAATATGTAATATAGATGCCATCTCCCATCCGCTCCTTTGTCAACCATGTCATATTTCATTTCGCACAAGTCTTAATACCTTATACGTAATACGTATACGTAATATATACGTATATGAGAGCACACACACGGCGACCCGGACCACGCCGGAACACTTAATGTCGGGGCCGTTCCGTTGATTTTGCCAGCCACATGAAGCCGGGTCCGGGTCTGGGTCCGGGACTACAGCAGCTCTACGGCTGCCACTGCCACTGCCACTGCTGCTGCTGCTGCTCCAGTTTCGAGCATGCAAATTCCGGGGCCGGGCCGCCTCTTCATGCCTGGCCACACATGTCGGCCAGACTTTCAGCTCCTTGTCCCTGCTACTGCTACTGCTACTGCTAGTGTTTCTGTTCCTGTTCCTGCTCCTGCTCCTTCGCCTGCCCCATCCAGGGCTCCACCTTCTTCTGGTTTGTCGACATCGTCTCATCGAGTCAATGAGCAAATGAAATTTATTTCATTATAAAACAGGCCACTTGCCCAGGAACCAGAAGGAGAGAGGGACCAGCGAGACCAGGACCAGACCGCACAAACATTTGTTTTAGCCTAAATGCCCCTTCAACCCCACCGCACCCGCACCCGCACCCACACCCCCACCACCACCCCCAGCGGCTGCACCGCATACCAGGGGCTGGCCGCAAGAAAATTTCATTTTGAAATATGCTTTCTGAAATTATTTCGCTCTTATATGACAGGCGGGTTGAAAGCAAAAATTGTAATATTAATTTTGTGTACAACGTAACGAAGGAGTGGCCCAGGACGAGGGGGAGGGGGAAGCCAGGACCAGGAGGAGCCCAGGAGAATGGCAGAGGGCTTTACAGCGGAAGGAAGGCGACCTTTGCCCCACCGCAACCTCCTTGGGAGTGGGGGACTGAGGACTGAGGACTGAGACTGGGACTGAGAAAACAATGAGCAAGGATTCCCATAATGGAATTTGGTGGTAACGGGCCTTCGGGGGTCGGTGGTCCCATCTCCTGTCGCCCTGTCTCCTTGTCTCCTTGTTTCCTGTCTCCTGTCGTTGTCGTCAAAATGAAAGTCAAGGCGAAACGGAAGCTGCTCCGGAAACGGTTAGACAAGCGCAGGAAAGATGCTTCCAACAGAGCAGAGAACAGAGAAAGGAGAACGAGAGAACGAGAGAACGAGAGAAAGATGTAGATCTTTTTGCTAACTTTATTATTGCATTTTAGCCATTGTGATTGTGCGGCGGAGAGGGGGCCCACCGGGTGGTGGTGGGACCCACTTCTGTGAGTGTGTAAAATTTGCTCCACTAAATTTGTTCGGACAAAAGTGTCGCCTGGGAATTAAGCTCATCAACGCTTGATGTTCTCCCATGATTCAAAGTCCCGTAACCAGAAAGGGAAAAGCGAGAATAAATACTAGATACTACCCCTACACCCACCTCCCCCCCTCCCCCCCCCTCCCTCTCTGTTAGTTTTGCTTTGGCTTTGCTCTGCTGTAACGGGTCTTAGATAAGCTCTCAGGGAGAGCATGGAAGGGGGATACAGGAAGGATAGAGGAGGATAGATATACATGCACATACACATATATATAAGTGTGTGTGTGTGTATGTATGGAGCTGTCGCGCGAGAGAACCAACTGAAAAATGTTGCAATAAAAACAGTAAGGCAGAAAGAAAGAAAGAAAAAGAAGTCCAAAAGAGACGAGAAAATCTGTTGTTGGCATTGGTTTTGGTTTTCTGCGAAAAAGGTAATCAAAATAAATGAGCGACGTTTTGCCAGCTCTGATGAAGAGGCAAAAGCCAAATGGCGAGAGACAGCGGAGATTGCGATGATAAAAGGGGGGGGACGCAGTGCGACAGAGTGTGGGAGAGAGGGAGGGAGGGAGGAAGAGAGAGCATTTGCTAAACCGCAAGAAAGCAGAAAAATGCTTCGGGCTTTGGGTGTTCGAAGCTATTGATACCCTAGCAGCTACATCACTTCTATTTCACTCTGCTCTAAAGATGTTAATGTCTCATGCTATTGCACAATTGATTTTTATTTGGTTTCCTATAACATATGATTTAGCGGTCCATCCAACTTTACGATATAGTGATCCGATTGTGTGTGTGTCATCCATGGGGTCCTTAAACATATAATCATACTGAAACTTTTGTATTTCTATTTTTGAACGCAAAGACTATGTATTTGTGTGATATGTACGATATACGATTATATATACATATATATTAGAGCCCTACCTAGGGCCCTTGAACGCGTTCGTTCAATCATTTCGAATCCTAATTTCAGTCAGATTCGAATCACCCCGAATCACTGAAAACCGAGTGCGAAATTAGTTTTTTTTCAGTCTAAAGCAAGAAAACATATTTTCAGGCAAAAAAACAGCAAATTTGTGTGTTGCTTTCTCGTTCCCTCTACCAGAAAATCAGGTGGAGAGTGAGAGAGAAAAGACAGCAAAAATGACGAGACCTGCTTCGTTCGGTGGCTTTTTTGGGCGAGTGATTCGAAATTATGAGAGAGCCGAATCGCTGATTCTAAAGGACCGAACGGATCCCACCGAATCGATTCGGTTTCCCGCTTATGCAGGGCTCTATAACATATGGATATGTAATCCGAATCCAGAAAAGTTTCATTGATCAAAGACTAGTTTCCATAGAAATCCATATGGCTATATCTGTTCAGCTGTTTCTGCCAATCAAAATTGAAGAATCGGCAAACCTTCCTTCTCTGCACTGCAAAGAGCCCCTCAGAATCAGGGTATCCCCTTTGAGGGTATAGAAATAACTCGTTGGCCTTAAATAATGACCCCTGAATGAAGCACCGCTGGACAGAGGCAGGGACAGGGACAGGGAGAGGGACAGGGACAGGGAGTGGGCTGTGGCGTGGCAAGTGGAAAGTGTAATGTGCAAAAAAGGTACAAAAGATCTATCCTGTCTCTTGGCCAACAGTTCTCTGGAAAATTATGAATTGTTTGTCGAGCAGGTGGTGTCAGGTGCTTACCTTGTGCATCTACCCGTAATCACTTGGGTAATCGCTCAAATGCACACACAAAATGATGTTGAAATTTGCTCGTCGCGCTTTCTCGCTCTACCCCTCGCTACCTCTCGCTGCCTCTCGCTTTCGCTTGCCTACATTCCAGTCAGCAGGCACCAGGCACCAGGCACCACTGCCGTCGAGTGTCATCTCCATCATGGAGAGGGTCTTGCTTGGATGCCAAGAAGAGGAGCAGAAAGAGAGATGGAGCGGGGGCTAAAGAGTGAAGAGTGCTCTTGAAATCTGTGTGACCTTGCGCGGCAGTATCTCTCGTGGGGGGGAATGAAGGTGGAAGGAAATTAACTCTTAATGGATTTCATAATAAGCTCCTTCTTGGGTTACAATTTCTATTTTGATGAGGAAATCTATTAGCTGCAGTAAGGACTCTTTTGAAGTGACATCCAACCAAGGGAAAGGTCAGGCGCTTATCCACATCCCTTTATGCCAATTAGGGACTGTAGCAGCCACCATTTCGTAGCTAGTATCAAACCAAGAAGCTCCTTGTGCTCCTCTTGGTACATATTTGCTCTACATACTTACTGTACATAATATCCCATACATACCTTATATCTATACCTTATATCTATACCTTATATAGATGGCGATCAAAAAACTTTGCCCTTACCAGAGAGAGAGAGGGAGAGAGGGAGAGAGATAGAGAGCTTATTTTCCTTGAATTTCTTTCAATGCTCTTATGTTTTCCTCCCCCCCCACGTTTTTCTTTTCTTTTTGTATTCCTGCTCCACTTTTCTTGGCTTTTTTCTTGCCGGCTTTCGCTTTGTTTTACGCCACAAAGCACCTCTTCAACTTTTCCCCTTTTGGCTTTATAACTCACTCAAGTTTCATTCCAGCCATAAAGTTCCTTTATCCTCCGACCATCCTTTCCTTTCCCCTCCCCTTTCCCACCGGCACCACTCACTTTCCAGCATTAAGTCGAGTGGAACTGTTGATTTCCCTCTTTTAATTCCGCTTCACCTTAACGTTGTCAGAATACATCCGGGGTCCCCCGTCCCGTCCCGTCCCTTAAATCCATGACTGTAACATTTAGCCTCAACAATATCCTCCTTGGTTCCACCCACATTGGGGCACCTCCCACAAACAGAGGCACAAACAGAAGCAGAGAAAAAATGGTGACTTTTGCTAACAGATTTCATGACGCCTCAAAGTTTCATAGAGTTCCGCCCATAAATTATCATTTGGCAGCAACAGAAACAGCAGCCACGCCCCTACTTAAACGCCTTCAGGACACTAAAAGTCATGGCCTGGCGGGATGATTCTTTCGATGTAAGGGAGGATGTGCCGCTGCTGCTGCTGGTGCTGCTGCTGGTGCTGCTGCATCGCATTATATGCCGCACATTGCCGCAAGTCGTTTTCTTATCAGTTCTTCCTGCGGCTTCCGATTTAGCCATCCACCCTACCCAACCCCCTTCTGAGGGCTAACATGGAGCTAAGTTTTGGAGCCTTGGCCATAATGACGTTGCCAAGACCAAAACTGAGACTGAGACTGAAGCCGACACGTTCTTTGGCCCCTTATCATCGTTTATTGTGTTGCTACATATTTTATTTTTTGGGCGACTTTTGCTAGCAAAAGGCGCAACAACTTTCGCCAGTGCCTGTGCTCGTTATTATCCTATTAGGATGTGACAGCGCCAGCACAGCAAAGTTTTCATTCACACAAACACAAGCACACACAGAGACAGTGACAGCAACAGCGACAGCGACAGAGGCAGAGGCAGAGCCACACACACAGATACGATGCTCGGTGTGGCTGTGACCCACATGTCGTATACATAACGCGCTTTATATACTTTTCGCCTTTGAGTCAAAGCCGGCTCAAAGACATTACAAGCTCGTTAAAGTGAAATCAATGTTGTTTTGTCCGTCCGTCCGTCCGTCCGTCCGTCGGTCCAGCCCTGCCCAGCCCTGCCCTGCCCTGCCCTGTCCGTCTGGCTGTCCAGTTTATTTAGCTATATATTTTTATTTCATTATACGGATTTTGCCTGCCTCTTTGCTGTTATCTGTTGGCTGTTCTGTTTATGGGACAGCAACTTCCCGGCTAACTGACCATGAAAACTGTCCAGCAGCTCTCTGCTGGACAGGACAGGCAGCAGGGCAGACGGACAGGGCAAGCGGGCAGGGCAGGGAAGAAGAAATAAAGTTAAGTAAAATATACTCTCATTGTAAGACAATACTGAATACTCGCACTGAAAGGGCGTCAAGATAGGGGACAAGTATTGCATTACATTTCTCTTTTTTTCTGTTTACCAAAGTAATGGACATTTGGGGGATTTTCTTGGGGGTAAGAGCGCAATTTCAACAATTCAAATAAAGGAATGGATAGGATATATAGGATTTTCAGTCAGAGTTCTGTTACAATCATTGGAAATAATGCCGAGAGTCAACTATTCATATTCTGCTTATAGTAAAGTCAAGGTTATTTGATCGATTGCTCGTTTTACCATTACTCGAGATCGTTTGGGGATAGATTACAGACAGAATCTGCCAGGATTTATGGAATCAGAAGCAGCTTAGATGAGCCGACAATATAGTATCTGTTTATGAGAATCCGAAGCACTTGCGCTATCTTTTCAGGAACACAAAATCAACCGTTGAAGTACTTTAAATCCCCATACATTTCTGTTTATCAAAATCGTTCGAAAAACAATGCCATTTCGGGGAATCGTAAATCGTAAATCGTAAATCGTAAAACGTAAATCGCTTTTCAATGACTCTTAATTTGATCAAGAGATCTGTTAATATGTAAATCCAATAATTCCAGCCAGTACTCCTCGCAATTCCCTTGACATTGTTGCAACACAGAAGAATAAACACGAGTACCTACGAATCCGAATCGGAATTCGAGTTCGAGGCAGAGATTACTCATTCTTTGGCCGCTCCATCAGTGGCAATTAGTCACCTGCGAGCGCACTTGTGGCCCGATCAGCAAACGGAATAAATCCATATATCTCTGCGCATACAAATGTAAAAAGATTTTTTAATTTTTAAATTTGTTAATGTTTTTTTTGTTGCATTTGCATTTTACATTAATCCGGTGATGTGCTGATGGTGATGTGTTGTGGGCGTGGGCGTGGGCGTGGGCGTGGGGGAGGGTGTTGTCATGGGATTGTTCAGATTTGCATTTCGCACACGCCTTGGCCTGGAAATGCGGAATGGAGGCAACGATCTTTTACAGTTGCCATCTTCCTTCTGTCTCTGTCTCTGTCTCTGTCTCTGTTTCTGTTTCTCTTGCTGTCGCTGTCGCTGTTGCTGTTGGTGTTTCTCGTTTCCCCGCAATTAATATGCGTGTGCAAGTGTGCAGCAGTGATCGATCGTTGGTGCAGCACCGATGATGCACGTGACGCGTGCGTGCGAGCGAGCGTGCGAGCATGATGCAGGCAGGCAGGCAGGCAGGCAGGCAGGCGGGCAGGCACTCATCCGAAATTCCAGCTGCCTTTCCTGTCTCTCTTCGCTTCTACTTTTTGTGTTTGTGCAAATTTACGACCTGTTGGAAATGAATTTGTTTGCCGCCGTCGCGTTAGCGGCCGCTGATATCGATCTAAGCTTTTAAGCTCTTTTGCTGAGAGAGCGGAGCGGACCGGAGCGGAGCGGGAGAGAGAGCAGAGCAACAGATGCCGGCTAACTAACCGGCAAAAACCGGTGAGTGAAGAGAGTGCAGCTAAAACAAGAAAGGAAGACTTGCTCTCGTGTGCCGAGGCTTTTGATACCCTAACAGATCGATCGTTCTCAAGGCAGAGTGTTCTCCGACGGCTTTTGATATCTGTAGTGATCAGAAAATGTTTAGGTCAGAAAATGTTTAGGCGTGAAGCGCTGGCACAACTTGGCGGTCCGTGTTCCAAGTCCCTAACAAAAGGGATATTACCATTTTCAAGGGTTTAAAAATAGCCAAACTAAAGCGCTGCACTTGGAATGCGGGCCAAAAGAGAGCCGAAAGCCGAGAGCCCGCTGCCCAACCGAGCCGATCTTCGCTGCAAAGCTGTGGCTCTCTCCCCCACACGCTTTCTCTCTCTCTCTTTCTGCTTAGTAACGCATCATCGCGTCATCGCTCGAAGAGAGCTCATTCGATTGCTTGCTGGCTCTCGCTCTTTCGCCCGATCGCAAGCTTTAAATGTGTGTGGCGCAAGCTTGGTGGCTCAGTCTTTTGGGGCTTTCAACGCGTGAGGAGCTTTGCCAGCACCGCAGCAGCAGCAGCAGCAACACTAGCAGCACCGCACCGTAACAATTGCCGCCAATCAATTAAGTTCCGTTTAGTGATGCAAACACCGAAACTACTCGTATGCTATAGCAGAAGCCATAGTTAAACAATCTCGAAGGGCGCCACACAAGAAACAAATAAAAGGCACAAATGCAGTGAAGTGAAGCAAAAAAGTAATAATCAAGTGAGAAAAACAAAGCCAACAAACAACAAACAACGAAAAGCATGTGAACAACAACAAAACAGCACAGTTTTATGCTCGAAAAAGAATTTACGTGGCAGGTGTGTACGAGGGAGCACAGAGCTCCAGAGAGCAGTGGTGGCATTCCACAGAGAGATTGTACATAATCTATATATTATATGGGTATGAAAACCGAACCGAAATCATTTTTCAAGTGTTGCAGGGCTTCGTTTCGCTTTTTGCTACCGTCTCCACCGTCTCCATCATTCGCTCTCTTTGTTGTTCGCCCGATTATATAAGCCGCAGCATAAAAAGTAGAAGGGTAATGTCGGTAGCGTTGCTAGCGTTGTTTGTTGGCCCATACCCGGGCAGGCACCGAGGCACCCAGGCACCCAGGCACCCAATATGGCTATACAAACAAAACCTACACACTGGCACAGTACAGCACAGTGGGACATACACACGACTCTCCACCGTCGACCCAGTCGACTGTCGAGTCCGTCCCGCGTACATAGATAAGATAGCATAGCTAATAATAGTATAACAAGAGGAAAAACTGTACGGAATAACGTCATTTATAAAATATTTATGGATTTTTGTGTGTGCCGCCCGTTGCCTGTATTTTTTTGCTAATTTTCAATTCAATTTCCATTCAACAAGGTTTCCAGATGCTGTGCTTGTGCTTTATATTTAAACATTATTCACAGGCATTTGCTAAATAATAAACAAATTATAAATAGGTAACTTAATAAAAAGGCAAACGGCAAAAAAACACACAAGATAAATAGAGAGACAAATAGTCAAAACAGACAGCCGGACAGACAGACAGACAGCCGGACAGTCGTACGGACAGTCTGAAAGCTTTTTGTACCCACCACCTCGTATGCTTTGTGTATCTTTGTATCTGTCCCACTCGATCCGATCGGCTCTCCCTTAGCTACGTCTCGTCTCCTCGCCTCGCCTCTCCTCTCCGTCTCTCGTCTCGCTTTTTGGCATGTATTTTGTTTACACTGCCACAAATCAAGGTTAAAAGCGTCAAGCGCGCAAATGGACAGAAATTAGGCGCATAGGTGGAAGTGAATTTATCGCAATGATCGAACAATTTGATTTCATTAGCCATTTCTGTCGGTGCGTCGGTGCCTCGGTGCTTCGGCGTCGCTGTCGGTGTCGGTGTCGCTGTCGGTTGCGTGTGCCCCACACAGATTCCCCCACTCGTTCCCGTTCCCCCTCGCCGCACACGCACGCACCGTGGAAGACTTATTACTTGGAGGCTTACCCGCAGAGCTGGGGCAGGGGCGGCAAGGGCAAGCTTTAAAGAAATACCCGAAATGCCGAAAAATATGAAACCAGAGCAAGTAAATAAAACACGAGAAAGCTTATGGGGGGCAATGGTGTCGAAGTTTATATACTCTGGGGAAACGTGCTAATGGATAAGGGATACGATACTCGCACACATTGGGGTCTCGTTCGGGTATGAAAGGATTCTGCGAACGATGCACAAAAATACCCCTCCATTGATATGAATACATGTCATATTTTGTGAGAATTATAAATCATCCGTTAATCAAATTTTGGCACGAACTGATAGCTGGAGTGGGACACAAATGGGGTTCTTGAAGATACAACAGATCAACTTGTAAGAGCTTATGCGTTTTGGGACCTATCTACGAACTGATCTTGGCTGATTTCTTTAGTTCAAAGGATTCCCCTTGTTTGCTCTTCACTTGACCGTTGGAAAGGATCTGTTTAGATGAAGTTTACTCAGGGTTGAGGAAGAATAAGGTTTCTTTTTGGCCATGGAGAATCTCTTTCTATTTTTAAGAAGAACCGACTTTCGTTGTGAGAACGCTTTTGATTGTTGTTCCAAACTTATCTTTTATCCAACCAGAACCGCTCTTGGTTGGGGATCTTTCCCTATCAAAATGTAAAACACCGCGCATAACCTTATGCCCTCTCGAGTAATCAAAGAAAAAGTTGCTAAACCATTTTGGGGCCAGGCTCAAAGCCAGCTCAAAAAATAGAAATGTAGATGAAAGTTTAGCAGGTGATTGGCCATGCCGCAACCGCCTTTCATGCCGCTCAACTGCTCTAGAAAACTTTGCGGACTCTCCTCCCACCTTGAAAAAAAGGGTAGGGTATATCTCGTACATATGAAAAGCGAGAGGCGGCATCCACGGACGGGCAATCAGAGGTCAGAGCGAGGCAAAGCAACCAAAAGACGAGACGAGACGACGACTCCGACAGCCGACAGACTATGCTTTTGGTCAGAAATTCGACTCCGAATTGCAACGTGTGGAAAAGAGATGGGAAGCAACAGCAAGGAAAGAGAAAGAGAGCAACAGAAACAGAAAGAGCAAAGCTTCGGCCAAAGCCTCTCTTTTGGCTCACCCTTACAGCGCCCCCTTCCCCCACCTCCAATATACCCTTTGTAATCATCGTCTTCATCTCTTTCGACCAACTCTCTGAGCCGCCTTCTTCTCTTACTCTTCGCCCGCATTGAGTACCATTCAAATCTCCGTTTTCTCCCCCCTCTCGACCATTCCCGGTACCCTTTAACTCTACCATCCTCTCTGCTACCCTTCAACTCCCCCCCTTCTTCCATTCTCTTCCGGCCATTCAGTACCTTTCAGCCGTCCCCTTCTTCCGCCGCTCCAGTAGCTGTTAACTCCTCTCCTCTCTCTCTCCCTCTCCCTACTCCCTCTCCCTCTCTCTTCTCCCGCAGTCAGTACCTTTCAAGTGCGGGCTGGGGCTGGGGCTGGGGCTGCTGCTTGCTGGCTTTGGCTTTGGCTTTGGCATCGGCATCGGCTTCAGCTTCAGTTCAGCTTCTGCTGGCTCATCAAAAAAGCCAAAAGTTGTTGAACGTGAAATTATTGTACGCGAACACGAGTAAATAGCAGCAGAGCAGCCAGGCAGCCAGGCAGCCCCACACGAGATCTGTGGTGTGTGTGTGCTTGCATAAGTATTTATGCACACACACACACACAGGCAGACATGAAGCAACTTTTGACTGGAAGGTTTATTTTTTTCTTTTTGTATTTTTTGCATGTGTTGTTGCGACGCGACGCGACGCCAAGATAAATAGCAACAACACGAAAAGAAAACGGCAAAAAGCCGATGCTAGCGGCTAGCTCTGACGCAGACGCTGACGCTGACGTCGATGCCAAAGCAGAGCATAGATGCATCAGATTTCGCATTCAAGTGAAATTTATGGCAATCATAAAGCTTAACTTGCTTTCGAGGTAAAATATGATGAACAGCAGCAGCAACAACTGCAACAACAGCAACAACAACAACAGTAATAGCTACGCGGGAAGGGGTAGGAAAGAGAGGAATAAACTGAAAAGTAAGCAGTGGAAAAATGAGTAGAACAAGCAGTAGAAACATCAGAGGAGAAGTACTCTTGAGAGAGAGAGAGAGAGAGCAGTGGAAGAAGCAGTTTTAAAAGCAGTTTTGAAGCATCACGGAATTAAAGATCAAAGCAGTAGAAGCAACGGTACTCGTAAAAGCTGCAGCGGAAGCAAAATAAGAATTAATAGGCGAAGCAGGCAATGCAGAGCAGGCTTCAGCAAAAACATAAGAATGAAAATAATACGCCTATTTTCGTTCTTCGAGTGGCATACCGTATGAATACCACTTTGAGCAAAAAATAAACGGAAGCACAAGCAGTAGGAGCAGTAGAAAAGGCATCATCAGAAGCGGTTGTGTTAAGCAGTGGAGTGGAAGCGGAAGAGGGGAAAACGCTGCAGCACAGGCAGCACAAGCAGCAATGGCAGAGGCGTCAGCAGAATAAACTTACAGTTAACATTTGGCATACGTCAGCATTTCATAGTTCAGTTGACGCACCGCTCCCGCTCCGGCTCCGGCTCCCGCTCACCGCAGAGAGAGAGCAGCAGTTATCGCTGCCAAGCCATTGCCCCACCACCCACTCGCCGTAGCAACAGCAACAACCCCGCCACCACACAGGTCGCTGCTTCGATCGCGCGACGCAGGCAAGAAAAGTGCTGCCTCAGCGCATGGCTTTCTTGCTGCTGCTATCAACAGATTAGTCATCTACACAAATATGCGATTACCACACTCACACACACACACACACACACACACATCCATAAAGAGAACACACATGCACACAGATAGACTGATATATTCTACAGATACAAAGATACATAAGGGGTAAAAGAATGCCCCAAAGGTACATACTATGTATTCCCCCTTCAGTGTGTACACTCATGCAGCGGGAACAAATAGAAACTTTTAATCAAATATGTACTTTAGATAGTTATAGATAGATAGATACATAGATAGAAATCTAACCCACCCTAGAGTAGATACGTACGAGCACAAGATGCACTCAACTCAACGAAACGTATGAAAGTGAGAAGCGAGTGAAAAGAGTGAAAACAATGGCCCAAAGAGGGAGAGATGTCAAAGCAGGAAGATGGGGGAAATCTGAGAGACAACCAATCTGATAAGATCTGTACTTTTGCTGGATGTAGATGCACTTGTGTACACACACGGTCTTTGTATCTTTCCATCTTTTTTTCTGAAGCGAAAGCGTGCAATGGGGCAGAAAAGGGAAGGTGTTAAAACAGGAAGCACAGATTACTAGATGTTTACCTTAGATACATCTAAGGTGTATGTACGTACATACATTACCTTAGATATGTACGAATGCAGATGGAAAGATTAAATATCTATTTGATGCATCCAACGAAAGTTCAAAGAAGATAAGATACGATCGGCACTTCAGAAGGTTCCAGATAGATAGATACAATAGCTGAACGATGCATCAACAGAAAGAACAGAAAGATATGTATTTCCAAACGGAAAATCTACGTAACAGAGGAAGCACAAATCTTGAGATGAGATAAGATCCGTTAGCTTAGATCAGCGGCAGACACAGATCATTCACAGATCCAGATCACAGAGAACAGGAGCCATCGTAGGACATCTTATGTACTCGCTTCTCTTTCGTTTTGGGTTCAGTAAACCTGAACTTTTTATTGCTCTACTATTTCGCCATGTAGCTGATGATGAACTCTTTCTTTGGAGCACTTCAAGTGTGTGCTCAATGTGTTACTGAACCTGTGACGGACGACCAGCAGGTACCTAGCTGGCTAGGCAGTACAATTCCCCCAAATTTCCATGAGCCCCATGAGCGTCCGTTTACAGAGTGTCTCATGAGAGCAGAGATAAGCAGAGTGCAAGACTCTGGGGTTTATTGGTTGTGTGACAACAGACAAAAGAAGCCCCAGTAATTAAAGCGGAATTCCAGGAACTCATCTACGAAATCTCAGATAAGATACGGCA
The DNA here is from genome assembly GCA_008121275.1 of Drosophila lowei. NCBI lineage: Eukaryota > Metazoa > Arthropoda > Insecta > Diptera > Drosophilidae > Drosophila > Drosophila lowei. Next base: position 812,813 of record CM017781.1, read on the forward strand.
GAACAGGCTGAAAGGCAAGAGAGATACTGCAATTTAAGCCAAACAGACACAGCCACAGCCACAGCCACAACCACAACCAGATGCCAAAAACGATGCCAAACTCAATTTAAAGAGAGAGAGGGGAAGAAGCATCCATCCCCTGTCCAGGGATTCTGTCATCAGACTCTGGTCTGGAGCATAAATCTCCCCCCACGTTCCTCCTACCCGCAAAATGAGAGCAGACGGAGATACGTTTAGAATTTGATTGAATGAATGTGAAAAGCAAATCATCGTCCGAGGCATTCAATGCCAATACTCTGTAGCACACACGCAAAATTTGTTCGATGCGGAAGATGGCTTTACCTGTGGAACCCCATGAAAGTCCCTCTCCAGTCCTCCACTCCTGCCTCCCGCCTCATGCCTCATGCCTCATGCCTCCCGCCTCATGCCTCCTGCCCCATGCTTCCGTGTGTTATTCTGGCTTTATCAGTCGTTCGTTCTTTTTGTTGTTTTTGTTGGATCTCTCTCTCTCTCTCTCTCTCTGTGTGTGTTTTCGGTGCACAAACATTTTTCAGTTGCGGCTCGCTCTCGCTCTCTGTCTCCGTCTCTCTTCCTCTCCCTGTCTTTTGTGTGTGTTGCCGGGGAAATGGGTGACCCCGAGACCCTCGTCGCGCCGTACTACCCCTCGGACGTACGGACGTACTGGCAGGCAGTTGGTTGGTCATTAAAACTACTCGCAGAGTCGAAAAAAGGTTTCTATTTTTAGCAGTGATACAACAGAGCAGAAACCCCCAAACAAAACCAAAAACCAAAACCAGAGCCAGAGCCAGAGAGAACTTTTGCTCAATCAAATCGAATCTAAACGAAACGAACCGTTTTTCGGGGCAGGCACCTTTCGTTTACTCTTATTAACGCTTCCCCACTTCGGTGCTAGTGCTTACTACTGCCTTTGGCTTGTATCTGTATCCGTATCCGTACCCGTATCTGTATCTGTATCTGTATCCGTAGCTGCTCTGAATGCAGTATATATTTCATCAAATTTTTGTATGTGCGGAATATACTCGCAATAAATTCTCATCGTCTCCCATTTCTTTCCTCGTCTTTTTTTTGCAGTTAATTTCGTCGCAGTTGAGATGCCAATTGATTTTGATTTTTGCAAATTTTAACAAGACATTTATATGATTTGATATCGCGACGAAGGAGGAATTCGCATACGAATTACAGCAGAATTTTTGAGCAAAAATTCAGTGGACCGGACCGCACCGCACCGCAACGCAACGCACCGCACTGGTCGCACGGGGACGGGGCAAGGTCATATCGATTGTCATCAGCTGCTGTCATTGCCACACACACACACACACGCACACGCGCACACACACAGAGACACACAGAATGGCTAGCCTGCTGCACAAGCCTGGGAGGTGCTTGCACCATATGCTTATAATATATGGACTAATATTTGTATCCAGTGCAACGACACGTAAGTAGAAGAAACAGAGCCACATCTGACTCCCACTCCCACTCCGACGCCCGCTCCCAATCCCACTCCCAGTCCCAGTCCCAGTCCCATTCCCATTCCCAGTGCCACTCCATGCATCTGAATCTGCTGAATGTTTACCCAAGAGTTATTAAGTGTCGAGAGAACATTTTAATTTATATTCGTGCTCGCATATACATATTTATTTATCGCACTTGTCGCATTGCCGCTGTCGTTGTCTGGGCTATTTGTTTATGACCTTATCAAATTGTATGAGTATCATCAGGTAGTTTAACATCGCCTCCACAATGCAGAATAGCAAGACATTGTTCAGCTTGAACAGTCCACAGGCGCTGACCGCAAATATGTGCTCGGCATTCTTCAGGTACAGTCCGTAGTAGTGGAGCTGCAGAAATGATAAATCGATTAATAATCGAAAGAAATGTCAAAGGCATCTCCATTTTTGAGTGCTTTGGAACCGAACTAAAAATCGATAAATTAAGTAATAGCTAAAGGGGTGCTGGGGGAATGATAAATCGATTAATAATCGACAGAAATGTCACAAAGATTTTCATCAGAGAAGCCTCAAATTAAAGACAGTTCAGAGAAACGAATCGCAGTTGTGAATGATAATCGATTAATAATCGAAAGATATATCACAAACATTTTTTCGAAGCATTTTAAGTGCTTTTAGTGATTTGGAATCGCAAAATAGTTCAATAAATAAAAGTAAATAAATCGAAAGAAATATCAAAATAAAAATTTTTAAGAGTTTTGCATCAGAGAAACGAATCGATAGCTGAAAGAATTTCACCTATCTTCAGGCACAGTCTGTAGAAGTGAAGCTATGATAATGATACATCGATAAATAATCGAATGTTAAATCAGAGATTGTCGTTAAGTCAACTTTATAAAAATAAAACAAATCTAAATAAAATCGAAGTAGTCTAGTCGAATGATACATATCGATTGATAATCGATACAAACAGTAAGAAAATCCTTCGGATTTCAGATAAAAGAATCAATAAATGAATCAAACCGAGACATACATATGCCCATACATAAAGATGTACCTACGATGTCTCATGGTTCATTTACTTTATAAAATCCCCTGATTTTGCACAGATTCAACTCTCAGCATAAACTGAATAAAGCATTGGGAAACCCTTTCCTTTGATTTATCCACGAAAAACTTACAGTTTCATTGAGCTGTTTGACTGTGCCACCCGGGGGCAGCGCCAGCACACCACTCCTGAGTACCTCCCGGGTGTGGGCGAAGCGACGGATCATCCGATGGGTGAGGAATATGACCAGCACGAGGTTGGTGAAGAGGCCGGTCACGAAGGCCATGGCGTAATAGTTGAAGGGGAAGGCCCGATGGTATTTTCGCAGAATGAATTTGCTGTAGTGCAGGAAGTATGTGAAGAACATATGTACCATGCACTCCACGGGCACCAGGCTCACAAAGCAGACAGCCTGGAGGCCGGTGAGCGAGCATATAGAACGAAACAGGGCCAGCAGTTGGTGGTGGACATGGAGCAGGCGCCAGAGCTCGAGGGCCAGCCAGGTCTGTTGGCTGTGGTACAGCTGCTGACGCCGTCGAATGATGCCATAGCCAAAGGGAGGCCGGAGCGAGGCGGCATCCGCTAGGATCCGGGCCAGCAGCTGATTCGAATGATGCCCCAGGTGGTCGAGCAGCAACAGGACCAGGACGTAGAGGCCCAGGGAGAGCCGCAGGGTCAGTTGGCAGGCGTAGATGAACACCAGGCTGAAGGCGTACAAGAAATTGGCCCTAACCGCGGGGTCCCATAACAATATCTGGAGGGTGTGCACCGGCGACAGGATAAACACCCCGATGAGCACACCTACGATTAGTAGGTTACCCCTCGTGGACAGATGGTCGATGGATTGCCTCAGCTCTGGGGTGTGCATCAGACGCATCAACCGGCGCCGACACCTGAGCAACCGATTCAGACACCCGACGATCTCCTCCTGCTTCGTTGTGTGGATGCAGAGCGTGGCAAAGGCGCAGAGCAGCATCAGGACATAGCGATTGAAGCCAACCAGCAGGAGCAGGCGGTTCTGGCGCAGAAAGTCCATCCGATGGTAGACCGAGGCGAAGGCGATTGGCGAGAAGCAGCCCACGAAGATGAGCATCGCATAGCCATGGATGCGCCAGTAGAGGGACTGCCGCACTCTTCGCCCGCCACGCGGCGCAGAGGCAGCCACCAGGCCAAAGACCTTGGCCAGTCCGTAGAGCAGAAGAAGCGCTGCTATCGCCACTTTTCGTATCCAGTAAAATGTCAAACCCGACAACGACGACGACGCCATATCGTTGTGAATGCAACTGGCATTCTGTGTGGTGCGCCACAGAGAGTCGAGGACACATAATCGAATCAAAGCCAAAGGCAATGGCGCATTGGCGCATTGGAGCATTGGAGCATTGGAGCATTGGTTACGCCAGCTATTAGCCTGATTGAATTTCATTTAGCCAAGGCGTTCACTCAGCCAGATATAATCTCTGGCTCTCTGTCTCTCTGTCTCTGGCTCTGGCTCTGACTCTGGCTCTGGCTCTCAGATATACACATGTAACACATTCAACGAGCAGTCACCGCCCACAACAAAAGGGTTTCATGGATACGATGGATATGGTTGGATGGTTGGATGGATGGATGAATGGGATGCACTGGGCAAATGTTTGGCACACTTTTGTTGGAGGAATTTTGTAGCCTTGAAAGCCATGCTTATCTCTTGCACAGAACTCGTATACTCCTCTTATACTAGGGCAGTCTGATGTCTAAATTTCCCATAAGCGAATGGCTTACAGGGATTTTTAAAGAAGGAGTGTCTCTATTGTCGGTGTCTCAATTTTGTCCAGTGTAGGAAACCCTGGAGATAGGCAAAAGCAAATCACATTTTAGTTAGATATTGTATCTGTTAGATACTCCATTGGAAATTAGGTGAAATCAAAGAGTTTACGGTCTGTGGCTTACTCTCGACACTCTCTGTGTCTCTCTGAGTGTCTCTCGACTACAATTTTGAGCATCCAAATCAGTCAATATCCAAGTGGCTTTGCCCCATTTCTCTCACCTGTGAATGGCTGAATGAATGGAAAGGTGAAAGGTGAAAGGTGACAGATGAAGGGGGGCTGTGCTGTGCTTTGCTGTGCCCCCGTTTACGGGTTAAGATGGATTCAATCTGGGACTCCAATCAATGTCGAAGCGAGCGAGTGTATCGGTTGGGGGGGATAAACTAACAATTTAAATTCCTGACACACTTCCTATCGGAGTGATTTCTGTGGCTCTGGCCACACTCTGTATCTGTATCTTTTTCGAGTATCTGTATCTGTAGAGGCACCAGGAGATGGGAAATAAAAAGCGTTGTACCTCGTTGTCGTTGGATTATTAAAAAAGTTTTTCGCTTTTTAAAGAGTTTTTCTCTCCCTCTCCCTCTACCTCCCCCAACACCCAACCCCCAACCCCCAACCCCTTGATGTTTTTCATTCATGCTGCTGCTGTTGCTGCTGCTACAAACACACATAAAATGCAAAACACTCGAGTGTCTATATGCGTATGGCGGTGTGTGTACTTTCATCCTTTATGAAAACTTTCCACGGGGCTGTTTATAAGTTTCTCACCATCAGAGAAGCGGAGAGGTAGAGAGGCAGGGAGGCAGAGAGGCAGCAGAAGAAGAAGAAGTATCCCATCCCCATGTATCCTACCGAGTACTCGTACAAGTTTGTGTGCGCTTTTGTCCTCTTCCTGTTATTGCCGCACCGCCACCATTCTGGCTCTTTTTGTATCTGACGGGTTGCTGTTGCTGCTGCTGCTGCTGCTGTTGCGTCTCCATCGCTGGCTCCATCTCTATCTCTATCTCTGGGTTGTCTGCCTCCAGTTCTAGTTTTGGTTCTGGTTCTGGTGCTGTTTCTGGTTCTGGTTCTGGCTTTATCTGAATAGGCAGCCAAGTGTGCGGTTTGGTTTTTATCTAGGTTAGGTGGCTGCTACTCCAATCCTCCGTTTCCCCGGCCTCCCGGCCTCCCGGTCTCCTCGTCTCCGAATGCATTGCCCTGTCCTCCATCTGACGGCTAATTCATTCACATTTTTTCGTGTTTCGTGTACTCTACAGAACCCCCCACCAACCATAGAAGGGTATGCACATTTTTGCGAGGCAGTTTGCCCTGGAGGCTGTCCTGTGTGTCCTGTGTGTCCTGTGTGTCCTGTGTGCCCTGTGTGTGTGCAGGAAGATGCAGTTTTGATGGACTTTGTTGTTCCCCTAAATGTTGTAGATTTTGCCCATATAAAAGTGTTTTAGAGCTTTAGAAAAACTTGGATAAAGTACCAAATAGTATTCTCCTGTAGAAAAATGCTCCAGGAAGTACACCCCAAGAAAAAATCAATGTGCTCCGAGTGGAAAATGTTAAAAGGAAAGTGTTTTTAATTTATATGCAAATATTCACGGGAAATATATTTCATATTTCCCACACTTCAAATCTCTCCATTATATAATTTTTATTTATTTAAAAGTGGGGTTTATTTATGGAATATGGAATATGAGTCGTACTAAAAAGACTTTTAAATGTTTAAATCAAAGTGAAATATCACACCCATTTTCTAGGTACTTTGCCATTTTTCTCTGAGTGTAGCTATGAAGATGTATGGGAATATGTATAATAATGGGGAGACAGGATCTGCAAGCCTGGGGGAACGTTTTTGTCGAGTCACATGCCCGCTAAGAGGTGCCTGTGTGGCAGAAATAGAGTGTACACTCCGTCTGTACGATAGGATGCATGGATCATCGGCCTCACGAAAATCAAGTTGAGCAGCATTTAAATTGTTTGCATTTTTGTTTGTTTTTGAGGCATTTTGGGGGCATGCCTCCTCGTTTAAGTCTAACCTCCCGTTGCCGTTTGCCGGTGCCGTTGCTGTTGCTGTCGCCGTTGCCGAAACTTCAAAGTCAGATTGCGCACTCAATACGACAGCGAATGAGTGACCCCCCCCGACCCGACTCCGATCCCAACAACTGTCCCAACTGTCCCGCTGATAACACGACAGCGAAAGAGCGAAAAGCGAATGTCAGCGGAACACAAGACAAACTTTAATTAAATAAAGTGTAAGAAGTTTTCATGGGAGCTCTCCTTCAAAGCAGCCGTCAGTTTGGAGTCCCACCGAACCCCCGAACCCCCGAACCCCCGAACACCCAACGAATGCCCACCCATTTTCCCCACCAAACAACATTCTGTGGCATCAGCCGAGACATCAAAGTGCAGGTCCAATGAAAATCGGATGAAAAAAGACCCCGAACCAAGGAGAGAGACGGCATAAAAAACTAAAGTTTTTAATATTCGACAGAGAAGATGCTTGTGCTTAAATTAAGTAGATTTTTTCAAGCAGATATTTACTTTGTCCCGACTGGTCCCGACTTTCGAACCCGTGAGCCCCGCCGAACGCCGAACGCCGACCCCGACCCCCGACCCTGAACTCTCGATTGTTTGTTCGCTTCGAAAACGAACGATGAAAAAAGGAAAAAGGAAAGGCAAAAAAAACGTCAAAGGAGGAAAATTTCCCATTATATGGGCGAGTGAAAATGACAAATTAACTTGAACAATGGAAAGCCCCTACCGTGCGACAGGAAAAAAGGAAAAACCGTGGTACAGAAAAGTTCCAAAATTCAATAGAAATACTCGTGCAGGAACGGACAGGAAAGGAAAGGAGTGTCAGGTGCACAATACGCGTAGTACTCGTATAAAATTAATGAAGAGCCAAACACAAACACACAGTCGGCAGTCAACAATCACACAGTCAACAGTCAACAATCAACAATCAACAATCAACCATCAATAGAAGGAAACTTTAATTGGTTTACTGCGGAGAGGGTCCACTGTTCGGTAATGAATCACTTACCTCAGATGTAACCAGGGGGTCAGTCGTCCATCAGATAGGATTTGACCTTAATGCATTTGGTCTGCGAAAAAAGAGGGAGGTTTAATGAGGATAAAGATATGGCAGAACTATAGAAGAGAGAGATAGAGATCCATAGGATGGCAGGAAAATACAAATATTTACAATTTCAACTTGGAAAAGAGGAAGGTTCTTTGTTCTGGAACATATCCTTGAATAATTAAAGACCGAAACTGCACATGCAGAAGGTCTGGCACACCTTTTAACTAGCCTTTAAGCTTTAGTTTCATTAAAAAAGGTCTCTTAAAGAATGGGACCGTGGGACCACATAGAATCTTCCACACTTATAGCCCAAGGAACCTACATTAATATCGTCTCTATAGGTCCCCCCGAATCAATCGATTTTTGCCACTTCAATTAGATCATATTGTGGTTGCTCTTGACATTCCTTTTGGCATTCCCTGCCTCCTGCCTCCTGCCTCCCACTTAAGCCACCACTAAGAGCTCCCTTCATATTTTATTGACAAGCAAAACCACTAACGAGTCCCCACATTTCTCATATTTCGTTACAGTCGACCTTCCACCGTTGCCGGATCTATGCGACTCAATTAAATGTCCTCCCGAGTCGGATATGCAGTGCCCGGCGGATAGTTCCGTACGCGAGACACTAAATGCCGTGGACCTCATTAAATGGAATGCGGTCGACACTGGCCTCCCCCCAGGAGCAGGGGCAGGGTCAGGAGCAGGAGCAGGAGCAGGAGCAGGAGTTGGAGCTACAGCCGTTGCCGTAACCGCTGTAACCGCAGCGGAGTCGCAAATGTCGTACAACACGAGCCTCATACCAGACGAGGCCTACGCCCAGTGCTGCCTGTCGAAGAAGTGTGTGTGCCGGACGTGCTACATACCGGACTGCGACACGGCTGCGGGGGAGGTGGTTGTGGAGGTGCTGCCGGAGGCGATGGACACGCCGGGCCAGTGCTGCGGGGAGTACCAGTGCCGGAAGGAGCCCAACTGCACGGAGGTGCGGGAGACAGACTTCTATTGGCTGCAGCAGTGCCAGCGCTGTCAGTGCACCTCCGGGGCACGCATCTGTCGCCAGAGCTGCGACGAGGCGGATGCCGAGAAGGTCGAATCGAATGCCATTTGCGAGTCGAAGAACCTCAACGAGTACTTCAAGGACGGCGACACCTGGAGGGACGAGTGCCTCGAGTGCGAGTGCGTCCGGGGGGAGCAGAAGTGCACGATATCCTCCTGTGGGAATGTGGACTGCCCCAGCGAGCGGCATGTCTACCTCAGGGACACCTGTTGTCCGGTATGCTGGCCCGAGGGCCATCCCATGCCACATGAAAAGCAAAAAGACGACGCAGATGCAGATGCAGATGCAGATGCAGATGTAGATGCAGATGGTGGTGGAGATGGAGATGGCGATTACAAGGAGGACGATTCCATCGAGGAGATAGAGGAACAACCTGTTCCGCCTCTGCTCCCCGAGACCACGCCTCGGACCACAAGTTCGGTTAGTGCAGAGCTTCTGGCCAGCACCACCAGCACCACAACGACAACAACAGCAGCTCCATCCACATCCACATCATCCACAGCTGCCACATCATCCACAGCTGCCACAGCTGCCACAGCAGCCTCGCAGCAGCCATGTTGCCTGTGCTCCTACGAGCTGGAGCCCAAAATGGTGGAGGTTGTGGGCGAGAATAATGACTTCTCCTTCTGGCTGATGGCCTTCTTTGTGGTGTTTCTGTTCTTCGTCTGCCTGATGCTCATCTCTTACATTCTGCACTTGCTTGCCAAGAAACGTTCCTACGATCCGGTCTCCAGTCTGGATCATAGCATCTAAACAAAGAGAACACTACACTAAACTAAACTTTATTTCCGAGCACATTTTTTTTTTTTTTTCCATTTGTTTGTAGGAAATTGATTATAAGGATCAGACGGACATATACATGCATACATGTGTACCATGCTTTATTTCTTTGTCGAAAAAAAGGAATACCAAATACCCCCCGGGACTCGATCGATGGACGTGCGCCCCAGTGGAGTGGAAACCCTATTTCTTTGTTTATTTGGTATTGATCTCATTTTAAATTTTCATTTACACTTTTCTTTTTTTTTTCTAAATTTGCAAACAAAAACAAAAAACCGAAAAACGCAACGAAACTTCCGCAGCAACAAAAATCAAAAAAGTATTCTTATGAAATTACAAAAAATTTAAATTAAAAAAAAAAAAAAAAACAAAGGAACGATAAATATTTAAACAAAGAAGAACAAAACAGAGTTACTATTAAAAAAAAAAAAAAAAAAAATCTATAATTTGTATATATGTAGGAGAAGTACACCTTAACCGTTTTTTTTTTGTTGATCTAAGAGAACTATAATACCAAAACAGAAGAAAAAGATGATGATGAAACAACAAGAAGAGAGAAGAAGATTAGTTTTTAGTTGTAGCTCTTAATTTAGGAAGTATGTGATATATATGCTAATTAGCTTATGGTTATTTTGTCAACACACGAAAAGAAAACAAGTATTTGCAACACCCACACACCCACACACCAACACACACACACACACACACACACACAGGCACCCAGCCCACAGATCCACGGATCCCATCCCCACCCGAGACTGGGGGACTGGAAGTGGGACTGGGAGAGTGCCTCCCCCCTCGCCTCGCCCATCTACATATAGCTAATGTCATAATGTTGCCACATAAATGTATACTACCAGATAAACAACAAGAAAAACATTATTTAAATTTATGTTAAAACAGAGAATAAAACCCGAAATTGGTATGCAAAGCGAGGAAAACCAATTAAAAAATCGATTGTCTCTCATTCATCGTTTGCTGAATTATTGTTGCTGCACTTTGTTGCAAAGTTGTGCTGTTCTGTTCGGAACGAAAGTTTTTAGTCGCTTGTTAAACTTTAATTTTTCTCAACTTATAATTAGACCTCTACTAGAAGGCCATTTATCGATCAGGCTAATCGATTGTTAGTTCTAGAGTTTCTGAGCACAGGCTATTATATCAGGCTATCAACTCCAAACGTTCGATTGGTTTTCGGTTAATTGATGGCTCCTTAAAGTAGCACAAATAAATGTTGTATAGTTTGAGGCGCCTAAACAGCACTAAAGGCACCTGGAAATCTTGTATTGCAACCTCTTTTGGGTAAGCCCATACAAAAGCCAGCCCCATACCCATACTCATCTAAATCCCCACGAACATTGTGATCCGTGCTCAACCCAAGAGCTCTGTCATCGATATGATTGCCATCAGAAGTACCACAGCAGAGCCGGAACACACACAAAACTAATACCCATGGAAATACTTTCTACGGAAAAAAATCAAAAAATCTGCCCAAAAAGTTTTGTATACAATTTTAAATACGACCTTCGAAAAAAGCAAACAATAGAGAGGGAGAGAGGGGGAGCAGAAGCAGGAGTAAGGGTAAAAGGTCGTTCGTTCTTTTTGGCAAATTGTATGCTAAGCATAATGTCATGCCATGATATGATTTATAATATGTAATAAGTTCCAGGCAGCCCGGGCAGCCAAGGCACCCAAACATTGAAGTGGGTAACATAAATAAATACATAAAGGTACAGGCAGAGCGAGAGAGAGCCAGAGAGCCGGAGAGCCCGAGAGCCAGAGAGGCAGAGAGGAGGAGGGAGTGAAGAAAGAGCCTCTGAAAAGTACGAATATGCATGGGAATTGGGTACCAGATCCCACATCCCACATCCCCAACCCCACCCAAATCCCTCCTTTGTCGACGAGAGAGCCCCGAACAATGTCATACATTTTGTTTAGATTGTTATCAAATGCTAAAATACCATGAATAAAGTAGTATATAAGTAAAAGGTATATACATATATAGTAGAGGGGTGGGGGACATATTTATGTAGTTGAGTGGGTGGCATAGTGATTTACAGAGGCATACACCTAATAAAAATGCCACTTGAAGCAAGGAGCGGGCGGCGTGGGTTTACCAATCGCTTCGATACCGCTCTGAAAGGCAAAGGCAAATAATGACACCCAAACAGCCAGATCTGTCCTTCCGTCCTTCCCCTCCGGCCATCTGTCCGCCTGGTACACGTGTAACCTCCTAACGATTGCAACCGTCAAACGTTTTGTATAAGGATAAGAGCTACAGGATGAAGAAGGCATGGCAAAAAAAATATATATGTATAGGTACAACAAAGGCATAACACAATAGACTTCAAGAGTTTTGGATGACACTTTGAGTTATTTTGTTGTTGATGCTGTAAAAACACGCAAGAGAGAGCGCAGTAGAGGGTCCCAGAGATATGCGATGGTAGATTTATTGGAGGCACAACAAAGAGCAAGAAACAAGGAGAACGAGGAGAACGAGGAGGGGCCACAGCAGAAACCCCTGCTAAAAAGCTTGCCTCGCGATAAGGACAAGGACAAGCGCCCACTACACAGATTTGCCTCTGAAGAAAAGTAAGTATACAAAAAAAAGGAAAAGAAAGAGGAGCAAAAGTATTGGAGGGAAGTATAAAGTGGAGCGAAACAGAAACGAAAAGTATACTGTTGAAATTTATATCTTAGGCACACTCTACCATTCAACACAGCAATCATCGGGAACGGCAGGGGGGAGAGGAAGAGGGGAACAGCGTATAGAGGAGGAGACCAGAACTGAATCGAGTGGACAGCGAAAATAGTGAGAGGACTGAAAGGGCATTGAAAGGCATCCAAGCAATCAAATCCATGTCTCAAAAAGTGAATGGCTATTGCAAACATTGCACAAAAAGCCCAAAACAGAATGGAAAAGAGAGAGAGAGAGAGAGAGAGAGAGAGAGAGAGAGAGGGAAAGGGAGAGGCAGGCATGTGGAGGACTGGAAAAGAGATTGGCAAGTGCTGACAATAAATAGAAGGCCAGGACAGAACAGGACAGGAGAAGAGAAGAGAAGAGAGAAGAGAAGAGAAGAAGGTAAAAAACGAAGTAAAAGAATCTCTTTAATGTTCAAAGGGCGATGAAAAAACTATCAACCATCAACAATGGATATCCCAACAAAAGAAAGCAACTGTACCGTGGTGCAACTGCCGATGGGCAGCACTGGAAAGCACATATTTTATTTGAAATTTTCACCCAGGAAATATTAAAGAACTATACCACAGCTGTAAGTGGCAAACAGAGACAGAAAATCAAAATAAAGTTGCACCATTTAATCCATTAATAGAATTGTGACATTATTCTGAATCGAAATGTCAAGGGGAAGCACTTCCCAGCTGATGGGCAGCACTTTAGAAGAGCCTAACTATTCAAATAGGTTTTAAATGTTTAGAAATATCATCGTAAAAGCTGGAACAAAAGAAGAATGTTAAAATTATACCAATTTAAAGGGTTAACAGCCGAAAGAATACTCTAAAACGTGTCCATTAGTGCTTTAATCACGCTTGTACGCTTGTCACTTGAAAAAGTCGGAATTCGTCGAAAAAATATGTTAATAAATCGCTAAAATTATTATCTTTAGTAATTCATAGTACTTATGTATATAGTCATATATTTCTCTCACTCACTGGTCTCACCAACCTTTTATTTGGTTACATTCAAAGTCTAGTGGAGTACGACCATTGGCAAAAAAATCGCCTACAAGAGCCAACAAAAAACCAGTCAAAAACACCAGTTTGTGGCAACCGTGGCTTTGGATATCCTCTCTCTTGAATTTCTGGTCAAATAGACAGCACTTAAACCTCGATTCTATGCCATGGGCAGCACTTGACATTATATTCTATTCTATGGGCAGCACTTGACAATATTATGCAGCAGGCCAGCATGACAAAATAACATCAAAAACCCACATTAAACATTCCAGCCAGGAAGCGGAAGCCACTTGATTTTTGTCATGTATACATCTACATATAATATATGTATTTTAATGTAAGTGCCATCAATCCAGATCAGATCAGGGGTCGAGTCGATTCGAGTCGAGTGGAGGAGGCCATCCAATAGACGAAGCCACGCCAATTGTCAGATGACAGAAATGCAAAGATGATTTATCGAATAAGGCAATCAATAAAAAGACATCAAAGACGCCCCACACTCGGTACTCGGTACTCGTTACTCGGTATCTATTGATAGCCACAAATGACTCTAAGCTATCGTGAATCTATGTATATCAATATTGTATATACATTGTATATATATTGTATGTACAAAAAGTGTGGCAACAAGAGAGAGACCTCAATCCATATATCAAAAGCACATTAGCTGAAATTTGAATTGCCAATTGCTTCACACATACAAAATACGTATAGATACATACAGATACAATACATGTACATATGTATGTGTATAGATACACGGATTGTGGGCTGTGGGCTGTGGGCTGTGGGCTGTGTGTGCGGTTAAAGCGTACATACGGATGACAAAACCCCAAGCACATGTCAAAATTAAATAATGTACCGCACGATTGCTGACTCGTCCTGCATATTCCATGCCATGCCCTGCCATACCCTGCCATGCCATGCCATGCCATGCCCCACCGGCCGCCCGCACTGCCAGCCCGCAGGACTTGTAGACACGGCATTGGCATTGGCTTTTATTTGAATTTCGGTGCGTGCGGCTGTCACTTGTCTGTTACATTCGCCATGTAAACACAACCGCAGGCAATTTTGGCAATTTGCGTCAACAGGCGAAACACGGAACCGAAAGCAGCAACCAGAAGCAGCAGCAGCAGCAGCAACAATAAAAAAGAGAGACCCAACCATATTCCAACCCAATCCCAAACCAAACAAAACCGACACAGAGGACACTGTGGAAGAGAGCGGAGTGGGACGGTACCCCGACAGCCAAGAGACAAACGTCTCGCCGCCTTGGCCTAAGCCGAGAGGTAAATATAAACCATGGGGGCCTTCTGGGCCTAGACTCTTCTCTGCTCTGCTCTGCTCTGCTCTGCTCTGGTCTGGTATGGTCTGGGGCAGCAGCAGAGAGCTGCAGAGCAGAGAGAGGGCTATGTAAAGTCGCTTGCACCCAAAAGAAAAGTGTTTGCTTTGCCACAGAGGCAGAGGAGTGGGAGCGATGGGGTGCCAGGTGTCTGGTGGCTGGCTGGCAGGGGGGGAAAGAACAAAAACATGGCACAAAAAATTACAAAATACTCAACAAACACACAGGGATGGAGGAGATTGGAGAATGGAGAATGGAGAATGGCGACAATGAGTGAGGCTGTAAGCCATGGTTACCCTGTAATTGGTAGAGAAAATCCACAAGTTTCCAAGGTGAAAACCAGAAAGCAATCAAAACATGAAACAAACAAACGAACAAACCAACAGAAAACAATCATGAAGCGATTATACACAAAGAAGGGACAGAAATTATATGATTATAATGATATTCCGCACAAAGAAGGCAGAGACCGGAGATGAGTGCTCGAATGCTAAGGGTGAGAACATTTTCGATAAGAGTATTAGACTTATTCGGAATTAGTATTCTAAGGACGAACCACTGCCATGGTTTCGATAAGTTGAGCGAAAAATGCATATTGGATTGCTCGATAGAGCTGGGGTCTTTTCAATTTCGTTTTATCGTATCATGAATATCAGCTTTAGTAGCCTTAAAGATGCTACACTCGTAATTATAGCATTTTAAATACCATTCATATTCAAAAGTTTTTAGAATACATTCGAATGTTCTTATTCATATTCATGGGCAGCACTTCTATTTATATTCCTTCCTATTAGCAGCATTTCCATTTATATTCCTTCCTTTGGGTAACACTTCTATCCCATTCCGTTTCATGGGTAGCACTTTTATCTAATTAACTGGATTGCAAATTCAATCAATTTGTTAAGTTTTTTTTAGCTATTTAGCACTTCACTTCACTGAGCAGCACTTTACTATATTCTGTTGCATGGGCAGCACTATTATCCTATCCTTTGTGGGCAGCACTTTCATTTATATTCCTTCCTATATATCCCATTCCGTTTCATGGGTAGCACTTTTATCTAATTAATGGATATCAATTTGTTAAGTTTTATCCTATTAGCACTTCACTTCACTGAGCAGCACTTTACTTTATATTCTGTTGCATGGGCAGCACTAATTATCCTATTCTTTTCAGTTAGGATGGGTAGAACTAATATCTCATTGACTTAATTGATATTTTCAGCAGTTGCCTCGATAGTACCCATACACCCCACGACCCATGCGCCTATTTTGTAGGGTGCACAAAGCGAAACATAAAATAAATGCCACAGATACAAAAAATTTGCCATGCCATCGCAAATATACACACAGACGCTGTACAGAACGACTGGGAGACAGAGGCGACGGGGGACAGTCGAGATATAAACCAACAAAGACACACATACACATTGCCGAATATATATAGAGACATGCAGCAGTAATTTTATATATTATGTACACACAACACAATGTATAAATATTTGTGCAAGGTAAGCGGAATATTTTATATTTGTTGTCGCTTCTCGCGTTGAGCGGAAAAAGTATCCACCAAATGCTGGCACTCGTACGTATACGTAACCAATTGGAGATGATTCTCCTCCGACTGGATACAGGAAATGGGACTGGGACTGGGACTGGGACTGGGAATGGGAATGGAAAGGTTATAGCCCTAGAGGATAAACAGAGGTGGGGCAGGGGAACCTTAAAATCGGTTCGGCGTAAGCATCTGCATGCACCGCTAAAATAAATCAAGAAATAACATTTACACGTTCGTTTTATGTTGTATTTGCCACGTAACAATAAAAGACTCATACCCCGAAAAAGCACCTCCCACATAGACCAATTTTCACCCCCCACCTCCGGCACAGTGGCACACGTAAACACCCTCTAGACCCGCCCCGTCCCCGTTCCCGTTCGAGTGGATGAGGGGACAGGACAGAACGAGGACCAGGACCAGGACGGACTGGAGGAAAGCTGAAAGCTGCAAAGCCAACAACCAAGACAATGCCACAAAGGAATTATTTACTACGTGATACAACACTGAAGTCATTCCCGTATAAATGTGCTCTGGTGCTTTGGTGCCCTGCCCCATGCCCCATGCCCCATGCCCCCTGCCACTGGTTTTTTTTTTTTTGGTGATGGGAGACCGACGCCTTAGCACTGGCATGTGGCATGTGGCATGTTGGGGGTGCCAGTTGGAACAGAGGGAGTGCTTGTTGATCGGACGCTAAATAGTGATGGGAAATTTGGGTGTTGTTGGGAGAAGAAATGAAAACTCAGAATATTTCATAAAACATTTACATAATCAATGGAATTTCATGGCTATAAAGGGTTTACATCGCAAGTGAAACTGTACTTGGCATCTGATGGGCAGCATCTTGGCAGCTGTTAACTGTTTAATAGAGCCCTAATTGGGTTCAAGCTTAAATAATGACAAAAATATCATAATCCCACCATTTTAAGCACTTGGGCAGCACTTAATTTCGAGTAAAATAGGCAGCACTTAACTTTATATTCTGTTCCATGGGCATCACTTTTCTACCTATTTTATATTTCTTATGTTTTTTCGCAAAAATAAACTCTTGTTGAACATTTTCAGAGGTTCTTAGCACCGAACAAAGCTTTAGCCCTTAGGCCATCTGAAATAAAGTAACCCGCATCACGATGCCATCGCTAGAAGTAAGCTCTCGAGTGCTAAAGGGAGTAAAAGTACTATTAATACATAAAGAAAGCATTTCTCACCCATAAGCACAAAAAGGCCATCGCCATTGCCCATCGCCCATTGCCCATCGCCCATCGCCCATTGCCATTGCCATTGCCATGGCTCCAGCAGATCAGGACAGACCAGAACACAGCGCAGCGCACGCGGCGCATTAAGCAAACGACCGCGGCGTAGCGTTTTTGTTTTTGTTGCTGGTCCAGCTGCAGGAGCGCAATAATAAAATAAAATGCTGGTCGAAGGAGTGGGAAAATTGGCTTTAAGATGAGCACAAGCTCGGATCCACAAACACCCGGCAGTGGGGAACAGTCGGGCAGCAGGCTAATCAGCTGTGCGCTCCGCTAAGTAAGTTTATTAGACTATTATTTTGAATTGGTTTTCTCTTCTTCTAGTTGGCTGGTGGCTGGTGGCTGGTGGCTGGTGGCTGCCGGCTGCCGG
Source organism: Drosophila lowei (assembly GCA_008121275.1). NCBI lineage: Eukaryota > Metazoa > Arthropoda > Insecta > Diptera > Drosophilidae > Drosophila > Drosophila lowei. The sequence continues at coordinate 830,252 of CM017781.1, forward strand.
CTGCGGGCTGTTGGGCTCTTCTTCTTTTTATTTTTTATTTGGGGGCCATTGTGTCTGTTCGGTCTGGTCGACTGCATCTGGCCGAGAGCCGCGCAGGCAGAGCTTCTAACGGCTTCCATTGTGAATCCCAGGCAATTGTTTTGGTCAATGGAGTGCAGTGGAGGAGTGCAAACGTGCTGCTGTTCTGCTGTGCTGCTGTGCAGTGCTGCCCATCGCTATAGAGTGGTGCAGTGCTGCCCATCATAATGCAGTGCTCAACGGTGCAAATCGGTGGAGAAAAAGCCACAAATCATCTATAGATAGATTGAAATTCGATGAAAGTACTCAAATATTTATTGTAAAGGGAAATTCTATAATAATTCCATGTTTCATTGTTCCGCAGGCCACTCTCCTTCCATCCAATCATTTATAGCGGTTATTATTGCCCATCAAATGCAGTGCTGTCCAGCGTAAAAGTTCCATAAGAAATCCAACGTTTTACATAATTAAAGCGACTGGTATTCAGCAGTTGAGTAATGCTGATCAATTTTAAGTAAAAACCACAGAGCAATGGCATAAGAACTCATTCCATGAGACATATGTGTGCTTATTCCGGAAAATGGTTGAAAGTGCTAAAATATTTATCGCATTTATGAACTCTTTGTCTGCGAGCTGTGCTGTCTCCTACCCGATTTCCAAGACATCCGTTGACATGTTTCTTAGCACGCCAGCCAGCACTCAACGGGCGACAGAGAGAGGAATGAACTCAAGCAGAAAAAATACACATGCGAGTACATGAAAATTCAAGAGTACTGGCAAAATGTTAACAAATTGTCAAAGTGTTGTAAATTTGTGACTTTCTGGTGGAAATATTTCCGCTCTATGCTGTCAAAGTGCTGCCCAGTGTGGCATTACAAACTGACAGAGTGCTGCCAATGCATTCACAGAAAGCTGAAATATTCCCCATTCAATGGAAAAAAGAATTGTATAGAAATAGCCAAGGGAAAGGAAAGGAAAGGAAAGGAGGAATATGGGGACCTACATCAAGTGGCTACCATACAAAACAGATGCCTGGATGCCGTTAACCAATCGAATATGTACACTCGTACACTTGCACGCTGTCAACCGGAGGCCGTATGGTAGTGTGACACCCAAACCAGTTAAAGGAAACAAAGATGAACACTTTCGCTCATAGACAGCCACTTGTCAGCTCTAATTGACAATAGAAACTGAAACGACAGGCAGTGGCAGCAGCAGTGGCAATAGCAGTGGCAGTGGGGGGACAGCAGCATCCGTTCTAGGGCAGGGCACCCCAAGGCAGTGGGAGACACTGGAAGAGACCCTTGTTGAAACTCAATCAAACGCCCACGTATTCAGTGAAAAGTTCAAACAATGAAGTTGCTGCCACTTTGCTGAGAGCTAGCTGAAAGTGCTTCCACTGTTGCTGATGATGCTGATGATGCTGCCACTGGCACCGGCACCGGCACTGGCACTGGCGCTGCTCCTTCTGCTGAGGCTGCTCCCCAAGTTAAATAGACAATTTTGCACACAAATCCATTTAATCTAGAGATAAATAACATTTAGGGCTCAGCTCAACTTCGTCACGTCACCCGTCCGTACCCTTCTCCCATTCTAAACAGGACACCATGTCGGTTAGACCAATACGCATCGCAATCCCCTGCTGCACTGAAAGAAAACAGAACAGATGTGGTGTGGTGTGGAGTGCTCTCTTTGAGCGCACTGCTTAGTCACACTGGGAGAGAGTAACGGTTCAAAAGTCAGTATTGGAACAGATTCTTCCTAGAAATACTCAAAACACTTAAAAAAAACTCAAATAATCACGGATATATAGTGTTTCTAATAAGGAACTTTCTTTATCCTTTATCCATATATCCTTTGTGCCATTTAATGCTATAACCATTTGAAAATTGTGAGAGAAAGAAGAAGAAAGCTTGACATCAATTTGAGAAACACCCAATGAATATTTTAAGAACCTAGCTTCCTTTTTCTCTCAGTGTAGCCCAACTAAAACCCTCAAAAAAAGGTTCTTCTGGGGGGCACTTAACGCACCCGAAAATTCTTATGCAGCAATGGCAAATGGCAGCCAACAGGCAGGAGAGGGAGAGGGAGAGGGCGACCCTAATGATTCCTTTTTCGGTAGCGTATATCCGTGCGGTCCGCCCACAAATGGCTGGCAAGGACCCTTCCTCTAACGGCTCCCCTCCCCTCCGCTCCGCTTTTCTTTCTCGAACCCCCTTCCGAACTTCCCTTCCGTTTCATATCGATTTGTGTGTGAGAGGCGGCAATAAAATCCACTGTGATTAGGTTAAAACTGTTGACTTTCAAACAGGGCTTCCTGTCTGTTCGTCAGTCTGTCTGTTTATCCCTCTAATACGACTGTATATCGCTTTGTACATATGTATACTCGTATCTGCTGGGTGTTTTGCCTGGTTCCATCGAGAGCAAATCAAAGTGGTTAACCCCTCGATACTAGAGAGGCGCGGGACGGGATAGGACGGGATAGGACGGGATAGGACGGGACGGGATGGAATGACTGCTATCGAGTGACTCGGTAAATCGAAAGAGATAAAAATACCCGAAATAGCATTCAGTTTCAGAGCATCACAGCAACTGAAATGTGATTGTGTTTTACCCCATTCCTCTCTCTCGCTCTCTCCCTGTCCCTCTGTCCCCCTGTCTCTTTCGCTTGTGTGACACTCATTTATTTAATGGTTTTAACTTCCAATTTTCCAATTGTCAGACGTGCTGCCTGGGTAGCCATTAACCAGGACCAGGACCAGGACCAGAACCACAAAAAAGAGTAGGAGTAAAAGTGCCCCGGTGAAAGTGCTTTCGAATAGAGAGCAAGGGAGAGAGGAGAGCGGGGAGCGGAGAGCGGAGAGCGGAGAGAGTATAAAATGGATAGGAGGATAGTTATGGCTATGGAATGGTCGGAATTGTGGTACTCTTTAAATGGAATTAGGCACGTGTTTGAATGTTTTCAGGGAATTGCTGCAGTGATAAGCTTTCATTGAGCACATTCTAAGCTTCACTGCTAAGCCACACTAGAGAGAGAGAGAGTGTCGCCAACGGTAAAACATCGTACCGCAGACTATACAGGATCCATTTGCTGGTTCATGCCACAGCAACGTTGAGACCGACTTTTGTGAGTATTTCGTTGTCGGATTCTGGGGACCGAAAGGTAAGTCTTTTCTGCGTTTCTGGGAACCCCCTCATCCTTTTCGTAAGTCAATCTATTGGAATTCTTTGAAGCCTTTCAAAAGGATAATGTATTTGTTCAAGGAAAACTTTTTTTAGCAGAAACTTATGTTTGAATGTGCAATTAGCAAACCCGCTAAAAGTTTCCTTATACCTCCAGCAGCTGCACACACATTTCAGTGAATAATGTGCTGATGCTGCATTTGATTTGTGCCACATAAGCGAAATAAAATATCACAAAAAAAAAGAAAAAATAGAGGAATAAAATGAAAATGGAAATGGCAATGGGAAAAGTGCGCCCTTAAGAGCTAATGAGTTTCAAATAAAAATAAAACGTGTGTGTGCCAGAGCAGCAGCCTCTGATTGCGGGCGGGAGACACAAGCTGGGATATAAAATGCAAAATCTGTAGGAAAATAACAAAAAAAAAAAAAAAAAAAAAGCGAACAAATGAACAAAATGCCACCACAGTAAAGTTTACAAATGCAAATAAGATACTAAGCAAAGAGTCAGCAGGCAGCCAGCAACAAATATGTCATAACAGGATCCAGAGACAGAGACAGAGAGAGAGTGAGAGAGACAGCTAGCAATAGATACGACAGTATGCAAATGAGTGGGGAAATTGAAAGTCAGAATGGGACGAAAAGCACGAGAGCACAAGCGAAAACATTTATGAGCGTTTCGTCTGTTGTTGACTTTTACAAAAGAATTGTAGAATATTTTTTAGCCATACGACAGAAATATTCCCCCGTCCTTCTGTTGGCAGGACATCTGAATGGGTGGGTGTGGGGGGGAGACTGGGGGACATGTCTGTGCTCCGAGCATACACATGTAGCGACAAGCTGTAGCTCAAACACAGGAAATGTAATTTGCATAAGAATAACACCCATACACACACACAGCGAGGGGAGAGCGGAGAGAGAGGAGAATTGTGTGGCTGACAAGATAGAGAGGGGCATATGGCACACATATTGAAGTGTAGTCTATATAGCAGGGCAGGGCAGGGCAGGACAGACGGCGGATGGCGCTTGGCGAATGGCGCTTGGCGAATGGCGGAGGGCAGGGGCTGTCCTGAAGTGTCCTTTAACGAGATTTGCATCTCATCATAATAATGTAAATGACGTACAGTGCCCCAAAGCACACAGCAGAGAGAGAGCAGAGGGAGAGCAGAGGGAGAGCAGAGAGCGCGCGCAGACCGCGGGGGAATAACCAAAGGGTAAGCAACGTGGCTCAAACACAACTTGGCCTGGCCCGAAAGGCTATTCGTGCCATGAATGGCCCGTGGATGGTTGTAATCATCATTTCGTTGGATTACATATCGCAATGAGCGCCCATTCACTTGGGATTTGCATCGCATCGAGCACATTCAATTAGCCTTAGCTTCAGCCACAGTCCTAGCCCCCAATCTCCTGGGCAGTCCCAGTCCATGTTCCAGTTCATGCAACAGATAGGCGGCTAAATCGATTTCTGAGAAGAGCGCCTATAAGGTTTGGAGTTTGGAGTTTGGAGTTTGGGCAGCACTTGAACGGGTCTAAAGGTAAGCGATGCTTGCAATGGGCTGCACTCAACATTTAAAGCAAAAGCAAATTATGTTTTGGAACTGACGTTGGACAGCACTTGAGCGACGGGTTGGAAGGTAAGCGATAACGATATCATAGTCTGTTTTGTCAATGGGTAGCACTCGAGACGTAAAACAAAAGCAAAGGATTGGCAGCACTTGTACATTTGCTTGAAATGTGAACCACATGCAGTTGCCAGGTGCTTTGATGAGTCTTTAGGCATCCTTTTGGGACCATGTCGATGCCAGATGCAGACCATGTCGATGATATTTCTCAGAAAATTACCTCATATTATCTGTAAACCGAAAGGTCCTTAAACTGGCTGCCATCGAAGGGCAAGGAGCAGCTGCTGAGAATAAATACAGAGCTGATTGAGTAAATTTACTTACGCTGGAGTGGAGGAACCATCAATCTGCTGTTCAAATGCAATCAAATATCTGCCGAGAAACCCAAATCAGACATAGGAATCCTTGGCATCATTTATAAACTCGCAGTTATTGTGAAGTTCCGGGGGTAATTCTTCGATTTGTCTGGGTGATTTTTGTTTAAGGCATTACCTTATTGATGACTAGAGCTATCGCAAGGAGCAACACAGCCGAGTATGGTGCGGATGGTGTGGATGAGTTGGAGGAGTTTAAACCCTTTTACTTCTGGACCACCACCTTCGGCAGGGCAATTTATTTTGCCAACACTCTACCCCCTCGGTCGCTCGGTCGCTCGGTCGCTCGCTCTCTAACTATCCGATCCGTCAGGACAAAGTTTTGTTTCGAGGTTTATGTGTGCTGTGTGCTGTGTGCTGTGTGCTGTATCCCATCCTTTTCCCGAAACCACGTCCAATGGCCCAACCATGCAAGCAAAAGTTTGCACCCGAAAACTTCTCTCGAGTCTAACAAATTCAATTTGTCAGGCTTGGCGCGCGCTTGGCGTCTCTCTCTCTCTGTCTCTCTCTCGGAGTGCGGCTAATCCATTTACAATTTCAAAGTAAACAAACAAAATGTATCCCCGGCACAGGCACAGGCACAGGCACCAGGCACCAGCAGGAGCTGCAGGAGCAGCAGGAGCACGACAAGACATTTAGCCCACACTTCAGTTTGTATTTCCAATGAAAATGCAATGGAAACTTTTGCGCCAACTGAGAGTTTATGCACTTTTGCCGTCTGCTCCCCGCCGACGATAAAGCCTCTTCCTAGCCAGAGACTGGCTCTGTACTACATATATTTGTCCTAATATTTTGTGGGAATAGTTTCGGAATCTCCAAGGAACTTAATGCTCCTTTAAAGTTTCATTTATTGAATGGGGAAAAGCAAAAGCAAAAGCAAAAGCTTTGCCACTCACCTTTTTGGCCACTGCCGTAGTCGTAGCCGTAGCCGTAGCCCAGAAACAGCCATTCGGTGGGCAGTTTTCCACTTGGTCTGGCAATCTGGAATTGTTTTTCCCAGACTTATGTTCTTAAGTCGATTTAATCCTTGATTTATGAGTTTTGAAAAGGCTGCCATGCCAAGTGGCGAATTTATGCCCCCCAAAATGAAAAGTAGAGCAAATAGTAATTGCCACACACAATTTTGATTGTTTCTGTATCGTTTCGAGGGGCATTTAAATGGCTTCTCTTCAAGTAATAGCCGGTGGACTATGCAACAAATTTAAATTGCTCACAAAATAACGAAAACTAAATAACGCGCACACCCCCCGGCCCCACCCAAGGGACAGAGAGAAGGAGGAGCCCCTGAGTTTACCTGAAAATTAAATTCGAGGATTTTGCATCCAGGCAAGAAATCTATATATAGATATACACGTACACGTACACGTACACGTACAGATGTACAGGGGATACACACACACATATATACATATATACTACTCGTATATGTAGGTGGATTTCTCTGTATAGGGTCTCGTGTACAGCCGGCGGCAGCGGCAATTTCTTGAACAAGAACAATTTGTGAGGCTTCTGCCTGCGTTCAGCTCTCACGTAATGAGCATAAACTACACGGCACCAAAAGGCCAACACTCCCACACACAGAAAGAGAAAGAGAGAGAGAGAGTGAGCGAGAGCGAGAGCGAGAGAATATCGCGCTGCCGTGCACATAATTGGTGCAAAAAGTTTGGAAAATTATCACGGAAGCAAAGCCGAAACACGTACATACATCAGCGTCAGCGGACGCGAGATGGCATAATGTGGGAGGGTCCCTTACCCTTATCCCAATCCCAATCTCAATCCCTATACCAGTTCCAGGAGCCAAAGGAAGAACACCTTGAGCGACCCCAGGGCTTGGCCCAGGCACAAATTTATCGAAGCGGAGGCGACTGTACTAATCCCACCGACCCTAATTACTCATAGAGCCGCCTGTAGGTTCACCCCCATGTAACAATTACCAACGCCCTGGACCGGTTCGGTTCGGTTCGGTTCGGTCCGGTCCGGTCCGGTCAATGCTTATCCCCGAAAAAAGCAGAGACCGGAACAAGAAAAGCGGAAAATGTTTCACTTTGTGTTAAACTGAAGAGTTTCCGCTTTCGGTTTTTGGGTGCCGGGCAATTAGGAGCCAGTAGAAGGATTAAAAAGAGGCAAATGCAGAAGAAGCCCAGAGCTGATTACACTCCGATTACAGTTTGTGCACGATGGGCAGCACTGACAGGCGCATAATTACAAAGAGAGCAGAACATGAAAGTGGAGATGGTCAGGGGAATGGGGCGGTGGGGCGGTGGGGGGCAGCACTAGGGTAACGGGCATGATTAAGTGGAATGAGCAAAACTGTCAAAAGTACAGTTGCCATGGTACTGGGTGTGGGTGAGGGTGGGGGTGGGGGTGGGGAAACGGGAAATGGGAAATGGGAAGATAATAACGTAAAGGGAAATCAATTATCTTTACTCCTGCATCCATCACACGCACAAACACACATCCTGTGATGTGATTAACAGCGGAAAAACGAAGAATAAAATGAAAGGTGGTGCGTAATCGATATGTTTGCAGAATACTTTTGGAAAAGCAATTAATTATACAAAAAATGGAAAATAATTCTATATCGAATCAATCAAGAGCTCAAGCTGATGATGATTTTGTGCCACGTTTAATGTGGTACTCGATTTCCGTTCCATATTTAAAAGATGAACTTTGGGTGGCACTGGATGGATGGGTAGCACTGCATGAGGGAGGTACAGTTAATAAAGAGCTATAAAGTAGTTTTACCATAAATTCACTTTGAAATTCACGTTGATTTTCATTTAATTTACAATGGAAACCAACTGGTTTTTCATTATACAATATTTTTATGTTTACCAACTAATAAAAAGCAGAAACGTTTCACTTTACACCCAACTGGCAAAGACTTTGAGCCCCCAAACGGGAGAGACCTGGCCAACACAGAGTGGAACACCTATTAAAATGTGTGTGGCCATTAAAAAGTTTGTTTCTTCTATGGTAAAAACTCTTAAACCGAGGAGCAGAGAGGAAAAACGACCAGAGGCCAGAGAATTTCCCTACTCTACTGGAGTGGAGCTGCTGTTGTTACTGCTACTGATTCTCCTGCTGCCTGGTGGCTGCCTGGTGGCTGCCACTGCCACCTGGGCAGGTATGGTGCGATGCGAGTGGCAACTGAAAATACGTTTGCATATGAATTTTTCAAAATGTTTTTTGCGTTGACCTCGTTTACGGGTCAGAGCGGGTATGAAAAGTTTGCCCGTACAAACTAAATTGCCGCTTGCAACGCGAAGGAACGAAATGAAAGACAAGCGCAACGGGGACCATGGTCTGGATTCTGGGCTTTGAGTTCCTTTTTTTCCAAAACCCTCCCCAGCCCTCACCCCATTTTTTCAGTGGTGTGGTGCTGTGCTGCTGCTGCAGCATATTGAAATGCGATTACAGTCCTCTGGTCCGGTGGCCTGCTGCCTGGTGCCTGGTGCCTGGTGCCTGGTGCCTGGTGGATTCATGTTCATTAAACATGCATAAACACACACTCGCAGAAGAGCAAACGCAAAAGCAAACACCCGCTGAAACAAACACGATACGAGTGCCAGATAGAAGAACATTTTTGGGAGCAGCAGCAGCAGCAGCAGCAGCAGCAGCAGCTGTGTCCCAAGGCACTTGTAAACAGTTTAAATTTTCAAAGCGATGTGCTAATTTTAAATCAATTACATGACGTGACGACGACACCCAGCAGTGTTACCCCATCCCGTGACTCCTGCAAACAACAGAAACAACAGAAACAACAGCAGCTTCGCTTCTGGCATTGACACTGCTATTGCCAGTGCCATTACCAGTGCTGCCCATAACAATAGGCAAGTAATCGTAATCGAAAATGCGTACAAGTCGTCACACACAGAGAAGTTTTTGGCAACAGTTGGTGTGCACAGTTTTTGCGTGCAGAAAAGTGGATTTACTTCGAGAAAAGTTGAAGCCAATACGACGCCCTCTATTCATTTTCCTTATTTCGGGAAGGAAAATGTAAAATGTTTCGCATTGAGGAGACAAAAAAAAGACAACAGAAAATACATAGTATATACGAGCATGTACTGGAGTACAAGGCTGTGGAAAACTTTTGTTAGTGCTACATTTGGCGACAACACCGCACCGACAGAAGCACCAAATTGAAGGCAGCTGTCTCTGGGCTGTGGGCTGTGGGCTGTGGGCTGTGGGGACTGAGTGCGTGGGTGGTTTCTTATTGGGTAGAAGATGAGGTGGACTTAGCCTCCTAAACTCAATTTCAGTTACCACACACACACACACACACACACACACACACACACACACACACACACACACACACACAGGCACAGACACACACAAAACACACACACACACACACAAAGGCACAGACACAGCCACACAAAGATAAAGAAAGAGGGAGAGCAACAGCTTTCTCTGGCACTGAAAGAAACTCGAGGGAATTTAAGATGGAGAGAGAGGCAGGGAGAGAGAGGAGGAGTGAATAATGTATGAGAATTCATTGGAATTAATTCTTATTTCAGCAAATGGAATGTTTTTTCACAGATGATTTGTCGTGTAGTTTTATAATATTTAAATTGTGTCCCCCCCATGTCTTTAAAATATCTTAAATATTCCTCTTTGAGTATTTTTACTGCAGCTTAGGGATGGATAGGATAGGATATCCACTATCCCGCACTCCTCTATCCAAGTGTACGACGGATTCAACAGGCCCCATATCGTGCCATCTCTTTCTTATTCTTTTTATTTGACTTAAATAAATACATTCAAGTGAATGGGCATGTGTGTGCTTGTGTGTGTGTGCTTGTGTGACTTTCTTTATGGTAAAAAGTTTGAGGCCGACGCCAAAGAGGAGTCGAGTCAAGTCGAGTCGAGTCGAGTCGAGTAAATATATGTTTATACACACACACGCACACATGCAGGCATTCAAGTACGTACATATATATGTGTGTACATATGTACATAATTTAGTGAACTTGAAACTTGCCTCCGCGAGAACTTTCGCCCGTTCTTTTCGTAAAGGATATATGGATGTACGTATGTATATGTACACACATGTTCTATGTAACATATGTATGCATATATTTGTATATCGAATGTAAAGGAGATGGCTGAAGTGTCACTCCCCCTCCACCAACAATTCGCACAAACAAGACCATCAGAGAGAGGACAGACGGACAGACAGACAAACACACACGGAAAGAAAGATGGCGTGAGTAGTGAGAGAAAGACAGAGAGGAGGAGGAGGATAGGGAGCCAAGAAATTTTATGCTAAGTAATTTATATAGAAACATACACGGCACACACATAAAAAGCACTGCATGTGTGTGGGTGTAGTGTATGACAGCAGCAGCAGCAGCGCAGTATCAGCTTATTAAAGATTTAAAAAAAATTTCCCCTTGCATTGCAAGGGAGCGAAAGCAGGAAATTGATATGCACTTACCGGTCACACGGAAGCTGAGAGTGGAAGACAGAGCGAGAGCGGGACAGAGATGGAGTCGTCAGAGGGCACAGCAGAAGAGTATGCTAAGAATAATACAGTAAATTCAGCTGGCTAACGGTAAACTCTAAATCGTGGGAGAAGCGCCCGAGGTAGTACGTACATATGTGCATGTGTGTGCGTTTGTGCTGATGAAGATCGAACAAGTACAGAGGAAAACACCAAGAAAGAGAGAGAGAGAGCGAAAGAGAGTCTTTGTTTTGGCAGCTGTGTGTGGCCAAATTGAAAGATAATAAAGGAGATGGAGAAGGACAGGCGGTCAAAAAAGAAGAGCACATCAATTTTACAAAGACGAAATCAAGGAAATCAATTTTCATTACTCCCGCAGCCATCGCATTGCATTCGTATCGAAGCGATTTAACAATCAAAAGTAACAGTGATAAAGCTGTAATCAATATTTAATTCAACGAAGATGAGAAGAAGAAATAATAATTGAACGAATATCAAATTTCCTTTTTGATTTTTTACTTATATTTGCAGAGTTCCATTTAATTTATGTGTTTCCAAGTTTCAAACACGCTGGGACATGCCTTTCATGGCGGCTCTTTTTGCCGGCTCATTAAATTACAAAAACAACTAAGCGTACAATCGCACACGCATGCAAACATGTGTGCGTTTGCGTCTATGTTTCGTACTCACCAAAAAAAATGAACCTTTTGACCGCACCACTTCTATAATTCACAAGGCCACACACGTTTTTCCACTGCATCAATTCACTAAAAGCAATTTCATTTTACGACACTTATCAAACGCTTCACGGTACATAAAACTTGGAGAAAATAATACGGCTAGTCAAAAATTTGGCAAAGCACTAAAAATGACCCACTGGCAAACTGTGGGCACGGAAACAGCTGATGACTTTGGCGGGCAATTCAAATTCAGTATTACATAGTTTTGTTATAAATATATTTCAACTCCACTCTTAAAAGCTGCCTGTAAACTAGATTTTTCATTGATTATAGATAATTAGCTGCCATATTCGATTGGGCATTCGCTTAACGTCCTGCGGTAGTCATTTTGCTGGGCAATGGGCCTGCAGAGCGCTTGAAAACTATTTTAAAGTTTTCACTAACTGTATAGTCCTCCTTAAACACAACGACCAGATTCAATTCAAACTCTGGAAGAGATCAAACAAATTAGCATGGGAATTTCTAGTATAGCGACATCGTTTCATACCAATTTTGAAGTTTTTTGTGAGTAGCGTGGGGCAAGTGAACAGCCGCGGAAGTACCATATAAATGGGAAGTTCCAGCTTGGGCAGAACGTTGCCATCAGCGATTTGTATGGTCTGGATCTCGGTGGCGTCCTTGGAGTATCCCTCGTCACAGCCACACGTCTCCACCCGCACCAGTTGCATGTCAATCGATTTGATGGCGGCCTCCGTATGCTGCACCATAATGCTGCCGGTTATGGGCATCGTTACGCACGATTCACTGCGATCCAGACGACCCGTGATGAGAAACCGGGGCATGGACAGGCGCTCCTTGGCCGTGGCATTCTTCTGCAGCGAGTCTGGACTCAGGCTAAAGGGCACCGCCCGCAGCGAGTTTTCGCTGAGGCCCGTCGGCTTGTATTGCACACAGAACTGTTGGATCTTCGTCATGGATTTGCCCAGAAAGTTGCGCTTGACGGTGCACTGCAGCTGATAGTTGACGTTGATAAATACTCCGTGATATGTCTCGTACAGAATGCGGGGTTCCTTGCGGCAGACCAGGGGCAGCTCGAAATGGAACTCGGAGCGACCGGCGCTCAGCTTCCCGGGGGCAGATAGCTCGAGATTATTTTGCAGCAGATTAATGGGCTTCACCGAGTTGTAGAAGGCATCAAATAGACCCACTGTTTTGCTGCTAAGTTGCAAATTAACGACTCCCTCCAGATACAGAATGATTCCTTCGTGTTTTGTCTCGGCGCCGCACTGGAACTGCACGCAGCCCAGCAGCATGTCCTGCGTGAGAGATGCAGGGTTAGAGGATATGCGCAAGGAGTACTTATTTTACTTACATTTTCATAATAGACTTTGTTTTCGCGTTTTAATTTGATTTCAAAGTTAAAACTCATTTTTCTTCAGCGACTGCCGAACAGCTCTTCTAAAAAAGTTGGCAGCACGGCAAACAAAACAGCTGCTATTTTCAACAAGTTGGCATGTCTAAGCGATAGACGAAAACAAACGAAATTTTACATAAGTTTTTTAGAATAATTTACAATAATTTAGAATAATTTCCCATAAATACAAATGCCGCGTAATCTGAATGCAGAGCGCGATAATCCCTGTCTAAAGGTATGTTAATTAAAAATAAAATGCAATCCCTCTATTGAACAATATCCCATTTACAGGAACAGGAATTGTCGTTCAAGTGCCTTAACAAAAACAACTTTGACCGCGACAAGTGCGAGGTTTATTTTGCAAATTACAACAATTGCAAAGAGTTTTGGGTATGTTTATCAAATAAACTACGATTCGTATTCACTTGAATGATATTTTCTTTTAGAACAAGGTACGTGCAGACCGCCGAGCCAAGGGAATAGCTCCATATTTGCCGCCACTTGAAGAACGCGATGCCATTAAAGCGGAATATTTGAAAGCAAAACCCGCACAAAGTTGATAAACGCTCTTATTTTTTTTGTTTTTTTGTATATAATTTAATTATATAATAACAAATTTAGCTATGGCTGTGAATAGCATCTGCTCCAACAACTTTCAGAGGGGACAGAGCCACTTCGAGCATGGCCGCGGCCAATTCCATTTCCAGCGTTTGCTTGGGATCATCTACGATTAGAAGTTTCAGCTGGGGCAGACGGTACAGGCAGGAGAGCCCATTGGTGGTTATTCCAGTGCCAGATAGGTCCAGGACTTCCAGACGCGGATACTCGCCACCTGAAACCCGGTCCAGGCACCAGTCATCAAAGGTTTTCACATTGTGAAATGATAGAAACTTGAGCTGGTCAAGGCAGCGCAAGTTCTCCAATCCCTCGTAGTAGAGCGTCATGTTGTCGCACCGCAGGGCCTCCACTTTGTACCCGGGATGGAATTTATTGGGCAAACTAAATTCCCCATCCTCGCTGGCCCGATGCCAGCGGGGATCGTTGAAGAACTTGGCGGCCCCGCCGCGATACAGTATGAAATGGGCCGCAGCCAGCTCTGCGCCCAGAATCTTGTGTCGCTCCGGTATGAACTGTTGCATGTGGCGCTCGATCTTCTCCTGGCGACTCCCCCACCAATCCTTTATTTTCGTAGGCGACAGATCAATGGGCCGCTGCATCATTACTATAAAGTCCGACGTCTGCTCGGAGTTGGAGAACAGCTTGAGCTTGCTGTTCCAATCCTCCGGCCTGTCTCCGATCGGTGTGCGCCACTTCAGCCTCTGCTTGTCGGTGGCCAGCTCCTCGCGAATCCTCCTGACCGTGTGGCTTACTTCCTCGTTGGGCTGCGGCTCATTGGTGGGCAGTGTGGCGGCTAGGCGGTGCCCTTGGCGCCCCACCAGCGACACCAGACGTCGTGACATGCCGTGCAACATTTTAAAAGTATATTTTCTTTCAATCAATTTGACAATTTGCGGCCGAAAGAACGTTGAAAATAGCAGCTGACACAACAGCTGTTCGAAAAAAACGAGCCGAGTTGGCAGTGCCAAGCGTGCGACGCCATCTTTTCTTTAGCGTGAAATTTCACATTTCCACACGACACAGACATTGCTAAAACAAGAAAGTAGAGTTCCACCGAAAAAACAAAGTTAAATATACATAAATGCAGACATACTGTCAGCGAAGAGATTAAGTTATAGATCAGCACGCATTTTGCCAAGCAAACGCTGCGAAAGCTGCTAAAAAATTACGTGAATCAGCCAGGCCAGGCCAGCCAGCTACTCCTCTCACTGGAAGGGCAGCAGAGCAGTGAATATATTCATTGTAGAGCAATTTGCGAACTGTGGTTACAAGATGGTCAATTCATCTGGCAGCGAGGATGGCCAATTGCGTAGCCCCACCGATGGGCACTATCACAGGTGTGTATATGGCTAAGATCCCTTTACCCGTAGTAATAGTGCGATTCATGAAAAATTGTTGCTGCATACACACACAGACAGACACACACACGCACACAAAGGCAGGCGTACATCATATACAGTGGCTGGTGCTGGCAACTTGGCGGTATTTGTGCCAGCAAAATGTGTACAACTTAACTGTTTTTCTTCAATGGAATTCCACAGTTGGCAGCACTGACCATCCTTCTATATACTATATGCATGTGTATGCGTGTATGTGTGTGTGTGTGCGATGGGTGAAACAATTTTTTACCAAGCATTTTTTGTTGTATCTGTTTCTACATGCTAATTCTACAAAAATCTAAAAGCGAAATTGTAAATTGTAAAAAGAACACACACATAAACAGAAAGAATCCCCACCTCCCCCCCCATCACCCTCCTTTCGCGCTTGTTTGCTAACCAAAAAAGATAAACTACCAAAGAAATGAAACCAAAATCCAATTATTGATGATAACAATTACTGAATCCCTTATATTTGTTGTACCATTTAATTGACTTGACTTTTTTCATTGCAAATAGGCCAAAAAGTGTGTACTTGTCCCAAGACCGAGGCGCGCGATGGCCATCAACAATACCTAATAATAATAATAATAATAATAAAAAAAAAAAAAAAAAATATAATTGTTAAAAACCAAAAACCGAAAAAAAAACCATAAAAACGTGCAAGAAAACAAGAAAAAACGAAATTTGAATTTTAAAAAAATAATGCGCACCCGTCCTCCAGTGTAAAAATGCAACGGCAGAGAGAGAGCGAGCGAGCATCTTCTTCAGGGCAGGTGGAGAGCGAAACCGAAATGCGAATGCGAATGCGAATACGAATACGAGTCTTCTCAAGCCAATGCCCAAGCCGCAACCAACGCTAATCGCTTGCGCTGACTAATAAATGCATACCAGTGTTCTGTACAGAGATCTATCTCTCCGGATCTCGTATCGTGTGCTGCTGGCGGTAAATTGTAATTGTAAATCAAATCAAATCAATCAACCACACAATGAAACTATTGATGAAACTTTTGAACTAATTCCTCTTTCCAAGTCCCCGCAAGTCTCCAAGTCTCAATATCTTTCCGTGTCTCTCCTTCTCTCTCTCTCTCTCCCCATCTCTCTATCTTTTTGTCTTTTTGTCAACCGAAAAGCACAGAACAGAACAGAGCAGAAAGATAAAAGATCCATCCCAAATAGCAGAGTAGCAGGTGGTTGCGTGCAGCTGCAGTCCGTGTGTAAGTCTCGGGTTTACATTTTACAGCCCTTGGGAGTGTCATTGCTTCATGGAATAGTTTCTATCAAGCCATCAGTCTGTCTCTATCCGTACCGATCCTGTGCCCGGGGGAGAGCGGAATTCAGGTAAGTACCCCATGTTGATTGATTGCACTCGGTGCTCCTCAGAGTACTGTGCTCCTCCATCCAGATGATTCTGGAGTAGCGCCGAGATGATTGCTTCAATTAGAGTTGCACGAATTCCGCTTAAAAGTACTGCACACAAGTTTTTTGATTCTAATCTCCAAAAGAATTCCAGAGCGAAGCGTGTGGACACACCATCACCACCATCGCCATCGCCATTGCCATTGCCATCGGCATTGCCATCGCCGTGAGCTTTGGAGCCCCCAAGGGCACTGTGTAAAATGTAATCCTCATCAGCATCATAGACTGCAGCAGCAACAGCAACAACCAACAGAACAGTAACAGCGACAGGCAGCGTCAGCGTCAATGTCAGCCACTGGGTCGTCCAGCAACTCGCATTTCGCATCGGAAGATCGGGGGCAGAACACTTAGCATGGCGTCATAATTGTAAATTGTTTCTCTCTTACTTTTAGCGGGGACGAGGAGCACGATGCCGATGCCGATTCACTGTACATACAACCGCCGCAGGCCAGCCACAGGGAAGCCACTGGCTCGAAGCGCGAATCAAAGAAGAAACATTCCCGCGAGCGAAGGCGCCACAAGGAAAGAGAAGATGGTGGAGGAGCAGAGCGTGAGCATCGATACGAGTACAGGGCCAGGGAGGAGCACTACCATCACCACCATCATCCACGCACCAACAACAGTGAGAGGGGAGCCGTTGCGGCAGGAGTAGGAGGAGGCTATCCCAAGCATCACCTGAGTCATGCCGCCTATCACTACCCACAGCCGCCCCTGCCACCACCACCGCCGCCGTCAGCACAGGGCTATGCCCATCACCACCACCAGCATCATGCGGCCATGCATTTGAGTGGGCCCAGGGTGGGTGCTCGAGGGGATTACCATTCCTATCCGTCTGGCGCTTACCACGGCAGCAGTCGGCATGCCCCCGACTATCCCCTGGAGGAGCCGCCCAGCAGGAGAGCCAGCAAATATGCCGAGAGCAAGGATGCGGAGAGTCTCGAGCAGGATCTGCGCTCGCGTCTGCTAAAGAAGCGCCACAACTACGTCAAGGATTATGAGACGGAGGAGAACTATGAGCATCGCAGGGAGAGTCGCAAGGAGCGGGAGCGTGGGCGCAGCCACAAGCAGCGGCATGAGCGTGTAATCGAGCTGCTGGACAGCCCAGAGCCGGAGCATCAGACGCAGCACCACAAGTCCCACCGCAGCTCGGTCAAGCCGCTACTCAGGGAAGACGCTCCGGATGTCAGCCGGCGAAAGGTTTCCGTGGAAGTGGATCCGGAGCTGTTGGCCAGAAGGGAGAAGCTCTTGGCTGCGGAGCGGGAGAATCGCCAGCGGAAGCAAACGGCTCGGGACGAGCTGGAGGCACGCCGGGAGCTGCTGCGCGAACGAAACGAGCACAGCGATGCCCTCAGTCCGGCGACAGTGGCCGCCAGCGTCACCGCTGGCCTGAACATTGTCAAGCGGAAGCAGAAGGCGATGGAGAGCGACGAGCGGGACATCAAGTACAAGAAGCGAAGAAAGCCCAGCGTTGAGGAGGTGCAGGTCATCAGGGACGAGGAGGATGAGGAAGAGGAAGAGGATGCCAGCGAGGAGAGCGATTCCAACGAGGAGGAAGAGGAGGACGAGGACAGTGCGGAGGACACCGACACCGATTCCGGATCCAATGAGAGCGACGATAGTTACGAGACGAAAAAGAAGAGCAAAAGAAAATCATCCGGCAAGCCGGCGGAAGACGAGGAGGAGATTCCCTTGCCCGACAGTCCATTGAGTGTCGGCGAGCTATACAAGTCGCCCAAGGGCCAAAGGTCGTCACGCTCCCGCTCGGCAGCGAGCTCCAAGAACAGCTCCGATAGCTCCCAGTCCAGCCGCAGCAGTCGTTCCCGTTCCAAGAGTCATTCCCACGACAGCAGCATGGACGAAGACGAGGAAGATGGCGCTCATGACAAGCATCAGCGCTCCCCCAGCACCAGCACGCGCAGCGAGGAGCGTGGCATGCCCCAAGCGACGGAGGAGAAGCCCCAAACGAGCGAAGAGAAGGCGGCCACAGCCAAACAGCCACTGCGATCGCTGGAGGAACAGACGCCCTGCGACGACAAGGGCATACCGCTGCCCAACTACTATCCCGGCGTCCAAGGGTGTCGTTCAGTGGAGGAGTTCCAGTGCCTCAATCGCATCGAGGAGGGCACCTACGGCGTTGTCTATCGCGCCAAGGACAAGCGAACCAACGAGATAGTCGCACTCAAGCGCCTCAAAATGGAAAAGGAAAAGGAGGGCTTCCCCATCACCTCCCTGAGGGAGATCAACACGCTGCTTAAGGGCCAGCATCCGAATATTGTGACCGTCCGTGAAATTGTGGTGGGCTCCAACATGGACAAGATCTTCATTGTGATGGACTATGTGGAGCACGATCTCAAGTCTCTGATGGAGACGATGAAGAACCGCAAGCAGAGCTTCTTTCCCGGCGAGGTCAAGTGCCTCACGCAGCAACTGCTGCTAGCAGTGGCCCATCTGCACGACAATTGGATACTGCATCGGGACCTGAAGACCTCCAATCTGCTGCTCTCCCACAAGGGCATACTGAAGGTCGGCGACTTTGGCCTCGCACGCGAGTACGGCTCACCGATCAAGAAGTACACCTCGCTGGTGGTCACGCTCTGGTATCGGGCACCAGAGCTGCTACTCTGCTCTCCGGTCTACTCGACGCCCATTGATGTGTGGTCGGTGGGTTGCATTTTCGCCGAGTTCCTTCAGATGTTGCCACTGTTTCCAGGCAAATCGGAGATCGATGAACTGAATCGGATCTTTAAGGTAGGATATAGTGTTTTTTCCCCTGGAAATGCTGTTAATTGATATTTCTTTTGTTTGCAGGAACTGGGAACACCCAACGATAAGATCTGGCCTGGTTATACCGAGCTACCCGCCGTCAAGAACATGCTGAGCCAGAACTCACAGTTCACCGAATATCCCGTGTCACAGCTGCGCAAACACTTTCTGGAGAAGACCTCCGATATGGGACTGTCGCTGCTGCAGGGCCTGTTGACGTACGATCCCAAACAAAGACTGACGGCTGATGCGGCCCTGAAGCATGCCTATTTCAAGGAGCTACCCCTACCCATCGATCCATCCATGTTCCCCACGTGGCCGGCCAAGAGTGAGCTCGGAGCACGCAAGGCGCAGGCCTCGTCCCCGAAACCTCCCTCAGGTGGCTCCCAGTTCAAGCAACTGGGCCGGGATGAGCCCATTGCGGCCGTCAACAAACTCTCCTCGGGCATTATCACGGGCAATAAGAAGAGCCACGGTGGAGCGGCCGCCACTGCCGCCGCTGTGGCTGCGTCTTCGGCCAGCAGCACTGGCTTTGTGCTGCATGCAGGACTCACGCAACGCCAGCTGGCCATGGGACCGGGATTCAGTCTGAAGTTCTGATTCGTCAGAGGTCCGAGGTCTTTGTGTGTTTTTAGCCAATTATAATTACGAGTAATTGTTATGTATAGTTAGAATGTAAGTGAAAAAACAACAATTCGTTTATTGTATGTGTAAAAATATTGTTCCATATATCATTTAAAAGCCATACAAAAGCCCACACGCGCGTCACCTGTAACTTGAAACTTATCTTATAAGGGGGGAATGGGAATACTAAAGTTCTCCAGTGCTGTGCCGATCCTTAAGTGGACCAGAGGTAGAAGTACGTGCTCTGCCACTGTGGAATGTAGTCCTTCAATGGTCCCGACACCATCTTGGCCATGGGCATGGTACGGGTCAGAAGGTCGAGCAGCCTCTCCAGCCTCGTCTGCGTGTAGCTCTCATAGAAGGGGGAGCGTACAAGGAAATACATGAGGTTGATGCATCGCCTGCTCAGCTCCAGTTTCTGTTGCTTGGACATCAGATGTCTGCGCTGGCGATACAGGTGGATGCTGTACAGGTCCACCGACAGGGCCACCATGTACTGCTTCCAGCTGCGGCGCCCGAACAGGCCCATCGCCGCCAAATGGATGAGTGGCTTGGAGATGTACAGGTACTCGGCGGTGAGCAGCTCGCGTGGCACTTGCGTTTTGGCCGCCTCGTTGTTCTCCACATGGAGCTTGAAGTCGCGATACTGTATGGGCGGCGCACCCTCCACCTTCCGGATGATGCGACCCGATCGCTTCAGCTGGAAGGTTACGGAGTGCTGGGATTGCATCACATTGGCATCGTCATTGGCGGCGGGCACTTCCGCCGCTGCTGTCTTCCGCTGCTTGCCGAGGGCCCGCCTGTTCAGCGAGGCTATGGGCGGTGAGGTGATTATATCGGATGTGGAATGTCGCAAGATAAACAGTCTTCCTGCTGCCTTGAAGACCTGTATGAGCGCTATCAACAGCCACTTGCCGGTCTGGCCGAACAGCCGCCTCGCCGATATCTCGATGAACACCTCGCTGTACTCGAGCGTCGTCAGCGTGACCTTTAGACGATAGCAGAGTTTGGACTGCAGCCGGAGCATCGAATTTTCCTTGGCATTGCGTTCCCTGTCGATGATCCGATCGTTATAAAAGACCAGCATATTGGACAGGGTATAGACCAGCTCGGAGAGCACATTGGAGGAGGATATCCGACCTGAAAACGGATTACAAGTTGCATCATCATCGATCTCCAAGAACAGAACTTTCTTCTTGAGTACACAAATACCTGCTATAAAGTACGACACCCATTTGGCTGTGGTCTCAAAGTCGCCCACCACATCCGGATTCCTGGCCACCCATGCCTCGTAGGCCTTGAGCATACCCTTTAGCTTGTCCATTGTTGGAAAAATTCGCTTGTTTCCCATGGAAGAACTAAAAAAAATAAAAGTACGATTATCTTAATCGTAGGCGGCTATGGCCGATGGTATTTTTACAACGCGTTAGGGTGTCTCTGCAGTCGCTGAGAGGGTGACGCCTAAAAACCTAAGCCTAAATTTCGATCATTTATTTGCATAATTTGACAAATATCTTTAATAAAAAACATTTGTAATACATTTGTTTACCTAATTTGTCTATTTTTGTTCTTCATTTGTTTGTTAATTCACCTCAACGAAGCAATTGACTGTTTTTTGTGACGTCATACATAGTAGGGCAAGCAATAGTTTCGATTTGGCCCCACCCCATACTTATTTCACTATTAGCTTTCTGACAGAAATATTGCGACTGATTTTTGGGTCCCAGGGTTAAAGGAAAACAACAAAATTGAATTAAAAGTAGATATTAAAATGTCCAGCAACAATACGGATACTGGGGACACAACCATTATGGCCACCACCAGCACGTCGGTGCAGGATTTCGGTGCCGGCGAGGAGCTGCTGCAGGAGCCGCCCCGTGAGTCTCTGGTAAATTGCACCCGTCCCCCTTACACTTTGGCTTTGTCTAATCTATAATATAATCCGTTCAACTATGTAAAAGATAACCACTGCTGTCAGCTTTCTACAAAACACCAAAGTGCGGCACACAACGCTTATCCAGAAGCAACAATTCCTACGGTCCAAAGGTCTGACGGCCCATGAAATACAGTTGGCTTGCGAGCGGGCCGGCGTTTTTACCCAAGATCCTAATAATCCCAATACGGTTATCAACATTGGCTCCCAGGTGCAGGCTCTGCAACTGCAGCCAACAATTTTCGGACGCATACGGGAGATAATCCATTCGACGGCCCTGTTTAGTGGGGTCATCTATGCGGTGTACCTGTTCTGGAAGGTGAGTGGGGAGTAGGGGGATTCACTGGCAACACCTACTACTATGGCTGACCCATTAAATCCTCCAATTCGAACAGAAATTCATTGCGCCATATCTGTTTGGCAAGCCGACGAGAAAGCCCGTGGAGGAGGTTTTGGAGGACATCGACAAAAAGGTCGAGACACGCACCGAGGACCTCAACAAGGAGATCTCTGTGGTCAAGGACTTGATCACCAGCCAGCAAAGGGATCACGCCCAGCAGCTGAATCGGGAGTTTAGCAACTTTCGCAGCGACTTGGATGCCATCAAGGGTCTGCTGTTGAACCGCAAGCAGTTCGCCTCGCCCGTGGCTCCAGTGACAGTGCCATCCATTCCCGCCTGGCAGTTGGCCAGCTCGCCGCACCATCATCATCTCCACAGTCCGTCGGATGACAATGAGAAGGGCGACGATGCTGGCTCCGGCTCTGGCTCCTCCGAAACTGAGGTGGTCACAAAGAACAGCGACTCCAGCCTGGAGATCATGTAGAGGCTCGCCATATGGACTACACCATATAGATTAGCTATATAGTATGATATTTAGCTGCAACGTTTGTATATTGAATTTCCCCCCTTGAATGCCTTTGAGACTTTTGGTTTTTTTTTTCTTTGCGTTTATAGCCATTTAAGTTTTTCTTTATACGAGTACACTCTCTCCAAACAGCTAATCCATATCCAAGAGGTTTACACACTCACTCACACACTTATGCGATACGATGTCTATATAATATAATAATATGTAATAAAAAAGGTTTACATAACAGATTTGAATCGAAAAAAAATGATGTTTAATTAAGCGCAAAAATGCTTTTTGTTTACGATACGATACGGATACGATGCGATACGTGTGTGTATTGGGGTTTTGGGGATCTGTCATATTCGTTTGTTAATTCGTTTAATAAATTTCGACTTAATTGTTAATTGATTTCTATAAATTTGTTTGCCGAGTGCTACATTCTATAAATTGGCTAAATTCCCTTTAGTTGTGTGTTCAAGTGTTCTGTTTGGCTTGCCGCGAGTCCCTCAGAGGCCTTCAGGGAGTTTCCATCCAGAATTCGCGGAAAGTACCATCCATTCGAAACTCTCTGGAGATCTCGGAGCTGTCGGACCATACCAAATGGTTGTCGTTTATTGTGCGGGTGCGTAGGTGTACGTAGGTTTCATTACAAAATTTTGGTTCTCTTGCGCATTCCATATTCTGTTTCTTCTACTTACTTTAGCTTTAACGTACGTTTATCGCCTTGGTACACGTGCGATATTCGGTATTCAGTATTCAAATAATTGTTTTAAGGTAAATGTATCCTATAATATGTTAATAGTCTCACAAAAGATTGTTTTAGGGGCTTTAGAGTTCGTTTTCTGTATATGTATGATTACAGTGTGTTGGTTTATTATTTGATGCTCTTTTTTCAGTTTCTGTTTTGTTGAATGGAAAACCATTTTGTAACGCCCCCCAAAACAAGGATGGGATATCCACGTACCATACCCATACCCCACACTACCCATACTATGTATGCATCGTTACGAGTCCTTTCTTCGGGTAGCTTTGTTTTTGGGGGGCTATAATTACTACACGCATGCTCTCATGCTCTCATACTTTATGCTTGTAAGATAAACGACGGCCAGGCCGGTGTCTATCAACTATTTCAACTTAAATATAACATATTTACACTTAAAATTTATAACTTGTTGCTTGCCCTAACACTGAACGGATTGGGTATGGGGGGTGGGGATATCCCAGCAGCCGAATGCCAAGAAATTGAAAATGTAAAACTCATCATCAATATAGATATAGGATTTAGCATAGCGTAGAAAAAGTGTATAACAATATAGATAGATTCTTCGGCATTCAGGGTGGTGGGAGCCGTCCCCCCAATTACTCATTGATTTCCTCATGCAATATCCCCTAATATTTATCCTAATCGAAGTAAACACAACGGTTGTGGTACTTAGCCCAAAAGTGCACAGATAGTTTCGAAAAAAAAAAATAGAACAATATGGATACTCGTATTGAAGTAGCAGGCTGCTGGCTGCTGTCTGCTGGCTGCTTTCTGCTGGCTGCTGTCTGCTAAGCCTTGACTTTTCCTTGCCTTCTAGACAGCCGAATTGATGGCTGCCTGGGTGGTGGCAGAGCTATTGATGCTGGTCGCCTGGCCAAATGCTGAGGCAGTGCTTGCCGCCGAAGTGCTAGCCGTGGCCGTAATGCTAACAGCAGCCGCTGTTGCCGAACTCCCGCCATCCGGATAGCCACCGGAGGCCGGTGCCGGGGAGAGCGACATTGTGGACGATGAAGGCGATGAGCAGTCACTTTGTACACTCATTGTGGGCGAGGCAGCCACTAGATTGCTGCTGTTGCTCGTATTGCTTATGGTTGGCGGGAACTGCGGCGGCGGATTCCCAGTGGGCGTGTGTGGCGAAAGAGGCGTCAGAATGGAAGAAGATGAGGCTGGGGATGGGATGCTGTTGCTGCTGCTGCTGGCGCTCGTTGTAATGGCTGTGGCATTGCTGACGCTGCCACTGTTTGCTGTGCTGGACGTTGTCGGCGTTGATGCCGCCACTGTGGCCGCTCCCGATGTCGACGATGGGGGCGTGGCCGCTGGCGATTGCTGGCTGGGATGGCTGCTGGCCCCAGCGGCGGCAGCCACTGCCATCCGTTCACGCTCGCGATCCCGCTGCGGCCTGAAGGCCTCGCGCAATGCCTCCACACGATTCTCATTGGGTCCCCAGCGTGCGTAGCCGGCGCTGTTCTGCAGCCAGACCACCTGGGTGCCCTGCATGCACTTGATAAGCACTTCCGATCTGGAGGAGAAACAATTAGTAATTAGGAATAGTTCTTGCTGCATCCGAACGAATCCGTGTGTATGCTTACTTCTGCAACATATGCTGGTAGCCATGCCTGTACTCGTGGGCCATGCCCAGGACCACCATTGAGCGACGCTTGTACATGCTCTCGTCCAGCCTGGATATGCTCTTCCATTCGGGCACAAAAACAATGAAGCTAAGAGGATCAAAAGAACGGAATGTATTATATGTTCAAAATGGGGATGTGGAATAACCCTACCTCAGCGGTTCCATGGTATCGGTCAACAGTTTGTCAATATGCACCAAGGAAGCTTCAATCAATTCCTCACAATGTGGAGGATTCACTTGGAAGGACCCCGACACGGGCTTAAACTCCAAGAAGGGCCTGCGGAAATGAATCATACATATATTGTGGAACAGTAAGGAATGAAATGTGGGCAAACTCACCCTCGGGACCCGAAGTAGGCATCCGTGTCCGCGAACGCGGAGCAGTATTGCCGGAAATAGGAATTGAATGGCGAGGCAAAGCATTCAAAGCTGACACCGAAATGACGATGAAGGCACTCGAACACCGGCACTGGCAAGGCCGCCTGGGTGATCTCCGCTTCCTGCGAGGAGTTCAATGAGTTGCCCAGGAAGGTCTGGTACCGCTTCAGCAGGCACCACACCCGGCCAATGAACAGATCGAACTTCTTGTCGTCGAAGCAGTTGTGGCGATAGAGCTGCTCCAGCTTCTGCAGATAGGTGAGGTTGATGTACTGGGCATCCGGCTGATTGATGGCTGCGGGCGTATATTTGATGATCATGTGATCGCGATCCTGCAGATATTCGATGGCCGGCATGCGGGGCGAGGGTACTGCAAACTGGATGGGATAGCACCATACCTTCTTCAGGTGCGGCGGCGGCGGCGGAGGCGTGGGCTCCGGTATGCCATGCTCCTTCAACAGCTGCAGGTGCCGCTCACGTATCTTGCGGGAATGATCCGCGGACAGATGGTAGATCTTGACGCACAGCGTCTCCACCGAACTCTTGACCGTCTCCACCAGATGCGGCTCGCACTGACGCTTCAAGTGGGCCAGGCGATCCTGGAAATCCTCATAGCTGGCGCCCACAGTGCGCCGCAGCCACTGGAAAGTGTCCTCCACATTCCACTTGACCACCTTCTTCGACTCGGGCGGCGCTGATCTGGATTCGATGATCTGCTTGGCCGCCTCGGCGTACCTGGAGAGCTGCTTGCGAGCATCCCCAGTGAACTTGGGCTTCACCAGCTTTATGGGTATATCTGCCATGATCTCGCGGTACATGGCGCTGGATATCTCAGGCTTGCAGCTGCTGGGCAGCAGCGGATCGCATCCGGTATCGATCACCTTGCGCTCCATCAGCCAGCGATTGAAGGAGTCTCTCGGCGCCTTGATGTTCTCCCTGCGCATGCACAGATCCTCGTACGTCTTCAGCAGTTTCATGCTCAGGGCTGCTCTCAGTGCCTCAACCTCCGGATGGGGCTGGGGTAGCAATGTTGGCGGACGCTCCACAATAACCGCATTGGTGCACACCTCTAGGTCCCAGGGTCCGGCTAGGACGAACTTTTTCATGGGCGGTCCACCGCCCCCGTGGTGCTGATGCTGCTGATTCGGATGGATGTGCATGTCATCAGAGGGCCTTCGCTTCAGATGATGGTGCTGCTGCTGCTGCTGTTGCATGTGTGGCGGAATTGGCGTGGCTCCGCCAGCATGGCAAATCCCCAGGGGATCCGTGAGAGGATCGAACGGTCTCGTGCCGGGCATTTCCCACAATGATTCGCCCGTGACCTTGTTCCAATAGTACGGACGATTCTCCCGCTTGGACCAGAACTTGCGCCAGCCCTGATTCACCAGTTCGGCAGTCAATTCCTCACCGTAACCACCCGGACCCGGACCTAGCGTGGGTGGTCCTTGCGGGGTGTGGGCCATGCTCTCCAGGGGCGACGGAGCGTGCGTCTTTGTCGGCGTTGACGGGGAGGAGCAGCTGGCCACTGGCGAGCTGCCGGCACTCATGTTGTGTCCACCCCCAAGGGAGGGTGGGGCATCGCTTAAAATGGGCCCCGTCACCGTGGGCGCTCCAGCCGTCGGCGAAGGCGACATATTGTTGGAGGCACTCGCCGTTAGCTGGTCCCAGGCACTCTGTGAGGCACTGCTGGTGGCTGGCGGAGTCGGCCCCAGGGGGGTACCCGTGGATGCAATCACGGATTGCGGCAGTCCCGCGCCCGTCCCCGGCCCCAGATTGTGTATATTGCTATTGCTGTTGTTGGCTGCCATCTTGTGGATGATCTGAGAGAAAGGTAAACAAAAATAATATACATATGTTTACAGTTGCATCGGACAGAGAGAGAGAGGGAGAGAAAGAGCGAGAGAGATTGAGAATAACTTGTAGAGAGAAAGAGCGGAAATCAAATGAACAGTGATGTCAGTTTTAGCATCTAGCAGAAAAACTAGCGAGAAAATGAAAAATCAAGGTCTAACTTAAAAATGGTTTGCTGAAAGGTGTATTTATTTGTGTATTTATTCGCCAATGGTCGAGAGAGGAGAGATGCACGAGGTGACATTTGGGATGGGAAAAGTGCAAGGGCTGGACTTCAGCAACTTCCTTTGCCAATGAATGAGTACACTTAGACTTAGCCTCGAACATAGAAAACTTCAATACAACAAGACCCCTAGGTCAAGTATCTCCGTCTGCCATCTATTTAATAAAAACACTCTATAATGGAAAATAAAGATTATTTACTTAGTTTCTACGAATAAAAAGAATCTACACAAGTTATTAATAGGTGATCTTCATATGTTAACTGGTATATTATTGTGTTAAAATATGCAAATACGCAATAACTTATTCCCACGAGACATGTACAAAACAAAAAATAAAACAGCTAGACCTAGCTAGAAAAAAGCCATGCCAGCACAGCACTAGAGATAATGAAATGAGTGCACGTCGAAATCGAAGAAAAACGGCAACCACCAAAGAGGCGATAACTGCCGTTACGGCAGTCGAAACCAGACTTTCAGCGAAGCGAGATCGCTCAGGGCGGCGGCTGCCACACAGGGGAACGTGGGAAGTTTGTGAAAAAATATTTAAATTCATTTTGGAATGAAGTCGCGCGACATTCTACCAACAAATGTGAGAAAGATTTCAGTTCTCTTCTCAGCGCATTTTGATTTTGCGCTCCACGTACATACGAAAAACCGTCCGCACAGAGAGACGGCGCGCATGAGCGAGAGAGCCAGAGAGCGACGGCGAAGAGAGCGCAAAACCAATGACAACAACTCTCACACGAATGAGAAATCAAAACAAATTGCAAAAGAATAGAGATTTTCTGCCTTTTGCCTGGGTTATGTGTATATGTTTTGACGAGCGTGTACCTTAGCGTATGCGCACCGCCACAAGCAGAATAAAAAATATATAAAATTATTTGCTGCACACACACACACAATGAAGAGAAGGCATTATGCACGCCGTAAACAATTGCACATGAGCTAAAATACAACAAATTACACTTTGTTTCGTGGCCCCCGATGGCTACGTCATGGCACAAAAATAATGGCGCGCTTTTTTTTTATACACATCCAAACAAAATAAAATTGCTAAAATTAAAGGAAAAAACAGTCAAATGGGTTTGGATCGAACATCGTTTAATCTGAATCATTCGCAGGAGGAGCATAAACAGGAGTATAGTCAAAATATACAATATTCTAACTGCAACGAAAATTTCTCTACACTTTCTTTTTTGCACCCACAGGCAGCACATCAATATTTTCCATTTTATATACGCCTGCTGCCTGGCATCGTGTGGCCGTACTTTTGAAACGCCTTTAAATGCCACAAAACTCACCTATTTCCAACTATCCTATTCAGATAAACACTCGCTACGTGTTTCCAAACATTTAGGCGTATTCTATACGTAAATATTCCCGCGATTTTCTATGGAAATTTATAAATAAATTCTTCTCAAATTCTTTTTCAGCGACCGATACTGGGAAGTCGATTTGAGATGGCCTACGCAGCGATAGGTCCGCGATGGTATCGATTGCGTGGTATTTTGTACATATCGATTGCATAAACCAAGGATGGACTTGAATAATACTGAACAACACAAGATATCTTGTGAAATTTTATTCTATGGATGGTGGAATGTGCGTAACAAAAATAAATAAGTTACTCTATATTTAGTTGATCGTCTGCAGTTTAAGGCAAATTTCTATGCTAATATTGAGATCTGGTTTGTATCTGTTGATCAACCGCAGCAAATTGAACTTTTTCGCCTTCGAGTTGTTCGACTCTAGCTCGTACAAAGTCGACAGATTAACCAGCAGGCTCTCGTTCAGGGATCTCTGGGGATTCTGGTTAATGGCATGCTCATACAGATTAATAGCATCCTTGAGCTTCCCAGCGTACAGCAGGCAGACTCCCATGTTGTTCAGGATCAACGTATTGCCAGAATCCAAGTGCAAAGCCTTTTGAAATATGAGATACGCTTCGGGAAAATCATTTTTGGCCACTGCTATTAGGCCCTTGTCCATAAGGTCCCTTAGATCAGGCGCAGAGTTCCTGTAAAAGAAGTATAATCAAACACCATTCATCCATCCGTGAAATATTCAAAGCTTACATTTCTCGCAGTCGCCGGGAGACGGCAAACTTTTGCTCCGCCCCAAAGATATCACCAATTTGCAAATAGATGCGACCCCAGGCCGAGTACAGAGATCGCTGGTCGTCCTTGCTCAGGTTGGAGCGTTTCAAGAGGGTTCCATCCATTATATCATCAATCATACTGAATTTCTTCATCTACACGCGAGGGTTTCATTAAATTATAAATGTATGCTCCATGTAACCCCTTGGGACTTACCATCAGGCCACAGTTTATAATGGAATGCAAGACCCTCTCGCACCGCTTTTGCCAGAATTGCTCGGCCGTCTTGTTCTGCAGCTGTATATAATGCTGCTTGATCTCATTGCTGGTCACATGCAGTTCCGACAGCCTGTCCAGGGCTACGTGGGGCTTTCCCAGGTAAATGGGCAGCTCGGCGAGTAGCAGGCGGAACGAGAAGCACGCTATGGATCCACTTTTTCCATTGTACATCTCGGGATAGAAATCGTAGAACACGTCCGGTGCTGTGAGCTGTCCAAAGGGTTCCGCTTCGGTCTGCAGCAGCTCGAATTCGCCCAGCTTAGCCAGCAGGGCCAGCCGAGTGAACCACAGCTGCAGCGAGTGAGGGGAATGCTTGGCTGGCTGTCCAGCACGTCCATAGCCCTGGCCGTAGACCGTCAAAAGTCGGCCAGTTAAATTGACTGCCGTGCGGAGGCAGCCTGCATGGATTAGGTTTCTCAGGCCCCGCTCGTCTTGGGTGACATCGTCCACGCCGAGGATCTTCCGGTTCGCCAATTCAGCTTCTCCAAGGTGCTGGGTCACTGCCACACTTATGGGATCGGGCTGAAATAGGTGGTAATAAGGTGGGAAACTCAACAAGATTCTGTATCTCACCGACCAGATCGTGTTGTAGGTGTATGCCAGGCATAATCAATTTACTGTGGTCATTTTCGCGGGGCAGCTCCCACAAATTGCGGACCTCGTCGGTAACTTTGATGGGCTCCTCTAGCTCTGGTGTTTCCACAAATTCGGGAGGTTGAAAGAAACCTGTGAATGTGTTCGACAACATATTGTTGCTGGTACCGCTGCTGCCACTGGTGCTGACAATACTTTCTGCTGGTAACTCCTTGGACTTGGGTTTATTCGTCAGCTCATCAAAAAAACTGGGTGGATCATTAGCAAAGTATTCGCTAAGATTAGATTTATTTGACATTTCTATCGCGTTTCCTAACTATATTGATTTGCTGGTATGTTTCTGGTATTTTGAGCAATCATACTAGCAAACACAGCCTACTATTAAAATATCGCCAAAACTCGAGTAAAATACTGTAAAATACTAAATACTTTTCTGCCACCTCTACCTTATAGTTGATTTCAACAAAAAAAAACAAACAAAAAAACAAACAAGCAATCAAAATAAAACCTTTCCCAGAACATGCCTTCAAACAAAACCAGTTAGTGCATACGCAGAACACCTACGACTAATCAGGAATAAATATTTTGTGTAAATATTCGCAGCAAAACCACTTAAATGGCATCGGAAAGTTACAACCATAAAGAAATGGAACGATGAGGAAATAAAAGCTATGCTAACGTACATCGCTAGGCACGGCAATATCGAGGTAACCATTATCCTTAACCGATTCAGACTTGAACTTTTGAAAAACGACAACAATCATTTGATAGAAGCCCACGGCAAGAAAGTACTATACGAAACTGATAGAGGAAACCAAGATAAGCGGCTCTTGGAACACATTTAAATGCAAGCTGAGATATCTAAAAGGTACTCTGCAGAAGGCCAACACCTGGATGAAGACGAAAGGAACAGAGATTGATGATCCCGTCAGAGTTAGAGGTAAACTGATTGCTTACTAAAAATGCTATTTGCGATATTAATTTGCAATTGTTTTGCAGAGACCTTGCTGCAATTGTGCCCGCACTATGATCAGCTGGTTGACATGTTTGGCGCCGATTTCAATTTTGAATCTTCCATGAGCAATAGCGTGTGGAACACCGACTTCAACCATCCGCGCGCATTGATATTCAGCAACGACGACTCCCTCAATGAGGAGTATCTGAAAACCGAAACCGAAACCGAATCATCAGTGGATCCCATTGACTGCTCTGATTCCTTATACGAGACTGAGCTACAGAATCACCAAAATAGAATCGAGGAAAAGACCCTGGAAGGTTGCCCTGCTGCCAAGAAGATCGATGAGCTGGACTTGAAGGAAGCCATTCTGCAGTTGGAGGTGGAGAAATTCCACTGGCTCAAGGAGAAGGAGCTGAGAAGAATGAAGTTTGAGGAAAAGAAATTGGAAACAGCCGTTGAGCTGAGAAAGCTCGAACTGGAGCAGGAGGAAAGAATCGCGCTGTATGAAATCAAAATGAAATATAAGGATAAATAGACCCCAATTTCAGACCATCCCAACCCTATAAGTATTACTAGGCATGTGTAAATATAAGACTAGCTTTTGTGGCAATACACGTAATACTTACTGCCTCCATCGCTCCACCATGTACGCTTAAAAATAAAACACATATTTATAAACTATTCTGGAATTCGGATTTATTAATCTATTGCAATTATACTCGTACAATTCATTCATTTTACTCATTAGGTTTTATTATACAATACATAGAGCAAAAAAAAAAGATTATTCTAAAGCTACAGATTATGATGCCATTTGATGACCAGTTTTTCATTTGCTTTTTTTTCAAACATAAAAACGCCGTATTTACAAAACAATGGAACGAACCCCTTCCGAATGGTTCAAAGTTTATTGCCCATTGAAAATCGTCTCGGGATAATAGCTGGGGGCGTTGAACATGCGCGGGAAGCCATTCCCATCCAACTGGCCCACTGGCAGCACCGACATAATATCACTGCAAAGAACGAAAAGGAAAGGGAATATATAGTTGGTACATACATACATACATATGTATGTATGTATATTACACACACAAAAATAAAAAAGGGAAACACATTTAGTCCACTTGCTGAAGAAGAGAAGTGCGAGAGTGAATGCTGCAATTTGACGCCCAGGGAGAAGGCGATCAGCCAGCGGGGAGTCGACGGGGCGGTGCGGCACATGCTACACGCATGCGCTGCGTTAGGGTCACGTCCCGTCCCCTAGCCTCTATAAATATGCATAGGACGGACCCATGGACCCATGGACCCATGGAAGGAGCAGAGCTAAGCTAAGGGCAAAATTGGACATAAAACACGCTCAAGTGGCATTTTTGGGCCGGAGTACAGAACTGGACGCGCAAGTGTTTTACGGTCACTTACAAGTACAAACGATTTTTAATGCCAATTTCCAAAACAATTGATTATATTTTGTTCCCAGTTTTCCCATTTCTTCTGGGTGGAACATACTCAAGTGTTGAATGAATTGTTTTACGAGTTATGTGGAAATGGAATGGAATGGAAAGGTTCCATGTATGTACCCTAGGACAGGGCAGAAATGCTACAGACTCTAATAGAACTAATTTCATATCAACTTACGATCGTTGCTGGGGCGTACGGTCCCGTTGCCGGCGATTCTTGAACCAATTGGAGACCTGGGTCAGCGTTAGGCCCGTCTTCTTGGCCAGCGTTTTCTTCTCATCGGGCGTGGGATAGCGATTGGTCAGATAGCAATCCTTTAGGGCATTCCTCGATTTCTCCTTGAAGCAATAGACAGTCTCCTCGCCATCCCATATTGTCTTGGGCAGGGGGTACTTCTTTCTCAGGCGATACTTGTCCACCGCTCCCAGGGGACGACCGCGTACCTTTTCGGCCTCCTTGTAGTGGGCCTTGAACCAGAGATTCTGCAGATCCACATGGTATTTGATGGAGAAGCAGTGCGTCTCCAGCAGGTTGTAGAGTTCGTGGAATTGTCCCAGATTGTAGGCGACCATGGCGCGGGCCCGCAGCACACTCTCGTTGGTCTTGAAGAATTCGCTGGGCGGCAGGCTGCACAGGAAGGTGGTAAGCTTCTCGATGTCGCCCTTCTGCTGCAGGGCCTCACACATGCATTGGATCTGGGGGCAGTACAAAATGAATATTACCCGAAAGCCTCCCTATAGAAACGTTCAAATCCTCACCTGGTCCGTGGAGAACTGCAGCATTTTGGCATCGATGGGGAAGTTGCCCACGGCGGACATGTTGTGGCCAGCCGTTAGATTCGATATGAGGTGGCCCCCGGTGCCCGGATTGCCACCTAGGCCGCCGGCACCACCTCTCTGGAGACCGGCGCACAGGGAGTCCGTCTTCGTATTGCCATTGAGATCGCCCAAAGGGCCGCCACTGACGCCATTCTCGAACATAATGCTATTCAGAGTGGGGTAATGTGTGGGCGTGGTCGAGGCCGTGGGCGGCGGGGACTTGTCATAATCGTTGGTAATATCCTGAAAGCGGCGCTCCAGCAGGTGATCCTTTTCCGTGGC
This sequence comes from Drosophila lowei, assembly GCA_008121275.1. Lineage (NCBI taxonomy): Eukaryota > Metazoa > Arthropoda > Insecta > Diptera > Drosophilidae > Drosophila > Drosophila lowei. Next base: position 863,904 of record CM017781.1, read on the forward strand.
CTCGTACGGCCCGAACTTATCCAACTGCAAGACGGTCTTGCACGAGAGGTTGCCGCGATAGCCTGGTCGGGAGGGGGAAGCGAAATCATGCGGAGAAATTAGCTCTTTTGTCGTTCGTTCTCACGTGCCATTTCGGTGGGCTGGTCGGTAACCCCCACCACAGAGCCCCACACATTTGGATGTGACTAATCATCGAATAGCCGACCAAAACGATCGTTGTCTTTCGACACCTTCGGACGGAGACGGAGACGGACACGGAGACGGGGACGGGCACTGTATATCATATCGAGACCAGAAAGAGACATCAAGCAAATAAATAAATCCGATATGTGTACATAAATGTAAGTGCATATATGCCAAAGAAATATGTACATATGTACATGCATACATATACAGATATGTAATACATAATGCATTTGATGGTACATTGGTTTAGGCCACAAAAATGGGCTATGAATCAACGAATTCTGGATGGCCTACAGCCTAGAGAATAGAAACTTGTAGAGAAGGAAATGATTTGGAAAACTAAAAGAGATCCTATAGCCAAATGGGGAACCCATATGCGCATAGAATATCATTATTAAAATGCATATACCAGCGTCATCCTCTGTTCTATAAAATTCTATAAAACCCACTTGTGCACCCTACTTGTGCACTACATGCAGTCCTCAAAACTTTTGTAATATTCAGCAAATTGAGTAGTCCAGGCTTTAATTGTTTATGCAGCGCCTCATTGACGCCTCTGTCTACATAGGGTAATACGATATTGGCCGTCTCTGGTTTTGCACACTGATCTGATAGGACTGGACATTGTATAGCTAACCGGGATTTGGCAGGAAGAGCGATCCGTAGGCCATGGGAGAGCTGAGATTATCCTGTTGCACCGCCGAATGGTCCGATGAAGTGCCGCCGGAACTGGTCGAGTCCAGGTCCCCGCTTATGGACGCCGACAGATTGTTTGTATCCATATTTTTCTCAAACATTATGCTATTTTTCTATTAATTTAGTTTGCGTGTGATCAATTTTCACTTTTGTGGTGAGTATGGGGCTTTTCTGGTTATCAATTAAAACACTTGATTGATTTTTATCAATTCATCATTTTGTAATATTCAGTATTTAAATACTTTAAACTTAAAAAAAAATCACTTTGCATTTGTATAAATTTTGTATTGATTTTCTTTACACTCTTTTCTTTTTTGCTTGTGAAAAGAACTTTGGGATTTCGTTGGGGAGATCCGTTCTCTCCTGACCGTCTTGACGCGTTCGCTGTTCAAAATCAAATGAAATGCAAGCGGAAGAAGCCGTGCATGGGGAATCCCAGGCCAGGCCAGGGCAGGCAGGCAGGCAGGCAGTCAGGCTGTGTGCTCCGTTCCATTGCCGTTCGGTTCGGGTTCGGGTTCGGGGCTGCAGAGCGCTGACTGGCTGTTGAGCAGGCCAATTTAGGGGTGGATTGCCTGTGGCGTTATCCTCGGCGTAAGAGGGCGTAACCTCCGGGCAGCCATTTTGTCGTTTGCAAAACTGTATCTCTGTGTGTGGGTTATCTAACGGCGAAAAACATTGAATTTCATTAAGAAACAAACATCATGACCTCATTAGAATCGTGTTTAGGGGTAGGGTGGTGTATTTGGCATATGGTATAGGGTATAGGGTATCTAGTGAATGCCCGTGTGCAGTTTCTTGGAATTTACATCAAATTTCTATGACATTGCTTAATTTTTGCACCGAGTTTCTGGCTGTGTTTTGCTGTATTTTTTGCATATAAAATGCAAGATATATCCACGAGTGGAGTATATAAAGTCGAGTCTCTGCCTCTGGCTCTGCCTCTGTCTCGGTCCCAGACCCAGACTCAATGCAATTTGATTCCCGGGTGGAGGCTGGGATTGGGAAAAGAATGCTCGCTGCTTGCTGCTTGCTGCTCGCTGCTCGATGAGGCTCTGCGCCAAAGGCAGGGCTGCTCATCTAATGGGATCAAATTTCAATTACAAAATTCCTCTCTCCTCCACTGCTGCATGCAACACGAAATGGTGCGATAAAGTAAAATGAAATAAAACTGACATGGACACAAAGGTGACAATCCATCCACAAAAAGGCTAAACAATTGCGCTGCCGTTGCCGTTGCCGTTGCCCCCAGGAACCCAGAGACACAGGGACACACAGGCACACAAAGCCATACAGAAACAGGAGCACTTTTCCAGTTGTTGCTTGTTGTTTTGTTGTTGCTGAAGGGAATTCATTAGGCATCAAATTAGGAGGGTTGACAATTTCGTCACACTCGACGCAACGGAGTCCCAGGTCTCAGGTCCCTGGTCCCTGGTCCCAGAACACAGATTTGTCACACGCAGGCCGGGGGGAAGAAGGGGATGCTCTGAGCCCTGTCCCTTTCACATTGCGTGATCATCGATTCGCTGGACGGGGGAGAGGGAGGCGGAGATTACTGCAGGTGTCGATACCGATTACAGATTACTAATTTCGATATTTGAGCTTTTGTTGCTGCCTGGCAACACCCCCCGGGATGGGGTGGGCGAGGTGTGCCCTCTAATTGACCGCAGGAAAAGGATTGCGATTGTAATCGCATCCCAGCTAATTCCATTATTAAAATCACGTGTCAGGACTTACGGGCCGTGGGCAGAGCTGTTGGCCGGAATCCACCCAAAGCTTTTTGCATTATTATTATTATTTTCTGGATTCCCTATGGGCTGAATGGAAATGCGTCTTTTGGTTCGTTCCCACACTATCGTGTTTAGCTGAGCCAAGCAGATTTTTTCCTTCGAGTGAGTTTGGTGTCTGCTTCCTAAATAATGCAAGCGCATGCATGCAAATTGTCTCGCAACAAATAAATGGACTTGAAACAATTTAAATGCACTCCGAAATAGCGGACAAAGATAAGAGAATAGTCGTGGATACGATAAGATTCACATGGAATGAAGAGCTTGTAACATATACATTGGCACATTGGCACATTGGCTGTTCTATCTTTCGATATGATATGATATGATATGCAATATTCATCGAAAAAGTATATAAAAGGATGGTCAATGCATGGAGAAGCGCAGCTTTCCTCCTGCCCAGCCGACCGAGGAGCGCTGCCGCATGACGTAGAACCTAACCCTTCACGTACATGCAGGAAGTATAGATTTTAGCCTAATATTCGAGGAAAATTCGAACTAAACTAAGCATGCATTCAAAACTACATCGAGAAATTCGATGATTTGAATTTGATACTGATTCATTCATTCCCAAAACGAAATTATAGAGAGTAGGATAATTATTTGTGTCTAGAAAATTTTCAAAATTATATCCCAACAATGGCAATTAAACGCAAAGTCCCCAGGAGTAAGCCCCGCAGCTCTGTTGTCGCACGCCGTGTCAAAAAACCCAACCCAGTACGTCTTCGCAGTCTGGGGGATCTGAAGGAGTCGGAAATGATCAAAGTGGCATCCGCTCTACATGCAGCAGTCAATTTGGCATCGGCGGAGGATAATGTGAAGGAGAACTTGGACGACTTCCTGCCCGACGACATAGAGTCGTTACAGTCGGAGAGCAAAAAGAAGATTCGCCATCGAGTGGCCACCGCCATGATGCTGCTGAAGTTCGTGGAGCGCGGCTACGAGGACAGCGGCATCGAGGGCACAGCACCTGTTACTCTCTCAGAGGTTCTGGTCCGACGTCGTAATCGTAGTGCTACCAGTACCACCATCGACCAGGAAAACACTGATGCTGGCAGCAACTGTCGCATCTGCGGTCGTCCCATGTCCGAAAAAAAGTAGAAGAACTGTCGCTGTACGAACCTCCAGAAATTGTTTGCTATGGTATGTACATACCTATTTATAAATGTCAATTGTAGCAGTTGTATCTAATAGCCATCATTTCCTTGATTTTCAGGTGGTCATCAAGCTTTTCGCAATTGTAGTTGTTCCGAATAGAAGTGAAATATACTAAAGTTCAATTATAATTATTCGCGTGTACTAACCTGTAGATTACTTCTTCTTAAACTCATAGATCCGCCCTCCTACAAACAAGTGGCCCATGCCAGGCAAAAACGCAGCCCTCCTCTCGCCCAGCCGACCGAGGAGCGTTGCCGCATGACGAACGACGCGAACCGATCCGAACCGAAGTGTAGAAATATAGATGTTTGTCTAAAATTCGAGGAAAATTAAAGCTAAACTGACTGAAAGAGCTAAGCATGCATTCTAAATTGCAAATACTAATACTTACTACGAGAAAGGTATGCTAGAATTAGTTGTTTTAGAAGAGGAAGGAATTAGTAGTTGATATAATATGGAGCATAAGACCTTAAACCGTTCATGAAAGGATTAATTCGATCTACAAAGCGGAAGGCATAAAGGCCCATTGTATATACTTTCTAGTGGATCTAATAGTAAACGTGAGGTAAGGGCTATCTCAACGTGTCAAGTTGTGCATAGAATTCACACCAAGCATTTTTCTACGATTAACTAAGGATGGGAAGGTGTATTAAGTGAAGAGCTATCTATTTGATTCCATACGGTCCAGACACAAGAGCCGTACTTTAATAACTATAAAGCTATTCTGTTTGGAAGATATCGTGATTATGCTACTTAATTTGTATCTACATAAATTCCTTATTTTGATTTACTTCCTTGCATTGAAAGATATTGAAAACCGGGCATCCTTTCTAGCCATTTCCTTCTGGCTGTACTTATCTTAATCCATACATCCTTTGGCTACTTCCATGCACAATACCTAATGTTCGTCTCTTATTTCAAGACAGTTCCAACTTATTGCATCACTCAGCATTCCATTGTATGTAATGACCCCCTCTCAAGTACCTGGAAATCTCGAAACACTTCGGCTATAATCTCCAACTATTACTCAATTTCGCATGCGAAAATCCCTAAAGTTCCTCTCAAATTTGTATATTTACTCATAACTTCTTGCATAACCATTTGCGGCTGGCCAGCCCACCGTTTTCCCATTGTATTCTACTATTGTGCCCGTAGACATAGACGACTGGCCACAAATTGCTTAACTTCCCGAACAGAACAGAAGAGAACCCACTGATATTTAGCAAACGTCATGGTATTAGGATTGTTGCGAAGAACCTGCCCGGTTAATCCTACAATTCCAGTTCACAGACAGCCAGAGAATAGAATAGAAAATAGAGCAGCAGCCCAGAAAACAGCTTAACAGCTGTAATCTTGAAATTCCGAACAAAACGTTTTGTAAAGTGTCCCGGGATGTTGTCACCTTGTCGTCACGTTGTTCCTTTCCCAGTCCCCGACCCCGACCCCGTCCCCGTCCCCGTCTGCTCTCATTCATGAATGCAGTCTGCACGGATGCCCTTATCCGTCTGTCGATCACACAATAATGGGCCAACCGAGGTATAATACGCGAGTATGTGCTGTATGTAGGTGACTGGTAGGCGGGTCGTCGAGACCCGGAGGTTTCTCTATTACGTCTGAAGAGGGTAAATGATTTTCGCACCTTGTGTTTCGATTGTTGGATTGGACATGCGGTGGGCTTTACTGAAAAACAATATTATGTATTTATAGAGTTATTGTGACATTCCAATTAATAATCATCGGTTTGCACAGATCAGCCACGAAGAAAATAAGGCAAATCAATCAATGCTGCAGGAGGTTCATTAATTTTAAACATATGTCGAGATACAAACAATTTCCACAGCTAATTGGTGGCAGAGGCAGAGGCAGAGGCAGGGGCAGAGTTCCCCGTTTCGTTTCCCCCATTCGGAAAACCGAAAGGGGTGGGATGGGATGGTATGGGATCGGGTGGGGGTGCATGTGCATGTGTAAGACGATCCTTTGACGGCAACTAGCCACCTCATTATTCTCATTAATGAAAACTTTGTGCCGTGCGGGTCTCTTCTTACCGCAAAGCAACTATAAATCAAATAAACACACAGTCTTTTCTTAGGTTTTCCACCTCCAACTACATATTTGCACCTTACACCTGAGCTTTCCCATTCCATTGATGCCGTTGATTCCATTTCTGATATTTCTTTTCCAGATTTGAATATGATAATTTGTTGGTTTGCTTACTTCCTGAATGGGATTCCAATTCCGTGGAGAAGTGACATTTAACTGGAAAAAGGTAACCGAACGCCTCGATGGCCATCGTTTTTGTAGATCAGTTTTATTGATTCTATTTTGAGTGCAGACAAGGCAAAATTCTTTGGAAATTGGCACAGTGAAAATGGGAAATGAAAAAATGGGTGAATGGGTGAATGGGCGAATGGGCGAATGGGCGAATGGAAAGGGATATTCAAAAGATAAAATCATTCATATTTCGGGTACACAGATGCTACTTTGAAATTCCATAGATCCATGGCCTGCAGATCCATAACTGGTTCTGGTTGAAGGCAGGAACTTTGATTTGACCATCGAATAGAGTTATAAAATCATAGACCCAAATAAAACTCTCGCGGGACACAATTAGTATACGTTTTTTTATGATTTTATTTTAGACATATGCTTCCCCCCTGTCGTCCTGGTGGACCGACCACAAAATGAGCAAATAAATCATAAATGTTTCATTCGCCGTAATTGAGCCTCGCCTCGTCTCGCACAAACACCCTTAAGTCCCTCAATGGACCGGCTCGGAGGGGGTGGGGGTGAGGGTGAGGCGGTGCTGGCTGTCGCTATGGCCACAGCTACGGTGCTTTTGAACAAGAAAACAAGAAAACAAGAAAAACAATGTAATCCGATCCAGGTTCGGAATGTGCGTAATGTTGTGTGTAATCCTGTATAGGGAGATGGGAAGGGCGGGAGTGAGAAGGATATGTACATGTACCCCAAAGTCCTTTACGGGGTTGGTTGCTGCGCCAGGCCAGGCCAGGCTCCGCCCACCTACCCCTGAAACGTCTGGCAATGAAACACACACGCAGAGGGAATGAAACGGGAAACGGAACACTATTTAATGGGATTTAAAATAAAATTTAACATTAGAACATGGAAACTTGGAAACATGGAAACATGGAAAAATCAAACATCTTTGGATAATCGTCGGGCAAGGCGGTGGTTGACATCGACCAGTCGAATGCTTCCGCATACAGTGGCCAGGGGCTTCAGGAAATGTCCGAAGCCGTCACCCAAAGGCTCCGTAATGTCACGCAAGGAGCAGAGGATGTTGTACACAAAGATCAAAGGCGGCTGCAGGAAACCATTGAAGAGCGTGGTCAGCACGGGCTTCAGCAGGTAGTCGGAGGTCAAGTGCAACAGGCCCACAAAGAGGGTGTTGACCAGGGAGTAGAGAACAAATCGGTAGCCCTGCAGAATGAAGGCCACCACAAAGGCCACGGCGATGTGGAGGAGTCCGAACAGCTCCGCCCAGAAGTGGGTGGCGTAGGTGGTGGCCCGGTCGGCCAGGACAATGGCATTGATCCTGGGATGGGTGTCCGTGGTGCTCAGGTAATCCGCACAGCCGTGCTCGAACGGATAGATACCGATGCAGGTGTGACGCGACTCCTCCTTCTTGTTCCAGTTCGGCTCGGGTAGATCGTCGATAATGCTGTGCGAGTGCTGCGGCTGGCACTTGCACATGTTGTCCAGGGCATACATCAGGCGGTTGACAAGGCCTGTTTTCCTGGGATGCGCCTGGGATGCCTTGTTCGACTTTGCCCTCTGGATGACTCTGGCACGGCCACGAAGTGGGACAAAGACGCGGGGACGCCTCTTCGAATAGCGCTGGAACTCAATGCGCTCCGGCTTTTCCTTCCCGGTGCCCAGGAGCAATTTCTCTGGCTCGGCACGCATCTTGTACAAAGCGGACGGGGAGCTGTGGTCCGGAGTTGTGGTCCCGGTTGTCTCTGCCAATCGATCGTTTTTGAACGCGTTGTACTGGGTCTTGATCTTGACATTTTGGAAAATGTCCGATTCGCTGGACATTTCCATGCGGGGGCGTACCTTCTTGAGTGGAGACTGTATTTTGGCTGTCACACCCACGTGATGGACTCCAATCAACATGGATTCTGAGTTGGCGCAGTCTAAATCGGTTGATTCGGACATTTTACTATTCAAGCTGCTGACAACCATTCAAAACTAACTGACAAATCGATTTCGATATTGTTATCTGGTTGTCGTCTGGCAGGAATTGAAAAGAGAGAGTGACGACTCTGTCAATATCAAATAATTTTTAGCTCTCACTCTATGCCGGAGAATTATTTCAAAACAACAATACAAAAATCCGAACCCAACTCTAAAATTGATATGTTCAAGCTAAAAAATACAGGTACCTAACAGCCGAAATTGGCTCAATCCACCTACAGCAAATAAGTACTACCCATCGATAAGTATAATCGCGGGTATATCCAATACAGTGTAACCGTTTACGGTATTATATACTTTTTGGTATATTGTGAAGTCGAAATGGAGTATGTTTATGTATATCGGTATTTAATGGTAAATTTTATCCCTTTATGAAGGCATATTAAATAGCATAGGGTATAGAAACTTTTGCCCTCTCAACTCGTGCCGCCGCCCTGAATCAATTCCAGATTGCATTTTAATCCTTCAGGCAATTTATATCCTTAAGTAAAGATAATGGATAGGATGGACCTACAAGATTATTAATTATCATCAGTTTTATTAGTATCATTTATATCTAAAGTTTTTCAACTTTTTCAATTGGGGGGTTAAGTGGGTTAAGTGGATAAATCCGCGGTCACATTGTGACACTTATATATTTAACATACCGGAACTTTTCCAGAAAAAATTCACATAGTAAATACCATTAAGGGGTGCCTTTTATTTATTCATCTCACCAAGCATTAGCTTAGCTAAATTTAGAACCGCTTAAATGTTTTCATCGGCTTGGCGCAGCGTGGCTACCAATGTTGAAACCCAATTGACTGCCGCCTATTTCCGAGGTTCGTCCAACAAATTGCGATTGCAACTCCGGATTGCGATTCCATCTGGTGCTGGATCAATACGAAGACGATTTCTGGCTGTTCCTCCCGTCTGTCAAAGTCCCGTCAACCGTAATCTATACATACTCGTACATTTAATGTTTAATCTAATCTCTGGGCCCTAAGCTTTTTTGCCATAGTCACTGTGTTTAGTTTCTGTTTTGTTTGCTTGTTGCACCTCTGCTTTCTCTATTCCCGCCATGCCATGTGCTATAACCCATTCTATGCCTCGTTTCAGTTCAGAAACTGCGTAAAGTTGGTCTTAGAGGCATGCATAGCACATTGGAGGACGTCAAGCTGGAGAGCATGCAGGTGAAAATCCTGCCGGCTCTGCAGGACAATTACATGTATTTGATTGTGGACAATAAGACGCGCGAGGCAGCTGTGGTGGATCCTGTGGATCCCGAACTGGTCATCAAGACCGTCCAAGAGGCGAATGTGACTCTCAATAAGGTGCTGACCACCCATCATCACTGGGACCATGCCGGTGGCAATGAGAAGCTCGTCAAGTTGTGGGAGAAGGAGTTGGAGGTTTATGGCGGAGACGATAGAATCGGCGCACTGAACAAAAAGATTTGCCAAGATGACAGCTTTACCATTGGCAGTTTGAACGTACGCTGCCTCTCCACTCCATGTCACACCACCGGCCACATTTGCTATCATGTGACCTCCGGCGATGGAAAAGGCGAGGGAGCTGTGTTCACTGGCGACACTCTATTCCAGGGCGGCTGTGGCCGCTTCTTCGAGGGCACACCCGAGGAGATGTACGAGGCCCTGTGCACTAAGCTATCGGCTCTGCCGGACACCACCAAGGTCTTTTGTGGCCACGAATACACATTGCAGAACATGAGCTTTGCCCGCCACGTGGAGCCCGATAATGAGAGTATACAGCAACGCATAGAGTGGGCCAAGCTTCGACGTGCGTCTCAGGATCCCACAGTCCCCTCCACCATAGGCGAGGAGAAGATCTGGAATCCGTTTATGCGTGTCCACGAAGCATCTGTCCAGAAGCACGCCGGAGGAGCAACCGATCCCATTGTAACCATGGGCAAGTTGCGCAAGGAGAAAGATAACTTCAAAGCCTAATTGGTAAATAAATTGATAAATTTGAAATGTGATTATTGGATTTTTTTTTTTGAATAAAATGGTACTGCACAATATTTGAATTTTTCCGGGAGCACTCACCTGCAAGATACAGTTGATGCTGGGCAAGACAGAGCATGCTGACGAGCAGCGAGCATTACGTTTAAACTGAATCGTATGTATTCTGAATACACTTATCTTCAACCTATTGTGCTAAACGTGTACATTATTTCAAGTACTCTACCATGAGATGAGATGAGAAGCGGTCTTCGGAGAGAGCGAAAGAGAGCATCTTTCTCGCGCCTGTTGCATGTGAGAAGTTACATATAAATTTAAAGTTCCTTCGAGTCGCAGGAAGAGCACTAGCTTTCGCCAGCGGAATACAGGGGCAGCAAACTGAAAATGCCACTATACACCTAAATGGGAAAAAAGTGGACAAGATGTCGGCCAGCGTTCTAATTGGGCGGACTCAGTCAAAGGCGAGCAGCGTAGATCTACCAGAAAGGTTCGACGAACTGCAGACCGCCAGTGGGGACGAGTAGCACAGGCCTTTTTTATGTTTATATCTAAAAATCTATATCTATGTATATCAGTTATAATAAATCAAAGCAGTACCCAAAACAAACCAATAAAAGTAATAGTTTATTTAATTTGAATTCCATTTTGAATTAACCGGGGTCACATCGATAGCTGCATCGATATTATTGTGCTATCGAGGAACTGCCACCACCAGCGATCAGCTGTCGTGACTTATTGAAGCACTGCCATCTCAATTGCTCAAATGGATAAAAGCAATCGGAGAAGTTCGGTGAGTTTTGTTGTACTTTTAATATGTAGTCGAATATCTATCAAAACATTTCAAGCTGCGGCGGCAACCGCCACCCAAAGAAGACGATCAGACAGCGGCATCGACGACGCAGAATTCCATGCTAAAGCGTCGCATCAGTTTTAGTGGGAAGAAGTCCGTGAGGTGAGTGCATTCCCTTAATTTATTTAATTTACTGAAACAATACTTTTCTGCTTCACAGGGTGTTCGTGAATACAGAGGAGCCTCACTATTGGGAAAACTCGTACGAACTATCGGATTGCACCAATGGCGAAGACAACAGCAAAGAGCAGGCAGCAAAAACCGGCCTAAGCCAGCAGGCGCCGACAGCGGACAAGGAGAATATGCATATTGATATGACGTTGAATCTGCGAACGAGCATCGATGTGCCCATGTTTCCATGTGAAACGAATCGTAATCGCCCCAATTGTTCGGTGCCCCGCGAGTCGCTATTTGCCGAGAGCTTCTCTCTCTCCTCGATGGGGCGGGACAAGTTAAAGGATACGCTGTACAGCCATCGAATTACGGACAAGACCATAGATCTGATGCAGATCTCATCCAAAGTTAGGGACGACTGCTTGTTGGAGTTGTCCTCGTTTAAAAAGGAACATATGAAAGGACAACCAACGAAATCTGTGAGTGATTCCTTTATGGACATCACGCCACTGGGATTCGTTGATCCAGTTGCTGCTTCTGTCCCCGTCCCAGTAGAAAAGGATAATGTTAATCCTGTAGAGACATCGTTGTTTAAGGAGGTGGAAGAGAGTCGAAAGTACAGCCAGAGGCAGGGAGATATATCCTTTGACTGCGACTTTAATGGTTTGTTGTTTCCGCTCTTCCTTTGAACAGTTCATCATAAACTTTCGCTCTCTTTCAGATTCCAATGCCAGAGACCGAATGCCATCGAATGGCTCCTTCGATACGGACCCCAACAATAGCACCATCAACTATCTGGGAGACGAGTCTGCTCTCATTCCATTCGATATGATTTCTGGGAAGAATATCAGCAAGAAGCTGAACTTTCGTCAGCTGAACGATGACCTGGAAGCGGGAAAGATTAAGGTCTTTGCGAACGGCCCCAGGACCCCGAGCACCGATCCCAGGGCCAAGCAGAAGAAGTTCTGGCATGGACTGGATGAGGATCATGATCAGGATCAACAACATAAGGACATCAACATAAGGAGCATTAAGCCGCGTGGCCCTTTAAATTTCAGTGAGAATATGACTATGTCCCCCTTGGCACAAACAACGCCCGTGGCAAAGGCAGTGCCATTGCCATTGCCGAGGGAAAAGCTGAAGATACCGGATGACAAGCGCAAGTATCGACTCTCGCAGGCAGATGAGGTGATGCTAGACAACACGAACTTCCTGGCACATGCCAAATTGGGCGATGAGACCCAATCCCGGAATAGTTCCAAGATCTTCACGAGGAGAGAGACTACATATGAGAGCTCGGAGTTCGATTTGGGACTGCCCAACAGGAGCAGCAGCTGCAGCCAGGATTTCCATCCATCCACCCTGCAGGAAGCAGCATCGAAGCACTCCAAGCCCAGACAGACCATTCATCTGCCTGCGAAAATGGAGCAGGATGTGTTTCAGGTGGAAGAAGCTGTTGCCGCCATCCCTCCAGGGCGCTCCTCCTCTGCCAGACGTACCTTGAACCTGAACGAGTCCATGGACCAGGAAGACATTGTCAAAGAGAAAGCCACAGCCACCCAATCAGAGGTTAACGTCCCGCACAAGGGCGCCAAATCGAAACGTAGAGAGACTCTGCTCATGGAGGAGAGCATGGAAGAGGATATTAAAGGTCCCCTCAAGGAGCTGCATCTCAAGGCAAATGCTCATCCGGCACAGGGGCAATCTAAGTTCAGTCACACTCTCCACTTTGCGGAACCGTTGGAGGAAGACGAAGCCCTCAATCGGAATGCTGCAGCCACTGAGGCCATAAGGAAAGATAGTAAGCAACTGGCTGAAGCAGTTCAGCAGAATCTACCAATGAGAAATCAGAGATCCACAGCTAGGCAGACTATTCTTCAGGCGGAACCAATAGAGGAAGATGTTGATGATGCAGCCACTGGGCCCATACGAAATAAAGCCGTTCAGGAGCAACTACAAATAGGAAATCATAGATCCAAAGCTCGGCAGACTATTCTTCAGGCGGAGCCAATAGAGGAGGATGGCACTGCCACTGGGACCATAAAGAAAGATTATAAGCACTTGGCTGAAGCGGCTCAGGAGCGTCTACCAATGGGAAATCATAGATCCAAAGCTCGGCAGACTATTCTTCAGGCGGAGCCAATAGAGGAAGATGTCACTGCCACTGGGGCCATAAAGAAAGATTATAAGCACCTGGCTGAAGCGGCTCAGGAGCGTCTACCAATGGGAAATCATAGATCCAAAGCTCGGCAGACTATTCTTCAGGCGGAGCCAATAGAGGAGGATGTTGATGATGCAACCACTGGGGCCATAAAGAAAGATTATAAGCACCTGGCTGAAGCGGCTCAGGAGCGTCTACCAATGGGAAATCAGAGATCCAAAGCTCGGCAGACTATTCTTCAGGCGGAGCCAATAGAGGAGGATGTCACTGCCACAGATTATAAGCACCTGGCTGAAGCGGCTCCGGAGCATCTACCAATGGGAAATCAGAGATCCAAAGCTCGGCAGACTATTCTTCAGGCGGAGCCAATAGAGGAAGATGTCACTGCCACTGGGGCCATAAAGAAAGATTATAAGCACCTGGCTGAAGCGGCTCAGGAGCGTCTACCAATGGGAAATCAGAGATCCAAAGCTCGGCAGACTATTCTTCAGGCGGAGCCAATAGAGGAGGATGTCACTGCCACAGATTATAAGCACCTGGCTGAAGCGGCTCCGGAGCATCTACCAATGGGAAATCATAGATCCAAAGCTAGGCAGACTATTCTTCAGGCGGAGCCAATAGAGGAGGATGTTGATGATGCAACCACTGGGGCCATAAGGAATGAAGCCGTTCAGCAGAATCTACTAATGGGAAATCAGAGATCGAAAGCTAGACAGACTATTCTTCAGGCGGAAGCAATAAAGGAAGATGTCACTGCAACTGGGCCCATACGAAATAAAGCCGTTCAGGAGCATCTACAAATAGGAAATCAGAGATTCAAAGCTCGGCAGACTATTCTTCAGGCGGAGCCAATAGAGGAAGATGTCACTGGCTTTGGGGCCACAAAGAAAGATTATAAGCACCTGGCTGAAGCGGTTCAGGAGCATCATCCAATGGGAAAGCATAGATCCAAAGCTAGGCAGACTATTCTTCAGGCGGAGCCAATAGACGAGGATATAACTGCCACAGATTATAAGCACCTGGCTGAAGCGGCTCAGGAGCGTCTACCAATGGGAAATCATAGATCCAAAGCTAGGCAGACTATTCTTCAGGCGGAGCCAATAGAGGAAGATGTCACTGCCACTGGGGCCACAAGGAAAGATTATAAGCACCTGGCTGAAGCGGTTCAGGAGCATCATCCAATGGGAAAGCATAGATCCAAAGCTAGGCAGACTATTCTTCAGGCGGAGCCAATAGACGAGGATATAACTGCCACAGATTATAAGCACCTGGCTGAAGCGTCTCAGGAGCGTCTACCAATGGGAAATCATAGATCCAAAGCTAGGCAGACTATTCTTCAGGCGGAGCCAATAGAGGAAGATGTCACTGCCACTGGGGCCACAAGGAAAGATTATAAGCACCTGGCTGAAGCGGCTCAGGAGCATCATCCAATGGGAAAGCATAGATCCAAAGCTCGGCAGACTATTCTTCAGGCGGAGCCAATAGAGGAGGATGGCACTGCCACTGGGACCATAAAGAAAGATTATAAGCACTTGGCTGAAGCGGCTCAGGAGCGTCTACCAATGGGAAATCATAGATCCAAAGCTCGGCAGACTATTCTTCAGGCGGAGCCAATAGAGGAAGATGTCACTGCCACTGGGGCCATAAAGAAAGATTATAAGCACCTGGCTGAAGCGGCTCAGGAGCGTCTACCAATGGGAAATCATAGATCCAAAGCTCGGCAGACTATTCTTCAGGCGGAGCCAATAGAGGAGGATGGCACTGCCACTGGGACCATAAAGAAAGATTATAAGCACTTGGCTGAAGCGGCTCAGGAGCGTCTACCAATGGGAAATCATAGATCCAAAGCTCGGCAGACTATTCTTCAGGCGGAGCCAATAGAGGAAGATGTCACTGCCACTGGGGCCATAAAGAAAGATTATAAGCACCTGGCTGAAGCGGCTCAGGAGCGTCTACCAATGGGAAATCAGAGATCCAAAGCTCGGCAGACTATTCTTCAGGCGGAACCAATAGAGGAAGATGTCACTGCCACTGGGGTCACAAGGAAAGATTATAAGCACCTGGCTGAAGCGGTTCAGGAGCATCATCCAATGGGAAAGCATAGATCCAAAGCTAGGCAGACTATTCTTCAGGCGGAGCCGATAGAGGAAGATGTCAATGGCCCTGGAGCCACAAAGAAAGATTATAAGCACCTGGCTGAACCCGATCGTTCGTCGAAGTCTAGGCAAACCCTGCTTATGGCAGAGCCCATCGTGGAGAATCATTCCACTGCAGACCATAGTTTCGAACCGAAAATATCTCACGAAGCCAAGAAAAAGTCTGCGGCCATCGAACCCATCAATACTCTTCTACTGTCGGAACTCATTGAAGAAAATAAGGCAGCAATTCGGATGTCTAAAGCCCGCCAAACTCTGCTCTTGGCCACCTCCATGGAGGCGGATGGGGAGGAGCCCACGACAGAACCACCCCTCCAGGAGTCTACAGAAGTGGCTCCAAATCGTGGCTCCCGAGCTCGACAGACATTGATTATGTCGGAATCTATGGAAGAGCAGGAGGAGGAGGTGGACTTTCAGAGTCCCTTTCAATCAATAAGAACTCATTTGGAGCTCCTTCCGATCACACCCATGCTGAGACAAAACGGATCAGGGTCAGTTTATTCCATGGATGAATTTGAACAGTTCGAGGAGGAGAGCAATCAGGCGGCTACGCCTCGCGGTCCGCTTCAGAAGGCATCGGCATTGCTGCGGAAAATACGCTCCATGGGTGAGTCCATGAAAATGAGTTTCGAGGAAGATACCTTAGGATGTGGCACTCCCATACGGCACAGTGGAAATGCCAAGCGATTATCGGCCCACCTCACGCCTAATCTGCCAGAGGCCAAGAAGCGTAACACCCATCTCTTTGCGGACAGTAAAACGGAGCAGGAGATGGAGATGGAGATGGAGATGAGTGTTTCCATTAAAGAAGTGACGGCAGCGGTGAACAACAACTGTGACTTTATCTTGCAGCCCCGACGCACCGTATTAGAAGAGAGCCCCATTACTATTTCGGATGTGTCTGCCTACTTCCAAGCTCAGCCGTGTAAGGTGAAGAAGAAGCCGGCTGAGAGTACGACAGAGCAGGAGGACGAGGAGAAGCGCGTAACTTGCCCCAGGGTTAGTGGAAGCTCCTCAGATCGTTCGTTCAAGAACTACGAACCCACAAATAACAGATTCATCAATCTATCCGGTGACACGACCATCTCTTCGGCTGCCCTAATGGGTACCATCGATCTCGATGAAACGGAGACTAGTCATATAGATAAAGTTCGGCTCAGCTTGGTCTCCACTCTGGCTAATGAACCGGACACGGATGAGGAAGCACTAGTTGAAGGCGCAGCGGCACTGGCCAAACAGCCTCAGCCAGAGCCAGAGCCTGAGTCCTGCCAGGAGCAGCAAGTGACCTCTCGAGTGGTGGCTGCTGGGTCCAGCGCATCCTGCAGGAAGTGCACGAACTGCAGGAGATCCCTGAATGGGACAAGGCTTAGCAACGACTCCTTTGTCCTGCCCTCCCAACCCCAGTGGGATCTGACGCGGGAAATAGAAATCCTGCGACGCGTGAGAGCAAGGCCCAACCTGGATGACGTGCACAAGTACTGGGAGATGAAGGAGCAGGAGAGGCAGACGATCGCCCTGGAGAAAGAGCTGGACAGTTCGAGTGATACGTCCGAGGAGGAGGAGTTCAGCGAGTGGGACGTGAACGAGGTGATGGCGGGTTACAACAAGAAGATGGAAAGGTGAGATCAATTGAAATAATACTTTCTACAGGTATTTAACCCGCTCCGCACCCTAGATTCAAGCGCAACCTGGCCGATAACCCGGAAATTTTACAGCAGGTTCTCGTTCCACTTGAACCAGTGGAAACGTTCTTTGATCGCCTGGCTGGCCTGTTGAGCGAGCAGCAGCCCAACTGGAGATTTGACTATCAGCTAAAGATCTCCCGCAAATTGATCTTTACCCATCGACTGCTTGCCACATTTCGCCTGATTGTTGACTATGAGACAGTGGATGACTTGGAGACTGCTATACGGGTGTGCGCCCTCAACGTGGAGCAGGCCACAGTCATTCTTCCACTGCAGAGTTGGACAGCGTTTGAGCATCTGCTCGACTTTCAGCTGCAGCTCAAGCTGCCAGTGAATCTCACCGACTCCATTGAGGGGAGCAGCGTGGAGGCATTCGCACAATTTCTGCAACGCACAGATACAATTTGTGTGGACATACTACGCACATTCCACAAACTGTTGAAGGTTCTCACAGCCACAAAGGCGAGTCTTCTGAGGTAAATATATATATATATTTCCTTCCCCCCTTGTGTCTGAAATTACATGCTCTTTTTCCTTTTAGGCAGGCAAATCGAATGATTATCAAAAAGACTGTGCGCAGGCATATTGAAGTGGATACACGTACGGCAATTGAGAATACCAATTTCGTAATTGAAGTTGCCAATGTTGAAGGAATTTCGTTCAGAGATATTCTGCACCCAAGAATACATTTCTTCAACGAAAATATTCAGTATCTGCCAGTGGGAGTGGCTTTCTTGGAAAAATTTCTAGATCATCCTGAACAGCATCTCAAAACTTAATAGACTTTGAAGGTATTAGAAACAAAAACACGGTTTGAAAACAAAAAATTGAATATATATTGTTATTTTTGAATTTATTTGCTTGTTTTCTTTAGCTATCTATTTCATAATTGCTAACGGTATATTCAAGAACATATTTATTCAACTGGATTGCATTTTATCCTTGTCACTCATTTGCTATCAAACTTAGGCGCGCAGCTCCACTATCTAGTCCATAGTACCGATAGCCGTTTGGTGGGGTTTTGTTTAAACCTTATTTTAGACACAATCCAATGAAAAAGAGTACTTCAAATTAGCCAATCATGCAGAAAATGTATCTATCAATCGGATAAAAGGAAGGTATAGAAGTCCTAGCTAGCTAGTAATATTAAATCGAATACCAAAATCGAGGAATATGATTTCTGATAATAGACAAAGACCGATTAACCCAGTATCGACCAGGGGGGTATTTAAATATACCCACGAAAATTATGAAACTTAAAGAATTTTAGCGCAATTCAGGTGAGAGATATCGTTGTTTCTTTTAAAGTTCAAATAAAAGATGGCATGGATCTACAAAAAGAATTTACACTCAGTAATATTTTCCGTCATTTACCTCAAGTCGTTGAACTATTTAAATATAGGGGCCTTAAGTGGGCTACTATTTTCATAGTATTTTCCAGTATATTTTAAGACGCGTTATGGACTCGCCCTCTTGTCCAATGCACCTATTTAGAAACCGTGTAGAAATGCAACTTAGAGCAATGTCCCAGGCCTCATCGAAACCTAATTCGTGATCAGAATCGAATTCCTGATCGTTTGCCATCAAAATCTAAATTTTTTCAAAAATGCCGGAAAAAAAGGCATGTCAAAAAATGGATAACGGAGGTTTTTCACACTGGCGCTTCCATGGGGCCTGTAAAAAAAAACGGGCAAAAATTTGTGAAACGTGTACACTTCCCCTCCAGGTGTCACCTTTGTTATTTACATGCAAATGTAGTTAACATGTAGCCAAAGTGTAGTTAGCGTGTAGTTACCATGTACAACAATTAATTTAGTGGAAATTGTTGTTGACCGTTTTTGCTTAAACCTTATTTTATAAGCAATGCAATAAAGATGAAAACTCAATTTAAGCAGTCTTGTAGGAAATTGATTTAATAATCGGATAAAATTATGACTTCAGAGCTGAGGGTCCTAGCTCGCTAGTTATATCCAACCGAATATCAAAAACGACGAATATGATGCAACTTGAATACAAATAATTCGCCAGTATATTTACGGTATATTTTGAAATTTGTCACCTCGTTTCGGTACATTTCTGATCGATAAATCCGCGGTCACACTGATCCCAACCTAACTTTTTCATTTGGGATCCCCAAAAAGCGATAAAAAGCGCTATTGCTTCAGCAATAAAGCGAACAAATAGTAAGAAAAGACCAAGTGGTTACTAAATAGCAGATTGGCGTTGGAAAATGTCTTGCGCCGCAACTTTATCTGCGGCTAAAGACACAACAAATGCTGCAAATGCCAGCGGAGCACCAACGTCGGGCACCTCATCGACAGCAGCTGTGGGTGTGGTAGTGAGCAGCAGTGCTGGTGCTGGTAACGTTGCAGCGGTTGCAGGTGGCACGACGGCGTCCACAGCGGCAGCTGGCGGTGGAGCAAGCGCCGGTGCTAGCTCAGCGGCTGCCGTCGCCCGACGCTTCTCCATGGAGGGCGTCGGGGCACGGGTCATTCGCGGTCCGGACTGGAAGTGGAACAAACAGGTGAGGGGAGGGGTCGGGGTCGGGGTCAGGGTCAGGCCGCCCAGCAAACACTTTCAATTGTGTTCAATTGAATTAATTGCACGATTTGCGCCGATCGATGCTCGCTTTGTTTTCGCACACCCTCAACCACTGTGCGATGACGAGATAATTTTCAACCTGCCAATTCCCCGGGAGATAGCCCCCACCGATAGCCTGGAGGCAGGGCGACTGCCTACCCTAACTGTTAGTTGCGATAATGCACTTCAACTGCAATTTTCGCATCGTAATAGCCGTGGGTTTCGGTTGCAATTAGGGATCGAATCGAATCGAAAGACTGTGTGACTCATTCTCTTTTTCCCTTTTTTTGGTATCTACCCCGATTCTAGGACGGCGGCGAGGGTCACGTTGGCACTGTACGCAACTTTGAGTCCGCCGAGGAGGTGGTCGTTGTCTGGGACAATGGCACCGCTGCCAACTACCGCTGCGCTGGGGCCTACGATCTGCGTATCCTGGACAGTGCTCCGACCGGCGTGAAGCATGAGGGCACCATGTGCGACACCTGTCGCCAGCAGCCCATCTTCGGCATACGCTGGAAGTGCGCCGAGTGCATCAACTACGACTTGTGCTCGATCTGTTATCACGGCGACAAGCATCATCTGAGGCATCGCTTCTATAGGATTACGACACCGGGCGGGGAGCGCACAATGCTGGAGCCGCGTCGCAAATCGAAGAAAGTGCTGGCCAGGGGCATCTTTCCGGGCGCCCGTGTGGTGCGTGGCGTCGACTGGCAGTGGGAGGACCAGGACGGTGGCGTGGGACGCCGCGGAAAGGTGAATGAGATCCAGGATTGGTCCTCGGCATCGCCCCGATCGGCAGCGTACGTAATCTGGGACAATGGCTCCAAGAATCTCTATCGCGTTGGCTTCGAGGGCATGGCCGACCTGAAGGTCGTCAACGATGCCAAAGGCAGCAATGTCTACCGAGATCACCTGCCGCTGCTGGGGGAGAATGGCCCCGGCAAAGGACCCCACGGCTTCCAGATTGGGGATAAAGTCACTGTGGACTTGGACCTGGAAATTGTCCAGTCCCTGCAGCACGGCCACGGCGGCTGGACAGACGGCATGTTCGAGTGCCTGAGCAATGCCGGCATGGTCGTGGGCATCGACGAGGATCACGACATTGTTGTGGCCTACAACTCTGGCAATCGGTGGACCTTCAATCCGGCTGTCCTTACCAAGGTCTCCTCGCCGACCACCGCCCCACCTGAGTTCCAGGTGGGGGACATTGTTAAGATCTGCTCGGATGTGGAGAGTATCAAGATACTGCAACGCGGCCACGGCGAATGGGCCGATGCCATGCAGCTGACCCTCGGCAAGATTGGACGCGTCCAGCAGGTGTACCACGACAATGACCTCAAGGTGGAGGTGGGCAACACATCCTGGACGTACAACCCGCTTGCCGTCTGCAAGGTGGCCTCCTCCACGGCCGACGGCAACTGTGCCCCGGTCATACCCAGTGGCGAGCGGCTTTCGGCCATTCTCAAGAAGCTATTCGAACCGAATATCTCGGGCGATGCCACCGAGGAGTTTGTCAAGGCGGCTGCCAATGGATTTGCGGTGAGTACAGCTACAGCTCCCCATTTTTTGTTACCCCCCAGGCAATCCGAAGCTAATCCTTACCGATCCTCCAGGCCCGCTGCGAGGAATACTTGGCTGGAGCTGCTGCTGGCCAACAGCCCTCCACATCGAGCGCTTCGCCCAGCGCCGCTGGCCCAGATGTGAATGTGAACGGGGTGTTTGCCGGTCACACGGCTCTCCAGGCAGCCAGCCAGAATGGTCATACCGAGGTCATACAAGTGCTCCTTCGTCACGCCGTCGATGTGGAAATCGAGGACAAGGACGGCGACCGGGCGGTCCATCATGCGGCCTTTGGCGATGAGGCGGCTGTCATAGAGATTCTGGCGAAGGCTGGAGCCGATCTGAATGCGCGCAACAAGCGGCGGCAGACCTCCCTCCACATAGCCGTCAACAAGGGGCACCTGAATGTGGTGAAGACCCTCCTTACACTTGGGTGTCATCCGAGTCTGCAGGATTCCGAGGGCGATACGCCGCTGCATGATGCCATCTCGAAGGAGCACGATGAGATGCTATCGCTGCTGCTGGACTTTGGGG
Organism: Drosophila lowei; assembly: GCA_008121275.1. NCBI lineage: Eukaryota > Metazoa > Arthropoda > Insecta > Diptera > Drosophilidae > Drosophila > Drosophila lowei. The sequence goes on from CM017781.1 coordinate 885,547, forward strand.
CGGACATCACCCTCAACAACAACAATGGCTTCAATGCCCTCCACCATGCCGCTCTGAAGGGTAATCCCAGCGCCATGAAAATACTGCTGACCAAAACGAATCGCCCCTGGATTGTGGAGGAGAAGAAGGACGATGGCTATACGGCCCTGCATCTGGCCGCCCTCAACAATCACGTGGAGATCGCCGAACTGCTGGTGCACATGGGCAAGGCCAACATGGACAGGCAGAATGTTAACCTTCAGACGGCCCTCCATCTGGCCGTGGAGCGGCAGCATGTGCAGATTGTCAAGCTGCTCGTGCAGGATGGGGCCGATCTGAACATACCCGATAAGGATGGGGACACGCCCCTGCACGAGGCACTGCGCCATCACACGCTCTCGCAGCTGAAGCAGCTCCAGGATGTGGAGGGATTCGGAAAGCTTCTAATGGGCCTGCGCAATGCCAACAACAAGAAGGCCTCGGCCTCGATTGCCTGCTTTCTGGCCGCCAATGGAGCAGATCTGACCCTCAAGAATCGCAAACAGCAAACGCCATTAGATCTTTGCCCAGATCCGAATCTTTGCAAGACCCTCGTCAAGTGCTACAACGAGCGCAAGACCGATGACTCGGAGTTGCCCGGAAATGTGGCCGGCACCAGCCTGAATGCCAGAGCCAGGGCAGCAGCTGGTGGTGGTGCCAGCGGCGGCGGTGGAGGCCCCGCGGCTATCATGCATCAATCGTCTTCGGCCAGCCTGCCGCTAGCCCCAGCGGCATCTGCCTCCGCATCGTCTTCATCGTTCGGCGTGAATGGCCTCAACTCGGACATGAGCCAGTCTCTCCATGTGGAGCCCTCGAAGACCGGGGGAGCCAGTCTGGAGGAGTGCATGGTCTGCTCGGACGCCAAGCGGGATACGGTCTTCAAGCCCTGCGGCCACGTCAGCTGCTGCGATACCTGTGCCCCCCGCGTGAAGAAGTGCCTCATCTGCCGCGAGACGGTCTCCTCCCGCGAGAAGATTGACGAGTGCATGGTCTGCTCCGATCGACGGGCGGCCGTCTTCTTTCGCCCCTGCGGCCACATGGTGGCCTGCGAACACTGCAGTGTTCTCATGAAGAAGTGCGTCCTCTGTCGCACCCAAGTGGACGAAATGCTCTCCTTCAGCCTCTGCTGTGGCGGCATTGGGCGGCCAGAGAAGGTCACATCTAACGCCGCAGTCTCTCTACTCATCTGCCAACTGCCCGAAGTTGGGGAGAAGTTCATGGAGGCATCGGCCATACCATGCGTGAACACCTCTGGCCATAGCGTAGCCATGAACAACACGGTGGTGACGCCCGTGGCAGGCAGCAGCAATCAGTTGAATAGCCAGAACAATCTGCTGGCCGCTGCTGCGGCTGCTTCCTCGAATCTCGCGGCTGCCAGTGGCATGGTGGCCCCATCCAATGTCAACAATTTCCAAATGGACGATGTGCAGAAGCTCAAGCAGCAGCTGCAGGACATCAAGGAGCAGGTGAGAGTCCAGCAAGGCACGTCTACGAGTGCGAGATTAATCCTATTGTTTCGTTTTATGTTTTTCAGACCATGTGCCCCGTTTGCTTTGATCGGATCAAGAATATGGTCTTCCTGTGTGGCCATGGCACCTGCCAGATGTGCGGCGACCAGATCGAGGGCTGTCCCATCTGCCGCAAGACGGTGGAGAAACGTATCCTGCTCTTCTGAAGCCGAAGCCCCTTTCCGGTTTCTCTCGTACTATATTCCGCGCACAGGTCTTGAATGGCACAGGATTAATAAGTATTAGGATTATATACCCCTTCCACACACACTCACACATGTATATACAACTATATATATATATCTACACAAATATCTCTTCTATATATCGATATCGATCGTCTTATAAAGAAAAAAATATATATTTTCAACAAATATTCCATCAATACGACGGCCTCAAGCCATGCCTTGTTTAAGCGGAAATACTCTTGCTCTTGCTGCTGGGCTCCTTGTCCATGAGGTCCTTGAGGATGTCCTTCTTGGCCTCGAAGTAGTCGCGGAACCACAGAATGTGATCCTTCTTTTCCTGGGCCGTCACGTAGGGATTCTTGGAGAGACCCACGCAGACGAGCTCCATGAAATGCCGAATGGGTCCCCGACTGGGACACCACCCCTCCAGATGCTGGTCGAGAAAGATGTGCTCCGAGAAGTCCACATTCACCTCGTCCCCCCAATCCTGCTCGTTGTCAATGGGAAAGCGCCAGACCTTGCCCTGCTCCGTCCACAGGACCATCTGCTCGAAGTAGTTTGCCGGCGGATGGGCGGCATGAAGACTGAGCTCGCGCTCGCTCAGTTGCGACCAGGTGGAGAGAATGTCGTCTGAGATCGGCAGGGGTTCCTTGAAGATGCCCAGAGGCTCACCGCCAAACAGATTGACGCTGCCCGTGAAGGATTCGGCTTCGCGCTTTGTGTGCCTCTGCGGGCGCTGCTGATATCGATCCGAGTGCTTGGGGCGCGAGGCCAAGGTACGGCGCACGTATTCTCCACGCGTCTGCTCCGTCTGCTGCGGCTGCTGGCGACGATCGATTTTCATGCCCACAATCAGTTCGCTGGAAGGAGAGCGAGAGAAAGAGAGGGAGAGCGAATTGGAAATAATCTCAATGCGGGTGCCTTGCACTCACCTCAGATTAAGCTCCTTCTCTGGGGCGCCTCCTCCGCTGGCTGCCGGATCTGCCGCCTGTGCCTCGCCCGACGCCGATGGCGGAGCTTCTGGACCATGGCCCAGCAGTTTGGCCAGTAGCTCGGACTCTGTTTGCTTTTTGTCACTCTCGCTGGTGCCCAGCATGCTGGCAATGTTCTTGGCTGCCGTTAGGACATTCTTTGATGCAGCATCCTGCTTCAAGGCCTCCTTGCGGCGGCGATTGGCATCGCCAGGACGTGGAAAATCTGCAGCCGACATTTGGTCTGTGGCCTGCATGCTGCCAAGCAGGCGGTTCAAGCGTTGGGCGGCTGTCTCCTCTGGCTTTTTGGGTGCCTTTTTCCTGGGCTTTTCATCGTCAGAGGAGGAGTAGCCGCCGTCGTCGTCTTTGGACTGCGAGGAGGAGGAGTAGCTGTTGACCAAACCCACGTTTTTGTAGACAGCCGGTAGCAAAAACCTGGAGGGAAAGCAGAAAAGTTCATGATTCGCAGCAGATGATTAGACGAAAATTAAAGCTTACCGTAAGCTCAGTCTCTGCGAGCTGCGTAAAGCCAACATCTAAGCCAATTTCTTTGATAATTTAGCTAGAAATTAAAGCAAAAAGTCGCTCGCGTAACAACAATAGCCAAGAGCTGCCGGACTTCGATATATTTGTATGACTATCGGCCCAACGATGATTTTAGCTACTGGCGGCGCGGCGAATTCCGCTCGTACGTTTCATTACACTGGCACATCTTCTCTCTTTTTCGTGGTGGGATGAAATTTAGTTTAAACCTTTTTTTAGATACAATCCCATAAAAAGGAGTCCCTAAAACTAGCCAGTCTTGTAGAAAACTTAGTCATCAATCGGATAAAATTATAAGTTCAGAGCTGAGAGTCTTAGCTAGCTTGTAACATTAGGCCGAATATCAAAATCGAGGAATATGCTTTCCGATCATGCTCAGAAAATGATTAACCCATTGTAGGCCACGACCATTGACCGAAAATAATGAAGAATTTTAGCGCAGTTCAGGTGAAAGCTACCGTAGTAATTTTTTTTTTGCAGTAAAGAGAAAGGGTGTATCCAAAAGAAGAAGTTAATACAGTAATATTTTCCGCCATTTAGCTCAAGTTGTTCACCTGTTTAAAAAAAGGGGGTTCAGTGGGTTAAGTTCGTTTGTGTTACTTTTTTAATACAAAACTCGACCGCGACACACCAGTGTCCACGCCGTGTCGCCCGTCGCTTCAATCTTGATTTTTTTCGTCCGTACACGTTTTGTTTTTATTAATTAAAAAATTAGATTGAATAAATAAAATGAAAACGAGCAATACGAAGGCGAAAAATTAAAAAACTAGAATCAAATAACAGCAGTCGAGGAGTTGGGCCTGCGTGTGTGTGACTGTGTGGAGTGTAGTGTGAGTGTTCGTGTATGTGTTTATAAATAAAACGCTCAGAAGCTGCGTGCGAAAAGCAGACGCGAAGAAAAATAAAAAGAATGAGCAGCGGAAAAGAAAGTGTTTTTTAGCATACGATACGAAAAGGAATATCAATTTTTTAAAGTGCAATCTGTCCGCAGCGAGAGGTGAATATCAAAGGGGAAAACCATCAAAGCCATTTGCATTCTGAGCCGCAAAACGCTAAGCGAATGGACTGCCAAAGCGTAATTGTAAAATTCCACTGTCTGGGGCAGCCGCACAGCCTGCTGTTGTGTGCGTGCCAGTGTGTGTCTGTGCGATGTATATAAATTAATGTATGTGGCGTGGTTGTGTGCGTGCAAGTGTTTCTATATAAAGAAAACATGGAAGTTTCTCAAGAAAATTAACGAGTGCGAAAGAGAAAACGTAATTATATTCGAGTGATTTTTTAATGATTGCCAACCCACATCGTTGCAGCGTTTCCCAAGAGTTCAACCTGCCAAGGAGACCGATTTGAGAGAGAGTTGCAACCTTTTGCCAGCCAGCCAGGCAACATCCAAAATTGTGTGCTTAAATGGATGCAACATCAATAATCACTCAAGTGTCCCGCGATGATGAGCAACTGAATGTTTATCCCAGCTATCCGAATGATAAAGGTGAGCAAAAAGAAAACCACAAAAAAAATATTTAAAAAATAAGACGAACGCATTGTAGTCGTCGTCGACGTCTCCGTGAGTCATCAATAATCGAAAGGCGTCACAACAAAGACGATGAAATCGGCCCCAAAGGACACTTGTCCCCGCACCCCAGTGACCTTTCATATATGTACATATGTATATGTACACATGTATATATGTCTGCCCCTTTTTGGTATTCACTTTTTTTCTCTCTCTCTATATGTCTCTCTCCCCATTCGCTCTTCTCTTGTCTACTGTGAATGATCTAACCACTTGCTAGCTTCGTTTGTAGTTATCGAATTATTTGCGACGCAGTTGCAACTCTACCTCTCGCTTAACCCTCCCGCCCTCCTACCACCCCGTCACCCACAATCCCCCACCTTCCACCTGTAATCTATTGATGACGTCTTTGCCATGCGTGTGACGTCATGGCCTTTGTAGAGTGCACGAAAGCCTTTTCTTTTCCTTTCCTTTCCCCTTTGCATGTTTACTTTCGGAGAGGCGCGCGACCCAAGTCCAACAATAGAAACTGCCAATTAAATTGCACAGCAGCAGGGGGAAAAAAACGGAAAAAACACTGAGAAATGCTTATAAAAGAGGAAAACCGGTATGGAGAGGAGTCCCACAACTAGTTTTATTTCTTATTTTTCTAGTGATGCAAACAAACAAACAAACAAACAAAAGCGTGAGACGAACAAAAAAAGTGTAGCTTAACGGTTGCGAGAATGAATGAATGAATGAATGGTGTGAGAGACAGATAGAAAGAGAGGCTCCACCACAGTCTTGCTGTAAATATAGGGAGAGAGCTTTACGCGACTATGAAAATCTGAGTGCAGTGGCGGCGGGGTGGGGCCCGAGTGCAAAAACCGCGATGAACGTCTTAAAGTAATAACAAATTTAATCTAATCTGCGGTCGCATATGTGCAAAACCATATATGTACATATATGTATGTGCATATATATAGTATATATGCACATACATATAAAGAAATCTATATGTTTGTACGAATTGCGGTTAGGTGTTAATTGACGTCTCTCTCGCTGGCTGCTTTGCCCACTTTTAATCGGGACTGCCAATTTGGCGCAAATGAAAAATATTTTCTTTCACTTTACCTGTAAAATCGATCAATATGTCTTTTTTCACATAATAAATTTGGTTCAAAGCCGATTTCTAGTTTGAATCAAGTTCCCATTGCAGTTGGTTCCAAATAGGGTCTTTGGGGGCAGTTTTTCTCATCCATACTTGTTGAGCTTAAAGCAACAGACGGCGAGACGGAGAGGGAGAGAGAGACGTCATCACAGCTGTGTTGGCCTGTCCAGGCGTGCGTGCGTGTGGGTGTGAAGAGCCCAGCATTAGAAGCAGACCGAACGACCGGCAGAGCAACAGTTGAAATATGTTTTTCCTTTTTTTATACAAAATTTCAGAGTGGGTGCCACCGCCACCGCCTAAGTGCTTTTGCCTCTCCGTGTATAAGATTTATATATATATATATATATATATATACAATATATATATTCCCCATACACACATGGTACATACATATGTATAAACCTATCTATATGGTTTTTATGGGCAACGCTCTCGTAGTATCTCATTTCTCGCTGTTTTAGCTGTATTGCTGTGATTTTTCAATTTTCTCAAGGTCTTTAAAGCCAAATTACTCACGCACACAACCAGCAGCCCCAACGACACCCATATTCCCCACAAATACACACAGACAGCGCGTTTTCCCCTTTTTTTTTAATTTTGATTTGTTTCACTCTAATGCCCTTTATTCCCCATCCGCCCATGCTCGAAAAGTTTATCATTTTATTCATTAATTGGCAGATCTATAAATAACAACAAAACGTTAAATAAACGAATGCGAAACGCAGGTTCAAAGTGCTCGAGAGCACAACTCACAATGGAATGTATCTAAAATTGAAACGGAATGGAATGCATGGCATGGTAATGGCATGCCGAAGCAAGTAGTGGTGTCTTCCCCAGGTTTTTACAGTTATTGGGCGTCATTTATACTTTTTTTTTGTATTATTTGTATTAAGCGTATCCCAATGTCGACCTGCTACAATGCTATTCGATTCACTAAACAGACACACAACAGATGCAGAGTCCCGAGCACTGCAAGGCGGCATAATTATTGAACAAAATGAAAAAAATTATATGTATACGGATTGTATGAAGATTGCGTGCAAATGATTTTTCGATGGCCTCAGGGGCTAAGTATTTCCCCACATATACGATATAAATAAGCAATTGTTTCAAAGAATACGAGCTAGAACTTTTCTCCTTTTCATCAAATCGATAAAGGTCAACCACAAGTTCTGTACATGGAGATTTTATCTCTATAACTGATATGATGGGGGGTTCATTGAACCACATTCTGGGGGTTAAATAAAGGTCCAACCCCCAAAAAAAATGACAGAGACCAGAAATGTGGATGCTGCAATGCTAAGGGAGTTTCCCCTTTGCAGGCAGGTGTTTCTCTAGATATTCAGACACATACATATGGCACATACATATATCACTATTATATCACGTGCCATTTTGGTTTTGTTCAGCTTTAATGCCGAGCTGTCCGCTGTCTTGAAGAAAAAAGCTTCATAAATATGCTGAATGTCGAAAATTTGTTGTTTGCCGTTAGAGTTGGCTTCGAGAATGATATCATAATGTGGCCTGGCCCCTCTCCTCGAGATAACAAACATTTTGATTAGATAAGCGCTGTATGTATGTATGCGCTCTTGATTTCATATGAATTTTTTGTTGTTTTTGTTGATGGCTTTTTTTTTCTTTTTTTGCTTTAAATTAATTATCAAATGTTGCCGCTGACTCTGCCCCTACTCAGCCACTCTCTGCCCCTCCTTATCTCACGACAAGACCTTGCCCGCCAGCTGAAACAGAAGAAACTTGTCAAAAAATAAATACATATATATAAATTATAACAAAAGAAAATCTTTCGAATATTTTTCAATGCCGCGTTCCACATCAGTGGATATACATATATTTATGTAATACACATACAAATATAAAGATTTGTCTGTTGTCCTGTGGATTCACAATCCAATTGACGCGTAAGGCCGTTTAACAGTCTGCCGGAGAAGGATTTACATTTGCATAATTTAATGCAGCGGTCCTCTTCTCATTCTGCATAAATCTGTGATTTAATCTCTCGTATTGCTTTACAACAATTGTGTTTGTTGTCGCTTTGAAGGGTATTGGAATTGGTTATGGGAATGCCCCCCAAAAAATGTTTGTTTGGGCTATCGGTAGGAATGGAACTGCATAGTCCTTTAATTATTATTTCTAGCAGATTCTTCTATGCTGAATGAACTATATTCTATTCGTCCCATGGAAATTGTTCAAATGAAATTCCTCGGAAATTCATGAACCTATTTCGTACATTAAATTCGCTTGGCCTGTTCCGCATATTTCTGCCCATATTTGGCTGTCTATTAAACAAGAATCTTACAGAGACATGACAGATTGTTGCTCCAATAATGATCTATAAATATGGTCATCTAAATATGTCGTCTGCGGAAAAAGAACAAAAGGAATGCGATGGGGGAGAACACACACACAGACACACACACACAACAACAACAGCCCACGCCGTACAGTCAGCCGAAGCGTTCTTCAACAACACAGTTTACTTGAAACACCTTAAAAATAGGCCAAAAGCCTATTTGAGTGTATGATGTGAATGGATGGGATGTGGGTTGGTCGCCCGTTGTCGGGTTGATTTGATAGGTGCTTGTAGGCGGAGGTGGTGTGGACCTGACGAAGGTGTTGCTTGCCCGCATCCATCAGAGCGACCCAAATATAGATGGGGGGGCTGTCAATAAAATTAGCAAGGATATACCTATGTATACCTATACTCGTACCACAGAAGAGTTTCAACAAGTTGAGGGTTTCTTTTCGTGGGGGGCTCATTCTCTCTCTCTCTTCCTTCTTCCTCCCCCGTAAAAGCAAAGGGTTGAGAGGGTAATTACATGGATGCCAGACGCTGGGAAAAAAAGCTTTCATTATGCTGCAAAAGCAGCAGCAACAGCACGCTCATAAAATATTCAAGTGCATTTGCACTTCAGTCGGTGTTTGGCGGGTAAGGACGGGGTAGAAAAAACATAGAAAAACATTAAGAAGAAAAGAAAAGAGAAACAAGAACACGAAATAAAAAAAAAGCTCGTCGTCACATCCTAAGCTTAGTTTTCACTTGGCTACCGGTTCAATGAACCGTTACGTTTGGCTTAGAGCTGAAGAAGAGCTGTGATGCAGGCAGGCAGGCATCTCTTGTCCCTCTTGCGCTACTGCATTCCATTACCCCCAGAACCTCCTTGCCCAGCAAAGCACCCTCCATTTCTCTCTCTCCCACTCCCTCTCTCCCTTGCCCGTACGGTATATCGCTGCACTTGAGGCTTGTTTTCTCTGCTAAGTGATGTTTGACTGCTGTTTCCTTTTGTTGGCACACAATGCAAATGGCGGACGGACTGTGGCGGACCTGCCAGCCCCTCGCAAAGGTGGCGTCTGCTTAAAGGTCAACCTGTGACCTTCTATCCAATCTATCTTTCTATCTACAACCAACTATCCCCCCGTCCCTCTCTAGCCAGCTCCTTGTGTGTGTGCTTTTGCATGCAATTATAGCAATTTCCCATCGATTAAACGCATGTTGTACGAGGCACACGCCCCGCACCCACCGCCACCCCCACCCCACCCCACCATTGCCCCACTGTTGCTTTCGGCCTTTGACTTCTATTTTTAAACATTTTCGCACAAATAAACACGAAAAGCAGACTATCTGCATTGCATGTAGTACTGCAGTATTAACCATCAGATATAGAAATCGGAATAGACCTATATTTGTTCTATGCTAATTTTTAGCCATACACACAGAAATGTTTATGCCTTTATGAACTGAAAATCCGTAAATAGTAATCCAGCCAAACCAACAAACAACAGATAAAAATGGAAGGAATGGAAATATATATATATATATACAATGTACAATATATACGTTCGAGTAAATGTGGAAAATTAGTGGGCGTTTTGTGTGCTGCGGCGTCTTAAATATAGAGTCAGTTCGGAGAGAAGTTTTTATGGAAAGACGGTGTGGAATTTGTATTTAAATTGATGGAGCCATTAGGAAAATCTAAAGGAATTTTTATATATGCACATGAACTTGATCGGAAACAGTTTAATAAGGTATTTCTATATAAATATATGAACTTGATCGGTAAACACTTGAGGCAGGAGGTCTTCTATTTAATAGAAAACGAAGGAATTTCTATATAAACAATTCGATCGGATCTTATTTGTTATAGTATATATTGTGGAATTTTTTAATTCATTATAATTCTAATAATAATCCCCTCCCCCTGTTATCCACAGACGATGTGGAACGCTTAAAGCCACAAAAGCGAGGATTTATCCAGTCCCTGCTCTGCTGTTGGCGACGAAATCGAACAAAAACCAATCAGAATGGCACACAAATCGATGGCTCGACAACACCGCCACCTTTACAGGACCAACAAAGGTACCTACTACCTCAGGTTAGGCTCACCGATATGCACAGAAAGTGCATGGTTATCGACTTGGATGAGACCCTAGTGCATAGTAGTTTTAAGGTGAGTCCCCCCCCTCCCGCCAGCAAAATATCAGTGCAAATATGCAAATATAATTGATTTATCTATTGGTTTTTTAGCCCATTCCGAATGCAGACTTCATAGTGCCCGTGGAGATCGATGGAACTGTACATCAGGTGTACGTTCTGAAGCGACCGCATGTGGATGAGTTTCTGCAGAAGATGGGCGAGTTGTACGAGTGCGTTTTGTTTACAGCATCACTAGCCAAATATGCAGATCCCGTAGCAGATCTGTTAGACAAGTGAGTGTCATCAGTGGAATGGAATGGAAGACATATTAATACAAAAAATATTCAAATTTGAATTGCAGGTGGAATGTGTTTCGTGCAAGACTGTTTAGGGAATCGTGCGTTTACTACAGGGGTAATTACATTAAGGATCTGAATCGTTTGGGTCGTGATCTGCAAAAGATTGTCATTGTTGACAATTCACCGGCCAGTTATATATTTCATCCAGATAATGCAGTAAGTAATTGGAACATTGAAACACATTCTAAATGCCAATTAATTGGCTATGTTGTTCTGTTTAAGGTTCCTGTAAAGTCTTGGTTCGACGATGTCACCGACTGTGAACTACGCGAACTGATACCGCTCTTCGAGAAGCTAAGCAAAGTTGATTCCGTCTATTCGGTGCTCTGCAATTCAAATCAGCCGCTGAACAATCATCAAACGAACCAGCACCAGCTGCAGCAGCAACAACAGCATACACAGGAGCTGCAGCAGGCACCCAATCAGCTACAGCAGCAGCAGCAGCAGCAACAACAACAGACCATCTCTGCCACGACAGTTATTACACAGGCAACCACACTGTCTGCACCGACCATGCTGCAACAACAGTCGCCCAGTCCGCCCAGCCCACAAAGCGAGCTGCTGCAAAAGACGTAACATCAGTGGGAATTAATGTTTATAAATATATGATAAACGTTTATACATATTAATACAAGACCAAGCAGGCATATAAGCAAGCAAACAAACAAACAAACACGCCCATGCCCATGCCCACGCCCACGCCACAACACACCACACAACACCAAACCATACCACACCACACCACACACAAGTCACTTTTCTCAGACCCTTTCTTCAGTCTCATCTCTTATCTCTTATCTACCACCACCGCTCGACATACGTAGGCTTAAGGCTTCTTTTTATATACATATATATAATATATATGTTTTTTTTTTAAATTTTTTTTAATTTTGATGAAAACCAATACCCCCTACTTACTTACACATTTGTTATTTATTCTTGTTTTTTTTTTTTCGTTTTGCTTTAATTATTACATTTTTATTGTGTTTGAAACGATTGCTAATCGCTGGATATGTTGTTCTGCGTGAGTGCGGGCGCGGGTACCCTATAGCGGGGGTACACTTAAGCCCGGGCATCAGCATAAGCCCCATGTATAACCTTTCCCCAGTCCACCCAATAATCATTGAACTTTTTATATACACTCTATATATGTAAATCTGTAAGCGTATTTAATGGACAACCAACTGAGCAAGCAAAAGATTTAAATGCATAAAAAATAATAACAAATAACATGGAAAAGAAAACAAAAGAAAAAAAAAAAAAAAAGATGATTAACTATACATATGAGCAGAGAGATAAAATCAAATTCAAAATAGCATATATTTATATATATTTTTTATTAAAAAGAAGAAAAACAAAATGAAAGAAACGGAAAACATAAGAAAGAAAAGAAAAAAAACTTAAAAGAAAATATTTAATATGTGTACTAAAAGAAATTTATATATACAATACATATATATATATATATATATATACTATTTTTAAGGCATGTGTCTACACATGCGTTCGTAGGCACTAAGGCATGTATAATGTATAAATATTTGGTATATTTATTGATAGATCGCTTATGCGTGGACTTCCCCCGCTGCGCTTCCTACCGCACGCCAAATGCTAGGAGTTGGTGGTCGTTCGGAGATCGGAGATGGTTCTGATTCAAAGGCTGGTTTCCTGAAATGTCTCTGGCAGGCGGTTCGCGGTTGGCGGTTGACGGTTGTCGGTTGTTGGGGGCTGGCGGTTTTGGGGGCCCACGTATAAACGAGTTTTAGTTGCAGTGCTGGAGGGGAAAAGGGGATAAGATAATGATATCTGAGATCTGTAAGGCATCTAAAAAGTCTGCGGCGCGACCGTAGTTAACCGAAACATAAGAATTGCGCTTCTCTGTGGCACAAAATCGGGAATTTCTATGATATATGATGATATTTTTCGAACATAATCCCATTTTCCGTGAATTGTGAATTCTTTGCTATCAAAATCTTGATTTAAATTCAAATTCCTGTCTTTGTGCCACGCCCAAGCTCAGTTTGCAACACTTTTTCTAGGCTTAAACGATTACACATACGAGTATATATATATTTTAACCACTTTATGTTAGATTTTTTCCACCATTCACCCCCCCTCTCCCTCTCTTATCAAGTGCGCTTATGAAACGCATTGCAATATATACTTTTAACTAACATTTCGGTCCTAACTCCTCTACTTTCTCTGTGTGCAAAACAATGGAATATGGAATACCTAAAGCTTCTTTCTACTCCGACCAAATACAAATCATACATACATATATATATATATATATATTGAGCTCAAGCTGGCCACGCCGAAATCCCACCTGATACATATATTATATATATAGACAAAAGACGCTATTGCTATCCCTCAGACATTATCCAGAAACAGACCCACACACACCCACACTGACCCACACAGACCACAGTCCAGGACGAGACTCTTCCTTCAACGTTCTCTTCTCTATATGCATATACTATATCTATCTATCTATTATCTATCTATCTATATCCTTATATATTTCCCAAAACTAACCCAACAATTTTTTTCTTTAGTGCATAGGCCTTTGTGTTTTGTTTTAATTTGCTATAAAACTAAAAGGTAAAATAATAATGAATGAAAGCAAAATACATACATATATACAAATTTGGCACGTTGCAAACGCGCGATATTCTCATATATTGTTTTGCAATCGAAGCATGTAATTTTTTTATGTATACATAAAGCAAGAATAACTATATATTGTATATCATTTACACCTGCTAAAATGCTAAAATTTAACGATACGATGGATGTAAGAACGGATTCAGCTAATCACGAAATCTAAGTGTAAAATGCGATCGATAATGTGTGTGTTTTAATAATTGCATATGCATATATATTTAAATGTTTTACTTTTAATAAACATAATTCAAGCGAAAATCACACAGAACAAAAGGATAAAACCACCATTCAACTTAATTTATCATAAAAAGGGACAAGAAATTCTATTTTTAAAAAATGAGCCTATAAATGCATCAATGTCGACAAAAAAAAAAAATAAATAAATAAAACGAATAAAAACAAATTTAAAATCTACAGAATATTATGTCATCAAAACAATAAAAAACAAATTAAAACCCAATCTTATCAGAGTGTTATTTTTCTCGATTCACGAACGGGACGTTGTGACCCGTGGCAAGCGCCGCGGCTCTACTTTATGCCCGGTACTCAGCCAGTACATATGTGAGCCCATGATCGATGTAATTTATACCATATATTTTATATGTCGTTTGGTATCGCTCTTCCTAAAAGGAACGAATTGATTTCATAAGTTTCATAAAAATCGGTCGAACCGTTTCGGAGATTTTAATATATGAATATATATGATGTTTTTCATTTTTCTTTATATTTTTTGCTTACATCTGTCTCTTTCTGTTTCATTTCTCACACCAACACCATCCGTTTTATGTCGCTCCCTCAGCCAGAGAGGGAATGAGTAAGAGTGTGGAAGGCGTTGCGTAGCCACTGAAATTTCATTTGTTCCTTCTGGCTATAATAATGATCCGATCCGATCCAGATTTAGCAACCAGGTAGATATGGTCATTCTCTACGATTTCTTCTATCTTCAAAATTGTGTATGCCACATTTTGGGGGCGAAGTATTGGAATACACTTGTAACAGTGTATTGCTATTGACTCGGCTATTAATGCTGATCAAGAATATATAGTGCATACCATATGGGGTCGGAAACACTTCCTTCTGGGTGTTACACACATCCACTTTCACCACAAATCGAAAGTACCCCTATTCTTCTAGTACCGGGTATAAAAATTCGATTCATCTCTCAGAGTGTTCCACTGCGCTTCTAAAATTCTTCGACCAATCTTTTAGCTAATAGAAGCTGCATCCTATAGCTAATAGCGGATGGATTGTGCGACGCAAGAGTAGAACCTTTAAGTTATAATTCTCATTGTTTATTTTCTTCATCAATACATTTTCATGTAGAATTTCTGGATTTTGGAGAATAATGATAATCTACCTACTGTTTGAGAATTATGTAGATTTTCCATGGGAAGTCTCTATAGAGGAAATGCTGATTGGGTCCAAGATTATAGGATAAATTACAATCGCGGTCACACTAAAGAGTTGCCAATCTTTAGAAAATAAACATTTTTTGAGCTGAAACAACAAAATTTTTGCAACAAAAACACGCGTAGCAGGCGCTGAAACTATAGCCACAAACCAGTGTGTCGCTTATACTTGACATTAATTCCTTCGCTCAAAGTTTTGCAACGTCGGATTTTTCGAGAATTTGCTGCCCGGTGGTGGCACTCGTCGTGTGACCAGAAAAACCCCCCCCAGGAGATTACCAACAGACGACCAGACAGTCGTAATGGATAACCTTGTGCATAACTTTGCCAACATCACTTTGCAGCCGAAAGAAGTCGGATTGTCGGAGAATCGGTGAGTGTCTCACAAGAACCAAAATTCAGACTAATTTTAATTTCCTTTCGCAGTTCCGGCAGCAGTAGCAGCTTCTCGTGGAGCCTGAAGCCCATGGCTACGGCCATGTCGGACGTGGAGGAGGTGCAGGATGCATCCAAGACGTCCAAGGAATCGGAGGCCAGCGAGAGCAGCGATCAGTCCGATGAGGTGGACTCGCAGCTGAGCCGCGAGGGCGGCGTGGCTCGGCGCCGAATGCCAGCACGCGTTTGCAAGGACAACTTCAACCGCGTCTGCAGTGCCATCATGGAGCCCATAAAGAAGAACCGTCGCAAGGAGCTAACCACCAATTCACAGACGCTCGAGAGCATCGAGAAGATATACACCAACAAGCGAATGAAGAATTTTAAGCCCAAAAATCTCGAGACAATATTTGAGAAGCCCAGCGACGAGAATGCCGCCGATGTGGAGGACGACAGTGAGGAGTGCTCGACCAGCAGCCAAGTCCGAATTGGGAAGTTTGGCAACCGAAAGCTGCGACGCGCCACTTCCTTCAGTTACGGGCAGAAGAACAAAATCCTCTCGAAGAAGCGTCGCCAGAAGGTGAAGAAGACCTTTGGCAAACGCTTCGCCTTAAAGAAGATCTCAATGACCGAATTTCACGATCGTCTCAATAGTTTCGACAGTGCAATGCACGAGGGCGACGAAGGCGATGCCGGAGCCGGAGCCGATCCCGATCCCGTAGAAGAAATCGCTGAAGCCATGGCTGCCATGACCATGGACGATATACAGCTGCACACACTGAGCCAGTAACACATGCACCAGCCGCAGCAGCGGCCGCAGCCGGCGGCGTTCGAGTAGAGAGAGACTGAAACATCTACATACATATGTACGTAATATCATTATTTCACTCGGATAGATTGTGTCACTGTTTTACACCCTACACCCATTGAATAAATTACGATAGATATTACGAATAGTGTCCAAATATAATGTGATCGCAGGGAGTTCCCATTGAATGCTGCTGGGCCTGCAATCTCGCCTGCGGTCACCTGTACTGATACCAATTATTGAAACTAGGATTACCGACCGATCGTTCACATTATCTCATTGCGCGCCCCTAGCCCTATCTATAGATCATCGTTGCAGGAGTGCCGTCGAGCGTTTCATTTGGGCCATTTCACATTTGGAGATGAACTACTCAAACCCATTAGAGCTATCCCATCCTATCCACCCCATGTGTATGTAAATAGCAAGTAATTTAAACTTATCATCCAGCCATAGAATACGATTCTGTGCGTAGTCCGTAAGTGCAGAATAAATGTTGTAAGGAAATGTGAAACACACCATTCATCTATAAATGAAATGCGAAACGGAAGCCCTGAGGCATTCGCCAAAGCGACCACGCACAAGGAGAGGTGGCGTCGCAAAGTGCGAAATTAAATAACGGCAGAGGCATTAGCAAGTGCAATAAAATGCAGCAACAAAAACGCGCCCATTATTAATGAGTGCAGTGCAACATGCAACGGGCAGCGCAGCCCCGCCGCGGCGGGGTGGTAATCACAATTCGCGATTATGCTTATGCATTGGTTTGGTTGGGTATCGACGCACAGCACGAAATCGAACTGCACAACAAGCGCAGCAGGTGGGGTGGTGTGATTCGGGGGGATAGAGAAAGGGGGCGGGGCGGGTGTAGAGCATGCATTTGCATAATCATTGTATTGTTGTTGCTGCTGCTGCGGATTATGTTTTTTTAGCCTCATTACCGACGAATTCGATTCGAACATATCACCGAGACGATTTTGTTTACTTGCTTGGCTAGGCGCAGACCAGACCGCAGCAGTACCAGTAATTTCCTAAATAGACAGGCAACAGAAATACTTTCAACACCAAATAAAAGTTATTTCTGGCAGCCGCAGGCGGTGCACGAATTAATTTAATTAAAAATACATATTTTTAATGCTGCACTTCCATTTCCTGCTAAGAATTCTGCACATGCCGGGATCCCCCAAATCCCTCGGTTTCCAGAAGATAGAAGATCAACACATCCGTCTTTGTTTTTTTTTTAGAATTTCCATGAGTGTTTTTTTGTTGTTCGAATACGGAATAAAGTTTAATATTATTTAAATTTGTTTTTAACGCACATTGTTACACATACATACATACAGACACCTCGTCGGGCTCACAATTTCCATCGGTCTACACACTATTTAATACATTCACATTTATATATGTATATAAAGATATATAGTATATATATATCTCGTTTTATTTTTGTATATATGTATATGTATATATTTGTCTTGAACTTAGCCGCTAAACTAAAGATGTAGGCAATGGGGCTTTGATTTTGGCCGTAAATTGAGGCCAGAAAGCACTTAACTCGATTATTAATGCGCCTTGAGGTTGGGGCTTGATGGTAGTACTGTACTTGTTTTTGCTTATTTGTAGTCTTTTCAAAGCTTTTACCAAACGAGCGCGAAGCATATACAAAAATCAATTCTAAACAAATAACTTTCATAGCAAATCGCACTGTGATCGGCGCTCTATCATCATCTTTTGATCGTTTGATCATCGTCGTCGTCGTCGTCATCATCGTTTTGTATAATCTCAAATATAAAATACATTGAAAAAGTTATTGTGTTTTTCTATATCAATATTTTCTAGTACATACAATAGTTGAAAATGTTTTTGTTTGCTTGAAGGATTCAACAATAGATTTGCTGCTGTAGATATCGTTTGAATTAATTTTAAATGCATTTAAGTAACGTGTTGCGAAACAGATCGTTATTTTTGCGTGTTCTCAGGTTGCTGAAATTCCTCTTTTTCCCCGTGTAAGAGATGCATACATTATAAATATAAATATTTAATTTCATAGCTACATATATTTATATATATATATATATATATAGATATTGGTATATACGCAATATTTTGTATCGATTTTGTGGCTGCTGTTGCACTTAAAAAATTCACTTAAATGATTTTCTGACTAGACTAGTGCATTATTTCATTAGAATTGGATCGCATTTAGAATTTATTATTCAAGTATGCTAGGGGCCTCGGGAGTCATCGATTGATTGTAAACTTTTGTGGGTGGTAGCCTCCCCATATGCGAAGTTTCCACAAAATCTAGAGAGCCTGTCCGCTGAAATATTGCGGTTCCCCAATCGAACCAAATACAAATACAGAAATAAATTACACTTTCGACTAAAACTTTACATTTTCCTAATAATTTAAGACTCCACTCCCCTCCAGAGAGGGAAACTTCGCACAGGTTTCAGCCTCAGAGAGAATACAAATGGATTTCTTTACCTATTTTTGTTTTTTGCTTGCTTGAAATATCTACTCGTATAAAGTTCTTTTGGTGTTTTCTTTTTGTTGTTGTGGTGTGCGCTTTACAAATTTGTTAATATCGTATTATTTGAATTGGAATCTTGAATATTGCACGCTTAAAAACAATTTTTACTTTTGTTTTGATTCGTTTTGCATTTAAGTATTAGATTAGGTATTGCATTTGTTCGGTGTTTCTTTTCATACGTTTTCTTTTCTTTTTTTGCATTTCTGTTTTTGTTTTTTTTTGGTATTACAAATACTTGAGAGGGACAAAATCCGTGTCGGTTCGCGTATTACTTTCAGCTTATTATCAAAGTGTAGTTTGTGTGTAAGATGCAGAATTAATATGCAGAAATGTACAGAGTAATTACAGTAATACATGCATTAATATGTACGTATGTATGTGGGGGGTGGGGCACTCCCCCATAAACCACTCTCGTCCATCCAATATCCGATATCGGTCGGCAATGACGCTTCTGTCTGTCTTCTGTTTTGTTTGTAGAATTCATTTGTGAATCATTGGTTCTATTTTTTGTTGTATAGTTTGCAGCAGAGCGTACCAATTACAAGGGGTTTGCGGAAATCATACGGGATGGGGATGGAGTTTGGGGATTGGGGAGAGAAGAAGCTGTTGCTGTTTGTTTTCGAAAGCAATTCCGTTGTTAGACATGCGCTATGGGCATTTGAAGCGTCTTCGCATCCCGATAGGACTTATCCTACACATACTGATGATCCCCACCCATCCCGTCCGGGCAGTCAACGCTGAGTAGCGGCTCCTTCTCGATGGTCTGATGCACATGAGCATCATAGTCGTAGTAGTTCATCCAGTCCACACGCTTTGGCTGCACCAGGCCAAAGCAGCTGCACTCCAAAAAGTCAATTAGATTCTGGATGGGTCCGCGCGTGAACGGGCTGTGTCCGCCCTTGGCCTGGAAGTGACGATAGCGACCCCGATTCATGCGCTCATTGGTGGTCATGCCCAAGCAAATCACCTGATATGTCTGGCAAATGGTCAGCAGAATCACCCAGGACATGTGCAGCAGGGCATTTCCCATCACCCAGCCCACCCAGGCATTGCAGTTGCCAATGGCCCGCATCGCCCCAAGGAAGTCTGCAATGATCGTAATGGTTTAATCGGAAGAGAAGGCTGACTGTTGACTCACCATCAAAGTGCACATTGCACTGATTTACGTAGTACTTGGAGCCGCCATACAGCATCCAGACGCACATGATCAGGAGCATCCAGAGGAATCCCATGAAGTAGCTGTGATTCTTCAGCCCAATGCAGTTGCCCACCCAGGGGCAATGATGATCGAACCTTGCCACACAACGATCGCATACCGAACAGTGCTTGGAGCGTATGGGTCGCCTCACCAGGCAGCCGGAGCAAAAGGAGGCGGGCTCAAAACCAATGCCACCCCGTTCCGATAGCTCAATGATGGTCTGAAAGAGTTCCAAGAGTAAAGCTGTAAAGAAAAGGAAATGGGGATATATTTCAGAGCTCTCACCTTGAATCGCTGTTCCCTGGTTGGTCGGATGATGCCCGGATCTCCCTTCCACGACTTGAGGAAGCACACCCACAATATCAGGGAGCAGATGAGGAAGCATACAGTGGCCGTTAGGGAGACAGCATCATCGATATACATCAGCCAGGTGACATAGAACCACGCCTTGGTGGCCAGGTAGACGCTCAACGGGAGCAGGGCCATCAGGTGCTCATCGAAGAGGGTCTTGCCAATGGTGTGGAATATGCCGTACAAGCAGCCGAGCAGGAAAAACTTAATGATATACAGCGTGTTCAGGGTGAACACGATCCCTGCCAGATAGAAGGCGGTGAAGGGGCAGGCCACCATCGACCACCATCGCAAGCGTTTGTCGTGCCGCAGCTTGGACACCAGCGAGCGGCGCTGCTGTGAGGTGAGCGCCGCCTCTCGCACGCGATCCATTACCTTGGCCCCGATCCAGATGGCGCCCGTCTGAGACTCGAGCATCGTGAGCGGCGTCTCTCCCCGCATATTGGGCACGTCCAGCGAGGCCTTCGACTTGAGCACCAGTGTGGAAATGGCGGTGGCATTGCGTGCCAGGATGGCCCAATGCAAGGCCGTGTTGCCATGCGTGTAGTCAACCATGGCGGGATTGGCTCCTAGGGTGAGCAGCAAGCGCACGGGATCCAGGGCGCAAACCTGAATGATTGAAAGTGGGTCAAAGGTCAGATGAAGGGAATGCCAGAGAATCCACTCCACTCACCTTCCATGCTGCCCACATGAGCGCCGTCATTCCTCCCCGATCCTGTAGATCTGGATCCACGCCCTTGGCTATGAAGTACGCCACCAGGGCGGTGTGGGCGAACTGAGCTGCAATGTGTATGCAGGAGCAGCCCTCCGCATCCCGGATCCGTGGATCGGCCCCGGCGGCCATGAGCAGGACTACGGCACCCAGGTGGCCCTGCCTGGTAGCCCAGTGCAGGGGCGTGGCATTCAGCTCACCTCCAACGGCATCAACGGTGGCACCCTTCTCCAGGAAGTACCTGATGATATCCCGTCGATTGTTGATCGCCGCCCAATGGAGGAGGGTGACCGTCTCGCTATCCGGCTGATTCACATCCCAGCCAGACTCGACCAGCTCCCGGACCCTGGCTATGGCGCCGTACTGGGTGGCCTTAACGATATCGAAGCCACTGTAATCGGGCTCCACTGGGGCGGTGGGTGGTTGCTGGGCAATCAATGCCGACTGCCGTTCGTTATCGGTCTGATTGCCTGCTCCAGGGACACAAGAGCCCGTTGTGGCCGCATTGCAGGCGCTTTGGTACATGATTTGCGATTATTCCTCAAAATGTGATTCACTTCGATACGACGTTCGTAACATTAACCATCCCCCTCCTTCCAATGCAACGCGTGCGAGAGAGAGACAGACGGCAGAGAGAGGAGAGAGGAGACGACACCCCCACCAGGCGATGGTCGGTCGGGTCGGACAGGTAGTTCACGCTCACTGCCACCTTGTCATTTCAGTTATTCCTGCAGCAGCCGCTTTTTTTTCCTACTACGAACCACGCATAGGACATAGGACCACACGCGGAGCTAAATTTATTTATTTACACGGCTATCGGGGGGAGGGGGGCTATTAATTTAATGCGTTTTACATCCAGTGTGACCGCGAGCTTATCGATAAGATATACGGTCTGACCCTCAGAAATATACCAACATGTACCGTCTCATTTTAAAAATATACGGTAAATATACTGACGAATTATTTGAATTCAAGTTCCATCATATTTCTCGCTGTTGATATGCGGTTTAACAACAACTACACGCTAACTACACATTTGCTACATATGAACTACATTTTTATATAATTACCAAAAGCGACACCTGAAATGGGTACGTTTCAAAAATGGTTGGCCGTTTTTTTTCATATAAGCACCATGGAAGTGCCAGTGTGAAAAACCTCCGTTATCCAGAAATATACCAAAATATACCGTTTCATATTCAGAATACACCGTAAATATACCGATGAAAAAACGAACTTAGCCCACTGAAACCCCCTTTATTGAAACTTGATAACAACTTGAGTTAAGCCGCGGAAAATAATACCAATAATAACAATTACTCTTGTAGGTCCATCCTATCCTTCATCTGTATTTAAAAAAAGACCACGATATCTTTAAGCTGGACTACGCTAAGATTTATAAATTTTCTTCATCTTCGTGAAGTGAATTTTAATACCTACTGGTCTACAATGGATTAATAGTTCGCTGTTTATAGTTGAAAATCATATACCTCGACTTTGATGTTCGGTTTAATATTGCTAGCTGCCTTAGACCCTCAGCCTTGAAGACATATTTTTATTCAATTGATAGATCAATTTTCTAGGTGAATGGCTTGTTTGAAGTACTTCTTTGTATTTTATTATGTCTAAAGTAAGGTTTAAACAAAATGTCAACAAGAAATACAAGCATAAAACGTAAGTGTGTACGGCATGAAACGTAAGTGTGTAATGTTACGTCATTGTTGCTGGTCAACAGGTATCCGCTATGAGTGTGAACATGTTTATACCTTATTTAATTTAATTGCTATTAAAATTCTGTTATCCGGGCTGATTTGAAACGAAATTAATAACGACCTCATCTCGGATTGAATTGTTTGCATTTGCTTCTTTCCGATACCTATGGTCTCCGTGCGAAAACAGAAACAACCAGTTTCTGCATTCTTAAGGGTCTAAGATGACAAACATTTTCTCAATTCTATAATATCCTTTTTCTAGGGTATGCCGACAGTTCGAAGAATTGGCCGTTTTCCAGCACTGTTTAGCAGTGCTTAAAGCCCGCCTTATTTTTTGGCATCAATCTGCCCGAGATTCCATGAGTTTATTCATTTATTTATACACATAGACCATTTATGATGGACGCAAAGCGTAAATTTAATAGCAACACCAATGGCCAGGCCAAGAAGCCCAGGTGAGCGTGAGCGTTAATGTGAGGTTGTGAAATGCACAATAAACCATCTCTTTGGGCCTCAGGAATCCCGACGAAGATGAGGAAATGGACTTCGAGGCCGAGCTGGCGGCCTTTGAAAACAGCGAAGAGCTAGACCAGACCCTGCTCCTTGGCGAGGGACCCGAGAATCAACAGACAAGCGAGCGCTGGTCACGGCCAGCGCCTCCCAAACTGGATCCCAGCAAAGACAACTTGGAGTTCCAGCAATTGGATGTGGAGAACTATCTGGGCCAGCCGCTGCCCGGCATGCCCGGGGCCCAGCTGGGACCCGTACCGGTGGTGCGCATGTTCGGTGTCACCATGCAGGGCAACTCGGTGTGCTGCCATGTGCACGGCTTCTGTCCGTACTTCTACATAGAAGCCCCAACGAAATTCGAGGAATATCACTGCGAGAAGCTGCAAAAGTCGCTGGACCGGAAGACCATAGCCGATATACGGAACAACAAGGACAATGTCCAAGAGGCAGTGCTGATGGTGGAGCTTGTGGAGAAGCTCAGCATCCATGGCTACAACGGAGACCAGAAGCAGCGGTACATCAAGATTACAGTGACTCTGCCACGGTTTGTGGCCGCCGCCTCGCGCCTGCTCAAGAAGGAGGTGATCATGGCCGAAATCGATTTTCAAGACTGTCGCGCCTTTGAGAATAACATCGACTTTGATATACGCTTCATGGTGGACACTGGCGTTGTCGGCTGCAACTGGATCGAGCTGCCCCAGGGCCATTGGCGGCTGAGGAGTGGTAACAGCAAGCCGCTGCCTGAATCCCGCTGTCAGATTGAGGTGGATGTGGCCTTTGACAGGTTCATCTCCCACGAACCCGAGGGGGAATGGTCCAAGGTGGCCCCCTTCCGCATATTGTCCTTTGACATTGAATGCGCTGGCCGAAAGGGCATCTTCCCTGAGGCCAAAATGGATCCAGTGATACAGATCGCCAACATGGTCATCCGGCAGGGCGAACCAGAGCCCTTCATCCGCAATGTCTTCACACTGAATGTGTGCGCCCCGATCATTGGCAGCCAGGTGTTGTGCCACGACAAGGAGACCCAGATGCTGGACAAGTGGTCCGCGTTTGTGCGCGAGGTGGATCCGGACATCCTCACCGGCTACAACATCAACAACTTTGACATTCCCTATCTGATCAATCGGGCAGCCCACCTGAAGGTGAAGAATTTTGAGTATTTGGGCAGGATTAAGAACATACGATCCGTGATCAAGGAGCAGGTGCTGCAGTCCAAGCAAATGGGTCGCCGCGAGAACCAGTATGTGAACTTCGAGGGCCGCGTGCCCTTCGATCTGCTGTTTGTCCTGCTGCGGGAATATAAACTCCGTTCCTACACCCTCAACGCCGTGAGCTATCACTTCCTGCAGGAGCAGAAGGAGGATGTGCACCACAGCATCATTACGG
The DNA here is from genome assembly GCA_008121275.1 of Drosophila lowei. NCBI lineage: Eukaryota > Metazoa > Arthropoda > Insecta > Diptera > Drosophilidae > Drosophila > Drosophila lowei. Next base: position 909,884 of record CM017781.1, read on the forward strand.
ACCTGCAGAACGGGGACGAGCAGACACGGCGCCGCCTGGCCATGTACTGTCTCAAGGATGCGTATTTGCCGCTCCGCCTGCTGGAGAAGCTCATGGCGATAGTCAACTACATGGAGATGGCCAGGGTAACGGGCGTCTCCCTAGAGTGCCTGCTCACCCGCGGGCAGCAGATCAAAGTGCTCAGCCAGCTGTTGCGCAAGGCTAAGACCAAGGGCTACATAATGCCCTCGTACACGCCCCAGGGATCGGACGAGCAGTACGAGGGAGCCACGGTAATCGAGCCGAAGCGTGGCTACTACGCAGATCCCATATCCACGTTGGATTTCGCATCGCTGTACCCCAGCATAATGATGGCCCACAATCTCTGTTACACCACCTTGGTGCTGGGCGGAAGCCGGGAGAAGCTCAGGGAGAAGGATGGCCTGCAGGATGAGCAAGTGGTGCGTACGCCGGCCAACAATTACTTTGTCAAGTCGGAGGTGCGCCGGGGTCTGCTGCCAGAGATCCTGGAATCCCTGCTGGCTGCCCGAAAGCGTGCCAAGAATGATCTGAAAGTGGAGACAGACCCATTCAAGCGCAAGGTACTCGATGGCCGACAATTGGCACTGAAAATCTCAGCCAACTCTGTGTACGGTTTCACCGGGGCTCAAGTGGGCAAGCTGCCATGCCTAGAGATCTCTGGGAGCGTCACAGCCTACGGCAGAACCATGATAGAACTGACCAAGAACGAGGTGGAATCCCACTACACCCGGACAAATGGATACGAGAACGATGCCGTTGTCATCTACGGCGACACGGACTCTGTGATGGTGAATTTCGGCGTCAAGACTCTGGAGCGGAGCATGGAGCTGGGCAGGGAGGCGGCCGAGCTGGTCAGCGCGAAGTTTGTCCATCCGATAAAGCTGGAATTCGAGAAGGTCTACTATCCCTACCTGTTGATCAACAAGAAGCGCTACGCAGGATTGTACTTCACCCGGCCAGAGACCTACGACAAGATGGACTGCAAGGGAATCGAGACGGTGCGGCGCGACAATTCTCCGCTGGTGGCCAACCTGATGAATTCCTGTCTACAGAAGCTGCTCATTGAGCGAGACCCCGACGGAGCCGTCACCTATGCCAAGCAGGTGATTGCAGATCTGCTCTGCAATCGCATTGACATCTCCCAGCTGGTTATCACCAAGGAGCTGGCCAAGACAGACTATGCGGCAAAGCAGGCGCATGTGGAGCTGGCTGCCAAGATGAAGAAGCGCGATCCGGGCACAGCCCCGAAGCTGGGAGATCGCGTTCCCTATGTGATCTGTGCGGCGGCCAAGAACACGCCGGCCTATGCGAAAGCCGAAGATCCGTTGTATGTCCTGGAGAACAGTGTGCCCATCGATGCCACTTATTATTTGGAGCAGCAGCTCTCCAAGCCTCTGTTGAGGATATTCGAGCCGATCCTAGGAGAGAAAGCAGAGTCCATACTCCTCAAGGGAGAGCACACACGCACCCGCACTGTGGTCACGTCCAAGGTGGGCGGCCTGGCCGGTTTCATGACCAAAAAGTCAGCCTGCCTGGGCTGCAAAACGCTGATGCCCAAGGGCTATGAGAAGGCGTGCCTGTGCCCACACTGTGAGCCGCGGATGAGTGAGCTCTACCAGAAGGAGGTGGGTGCCAAGCGAGGGCTCGAGGAGACCTTTGCCCGCCTGTGGACCGAATGCCAGCGCTGTCAGGGATCGTTGCACGAGGAAGTAATCTGCTCGAACCGCGACTGTCCCATCTTTTACATGAGACAGAAGGTACGCATGGAGCTGGACACACAGGAGAAGCGTGTGCTGAGATTTGGACTGGCCGAATGGTAAATTTGTGGTTTGTTTAATCCTATAATTTAATAATTATATTACTAGAAGTTATTACAAAGTTCTTTCGTTTCGTTTCTTGGATTTCTCTGCGCAATTTGCAAGTTTGAAAAAAAAGCTGTAGACGAATCCTTAGCTGGCGACGCTTTGGATAAATATTTTTACACAGGGGTAGGGCTGATAGGTGGCGGCTAGGGGGCTGAGGATTGACTTGCGTTACGAGAACTATTTACGACTCTGCAGAGTGTTGGATAGCCAGTCCATGGCCTGGTCGAGGCCCTCGCCTTTGGTGGCGGATGTTTTGAATATTTGAAATGTGCGATTTTTAAGGTTCTCCAGCCCTAACGCATGATGCACCTCGGCCACGGTCATGCAGCCCTCCATGTCTTGTTTGTTGGCCAGGACAACGAGTATCGCTCCGGCCAGCTCCTCCTCTCGCAGCATATACAGCAGCTCGTCCTTAGAAATGCCAATCCGATCACGGTCCGCCGAGTCCACCACATAGATAATGGCATCCGTGTTGCTATAATAGCAACGCCAATAGGGTCTGAAAATACCAATAACGATCACGTGGTTTTATCTCTCCGTTTCCACTCGTCTGTGTTTTATCTTTCGGCTGGCGCATACTCACCTAATACTTGTCTGTCCGCCCAGGTCCCAGACCTGGAACTTGAGGTTCTTGTATGTAACCTGCTCCACGTTGAAGCCAATCGTGGGTATCGTTGTCACCACTTCGCCCACCTGCAGTCTGTAGAGGATGGTCGTCTTGCCAGCGCCGTCCAGCCCTAGTATCAATATGCGCATCTCCCTGGAGCCAAGCAATCCGCGAAAGTAGCTTAGCACCCCACCTGCAAACAACAACAGCAAACAACAATTTTTATTTTCTATGACATGAAGACGAACGGACGACTCATCGTCACCGGCCCCCAGATTTTTTGGGGATGGAGATTCTCTGTTGCTGTCCTGTGTGGTCTGTGCTTACCCATGATTAAAGATCAACTTTATCTAGTGCTGGCGCTGCCTCTAAATGCTTAAATGTTTAACCTAAATAATTGTATTTATTCTACAATTAAATATACAAAATCGAAATAATCTTGTTTTCACTTTTTTGTCAGAATGGTTCAGGTTTTGGTATTCACTGTTTACGTGAACATGACGTGTCATGGCATACGTTCACCGTGAATTTATAAAAATATTTGTAATTGGCAGTGAAGTTCTTTCAATTATAACTGAACATGTTGAAAGTTTTAAAAATTATATGTTAATAAATAATAAATAAAAAAGAAGTAGTAGATTATAATTTATTTGAGATAAACATATATACATATATGTATTAAATTTTTATATTGCAAAACTTATAGAAACTGTAACTGTGACTGTGACTGTGACTGTCTGTGAAAGAACTGTTTCTTGCCGGCTAGCAGAGCTGCCACCCCTCCGAATGGTTCAGGTTCATTCCATGCACACTCATACCCTGGGGAAAAAAGATATTATAGAATTGAGAAAATGTTTGTCATCCCGGGCTCCAGAGAAGGCAAAAACAATTTAGTCTCTGTTTTAAATATCACAACGATATTTTGCAGTTTATTGCCTTTTTTCAGAGACCAAGAATTGGTATCAGGATCGAGATATATATATATACAAGATACGAATAATATACATGAATATGTCTAAAACATATCAATATGAGAAAAGGTCATGATTAATTACGTTATATCTTCATATTAAACTAACGAAATAGGGTATAAAATGGCTTATACTACGGCTTACAAGCAACACTGCGACTGTTTTTTTGTGGACCTTTTTTGCTTAAACCTTGTTTTAGTCAAAAAACAATTAAAGCAAGGACTAAAAACTAACCAATCTTGTAGAAAATTTATTCATCAATAGAATAAAACTATGTGGGCATGGCTGAGGGTTTCCGTAAGCCAGCATTTTCAACGGAATATAAAAATTGAGCAATATGAACGACTATCCTCTTTTTTTTTTTGTTTCCCCATTTTACTAAAAAAACGCAAAATCCAATAAAATTGCAATTATTTAAATTAAACCAATCAAGTAGAAAATTGATTCATTAATCCTATAAAATTATGTGGGCATGGCTTAATGTTCTATATAGCCAGTAATTTTCCATGGAATATCAAAACGGAATATGTACATATAATAGAATATGAATTCGTCGTATTTTTTGAATAACATGAGAGTTATGGCCCGGACGCCATGTCCAAAAATGTGTTTGACCCCATTCCATTTTTTACGCAAAATCCAATAAAAGCCAGTATTTAGAATTGCATAGGGAAAATGATTCACCCCTTAGTTTTATGTGGGCATGGCTTAATGTTCTATATACCGCCAAATTATTCGACGGAAGTTCAAAATCGGAACGTCGTATTTTTGAATCGGTTATGGCCCGGTTGAAAAATGAGTCCCATTCCATTCACAAACATGTTGCTAATTCCATGCAACATGTGGGGAAATGGATGTTTAGAACGAAAATGTTTTCATTGGCTCCAGAAATGCAACATTTAGTTTTGTTTTTTATTTTATGACGCATTTACACACTGTTGGCAACATTAATTTGTAAAAGTCAAAAAAATACATGCAAGTAATTAAAATTGGTTAATCATGTAGAAAATGTATTCGTGAATGGGATAAAATTAAAGTGGGCAAAAGAGATCTGTATAGCTTGAAATATTCGATGGAAATATGTTCACAGCAATGAGTCCCATTCCATACGCAAAATGTTGCTAATTTTGTTCTCATACCCTGGATTTTAGAACTGAGAAAATGTTTGTCATCACAGCTTATTATTGCAGAAACTAGTCAGTCCTGTTTTGAATGATATTTTGCAGTTAGTGGTCTTCTTACAGATTTGAATTGGTATCGTGTTTTATACAAGAACCTAATCAATGCATGAATAGGCCTTAAAATGCAATCTAAGACAAAGTCTTTACTAATTACGTTTGAAATCAGGTTGGAAAAATGTATCTTTTATACAATATTTGAAATAGGGATACAAAATTAACTCTGGTTAACAAGAAATGAGATCTGTATAGCGTACAAATACTGTTTTTTTTTTGTTGAACGAAACCGTGTTTTTTGAGAAAATACAAAACATGCAACTATTTAGTTAGTCTTAAACAAAATTGATTCATTAATCATATAAAATTCCATCTACATAGCTAGTAATATTCGACAGCTTATCAAAACTGAGTATTTATTGGAATAACCGGTTTAAACCTTGTTTAAATCAAAAAGCAATAAAAGCAAGGACCGAAAACTAGCCAATCTTGTAGAAAATTTGTTCATCAATGGTTTAAAATTATGTGGGCAAGGCTAAATGTTCTATCTAGCTAGTAATATTCGACGGAATATCAAAATCGAGGAATATGTAAAATAGAACTTGAATTCGTCAGTATGTTTACGGTATATTTTGAAAATGAGGCGGTATATTTGGGTACATTTCTGAGGGTTTGGTGGGACTTTATTGGGACTTTTTTTCCCCGCCACAATGTCCTTTTCAGCTCAACAATTTCCCTTACATTCCACTCTCACTTACGGCGCATTCCATACTCACTTACGTTTTCTTACGTTTTATGTTGCTGGCAACATTAATTTGTATGGGCCAGACTCATGTGCCGTGAAATCGAGCAGCATTGTTCCTCAACATGGCGCGGACTGAGCAACATTTTGCATACCCTGGGGAAATGGATACTATAGAATTGAGAAAATGTTTGTCATCTAATGCACCAATAAAGGCCAAAACTAGTCAGTCTCTGTTTTAAAGGTTTTTCAACGATATTTTGAAGGTAGTGGTCTTGTTACAGAAACCAAGAATGGGTATCGGGATCGAGATAAATATATAAATATATTGTGAATACACAAGACCCTAATCATATGCATTAATATGTCTAAACCATAACAATCTGAGATAATTTCTATATTAATTACGTTTTAAAACAGCTTGGAAAAACAGTTTCTTCATATATATTGACGAAATAGGGTATACCTGTGCCCAAGCTCCGGTTGACGTGACATTTCATACTCACTTACGGCGCATTCCATACTCACTTACGTTGCCACTGTTTTTTTGTTGACCTTTTTTGTTTAAACCTTGTTTTAGACACAATACAATAAAAACGAGTACTGAAAAGTAGCTAATCGTGTAGAAAATTTATTCATCAATGGCCTAAAATTATATGGGCAGAGCTAAAAGTTTTAGTTAGTCAGCATTATTCAACGGAATATCAAAATTGAGCAATAGTAACGATTTTTCTCTTACGTTGTATTACGTTTTATTTGTTTGACCTTTTTCGCAAAAAAACCTTTTTTAGGCAAAATCAAGTAAAAGCAAGTATTTAAACTAAGCCAGTAAAGTAGGAAATGGATTAATTAATCGGATCAAATTATGTGGGCAGAGCTGAGAGTCTTAGTTACTCAGCATTATTCAACGGAATATCAAAATTGAGCAATAGGAACGATTTTTTCTTACGTCTTATTAAGTTTTTTTTTATTTGACCTTCTTCGCTAAAACCTTTTTTTAGACTAAATCCAACAAAAGCAAGAGTTTAAATTCATCCAGTCAAATGGAAAATATGTTTATTAATTGGATAAAACTATGTGGGCATGGCTGAAGGTTCTATCTGGATAGTAATATTCGACGGAATATCAAAATCGAGGAATATGTAAAATAGAACTTGAACTCGTCAGTATGTTTACGGTATATTTATAACATGAGACGGTATATTTTGGTATATTTCTGAGGGTCGGACCGTATATCTTATCGATAAGTACGTCCGCCATTTGCCATTTGTCGCGTCGTTCAAGAAAAGTGTGAAAAACCTTTTAAAATAGTGCTAATAGGTAATATTATTATGGGAAAATATTGCTATTCGGTGATTTGTTTTGTGTATTCCAAGTGGGACACGAGTTATAGCACCGAAGTGGGGTTTGTGTGACCGATTTCTACCATTTGTGCAAAGTCAAACACCGACTGCGCAAAAAGTGTGACAAAAAGCGAGTGAAAAACAATGATGCGATTAGATATCCCTCCTCTAAAAGATTCTGATTTTTGTTTTAAACAATGCAATGTGCAATAACACGCAAATGTGCATTTAGCTTCCACTTTTAGGTGTCGGTGCACCAGCTAGTTTTGTAATATATTCGGCGCCATCGCACTACCCCCGCACTACCACACAGGAGACCCGAAGTGAAAATGGCCTCGCCCTCGCCGGCGAACAGTCCCATGCCGCCACCACAGGCGCCCAGCCCGATGGCACCACCCTCCCAGAGCCCAGCACCCTCGCCACATAGTCCGTACCCGCACCAACAGCCGGGGCCGCCGCAGGGACCACCGCCTGGAGCACCGCCCCACATGCAAGGGCCCCCGCCGCCGGGCCACCCAGCTGCCTACGGACATCCGATGCAGCATGGACCACCAGGACAGGGCCCACCTCCACATCATATGCCGCCACATCATCAGGGAATGAGTATGTTCTTGATATGCCACCCACCCTTCTGTTGTCCATCACGCATAATCATTTGTAGTTTTCTCAAAAGGTCCGCACATGGGAATGCAGATGCCGCCGACGGGACCGAATATGTCGCCCATTGGATATCAGACACACGGAATGCCTCCCAATGTAAGTTTTGAATCCCCGCTCCCCCGGGATGAGAGCAAACTCGTATATGGCGCGAAAATTGTTTTATTGTTTATTATCTCCACAAAACGCCGGCAATCTCCAAAAGCTCCACACACAACAGCGAGCTTTCATTGGTATCGAAGCGCAAGCTTTTCAATTTAGATATTTTGTTGCAAACAATTTATTGTGGAATGTGATGCCTAAATTACTTTTTAAGTGCCACACCCCCCACCGACTCCTCTAGGTCGGCCTTGCGCAACAGATCTTCGATTTCCTTGCGCAACGTCTCTGTGCCCGCACAGATCAGATCTGGCTTCATGATGTCGAAGGGTCCGCCAAATGGATGAGTGACCACGCCCCCAGCCTCGCTCACTAGCAGGGAACCAGCAGCACAGTCCCAGGGATACATGTCCTCAATGTAGAATGCATCTAGATTCCCAGCAGCCACCATGCACAGCTCATCCACCACACAGGAGTAGGCCACCAGGCTAGAGGATGTAGAGATATATAGAGATTCATATAATAGGGTTTTTGCCACTCACCGTCTGGCATTCAGTCCCACATGGTAGATCCGTTTGATGTGCTTGTTGGCCACAGAGTGGACATGTAGCAGTGACACTTCATAGGCGACATTGGCATCCTTGATGCTCTCGCAGTTGCTCACACGGATCGGCTTGCCATTGCAGAAGGCCCCCTGCCCCAGCTTGACTGTGAAGATCTTCTTCTGGGCAGGATTGTTAATGACACCCAGCATGATCTGTTTGTTGATGGACAAACCAATGGAGACACAGACATGGGGAATTTGTTTGATGAAATTGGATGTGCCATCAATGGGATCTATGATCCAGGTGGGTGCATCCGTTAGCTCCTTGGAAACATTATTATTCTTTGCTGTTTCCTCCTCGCCAATGAACTTGTGATCCGGATAGCTGGCCAGTATCTGCTCCATGAGAAAATCTTCGATTTTGTTGTCGTAGTCGGTGACCACATCGTAAAAGTCCCCCTTAATGGAGACATTCTTGCTCGTGCGCTCGTAGCCCTCCATCAGAATCTCACCCGCCTGAACGGCCAGTGGATAGATGAAGCTGTACAGCTCCTCCACAACATCCGATTGCTCTCCTGCTGCCGACTGCGACATTCTCTGTTCCAGTAACTGATCTTGCGATATAAACGAGGCGGTGCTTCGTCGCTCAGCTTGCGTTGCCAACTAATCAGATATGCACGATACGAAGCGATAGGCCGCCTGGCTGGGTTGCTGGGTTGCTGGATGGCTGCCTCGAAGTGGTGTTGTATGGAGAGGAGGAGCTTTGATTATATTTAGCAGACACAATTGTCTCCCAGCTTTGATTGTTTTCTGCTCGTTGGCTGCATTGAGTTTTATGATGGCCTGAAGCTTGTGCTCAAAATTGGCATCTCACCTGTCCCAGTGCTTGTTTTATCTCAATTTGTTTGATGTACGTACGTACGTACGTACACAAATATACGCTTTTTATCTCACAGACAGTTGTAAAACCAGTTTTTATCAGACCCCCGTCCCTCTGTACGTTCGTCTCCTCTCGTCTCTGTCGTGAATGATCTTTTCAAACTGGAGGTTACTGTCATTTATGGAACAGTAGAAATGGAGAGGCATCGGGCTCATCTTTTGTGTACACTTTATTGCAGTATGCTCACTGGAACGTATATTCCGTAATCCGATCGGCCTCCTCTATCAACTGGATCACATTCTGGGCCAACTCTTCGGTGCAGGCGCAGACACAGTCCGGTTGCATCACCTCGAATTTACCGCCACTGGTGTGGTAGATCCTGCCACCCGCTTCGGTGAGGATTATGGCACCAGCGGCCAGATCCCAGGGCTTCAGATTCTCCACATGATAGGCATCACAACGACCGGTGGCTATATAGCAGAGCGTCAGAGCTGCACTGCCCAAACTTCGAATGCTGATTGCCATCGGGGGCATTTCGTAGTAAAATATACATAGGATAGTACTCGTATGTGGAGAAACGAGATCAGAGACTTACGCAGTGGCATTTGATCCCAGCTTGTAGAGACGTTTCACGTTCTTGTCCCGCCCCTTGGCCACCACGATTAGAGACATTTCATAGCCCACAACAGCCTGTTGGATCTGCCAAAAGAGAAGATATAAGAGCGCTAGTCAGAGTGACTGGGACTCGACTCTTATCTATCATTCTCTCCATCGCTACTACTCACCGTGACTACCTTCGAGGCTACGCTGATGGGTTGGCCATTCAAGAAGGCCCCCTGACCCTTACACGATGAGTACAATTCATTTGCCGGCGGATTGTAGATGATGCCCACCACCAGCACCTTGTTGATGGCCAGGCCCACGGAGATGCAACAGTGGGGGATTTTGCGTACGAAATTGTTGGTTCCATCGATGGGATCTATGATCCAGGTGGGGGCATCTGTTAGCTCGGCTTGATCCAGCGATCCAGCCAGCGCTTCTTCGCCAATGATGCGGGACTCGGGGAAGGCCTTGAGCAGACCAGCCGTGAGAGTGGCTTCGATCTGTTGGTCGTAGACGGTGACCAGATCATAGAAAGCTGACTTCACCTCGTAATCAGTTTTGGGCTTCAGAAAACCCTCCAAAACAGGGGACCACATTGCTTGACCAGCTCCAGGGACACTTTATAGTATTCCTGGAGTTTTATTTCACTGATTTGGTGGTTACTCATGTCTTTTCCGGGCGGGCACTACCATTTTTTCCATCGAAGCAGCTGTTGTAGCAAAGCTTTTTTTCGAGCTTTTTCCCAGAAATTCCAGTCCAAACTTGGAATGATAAAGTTTTATTTATTTGAATGTTTACTCTAATCTGTGCTCGCTCTCTCGAAGAGTCTACATTTTTATTACAAACGATATATACTGTTTTGTTTTTTTTGTCCCCGGACTTTACTTGAACGTGTAGCTCTTTATCTGATTGGCCTCCTCGATAAGACTAATCACATTCTGGGATAACTCCTTCGTGGAGGCGCACACGCAATCCGGCTTCATCACATCGAATTTCCCGCCATTCGTATGGCAAACGGTGCCCCCGGCTTCCGTGAGGATAATGGCACCGGCAGCTATGTCCCAGGGCTTCAGATCCTCCACATGGTAGGCGTCACACTGGCCGGTGGCCACATAGCAGAGGGTCAGGGCTGCGCTGCCGAAGCAGCGCGTTCCAGTGGCATTGGAGGCAAGCTTGTACAGACGCTTGATATTCTTGTCCCGCACGGCAGCAGCATGAATCAAAGAGATCTCGTAGGCAATCACAGCTTGGTTGATCTGCAAGAGAGAGCATAGGATACCAGAGAGAAAGAGTTGAGAGGAGAGCTTTTGGGCTGTGAGAGAACGACGCTAATCAAAGCTAATGCTCTCTCTCTCGCGCGAATGCCAGTAAATCAAGGTCGCGCGAGGGAGGGAGTGAGTGTAGTGCATGCACAGTTATTTTGTGATTTTCGTGTATCTTGTTTGCGGGCTCTTGCTATTCCCGTCACTCATTATATAAGCTTTCTCTCACCGTCGTCACTTTGGATGTGCTTATGGGCTCGCCATTGAGGAAGGCGCCGTGTCCCTTCCAGGCGGAGAAGAGCTCATTTGCCGGCGGATTGTAGATGATGCCCACCACCAGCTCCTTGTTGATGGCCAGGCCCACGGAGATGCAACAGTGTGGGATTCTGTGTATGAAGTTCGTGGTGCCATCGATGGGATCTATGATCCAGGTGGGGGCGTCCGTCAGTTCTGCCTGCCGCTGCGAGGCCGCCGACTCTTCCTCGCCAATGATGAGGGACTCGGGAAAGGCCGCGCCCAGTCCCTCGGTGAGAATATCTTCAATCTGCTTGTCGTACACGGTGACCAGATCGTAAAAGTCCGACTTGACCTTGAAGTCGGTCTTCGCCTTCTGGTAGCCCTCCTGCATGAGGGGTCCGCACTTTAGCACTAGTTTGAGCGCCACATCGTAGTACTCCTTGAGCTTGGTCTCGCTGACGGGGGGGTTACTCATTGTGGTGGCTGCGGCGGCTGCTGTCGTTCAACTAAAATGCCATCGTAGTTGTGTGGGCGCAAGAACAGCTGTAAACTGTAAAGCTCTTCGGAGAGAAGCTTTTTCCATTCACTAGAACTTTGAACTTTTGCCAAAAGAAGGAGAAGGCAGAGACGATAAGCGATAGAAAATAGAGTTGTTCTGCATGCGCTGTGGGAATGCAACTGTCAATGGGTTGTGGGAGCAAACAGAGGAGCCACTAAGATGGACTACCATCGCAAACAGAGATTCGAGTTGCTGTCAATGTCATTCCATCTTTCGGCGTTTGCCCACAGATATATCAGAGGGGGGGGGAGCAAACAGATCAGGGCTGTGGTTGTAGCAGCAGCATTTTATGATCTGTATGCTCCGCCGTCATTATCTCTGAACTAAAGAGCTGTTTACAGAGAAGAATGATGATGGAAAAAGATAATTAGAGGAGCTTGAGCGATAACTGGCCACATTTCGCCTAGTTTATTATTTTTCCAACAAAGACATTTATGCACTATCGCCACCCCCCACATGCCTCTCCTGGTCCGCCTTGCGAATGAGCTGCTCGATCTCCCACCGCAGGGACTCGGTGCCAGCACATATAAGGTCTGGTTTCATGATCTCAAAGGGGCCGCCATAGGGATGGGTTACCACACCGCCAGCCTCCCGGATAAGCAAGTAGCCGGCGGCGCAGTCCCAGGGGAACATGTCCTCGATGTGAAAGGCATCCAGATTGCCGGCAGCGACCATGCACAGGGAATCCACCACAGCCGAGTAGGCCAGAAGGCTGGACAAATGTGGAGCATAATGGATAAGCAAGAGGAAGATCCATTAGGTCTTGTGGGGCACTTACCGCCTGGCATGTGATCCCACGTGATAGATGCGCTTGATGTGCTTGTTGCGGATCTTTGGGGCGTGCAGCAGACAAACTTCGTAGGCCACATTGGCGTCATTCAGACGCTGGCAGCTGCTCACGTTCATGGCCTCGCCGTTGCAGAAAGCCCCCTGCCCCAGCTTGGCGGTGTAAAGCTTCTTCTGGGCGGGATTGTTGACCACTCCCAGCACTATCTGTTTGCGGATGGACAGGCCAATGGAGACAGAGACATGGGGAATTTGTTTGATGAAATTGGATGTGCCATCGATGGGATCTATGATCCAGGTGGGGGCATCCGTTAGCTCCTTGGTCACATTGTTGTTCTTGTGCGTGTCCTCCTCCCCGATGAACTTGTGGTCTGGATAGCTGGCCAGTATCTGCTCCATGAGGAACTCCTCTATCTGATTGTCATAGGCGGTCACCACATTGTAGAACTCCCCGTCCTTGAGGGACACTGCTTTGCCCGCGTTCTCGTAGCCCTCGAGGAGTATTGCTCCCGCTCGCACTGCCAGCGGATGGATGAAGGTGTAGAGCTCCTCAATTAGCTCCCTGCTGGCCGCCATCTCTAATGTCTGTTTCTGTCTCTCTATAAATGTGCCTGTATCTGTTATCTGAATTGTGTGTCTGCTGCTAGAGAGATTGCGCTTTGTTCTGGTTCTGGTTCTGGTTCTGTTCTGTTCTGATTTGGCTTCGAGTGAATCAGGCACTGGAAGCAGCCAACGGCCAGCAGCCGGCAGCCAGCGGCAGTCGAACGGGTTTTGTTTGACTAAAGCTTTTTCCATTTATTTGCTTTTGAATTGAATTTAACTTTTATTTATTTGGAAAAGCTCTCGCAGATATGAACCCCAACTTTCAGTCACTAGAAACAATAGCAAATATAAGATCTCTCTTTCTGTCTCTCTCTCATCCATGCTCTCATCCTGCGTTCAGGCGCCTGGCACACAACCGTGCATAGTCTCTCCGGGTGGACCCCGGGCGGACCACCGCCGCCAGAGCGCTCCAGCCAGGAGAATCTGCACGCCCTGCAGCGGGCCATCGATTCGATGGAGGAGAAGGGATTGCAGGAGGATCCGCGCTACTCCCAGCTGCTGGCCATGCGGGCCACCTCGAAGCACCAGCATTTGAATGGCAATCAGGTCAATCTGTTGCGCACACAGATCACTGCCTACCGGCTGCTGGCGCGGAATAAGCCCATATCCATGCAGATGCAGCAGGCGCTGCAGGCGGCCCAGCAGCAACCGCCGCCAGGGCCACCGATTGGGCCACCGGGCACGCCCGGAGGACCACCGCCTGGGCCGCAGCAGCAGCAGCAGCAGCATCCAGGTCAACCGCCAGTTCCTCCTCAGCAGCAGCAGCAACAACAGCAGCAGCCGCCGCCGGTCACAGGAACGCCGCCGCAATGCTCCACACCGCCTGCTACTAGCCCGTACGGGCAGCCGGTGCCCGGCCAGAAACTGCAGGCGGTTCCTCCACCGCCGCACATGCAACAGGGCCAGCCTCTGCCGCCACAACCTCCGGTAGTAGGAGGACCACCGCCCCAGCAGCAGCCGCCGCCTCCGCAACAGCCGCCATCGCAGCAGCAGCAGCAACCACCGCCGGAGCAGCTGCAGCACCAGCTGCCGAACGGAGGCAAGCCACTGGCCATGGGTCCAGCTGGCGGTCAGCCGCTGATTCCACCATCTCCGATGCAGCAGCAGCAGCCCCAGCAGAGGAGTGTTCCGCCTGGCATGCCACCCGGTGCACAGGTGCCTCAGCCAGGGGGCCCACCGCGGCCCGGAGCCCCGCCCGGCCAGCATCAGCCGATGCCGAAGCCTAATCGAGTGACCACCGTGGCCAAGCCGGTGGGTCTGGATCCCATCACGCTGCTGCAGGAGCGGGAGAACCGCATTGCGGCCAGAATCTCGCTGCGAATGCAGGAGCTGCAGCGCCTGCCCGCCACCATGTCAGAGGATTTGCGCATTCAGGCGGCCATCGAGCTGAGAGCCCTGCGGGTGCTCAACTTCCAGCGGCAGCTGCGCATGGAGTTCGTGCAGTGCACCAGACGGGACACCACCCTGGAGACAGCGCTGAACATCAAGTTCTACAAGCGGACCAAGAGGCAGGGTCTGCGGGAGGCACGGGCCACCGAGAAGCTGGAAAAGCAACAGAAATTGGAGGCCGAGCGGAAGCGGCGGCAGAAGCATCTGGAGTTCTTGGCTGCGGTGCTGCAGCACGGCAAGGATCTGAGGGAGTTCCACAGGAACAATAAGGTGAGTGAGAGGGCGAGAATGGCCATTCAAATGTCGGCTTATCCTTGGCATAATCCCCATTGCAGGCTCAGCTGGCGAGGATGAACAAGTCGGTGATGAATTACCATGCGAATGCCGAGCGTGAGCAGAAGAAGGAGCAGGAGCGCATAGAGAAGGAGCGCATGCGGCGCCTGATGGCCGAGGACGAGGAGGGCTACCGCAAGCTGATCGATCAGAAGAAGGACAAGCGACTGGCCTTCCTGCTCTCGCAGACGGACGAGTACATCAGCAATCTCACGCAGATGGTCAAACAGCACAAGGACGATCAGATGAAGAAGAAGGAGGAGGAGGGCAAGCGCCTGCAGCTCTACAAGAAGGAGCTCCTCATGAGCGGCGAGTACATTGGCATCGATGAGAGCAGCATTGTAGCCGATATGCGGGTTAATGTGATCGAAACGTGCACCGGCAAAAAGCTTACCGGCGACGATGCCCCCATGCTGAAGCATTTGTATCGCTGGCTCGGCATGCATCCTGGCTGGGACTGGATAGACGATGATGATGATGGCAGCGGCATTGGCGGCTCCATGGGTTCCATGGGCATCAACGAAGACCACAAGCCAAAGCTGGAGGAGCAGCCGCAGCAGTCAACCGAGGATGTCACCGACAAGTCGGCGGCACCACCGCAGCCAGGCGATGACGGTCCCAAGGATCTGATGACGCAGGCCAAGGTGGAGGACGACGAATACAAGACGGAGGAGCAGACCTACTACAGCATTGCGCACACCATACACGAGAAGGTGTACGAGCAGGCGGCCATCATGGTCAACGGCCAGCTCAAGGAGTACCAGATCAAGGGTCTCGAGTGGCTCGTCTCGCTCTACAACAACAACCTGAACGGCATTCTGGCCGATGAGATGGGCCTGGGCAAGACCATCCAGACGATTTCCCTCGTGACCTATCTGATGGACCGCAAGAAGGTGATGGGCCCCTTCCTGATCATCGTGCCGCTGTCCACGCTGCCCAATTGGGTGCTCGAGTTCGAAAAGTGGGCCCCCGCCGTGAGCGTGGTCAGCTACAAGGGCAGCCCCCAGGGCCGCAGGCTGCTTCAGAACCAGATGCGGGCCACCAAGTTCAATGTGCTGCTGACGACATACGAGTACGTGATCAAGGACAAGGCGGTGTTGGCGAAGATTCAGTGGAAGTACATGATCATCGACGAGGGACATCGCATGAAGAACCATCACTGCAAGCTCACCCAGGTGCTGAACACCCACTACATTGCCCCGTATCGGCTGCTGCTCACGGGCACACCGCTCCAGAACAAGCTGCCCGAACTGTGGGCCCTGCTCAACTTCCTGCTGCCCTCCATCTTCAAGTCCTGCTCCACCTTTGAGCAATGGTTCAATGCCCCATTCGCCACCACCGGCGAGAAGGTCGAGCTGAACGAGGAGGAGACCATTCTGATCATTCGTCGTCTGCACAAGGTGCTGCGCCCCTTCCTGCTGCGACGCCTCAAAAAGGAGGTGGAGCACCAGCTGCCCGACAAGGTCGAGTATATCATCAAGTGCGACATGTCGGCGCTGCAGCGTGTGCTCTATAAGCACATGCAGAGCAAGGGCGTCCTGCTCACCGATGGCTCCGAGAAGGGAAAGCACGGCAAGGGTGGGGCCAAGGCCCTG
Organism: Drosophila lowei; assembly: GCA_008121275.1. NCBI lineage: Eukaryota > Metazoa > Arthropoda > Insecta > Diptera > Drosophilidae > Drosophila > Drosophila lowei. The sequence goes on from CM017781.1 coordinate 926,155, forward strand.
ATGAACACAATTGTCCAGCTGCGGAAGCTGTGCAACCATCCGTTCATGTTCCAGGCCATCGAGGAGAAGTATTGCGACCACACCGGGGGACATGGCGTCGTCTCGGGTAAGAAAGAATCCTCAAAGCTAGCATTGCTCCCAGTTTAATACTGATCTTTAGGTCCGGATCTATATCGCGTGTCGGGAAAATTCGAGCTGCTGGATCGCATCCTACCAAAGCTGAAAGCCACCAACCACAGGGTGTTGCTCTTCTGTCAGATGACCCAGTGCATGACCATCATAGAGGACTATCTCAGCTGGCGCCAGTTTGGATATCTACGCCTGGACGGCACCACCAAGGCGGAGGATCGTGGCGAGCTGCTGCGCAAATTCAATGCCAAGGGATCGGACATCTTTGTCTTTTTGCTGTCCACACGCGCCGGTGGCCTGGGTCTCAATTTGCAGACCGCCGACACGGTGGTGATCTTCGATTCGGATTGGAATCCCCACCAGGATCTGCAAGCCCAGGATCGTGCCCATCGTATTGGGCAACGCAACGAGGTGCGCGTGCTCCGCCTGATGACGGTCAATTCGGTGGAGGAGCGCATCCTGGCCGCGGCCAGGTACAAGCTGAACATGGACGAGAAGGTCATCCAGGCGGGCATGTTCGATCAGAAGTCGACGGGCAGCGAGCGGCAGCAGTTCCTGCAGACGATCCTGCATCAGGACGACAACGAAGAGGAGGAGGAGAACGAGGTGCCCGACGATGAGATGATCAACATGATGATTGCCCGCAGCGAGGAGGAGGTCGAGATCTTCAAGCGCATGGATGTCGATCGCAAGAAGGAGGACGACGAAATCCATCCGGGAAGGGAGCGTCTCATCGACGAGTCCGAGCTGCCCGACTGGCTGACCAAGGACGATGAGGAAGTCGAACGCTTCCACTATCAATACGATGAGGACACCATTCTGGGTAAGCCTCCCTTTCGCCACCCGCCTTTAAGGAAAATCTCTTGTAACCCTGGTACGACGCTTTTTTTTGTAGGTCGCGGCTCGCGCCAGCGCAAGGAAGTGGACTACACGGACAGCCTCACCGAGAAGGAGTGGCTGAAGGCCATCGACGAGGGCGCCGAATTCGAGGAGGAGGAGGAAGAGGACGATTCCAAGCGTAAGCGTCGCAAGCGCAAGAACCGCAAGGAGGAGTCCGACGACGATTCGCTCATCCTCAAGCGTCGCCGACGCCAGAATCTGGACAAGCGCGCCAAGAAGCAGATGCACAAGATCATGAATGCCGTCATCAAGGTCACCCAGGATGGGCGCACCCTCTCGGAGCCCTTCATGAAGCTGCCTTCGCGTCAGCGGCTGCCCGACTATTACGATATCATCAAGCGGCCATTGGACATCAAGAAGATCCTGCAGCGCATCGAGGACTGCAAGTACGCGGATCTCAATGAGCTGGAGAAGGACTTTATGCAGCTGTGCCAGAACGCCCAGATCTACAACGAGGAGGCCTCGCTCATCTATCTGGACTCGATTGCTTTGCAGAAGATCTTCGTGGGCGCCAGGCAAAAGGTGACGGCAGCCGCCGATGCCGCTGCTGTGGCCTCCGGCGACAATACGGGCGAGGCGCACGGCAATGGAGGTGGTGGCTCCGACAATTCGGACAACGATGACGATGATGGTGGGGACGATGGCTCCGACGATGAGGAGATTGCCACCACATCGGCGGCGGCGGTGAAGATGAAGCTGAAACTGAACAAATCTCTGGCCAGTGCCCCCTCAACGCCCACCCAACCATCGACGAACGTCAGCAGTGGTGCGGCCACAACATCCAAGAAGCAGACACGCCGCAAGCGGGCACAAAAGAAGTACACCATATCGGACGATGATGACGATGACATGGACTAGCTGCCGCTGGGTCTGATCTTCAAGCGTTCCAGCGTGGTTCAAGCGTTCGATGTCAGCAATTTTTAGTTAGTTTTTAGTTCCCCGTTCCGCTTCCCAGAATATGGGTATGGGAACTGATAGAGGAAGCTTGACTCTACCAGTTTTCACATCCATCTTATCATCCATCTGTCTATCTATCTACCTATCTATCTGTCTATCCTAGCATAAGCACAACCCCTTAGGCTTTCAGTTTAAGTCTCCTTTTGTCGATGATTCATTTAGTACCAAACGTTCATTCTCAAACAGCAGTACTATACATATACAGATACATATACATATAATTACTATAAATAAATGCATAACTAACATATTTCTAGAGCAAGTAATGGAAATATTCGTCGCACAGATCGTGGACAGAAGTGGCGCCGGTGCTGGCACCACACTCCTCGTCGCCGCTGTCATTACGCCGCAATGGAATCTTGTGGGCATTGGCATACAAGTCCTCCTCGTCAATGTTTGTATCGTCAGATTCTGCAAATGGAAATGGATGAGTGCTCGCTTGCTCAGTGGACTGGAAACGTCACCTCCAATCAGCACCACCTCCAATCGCTTACCTCTGTACTTGTGCTTACGGCCGAGACGCAACTTGGAGCTGGACAGCACCGCCTCATCGCCCAGATCCAGCTCGTTTTCCTGCGACCTGCGCGAGTAGCGCACTGGCGGGGCCAGGAACCAGTATGAGCTCAGGATACTCTTCAGTCCTGGCATTTGTCGGAGCTCGGAGAGAATCTGCGGCTGCTTCGACAGGGCTTGAAAGGATCGTAGCTGCAGCGTCACCGGCTGGGAGGTGCAATTAATCAGCCTTATTACTGATTTGGCAGCCGTTGAACAGACCATGGGATATATGCGGACATCTGGATCCATGGGCACGTTAGTATAGGCCACGCCGAGCGCTCGCCGATTCAGATAGAACTCCAGATGGCCCCGCGTCCGGTCCAGCAGGACACCGATTAGACAGCCCTGGGAGAACTTTTGGCCGTAGGGCAGCTGCTCGCCGCAATGCTGCACCTTGCCCGAGTAGGAGAAGCCCCAGGACTGGGCATTGGTGCCCAAGGCAGAGACAAAGTGAAACTTGAATTGCCCCAGATTAACGCTCTCCGTTCCTATGCCGAACATCTATGGGAGAAGGAGGGGAGATGGGAACGGGAATCGGGATTTGAGTATTATAATTGTTTACATTGAACTTTTGTGCGGTGCGGCTTATCAGCCACATAGTTGGGCTGTGGGTTGTCTAGAGATTTCCTCATATGCACTCTACTCTTCCTTCGTGTCTTATCTTATCAACGCCCGGCCGGGCCGTGCATTGTAATCTGTAATCCACAAAACGGGTGGAGGTGTGGAGTGGAGCGAGATCAACAGAAGCCAGAGTGTGGCACTGCCAGTGGCTATGGCTGTGTGCTATTTTGAGGCCTTCCTATCAGCGACTTTGACTGACATTCATCTCACCCAACTAGTTGTCAGGCCAGGGGATCTGGGCATCGTTATGCTTCTCAAGACTCACCACATCTGTGCCGGCCAGCGCTGTGATGACGCGCATCTCCCAGAAGTGTACCATTCCCGGCTTCAGGGGTCGATCGCCGCGCACTATCGCCGTTCCCTGGCTGAAGGTGGGATGGAATACAATGTCCCGGTCGCTGATGAGGGCGTCCGACTCCTCTGATGGATGCCACTTCCAGGGGCGGACATTGCCCTCGATATCCTCACCGCATCGACACTTAACCAGGTCGGGTATGAGGCCCTTGTGGTTCGTCACTTCGATACAGTTGGGGAAGGTGCAGTCGCAGAAACCGGGCGCGCAGACATCCTCCTGACGGGTGGTCAACATTCTCGTTTATTGATATTATTGTCTCTGATATTTATGGCACCAATCATGCATTACACGCGTGCGCTTTTTGATCTCGAACAGTCTGTCAACGGGCGACGAATGTTTCCAGTCTAACCAGATCGGGCCCTCCTTATATATAATATTTTAAAGTTGTGTTTTGTTTACTTTTTGAAGGTGATTTCGAAATGCGTTAAGAAATACTGGCATCAGTGCGACCGACCCTCAGAAATATACCAAAATATACCGCCTCATTTAAAAAATATACCGTAAATATACTGACGAATTCAAGTTCTATTATACATATTCCTCGATTTTGATATTCCGTGGAATATTACTAGCTAGATAGACCTTTCAGCCCTGCCCACATAATATTATACGATTAATAAATCAATTTTCTACCTGACTGGCTTATTTTAACCACTTGCTTTTATTGGACCTTGTCTAAAAAAAGGTTTTAGCGAAATAGGTCAAACCAAAACAAACGAAAGAGGATAGTCGTTCATATTGCTTATTTTAGAGATTCCGTTCAATAATTCTGGCTAACTAAAGCCCTTAGTTTTGCCCAGATAATTTTGAGCCGTTGATGAATAATTTTTCTTCAAGATTGGTTAGTTTTAGTTCTTGCTTTTATTGTATTCTGGCTAAAACAAGGCTTAAACAAAATAGTTCAACAAAAAAACAGTCGCTGGTATTTGAAAACATGATGCGTGTATAGGTCTTTGTATACCCTATTTCGTTCATTTCATATGAAGATCCTGTTTTTCAAACTGTTTTTAATACGTAATTAATAAAGAAATGTTCTCAAATTGATATTTTTCAGACATAATCATGCATATGATTAGTAACTTGTAACCTACGGAGCCTGGGATGACAAACATTTTCTCAATTCTATAATACTCTTTTCCCAGGGTATGAAAATTAGTGTTGCCGGGAATCAGTGTTGTCAACCGGTTATTACGACGAATTCCTCAATTTTAAACTTCCGTCGAATATTACTTGCTATATAGAACTTTTAGCCATGCCCATATAATTATATACAATTGACGAATCAATTTTTTCTTAACTGGTTTATTCTTAATACTTGCTTTTTTTGATTTTGCGTAAAAAAAGGTTTTAGCGAAAATGGGCAAACAAAAAAATCGAAAGAGGATAGTCGTTCCTATTGTTAAATTTTGTATATTCCGTCGAATATTATTAGCTAGATAAAACATTTTGCCGTGCCCACATAATTTTATCCGATTAATGAATCAATTTTTTACTTGACTGGCTTATTTCAAACACTTGCTTTTATTGGAAATTTAATAGATTGATGAAATTGACAAAATACTGGCATGTTGCATCGTATGAATGTAGTCTCATAGCAGCGAGCTTTGGTAGCAGCCACCGTTGATAGTTCCATAGCAGCTAGTTCCGCTAATAGCTACATAGCAGCCAGCTTGGATAGATTCAAAGACCCCATATAGAGGAACGTTTTTATACGCGGTACTCACAATGATACGAAAAAAACCGAGGTGGTGGATAACATTATATATAGTTATTTATTTAATGCTGCAGAAGGAGAAGCATCCCAAGCTGCGTCTGGGTAAGAACGTAACGACCATTTATTTGAACTCTTCAATGGGAGTAGCTTCAGCTGCAGCTTCAGCTCGACTATATTCCTATTCAAAGACTTCTCCAACTTATACAAAATGAAAAAAATTATTTATTGCTGCAGTTGGTAGGTTTTTTGTAATCTCCTCGGAGCTCTGTTCTATGCAGCTAACGCTTCCGCTTCTTGCCTGGTTTCTGTGGCCTGCCTCCTTTGGCCGCTGGTTTGCCGGAAAACCTTTTGCCTGTGTAGGTTTTGGTATTGGATCGGCGTTTCTCCTCCCATTTGATTTGCTTGTCGGAGGATTTGTCCTTGTTGTAGACGGCGTTGCTGGTACCCTGTCCCTTGACCTTGGCCGTTTCCTCTATCAATGAGGAGAACTCATCCGCAGCTGCAAACAGTGAGGACATATCTGCCAGGAGGAAAGAGAAAGGAAAAGAATACCAGATGAATATAGGATCGGATCGGATAGAAAGCTGTACCACTCTTACCGTGGCTCTGTTTGAGGGTCTTGGCGAAGCTGCGTCCATCCACCATATTGACTTCCTCCTTGCGGGATTTCTTCGACTTGGGCGGCGAATCCTCGTCGTCGTCATCATCATAGTCTGGGCTCTCGGGAGCGTCGCTGGAATCGCTGTCATCCTCTGCATCGGAGACTTGGTCGCCTTCCGAAATTGAACCCGCATCATCGTCGTCATCATCATCATCGTCCAGGGGCTGCAAGTCAATCGAGCCAGTCTCATCGTCGGACTGATTTCCGCCAGCGCCCATCATTTCGTCATCTTCATCCTCTTCACCCAAATTATCATCTCCCCAGTCGTCGTCGATCTCGTCCATGTCCTCCTCGTGCTTTTCGACCCCCTGCTTCTTCTTCTTTTCCTTCTTCTTGGACTTCTCAGACTGCATCTCGCCGCCGAGCTCCTCGAGGAAGTTCAGCTCATTCTCATCCTCCTCGGCATCGGCGCCCTCTTTGAACTTCTTGCCAAAATATCCATCCAGATACGCCTCGAACTCGTCGTCATCCACCTCGCCCTCCTTCAGGTACTCATCGCCCTGCTCTCCATCATCGTCCTCATCCTTCTTTACCTCCCTCTGTTTCTTGCTCTGGGCCACAATCTCCGCCTGCCTGCGCTTGTGCTCTAAAAAGTTGAGAATGAACATCTCGTCCTCCGTGCAGTTGGCCTTTGTCAGCGACTTGACTGGCTTGCCGCGGCCTCCTTGCGCCATATAGCGCTTGTGGGCCACAGCGGCGCTCTCCGCCTGGGGCGCCTCCAGCTTCTTGGGATTTTTGAAGGCGAAACGCTCCAGGAAATGCGGCAGTCCAAAATCTCGCAGAGGATCCCCATAGTAGTCGATGCGTTTCTCTGCGGGGGAAAAAAGTGGTTAAGCTATGAAGATGAAAAACAAATAGAATCCCCATGGTTACTCACGTTCGAGGATCTGTTCGGCAAAGACCTGGACCGTGGGATGGTAGTGCTGACGCAGAAGCAGCAGCTCATGGCGCAGAGTGTAGGCTGCTCCCGCAAAAGCGGGCACACGATGATACGGATCGTATTTGCAGGAATCGATATTGACCACCTTTGACTTGGCAGCTTCCGTCTTTACCTCTGGATGTAGCTCGTCTGCTTCTTCCTTGACTTCGTCTTCGGCATCGCTGCCAAACCTGTCCAGGTCCCCATCCTCTGGCAGGACTGTCTTTAGAGAACTCACTTCATCGGTGGCTCCAATGCCTCCGATGAGCTCCTGGCGCATGCGCAACAATTTGTGCAGGACAATCAAACAGCCGGCGGCAATTTGTGGAGGTGCGTAGAGTGTCACCTGGAGGAGACGCTTCACAAAGGCCTGGGCCCTCGCCACATGGCTGTCTATGTGGATGGCACGGTGGACAATGTGGAGGAGCTGTGCCGCCGTCTTGCCGCCCACATTGATGAGGTTCAGGTCCAGCAGCTTCACATACAGGGCATTGTAGAATCGATCCGATTTCTCCGTTTTAACTGTGACCAGCTGCAGCAGGAGGCCAAGGGTCTGCACTGAGACGCGTATGTCGGCCAAGTGGACGAGTCGGTAGATGGTGTCCTGCATCTCCTTGTTGAGCAGCTCCCCATCGCTGCCCTTCGCAGGCTGGGCCTCCGCAATGGCCTTTTGCAGGCACCTTAAAATGGCCTGCATGGTGCGGTTGTTGACGGCTCCCTTCTGGACGAGGACTTTGAACAGGGCAAAGCATATGTTGACCAACTTGGTGCACACCTCCGGACGTCCGGAGGGCGCGATGCTGGACAGGAAACAGAGGGCAAAGTGTTGTGCCCGCTCCGAGATATTGTTGCGGAAAAGCAGCTTCTCCGCCTCGGCCACGATGACACCGCACATGTTTGGGTGGCGTTGGGCCACATCGCTGAGGTGATGCAGCGCCTTGGAGGCTATCTTGGCAATGGGATCGCCCAGCTTGTTCACCAGCATCGTGAGCAGCATTTGTTCCTTCTCTGGGGCGTACGAGAGGAGGCGTGCCGCGGCCACGATCGAAGCATTCTTGTTGTGCTCCTGTCCCGTCTGCAGACCCTGCATCACATTCTTGAGGAACTCGTGGTACTGGTCCTTCAGCTCGTTCTCAAAGTACCAATACGAATAGATGCGGCGCTGCTGCTGCTCGCGCAGCGTATCGTCCTTCCGCAGCTTCTTCCAGTCTGCTCCGCGTGTGTGTATCGAGAGCAGCTTCCTGTTGGGCGGCAAGAGCACCTCCTGCCACAGGTCTGTGAGCACAGCGATCACATCGTTGCTGGCCTTGTTGGATATCTTGCAGAAGCTAATTAGAGTAGACAAGGCTTCCAGGTTGCCCAGAGGATTGCTGGTCACCAGCAGGGCCCCGGAATTGGCTCGATCCTTGGCTGTGCCCTTGTGGAGGGCCGTTTGCAGCCATCGGACATCCGAGGGATTGCCTGTGGGGATAACATTAGTTACAGGAGGGACGATAGTAAATGGAAATGACTTACGCTTGTTAAATGTCGTCTTATCCGCCTCGAAGGCATTCTTGCAGAGATTGAACAACTCTATCTGCTCGTTATCTTTCATGTCCAGCACCTCCTCGCTGCTGGGGTAGTCCGGATGCTAAGGAAGGAATGGAGCCAGGATTTATAACATGCTTTCTTTGTTATGGACCCAACATACCACATGGTACCACTTCTTTTGAGACTCCTCCTCCTCGTCAGCCTGCGACTGGTGTTTGCTGCGCTTCTTGAAGCTGGCCTGCTTCTCTAGCTCGCCCTCACTGTCTTCATCGGAGTCAGAGGCATCCTTCTCAGCTCCATCTTCATCAAACTTTATACGCTGCGGCTTCTTAGTCTTATCAGCCGCTTCGCCGTCATCGCCAAACTTTATTTTCTGTGGTTTCTTTGCCTTTTCGAAGCCGTTTTCCTTTTGGTGGTTTTTCTTCCACGGTTGCTGCTCCTCGACTTCGCCGTCATCGCCGAACTTTATTTTCTGGGGTTGCTTACCACCTTGGAAGCCATGCCCGTGCTCCTTTTGGTGGTTTTTCTGCCAAGGTTTCTGCTCCTCGACTTCGCCGTCATCGCCAAAGGTAATTCTTTGGGGTTTCTTCGACTGGCCATTGCGCTGTTGTTGCTGCTGCGGCTGGGACGGTGCCTGGTGCAGCTTTCTTGGTTTCTGTGGGCGCTCCTTTTTGTTTGGCTTGGCCACGGCCTCTCCTGCATCGTCGAACACAATTTTCTTGTTCTTCAATGGCCCGTTTATCTGCACACCTGTAGCCACTGCTGCCGGCATGTTTTAAGTTGGAAATTAGCACAGTTGAACCATTAAATAAAACCAAGTCCAAGTAAAACCGATCGCACGTGTATTCAACAATTATTTGCCAATCGCAGCGAAGCGCCCGAACATATGCTTCAGTGCAACTCTGCTTAGTCTGCTATCGCTTATCGATTCCTCTGTTTCGCTGTCAGCTGCTACGGGGTGAGCGAGAAGGAAGCTCCGTTTCGCTGTCGCGCATTTTCAATCGCAAATTAAAAAAGGTTCAATCCGTGTTTTATTGCATCTGCACTGGAATATAATTCTGAAACAAGTCAATTTTCAAGTGGAGCAGAAAGTGCAGTTATCCAATCGATTCGATTGTGAGACGGAGTGCCTAACATTATTTTGCGTTGCTGCTTTTTCGTGCATTTAAATTTTCTCATACGCACACAAACACACCACTGAGCACACAGCAACTGCAACAATACAATACAGATAGAAAATTGTGCAAAAACGTGTGACGACAGCGGGGGAGGGAGCTGGGCGTGCGGAAAAGTAGCTGTTGAAAGCGGATTCATTGTTTTTTTGTGTGGTGCTGTGTGTGGCGGCGGGCGCGCTGCTCACTAAATTAATATTAAAGTGTTTTCTTGCTTCATCCGCGGCGGCGATGGCGGCATCAGCGTAGCGTCGTCGTGATGGCTACTTTTCGTATACAAATTCAACAGCGCTGCCAGCTGCTCATTTGGCGAGGAGTGTAAACAAAGCAACGTACGCACACGAACCCACACACACAAGCACACAATCTCACGAAACACCAACTGCGGCTGCGACGGCGACGGCAACGGCAACGTCTGCGTCGACGTCCTTCACCTTGCGCCTGCTGCTGCGGCTGCCTGCTTGGCTGGCTCTCGCATATTGAATTTCACATCTCCAACATCATTATCATCGTTCATCGTGGTCTCTTTTGTCTTGGGCAACCTGTTCCAGTCCAGACAGGAAGTTTAGCAGAGTGCAGCAGCCAACGGAAGCAGCGGAAAACGCTTCGCTGCCGCTGCCGCTGCGGCCACTGTACTGCTCCGCAGCTGCAGCTGTCTCTCAAAATCAACCGAATTTGCACATCTGCAGCTTGGGTGAGTGTCCAGCCATCCTTTATACCCTCGGGAGAGGTGGAACAAATTTTTCGAAATACGCACAACAATAACAATGCCAACGCAACTGCTGCGATTTTTTGGGGTGGGATCGCTAACGAATGACATAGTAAAACCTGCTCTCAATGGGGCGTTGTTGCTGTCCGACGCATCCGCTATTCAAATTCAAGTTTCCGCCTGAACAATTACTCAAACTGTTGTCAACCACTAAGCGTCGTGTTCCAAGTATTACCTCGGAATGGCATGGGCATGGGCATGGGCTTGTAACGCCTGTAATCAGTTGACTCAGTTACTAAAAATACACACGTAAAGGTCTTTCCAGTAACAACGATAACTGCTCACGCCTTTCCACATAATCCGATCCGATCCCCCTGGGGTTGCTCAAACTATCTATTTCTTTCCCCCGTCTCCACCTTCGCCTGCCTGCCTGCCTGCTTATCTCTCTATAAATAAACTCCACTTGAGCACGCGTCAGAGTTCAAGCTCTCACCCTATATTCCCGTTCCGTTTATCTTTTGTATGGTATAACAGTTTTCGAAATTCCGCATTTCTCCTGCTAGATTGGTCATTTCACGTTAAGAAGCTTTTAATTCGTTGGATATCCAAAATCATTTCAAGCATTCCACTGTGGGTGAAACGACCTATCTTGCTTATTACAACTTATATCGTCGAAAGAAAAAAGGATATCGTCGACCTGTTTTTATACCCGATACTCAAAATGAGTATAGGGGTATATTAGATTTGTGGTGAAAGTGGATGTTGTTATGCAGACATTTTAATTACGCATCTAACACTGAACCAACACCCCCCATCCGCCCGATGACGTCACGGCAGAGGGGGAGGAGGGGTGGACTTATCGAAATTTCCACGAAATTTCTATCGCGGTAATGCTATACCGGCTATCGCGGTATATCGCGGTAAAATCGCGGTAAACTAGCGGTAAACGGTGCGGTAAGCGGTGCGGTATTGTATATTTTACATTATACATTTTACATTTTATTATACATTTTACATTATACATTTTACATTATACACCGTCACATTTTCAAAATATATCATAAATATGATTTTGCTCGGCTTGTGCTCGATTTCGCTACTGGGTACGAACGTCGACCGCAGAACCGCTCTGTGCAATTCCGATTCGTATCACGGTGCACTCTCTGTTTTGGGAGGTGACGCAGTGTGGAGCTTTGGCTTGTACGTCATTTATGCATTCATTATCGCAAACCATTATGCATTTTCTGTATGTAAAAAGAAGTGGCTATTTAATGAACTTTTTAGTCTTACGTGTGTGACGTCAGCTCGCTTTCTTGCGCCACCTTCTCAGTGCGAGGGCATTGAGAATTGATATTTTCCCAAAAGCGTATTTTGCAAGACCTTTCATTACCTTTTCCCGATTCTGGCCGACAGTACACATAGTCTATCCTTATCCCAACTTAGCATTGAGATATTTTTCAAATTTTAATATTTGATTTTGTTTAGAATATGGCCTCTCCTGCCGTCGTCGATGGCGGGCACAGCGAAACGGCCTGGTTGGAGGATCTGCTGCGCGAAGTACAGCTGGAGCAGTTCCTGGAGCGGATACGCGACGATCTGCAGGTATCGCGCCTGCCCCACTTCGACTATGTACATGACGAAGATCTGGTGCGGTGTGGCCTGGGCAAGCCCGCCATACGACGCTTGTTGGAGGCGGTGCGCAAAAAGAAGGCCCACCAGTGGCGCAAGAATATCCTGTCCAAGCTGATTGGTGGCGGCAAGCAGCCCTCGTCCAAGAAGCAGGCCTCCGCCACCCGGGACTCGACCCAGGGCAATGGCACGCAGCTGACCTGCCTTATCCATGAGAAGGACATCACCATGGGCCTGAAGCTGGGCGACGGCTCCTTCGGGGTTGTGCGGCGCGGCGAGTGGAGCGCTTCGCCGGCGGGCAAGGTGATACCGGTGGCCGTGAAGGTGCTAAAGTCGGATAATCTCACCCAGCCGGGCATTATCGATGACTTCTTCCGCGAGGTGCAGGCCATGCACGCCCTGGATCACTCCAATCTGGTGCGGCTGTACGGCGTGGTGCTGTCCCAGCCCATGATGATGATCACGGAGCTGGCCGAGCGGGGCTCCCTGCTGGACACGCTGCGCAAGCAGTGCCGGCACACGGCTCTCACCCACATCTGGAACTGGTCCGTTCAGATCGTGACTGGAATGGCATACCTGGAGCAGAAGCGCTTCCTGCATCGCGACCTCGCCTGCCGCAATGTGCTGCTGGCCGCTGGAAACAAGATCAAGATCGGAGACTTTGGCCTTATGCGCGCTCTGCCCCAGGAGGACGACTGCTACGTCATGTCGGAGCACAAGAAGGTCCCCTTCCCATGGTGTGCCCCGGAATCGCTGCGCTTCCGACAGTTCTCGCATGCCTCCGACACTTGGATGTTCGGCGTGACCCTGTGGGAGATGTTTAGCTTCGGCGAGGATCCCTGGGTGGGCCTGAATGGCTCCCAAATCCTAAGGAAAATAGATCGCGAGGGCGAGCGCCTGCATCAGCCCGATGCGTGTCCGCCGGATGTCTACGCCATGATGCTGCAGTGCTGGGACAAGACCCCGGCAGAGCGTCCAACCTTTGCGGCTCTCAAGTGAGTAAAAAGTGTTTTACATATTCCAGGGATCCCTGCTAATCCCCCTTAATCTTTTGTAGAGAATACTTGGTCAGCATGTCGCCGCCGCTGATGCGAGCCGCGCGCGTCTTTCACGACTCGAAGGGGCTGAAAATAGAGGCTGGCGATACCATTGCTATCATCGATGGACGGCCCGAGCTGAAGCTGATCAAGGGTCAAAACCAGCGCACATATGAGATTGGCATCTTCCCGAGAAACTTGCTGGAACAGCGCAAGGTGGCTTCCACCGGCGATGTGGTGATGCGTAGCAGTGCCGGCAACGGCTCCCCGTTCGGCTTCTGCTGGGGTGGTGGGGCCGGGGCCATCGCCAACGGAGAGGAGCGTCAGCGAAAGTGCGCCTCCCTGTCGAACCAGAGTCATGCCAAGGAACGCAAGTCAACGACTAGCAAGCAGTTTGCCTACAACAAGCTAATCAACGATTCAGCCGGACTGCAGCGACGCAATGCTGTGAAGCAAAAGGGTTCTGTAGGGAAGGCTACAGGTGTGACAGTTGGTGGTCCGCAGCGTCCGCCGCCGCCGCAGTTCCAGCAGGAGGGAATACTCATTGATATATCGCCGGAGGTGCGACCGCTAGGAGCCGGAGGCGACAGCTCATCCATGCAGATGGACAGCTCCTTCTGTTTACTGGATGCCCCCATAGATGTGCCCACATTCTGTGACGTCGAAGGATCGCTGAATGTATCACCAACATTTTTCGATGACCAGGCACAATTTGAGTTCGATCCAGCCAACCTAACTGCCTCTCCGGGACGCCTGCAGCCGCCTCCATACCAAATGCCGCCCACTTATTCCAACACGATGGAGTTTGCCCAGAAGCGAGAGCTGCACCAGCAGCAGTCGACGCCAGTCAGGGAGCGGGATCCCTTCGACACCAGCAGCCTGGAAAGATCAGTGACACTCTACTCGAATCTAAACCAATCTCTGGGGGCGGCTCAGCCGCCGGCCCCCATCTACAATAGTCCGTCGGTGAGGAAGAGCCTCTTTGGCGGTTCCACCTCGAATAAGGAGAACATGCCTGCCCTGGAGTCGGCAGCCATGCAGCTGAATCTCAGTAATCTCTCGCTAGAAAGGACCGAACCAATCACCGCAATTGCCAGTCTCCCCGTGGAGCCGTTGCCAGAAACACTGGCTCCTGCCCCTGAGAGCGTTTTGTTGGACAAGTCATTCATTGCCGAGCTGGAGAAGGACATGTACAGCAATGGCCAGAACAGGGCCCAGGAGGAGTACCAACGCAACTCCACGCAAGTGTATGCCAACAAAGATATGGTGTACAAACAGAATCTCACGCCCCTTAAGAACGGATGCGCCACTTCGAATCATTCCAGCCCCTCGTCGAATACCTCGCCCAAGCAGAACAACGTGGAAGCAGCCACCGCCGTCGCATCCACCCAAAGTGTGGTGAATCGCATCTGGTACGAGCAAGTGGCCGCAACGCCTTCGGAGTACTACGCCCAGCCGCCAGCCGAGCAGCCAGAAGAGCAGTTATATCAGAACCACCTTCAGCAGCAGCAGCAACAGCAGCAGCCCGAAACGAACCATTCGTTCGTGGCCATATCGAATCGCGTGGTGGCCCCAAAGAACAATGTGTACGCCTCTTCCGCCTCGCTCTATGATGCAGTGGCGGCCAGCACTGCTGGATCAACGTACTATGGTCAGGTACCAAATGGCAGTGGGCCCGCGATCTACGATGAGGTCACTCTCGATGATTACCTTCGTCCGCATCGACCAGCTCCCCTGGCTCCGCCGCCGCTCTCAGCCCAACAAATCCACAGGCGGATGGAGAAAATGCGCCAGCAGCACCTGCAGGACCGGGAGGGAGCCCACCAGCTGTACGCCCCCGTCCCCTCGGACTATGGCCGCGAGCAGGAGAAACTCCAGCAGATGCTGCAGGAGCTGGGCAGCGCGGCCATCGAACAGGAGGTGCGTAATGCGCTGCGGGCAGCCGGCGGAGATGTGTCTCTGGGCACGCGCCACTACAAGATCGACCAGCTGTCGCGGCTGGGCGTGGCCGGCAGGGGTCAGTGCGAGCAGGCCCTGCAGCAGAGCAACTGGAGCCTCGAGGTGGCTGCGGAACTGCTTCTGCAGACGACCAGTGCTGGCTAGCCAGCCAGCCTGTATCAGTGTAGCTTAGCTAGCTTAGTTAATGCCTCAGTGCGCAGACCGACAAGCCGTTGCAGGCCGTGTTTAAGTTTTTTTTTGTTGCTGAATGCCGAATGCTGGGAGAGATCTCGGCGGAATCTGTGTCTAGTAATCTAGTAACTATGTCTCGAATCTTTGTCAAAATACTCCTAAGTGAATGCACGAAGCAAACACAATGTCAACGACTGTATGATATATATTATTTGATGTAAGCGATCGATCATATGAAATGATTTTATAAGTGTTATATTCAACGACTGCATAATCCAAATGCAAAGGCCACAAGAATTATTTACAAACAGGCGAAAATGAAACGAAGTGAAACGAAACAGGATCGGGGCACTAATGTGAATGTATGCAACCATTTGTTTTTAAATCAAAATAAAGTATATCTAATTGTTACAAAACAAAGATCGATTGGAATTTGGCGCCAACCTGTAAGAGGGATTCCATTAAGGATATTTTTTCGATCACACCACAGGCATAGCAGCCACAGCTAATTATGCATGACCTTGATCCTCGATAAGGACTTCATCAGGGACATTTTTCTGATCACAGAAGGATATGGCATCATTGGTAAGTATTGAATCAAATCAAGGACATCTTCCGATCACAGGAAGCCATGCCATGCTCCGATCGGCCGCTATATATCCCAGATATAGCTAATGGAACAATTCAAACAAAGCCTCCCCATGGGCGAAGCGAGTAATTTTCATCTTCGAATCACCAGGCGAACAGAAATCGCAGAAAGCCACTTTCTGTTATTTAACATGATTTGTTTGCCTTTCGCTGTTATTTAACATTGCTGTTAACTGCCCCCAAAAGATGCAACCTGGTTCAGATTCTTTGTTTTCTTTATTAGATTAAGCGTTGAATCCATGGAATGCAATGCATAAATATAGTATAGTAGTGTACAAATAGTATATCTTACGAAACCAAGCCTCATTCTTTACGCAAGAGGCAATCCAAAGATCGTTTTGGCAAAGCCCTCTCTTTTCAATCGCCTTCAAGGCCTCGCGGGGACATTGGTTGGGCTGTGGACGATGATTGCTTTCAGGCTGAAGCTGGGACTGGGATTCTGGTCTTCTGTGGGTTCACCTTTAAGTTCCATTTCGTGCACCAAGCTGCCAATGTACTCCAAACGTACTTCTGGAGTCCACCTGCTGCCTCAGAGCGGCATTCGGAGCTGCAGCAGTGCAATATAGGCCGCGTATGTAGCAAGAAGAGCCTTCCTGGGAACCTTCATATGGTGCTCGCTAGGGCAGGGTAGATCTGCAGTACATATTGAGTAGTGGAACTGGTTCAGAATCTGTTGCATTTTGTGAAAGAGTCATCCTAAAAGTATGCTATAGTTTATTTAGTCAGTAGAAGAGTTTAATATGAATAAAATACTCTTCTTTTTTTTGCTTTCTCCGCTATTTGTGGACCAAGTTGAGCGTGCCACGCCCTCTCCTGATCGGAACAAATATCCTTGATTGATTGGGACGCATATTGCATGAAGGACGATCTTTGAAGAGCGGGAATCGAAATCTCCCTGAAGGCTCTCTACGTGGTGGATAATGACCCCTCCCCATTGCCCAAGTGAACATTCCCGAGGATCGGGTGATTCATCCAGCTCAGTGGGGCCACGAGCATACCCTTGGCAGATCCCACCGGGTCCACTTGCAGGCGATCTTCGGCCTGTACCAGTCCATTGAGTTTCTGACTGAACAGCACTGCCCGGCTACAAACAGGGCCAGGACCCACTTGTTCGCCATCTCATGTACGCTGGCTGTTTTGTTTTGTTTTGTTGTTAAAAAATGTATATCTAAAATTTCGCAAATAGCCTCCAAATTATCCACAAATGAAACCATTGCCCAGTCGATTTCTGTTAAAAGAATAACTATTTATTTTCAACAGGGGACAGTATTCAAAATAGATCATTCAAAAGTGTGTAATAGATGTATATGCATATACTCGTGTGTATATATACTCTGGCTGTAAATACATTTAATTAAATGCTCAGGTTGATTGATATTCTCAGGTGGTTAGTTCGAAACAACGGCATTGCAATCGTTACTCTACGAGATAGAAGACACTTCACTTTCATCATGCAACTCCATTTGCATTGGAACGAACAGTTTCAAACTGCCCTTCGATGGCACAAAATCCGAGTGCAGTGGGAGCAGAACAGTGAACAGGGGTGGGGCGGAGTGTTGCGGTTCTTAAGAACGATATTATCAGAGTGATAAGAGAGTGGTGGAGTGCCAGGCATGCGGAATGCGCAGTGCGGAATGCAAGTGTTGAAAATATAAATACATCATTCTAAGAATGTCCGTGTGCGGACTTGGATGTGAGTACTTATGAGTAATAATATTAAAAAAAATAAATGTAGTTTATGTAATAACATAACAGCATTCGCCTGCTACAATTGGAATACAAATACAAATTGGTATCATAAATATATAATCGTTAATCGCTTCTGGATTCGCTCTCTCTACATATTTCATATAATTTATCGTGTGTTCTCAAAATGTCATAATTAAACCTGAACTAGACCCAAATCAAAGAGGATTCAATGCCAAAACTACCGAAGGTAGCCGCAGCGGAAGATGTTGGCTTTTGGTTTTGGCTTTATTGCGGAATGTCTGCGAGTGGAGATGGGTGAAGGGGGCGGAGGTGGACTGATGCTGCCAGATCTACATGTGCCTGGTGTTGCCGAAGTTGATGCCCGACTGGGTGGCGCCCTTGTTGGAGCCGTACTGCAGGGAGATGACATTCTGGCCGGCGCGCAGCTGCTCGTCGCTGAAGTTGCGCACATTCTTGTCGGCCTCCTTGGGTCCGATCGAGGGCTTGTTGAAGTTCGAGGCCTGCAGATAAGGCGGATAAGAGATCGCCATTAAAGTGATTTTGGAAATCTTTTGTGAGCGAGGATTGCACTCACCTTGCGACCGAGCGACTGCAGGCAGATAACCACAGAGTTCAGATTCTGGCGCTCCCAGAGATCAACGCTTTGGAAGGTCTCCTGGGTGGGGACGCCAAAGTTCTTGGCGCACTCCAGGAAGGCCGAGATGTTCTCCATGCACTTGAAGGCCATTTTGCTCTCGTTCACCTTCTTGATGGAGCCCGGCTGCAGGGCGTTGGCCAGCTTGCACAGGATCACGCCATCCTTGAGCACTTCGAAGAAGTTGTCCGTGTCGCCGGATGTGTTGATGGGCTCAGCGGTCACCGACTTGATCCACTCCAGGGACTCCTGGGCCAGCTCCTCGCTGTACTTTGAGTTAATCTGCAATCAGGACAAATGGCGGAGACTTCTGGTTAGGCTTTTGGGAATCTTTAGGGATACTCCAAGAAACGGGTGCCACCTTGGACTGGTACATGGCTCTCCGCTCTGCTAATCCCACTCTTTCAGCGGGACTTTCTAGACTGGGGCCACCAATCGCGCTAGTCAAGTCATGTCCAGAGCCAAAAAATATCTCTGGCTCTAACGATAATGGGTTATTTTCCCTGCTACTATCTCAGGAAATATCGGTGATAAGAGAGTTATCATTAATTGGCTATAAACATCAACCTTTCCCTGTCTGGCACTCGTGACATTTTCGCCGTTTATATATTTCGAGTTCCGATAAGGATAAGATTGCACTCCGCCTACACTCTGCGCCTCTCTCCCTATCTCTCCCTCTCTCTCGATTGCCACTCCCCATCGAATGGGTGCTGGTGCTGACTTGCTCAAATTATAAAAGTCAGTCACGTTCGCAATGTTCTCAAAGCAATATACAATATACAATATTCATACCATACAGTATAGACACATATATGTGTACATATATGTACAACCATATTTGCCAATGCCGATAGCTTTGGCTGGGAGCGGAGCCTGTTTTATCCGAGTGTCTTGACCATATTCGGCCTTAAGTTTGCCGGCCGCTTGGGCGTCCTTCGCACCGATTTTGGCCATAGAGCGAGCTCTATCTGTGAGCGTGGCCCACCACTTGTTGAGCATAGCATCTGGACCCTGGCCCCTGGCCCCTGGCCCCCATTCCAAGCGGAGCAACATTTCCAACCGCAAAAACCAAAAATCAAAAACCGCAAAAGCGTTGCGTGTCGTGTTTCCATTTAGCTTCAGGCCAATCCAATAAAAATCCAAATCCAAATCCAAATCGGAATCGGAATCAAAATGTTTAACAATCTTTAGGCCATCGCCCCACTCCACTCCACCCCACCCACTCGTTATTATTAGTTTTATTTGATTGAACTGTAGTGCCTGTCGCTAACAGATTTCAGATAATCAGCAATTTTTATCAAAGCGAACAGAGGAATACATACACATACAGCGTACATATATGGACAAATGTACTTTACTTCCACTAAAATGTGTGATTTGGCTGTGACGGGCGAGTCTATTAAAATGAATGATCTCACAAAACAAATGGAACGATTGTCGCCAATTGAGTTGTATTGGTGGCTGGTGGCTTGGGGCTTGGGGCTTGGGGTCCCTGGTGCCAGCACTCCTTATCGCTGCCCCTCTGGGAAATGCAAGCAAACCCACCAATTGCCAGCGTTATAGAAGGGGATAGCAGACAGAGGCTTTCCCTGGATTTGTGTACTTAGCAAAGGTGAATGCACTGTACTACATACGTATGTAAGTCTCTATTTATCTCTCGTTCCCTCTGCTCTCCCTTTCGCAACGGTAGTCGCAGCCGCCAATTGTCAAACATCCAATTTTACGAGCATTATTAACGACTGATCCATGATTAAGATATGCAGAGGCAGAGTCCCAGTGGCTTACCACAGAATCCATATGCAAATCACCTGGAAATGACTCTATCATCAGAGAAGCTGACGGATTTCTCTTTCAATTATTAAACGGCCATCACAGTGGGCTATCGATAATTGCAATCATTCCTTCCCACTGATTCGCTAATTGGAATAACAGTCGGCTAACAGTCGAACAGCAGAGGTCAGCTCATTAGAAACCGTTGCCAGGGCCAGAGCCAGTGCCAGAGCCAGTGCCAGTGCAAGAGATAGCACTTATCTTATCCCGAAAACAAAGCCACATCAAATGGAACCAAATAACAGAATCCATCATTCATCATTGGGAGAGGGAGAGGGAGAGGGAAACGTCTCGAGAAGCGTGAGACAATTAATAAAAATTATTTTGATTGACATTCTCTGCAAGAATCTGGCATCTGGCCCCGGCCACAAGATGACCATAACTCTGGACGAACACCCCGATCTCCGATCGCCCCCTCCGATCACCACAAAGAAGATGATGATGATTATGATGATGGCAGATAAATTGACACCCTCCAGGCAGATGAATAAATTTCGATTAGGCATAAATATGTAGATGGGATTCTACGGCCTGGCTGCCGGCCTGCCTGCCTGCCTATCTCTCTATAGATAATCGTAAATAAAAAGCCGTTAAGAAACTAATGAATGCCAAACATTTCTTACACGTTTTCGACAGTTCCAGTTGGTGGTCCCAAAGCTGAACACAAAACAACAAAAAATGCTAGAGAATAGCAAAATTATTTCTGCTTTCTGCCAAGTTACGAGTATTTTTGTTTCTTCAGGTCTCGTCTTCCCCTGCCCCTCCCCCCCCCCCTCCCCCCCCCTCCCCTCCACCACCCATTCTTCATACTTTCCTACACATAGTTTTTTTTTACTTAAGCGCTATTTTAATGAGTCAGCAGCAAGCGACTGTCGGAAAGCACGGAGCCAGCAGTTCATTTCATTTCATTTCATTTGTTTTATTTTTTGCCGTTTAGTTTTGAGTGAGTATGAGGTCGTCTTGAAATTCAACGACAATCGAATGCCGGCGCAAAAGTACAGCAAATAATATATACTATATGTACTCGTATAAGGAATAATGATGGGAGTGTATTTTGAGTTTCTATTGTATGGGTATCGTGTACGGGTATGTACAGCTGGCCAGAACGTGCTGCCTTATCGTATGTTAGGGGCATTCCAGGGTCTTCTACTGTATATGTACATATGTTTGCTTGTAGATTGCAAAATAATCAGTAACGAAATTTCAAAAGTTTTGTTTTGCCCATGTTTTCCGTTAGGAATGCCATCAGATGAAAGCGGAGCAGCGGAAAGGCAACTACACTTTTTATGTTTCGAGTATTATCCCAAAAGCGTAGCCCAAACGCCACTCACCGACCTGGGTGACCTGGGGGTCTGTTTTTTGTGCCTTTTTTTTGGGTCTATGGGTCAGTTTGATGAATTAACCAAGATTACGGACAATTACCAGCAGCGTGACAATGAAATGCCCACCAGAACCTAATTAATTCTCATGCTTATGATGTGTGTAGTTATTGTCTGTAGAAAGAGGAAGCCCCTGCACCGGGCCCTTCAAGTACGTTCTGGGTGGATGGCATTCTACACGCAATGCGAATTAGTGACCCTTCAAGGCGACCCGGGCTGGGGCTGGGCCTGGGCCTGGGTCTGGGTCTGGCTTTTAGTTAAATTAAAATTGAAGGGGCTGGCTCTTGTCTTCTGGCTTCCCGCATACTCACGCTTACTTTCCAAAAACTGTGGGCCAGCAAAAACTCTCCATCAGAGCTGAATTAAACCTGTCTTACTGCCAACGCAATATGATTCCCATCCATCCCACCTACGTTACTTGAAAAGTGAAAATATTTCGGGGAGAAACTACTCGTACGTGTCCGTGTCTGTGTCTGTGTCTGTGTCCATGATTCAGATGGCGAGTGAATCTCTCCCTCTAAAAATATTCTATTCCAGGGTTCTGACTTCATGAGCCCAACTCTGACGGAAGTTTCCGCTCTGCAAGAGAAACAAATGTCTGCACATTTGTCCCCCAAATATAAGAAAATATAACTAAAAACAAGAGGGGATTGGAGATCCAGTCGGAAGACTGATGATCATTGCATAATAATCCATTGTAAGATATGAGAGACAGGGGCACGTAATGCCTGGTCCGGCCTGGCCTGGTCTGGCCTGGCCTGGCCTGGTTGATGGCTTTTTGAAGCCAGCGATCGTTGAGTCGAGTCGATGATGTCATGCCTTGGCTTTGGATATTCGGATCCGATGGCTTTGCTTTGCCTTAGACCGGGGTTGGGGCCGGGGCCGGGGCCGGGGCGGGGGCCCCATCAATTTGAACTTTGGCAATATTTCAGCAAAGATGACGATGATTAGCTAAATGTGTGTATGGTATGCCCGTCTAAAAGGGAATCACAATCACTCAGAGTTTGACGCATCACCAAACAAACACCACCACACACCACTCGGGGTCCCCACCACTCTCTACTCTGCTCTGCCATTACGTAAGCTGCGAAATTCGAAAATATTTGAGCGACCGATACTGACATTTCTGGCGATTATTCATTCACCCGATTCCGATTCCGATTTGATTTCATTTCCCTTTCTTTCGCCATGTGGCTGTGGATGCATCATGTGATCCATGACAATTGCTGACCAATATCGGGGAGATTTGTACTACTACTACTCGTGAATAAATGTCATTTCGACTGTGAAAACATCAACAAAATTCCGAAAATGTAACGAGGTCAATTACAGTATGATATGATACGATATGCTCTTTTGGACATAATACTCTCAAGTTTTAAGCCAAATTCGAGTGCCGTGCCAGAGGGGAGGTGCCATAAAGACCCATAAAGAGAACTCTTATTGTTATTATGGATGTTGCTGTATGATGTGTTCGAACGGGGGGTTGGGGACGGGGTTGGGGTTTGGTCTTTTATTTGGTGCCGGAGTTTCACCGGAAATCCAAACAACATTTGATTTATGACTCCCTCTACTCTACTGTTTATGGCTTATCTAAAAATGACGGTGTCTGTCTGATGGTGTTGGGTAGGTACATGTACAAGTACGTGTATGTGGGCCAACTGTTGAAGAGCTGCGAGGGAGGCCCCCACCGACAAGTTCCATTTACTGATACCGATAGAAGAGACCTGTACATGGATATGTTGCGTGCTGCGGATGTACAAATGTGTGCTATGGGGGGCCACGGATTCGGATTCGGACTCGGATTCTTGGCTGCCAGGCAGCCAAATGCGGCCCAGGTGATTAGTACGTGGCTAATGTTTCAATGGCTGGAAAAAAAAACCCATCAGCAACAGCGAAAGCAGGGGGAAATGGTTAACAAGAAAACGTCTAATTAACGCGCTTCTGGGAAGGGTTGCAAGGGTTCTCTCGGCTCAGTTCTCCCATTGACAGTCGAAAGGGGCTGCAGCAGAACCCATGCCATGCCCTGCCCGAAATTTGAAACGAAATGCCAGAAAAATATGCGCTACATACAGATACAGCTGTAGCTTTCAGATATACTCGGACGAGTATGTATGCATATACCTTCTTATATAGAAATTTTGTTTTCTTACTGTTGTTTGTTCATGCCACATACTCTTTAAGTGCTTGACGACGACGACGACGACGACGACCGACCCGACCCGACGCATGTGTCTGGGTATTGGTGTGTTTTTCATGGCGTTCATGGAAAGGTGCTCCTATCGCTTTTCCCCCCTTCTGCCACGCATTCAACGTCTTCGACTCGACTCTCCATTTCGAAGAGTTGCTTCAAAGCCGAAATGATCAAAGTCGAAACGGGGCAGGAGCCAACGACGCTGTGCTGTTGCCTTTGCCGCCAGCTGGCTGTTGAGGATGACATCATCGCCTCCAGCTCCTGTGGCTTCGAGAGCCGAGCTGGCCGCCATTTGATCGCGATTTGAAGCTGAGACGACGACAGCTGGCCTGCATGCCAGGCGGAACGAGTGTATGCCCTGCCAACTACCAACTACCACCTACCACCTAACACTCTCCGAAGGATGATCTTGTTTGCCTCTCCTCTCTTTATACCCTACACTCTCCCACCAAAAGGCAGTCTCTGCTCAGCGAAGGTACACCTGAGGGTAGGGACCATCTGCAAAAGCAAACCTGTTGAGTCTTGGCATATTGCCAGAAGGGTATTCGAAACATCGACTGTCGAAAGCCGCAGCGTTTTGTACCCATTTATTTTGTGTTTTTTATTTTTGTGAAATGTTGTAACTAGTTGAGTTGTCTTTTTGTTTTTGTTGTTGTTGTTGTTGCTGCTGCTGTCGGACTGCACTTAATCCCCTTTACCGGGCGACATATGTATACAATTTCACTTTGGCTTAGGCACGGGGCGGCTTGAATTGCGTAACTGTTGAAGGGTACTACGAAAATATATGTACACATGTATGTATGTGCATACCCCCATTCCATTCCAGTAGAAAAGTGCATTTGCCAGAGGGTGTGTGTGTGTGCATGTAATACAAAGTGTGCTGTAAATAGGCGGAACTAATGTTGTCAATTTATTCAAGGAAGGGAACTAACTGGGAACAGACCTGCAGAGCAGACATATTCCATTCTAGAAAGAGAATCAACTACGAACCGCAGAGATCATTCATTGAATGCACTACAGAATTTCCCTAGAACCGTCCTCCTAAGACAGCTTTCGATGGATGGCGGGGGTGATTCAAATGGAATAATAGTTGCCGCACTTGAAAGCTGTATTCTAATGAAATAATTCGCGCACTTGAAAGCTGTTTTCGAAGAGCAGAACGAAGCCCATCACCACAAATTACGCATGCATCACACACACAAGCGTACGCGTGCGCGTACAGGCATGGACAAGTCGGAGCACCATTTCTCACATACCACATTCATTATCCGAGCCCCAAGCTCACTTATCAACGGAATGAGGTCATTCCTTGTTAGACGAAATTCCATTTTTAGTTCATTTTGCTGGCTTTTGGCGTGAGGCATATAAAACTCGGCGTCGAATCGCCAAATAAAGTCAATGATGCAGCGGAGCAGCCTCCAAAGCACACACCCCAACCACCCCACACTCCCATAGCACGTCGGGCCCCAGTTTCAGTTTCAGTTTCTGTTTCTGTTTTTCGGCAATTTGTTTATTCTGCTGTTTGTTGTAGTTGTTGTAGTACTTACTTTGCGTTGGGCCTCGGCGGCAAAACCAGACTTGGGTGCACGGTTGGACGACATGTTGCTGCTGGAGAAACGGGTTTGCGGGTTTGCAGGGAGCCTGGCTTAAACAAAAAAAATGCTGGTGGAAATATAGGTTGGTGGTGTCTTGGCTTGGCCTGGGCTATATCGGTATTCGGTATTCGGTATGCACAACAATGCTACGATGCACTGTCCACCAAAAAAAATGGAATGGCTATCACGGCAAACGGAACGTTAAAACGAAATACAGAAAGGCACGACCGTGTTTAACGAAAGCTCAGAGTGTTTTAACGGTGCAATCCAAACAGGGGAGCTAAGAAAACTCGGTCATGTTGAAATTCTACAAGGTGGAACGCGCTCCCTAACGCGCTCTCTCGGAGAGAGCAAAATGCTCAATTTGGCGTTGTATCGGAGCAGCTTTGTGTTAGCATTAGCTTTGCTTCAATTCTCTCTGAGCTCTTCTCCTCTCGCCGCTCATCATCAGCTGTTTTGGCCATGGTGATGTCATAGAGGACTGTTTAACGGCTGATTATTTTTAAACGCAGTGCAAACCACAATAGAAAAACAATGTTCACTTTTACTCGAATTCATAGAGCAAAAGATTAGATAGTAATCTCTCTCCTCTGCTCTATTTCCTGGTTCCTATGGCTGGCCTTATCACCAGAACTAATCCAGCATTCCATGCTCATGACCATAGAACTCGTATTTTGAGGGACTTTTTTGGAAGCGATCAAGGCTTATGATACGGGATGGGATGGAGCAACTCATTTTAGTTTGCCTTGAGAATTAGTTACAGTTTATTCACATAAATATATATATATTTTTAGGTAATCGTATAAATTATGCAATTTTTGTGTGGTTTTACGATAATAAGCGAATTTCTTTAGTGTTCTCATGTGATTCTAAATAAATAGAGGGGATTGATTGCTTACATGTTCTGTTTGTTGTTGTTGTGTACTGGTACGCATGTGTGATATATAGTATACTCGACTCGTATTATTAGATATAGTACAATACATAGTTCAGCTTGATCGTTTACGGTATTGATTCATGTGGATTTGCGTTTGCATTTGTCTTTTTTGTTTTGTTTTGATTATATCGCCATTAGGTTTATAACATAGGAAAGCATTAATTAACTAGAAGTTAGGGTTCAGTTAGTTGCGTACATATATTGCCATTATTATGTTATATTATTTTAATCTATTAACGGGTTGGGTTGGGTTTCCACATGCGAAACACTCAAATTGGATGCTCTTACGACTCTTCTTCCATCGATCTGTCTATATCGATGCAGATCCTACATATTTTTAAGGCCCTTACGCTCAGATACAAGTGGGTGTGGCACACACGCACACACAGTCTGTGTGTGTGTGTGCGTGTGTGAGTGATATAGACTATGGGATGATTCATCATTATATACTATATAAATTGGTTTCTTTTTTTATTTTTACAATCTGTTTTGCATGCATCGTCTTCTGATTCCGATTCTTCCAGACAGTTGACGGGAGGAGGACAAGTACGAGGGGGACGACGATGAGGACTCTTTAAAAAATAATCATAATTTATTTTTGCACATGGATAAATACAATTACAAATATAAATGTGTATATATAAAAAAATGTGATACCAAAAAATATATACGTAGACGCAAAATAGATAATATACAGAGAACTTTTACTATAATAAAAAAGGGTGACATAAGCATAATCAGATTTTCGACTCCTACTACAAAAAATAGTACAACATCGTACAGGACTCCCTCCTCATTCCATTAGAGCTAGGCGTTTGTGTGTCTGTGTCTGTCTGTGTGTGTGTGTATATCAAGCACTGATATCTCTGATTACAGTGTCTATATATCTTGTGTGTGGTGTATGGTGTGTGTGTGTTTATAGACTACCTATATATCTGATTGACGGATCCATATGGGGATGGATTGCCTACAAAACAGTATCAGCAAATAATTTCAATTGAATTTTTTGTTTCTCTATGTTTTTTGTTAGTTTGTAATAAATAATACCGCACGATTCGTTGGCTCAACGTGTAATAAACTTAACTTACAGAACAACTGTGCAAAAGTAGGGCAAAAAAAAATTTGCGGCGGGGAGGGAGGGGCCTCTCCTTCATATGAGCAGTGGTATGTATTGCATGGGGGCCTTGGTGATCTTGGGGCTTACTCTCTGTGTGGTGCACCGCATACACCGTACCCTGTCTGTATGCCGCATCTTCGTTTTGCTCGCTCGGGGAATCTCGCATAGTTGTTTAAACTAGGGTTTTGTCTACTAATTTGTTATATAATTTGCAATTATATACGCTGCCCGTCGGCGTCTCTGCTCAAGTTATACTCAGGTGTAAGCATGCACTTGCGACTTTTGAAGCGATTTCGTAATTAAATTAGCTCGAAACGAATCGAAAATTGCATCAAATGTTCATTTTCTTTATCCTTTATCCTTAGCCTTAGCCTTAGCTGTAGTGCTTCACAAACAGATTTCTTTGATATTGAATTGCTTCGCAAACGATCGATCCCCGAACTCTGGGGGCGGGGACTGGAGGGAGGATCCCCCTTCTCTTTCTCCTTCTCTTTCTCACATACATATATACTCTCTTTGCTCTTTTCAGATCTCTTTTAGGGGTTGTCTTAGTTCTTAACTAGATTTACGTGCAGCTGCTCCACATTCCTTAATCATTCTTCACTCACATGCTCTCCATTCTGATTCTCCTTCTATCTATATAATGTATGTATATATATATATATATTTATATATATATAGGTTTTTATAAGCTTTTATGTTTTCCTGTTTTCAGTAGTAACCATAATTTGTCGCATTCCTATATAGATCTCTTCCTATGAATAAATACTCCCAACTCCACACACATTTAGCTATATCAAGATTTAGGTTTAGAAAACAATCAGGTTTTGGTTTCCTCATCCAATTCACAGCAACGATATATCTGCGGAGAGAGATGTTTCTGGTTAGTCGAGAGTTCAGAAAAAGTTTTGAGTACTGCAAGGGGGGCGGGGTCTGAACCTTTATTCTCGTGACTATCAGCAGTGACTAGCGTGGTGGTTGCCGCTGTGCTCGTCAGCAAGCTGTTATTGTTGTTCAGGTGTAGATCTTGTGACTCGATGCTCAGGTCGATCAGCTGCGTGGCGGCCGGGGTGACGGCATCCTGCAGCAGATTGATGTCGCTGCAGATCAAATGGATTGGATCAGCAATGGATGGATCGACAGTTTCTGACATACGCCACTCACTTCTTGTTGTTCACATTCTCGAAATGGCCACCATTGCCGTTGGCCACCGCTGTGGTGGTGGTGTTGCTGCTGCCATCAAAGTCCGCCAGCAGCTTGCCGTTGCTCACCTGCTGATGCTGCTGCAGGTTTTTGGCGTTCTCGTCAATGATCATCGTGGAGAAACTGTTGATCAGCGAGTTCTCCTTGTCTAGCACCGATTGCTCGTACATCGCCTGTTGGCTGTTGGGAGGTGCCTCCGAGCCGGCCACTGTCACTGTGGCCATTGCAGTGCTGGGTGATCCGCCGGCAGAGTTGTTGCTGCTACCGCTGACGCTGTTGCTGTCGCTGCTGCTGCTGCCATCAGCGGGGGTTGTCTCCGTTGCAGCCGCGGGGGCTGCCTTATCGTTGGATTCCTGCAAAGAATTGAGAGTTAGTTGACAGACTCTCTTGTCTCCTGGAAGAATTTCTACCTTAGAGGGAGTAGCCGCGGCTCCGGCCTTGCGGGTGCGTGACATAATCGCTTCGACGCGCTTGCGTCGCTCTTCACGCTCCTTCTCCTCGCGCTTGAGGCGCTCGGCCACCTCGACACGCTGCTTCTCTGCCTCCTCCTTGGCCTTCTTTTCGGCCTCCTCGCGCTCCACGCGCTGTTTTTCCTCCTCTTCGCGTTTGCGCTGCTCCTCCTCCTCCCGCTGTTGGGCTTCCTGCAGACAGAGAGACAGGCCAAATGATTAATAGGCTTCCAGCACCCCTGTACATGTGCGTTCCCTTACCTCGATTGCGATGCGCAGGCGCTCCTCCTCGCCGCGCCTCTGTTCCTCGGCCAGGCGTGTGGACTCCTCCTCGAACAGACGTTGGCGTTCGGCTTCCTCCTCCTGGGCCTTGATTTCGGCCAGGCGTTCGGCTTCGAGTCGTTGGCGCTCTAATTCCGCCTGTCGTTCGGCCTCCTCGCGGGCCAGTCGTCGTCTTTCGGCCAGGGCGGCCTTGGCCTGCTCCTCAGTCGTGATCTTCTTGGCCATCATCGATGCGGTCATCAAGTCAGTGGAATCGCCGCCGGAATTCGCTGCTGGCGGAGTCAGCTCGCGCACCTCAGAGTTCTCCTTGCTGCGCGACGGCTTCTTGGGGGCAGCTTGAGGCTCCAGCGGTTGCCTAGGCAGCTCCTCCTTCTCAGTACCCTCGTCTGCCTTTTCCTCCACATTCACAGAGGTAACCAGGGCCTCTGGCGGCACCTGCACCTGCACGAGCACGTTCTGTTCCTCCTCCTGCCTGGAAACCTCCTCCGTCTTAACGGAGTTTAGTGCCTCCTTTTCCGCCTTGCTTACAGCGAGAGCAGGGGCGGCCACATCCGTAGGAACTGGCACCTCTGCGTGAGTCTTTTCTGCCTCCTTGGCCACCCCGTTTTGGAGCTCGGGAACTGTAATTGGAGCTGGAGCTGGGGCTGGAGCAGGAGCAGGCGCTGCTGAGGCCACTTTTGTGGTGGTAGTTGTGGAGGTGCTGCTGTTGCTGCTGCTGGCCACAATCATGGACCTGCTCATTGCGGAGGTATCCTTGGTTTTCGGCTCCTTGCTGCTGATCCTGCTTATACGCTCCGAGCTGGCAGTGCGACTCGACAGAGCCTTGGAAGCAGATGCCGCCTTCGGCACCAAGGGTTCCTGGAAGGACAAGAGGAATAATTGAATGAGGATCTCCCTTTAGTGCGACTCTGCGAATGATTGGGCGCTTACCCTTTTCGAAGGCGTCTTCTTCTCGGCACTGTTCAATCGAGATGAGCTGGAGGTCACGATCAGGGAGGTGGACATCAGGTTTGCAGTTCGTTTGGGGGTCGTTTGTGCGGATGGTGAGGCGGCTGCTGTTGTCTTCACAGGCGGCTTGTGATCCTTCTTCAGTTTGTTGATCTCTGCAGGGAGTTGGCAAGACAGGCTTAGCAAAGACGACTCCTTTTCCTCGTGTGTGTGGACTACAGATGAACTCAACTCACCTTCTAGGGACATGCCGGTGCCGGCAATGCTGGCCGGCCTGGGCTTGCGTGGCGCCGTTGCCGGCCGCCTGGGCACAAAGCCAGACGTGGACATAGTCGTCGAGGTGGACATGGCGCTGCCGGGCCTTGAGTTGTTATAGTGTCCGCCTGGCGTGGCATTTCCCGATCGCGAGCCTACAGAATCGATATGCGTTTAGAGTCAGTGCGAGATGAGAGACGTCTCTCAGGGAGTCAGTGAGTGGGCGGTGTGTCAATATGGATGATCATTATATGTGTGGAGGCAGCAAACCAAGCTGCTTTGTGCTTTGTGACCGTCACCAGAGTTGGTTGTTATAGTGTGGGTGGTTGGTTGGGGTTTGGGGTTTGGTTGGGGGAAAAGGAAAGTCACACAAAACCAATTCGAGACACAAGTTAAACAAAGAACCAACAGACAAAGGATCCAATCGGGGGGAACGGGGGGACACACTGAGCGAGCGAGACACACAAAATAAATACGAGTAAATATACCAAGGACCAGGATGAAATAATAGTACCAATGCCTAACCCAAGTGTTGTGTTTTGTATGCGTATATAATAATATAATGGGTATGATTACAATGTTAAATGACTGCCAAAATATAATAGTAATAGTAATAGTAATAATAATAATATGTATATATGTATGTGGGTAAATGAATGTTCCGCTTAACCATTTGTAAAGGGGATATCCAAGGGATGCTTAACTATGTGAACATACGAACGAAACGACCGACAAATGGCGACACTCAGCAAACAATATGGACCCAATATTCGTTGAAGAATCCAATAGAACAGATGGCAGATCGGTGCATAAAGAAGTACATGTGGATGATGGAACAGATGCCACACAAATAGGAAATGAATGCAGACTGGACAGTGTCTAGTGCGTTTCAGGAAGATATTCTACACAAATAGTGGCAGTGCCGTAGCTCAGATTGGGTCAGCAATCGCACTGAATATATCTGTCCTTGAATGAAAACTTGCAACGAGTTGAATCTGTTTACAGATCTACAGATCTAAGCCATAGAATCTTCACATTTGAAACGCACGTTTTAATGGCTGCTTGCAATGAAATGAAATGAAATGGGATCACAAAATTGCTGCTCAAATGAACTTGAGAAAACCTCTCTGTCTCTCTCTCATCGGTCGTTCTGCGTATGTATGTCTTCTATGGATCTACGGGATAACCAAAGTGTACGTGTGTAGTGGGTAGTGGGTAGTGTGTAGTGTTTGTGCTGTGCTGTGCTATGGTCGAGTGGGGTGAAAGTTCAAGTTAGCCAATTTTTGTGTGCTATCGGTAAATAGTAAGTATTCGGGTAAATGGGTAGATAAATGACTACAACGCCAGCCGCGATTAGAAGATTATTATGCGTGTTTGTGTATGTGTGTGTGTGTGTGTGTGTGTGTGTGTGTGTATGGTGGCAGTGTGGTTGTGGCTTTCGTTGTTTGTGGCTGAGTAGTGGGTTCTATGTTGTTGGTATGTAGTTGGTTTTTTAATCGCACACACCTGCATTCACTAACAAACTAGAAGAGTTCATGAGCAACAATGAGTTGGGATCGAAATCGAGACAACGGTGGTAGGGGTTAGTAGAAGTCGCATATTGCTGCTGCTGGTGGCCATGGCCATGGCCTGGCCGCCTGGTCGAGGCGTTCGAGTAGGAGTAGGATGCGGAGGATGAGGCAAATGATGATTGAAGATATTTTTTAGTTGCTGCAGTTTGCAAGCCAAGTGTGGACTGTCGGTGCTGGTTGTGGTGGTTGTGGGGTGGTGGTGGTGTAGTGCCATATGCCGACCACGAACTGTGGTTGCTTATCTGTGTCATACTCTTACTGGAGTCACGCTGCCCGGCACTGCCCAACGGCCGGAAGCTGGTCGAGATGCCGCCGCCCAGCGAATACTTTCCGCGATCCCGGTCCCGCTGCCCACCGACACTGCCACCACCTGCCAGGTGGGTCATGCTCCTGGACATGATGCCGGTGGCACTCGAACTGCCGCTGCCAGCGCTGCCTGCCCGCCGAGAGCGTGCCGTGGAGCCGGCGGCATGAATGCGCCGACCCACGCCCCCCAGCGAGGCCGTCTCGTCGAGCATCTCCAGTTCGCTCTCGCGCCGCTCCCGCTCCAGTATGGCTCGGACATGCTCCCCGTTGCGGCGTATGGGCTGGGCCAGCTGGTCCAAGCGGTTCATGGAGTAGGCCCGTCCTGCGATTCAGTTGAAAGTTGAAATTTGAAGTTGGTTCATGAATCAGAGAGTCTCGCTGCTGGATCCTTATCCTAGCTATACTTATAAGCTATATACATGTACATATACTATATATATTTCTATATATATACAGGAGACGGCACAAAACATATGTGGGACAAGCTGCTCTACAAAATGGTGTGAGAAATCTGTGTGTTTATTAAGGTGTGTGTGTGTGTGTGTGTGTTTAGGTGTAAGTGTAGGTGCCTCAACAGCGTGTGCAGGCAGGCTTTCCCTCTTCTTGCATATCATATCATATCACATCGTATCATATCCATTCTCTGACTAAGCAAGGAACCACTAAAATACAGTCGGGGGAACAGAACTGGACCATTGGAACTGGAAACTGAAATCTGGCACCTACGCAATGGGCTAACCGAATGAGGCTGATCATATGATGAGTAGCGTAGCTGGACAATGAGGAGGAGGCTGATCGCTGGGATGATTATGTTTGTATATGTATGTATATGTGGGTTGTAATGATCGATGGATGGTATCCGCTGAGTCGGTCTTACCTGGGGTTCTGGCTGGCGTGGTGCTCAGGGAGCTGCGCGAGCCGTAATGCCCGTCTCGGGGGCTGGGTATTGTCGGCATGAGGTCCGTTTTCCTGCGGTAAACGCTTCGGAACACGATGGGTGATGTGTCAACGCTATCTTCTGTAATATTTTGTTGTGTTTTTGGTTTTTGATTTTTGATTTTTGAATTTTTGATTTTTGGATACAACGATTTTCAAAGTCTCTGCGCTTGCAGAAAACAAAACTTATTTGCTAGCAACAAGAGAAACCAAAAGTTGGCAAAAATAGCTTAAAGAGAAAGCGTTTACACCGATTCCTTTAGAGATGATTATTCACATAAAAATTCTTCATTTCACGAATGTGTATACGCTTTCCCATGAGGAAACAAACAACCATGCTGAGAAGTATCTAAATACGTTGAGAGATCTGTTTAGAGGGCAAAGGCTAGGGCTGCTGCTTCTCTCTGAGGGTTAGAGCGGCAGCACAGAGAGGAGTACTAGGCAAGGCACGGAGGGGTTGGGCTTGGTTTGGTTTGATTTCTGTACAAATTGGTATTATTGGAGGAGGTATACATCATATCATGCAAAACTGAGGCTCAAAGACATGCCATGGTTACGTGGGGGTAGAGACAAAGAGGTACGAGCTTACGGCGTGGGGTTATTCGGGGTTGGGGTTAGGGTTAGGGCTACGGTTAGGGCATAAAAGAAAACAATAATTGGAGACAGAACATGAACATGGGTTAACAAACGGGAGAGAGCAAGGAACAAGAGTAGTCTCAAAGAGTAGTAGAACCCTCACCCTTACGATACGAGTTATGGAAGTTGTTGTTGTTGTTGTTGTAGTTGTTGTTGTGGCTTGTTGCAGCTGTGGTGCTTGTTGCTGTTGCTGTTGTTGCTGTTGTTGTCGTATGGGGTCTGTGCGCTGTTTGTTTGCTAGTGGGCGGCCCATCGATATTGATGTCGCCACCGGCTATGGATAGGGAGAACCGCTTGGGCGGCTCGTCATTGGAATAGCCCCAATTGAACACCTCATACATGGACGAAGACTTTCGGCGATGATCTGATGATGATTT
Organism: Drosophila lowei; assembly: GCA_008121275.1. Taxonomy (NCBI): domain Eukaryota; kingdom Metazoa; phylum Arthropoda; class Insecta; order Diptera; family Drosophilidae; genus Drosophila; species Drosophila lowei. The sequence goes on from CM017781.1 coordinate 960,180, forward strand.
TTTCGGTTTTTTTGTTGTTGTTTTTTTTTTTTGTTACAGAGAGAAAAGTGATCGGTTACAGAGGTGTGTGAAAACTGTTGTTGCTTTTAGGTGCAAATCATACGAATAGAGAGAGTATTCGAAAACAAAAATAGTAAGGAATAGAAAAAACGAAAAGAGAAACAATAAGGTGATCGTGCCGGGTGTTAGAATTCTCTGTGGGGTGGGGTGTATCACATGTACAGGGTCTGGTACAGTGGGGGTACAGTGATGCATAATATATCATAGATAGATTGCAGAAATATCTAGTTTTAAGGCGGAGAGTGGAGGGGGGATCACACACTGAGAGCTTGTCAAAACACAAGAATTATTACAATTTGTTCTAAGGTAAGAAATAACGATAACTGCAAAATAAAATGTAATCTCATTATGTGTGAGTGTGTGTGTGTGTGTGTGTGTGTGGGGGAGAGGGGGTGGTGTGTTTCTTTGAGGGTCTCTGGACTGTTCCAAGGTATGTGTCTTTGCTGGGGGCAGCGCAGCGTTCGCGTGCACCGTTTCGTGACTCACCATCGTGTCTGTCCGTGGAGGAGGAGGCACGCTTCTTAGCACCACTGTCGGCAAGTTCTCGCTCGGAACTTCGACGTGTGAGCGAGGCGCCCGCTACGTTCGATATCGATGTAGATCTAAAAAGGAATGCGAATGGGAGAACGGAATGGAGACATTAGCACATTAGAACTCTCGCTTCGCCATATTTGGCATTAGATGCGATCTTTCGCTTTCGTTTTGCCACAGCGTAGTTTCACTTTGGCACTTTGGCCACCATCAGTACCAAAACGCCTACCTTCGCTGACCCCAAAAGGCACTGGGCGATACAAGACCATAATCCGCAGGCACATCCAACAGACGGGGCGTCGACGAGCCAAAAGCAAAACCAATTGAGTTTCTGTCCCTCCTCTTAACCTCTATTCGGGATTCACGTTCCTGTGGGATCACAAATCACAAATGACAAATCACAAATCGTTTTGGGGCAGACAAGAGAGACCGAGACGCACCTGATTCTTCTTAAGTATGTACTCGCGACGCTCCTTCTCGGCCTCAATGATGGCCTTCTTGCGCTCCTCCACCTGGTGGCGTTTCTCTGTGTCGCGGACGCGTATCTCCTCGATGCGTCGCCGGCGTTCCTCCTCCTTTTGTTCGCGATACCTTTGGGCCGCCTCTGCCTGGGCCCTCAGCTCCTCGATCTTTTTCTGTCTCTCCTCATTCTGGCGGTCGCGTGCATATTTCAGCTTCTCCTCTCGATCTTTGGACACTACAAGAGTTCGGGTTAATTATTAAGTTTGCTATATTTTTAGATGCTGATGAATGTTAAACATAAAATTGAACAAACACACGGAGTTGGCAGGCAAATAAAATTGGAGATGTGCTACCTGTGGCCGGCCACAAATCAATAAAAACAAGATCTTGTTCTCTTTTTTCGTTTTGTTGTTGTTTTTTTGTTTGTGCCATTTGTTGCCGGTGAATTATTTACAAGGGGTGCCTGACGTCATCGACGATGTGCGGTGGCTGGCTGGCTGTTGTTTGGGTCAATTGACAAACTAACATGGAATGGAACTACATTACACTACACATACAACAAAACAATAACAAATGGCACGCACACATGAAACAGAGACGAGTCGTACACCCCCGCAGGCGCCCCACTCCCATTCCGCCCCTGAAATATTTGCCTATGTGCAAAAAAGGCAACAAATGGGAAGCAAAGAAAACTGTGGCTGTAAAGCTCACATTTTTGTGATATATTAAAATGACATTGAGGCGCAGAGGCGAGAAAACGAGCAAGAGGCAGGGCAGGCGGCAGGAATGAAAGTTCCAAGTTCCAGTGCCAATTCCAAGCAGATACTCGTATTATAATCGACCACTATTTCCGATGGAGGAGGAGGCCTTATCGCCTTATCGGTTGCCAGATACTATTGGAATTCCATGACGTAATTACCATAAATAGGAAGGAACCAAATGCACAGCATGTCAATCTCAGCCCCAAAGAAAGGTCGTGGGGAGAACACTTATCAGCGACCAAGGTCGCAGTCAGATTTTTGGGAGGGGAATTTTCATGCCTAAATATGGAGGAGTAGTCTCTTGGGGTCCGTTTATTCGTGAGATCATGCCGCAAACAGGAGGAACAGGAAAGGCAGGACTACAAGCAGACGGAGGGCATAGGCACCAATGCCATCGAGGGCGCCCTCGATGGAATGTAAACTACCTTGAGAGTCATCTTCGTTGCTGCTGCTGCCGCCCACCTGAGCAAACCAGTGCAGACTGTTGCCGGGGCTGCAGCTTGAGATCTCCGCTGGCATGGTGGCGGCGGCGGCGGCAGGTGCGGTGGATGTGAGTGCGGGTACGGGTGCGTGGGCTGTCGGCCCAGTATGTGGACGTGGTGCTGAGAGTGGATTATATGTTTTGTATATAGAGATAAATGTGTGGTTTGTGGTGTGTGCGATGTCTATATGAAGTCTGTGCCAATTTTATGTAACAAGTGAGAGATAAACAAAGTAAAAGCTTTACCTTTTCGCTCGGCGCTGCCCTCGCGGCTTTCGGCTCGTTTAGATGTGTGTTCCACTGAAAGTAAAGAAATGATTTGATTCGATGATTTGAAGCTCATTCGGGGCTCGGTTCGGTTCGATCCCCATTACCCCTGCAGTCCCCGAATTTTCCACACGATTTCCCCAAACAATGGCACGGCACTTACTCGAAGGAGACACGAAGAAAACGAAACGAATGGAATATGGGTAGGAAAATCAATTGGCTTCTGTTTTGCACTTGTAGCCAGAAAACACGCATTTGGCGGATGGGCGGACGAGAGGACGGACAAACGCACACAAACAAACGCCTCAGCTGCAGCGCAGCTGCTGGCCAACACGATGACGAAGCGACGACTACGATGGCAGAGGCAGAGCGACATCAGCAGCAGCAGCGGCGGCGGTGGCAGGGAGGCAGAAAAATGTATTCCTCTGGAAACATGAACTTATTTTTAAACTCAAACTCCGGTTGACGGGTTTGGGGGAAAGGCACAACAAGCACATAGAACACACGGGAAAAAAATTTCACCCATATGAGGGGGGGCAAGCACTTCTACTTCTGGCTTCTTAGTTTTTTCACATCGTTTGCTTTGGCTTTGGTGTGAGTGCCGTTTGCCTGCGTTCGCTGCGCAGTCGACCAACAATTTTTAGAGGCTTAAAACGACTCATTACGCGACTCTCCGGGGGGCTTTTCACTATCCGTTTTCGCGCACAGGCCTATCCTTTGATTGGGAATATGTTTGGCCAATTTTTAATGCGTACCTTCTGGATTATTCGAATAATTTTCGTGTTGGCCCCCAAGACTCGCCATATTTCTTAAGCGCTGCAAATGTCGATCAGTGTGACCGCAGATTTATCCACTTAACCCACTGAACCCCCCTCTATTTAAACAGGTGAGCAACTTGAGTTAAGACGCTGGAAATAATACTGTTTGTAAATACTTCTTGTACTTACTTACTTCTTGTACCTTTCCCTTGACTTAAAAAGAAATGACCACGTGAACTACGCCAAAGTTCTTCAAGTTTCATCATATTCGTGAAGTGGATTAAAGTACCCATTAGTCTACAATGGGTTAATCGTTCTCCGTCCATGATCGGAAAGCACATTCCTTTATTTTGACATACGGTTGAATATTACTAGCCAGCCAGGACCTTCAACCCTAAAAACAAAATTTAATCCGATTGATGAATCAATTTTCTACAAGAATGACGGTTTTTAAGTACTTCTTTCTATTTGATTGTGTCTAAAATAGGGTTTAAGCAAAAAATGTCAACAGGAAATAAAAGCATAAACGTAAGTGTGTAAGGATGAAACGTAAGTGCTCTTGAAATGTTACGTCATTGTTGCTGCTCAACCGGTATCAGCTATGAGTAAGGACAATTGTATACCCTCTATCCTTAACCTACTATTCGAATTCTGTTTTCCAATCTGCTTTGAAACCTAATTGACAATAATTTTTTCTCAGATTGACATGGTTGTAATATATTCATGCATTAGATAAGTTTGCTATGGATATATCTAAGTCCCGATCCTGTTCTTGGTCTCTGTAAGAAGACCATAAGCTGAAAAATTTCTTTGAGATAGCTTTAAAACAGATACTGACTAGTTTCTGCATTCATTGGAGCCTGGGATGACAAACATTTCCTCAATTCTATAATATCCTTTTCCAACAGTAAAAAACGTAATGAATGGAATGAAGACACATTGCTGATACCGAATTAATACCAGACAAGAATTTATGAAAAATACCGTAAATGTGACCCTGGTGCTCACGTTTCGTTCATGATCTTAATCCACTCATAGCCCCTCCATTTATACAGATAAATAAACTGGGTGGATAATAATACTGTATGAATTAACATTCTACTTTCAGATTTTTCATCTGAACTGGGAATCGGCGGATAATCGCTAGAGCTGCGCGCCCAAGTTGAATTGCTTGAGAGTGAATGAGTGGCCGTTTCTAAGTCACTGTATCGGGCTTGCAGCCCTGTTTATTTAAGGAATTATTTGATCTGATCTTTCACATTCATATTTATTCATCGAGTTTTCTTAAATTTAATATTTTACAACTAATGGTCCCTTTGGGAACTAGTGGGACTCGGAAACGATGCAAAGACGGGCCAGCAGAGCCGTGAGCTGTAACAGTGTATTGATGCCATCGACGATCTTCATGTGCGTGATGCCGATCTCGCGAATGAAGTTCAGCTTCATCTGCTCATCGAGATTCAGCCGCTTGCAGACGCGGAATATGTTACCAATAATGTCCTCCGGGGAGTAGCCGAGGCTCCACAGCTTGGCCAGTATCTTGTAGGCCTTGTGAATGTCATTTACGGCACAGTGCTGCAGCATTTCCTCCAGCAGCTTGGGATGCGGCTCATCGCACACTTTGAACACGTTCTCCATGGAAATGTTGCCATATCCCTGGGCAGTGGCCTGCAGATTGTTGAGACCCTGTCGCATGTCTCCCTGGGCAGTGAACACGACCGCCTCCAGGCCCTCTGCATCGTAGGATAGATTCTCCCACTTGCTCACCTCGATCAGCTTGGCCAGAACCTGGGCATCCGAGAGCTTGGTGAAGCGCAGCATGGCGCAGCGCGACTGTATCGGCTCGATGATCTTCTCGCTGGTGTTGCACGCCAGGGCAAAGCGAGTCGTGTTGCTGTAGATCTCCATGGTGCGACGCAGCGCCTGCTGGGCGCCCTCGGTCATGCTGTCCGCCTCGTCCAGGATAACGATCTTGTGACGGCCCTTGGGTAGCGTCACCTTTTGCTGGGCAAACATCTTGATCTTGTTGCGCACCACATCGATGCCGCGCTCGTTCGAGGCATTCAGCTCTAGCACTGCCTCCTTGTAGCTGTCTCCGAGCAGGATGCGGGCCAGGCACTGAATGGTCGTGGTCTTGCCAACGCCAGGAGGACCCTGCAGGCATTATTCCGCGGTGAGTCGGGGTAATCAGCAAGTGACAATGCGTGTACTTACGGCTATAATTATGTTGGGTGCATTGCCCTGCGTTGCGAATACGGAGAGACGTGCCACCGTATCCTCATTGCCCACGATTTCGTTGAACTTTGCAGGTCGGTACTTTTCAATCCACGGCAAGTGGGTACGCTTTTCAGCTACAACAGTTTCTGGATCTTCAGGCATATTTCGGTTCGGTCTTTCAATTTGCAAATAGAGATTTTGCGCTAGCGTGATAAAAGTGCCGGCGTCTGTGTCAACCTTGGCGCCACTACGTGATTTTCATTAGGGCTGCAAAACCATCGATGGTCGATCCAGCCCTAATGTGTTATTTTCGGTATATTTCTGAGGGTCGGGCGGTATATTTGATCGATAAGTCGACTGTTTGTATCGTTTTTATCGGTAGGCTCGTGCGGAAGAAAATAAAAGAGTTTAGTTGGCGATTCGAGTCGAAAATAATTAAAAAATGCAGATGCAAACGTACAAGCTGGTCGTCGTCGGTGGCGGCGGCGTTGGAAAGTCAGCCATAACGATACAGTTCATACAGGTAAGGCCCTGGAGCGAAACATTGCTGACGTCGTCGCTCATCGTTAGCCAGAGGGGAGGTGCGGAGCGACAAGTGGGCCCTTGTTTTGGCAAAAGCAACAAGCGAATAGACGATGATGATGGTGATGATGACGTTCGTCTGTGTTTGGAAATGCGTGTGCTACATATTTTCGAGCAGAGATCATCGCCGCAGCAGCAGACTCTTTCGATGTTGATGCCACACCCCCAAAGCAAGCACGGGAGCCTAGGGTGCCCCCGAAAGTTTGAGTATCGCTTTATGGGTGTGCCCCGCCGAACAGAAGCCTGGGGTCGGTTCAATTCGGTTCGTTTCGGTGCGTTCTGAGGCCTGACATGGTCACGACCACGGTCGCTTTGTCCGTCCATCATCTAGTATGTGGCAATGCGCGCCCGTTTCCATTTATTTTTAGTTATTTGCGTCATCTCCATCTTTCGGATATATGTGTATGCACACACAGACAAGCAGACACCTCCAACGTACTATCCCCCACTCATACATAGCCGAAGATTTTCTTCAACATATAGAGCATAAACACCCGTACTAGTGCGTTTGTTGCCTTGGATCTTTTTGGGATGATAAAAGTGGCGTCTCGTCTCTGTGTGTAAACAAATCACACGGTCGGTACGGGAGCTGGACTACCGAGCTACCGAGAAACGCGTCTATCTTAATCTAAATCTAATTCTGTGTGTAAACTAATTTATCTTCGTCTTTCCATCTTGCAGAGCTACTTTGTCACAGACTACGATCCCACCATCGAGGACTCGTACACGAAACAATGCGTCATCGACGATGTGCCAGCCAAATTGGACAGTAAGTGATCCTCAAGAATCTATCAGATGTATGAACTAATGTATATTCCCCTCCTAGTTTTGGATACTGCTGGCCAGGAGGAGTTCAGTGCTATGCGCGAGCAGTATATGCGCTCCGGCGAAGGCTTTCTGCTTGTATTCTCGCTCAACGATCATTCCAGCTTCGATGAGATACCAAAGTTTCAGCGCCAGATATTGCGGGTGAAGGATCGCGACGAGTTCCCCATGCTGATGGTCGGCAACAAGTGCGACCTGGAACACCAGCGACAGGTGGGCCTGGAGGAGGCCCAAAACACAAGCAGAAACCTGATTATACCATATATCGAGTGCAGTGCCAAGCTGCGCGTCAATGTTGATCAGGCCTTCCATGAGCTGGTGCGGATTGTGCGCAAATTCCAGATTGCCGAGCGACCCTTCATCGAGGAGGGATACAAGAAGAAGGGCAAGAGGAAGTGCTGCATGATGTAAGGATGTATACGCCTGTGTCCCCAAGGTGACCAGCGGAAGCAGCAGCAACAGCAGCAGCAGCAGCAACACCAACACCAACAACAATTTAACGAGTATAACACCAAATTTTAAAATCGCGTCGACTGAGCTATGAATTCCGTTGAGAAGACGATAAACCGGTAATCAGAAAAGCCAACAACAGTAACCCCGTAACACGTAACGCGTAACCGGTAAGGCAGCCCCAAAACAAAGTGCATTTCTTACCTGCCCAAAAACGAACGAATCGAATAAGCTTCTCGCCCAACAATGAAACTCAAAATGCGTCTCCAAGCGACACAAACACGCCCATGCCCAAGCCCATATTAAAATTATAAATACAACGCCAGAAACACACAAAACAGACACGAATAACATACATACACATATATATATACATATATATATATATATTATATATTTTCTACATATATATTTTTGTAATATTATTTGTTGGATCAACGACAACAATTAAGGACAAGAGGAATGTTTTCTATGATTATTACAGAAATTGTGGTTCGCAAAAGGCCATTTGTTTTTACATATATGGATGTATGTATGCAAACCGATCCGATCTGATCCGATCCGATCCCCCAGGATCGTCGATTGTCATTCGTTGGAACGCTTGTTTCGATTAAGCCAAAATGTAATAATGTGTTATTGTAATTTGTATTGTTATTTACTACTAATATACGCGTACACGTACATATTTATACATATACATATACATATACATATACATATACATATACGTATATATATTGCTTACAATCCGACAAAATTTTGTTGTAACAAATTGAGTGCCTAAACAAATGCTATTTCCCCCGGCCGTACCACCCTTATTCGCTCGCTCCTTTTGTACTATATAAAGCGCACAGCTCACCCGTCAGCCTTCACCCGCCAGCCGTCACTCGTTTAACCAAACATAATTGTAAACTAATCATATTTTTGTACCAGTCCCGAACCAAGTCCTTAAACTACTCGTATGTGTTGTTTGTTTGTTTTTTTTTTGTATCGCCAAATGTATTTGCAACAGTTGCTTCGAGCCGCAATCTCGTTTAACTCTATACACTGCTTAATTTAACGAACTTATTTTATTTAATGATATACATACCTGCCTATAAATAAAAATATGTATATGGAGTATATTTAATATTAAATATATGCGCAATTCTAATAAATACATGGAGAATCACAAACGCTTCCACATAGCCGAATGTTTCAATGCGTCTCTGGCGCTAGACTCCGATGATTGACGTCTCTCTAAAAAAATAATCAGAATCCCTACAAGTGCTCCATTAATTAGCCGCAGGACCAAACCACTCCCGTGGTCTGTCTGTCTATCTGTCTGTCTGTCTGTCTCGTTTGAATCTGGTATAAAAGCAGCAGAGAACACAGTTTCCAGCATAGAACACAGAATGAATCCCAAGAGCGAAGTCATCATCATTGCAGCTGTGCTCTGCTTCCTGCTGGCCTGCGTCGAGGGTCAAGTGAGTATCCAGCTGATATTTGAATCCACTCAATCCACTAATACATACAAACATACATGTCCTTTCAGTTGACATTCTCGCCCGACTGGGGCAAGCGTTCGGTGGGCGGTGCTGGTGGCGGCAGCTCGGGCGTCTTCTTTGAACCGCAGCAGGGCAACTGCAAGACCTCCAACGAAATGCTGCTCGAGATCTTTCGGTTTGTGCAGTCGCAGGCCCAGCTCTTTCTCGACTGCAAGCATCGCGAGTAGGAGAAGGCTCCAATACTGAAGCTCCGATCCGAGAAGAACAAACACACACACACACAGCCACCTATTAATCTATATATATATATATACTATACATATATATCGATGTCTACATATACACACACGTAATCGAGGGTAGTCGTAGTCGGCATTTAGATTTAATGGAATTTCCGTTTGATATCCGTCTCTCTTCATTGATGGATGGATCAATAAATAAGCGCATCTAAAAGTTGATTCGATTGGAAATTGGGTAATTCCCTGACCTTTCGGCGGGTAGGCACCCACCACGATTATCGCCTGTCACCTGTCACCAGCCTTCACCTTTTCAAGTTCATCGCTATTTTTGATCCGAAAAAAGTAATGCCTCAAATTAAACTCGATTTAATTCGGAAAATTGCTCTAATTAACACAGACTCCCACCCCCAGCGGATGAGAGTTTAAGTTCTGTTGTGTCAGTGGCCCACGAGTTCAGTTTGACGGTGAAGTTCATTGGATCAAAACGTATACCACAATGCCTGCCACAATCAGGGGCTCCCAGCAATCAAAAGTTCCCAGAACTCTATTGATTCTTTGGGGACTTTCCCTCTTCACATTGGTCCAGTGTAAGTTGTGCCTCAAGTGCATAGTATTGCACTGTATTGTATCTACAACCAGATCGTGCCAATAGATCAAAGTGAGTTGTGATCGTGTCGTTTCATTTAATGTGTGTCAACATAAACATTCCGATCCCAACGCACATCTGTTGGGGCTCTTAATGTCCGTCATCTAAAAATGGAATCACCCAATGGTAATCACAGACCACTCCCGAATAGAACGGATTGGAATGAGTGGCAGCTACTATTATCGGATGTCAAGCGCCAGTGGCCCAGATATTTTAATTCCCTCACCGAATTAACGATGCATTTCGGTGTGAATTCGTTTGCTTTGCAATTGTGGTGGAATGTCGGTGAGTCGGTGAAGAGTTGGTAATTTAAGGCCATGAAAGAGAGGTATAGAAGGCCAGAATACAGTCCTATAGTAAGGAGCAAGCAACTGTCTTAAAGAAGCCCCTTTTAAATTTACATTGGGTTCGATTTTGGGCCCAAAATCGCACCTGAACCGCTCCTGTCATCCATTGTTTTGGGGGCATCCAACGATTCTTTGGATAATTGAGCTCCACAAACACACAAAATAATTGAATTAAAATCATTATGGGAATTACCATGGTCCACTTCTTGGCCAACAGCAACGGCGGAACAGTAGCCAACTTCTGGCCAAGCAGCACGGACACGGACACGGATACGGATACGTGGCTTGGGAGATCCGATTGATTCTCCATAGAGACAGGAGCATTATGGTACTGCTGGAAGAGTTCTGTGTGAAGGTGTACTTCTGGCCGTTCCTCTCGTACCTGGCCAGCATCAAGGGATGGTGTCCGGTGTATCCGCCAGGTTACTATCCCGTGTACACGTGGCCACAGCCACAGCCACAGCCACAACCACAACCGCCTATGTTGCCTCCGCTGCCACCGACTGGTCCACTAATACCGCCTCCACCTGCTCTTCCGTCCACACCTCCAGGGATACCGACGTTCCAGCCAACGCCACCGAACCCACAGACACCGTTCACTCCACCGCTGATCACGACGAGCAGCACCAGCACCTCCACTTCCACCACAATAGCGACTACCAGCACCACAACGGGTGTGACGACAACTAGCACCGCGGGAACCACCCTGCCCGTGCCCACCTGCCCGCCGCAGCCATTGGTGTGCCTGCCCGGAGGCGTGCGTCCGCTGCCCAACTGCCCCTGCATCGATCCTCGCCAGAATGCGCCCCTGGTGGCTGCCACCGGTCTGATCGGTTCGGATATGATGGTTTTCATGCCGCTCAATGCGGGGCGGCGGCGTCGTCGTCGTCGACGGCGTCGTGTTCTCTTTTGAGAGTCACTCCCGATCCTCTCCTAACCATTCCGCACCCCTACCCCTACCACAAATCCAACAAAAATTCACCAAAAATTCACCAAAAATTCAATAAACACAAACGATCACAAATGCAAAACAGCTTTAAATCAATTGGCAAATTTTAAAGTACTCGACGATTCCCTGCCACGATCCCCAATCACAGTCACGTCCTGCTCTGCTCGTACTTCCAGCCCAGACCTGCTACGATGCTCGCTCCCGGCCAGGCAACTGTCTGGCCCTGACCTCCTGCTCCCACCTGGTGGAGGAGTACCAGAGCCAGGTCGGCCAGTCGGCGGGCTCCAACGACTTTCGGTCGTTTCTGGGCCAGTCCATATGCGGCTTCGATGGCTCCACTTTCATGGTAAGCCAGAGGAGGCTGTGCCCTTGATTAGGTAGGTGATCTAAGGACTCCACTCCACTCTTCTGCAGGTCTGCTGTGCCTCGGATCGGTCTGCAAATGGCAGGAGTAGAAAGGATCTACTGGTGACCACCACTGCACCCTTGGGCTTCTTTCATTTCTCGCCCCTGGGAGGCGGCACCACCACCGGAAGTCCAACTGTGTTTCAGCCCACACCACCGCCGATGCAGGGCCAAGTGGTGGTCAGACCCAGCCCTAATCTTCCTGCTCCAGCTCCAGCTCCACCTCAACCTCAGATTGCGCCCCAACAGCAGCTGGGCTGTGGCATCAGTGAAGCCACCTCGAACCGCGTGGTGGGCGGCCAGGAGGCTCGAAGAGGCAAGCAATCCCTGCCACTGATCTCCACTCAGAGAATGCTTCATACATCTCTACATCGTTTATGCAGGAGCCTATCCCTGGATTGCCGCCCTGGGCTACTTCGAGGAGTCCAATCGGAATGCCCTGAAGTTCCTCTGCGGCGGCAGCCTCATCCACTCGCACTTCGTGATCACCTCCGCCCACTGCATCAACGGTCTGCTCACTCTGGTCCGCCTGGGGGCTCACGATCTGTCCAAGCCCACCGAGGCGGGGGTCATGGACTTTCGCATCCGTCGCACTGTTGTCCACGAACGCTTCGACCTGACGTCCATTGCCAATGACATTGCCCTGATCGAGCTGAGTGGAATAACAGCGCCTCTCACTGGTGAGTGGAGAGCAGGCGGAACGATCTGACTGATCTCTCTCTCTCTCTCTCTCTCTCTCTCTCTGTCTAATCCCTATTGATCTCCAGCCAACATAGCGCCCATCTGCCTGCCCGAAGCGGCCAAGTTCCTGCAGCAAGATTTCGTGGGCATGAATCCCTTCATTGCCGGTTGGGGGGCCGCCAAGCACCAGGGACCCACGTCCCAGGTTTTGCGCGATGCCCAGGTGCCGATCGTGGCCCGTCAGAGCTGCGAGCAGAGCTACAAGTCCGTGTTCCGGTTTGTCCAATTCAGCGACAAGGTGAGCCACAATCACCTTTCCTCAGGGGAATCCTCAGAGATCGAGCATGGATGCTATAATTAATCCTTTTTCAGGTGATCTGTGCTGGCAGCTCCAGCGTTGATGCCTGCCAGGGGGATTCCGGTGGACCACTCATGATGCCGCAGGTCAGTTACATGTCTCACATCTCACATCTCCAATCTCATCTCTTGGTCTGTGAGTCATTGAACCTGTTTTGGCCACATCTTGTGCACGGCCAGCTCCAAGGTGGTTCGGTCTGTCTGGCCGCTAATTGCCTGCGCATCGCAGCGGTGACGTCTGAATCAGTGTCCAACAATGTTTTTGTTTGTTCATGAGAATTTCTGGGATTTGCCAAAACATCTAACATTCTATCTATCTGTTTCCGTTCCACTTTCAGTTGGAGGGCAGCGGCTATAGGTTCTACCTGCTGGGCCTCGTCTCGTTTGGCTATGAGTGTGCGCGGCCCAATTTCCCAGGGGTCTATACGAGAGTCGCCTCCTACGTTCCATGGATCAGGCAGCAGATCTCCATGGGGTAGGGGAGCAGCAGCAACATCTCACTTACACAACGGGGAGTATAGGCGGGGATAATGCAAAATTATAGGTATATGTATTAAAATAAAGAATACAGAGTACAGCAATGTACAGCAATGTTCCCACCTGATTTATTTTTAATTGATTTTACACTCAGTGATGGAAACCGAAATGACCTAAATTCTCAGTATCCATTTGCATGACTGAGTCGTTCTTCTTTGGATTTAGGTTCAAGATCAAGATTCATATAATGTTTTACAGTCTGTGAGAGGTTCTTCTCCGGCTATATCTTGCGGAAAAAACAACCGATTTGTTGTATTAAATATTGTATTATCTTGCATGCTAATTCGGAAACTCTAAAAATCGTATGGTATAGTACCTGTGGGAATTCTTTCTACATTTTTTATAGCTTTTTGAATTCAGTTTGCGTTATTTTTAGCGCTTTAACAATGTATGAGATGTATAATCTTGTAAATATAAAGAATGACTCTTTTCAATTGCTATTATTACATGAAGATTACGACTTTAAGCCGGCAGCGCGATTGTATCACAAGAATTGAGTGTTATTTGCGATAAGATACACGTTTTACCTGAATCAATCAATAAAATAAACTAAGTTCATTTGAGGGCGGAATTTTGAAATCTGTTGGAGGGATAAAATAATGTCGGGCATGCGTGCTGTGCTGAAATATTGATAAAGTAGTCATCTGTCGAGCCGGAACCGAAAAAGAGCAGTTCTTCGACTGCGATGGGAAATTCCCGCACTTGGGCCACCCGCTGGCACCTGTGCTGCATTGCCAATCAATCTGTAGGATTACTCATAATAGAATGCTTTATATTATGCCACTCTCGGCTGCATCGCTCGCATGCCAATTGCCTCTGGACTATAGCTCTGGCTTTTGGCAGCGTGGAGACGGAATGCCAAACATGCTGAGTGGCCCGTTCTAAGGCGATTTAAGTAAGGCGATACTCAGTATAACTGCAAAATCAAACGATGCCGTCACTTGGCACCCCCTCACTCACCCACCCACTCACTCTTTCTGCGATAGTAGCTGTAATCGCTCAATCAAGGGAGAGCTTTTACGATTCGTGCATACGAATGCAATGTCAATGCTAATCTTGATACGGATAGAGAGAGACAGAACAGAACGGCGGCAGCGGCTGCGGCCGCAGCGGCGGACGCTCCGCAGCAGACCTTAGACAGCGGTTGGAGGCATCATAGCAGTTTGTTAAGTGATTCCCAATTGACATGTCAACTGGATCCGTTTTAATTTCCCTTGATAAATGGCATTTTACATTTTTGTTTCATTCGTCTAATTGAGTCACAAAATTCTTGGGACTGGATCAATGACAAATGCGGAGCAAGGCGCCAAAACGGCAGACAAACAAAGTGACCTCACACACTCACACACGCATTACGCGGTAGTTGTAATTGTATATTTCTAGTGGGCAATAAAGGAACATAAAAACGCATAGCACACAGCATACTCTTACGACTATAATTTGCCTCCTTTTGACTCATCCGTTGAACGATTCCCATTCCATTAAAATGCTATTTACGTCTAATTTTAGGTTTGGGTTCTATTATTACATGCACACATTTGGAACTTTTTATTGCGTTAGTGTTTACATATGGGTCTGGGAAAATCGTGTCTCCCCCGATCGACCGAGTTTGGTGATTTTTCCTGCTTGATTAATATACTTCGAAAGCGATTAAATTTGTATTACCATCAATATCAAAGTGAACCCCAAACGAAATGATCTCTATTCGCATTCGAATTTGCAATCGCACTCGCACTCGCACCGCTGTTCCGTTAGGGAGAGCTTGCAAGAGAACTACCGACGACCGACGCGACGCAGGGAGATCGGTCTGGGAGAGAGATAGATCGGACTGCATATAAAGCTCAGCTCAAGCGGCCGAGCTCTCAGACAACACGAAGACGCGACGCGATGCGAGCCGATGCTTTGGTCACGCAAGCCAACAAATTTAACAAATACAAATTATTATTAAACGAAGAAGCTTCGATTTCGATTTAAATTTCGATTCGAGAGACATTTCAGTCTGATAACGATCGTCAGAAAGTGAACAGTGAACGTCGCGAAGCTCTCGCCATGAAGTCGGTGTTTGGTGCCAGTGCTGTGATTACGCTCCTCTACTTCCTCCTCCTCGGCGAGCCGTCCGCCTTCGCTCAATTTAACAATCAGCGCCGGCAAGGTAGTTACTCGTACTTGTACTCGTACTTAATTGGTAGAAAGCTTTCGGAGCTGGCTACTACCTACTACCCAATCTATCTATCATTTCTGTAGAACTTTTAACGATGTGATGTGAGCAAACAAACAACTAATCCGCGCCATCCCAAAACCAGTTCCATTAACAGCAACGAAAATCAGAATCAGAATCAGAATCCGAATTTAAACTAATCAAAACTCGTAAAATGTTCAGCGAATTTCAGCCAATTTGAATGGGAATAACTAAATTGCTCCAAATATTGATTTGATTATCCAAAGATACAGAAAGACACATATATGTATGAGTGTAACAGAGTGGACGCGGATGGCAAGTTCATGGCAAGTTCGTTGCTCAAGTCTTTCGATCCATTTCCACCTGTCGCACCGGTTAATAGGGCAATTTGTATGAACTGCACAAAATGGTGTCTTAAGTTATTTATTATAAATTTCGGCTCATCGCGTTCAAGTTCAATTCCAGTTCAATTCAGTGAAACCAGTCGCCAAGGTCGGACTCGGACTCAAACTCAGACTCAGACTCAGACTCAGATGTGGACGTGTGGACAGGTGGTTATTACCAGTGAGGCGTTTCCTTAGAGCTGCCTCTTCTCTGGCTCTGTCTCTGTCTCTGTCTTTGTTTACTTTTGCGTGGGGTTTTTTGTTCGAGTGTTTTGTGTTAATGATTAAGAGTGGAGATTGTTAGAAGTGTCAAAGTTTTTATTACTATATGTATATCATAGTGCAAAGAATCGGACAAAACTAGCCCCACCCCTTGCCTTGGTATGCCTACAAAAAATAAGTAATATTCTTGCTTTTGCAGGGGGGTTTTTATAATTAATTGCTAAGATAAGTTTCGGTAATCTTTCAATATTATAGTATAAAAGACTATTGAGATTGAGATTCATATGATCGTTGCTGGAATTGTTTAGATCAGAACTATATCAAGGCTTTTTCGACTAACTCTACCTCACCTCACAAACACATCTTCTGTGGCCACATTTGGTAGAAATAACCTAAAACTAATATTTTACTCATTATTCGAGGCATTCATATTCTCATCTAATTATTTCCTACTAAAATAATCATGGAAATGGTTAACTATTTAACTAATTTGACTATTGTGTCATATTTTCAATCAGTCCCGCCCAAAGACTAACCCACAACTTGGCTTCCGACCTTCGTCTTTCCTCCTCTAATGTGGAACCTCTCTGTTGTGCCCTCTCTCTTCCAGTTCGTCAGAACTGCATCACTCCAGAGAACTACTATGGCAGCTGCGTGGCGCTTAGATACTGCCCCCAGGTGGTGAACATATTCCAGAGCACCAGCAGAGAGCGCGCCGAGCGCTATGTGATCGCCCTGCAACGCAGCTGTGGCACCCGAAACTTCAATGGGGACCCGGTGGTAGGGAGCACACATTCTTTCTCTCATTTCTCACCTTTTGCGGTTATGCTGAGCTTTGGCTTCTCTTGCTACTCCCTCCCTGCAGCTGTGCTGTACTTCTCCGCAGCAGAATAATCCGCAGACCACAGAACGGCCATCCAATCCTTTCTTTCCCAAAGACGAACCGTTTGTGGGTCCTCAGCCGCCGCCAGATGTGCCCGGTCGCAATCCCTTCCTGACTACACAGCGACCACCCACCACCACCACAACGACGACGACGCGTGCTCCGGTTACCTCGGCAGCACCGCTGGTGGAGCTCCGTGGACCCGTCTGCCGTGGACCGGACACCAAGCCCGGCAATTGCGTCGGTTAGTATTTCCGTGGAGTGCACCTCTCTTCTGCCTCTAACCATCTGCATTCCCGCATCAGATATCAAAAGCTGCCCTTTGTTGCTCAATCAACTGATTGCCAAGCAGAAGGATGCCACCTTCGTGAGCTTCCTGCAGGCCTCGCAGCGCATCTGCGGCAACGTAGGCTCCACGGTCTGCTGCCCCAATGGCCAGACGGCGACGAATGAGCCGGTAGTCACTCCCACAGTCAGCACGGAGGTTGTGCCCCGACGTCTGCCCAATGTGGAGGAGGGATGTGGGTACACTCTGAACACCTTCAAGAAGATCGTTGGCGGCGAGGTGAGCCGCAAGGGGGCCTGGCCCTGGATTGCACTCCTGGGCTACGATGATCCCTCCTCGTCGCCGTTCAAGTGCGGGGGCACTCTGATCACCGCCAGACATGTGCTCACAGCGGC
The DNA here is from genome assembly GCA_008121275.1 of Drosophila lowei. Taxonomy (NCBI): domain Eukaryota; kingdom Metazoa; phylum Arthropoda; class Insecta; order Diptera; family Drosophilidae; genus Drosophila; species Drosophila lowei. Next base: position 977,570 of record CM017781.1, read on the forward strand.
CCACTGCATCCGTCAGGACCTGTAAGTGAAAGTTTCTCCTCTCTCCAGATCTCTCTCCTAAAACTATCAATTGATTGCAGAATTTTCGTGCGACTGGGCGAACATGATCTCTCCACGGACACCGAGACGCGCCATGTGGACGTTAATGTAATCCGAGTAGGTCCAATATATCCCAAGGTCTATACTTCTTATAACTGGAGTATTCTCTGCTTTCAGTATGTGTCCCATGCGGAGTACAATCGCCAAAATGGACGCAGCGACATTGCCATTCTGTATCTGGAGCGGAACGTGCAGTTCACGGACAAGATCACCCCCATCTGCCTGCCCCACACCCCACAGCTGCGGGGCAAGTCCTATGTGGGCTACATGCCTTTCGTGGCTGGCTGGGGCAAGACCCAGGAGGGCGGGGAATCGGCCACCGTGCTGAACGAGCTCCAGATTCCCATCTTCGACAACGAGCAGTGCCGCGAGAGTTACGCCAAGCAGAAACGCTACTTCACCGCCGACCAGTTCGATAGTGCGGTTGTGTGCGCCGGCGTCCTCACTGGCGGCAAGGACACCTGCCAGGGCGACTCCGGTGGTCCACTGATGATACCCGAGCCGTACCAGAACAGCGTGCGCTTCTATCTGATCGGCGTGGTCTCGTACGGCATTGGGTGTGCGAGGCCGGAGGTGCCCGGCGTCTACTCTAGCACCCAGTACTTCATGGACTGGATAATCGAGCGGGTCCAGGAGACGACCTGAGATTGAGATGCCATCCACTTCTATCCATTGTATTTTTTTTCTACCTATGTAATAAGCTCTCCCCCAACTCGAAGTAAACTTCTTCTCAGATTCTGTAAGCGTAAAACTCTCGGAACTCGGAGAATTTCTGGCTTCTGGGCTCTGGGATCTGCGATCGAGTGCAAATATTGACACTGGCCCTTTGTCTTGGCCTTTGTTCTCATAACACCGCGGCGATGTCTAATCCCCGGGTCATGTGCCTGGACGCAGCGCGATCCCCTTTGAGGGTTGTGCCTTGGCCTGACGCTTACGCTTATGCAAATCGAGGGCAAGACGCTTCATCGATCATGCTGGTAATGATCGCGTCTTGGGCCACCCCTAGGAGAGGGTTATGTAAATGCGAGGAGGATGCGAGGATGCGAGGATGCCTGGACATGAACTGCATTGTAATTGCATTGAAAGAAGCCACAAGCGCGGATTTGCATAGCTGATCGCAGGCGCAGCGATGTCTTCAAGGTTCCTTCTATCGCTTGGGCGCCATCTCCGTCTCTCGCTGAACAAAAGAGGCAGAACATCAGAACATCCCCTGCCCCAACTTAAGTCAACAGCAGAAACAGCAGATGAACAGAAATCAAATGCCAGACACAATGTAAGACGAATCCTTTTAGAAGTCAGAACGCCTCCCGCGCATTTGTGGCCACATGGCTGGGGTTCTCGGTTGCTCGGGTCTTTTGTGTGCTGCATCCACATTGCATTGTGATTCCAATCGCATCTGGCAGATGATTTAGTGCTTAAGCGAGAGTTCATTAAACTGCCTCTCCTTCCCCTGATCTCATTCATCTCTTTAAAATTAAGTTTCAATCACAACAGCGAAAGTAAAGCAGAAGGGGCACTGATCCCTGATTTGATCATCATCATCATCAATAATGCCAACAAAATTTGCATCCCAAGAGTTTCCTTCTCTTGTTTTTTTTTTTGCTAAATTTGCATACCTAAACCGCTTCCCGAAACCCCACCTCACATGCCACAAGGGTGTTAATATCATCATTACCCGATTCCCAGACAACAGACAAGATTTTCGCAAGCGTTTGCAAGGGTTCGCAAGGGTTTTTGCCTTTTGCGGTGTCAAGAGCTGCACAAAGGGTTTGCCCACAATCGCAAATGTAAACACGATCCGTCAATATCAATTGTGATCTGCAATTGTGATCAATGATAGCGATGATCTCTCAATTTGCAGTGATAGGCCGAAGGCCATTATAAGCCAATCCATGATGGCCTTCTGGCATTGTCCTTCCTCGCTATTCAATTCTTGACTGATCCATTTCAGGGATTTGATAGGCGATTGGACTTTAAGGAGGTTCTGATTTAACTTGGATTTTAATGGAGTTATCGGCGAAAGAGAAACAGAAAGTCTAGTTAATGGGGATGGCTCTAACCATTATCCATGATGCTAGCTGTGTTCTCTCTGATTCGAAAGGAATGAAAGATTTTTCTTATTCTGGTTGAACTTTACTAGAGTTTTATTTTCTTCTATATTACTAAATGATGCATTTATTACAGTAAGTATATTTTAGTATAGATCACAGAGATTACAAACTAATCATTCACTTAAGCGACATACTAAAAAAAATGTTCCTCTTGGACGAATCTAAACTAATGGAATTGCACTTGAATTATAACGATTTATATATCTAAATCTGGCACTACAACAGAGGATCGGAGGATCGGATCTCTTTCTCTTCAGCTAGGCTTCCGGGGAGGCGGCAGCGGCGGCGGCATTCCTTTTCAGGGCCAGAACTTCATTCAGTGTGGGACTGAGGGCGAGGGCGGGATTGGCCACGGCTATGATGTTGTCCCCCGCAGCGGAGATGACCTGGACGCCGCTCAGAGTTGAGGGCGCGGAGACGGTGCCACTTAAGTCCACAGATTCGCAGGGCGTGGACGAGGCATCCATCTGGCGGGAGAGGGGCGACCGCTCACCTTCCAGACCATTGCAGGCCGTCTGTGGGGGGGAGGATGGGAGAGACATATTGTTCTTTACTCGGGGTCTCCCTCCAGGACGGACTGCACGCATAGCGCTCCAACACATACTCACTGGCATTGGCGGGGAGCTGGAGGAGTTGCTGAAGGAGAACCGCGAGTCGTTGTCCTCAAAGTCGGCCGTCTTGCCCAGTCTGGATGGGAACGATCAGGACGAGTTCTAGTTAAATTTAAAAAAAAAGGATTTCACTCTCATACTCACGAGAACTTGGCTATCTCCGTAAGGTCGAATGGCGGCTTGGCGAACTTCTGGTACATGGCAAAGAGATTGTAGCGCGAGTCCTCAACAGCTTCCTTTTATGTATGGGTTATCAATGAGATCAAGGATTAAAGTCTCTGCAGGGGCTACAAAAATCGTACTACGAATTGAAGCTTGAAGCTAAGCGTGGCAAGAAAAGAGTTCATGTGGAGTTTGTATGGCAAAAGGAAGAATAGACATGTGGATCGTTGGTTGGAGATTTCGTAGGACTCATTTATTTATTGACTCAACAGAGGAGGAGGTACAACAATCAATATATTGCAAAGGACTACCGACTAAATAACTTTTGCCTATATATAATCGATGGTTGACTATAGTAACTAAGAGTAAGGGGTTAGTGGCAAGGCTAAAAGTGGGTGTTAAGTAAAGATCAAAGATCAAAGATACAAACAAAATACCAGAAGTATCTATAGTCAAAAAACACAACAATCTAAGATAATACTGATTACTTTATAATAATACTAAGACAGTAAGGATTTCTACCAATTGCAAGTTCTATATACAAATAGGATTCCCCCATAAGAAGGGAGTGATATGGTCTGGCTGAAAACCGATCCCAAAGCTATCCAAGATATTCTTAAAAGAACCTCTGGATCAAATGTTAGTGTTAGTATTTGTGTTCTGCGGATCGCGAAAGCTGCAAAGCAAAGTTTTGGTTATCCCCCCGCCCCCAAGCTGGAAAGCTGGAAAGCTCCCCGAAAGCTGTTGGCTGAAGCTGAAGCTGAAGCACTGCACCAGGCGACGCACTTACGCACTTACGGCTCTACGGATTCAATCTTCCTTACCCTGTTGAGGTCCATGGGCAGCTGTGCCGCCTCCGTGGAGGAGAGACGCTGCCGCTTGGGCGGCATCGACGCATCGCTCGACTCGCAGTCAACATCGCTGGGCACACAGCCCGAGCCCGAGCCAGAGCCAGAGCCACGCGCTCCACCCGCACCCTGGGCACCCGGCAGCTGGGTGAGCAGTCCCCCGTAGCGGGCTATGCTCGCCGAGTGGCCGAATCCTGCATCCTTGACGATCTGCCGCGCCAGCGGGAAGAGCTCGTCGCGGCGGGTGAGCAACCAGATGGTCTGGGGATTGCGGCAGAGCTGGGCGGCCGCCTCGTTGACGCACACCTCATGGAGCGTGAGGGGCTTCTCCGGACGGCGCTTGCAGTCGAAGCGGCCGTAGATGGCCGAGTACTTACGGATCTCGTCCATGCGACGCGGATCGTGCTCGCTCATGGCTATCACCTGCTCCAGTTCGCGGGTGGTGCGCTTCCGGGTGGTCTGGGCGCGTGGCTCCCGCTGCGGCAGCTGGCGGCCGATCTTCTCCGCGCACATGGTGATGCGCTGGATCTGCATCTCGGTGAGGACCGGCGTCAGCTGGGGCGAGCTGGAGGAGACCTGGTGGGCGGTGCTAACCGAGACACAGGCCGCTGATCCTGGCATGCTGCTCGGATTGGCATTGGAATGTGTCTGGGGATTGGGATTGCTAGTCAGGGGTGTTGTGGAGGGCAGGACAATGGAGGGCAGGACGGGCACCGAGGTGCAACTAATTTGGGATATTAGGTGGGGGACAGTCGTGACCGCCGTCGCCGTCGCGGTCGCGGACACAACCGGACCTGGGGCCGGAACCGGGGCCGGCGAGGCCTGGAAGGAACCTGTCGCATTGAAGGAGGGAAATTTCTGGCGGGGCAGGGCAGGCGTGGTGTCCGGATTGAAGACCAGCGCTGGCTTGGGCGGTGTCTCACACAGACCTGGAAGCATCATCACCCGTTTAGTCAAGGATACCAGGAGCTGGCTGGGAGGATCACTCTTACCCAGCTGCGGCATGAGGACGCCCTGGAACAGGCCGGGATTGTTGGCCCACTCGTGCAGGGCCTTTTGCAGACGCCGCACGTGCAGGGGCTTGGATGCCATGCCCACCAAAGCCATGATCTCGAGAAACTCCTCCTCGCCGGCGTCGTACAGCTGCTGCACATCGTCACCGCCCATCTCGAGGAGCGTGTCGTAGTAGGCGAGCAGACTGGCCCGCTGGAGCACTCGGTACAGCTGCACCTCCGCCTCGTTGCCCGGCCGGGATGTGGTGATCACTGCAAAGACGCACAAGGAAGAGCAGAAAGGGAAAGGCTTGAAAACAGTTTTCAACCAAAAAAACAGAAAAACAGGAGGCAAAAAAAATGATATTTATTAAGTTCTGGCCGGGGCCGTTCTCACAATGTTCTGAGCCTATAAGAAAAAAATTTTAATTAAATTCGCTTTTTTTCCCTTAAAAAAAAACTCGACGGACGTCTGGACCCTAACCTAACCCTTTTTAGGCAAGGCAAGAGGACAAGCGAGAACGAACAAACGAAAAAAAAGCACAGAAAAAGGATGAGGCAAGAGCCGAGGGAAGGGGAACGTGAGCTCGTCTCATCTGCATAACAGAAAGAGAGTGAGAGAGAGAGGGAAAGTGAGATATGCTGATTCAACCCTTTGGTCCCGAAGGATCTGATCCGATCCGATCCGACGCGATGCGATGCGAGTCGGCAAACTCGTTAGAAATGCGTCACGCATGCCCGCAGACCCCGCCAAGGATTGCCAGGATCATTTTAATCTCTCCTCATTTAATTTTTTCGGTTTTATCACTTTCGATTTTTAGCAAAAAAAATTAAAATAAATAAAAAGAAAGAAGAGATGCGCGCTCAGGGGAAGGGGGTAAATTAATTCCTTGAATTCCGTGTGAAATGTACAGAAAATTGAAGTTTTCTTGGGTTCTTGAGCGATTTATTGCCCTCACATCCTAATGATTTCAAGATTCCCGGATCGCTGAGGCAGCAGTTACTGTTATGGCACCACAGTCCAAAATGGAGGAGACTGACGACACTGTCGCTGTAGATGATGATTATGTCAAATCGTAAATAATTATGTGAGAATATTTCAGTCGGCGACAGTCGCCACTGCCATCCAGCCAGAAGCCAGCAGCCAGAAGCAGCAGCAGCAGCATCTTTAATTAATAGAAAAACGAGCTGCTGGCCAACTAAATTATAACAGAGCAGAAAAAGCCTCGTACATCGATTGCTGGCTGATTCTCCTGCTTCGTCTTTTACTGTTTTTTGCGACTCTGCGGACTCTCTGGGAGCAGAGGCGTCAGCAGTCAGCAGCACCAAGGTACAAGCGCATCCACCAACATGCGATGCGCTTTGCTCTTCTCACTTGCAGCCAGTTCTTCTTGTCATTAACCCATCAAAGGGTCCATGGGGCTGTTACAAGTTATGGGTGTTTAGCAGGAGAACAAGAAGAATAAAACTTTATTTTCAGTGTTGATTGCATCGGTCGGAAACTGAACGGCTCTCGAAACTGAACACGCAATTTGTGCTTGAAAGTTGATCAATAATTAGTCTAATGGATAACCAAGGTTAACTGGACTGTTAAAAATGCCTTTGAATAGCTGAAAGTGAAAGTGATACACGTGCCATAGCTCTCATATCATTAAAAATCATTAACTTGCAGCTCTCATATTTAAACAAATCGGTTCTTGAACATCTAGAGTGTCCGCTCAAGGGTTAATGGACAGCGCAGGCCACACTTCTAGTCTTTGCAGCCCCCCTCCCGTCCCTTTCCCGTGTGGGTATTTAACACAGACTTGCGTAAGTCGGGAGTCGGGAATCGGGAGTCTGTCTGGCTAGTCGTGTGAGGAAGGGAGAGGGACATATATACATTTGCAGCAATAAATAAATGAGACGTGATTTCAATACACAAATAATGTCACTGGCAAGGGGGGAGGCCAGAGTGCGGGGGGGAGGAATAACAGCCAGATCTTCTGGCAGAGAGTCAGGGAAGGAGAGAGACTCGAATAATCGGCAGCGCTGCTCCTGCGCAGTGCGCACTGCCTGCTGCAGAGAGAGCTCTGCTCCGCTCCTCTTCTTTTTTCTTTTCTCTTTCTGCTTCTACTTCAGATTGTTGCTGATTTTTTATTTATTTAATTTGCGGGTTCGGTTCTGTTTTTTGTTGTTGTTGTTTCCTTCTGCTTCTGTTTCTGCTTGGGCTCTGCTCTTCACTGTTGTTGCTGTTGCTGTTGCTTTTGTCATTTGCTAAATATGTTGTTTTTATGCGAACGGCAAATGGTAAAAATGGACAAAAAATTAACTGCAGTAACTTTTTAGTTGGCACTTGGAAGCAATAATGACATTCGACGCCACATACCAAGCAGCTGCCCAGAAGGAGTGGGCACCAGCACCAGGAATAGGGACCAGGGACCATGGGCCAGACAGAATATGCGTCTGGTCTGACTGTGTGTTTGTTTGTGTTTGTGTTTGTGTCTGTATGTGCGTGGAGCAGTCAATCGTGCGATCGCCTTCGATTATGGGCAAAAAGTAGACGCCGGGACAAACAGAACAGCAACAGCCAGCCGCAGACTTTGACTCGAAGCTGGAGCTGGACCTGGAGCTGGACCTGGGGACCTGGGACCTGTGCCTGTGCCTGGGGCCGCCTCCCTCCTCAGATGGCATTGGCAATGGGCAAGTAACCGAAACTATTTCTCATATACAACGATAAATTAAAAGCCAACTTTTTAAACGACCAAATTCTTGTCGATCAAAATTCCATTGGTGGCAATAACTTGGCTGGTACGAGTACGTGCCAATGGCCCGATGATGGCCAGCCAGCCGACGGAGGACCCAAAGCCAGACCCCAGACCCCAGGCCAAACCAAAGCGAACCATAACCATAACCTGGCGACATCTTTGACAGAGCCAGAGGCGGGAAACGTATTCTGCAATCAGCATTTTCCAGCGAGAAGAGAACGCGTCTCGTTGGCTGAATCAGGGGATCGGAATAGGGGTGGGGTTCGCAGTCTGCGTCTGAGTCTGAGAGAGATCTTTGCTACCCGCAATGTTTGGGGTGAGTTTTTTCTTAGGTTTTTTTCCTTATACTTTTTCTATACAACTATTGTTTGTCACCCCTAAGGCAGGGCCTATCATCATGAAGTTGATCTAACGGCTGCCACTGGCAAGCTGCATTACCTGGCTCTGAGTCGATCTCATTGGATGAGACTGCCATTGCTACCTGGGATCGTATCAGAAAAGAAAGAACTTTGAGCAGACACATATGCTAAACAGACACCCCGAGCGCGAGGCAGCAGCACCAAGGAAGTGGAAACCGGAACTCAATCCGCGATTCTTTCTACAATTGCCTCGGAAATAAATAATGGCAGAGCGCAAAGGTAACTTTTTTTGTCTTTTGCTGCGGCCTCTATTGTTAATCAGGCCCAAGGTCCGTTAGGGCAAGGGACAAGCTTCTTCTGGGGTTCTCCTCAGTTTCCGTTACATAACAGAACACAACACCGAACAATGGAATGCGAGGCGAAGCTCGAAAAAGAGCGCGAAAATTTCAGCATGTGCCTGCAGGGAAGTTTAGTGATGGATTCCCGAAAGAAAATACTTTAGAAACCATAGATAAGGGCATAACCATACATAAGGAGAAGGACATCTGCATGGCAGAAGAGTTCTTCTGAGGTTCTTCTTAAATCCAAGGGAATGTGCACATATGAAAGGATTCTAAATTGGTAGGACTGAACCTTAATGTTCGCCATGCTAATTTTCATGATTTTCATTAAGCTAAAACTATGAAAAACAACAGAAATACCAAGAACCAAGGACATCTGCATATCGCATAAGTGATATTTTTTTCGAAACTGACTTTATAGCATATAATAGAACTTTTATTTGGTGTCGCTTGCGATCATTTCGCAAAAAGGGGTCGAAATGGTTTCGATGAAAATGGTGGATGGTGGATTTTAGTTGAAAACATTTTAGAAGTAACTAAATGTATTGCATTACTCATGAAAAGGGGTCAACGACTGGCTTATAAGCAGGGAAATCTTTGATATGGCCAACATTTCAAGAAATCCCTTGGTAATTTTTATTGTATAACGTACAACTCAACAAAAATCATCTTCCTCTAAAGGTGTATTAGTATTCCCAACAAACCTTTTCAAATAATCTAGATCTGTCTACAAGACACGAGTATCCCAAATTTCGGATATCCCCTCTGTCTAATCAAGAACTTAAAATTATCAAACGCAATATATATAATTATTGGGGAATCTCTTCCATTCCACTTACTTGTTCCATTCGCGTTCCTCCCGAAGATCTTGCCCTGCGGACTCAGAATGGGACTGGAGGATGCCGACGGGGCGCCGGAGAGGGAGCGCTGACCCTCCGACAGACCGCTGGCCAGAGACAAGTTGTAGAGATCCTCCTGCTTGGCGGCCTCCAGGCTGGTGGTCAGCAGCTGCGACTGCGTGACGTGGGTGGTGGGTGTGGCAGAGGCGGAGGTGGAGGTGGAGGCTGGAGCCAGACTCAGACTCGCGCTGGACGCTGGCTGACTGTGACTGTGACTGTGCTGACTCTTGCTGCTCGTACTGGCAGCAGGCGAGGGGGTGGACACCACTACCGTAGACGAAGTTGTGGTCGGTGTGGAGGGCGAATTGGCATTGGCCTCCATTGCTGTGTGTCGATGATCGTGACGATTATCCTTTTCGAGATTTGGCACAACGGAAGAAGACAGGAACCAGGCACAAAAAAAAACAACCAAAATAAAATGCATGCAAAAGCAAACGACGAACACAAAAACGGATGCACTATCGGGATCGGGATTCAACTACAATCTACAATCTTGACTACACTAATTTCTTTCGAGGATCGCTTAGGATCGCTTAGGATCGAGCAGGAGCAACAGTATCGTTTCACACGAGAGCGCGCTTCGCAAGGTTTCTCTTCTTTCGATCTATGCGATCCACTCAGCTCGAGGCCAGATGAAGTTCTGTTGTCGTGTCGCCGCGTGGACGGCTCGGGAACCCTTTTCCCGAAGCACCAGCACCACTCGGACCCTGCTTTCGTTTTCTTCCAGGGAGGAGTGCGGAACGAGGACACTGCATAAAATCACGTAGCGGACGAGAAAGGGTTAAAACAGGGATAAAAACAAAGCAGTGGAAGGAGAGCGGCAGTCGGGCGGTGAGGAGTGCAAGGGTATTGGCGCTTCCAGTTTTCTTTTGAGGGTAAGTTTTTATTTCCAGAGGCCATACACACACAGAAGAGAGCGAGAGCGAGAGAGAAAGAGAAAGAGAGATAGAGGGAGAGAGAGAGAGAGTTGAGTAGAAATCCAAGTTTGAGTGAGTTTTTTGTGCTCCGCCTCTGGGAATAGATATCACCTTTGAGTGTTGCCAGAAGATCCTTCATTTCGTGTCTGATGATCCTTTTTTTTTTTGCTGATATTTTCCGTTAAAATTTTAGAATATTTAAATTGAATAAAATGCAAGACATGCATAAATTTGTGAGCAAAAAAAAGCGGAATATGAAAACCTTTTCGGTTTAAATTTGTTCCCAGGAAAAAGAAAGAACAAATGGAAAACGCCAAGGTTTTTTTGAGTTCATATATTTTTTATATACAAAAACCTTTACAATAGATTTAAATTTAAATTTAAGGATTTCCGTTTATTCTGTATCCATAATCTAACAGCTACTTTAATTATTGGATCCAGTCCAAGTGATCTTGAAAGATCATGAAAGATTTCATTTCTTACTCCATTTGCACTATTTTCTCCCATGGTCTTATTGTTAGACCGTAGCAAAAAAATGTCCTCCTAATATGAACATATGGTGATATGTGTATTCCATAGGTTTTGTCTTTTTTTCTATGGTCTTAATTTTAGACCGGAATAATGACGCTTGTCTTTTGAAGCTCATAAAATGTAAATAATACAAAGAAATTATTCCTATCATTTCTTAAAAGATGCTTTTAAAGTTTAAACATATATATTTTGCGAACAGATTCTAGATTCTTTGTTGGTGTATGCCTATGCTCCCTTTCCGAAGCCTGTTCCCGTTGTAACCACATTCTGGTTTTCGCATTCTACTGAAATGTTTTCTCTCGCTCTATTCTGTATGGTTTTAATTGGAAAAAACTGTGAAAAACCCGCTTTAAGTTTTAAATTATTAAATAAAACACAAGACATGACATGCATAAATTTGTGAGCAAAAAAAAAGAAACCTTTTCGGTTGAATTTTGTTTTCCCTGGAAAAAAGTAACGGAATGGAAAATTGCAAGGATTTTTTGTGTTTATATATTTGGTATATACAAAAACAGTTTACAATAGGGTTTTTTTTATTAAATAGGGGAATACTTTTAAAGATTGCCGTTTACTCTCTATCGATAATCGTAATAGCTATTATTATTATTGGATCCAGTCCGATCCGAGCCGAGCCGAGCCGAACGGAACCGAGCCGAACCGAGACGATCCGTTAGATTTAGGTATGAATAGATTACACTAGGATTTAGGGATTTAGGGTTAACAGTCGAAGAGCAGGAACCCCGGGCTATCGTAGGCCGTTCCGTTCCGCGGACACCGCTACAAGAGCAGGGTTCCCCGAGCAGGGAGCAGGCTTCCTCACTATAAGTTATTCACGCTGATGATCTGATTGATCCAGCCGATGAACGAGGACGTCTTCACGTAGACGCCGGGCACATCCTGGCGGCCGCAGCCAAAGCCCCAGGACACCAGGCCTGCCAGCTCGTAGAAGCCATCGTCCTGGCACACCAGCGGTCCGCCACCATCGCCCTGGCAGGCGTCGTGTCCCTCCTCGCCGCCAGCACAGAAACTGGAGGCGGGCAGTATGAAGATCTTCTCCGTCACGGCATTCACCTTCCGGATGCACTCCGTGTCGCTCACAATGGGGATCTCCGCCTCGCGTACCCTCAGGGGTATGGGACCAGCTGGAAGTCAAAGAAAGTTAGAGAGTGCCAGGATTATGCGATGGCGATCCAAGACCCACCTTCACCCATGTAGCCGTAGCCGGTGACAGTGCATCGCTTGCCCGCCGCATGGCTAACGCCACGCGCAGGGAGGCAAACCAGACAGACGCCATCCCGGAGCTCCGCCTGGCCGTGGAGCTTCAGCAGGGCAATGTCGTTGTCCAAGGTCTGGCTGTTGTGGTTGTGGTGGATGTAGGTGGTGGCCACGCGTAGCGTCTGGGCCCCCGGACTGCCGTACTTGCGCGTCAAATCGTAATCGCCCACCCGAACATAGATGGCATCTCCGGAACGAACAATACTGTGGATCAGAGTGGATAAAAGTGGGTTAGAGGGGGTCCAGTGGTGGTTGGGGATCCAATCACTCACTTGGTGACGCAATGGGCCGCGGTCAGCACCCACTGGGTGCCGATGAGGGCTGCTCCACAGAGATATTGATTCAGGGAATTGATCAAAGCCACCTGCCAGCACCATTCGCCGTTCTCCCCATCCTCCCCGCCCACCACGCGGGCCCTTCTCCTGCCGCTGTAGTTGGCCGCCTGAAGCGCACCGTGCAGCGATCGCTGCTGGTAGTAGTCCGGATACACGATCTCCGGCTGGTCCGACTCCGACTGGCTGTGGTAGGAGCGCAGCTGGTTGCTCTGCAGACTGGCACCGGTCTCCACGAGGTCCCCGAGCTTGTCGTTGTGGATCTGGATGGGCACGATGGCGGATCCGAGGACCAGGCGCTCGTTGGACTTGTTAAAACTGCTGCCGTATGCCGAGACGGAGGTCATTTGGCGGGCGGAGCGTTGCACACCGTACTTGGCCCGGGCGTAGGACACCAGCGAAAGGGCAGGAGACCTGCCGGCGCGTCCGGTGCGTAGTGTTCCCTTGACGCCGCACACGTACTTGGAGTAGACATGCGGCCGCGGAGTCGTTGTGGTGGTCGTCGTAGTCGGAGGCGTGGTCATCGGGGGCTGGGGCTGCGGCGGCAGGGCGGGCTGCAGTCCGGGACCGGACTGTCCGTAATAATCCGCATAGCTCTGCGGCGCCGGGGGAGGCGGTCCAGGCTGGTGCTGCTGGTAGGGATTCGGATGATGCGGCGGCATTTGCGGCGGCAGACCCTGCGACTGCTGGTTGGACATGTAGGAGTAGGGTGGCATGGCAGCCGGTTGCGGCGGATAGGCCTGCGGCGGACCCATCGGCGGCGGCGGCACGGGATAGTAGGCGGTGTCGTTGCGCGTCTGGAACTGCTGTCGCTCGAGGATCTTGCTCTTGGGGGCACAGCAGATCTGGCCGGAGCGCTTGCACCTGAACAGGTCGGTCATCTCGGCGTTTTCTGTTGGAGATTACGGTCTATCATTGGAGTCCCACGAAAGGGGTGACAATCTACTCACTGAAGCAGGTGAAGCTGAGCAGACTGACGATGCAGGAGCCGGGACACTCCTCGCGGGGATCCGGACTGGGCGTGTTGTGCAGCACATAGGGCGGTGCTGTGGGCGGCTGTGTGGGCGAGGGCGTCGGGGGCGGCAGCTTCGGTTTGGGCGCACCGGCGCGAGAGTTGTCGCAGCAGACGGAGCCCTTGGCACAAGTCGTGGCCGTGGAGACCAGCACGGAGGGACGCTCGCAGAAGGCGGCCATGATGTTCAGCAGACAGAAGCCCGGACAGCGTGGCACCTGAGGCGGTGCCTGGGGCGGCGGTGGAGGTGGAGCCGATGAAGGGGCGTTCAGTGTGCTCTCTGCAAAGGAGATGATCTGCGAGAGGAGATCTCCACCGCCGCCGCCGCCACCTCCTCCTCCAAGGGGGTTCGAAGACGCTGGTGGTGGCGCGGCAGGACGAGCAGGCTTTGGGGCGGGCTTGGGGGCATGTTTGATGGCCGGCTTTGTGGGTGGCGGCGGCTTGGAGGTGGGCGCCTCGGAGGCGCCGGTACCAGTGACACAGCAGCTACCCTCGCCCGGACAGAAGGCCTCCGAGTCGATGTCGTCGCAGAAGATGGCAAAGATCCCGTTCATACACTCGCCCTCGCACTCCTTGAGCTCCTGCCCCTGGTCTGTGTTAGACTGCCCGGACTTCAGCTTGTTGCTCAGCGGAGCCTCCTCTTCCTCCTCCTCATCGTCGGCCTCCTCCTCGTCCTCTTCCTCGGCGGCTGCTTCGGTGGTGGTCCTGGTCGGATGCTTCTTATGCTTGCTGGGCTTTGGAGAGCTATTCCCGCTGGTCCTTGCTGGCTCTGGCGTGGTGCTGGTGGTGGTGGTTGCCTTCGTGGTGGTGGTGCTGCTGGTGGATGTGCTGGTGGAGCTACTTGCCCTTGTGGGCGCCGACTTTTCGGATATCGTCTGATTCGGCTTGAGGTTGCTCATGTGCTCTGCAGAGGATGGAAAACACTCTGGTTAATGGGGGCAGGTTCAATGGTGGGCTGATCGTCAACCTACTGGCTGGAATGTAGATGTCTTTGGGCAGCTTCCCATTGGAGTACTCGTCCAGGGAGACGCAGCACTTGGTGCCCTCTTTGCACAGTCCATCGCTGGTCAGGTACGCCTCGCAGTACTCCGCTATCCGATCCGCCACACAGACGCCCGTGCAGTCCTCTGAAAAAGTTCAAAGAAATGAGTTAGAAAGGATTTCTGGGCTGCCCGATCCTCGACTGATCGTACTGTTCACATCATCCGAGGTCTTGGTGGCCTCATCCTTGTCCTTGGGCTTTGCCGTAGGCGCCTTCTTGGTGGTGCTGGGCTTCTTTGTGGTGGCCGCCGTGGCCTTGGTCGTGCTGCTGGCCGGACGCTTGGCCTGCGGCTTGGGCTTGGGCTTCGGTGTGGTGGTTGTCGCTGCAGTGGTGCTGCGCCTGGTAGTGCTAGTGGTGGCCACTGTCGTGGTTGTCCTTTGCGTCGTTGTGGTGCTAGCTGTGGTCGTTGTCTTGGGCGTTGTGGTTCCTCTCAATGCTGTGGCATTTTTACCTGCAAAATAGAAGGATGAATACTTTTCCGGGCTCAAATCTGCTGCGATCCTCACCTGGTGCATTCTCGATGCAGCACTTCATGCTGGGCGATGGGCAGGGCACATTGTCGAGCACCTCGTAGCAGATGAGAGTGGCCAGCGTGTGGACACAGACTCCGGGACAGTCCTTGGCATCTGCTGTGCTGGTGATGGTGTCGAGCAGGCCTAAAGGAAGAGATCATGATGCCCATTGCTGCTACGGAAGAAGGAGTTCTCTTTCTCTCTCTCACCTGATAGAAAACTCCCAGCCAGGGACTCGTCCTGGGCCTGGGCCGGCAATGGACTCACCACCAACAGGCTGAGGAGACTCAGGGCGAGGAAGCTGCTGGTCATTTGACTTGGAAAGCCTTTCATTTCTCGAAGATTCGCCATGGTCAGCACGTGCTCATTGCTTTAGCAAATAATCTGAGAGAATCTTTGAGAATCGGAGGGAAAAGAGTGAAGTAATTAGCGTTTGGTTCAAGTGAAAGTCGAGGCCACTGAGTCATCTGATGTCTGCTGTCTACTGTCTGCCATGTAACCCAAGAGCCCCTGGGGCCCACTTGTGACGTAATGCAGCAGCAGCTTGGGGCAGATGCGAGAGCATTGCCACCTCAAGATCATCATCATTATGATGATCTCTGAATCGTGGCAGAGTGTGATAAGAAGCTAAACCCGTTTTCACACATTCGTTTGTTTCGTGGAGTGGAGTTAGGAGTGGACTGGGTTCGGTTCCCACTCCACTCTCTGGCGGCAGGTGCCCCCCTTTTCGTATATTACGTATACGCATACGCATCCAAGAAGAGATCAATCCCCATTCTACGCCCATTCCGGAATGGGAATGCCAAGAGTTCCTAACGGATCAGAGCTCCACAACAGACACAGAAACAATTCCGGCTTAATGGATATGATATGTATTTAGGTTGTTGCCCAAGAACCAGAAATGGAAATGGAAACAGAGAAAGAATCGTCAAACCAAACTGGTTACACGCCTCCTCCTCCCCCGGCCTGTAGACAGACGATTTCCATGCAAATATGTAATTATACCAAAAGTATCTATCTACCAGAAAGACGACAATGGTAAAAGCAGTGGCATTCTTCCAAAACGGAACCGTTTAATGAATGAAATAGAAAGTACTTAGTGGCAACGAAATG
Organism: Drosophila lowei; assembly: GCA_008121275.1. Classification (NCBI taxonomy): domain Eukaryota; kingdom Metazoa; phylum Arthropoda; class Insecta; order Diptera; family Drosophilidae; genus Drosophila; species Drosophila lowei. The sequence goes on from CM017781.1 coordinate 993,470, forward strand.
AAATGAAACCTACTCTTCAGATAGAGATCTTTTTAGCGAAAGTGCAGCGCCGCAAGATGCCAACTGTTGGACAATGGAATTGTACACCGGCCACATCACGTGCGGGTCGGGTCGGGTCTTCTCGAAGCTTTCTAGGGAAAACCGGAAATTTCCGGGAGGTAGGGCAACAATATATTAATTACGGCTCCGAGGCCATAATCCTCATTCTTTCTAGAAAGTGCCTTGGACTGACTTGGATCTTGGTATTTCGGTTAGCCAAAAACCAATTCTAGCCGCTCCCCAGCAGACGTCAAAGGCACACACGTATTTTGGGTCAAGACTCTCTCTCTCTCTCTGACTCTTTGGCAGCTCCCCGTTGTGTGCTTCCCTCATTCTTGCCCCATTCTGTCAGTCACCACGCCTACGCCATCATGAATACCAAGTCCGGCACCAAAACCGATAACTGGGTCAGATGCATAAGGCGCGACGGCGTTAACACCGATACGATCCGATCCGATCCGATCGTTCCCCCTTCCTACTCTCTCTCTCTCTCTCTCTCTCTCTCTGTATCGCTCTCCGCCTCTCGCTGGAGAGTTAGTTCTTCTTGGGAATCACTTGAAATTCCAGTTGCTGAATTTGAATTTCACACCGTACCGTACCACACGAAAGAAGAATGAAAGAATGTCTTTCAAAAACAAACAGAAATGCCGATGGAAGAACGGTTAACTTTAACTGTAAACGACACACGCTGGCACACGCACACGAACACACATGCACAGGCGCGATCGGACATCTACATACACATGTCTGTGTGTGTGTATGTATGCACGCCTGTCCATCTATCGTAGTTGATTTGGAGCTGCTTTTCAATTTGCAAAACGATTTTTCGTTGGTTTCTTTCGTTTTTAGCACTTCCATAAAAGTTACAAAAAAAAAGGCAAGGCACATAAATACCAAGTACTAGCCAGTCGCAGAAGAAGCAGGAGATAACGAAGAAAGGCACCAGAAGAAGGAGGAGGCGGAGGAGGAGGAGGAGATGAAGTAGTAGAAGACCACATCAAAGAGGAAGAGGAACCACTCTTCGCCTAAGGCTCGTCGGTTCACGAACAAGTTAAGCGACTTCTACTGCTGGCTGCCTCCCTCTCTCTGCTTCTTTCTTTCGGAACGTATCATAACGGTATACGCATATGTAGGTATGCATGTATGTATGCAACTGTGAGCTGGCAGCCAGGAGACAGTCCATATGTAGATGCCGTCACCTTGGAATGCACTTGGAATCCGGCTCAAGACACACTCCCACCTGCACCGCACCTGCTGAACCACATGCAAAAGTCCACATCGAAGCACTCAAAAAAAAACACACACATACTCGTATATCACTCACAATGTTTTAAAATTAGAACAGAAGGAGGATCGTACGATCCACGGCCACCGTTGCTTCTTAGTTGTGGACTGGAATGAGAGGCGACGACTGCACCTTGCGAAAGCCAGAAACGATCTGACCAGCGCTCAAGGTTCTCATCGCTGGTAAGCCAGAAGAAGCCGAGCTTGGCGCTCAAGCAGGCCGCCAAGGCCAGGCCCAGGCCCCGCGTCCGATCCGATCCGATCCGAGCCGCGGCCACAGCTGGAGAAAGTGTGGAAAAGACAGGCAAAGAGAGCCCAAAAGTTTAAAGAGAAACCATCTACAATCTACCTGGCTCTTCCATCCGACTCTTATGACCATCACCTGTTTTGTGCTCTCTCTTTCTCTTATGACCGTCCAATCCATCACCTGTTCTAGTGTTAGTGTGAGTGGGCCTACCTGTCCACTCTTTTGTGTGTCCGTGTGTGGCCCATCAAGAAGGATGGCCTGGGATTCGTGTCGATTGGTCACCCAAATTGCCACTTAAGATCGGGGGTTAACCATTTTGAAGACATTTTTATTAGACATTAGCAATCCCCTACCGCTACCCTTGCCAAAAAAGGAAGAAATTGCACCCCCCGGAGTGTGCCTACTTATCGGATTAGCAATTGCGATTCCCGAACCGAGCCGCGGGGAAGGATCGTTACCCGATCATCATTTTTGCGCATTTGCATTCTGCCCGGGACTTAGTTATGCAAATTTCAAGTGCAACAAGATGTTGCATACACACTCGTATGCTAATTTACAGCACATTTTCGCAAGTCACAGCCCTGCAGCCCTTCAGAATACTGATCTGCATCTTGATCTTGGTTTGGGTTTGGGTTTGGGCTTGGATCTGGCTCTGGCTGGAAGAGCTGTTGACGTTTCTCTGTTGTCAAACATTGTAGAATGCAATTATGAGTGCGCGAATCTCTAATGAGCAACTAAGTAGGCAATGCAGATGCTCTCATTTGCATACCGCCTGGGAAAACTGCGTAATCCGATAAGAAGGGGATTTGTGGTTCAGTGGGAAATGATTTTGAATTATAGTTTGTTGCCAAAATAAAACAGTCATAACGGACTTTGCTGAATCAAAGTCTCTGAGATATGTAGGCATCTTTAAGATAGAAGACAACAATTCCCTTCCTAGTAATGGCACCTAGTAAACAACATATCCTTGCCGTCTGCTACGCCAACAATCGGGTAAGGTAATCAAATGTCTAGGCAAATGAACAGTCTCTGAACAGGCTCTTGCGTTGTCCTTCGATCGCGGATGTTCCCAGGCTCTGGCGCGCATCCTTCGTTTCGGGGCAAAATCTTCTCAAGACGAAACTTCACACGACGGTCTCGGATCGCAATTTGAATAAAACGCTGCATAAAAAAAAATTGAAAGTGGTAAAAAAAAGTGAAAAAACTTCCTAAAAAAAAAGTCTAGAGGAAAAAAAGTATTTATCATTCCGTGCGTGCGTGTGTGTGAGAGAGGAGTATTTTATACCTGGAAGAACCGAAGGCAAATAGATAAGGAGACGCTGTCGCTGTCGTTGTCGTTGGTGGTGGTGGCTCGTCCTTCGTCCTGCGTCCTGCGTATGCAAATTTGATCGCCCGAGTCCGTGATGATTCCTTTTCAATTTGAACAATGCCGAGGGTCGCCGGATCGCCCTGTCCCCTGGCCACACATGTTTTTGTGTCTGCGTTTTTTCTACATTAATCGTCCTATTTAAAAAAAAAATGATTAAACCCTTTTGCTGCTTCGTTCGGTACATGTTTTTTTTTAAAGATTTTTCCCCGTTTTTGATGCGGCTTGTGTGAGTATCATCTTTTTTTGGTAGTTTTTTTTGCTTAAGTCATCCCGTTGTTGTAATTTCACTTTTTCCGTGAGAACTTTTAGTCGAAGTCTTGGGCGAAATTCGAGGAAGAATGAGAGGAGGCAAGGGAACTGGGGATGAATAGGAATGGGCGATACTTGATGCTTGCCGTATAATAGATAGACGATCTAAGACAATATGATCTTTGAATTTGGAGCAGTGCAGCATAGTCTTTGTTTACTTTGGAGAGTAAAAACGGAGCTGTGATAAAAAGCAAAGACTTTCTAAAACTAATTCAAACTTAAAAACCAAATCATAGACGCCTTTTTCTTGTGGTTACAATATTTATTTCGTAAAACACAAGACACAATTTATGCTTAAATAATCAAGAGGCCTGCCCTGATCCGAGCTCCGACCTGGCCCCGATCCCGATCCTGATACCGACCCCCGACCCCGAACCGGAGCCTGACCCTACCCGCCAGCATCGACAGCAATCTACCCCCCGCGGGGCGATGTACGATGATGATCTTGTGGAGGTACTGGCACTGGTAGTGGCCTGAGATCTGACCGAGTTTCCTCAATTTGCATATCAAGGAGGAACGGAACCCTTGTAAGTTTCAGACGGGGTGCCATCGACGGGTGCAAGGCCTTGTAAGGGTTCGGTTTGTCATGGGAACAAAAGATGCATTCAGCGTCGAAGAATAGAGGGAATCAATATTTGAGGTAATTAATTAACAGCATCAATATTGAAGAATGGAAACCAACAGCAATATTCACATTTAGCAATCAATTGATTGACAATTCAATCATATCGTGCAATTTGATCGGCGAAAGTCATTTAGGATCGTGTTTCAATGCTAAGGTCTGCGAAAGAATTCCACTTAAAAAAATCGCACTTTCAAAATTCCCTTGAACTTAACAAAAGTGCCTTCATTTCGTAAGTATGTTGTTTTTTTAAAACATGTATGCATCCTCCCTTGCTGTTCATAAGCTTTCTTAGATCTCCTGGCATCCTGGAACCTATCAACTTTTGAAGTAAGGAATTATCCGATTCCGCCCACTCCTTGTCCCTAGAATTTATTCGGCTATTTTAATGTGTTGAAATGTTCAGCAGTCTCCATAATACCTTCCTCCAAAATCAATAAGAACTTCGTCCAATAGTCGAACATAATTTTTGGAGTTCCTTTCGTGAGTTATTGCACTCTTTCCAGCTAAATTCAAATTCAGCTCACACCATAAGAGAGGAGAGCTCTTATGGAGCCATAATATCCATACAACAATATCTAGTCGCCTAATGACGGAGCTCTGGCAGCAGATCATAAGCAGATATTTGATAAACCTTATCAAAATGTTAAACAAGACAGATTCAAACATACATACAAATATCGAAATAGACATAATACAACAGGAGTTGTTCAGTTTTGTTTCGTTTCGTTTAGTTCACATACAATTGTGAAATGAAATTCATACAAAATAGCAATATTTTTGTGTGTTTTCATTAAACTCCAAATCCATTCTTAAATTGAATTCTTCGCAGCTCACAAAAATATAAATAGAAATCAGGATAGAAAATAATTTACTGTGAGTATTGCGAAATCTGAATTCGAATTCCAATTCAAATACAACGGATGCATGCGCTCTTTTTACAGCGGTCTGGCAACACTGCGATGACTTAACAATGCACTAGGGACTTGTGCCAATACGCGGCTGCGGTCACACCATGCGATAGTATCGATGACCGAACTTGAATCGGGTAAGGCTCTCTTTGAACCGGTAGGCAACAGTGAGACTAATTCCATGCACAATGCTGCGGCCAACATTAATTTGTAAGCCGTGTTTTAGTCAAAATACAATACATGCGAGTACTTAAAAGTAGTTAATCTTGTAGGAAATTTATTCATCAATAGGATATATTTATGTGGGCAAAGCTGAGAGATCTAAATAGCTAGTAATATTCGACGGAACTTCAAAGTTGAGCAATATCAACGACTATCCTCTTTCGTTTTTTTTGTTTGATTTATTTCGCTTTTTTATTTATTTCTTATTTTTTGTTTGACCTTTTTCGTTAAAACCTTTTTTTACGTAAAATGCAATAAAAGCAAGTATTCAAAATAAGCCAGTCAAGTAGAAAATTAATTCATTAATCGGATTAAATTATGTGGGCAGGGCTGGGGGTTCTATCTAGCTAGTAATATTCCACGGAATATCAAAATCGAGGAATATGTATAATAGAACTTGAATTCGTCAGTATATTTACGGTATATTTTTAAAATTAGACGGTATATTTCGGTATATTTCTGAGGGTCGGGCGGTATATTTTAATGATAAGTCACACGCGGTCACACTGATTTTCTTGCCACCACGTCTAGCTCACACACCTGCAAATTGTATACTTTTCATAGTATTTTCTAGTATCTTCCGGTATATTTTAAGACGCGTTATGGACTCGCCCTCTTGTCCAATGCACCAATGTAGAAACCGTGTAGAAATTCCACTTAGAGCCTTGTCCCAGGCCACATCGAATACCAATTCGGGATGAGAATCGAATTCCTGATCGTTTGCCATAAAAATCTCAATTTTTTCCAAAATGGAAAAAAAGCATGTCAAAAAGTGGATAACGGAGGTTTTTCACACTGGCGCTTCCATGGGGCTTGTATGAAAAAAAACGGGCAAAAATTTTTGAAACGTACACATGTAGTTAACAAAAGTGTAGTTAGCGTGTAGTTACCATGTAAGGAAATTAATTTAGTGGACATTTTTGTTGACCGGTTTTGCTTAAACCTTATTTTATAAACAATCCAATAAAGATGAGAACTTAAAGTTCACCAGTCTTGTAGGAAATCGATGTAATAATCGGATAAAACTATGAGTTCAGACCCTCAGGTCTGAGCTAGCTAGTTATATTCCACGGAATATCCAAAACGAGGAATTTGATGCAGCTTGAATACAAATAATTCGTCAGTATATTTACAGTATATCCACATAGATATTCGTGCCCCCACCACTCAAGTGCCCCCCACCGACACCCCTAATACCAAAAACAATCAAAGTCAAGTATTTAAAATAGGCCAGTCGGCTTGACTAAGTAGAAAATTAAATCCAAAAATACGTAATATTCGCCAGATTTGTGAAATTGACAACAACAAAAGCAACAAAATCTCTGTCACTCGACTCTGACGGCATTGCGCATTTTCCGTTCGAGGAATCACTTGCGCTTCGTCGGCGAACAGAAGAAGAACAGGTTGCACGCAACAGCAGAAGCAGAAACAGAAGCAGCGGCGATAAAAACAATAGGAAAAATGTCTGCGAGAGGTACACGACAAGTGCAGCGCAATCTGTGCGCCTCGGTCCTGGCGCTCCTGGTGATCCTGTACTGGGCAGATCCCACGGGCGGCTACTTTGCAGCCCTTGACGAGACCGAAACGAACAAAAACTGCTTCTGCGAGGTAAGTGGCAGGCCGCAGCCGCTTCGCTTCGCTCAGGCATGAAACTTTCTCATTTCCCACACACACAGCTGGAGGGGTCCATCAACGATTGCAGCTGCGACGTCGACACTGTGGATCACTTCAACAACATGAAGATCTTTCCCCGCCTCCAGTCGCTGCTCGTGAAGAACTTCTTCAGGTTCTACAAGGTGAACCTCAGACAGGACTGCCCTTTTTGGCCAGACGACAGTCGCTGTGCTATACGCTTCTGTCAAGTGGAGAATTGCGAGGAGCAGGCCATACCACAGGGCATCAAGGACAAGGGTGAACACAAAGAGAAAGCTGCCGCATTCAAGGTAAGATAGAGATGGGCGTTTACCCGGAATTCCCGCCGGAAAGAGAGAGCGCGCGCTATCAATCTGCGGCGGTTATCAGAGGGCGTTCGTTCTTTTCGTTAAAGTTGGAGTACGACACTTCACTCCCTCCCCCACTATCTGGCAAGTGATTTATACACATTCCACGTAATCTCCCATTGTCTCACGGGCGTAAATCTTCGCGCACAATGATGTGGTAATATTTTGGTGGCATTGCTGACGTGTGCTTGCTGCCCTGCCCATTCATCCGCCCCCCTTTTTGATTGCAGGTTAATGTTGTTTACCTTTTGTTCTCCATCACGACTGACTTACAATCGAAGCACAATTGGAGCTGCTTCTGTTTGCACAGTTGCCAAATGGTTTACCTGTTGACTGACTCCTCATCATTGATTTCTTTGCAGTATTCACGCGAGGCGCAGTCGGCGAGCGGCTGCTCGGATGCCGAGGACTTTGATAGCGCCCTGGGTTTCCTGGACACGAGCATCAGCGATCAGGCGCACCGGGAATTCGAGCTGTGGGCGAAACATGACGAGGCTGAGGAGGATTTCTGCATAGTCGATGACCACGAGGAGGGCTCGCAGTATGTCGATCTGCTGCTTAATCCGGAGCGGTACACTGGCTACCGGGGAGAGTCAGCCCACCGCATCTGGAAGAGCATCTACCTGGAGAATTGCTTTGGCGGCAACAACGAGACGGCGAACAAGTTCTCCAGCTATGTCCCGCACTTGGATCTGCGGAATGTGTGCCTGGAGCAGCGTGCCTTCTACCGCATCATCTCGGGACTGCACTCCAGCATCAACATCCACCTGTGCTCCAAGTACCTTCTGTCCGAATCGAAAGATTTCCTGGATCCGCAGGGCATCTGGGGGCCCAATGCCCAGGAGTTCAAGCGTCGCTTCAGCCCAGAGACAACTGGCGGCGAGGGTCCACACTGGCTGCGAAATCTGTACTTTATTTACCTGGTGGAGCTGCGGGCCCTGGCCAAGGCGGCCCCTTATCTGCGTCACGAGGATTACTACACGGGCATTGCCGAGGAGGATGAGGAGGTGAAGCTGGCCATCAATGACCTTCTCAGCGTCATAGAGTGAGTACACGAAGACTTCTGGAGATTCTGTTCTGGGACATTACTAATCTAATATACACAGATCCTTCCAGTCGCACTTCGATGAGAATGCTCTGTTCAGCAGCGGCATCGCCTCGATCAAGTTCAAGAGCGACTACAAGGAGAAGTTCCGCAACATATCCAGAATCATGAGCTGTGTGGGCTGCGACAAGTGCAAGCTGTGGGGCAAGCTGCAGACCCAGGGCCTGGGCACTGCCCTCAAGATCCTCTACTCGGAGAAGCTCAATCTGGCCACGGAGAGCGGTCTGTGGGACAGGCCGCACATCGAGGCGGATCCCATCTTCAGGCTATCGCGTCCGGAGATTGTTGCTCTCTTCAATGCCTTCGGCAGGTGCGTCCAAGCATGGCAAACGTCTCCTGATCCATCAAATCTTATGGTAATGGTACTTCTTTGCAGATTATCAAACAGCATATACGAGATGGAAAACTTCCGACGAGTGCTGAGATAACCCGGCAATGAAGAGCCCTCGAGGCGGCATCAGTCCCACTCAGTTCCCCGGAGCAGCTCGGCCCCGATGCTCGACTGTCTAGCTAATTTGTACGCACATATTTGGGGCTGTATTTTGTGGATCTTGGTTACGGTTTCCCCTCCCCCCAATAGACACCCGAACACTTGAAGGCCTAGCGAGAGGCTAGCGCATCCGGGAAAGCGGCATGACATCCTTGTAAATAATATTAATTACCCCTAGGCTACTTGTACTTTACTGCACTTTACCCGGCCCGACACGACCCAATCGAACAGATGGACAGAGGATAGACAGGTGTTTACCATAAGTTAGAATATATTATTTATTGTAGCAGAAGGAGACTCAAACAAGCTGAAACGCATTGTGCAATAACTCGACCGCGAAAGACACGAAAATAAATGTGAGAAAGATCGATGTTTACCCCAACCCCGCCCCTTGGCCTTGTTTTTTTTTTTGTGTTTGTGGAACACGTCACCAGGGAGCTGGGGGCATAGCAACCGACTTGTTTGCCTTTCCAACAACTGTCATCTATACACATAGATATATCTACATATATATTTCTGACATTCATCGATTGATCGGGTCAGAAGCCGGCTGTACTTACAAATAATTTTGTTATTTGTGTAAATAAATATTTCCTCTGTAAAAATGGTTGTCTTGAAAGTGAAACGCGGCGACGAGACGCTCTTTCTGTACGAGACGAGCGTGGGCGAGAAGACCGACTCGGTTATCCGTGATCTGGTCGCCATCCACAATGGCCAGCTAAAGGTGCAGCGCGTTTGCATGGAAATTGAGGAGCTGGCCGAGCACGGCACCATGCTGCCCAGCGAAATGATTGGCCTCAACGACGATCAGATCGAGGAGCTCAAGCTGAAGGATATCTGGGCGGACAAGTGTATCCCTTCCGGAGGGTTTACCTTCAACAAGGATCCGATGTTGCGCCGCAACGGACAGCAGCCCAACGAGGCCATGGGCAAGGTCCTGGCCAATACCATAACCGAAGCCAAGGCCATGATAGATAAGGTAACATCCACCAGCATCATTTTCAGTGGCTCCAATCCGATATAGCTGGGATCTGTTACGTTACCCCACAGAACCTGGCCAAGTCCTCAAAGACTCTGTCCCTGAAGGCGGTTCAGGAGGCCATCAATCTGCTGCGTGGTGCCGTGACCATCGTGTACCCCATGCAGCTGCCACCACACGACACCATACGCATGGAGTTCACCAACACCGAGGATCTGAGCGGTACTCAGGCCTCCAAGGAGGTCATCGAGCCATCCAAGGCTCAGCTCTGGTTCGCCGGCCGTCAGATACTCAATGGAAAGCTGCTCAAGGACTACTTGGGCAACAATGACAAGACCAAGGTGAGGCGTCCCTGATCCATCGATCCATTATCTTCACCAATCTCTATTTAGGTGGTGGTCAAGCTCAATCAGTTGGGCGAGGGTCCACCGGGACGCGAGGCTGTCATCTCCGAGCAGATGCGTCGCCAGATGATGGCTGACTCCTTCCGCCGCCAGGAGGAGCTCAAGGTAAGAGCAATTTTCATTTTGTAGAGAGGATTTCAAATTGCTTTTTATTTGCTATTTGCTATATAATAAGTATATGTATCTACGAGTAGCTACTCCTCAGTGTGTATATATTTAGGCAATCAAATCGAAACTAGTTAACTAGTCAAAGAAAAGTCTGGGGAAGGTTTCCCCTCCTTGGTCTGTTCTGGCTTTCTCATAAAGTAAACACAGTTTCGCTCGTAAATGGGAGCTACTACATCTGTTCCTAGTCCCTGGTTCCTGGTTCCTGGTGGTGGTACAGCAGATGTCGGGTTGGTGGGTCGTGGTGTAAATGTAAATTCCATTCGTGTCTTTTAAATGCAGCTCCTCTGAGGGCACCGCACCGGATCCATTTGCGAGCTTCGGTTTTAAGTGTTTTTTTTCTTAGTGGGGGGAGTTGTCAGGTAAATAAAGCTCTTGTTTCTTCGATCCGTTCGGATCTATATATATATAGGTACAAGTACATGTGCGTTTCCTCTATGTATATGTATCTGTATGTATCCAAGAAAAGCCAAGGCCGTCTCTGTCTCCGTATCCGTCCCCGTCCCCGTCCCACTCTGTTCTGTTTGGGTTCCTACAGACGTTGTATAAATGCGCCGAATATAATCTAATCGAATCTTCAGTTCCCCCATAAAGTTTTGGTGCTGTTTTCTATGCGGATCCAAGCATGGATGCAGTTCCCATCGATGTCCATCCTTAGAGTATAACCAGCGGCTTCTCGGGCACATCGCACTTGGCTGCCTTCTCTTGGTCCTCGTCAAAGTTCTGCTCACTCGTGTTGGAGTCCCCAGTGGGGCTGAGTGGTATCAGCGACTTGGTGCTGCCAATCATCTCGTGGCTGTCGAGCGGCAGAACTCCAATGTCCTCCAGCTCCTGGCCGCCCACTGCCTGGTGCTCCAGGTCCACCACATCGTCATCCGTGTCGTACATTTGCTCGGGTTGCTTGCCCGCTGGTCCTGCGGCGAACACATCATCGTCCGACTCATCGCCGGCACAGACGCAGCGCATCTTTGCATCGTCGCCCACCTTGACGGACTTTGTGATGATGCAGAGGGAGATGGAGGAGACCACAAACAGCACGATGGGCACAATCAGCGAGACCACCAACTCCCTGTACACCTTATCCAGATCGTAGCGTGCCACCACAAACTCCACGTTCGCATCCTGCAATGAGGAAAGCAAAACCCTGAGCTACAGTATCAGCTTACACGGACTGTGGAGGGGGCGGGACCCACCTTGTTGTAGTAGCACTGATAGCGTGACTGGGCGGTGTTGTTGTCCCCATCGTTGCCATAGCGAGCCACAAAGTCCTTGCACTCGCCCCGGAGCGTATTGACGCAGCCCTCGAGGTTGATGTACAGTTTCTTCCAGTTGTAAATGGTCAGATTGGCCTGGTTCGGTAGGTATCGCTGCTCGGGATCCACGGCCCTGGTGCTGTTTTCATAGATAGCCCAGAACTGGGTGAAGTTCATGAAGGGAGCTGGCAGCGTATCGTGCTCTAGGAGGGTGCCATTCAGGCAATCCGTGGCACTGTCGCAAAAAGGAAAGCTTCTGTTTCGACTGCAATTCAAGGATGAGGGAGCGTGCACACTCACCTGATGCGATGCTCGGACTCGCGGGTGACTGTGGCGCAGTTGGTCAACAGGTTGCCGTCGTCCTCCTTCCAAATTTCAACCGGATCGATGCGCACGCCGTGCTCCGAACCACGTGCCTGATTAAAGGCCACCGCATTCTCGCAGTCCGCTGCTATGAGATTATCCTCCTAAAAGGAAAGGCAAGACATCAGCATGGGATATACTTGTCTGTAGATGGTATGCTGGGGATCGGTGATCGGGGATCGGGGATCCCCCACTCACATGCATTATGAGCACGTTGACTTTGGTCGTGGTTATCTTGGAGCAGTAGCGATCGCAATCGAAGGGCTTCTTGATCTTCGTGCAGTGAACGCCATGGCATTCGAAGAACCCATTCAGCTTGGTGTTGTCCTTGGCAGAGTTTATCGTGGGCCCATCGGCCTTGTGATGGCATAGAAAGAACTCGGACATATTCTTGCAGTGACCTAAGGAGTAGAGTAGATGCTTGTTAGATGTGTCCGTGTGTGTTGTGTCTCTCTACTTGCCATTGGAGCAGTTGAACACACCGCGAATGTTGTTGCAGGCGGTGCCGTTGTTGCAGTTGAATTTGTTCAGGCGACTCATGTCAATCTGGAGACGAAGAACAGACACGAAAACAGATAGACACTTAAATGGGGCCCATTCAATGATCGTAAAAGTCATTTGAGGCGCCAGCTGTCCATTAAAGCCGAGGGCCAAATACTCGAAATGCCTCCACATCGTCGCAGGAGCCACCGCAAGTGAGGTCACAAGTGTGGCCACAAGTGAGTCACCCTCCCACTCTCTCAGTGTGTGTCCAAGACGATGACGTCTTCACTACTTTTGAGCACTACTTACCATGGCACAGGAGGTGTTGGTCACCCGCGTGCAGTTGTTCAGCTGGATGTCCGTGCCATTCCGACGTACCACAGAGTGTATCTGGGGACAGAAGCCACTGGTCCGGGTCAGACACCATTCGCCGCACGATGCCCAGGGGCAGTTGTTGGGCATCTGACGGTCGACGGTCTGGCACATGACCGGATCCAGCTCGAAGCCGGACTTGAAGGCCCTGAAGGGGATTAAGATTGAGTCATCGGTTAAAGATAGACACCAGAACTGGGTGGGGAGAGCTCTCTGTGCCTTACTTCATGGACGGCGAATAGATGGCCACGCTGAGATAGACGATGGACACGCAGGAGAGCACCATCGTCAGCTGGCAGAGGCAAATGGCACGACAGATGCGCTTGTCCTGCTCGGGAATGAGGCGCGGCTTGTTCTTGCGTCGCGCCATTCTGCGGAACTGGGTCTCTGTTTTCTGGCAGTGGGTCTGGCTAATGCGCTTCCTCTAGTTTGTCTGCTAATTTACGACTTGTTGATTTTGGTGGCCCACTTTCCGGGTGGGACACTACCCGGACACTACCCGGACACTACCTACTCTTTCGCCCTGCGATGTTTTCAAGGTGATTCTCGTTTGGTTTTTCTGGACTGGGGCCTGGATGGGGTTTGGATGGGTTTTTGGTTGCTTGGTGTTGGTGTTGGTGTTGGTGGTGTGTGGAAGTTTGTTTTGTGGGTGTGGAGGGGGGGTTGTGTATGTTGTTCTATTTTTGTGTGAAACTTTTGAAGTTTACTTAAAACTGGACGAGGATTGGGATGAGATGTGTGTGTGGTTGGATGGATGGAAGGAGTGTTGTTTTGGGGACTTTTTGTGGGGTTTCTTTTTCACTGGCTTCACTTTGACCGCGACCTGAGGATGATTTGTTTTTGAGGGGGATGGGGTCACAGACGGAGCGCAGATCCTTCCACGTCCGCTCCTGGTGCGTGCTCGTACGAAACTGAAATCCTGACTCTGGATCCCGACTGAGTCTCCCGGAGCGGCGCGGAGGCAGGGCACGCCAGGGCTGCAGGAGGACACTGCGCACTTTTACTTTTTTCGAAAGGAAAGCGAAAGTGAAAGCCACAACGGGCTGGGGCGGTGTGGACTGGGACTGGGACTGGGGCAGCAGGGATGGAGACAGCTCAACAAATGGTTCCAGGTCCTGCCACGACGCCTGCGCCGGGGAGAGGGAGAGCTCTTGAGCTCTGTCTCTGGCCTCATTTATCCTTTGCTTCTCTTCCTCTCTTCTCTCCTTTCCTTCTCACTCTCTCTCTCTCTCTCTCTCTCTTTCCACCACATTCGAAAAGAAAACATTTCTCATTTAGCATTTCTCCACGTTTTTGGTTTTTTTTAAAGCGTTTTGCTTCTTTTTTTTTTGGTGTGTAATTATTTATTAAATAGGCCGTTAGCTGGTTTAATTTGTTTATTGATAAAGACACGTTAAGTAAAAAATTTTTAATCATTTTGCATTCAAATTTGTTTTGGTTGTTCTTCTGCTTTTGTTTAGTTTTTTGGTTTTTTGGTTTTTGGTTTTGTTTTTTTTGTTTTGTATGATTTAAAAAAATTCTCATAAGCAACGTGCGTTTTATCGGTTCTGCTAAGCTATATGTATATGTATATATATATATCTATGTATATATACATATATATGTATGTATGTATTGCTATAATTCATTAGATGTTCGTTTTACATAAGAGTTTTTAAAACTATTTCAAAAATGTTTGAGAGTGTGTATGCGTGTATTTTTTGGAGTGAGAAATTTGGTTCTTCTGCTTGAACTCTTGGATTGTATCTTGTATCTTGTACGAGTATCTTTGTGGTAAATCTATCATCTATCATGCCAACATCTCTACGAACCTTCATCTTAGCGGACTCGGACTCGGTTCCCTATACAATTGGTTTGATTGGTTTGGTTTTTCTTTTCCTTTTCGCTTTCGTTTACCATTTTGTTTTCATTATCATTTTTAGTTAGTTTTTACGAATTTACTTAATATTTTTATGACTACTATCACAATTTGTTGAAAACAAGCGATTCTTTAATTGGTATTTGGTATTATCATTCTGGAAATCGAAGTCGAGAGTCGAGCAATCATAGAGCGGAGCATCGTCCACACCAAAAGCCAAAGTTCTAAAGTTATACAGGACAGTACAGTATTTCGAAACAAAGATCTTCTTCTATATAGTACGAATAAAGTATTATTGCATGGCTTGATGGCTAAGATGGGATCTGAATTGTAGAGCGCAAAAGTTCCGAATAAAATATATATTTATACATATATGCAAGTGGAAAAGGTTATCGTTATCGTTATTGTTATCCTTCCTTCCTCCGACGATGCTCCGCTGGCAATTTATAATTATTATTTTTGTACGAGTACTTCATATATATGTATGTATGTATGTATGTATATCGTCCGATGTGTGAGTTGGCAGATGGCAAATGGCAAATGGAATTTCTCTATCGATCGATTCATATTGTATGTTTTTATATCTATTTAATATAAGCTATGTGTGTGTGTGTGTGGGTGTGTGTGTGTGTGTGATACAGACTACAAAGTTGAGTTCGCTATTTGTTTAGGGGCTTTAGCTTTAGCTAATTTGTATTTTTGCTAGTATTCCATATCATCATCTTCGTCACTGTGACACAGAAGTTTGCTAGAATTGGAATATCGGGTTGGAACAAAGTTCTTAATCAATTCTAGTCAGAGTTTAGTTTTGTGATAGTATAAGCGATAAATATAGTAAGAGTATATGTTCTGTATATATATATACGGGGATCGGATCATGCCATACAATACAAATAGGTTCTATAATCAAAAGCGGTTCAAACGAAAAGCATGCACAAAAAAAGGCCTGGCTCATGCCGTCTCTTCTTATGCGTAACATCAGTTTAATTAAATAGGAGAAATATTCGATATGTATACGAGTACGAGTATGTAATAGTTTAAGAATTAGTAAATAGAAAAAAAGGTATATGCTGGGGGCGTGTGGGTTAACCTGAAAGAAACCTCTTGTAAATTCATTTTTTGTTTTGTTTGTTTTTTGTAAAGTTAAAGCTACAGACTACAAAAATTGTTTGAGGTCGAATACACGAGTGTATTTTGAGTGAATAAATTTGATATACATATGTATGTATCGGGCTCTTGTGCTGTGTGTGTGTGTGTGTGTGGGGGGGGGGGCTCCTTGAGAGGTGCTAAGGACCAAGTCTACAATTGGGGGAAATGCAGTAATTGCTAAGGACACTTCAGAGTTACGTTAATTCGGTTTGGGGGTTTCTCTTTGGTTAATTATGGTGGCTGTTGTGGGTCTACGACAAGCGACGACTGGGTGCCAGAGATATATATGTATGTGTGTATAACTCTTTGATTTCAGCATTTCATCGCACTTAACCTATCACAATACATTTGGGGGGGAACAACAATCAAAGATCAACGATCAGATCTCATATTTCAAAATACATTCAAGGACAACGACTTTTCCGTATTACATTTCATGCAGTTAACGATCCTGTAAGTAATATAGAAGTAATAAAGAGAAGAAGAACAAAAGTACCCATGAATTACAGGCTGGGGATTGGCGGGTTGGGAGGGTTTGAGATGTGGAAACAGAAAATATACAAAAGTTACAATCATTACATTACAATTTCTGATTTTTTGAGTATGATTCAACTTATAGTTTAGGCCAATAGCTTAACAAAAGTATAATTTACATTCATAAACGTAGGATAGAGAAGAGTACAGCATACAGCATACGGCATACAGCATACAGCATACGGCACGATCTTTGTCAATATGTAGTATCTTCATACAAGGCACAATGAAGGAGTGTGTGGTTTCTACTACAGTACGACAGTATACAGTAATACAGAAGTCGAATCGCAAACATATGTATGAATGAAAACAAGATGCAGGACAGGAGATGCAGATGCAGCGTCTGGTGGTTGCTTGGTTGGTTGTTTGGTTGTTTGTGGGAATTGAACTCACTCTTCCTTGGTTGGGAACTTCTCGGCGTAGACCCGCGAGGACTTATTGCAGGCCTTCTCGCAGCAGGGGCAGTACCAGTAGCTCAGCACCCCGATGGAGATGGCGAAGAGCACATTCGGTATGATCAGCGATAGGATCAGATGGTACAGATTGTTCTCCCACGAGTAGCGGCCGATAACCACCTCTGGATAGGCACGGCTGTAGTAGCAGGGGAACGGCTCCCCAATATGAGAGAAGCTATCATCAAATCGAACGAAATGTTACCATTTAATTGGGTATATACTGATTTACTTATTCCAACTGAAAGCTTACCCATACTGCCTGGCAAAGACGCTGCAGTTGGTCGTGGGCGGGTAGCCGCAGCCCTCGGAGTTAATCAGAAACTTTGTATAGCTAACATCCCAGTTGACGGTGTCCAGGTCCCGGGGATTTCGCTCCCAGTCGCTGTACGGGATGCGCGTATAGTTGACAAACAACTGATGGCACCTGGTACATGGAATCGATATGGAATCAGAATCGAGTGGATTACAATAGGCCTGCTCTTTTCACTTACTTGGTGAGTGATGAGGTGCAGCCCTCGCGACAGGAGCTCCAGCTGCAGTTCTTGATGCCCTCCGCATAGATGTGATCGATCACAATGCAGGTCACGGGCACTGGGTCGTAGTCGGCAATGATCGTTGAGATGGCGGGATCCACTACGAAGGGTATCAGGAAGAGGAATGTGAACACCGACAAAATGGCAGTTGTACCTGGAAGACAGAAAGAAAGAACCATCCATCAGATATGAATAGGGAATGTGCATATGTATATGGGATTGTGTTTTATCTTACCAAGGCACACGGAGGTATAGAACTTTGCCTTCTCGAGTAGTGTGTCGATTTCGATCTCCTCGCGCTTGGCCTTGATGGCGTCCACGCAGCCGCTGCCCGGCCTAACCGGTGACTGGCAGGAGGAGCGTATCGATCCCGCCACCGAGCCCGATCTGCTGCTGCTGCTGTTCAGGCTGATCTTGCTGGCGGAGAGCGTCTGTGCCGAGAGCGTGGGACTCGTCGGCATCGACGTTGTCGTTGTCAGAGTGGAGCTCTTCTTCATTCTGATTCTCTGTGCTCTCTGTGTTGTGCGTGTTCTGTGTGTGGTTTCGTGTGATTTCTTAGATTTTAGGATCAGTAAAAGCTTTTAAAATGAACACCGCTAACAATTCTACACTCTCTCTTTATCTCTTTATCCCTTTCCCTCTTCTGCCTTCTGCCTTCCTCCTTCTTCTTTCTTCTTTCTTCTTTCTACTGTAAATGTGGGTTAGCTTACGTCTCTATATCTCGTCTATCGATGTCTCTCGCTCTGCTCTTGTCCTATTTGCCTTATTTTTGTAGAGCCGAAAGGGAAAAAGGTGTTTTCGTTTTTTCGTTTAAATCTAATTGGAACCTCCTTTTGGGGCGGGGGAGAGAAGGCGGCGGTTCCGTTCCTTCTTCTTGTATATTGATTAAGTTATCTAAATTTATTTTATTATTATTCTGTTTTCGGTTTTCTATTTCTTTTTCTTTTTCTGCTTTTGGTTTAAGGTTAACTTTAGCTTCGTCTTCGTTTTCGTTTTCGTCTTCGACTTTGGATAGTTTTTGTCGTTCCGATAATTCTTTTTTTTTATAGATTATAGATTTTGTTTTTGATCACGCATCCCTCCTAGTCTTCCTCTTAAGCGGTTTTTTGTTTGTTGGACCAATTCTGAAATGTCTCTGCCCTCCTTCGTATTCTGTTCCTCCTTCTTCTTCCTCTGCTGCTTCTGCTTCTGCTCCTGGTGTCTGTGTGTGGGTGTGTGTTCTTGTGTCCCTGTGCATGTGTGTTGTGTGTTGCGTGTGTTCAGGTGTGTGCGTTTATTCCCTAGAAAAAACTTAGCTGCATAATTAACAATAAATATTGAATCAATCCTCGCTCTGACGTCTGTCTATCTGTCCCCCTGTTTCTACCTACATCACCTATACTAAGCCTCTGGCCCTAATCCGATGCAAATACAAATAACTCAATTAATAACGAATTAATGCAAAAAATTATACTAATATTGTCTTCTGATCGATCGGTCGATCGAGTCGAGTCGGGTCGAGTCGATCGTCGTATCTTGAGAATTTCACGCGCCTTCTCCTTGCCTCGTAGTGTTTCAGTTTCTGTTTCTGTTTCAAGTTTTTGGGTTTTCTGCTGTTAGCTCAGCAGTGTCCTTGCAAGCCTTTGGGTTGGTGTGGATGTGGGTGTGGCTGTGGCTGTGGGTGTGGCTGTGTTGTTGTGGTCGTTTGTTAAAAGTTCAATGGAAGGATTACAAAGAATTTCAAGTTGCTCGATTGTGCTCTTCTTCTGGTAGTCGCTGTTTTGGCCAACTCCAATTATTGCAAAGCGAAGACCCCAGTCTGATGTATCGGACTGTCTTCCTGGAGCAGAGGAATGCCTGCAGAAAAAAAGAGAGTTCGAATATTAATGGGAGATACAGCTTTAATGATGTTCAGGGGTCTGTGGCTTTCGGGTGCTAAAAACAGGACCAAGGGAGAGGCTATAACTACTATATGTCTATATCCTATGTTCCTAAGGGGCCCTGTGTTTTGCTCTGCTCTAAAATCTGTTGTTCTATCTGGAGGTTCTAAGGAGTTGGACAACTGAGAAATACATATATCATTCCAGAGACCTGGACACCCATTGGTAGTCGAACCTCTCTCACATGTGGGCAATGGCAAAGGCGGCTGTAAGACGGAAAGTCGACAGAAAATACTCAGTGGTTATCTGGAATACCATTTTGGGTCCCTTTGGAGAGTTCTTGGATTGCTTACGTGACGGATCTCATAGGGCCATAACCTCATCGCCACCGCCCCCGCCCATGTCGCCGTTGGTGGGTGCTCCGACGTTGTTCTTGTTCAGGATGGTCTCAGTGTCGACGCAGCCCTTGAATCGCATCTTGGCATCGTCGCCCACGTAGACGGTCTTCTGGCACATCAGCAGGATGGAGCAGGAGACAACAAAGAGCACCGATGGCACCACCGAGGCGAACACAAACTGGCGATAGGTGACCTCCAGGTCGAACCGGGCCACCACAATATCCTTCTTGCCGGGCGAGTAGAAGCACGGAAAGCGTGCGCGAGCGTTATGATCGCTGCCGTCGCGCCCAAAGTCCTTAAGGAACTCCTTGCACTCGTCCATGAGGGTGTTGACGCACCCCTCGAGATTAATCATGAGCTTGGACTCATTGGAGATGGTCAGATCGACGTCGGGCGGTGCTATCTCCGGCACGGGCGTGGCCACCGAGACATGCAGATGGCTCAGATATGTGAAATTGGTCAGATCACTGAGCATGTTGTGCTCCAGCGTCGACCCGTTGATGCAGTCCACCGCGTCCACGCGATCCGAGGTGTTCTTGATGAAGTAGCACGAAGTCATGGCCACATTTTCGCTGGACTCGTTCCACACCTCCTCCAGGGTCTCGGCATTGATGGCGTTCTGGCACTGCGACAGATAGACCTTGTCTCCGCTGAGCACCACAACGTTCTTGTTCCTGGTCGGGATATCCACGCACCGGCGGTCGCAGTTGTAGGGTGTGCGGATCTTACGGCAGGTCCCGCGGCTGCACGAGTACAGCCCGCTGATGTCCATGCAGTTGATCTTGCCGCGACGACCAGAGCACTTGACCGGGGCATCGCTGTTGTGGAAGATGCACTCGAAGGCGTCCGTGATGTTCAGGCACTGGCCGGCGGTGCAGTTGAAAGTGCCTGTAAGGTTCTTGCACTCATCGTTGATGCAGCGCGCCTTGTCCGCCCGGTCCTGGTCGATGCCGTAGCACGTCTTGTTCGCCGAGTTCGTGCAGTTCTGGAAGATGAGATTGGAGCCATTGCTGCGTAGATTCACGTAGATCTGGATGCAGGCACCTGACGTCTTGCTCAAGCACCACTCCCCGCAGCTGCCCCACTCGCAGTTGTCCTTATTCAGGGCCCGCGTGGTGGTGCACATCACGGGGGTTGGGTCGATGCCGCTCTTGAAGGCACGCGTGGACGGCATGTATATGGCCACCGTGAGGTAGACCAGGGCCACTGAACTGAGCACCAGTGTCATCTGGCAGATGCAGATGGTGCCACAGATCCTGGTGTCCTGTGGCGGCACAACAAGGTCCTCTTCGGCCACCTTTTTCTTGCCCATTTCGTGCGACTGTGTGTTGATGGATTTGCGTTAAACTGCTGGCAACTGGCAGGTGTTCTGTTCTCCTCTGTTCTAGGTTCTGCTGGCTAATCCCTGGGCTGTAATCTAATTAGGAGCACACATCGTCTTGGATTGGCAGGCAGTGAGGCAGTGAAGCAGGCAGGGCAGTCTATCGATTGAGCAAGCAGTTTTGCGTGGGAGGGTGAAGAGCTTGAGCCTGAGCCTGTGCCTGTGCCTCTGTGTGTTATATAACGCTGGCCCACTCGTTTGCGTATGCTTTTTGCCTTTTGCGGGGTGGACGTGGGATTCGAATCTGTAAGTTACACGGGCTGCGCGCACGTTTTTGATGTTCCCAGATGGAGTGACACTTTTCGATCGATTTTTATTTGCTTTCACTTTAAAAAATTTTGCCCCATACGGAACCCAATTGCATCACGTGCTTTGACTGGCCAGGATATCTCTCCGTCGCCTTCGCCGCTCCCTCTTCAAAACTCTCGTTCTCTTTGAGCTGTTGGATCCATTTGCTGATTTCTGATTGCTAGATTTATTTATTGGGCTTTTTTTCTAGTATTTTTGGTAATTATTTTTCGCTTGATTGGCGACCAGCAGCTAGCAGCTGCCGTGCTTGGGGCTCGTGACAATTTTCAGACTGGGCCCAAGGCTCTGGCTTTGCTCTGCACAGAGTTCGCGCTGCGAGTGATTTCGGATTGGCGAATGGAGAATGCACTCGGCTCTGCTCCGCTCCGCTCTCTGGCGCCTCACTGACCGCCGACAACATGCCGCCACCGTCGCGTGCTCCACGAGATGCCACTTCGTTCGGGGGTCGTGTGGCACATGTTAGCTTTGGAGCCTGCTCTCCGGTTTGGGGGGCACAAAAATCTCAGAGCAGAGCAGAGCCATGCGCGCGCATTTTTATTGCAAAATCAATAGAGTTTCCGCATTCACGTTTTTGTTGCTGTCGAACGCAAAGGCAAAGCAAAAGAATCTCATCTCCCGACCTAATACCCACCCAATACCCCTCCACACTGACACTGGCTCCAACGCTCACGCTCACTGAATTTTCATTGATTAAGTCGTCCTCCGCATGGCGGCCGTGGGTGCAAGTGCACTCTATGTTCAATGTTGTGTTGTGCTCCAGATTGAGGCAACTGCAGGAAGCGGACAGGGTTGGCTGCTGCTTCTCTCTGCTCTTCCCCATCCAGAAGGGCGGGCTGGGCTGCCATGACGCCATCGTACATTATAGCTATCAACAGACAAGTACTATATTTAACTTCTGTGCGTAAAAAGTACAAAAATAGGTTAGCGAAATTCGTTAGCAGATTGTATTTCTGTGTAAGTTCCGTAGTGCGAGGAGGAGTGACAGCATCATTTTTAGCTGGAGTCGACTGTCGAACGTCATCAAGAGATTAGCAATGTTTCAGTATATTGTCATCCCTCCTTGAGGGGATGGTTCCAGGCTTTGGCAATGAGTCGCACGGTTTCCTGGGTTAGCTTTGGTCCAATCAGCGGATTCAGTTGCGCCAAATAGCAGCAGAGCCAGAAGAGCCAGCAACAGACCGCCGCCAGCAGGAAGATGCAGCGCACCAGATCTTGTTGATGCGCCTTGGACACCAGACTAGGTCCCATCAGACCCACAGCGGCCCAGAAGGCGGTGAAGAAGAGAATCGTGAGGATGACTTCCATGTTGCTGACGCTTCAATTGTTCAACTTTCCTTTTTTTATGACTAACAGCGGGCGTAAAATTAACTTTGTTTTTCTTTATCGTGAAGAAAAATGTCCTAACGCCTTTCGAAAATCCCAAGACGGGGAGACTTTACAGCACTGACGTACGCACGGCTGATCATTTACAGCACTACTAAACAGATGATTGGCTGGCTTTGAAATGGCGCCTAGTGGAGAATTTCTACCCCTTTTTATGGAAATTTTAATTTTTAAACCATTTATTACTCTGGAATTCGGATGGCAATGAATATTTACAAAAGTAGCATCAGTTGGATGTAACTTCGCTCAACAAACACAGCCTTGACGACCCTCTTTCTGACGCGCCATGGGAGAGAGTGCATCTCCAATGGAGATAGATCTAGACAGAATGTTTTTTCAATACCACTTGGACACGCTCCTCACTAAAGTTTCGTGTTTATAACAACCGCATTGAATAATCAATGGCAGGGCCAGAGTTATTGAGGAATGTTGCTGTTGCCCCTCCATATACACATGTACATGTGCATATGTACTGTACATGCGGAATGCGCTCATAAGTAGGCAACGCTTGTGGTGGGAAGGAAGGTCAATCAATGAGCAATGAAGGATTTATTTCATCATGACTTGAGTTCGATTTCTTCAATTGGACTTCAATTTCTTGTAGTACTCACATGTAAATTGTGGATGTTGAACCATCGAATGTTGAGGTTTATTTACGTTCACAGCACACGCACACGCGGGGGGGAGAGGACACGAGCAACGACCGACGAGAGAGGCATGCCATGGGGCAGGACACACACACACCAATATACAAGCAGTAGTCCGAATATCCGTGTCGCACTGGCCAGCAAAGTCGTTTCATAATAAAACGCAGTCCCAGCCTCTTAGCACACGCCCACACATTATGCACTTGTCGAGTAGGGATTATTGAATGATTTTGCTGGCTGATCCGCAGCTATTCATAAGGCAGTAATGATTTGATTTTTGGTTTTTCCTTCCATTTCCCACTGGCCAGCGAGCCGAGAAAATTCCAAACAGCCGAACTATGTGACGTGCACGGCTCACGGCTCACGTTTCCCTGCTGTTTACGGCCAGCTCTTCTGACATTTCTCTGCCTTTTCTGGCTCTGGCTCTGGCTCCGACTCCGTCGCTGGTGGTCGCTCGTCTCTGCGCCAATGTGAGTGTATGCTGGTGGGGCGCAGGCGCTGTCAGGCTTTACGTCATCCAAGTGGCCCGTTGCTCGTTGCTGCCACTGGGACAGCTTTCGGGGGAGAGCTTCCTCAACGGAACAGGGCAAAAGCTGCGCTCTCAAGCTCGGGTCCCAAGCTCTTGCCGCGCACACACTAATGACGGGGCATGGGCCCTTGCTTCAGCTGCAGCGTTGCCAGTGGCAGGCAGTCCTTTCGGTGAAGAGTTTACCGTTTCGTTCTCTCGTTGCCGTCATCGTCGCAGCCGTTGGGGCTGTCTTTTGGTTGTCGTCGCCGTCGCCGTCGTCGTCGCTGCTCCTCTATTGTCATTTGTCGCCACAGCCATAGCCACAACCATTGCCATAGCCATCGCCATCGCCTCTTCTTGTCCGTTGTTTCGCTAAGGCTCCTCCTGCGATAATGGCAAGAAAGAAATTTGGAACGCGAACGTGAATGGTTTTTTGTGTGTTTTGCAACTTTTGACCCCGTGCGCGCAATCAGGTCATAAAAATTGTTAACTCTAAAAGAATGAAATGAGACGAGGAGCTATGGCCATGCCTATGCCTATGCCCACTCTCTGTTGACTCCGGGTAAACACTGGGAAAACTGTGACTGAGACTGTGTGGTGCGGTGCGGTGCGGGGGGTTTTCCTTTCCGTGTGATTGAAAATGCGTAATCGTTCCTGTCGTTCCGTTGCCGTTCACCGCGTAACCTGAACCTTGAGTAAACACACACACAGACTAAAAATCTGTAACACACACACACATCCACACACAGCCAGTAGCAGCACGCAACTCTACGTCACTCAATCAGAAGCAAGGGGGGTGGTGTCGGAAAGAGACACATGCCAGTGTGGTTTTCCCCACAATAGAAATACAAGAAATTTGTGTGCCTCAACTACATTTAATTGATCTGCCTCTAAGGGAAATCTTTTTAGTGGCGGAGGCAGCTGAAAAATCGTTTCGTGCAAAGCACAAGAAGTTGCCAAGGAGGCAGTAGTCCTCCTCATACTCACAATCCTTCAGCCGTTGCCAGAGGGTAGGGTAGGGGAGGGTATGGGTTGAGGGGTCTGGCAGTCGTCGTCGTCGTCGCCGCCGCCGCCTATATATGCCGCATAATTTCGATTGGAGCTGGCAGGCTCTCCTTTCTTTTACTCACTCACTCTCTCTCTCTGTCTCTCCGTTTCAACAGTGACTTTGTGGTAGGGCTTGCATGTGCACGGCCTCTCTGTGTGACTGTGTGTGTGTGTGAAAGCGTGCCAAATGAATTGAAAATTACATGTGGCTCCACACAGTCTCCTCCCCGCACCTCTTTCTCAGCAGCAACACTGCATTTGGGGCCTGACTGAAGGAGTTTTATTATTTAAACATGCCGCTCGTGCCCGTTCTCGTGCTGGTGCTATGCCTCTGAGCTCATTGCTGCCCCAGCCTGCGCCGCGTGTTTCCGTTTCGTAATACTCCTCACAGTAAGAGCCAAGAGCCCCACTTTCAACTGGCCAAACAGAAACGAAACCAGCAACAGCCCCGCGACTAGTCGTCGGTCGAGGTTATATAAAAATAAACGCAAGCGGACATTTACACACGTCGTCACCTTTCCCCGGGGGTTTAAAAATACCAATTTACTAGCGCATTAACGGTAAACGTGGTATCAGTATTTTAAACCGAGTCCTCTCTCTCTCTGTGTCTCTGTCTCGTTCTCCAACACAGTTTTGAACTGCACGTGGCACGGATAGTGTGTGAAAGCTGTGGAGAGAGGGAGACACCGAAAACAAAACAAAGCAAAAACAGTGAAAAAGGAGAAAGAAAGCAACCAAAAACTGTCCGTCCAGCATTCTTTTTTTAAATGTACATAGAAAAGTATTGAACAAGTGAACCAAATGCCAGGCTAAGAAGCATCGGTGGAACCAACAGCAGCAGCACAACGCAGAGCAGAGTGAGACCTCCACAAAATTGGCCATTGGCAGGCCACGGACGGAACACAAAACACGCACACACACACAAACAGCCTCACACATAAATACACAAGCACACGCACTCACACTGACAGAAGAATCAAGCTTAGCCTTTTGCCGCAGTCATAAAATAATCAAGCCGAGGCAGCAGCTAAATCAAGCCAGAGGAAGAGGACGCGGACGTGGACGTGAACGTGGACAAAGAGGAGGAAGAGGCACTGCAGCAACAGCAGCAGCAGCAGCAGCAGCATCATCGTGCTGATGTTGACGAAACATCTCCGTTGGGACGCATAAAGCAATTAGTAAAGGTTGAATCCCCGCACGCACACCAGCACGTTGAACACGTGTGCATACATACGCACTGCCACAGAGAGTGAGAGAAAGACATTGGGAGAGGAGAGTGCGGAGGGGAAGAACGGAAGAACAGAACGGATCCAGGATGCGTGGGGGAGTCAATGGAGACACGCGCCCCCACAGGAGTATTTAGCCTAATCGAGTGATGCGCAGCACAGAAATGCAGGGCGCCGCCGCCTTCAGCCTGCCGTATTGCAGATGCCAGAGATGTCCAAGATAACGGGGAAACAGCAGCAGCAGCAGAGCAAGAAAAAGAAGAGAAGGACAGCAACAACAACAGGAACAACAACAGCAACAGCAACAACAACAAAAAGAACAAGAGGAGAAGAGGAGAAGGAAGGACACGACACACAAACAGCAGAAAGCGAGAAACGAAAATCGAACTCTCCTGTGATATAACTTGCACCGTAATCGTAATTCTAGCTCGTAGTTCATCGTTATTTATCGATTAACTAATTAATTAATCTAAGCGCAACACTCTAACCTAAGTACAAGATTAACCTCACTCCATAATCGCCTAAAGCACGCCCCAGGATAATCTATTTGCAACTATACAGATAATACTTATATTACACTACCGC
The DNA here is from genome assembly GCA_008121275.1 of Drosophila lowei. Taxonomy (NCBI): domain Eukaryota; kingdom Metazoa; phylum Arthropoda; class Insecta; order Diptera; family Drosophilidae; genus Drosophila; species Drosophila lowei. Next base: position 1,019,959 of record CM017781.1, read on the forward strand.
TGCTGCCCCTCTGCCCAAACCCAAACCCAAACGGAAACCCAAAACCGAAAACCCAAGCATTTGGAATACTTTGCTGCCGCTCTGCTCCGCTGCCGCCGCCGCCGCCAGACCTGCGCCAATTGAGAAACTAAAACCAGGCTTTATCCAAAGCTAGATCTGAAAAGCTCTCCATCAAAAGTGGGAGAGAGAGTGAGTGAAAAAGAGACCAAAATCAAACCTAAACTCCAACAGAATGGGAGATGAGGCCGACAAACGTACGGGCAAGGAGAAACTGCTCTTCTACACGACTGCCTTCTTTATCCTGCTGGGAACGTTCAGCCTGTTCGCCTTCCTCTTTCTGGTGCCGTTCGTCATCGAGCCGGCCTTCACCACGATCTTCATGCAGTTCGAGGAGGTGCCGGCTTTGTGCGAGACCTACGACACGGAGATCTTCTATGGCGCCAAGAACTGCTCGTGGTCGTCGTGCCGCGAGGGCTGCACCAAGGACATCTACACGTGCACCCAGATACGGGTCAACTATCGCCTCAATCTGTACAACTTCACGGACGAGTTCAACTTCACGGAGTACCACATTAACCTGAAAGAATCGGAGCGCGTGATACCGCCCGTGAAGCGCACGGATCGCTATGAGCGAGCGTTGCGGGACTACGAATACGATAATCTGGGCGGTGGCATCGATGGCACCGGCCTGGACGTCGACATAGGTGCGGGCGGAAGGCTGGATCAGTTGAGCTTCGGTGATGCAGACGGCTCCAATGGCTTTCTGATTGAGGACTCGGATGATGAACGGGGTATGAGTGCCACGGGCACCTTGATCAACGACGAGCGCCATCCCTTCGATGAGATCTCCGAGCTGAATGAGGGTCTGATGGGCAACAGGTCCATGTACTACTATGTGGGCGCCCGCCTCTTTCCCAATGTGAAGGGGTGTGGCTATCCGCCCATGCTGAACTGTACCATCTGGCTGAGGCGATATACGAAGATCGGGATGAAGTTCCCCTGCTACTACTCGAGGGTGGACCCCAGTCTGGTGATCAGCGACCTGGACTACTGGCAGAACACCCTTAATCTGGTGTACTCCATGGCCATACCCATTCCCTCGTTCATCATTTCGGTCATCTACTTGACGTACGCCTACTTCAAGATCTACAACGAGGACGAGGAGACGGCGCCGCTCGATAAGAATGCCGAGGACATGGACATTGATGATATCGATGCCGTCGACGACAGTGACGGTGCCGTCCTGGCCGACAATGTCGCCGGCAGCCAAATCATCAACATGGACTCCACCACCAATGACAGTTGTCTGGAGGGTGTCCTGCCAAATGGTGGTCCCGGCATGACCACCTCCATATCGCAGGGTGGCTCGGTCACCACCCCCGGACCATATATCGCACAGTCTCCGGCGGGCTCCCAGATGACGCCCAATTCGGAGATGAACTCGTTCGGTCATCAGCTGAAAGTTCAGATGGCTGACGAGCTGTCCAGGGATTCCCTGGAGAACGGTGTGCTCTCAACGTCCAACTCAGTCCAAGGGTAAGATTATCCGAAACCATTTTCAGTGTGGGAACTGTTTTAACAAAGGTTTGGGATAAAAACTACCTTACATTTATGAGAGATAATATCATATAAGTACCACTTCTATACCTATTGTATTTATTCTATTTGTCTATTATCTTTTAGAGATCTTAACTCATAACTCAACCCACACGTTTTCCCTTTTGCCATTGCAGAAACTTGAGCAAGACGATGACGACGAGTATCTCAACTCCACCTGGGCCGACAGCGGCAGTCTGAAACGTCAGGCGCATGGTCTGGAAAATGTTAGATTCCGATTCGGAAAATGAGCCGCTGCTGGAATCCTAAAAACAGTATTGCGGGCACCGTGGAATGAATCACGGGCAAGCAGAAACACAAACAGAAGACGGAGCAGAGTATTTCCACAAAAAAGTATTTCTACCCAAAAAAAATACAATCGACAACAACGCATGTGTTATGCGACCGAACCTGAATACCTTCAGAGCTGTTAGAGACATTTAAAAGAACTATGATAGATTATATTTACCGTATAAACAAACAAACAAAAATACTTGGACACACATAAACACACTAGGAACACTCATCTGAAGTAACTTCGGATAGGCTTAACGACACACACACACACACACACACATCCCATTCAAAATTGCAATACATGCATTATGTAGTATCTGCACAGGATATGATATCCGAAATATTACGATATCCGAGGCATAGATAGGCAGAGAGAGATGTATACTATACGGAGGAGGCCGCTTCACACCAGGACACTCTGTCTGGACAGTGTTACTTTGATTGGTACAAAATACAATAAAAAAAAAACGGAAAACAGCAAAACAGAACTTGGACATGAGAAGAGAAAAGTACTATACATATACCTAGAGGAAATTATAATACTTATACAACACATACATATACATATATACAAATATTTACTTGACTTATTTTTCTATTCGCAACAATCGTCGTGTCGTGTCGTAGTCATCGTCTCGAGGAAGAACTCCAATACCCCGAATATAACCCCATATACCCCCATATACCTCCCGTCTATACCCCCATCCCATATGCTCCAAAAGAGCAAAACAAAACGCGCAACTTATTTACAAATCGATAAATCGAGGCGCTGAGGTTTTTTAAATATTGTAATGCCAATTTCAAGTGAACACACACACGAACACACACACACACACACGCAAAAGAGAAAGCAAAAACCAAAATTAATGATGCATCATGTATTTCATTTAAATCTTGATGATAAACGAAACGAAATGAAAGCAAAAGCAAAAGCAAATGCAAAAGCAAGTGGAAAAATGCCTAAATTTGAAGTAAATTAAATTACATTAAATTAAATTATAAATCGAATAATAATTGTTATCCTTCAAATTAAAATGCGGATAAAAACTCACAGCTTTAACTAACTGAAACGGAGGCATAAGATTTTTCTTCTACATATTTATTTTATTAAGATTATTATATAAATGATAATAATGAATATTTATAGGTCCTACAAATGGTTCAAGCTATTCAATTACAAAAACAAACTTACAAATAAATATTGCATTAAAATCTTAATAATTTAGGTCTGAAATTAAATATAAAGTAATGTTTCCTTTTTATATTAACAAAAACCAAAACCAAATCAAACATTTCTAAACTCGAATGCGAATAATCTCAAACAAAATTCGTAAATTCGTTGGCTAGGCATATAGGCGCATCTGAATCTGCATCTGCATCTGCATCTGAATCTGCATCTGCATCATTAACTGCACTTTTGCGTATAAATCTATCAATGATAAGCGGCAACAAAAACTACACCAACCAAAAAAATAGTTTCTTTTTAACGAGACAATGAGATATATTTGCATGAGAGAATGAGAACAAAACAAATCCACACATAGAGAGTAAAACGAAAGCAAAAACAAACGCAACTATTAGCTAATATCATGTAAAACAAACAACAAATAAAATGCTACTAGAATTGAAACCAAATAACATGATAAATCTCGAAATAAATACGCATTTAGCAGCCTATAAAATGGTTTTCTTTTGGAATTTCTTGAGCCGAAACTTTGAATTTAGCGCGGTGCAATTTTTGAATGCCCTGCTCGCTTGCCAACACTGAAACTCTGAATGGTCAAACTGGCAGAAGAAGCAGCAATCAGCTGTTGCCGTTTTCACCTGTGCCGTGCGATGTGAAAATTCTGTAAAATATTTCTTCAACAATTGCCCAACAAGAGGACGCTGCTACGTCTCGCTATCTATACTCCTATATTCTCCGGCCGTCGCTGCAGGCCATCTTCAATAGCGTTTCCCCTTCAACTCTTGGCAGTGGGGCGGCTGGGCAGGGGACATCGTCGTCGGCAAACTTTTAATTTGTAAACAAATCTCTCGCTGAAGGAAAATCTGTGCTCAAACTTGTTAACAAATGCTTCCGCCTAGCTGAGTAGGCCAAATAATGGACAATAAGAAGGATATCTACAACTTGTGGGTGCAGTACACGACAAAGGTAAGCTACAGAACCAACAAGAACGAAAGCAAGTGATAAGCCTGCTCCAAAACAGTGCTAGCGGCGGTACGGGTGTGTGTGTGTGCGAGGGGGCGGTGGCAGCGGCAGTGACATGTTTGTGCCATTAGTCACCGCCACACTTGCCTATGGCCAATGAATGTAATGAACGACCGGGGTAAGGGTAAACCCTGCAGCGAGATTATATAATGCAAGGCAGGCTCATGCCGCACAGGCTCAGGCCACAGAACAATACATCCGTCTCGTTCTCTTTCATGCTGTCTCCCTCTTCAAGAACGATGAGAGATACTTCCGGGAATTTGTGGCCCGCTTTGTGGCCATTTGGCGCAGCCAACTGCAACTGGACTTTCAGGCCGAGAACTGTGCGTTTTGGCATGAGGTTCTGCCGGACAGTGGACCGCATCTGGGTCGATTGCCAGACGAGCTGCTGCCGGCCATCGGCAAGTTCATTATTGTGGCACGGGACGCCAGCGACACGAGCGACAGGCTGGAGGAGGAGGCCATTGAACAGGTTGCCACGCTCATCGACTGCCTGGTGATTGTGTGCCGGCACTTCGACAACATTCTGGCCATCATCACGTACGAGTACAAGCCGAACCTCATCGCAATACTCTCCAAGGCGTTCAAGCAGGTAACTAGCTGCCAACCTCCCAATCTGCCAATCATCCAATCAATCTCTGAGCGTTTGTCTATAATTTTCAGCAAATGGAGCAGCCGCATGCAGTGCCAGCAATAAGTCACCTGTTCCGCAGCTTCTCGGCCTTTCTGGAGGTCATGTACGATCCGTATCTAACGTGGCGCAGCTTTGTGCGTGGCCAGGCGGCCGACTACACTCGCCTCTCCTACAAGCCCCATTCGGTGCATGTGGAAATTGTTCCCTTTATCTATGGTGAGGCTAGGCCGTTGATCGCTATCGAGTCATCGCTTATATCTTTATGGCCTTATTTTTTGCAGACTGTTTCCAGGAGGAGGCGCTGGTCCGACACCCAGACGTAGGCGAGAGCCTGCTAAACATATTGGGGGCTGTGATTTGCGGCTCACAGGTATCGCCAGAGGGTTTTCGGTTTCTTGTGTTCAATGATTAACGTCACTCCTTAGACATAGACATAGACAGCTTCTATGCTTCTTCCTTCTTCTGTGCGCACACAACTTTTTCACTTTTCCTAATTTCATATCGTTCCTTACAGTTTTATCATTTAGTTTTTCATGTTTTTCTTCATTCATTTCTTGTAATGCTGATGCTGTTGGATGCTCCCTCCCTCCAACTGCAGCAGCAATTAGTCAATCAATCAATCAATTGTAAGCGTTTAAAACAAATTTACAGAAATCTCTAAACTCGACTTCGACTCTGACAAATAGAACAAATACTAACGCTCTAACAACACCTTCTTCACTTACCCCCTGCTCGGGTGATGGGCTGCTTGTAAACTGTGATAACTTGGTGAGTGGGTTGTTCAACCATCTCTTGTCCTGTTGCCATGTCCTGTGTCATGTCATGTAGTCGTGTGTTCTTGTGCTTGTTCACTGTTCACTGTCCTGTACTGTTGGATTAATAAATCCCTAATGTTGCATTGCTTTGCTAGCGGAATGGCATGAAAGCCATTTGTCCGGCCACAGTCTCCATCACCATGGGCATCCTGCGGCAGTGGGAGAGCGGCAACAGCCTGCGCCGTGTGGCCCTCAATTGCTATGCTTTAATGGTAATTGTTTTGCAAAAATCTAGTCCGGAAGAAGTGAGTATATTTACTTTGCTGGTGTCAATACTCGTCCACAGTTGATCATGTATACGTTTTGCCTCCTCCAAAACAGCGCCAAATAGATCTAGTTACGTTAGTTCAACTCTATTGTGATGCTCTGCAAGAGCTGCTGGCCACCAAGCACTTTGACAGCGGCGATATTAACTTTGATATTGCCAGCGATGAGGATCAGGATGTGGTCATCGATATGGCCGCCCTCTCCGACACAGTGGCAGCCGTAAAACTGTTTTTAAACGGCGGCGAGGACATCAGTGAGTCAATTGGCGAGACAAATCTACTGGAGCTGCTCACCAATCTGCCCAAGATCATTATGGTAGGGCATTCATTCATCTCCTAATGCTTCTGATCCATTCTAATGGCAGTCTTTTATTTTAGCCCTGGCATATTGCCCACTCGAGTTCATTGTGCAGCACCATGGAGGCTCTGGCCACGCTGACACGCCACTCCCTGCCATCAGCCAACCAGCTGCGGCAGGGGGAGCGCATAGAGAAGCTTTTTGCCAGCTTGCGGGAGTTCAGTATGGGCCCCTCTGTGGCTCTGCTGGAGACCTGCTTCATGCTGGGCTACGACGAGAGCAAGCACCTGCTGCTGCTGCCAGAGGTGATGCTGCAGCTGCTCCACTGGCTGCCCACGCTCCAAGAGCGAGAGCAGTTGCATGTCACCAATTTGGTGCTCAAAGGCTGCACCGACAACTACGGAACGTGAGTGGATCTAAGGATCGCTGGCAGATAAATCTTTCTATCTCTCCATTTATGTCTTGGCAGTAAGTCTGTGGCCTGTGACAGTCGGGTCATCAAGGCTGTGTGTGGCTGTCTGCTGCAAGCGGATTCCCTGGCCGAGAACTGCGTACAGAATCTGATCAAACTGATTGAGGAGCTGAGCAAGATCAGCATTGTGCCTGGGGAACTGAAGTGCATCTTTACACTGCTGCGCCAGGGGACAAAGTTCCCACAAAGCAGACAGCTCCAGCAGGTGAATGGGATCACAGCCGCACCCTTAGCTATCATCATCTGAATGATCCTTCCCTTTGTTGCAGACACTCGTTGTGATTGCGCTGCAGAGTCTGCGAAGCAGCAACTCCTGCGCCCAGTACTTTGCCATTGAGCAACCATCGGATGGGATTGTGGTGCCGGACATCAGGAACTGGACCATCTCCGGCTCCTATGGCTTCATATTCCACATTCTAGTGCGCTTCAGCCAAGCCAAAGATCAGTCGGCGGGGGGGAGTAGCCGCCGCATGCTGCTCACCCTGCAGACGGGCAGCGGCAGTGGCTTCGAGGTGTTTGTCCAGCCAAACGGGAATGTTGTGGTGGCTGCTCTGACCAGGCGCGAGTACCTCACCTCGTCGACGGCCACCAAGACGCTGATGGATGGACAGTGGCATTATCTAACCGTGGCCATAACGCCGCCCAAGCGACCCTTCTCCTACAGCCAGATAAACATCTATGTGGACTTTGTCCAGAAGCTGAGTGCCACGCTCAAAGTGCAGGCCGTCAACGAGCCCTTTACTGTTTGCTCCATTGGGGCTGTGGTGGCACCGCCTCAGCCTGGGGATGTGACCAAAGCAGGGATCATGGCCAGGTCTTCCTCGCAGGAGAGTGGTTCCAGCGGATACAAGAGTATGCTGCCCAGCCTCCTCGAGCGCACACTCTCAGCGAATGTAAGCGAATCAAAGCAGTGCGAACTGTTTCCATCAGTCTAATCTCTTATTGTATTCTTGCAGGTTTCCAATTACTTTACGCTGCCCACGATGCGCACCCAAACGGCCTTTGATCCGAATGTGAAGAACTTTCCCATCGGAATGCAGGACACGGTGTTCGGGGAGCCGATCTGCCTGCAGGGGCATCTCGGTGGAGTGCTGCTAGCCGATCCCACCACCAGTCTGAGGACCATATTCGACGCGGGCATGAATTTTAGCTCGATTTTCTCGCAGGACAACGATCTGCTGGAGTTAAACTCACGCTTTGTGTTCTGCTATGCTCCCGCAGCCGTGTGGCATGGCACCTGCCAGGATCTGATTCCGGGAGGCAAGTATCCGTCCAGGATTAGCGCACAGCACTGCAAGATCGTGAAGATCCAGGAGACGATCAACAGCATCGGCGGAATCAGTGCCATACTGCCCATTCTGCACCGGCTGGTGAGCTCGGATCAAACGGCGGACATCTCGATAGCCACCAGCGAGGAGGAGTCGTTGTCATCGCCCACACCCACGGTCGAGGAACTGGGAACGGACTGGGAGATGCTCTCGTCGAACTCATACACGGAATGGAAGATGATCCAGCATCCGCTGGCCAGCTTCCTCTGCCTGCTGCGCTACCTCACGCACGAGCACGAGACGAACCAGGAGCAGCTGCTGGCCAGCGAGTGCCTCGCCATCATTGGCACCATGCTGCAGCGGTGTCCCCCCGCTCTGTTCGATGTCAACGCCCTGATGGCCACCCACCTGCTAATGGAGTCGCTGCAGGGACACAAATCGGGCACCGATGCCGGTGGCCACCTCCTGGACACCCTCTACGCTCACATTGTCTTCGACTTTGGCATCTGGTCGCGTCTGCAGTTCCAGATAACCCTCGGCCATGCTCAGTACCTCAGTGCCATGATCAAGAACGATCGCAAGTTCTATCGCCGGCACTATGGCGTCCAGTTCGTGCTGGACGTGGTCCGGCAGTACTACTCGACGCCGGACAACATCAGCAACGACGATGCAAAGACCATACGCGCGACACTCTTCGGGATCGTGCGGTTCTATCTGCAGAAGGAGGTGAACATTAAGGAGGTGAATGCCATGGTCACATTCCTGGCCTCGGTGCGGCAGGATGTGGTGCTGGTCGAGTTTCTCGAGATGATAACCCTGTATGTGCGCGGCAAGAACTGTCGCGATCAGATGGTGCTCCTCCTGCACGAGCCCCAGACGGCCAATCTCATCTACAACTTTTTCGTGGACAAGAGCTACACCAATGAGATCCAGGAGGCGGCCATTAGGGTAGGCAATCGCTGATTTCCCCTTGAATGAACCCATTTCTAATCCCCTTTCCTTATTCCAGTTTATAAGCGGTCTCTTGGCCACATCCCGGGTGCATCAGAAGTACAAACAAGTGCTCCGTTTGTACGATCAAAGCAGCGAGCAGAGCATGTTCCCCGGCTTCTTCTCCTTCATCACGCCCATGTCGCTGAGCTCCACGATACTCTTCCATTTGGCAGATGAAATGCTGGGCCTCCAGCCGGACTATGCCGGCCTCATCTTTCTCGTGTATCACGTGAGCAGCTGTGACCTGCCCGTGAAGCTGGAGATAGCCAAGCGACTGCTGCAGACCACCTTCGTCAAGCCGAACGCCACGGCGGCAATGGCCAGGCAGACGGGCTGGCAGGAGTCGATTGCCCGCCTGCTCATACGCAAGCCCCTCACTAGCTCGGCGCCCGATGAGGAGAAACGTCGCAGCTTCGGCATCAACATGGACGTACTGCTCGAGGACAACTCTAGCTTTCTGGCCCAGGCCGATCTCATTACGTTCTCCGAGCAGGAGATCGGACTGGCGCAGCTTCAGAGTCAGCAGCAGCAGCAGGAGGAGCAGAGCGACAGCGGATTGATCCTGAACGAGATCCAGGCCAGCGTCTCTGAGGCGGCCACCGTGATCGAGAGTGAAATCAAGGGTGTGTGAATCTTTAAATACGTTTACTTGCACGACTCAGGAATGATTCTTTGCCTTTCAGAGCTTGCCGAATCTGTGTCCGGGGCTGTGGTGGAGAATGTCAACAGCGTTTTCTCCGTCATACGACAGACCACCCATGACCTGCAAGACACCTTCGAATCACTGACTCAAGGCAGCTCTACGGACGCCACGGATGGCTCGCAGACTCCCTCCATTCAGCGTGAAGAGTCTCTGAGCTCTGACAGCTCCACGCCCTCGCCGCATGGTCCGCCCAAGAAGAGTGACTCTCTGGAGGTAGGTCTGACTATTTTCCCACACTCAAAAACAAACTCTAACGATGTAACGATGTAACGATGTAACGATCTTCTCCAGAGCACTTCGGCGTTTGACTTTGTGGCCGATGGGGATGTGGACACGGAGGAGCAGCTGGTCTATCTCGTCTCCAACACGCTCTTCAACATCTTCTGGCGTGGCATAGCCAACGATCATCCGCAGTGCTGGCAGGAGCGCGGCCAGGTCCTCGGATGCATCAATCTGCTGGCCCTGAACAACGAGTTGATTACCTCGCATCTATCGCTGCGCCTGCGCATCCTCGAGATGGCGGTGCAAGCCTCGCTGTTTGACCTCTCGGAGCACGGCAGCCAGACGCTGATTAACCAGGAGAATGCCTCGCATATCCTGCGCATGGTCTACGAGCTGGTGGTGTTGGGCTCCAACGAGGATGAGTCCAAAAAGTGCTCCACCAAGCTGCTGGACGGCGTGCTGGCCTTACTGGATGCCCTGATGATCTTCCAGCAGGGATCCTCGGACGATTGGTCCGACATGATTCGTTTGTGTCTGGGGCTTTTGCTGAAATGCTCGCATCATCCCAATCCGGGGATTGTGGCCATGGCCACCGCCAAACTGCATGCAATCCTACAAAGTCGTTCCACAGAGGATCCCGCCGAGCTGTCGTATCTCCTGTATAGCATCAATAGGGCCCTGGATAATGCCATTGAAGGTGGGCTTAAGTCTATACACTATATACATGGACTATGCAGATTGATATTTGATTTATAAAACCCTTCTTTTAGTTGGAAATCCCGAGGAGTATTCATTCCTTATGCCTGTAATGAAAGCCTTGCTGGAGAAGTGTCGCTTGGCCTTCAATCTGGATTCCACGCTGCCAGATCTGCCCTCGACCTCGTCGGGACCCGTCTTCTTCAATGACTTTCAAATGTACAGCACCAGCAAAAAGTGGCGAAACTTCATTGAACGAATGGTGAGTGAAAGCCAATCCATGCAGAGACTGTTTCTGAAAAGAATGAGTGCTCTCGACGATGCCCCATTCCATCAAACCATAAATCAAAGTATCCCTAATGATACATATTTTATTTCCTTAATTTAGTCTTTAAATCTAGAATCTAAGTACAAGTTAAGCAAGTCTTCAAACGTATGCCTCCTACGGGTGCAGATTCCGCTTAGAAATTAGTATAGTTTGTGGTTTTTTGGCAAGTTCTGGCGGAGCACATGGATATTCCGGTTCCTTTCCATCTCCCTGTCGCTGTGCGGGCTCTTGAAGAGCGTCGTGTCGAAGACGCCTTTGGTTGTCCGCTTGTTGGATGCCGCCGGCTGCAGGGCCGCATAGGAGGCGGGCTTGGTGGGTCGTGTGCCACGACCGCCGTAAGTGGAGAACTGCTGATGGATGGGCGGTGCAATGGTGCCATCGTAGTAGCTCTTCGAATGCGACTTCTCAATGCTGACGCTGGTGGAGATCGGCTCGGGACTCTGACTGGAGGCGACAGTCTGCGTGGAGCGATAGCGTGAGGAGCCGCGATTCCTGCCGCGTGTGTGCGTGGTGGTGCGAGTCGGAGGCGTGCTGGTCACTATCGAGGGAATGAAGGCCGTGCTGGAAGTGGTACGCAAGCGCACCATCGGACTCCACGGAGACGGCGTGGTCGTTGTGGATGTCGTGGGCGTCACAAAGTTGACAAACGTCTGTTTCCGCTCCACATAGTGGGATCCGTGGGCATCTGCATCTGCATCCGCTTGCGCTCCTCCTCTCAAATGGCTATCCGCATCGTAGGCCTGCTGCAGCTCGGGCACATCCAGGGTGTGCTTGTTGGGCACTCGCTTGCGCTTCCGTCGCTTGGTCGAGCTCTTGGTGGAGCCCGCCGCATGGGTATCATCCTCTGCAATGTCGTTGGGCACGGGTATGGGCGAATTGTCCGAGAGTATGGGCGGATAGGACTCCTGCTGCTCCTCCTTGGTGGAGGCCTCGAAGGGTATGGGATCGTAGATGGGAACCTCGTAGCTCGACTTTGGGAAATCAAAGCTGGGAAACTTGTGGTGCGGATTCAGTGGCAGCTCCTGCGAGGGCGGCGAGTAGTCCTCCTGTGGATAACTCTGGCTGGGATGGTTGGGTTGTGGTTCAGGCTGGGCGTAGTTGTTCGAAGGGTAATCGAAGGAGGGAGGATGCTGTGGCGGTTGGGCATAATCGGAGGAGGGAGGCTGCTGTGGCGGCTGGGCATAATCGGAGGAGGGAGGATGCTGTGGCGGCTGGGCATAATCGGAGGAGGGAGGATGCTGTGGCGGCTGGGCATAATCGGAGGTGGGAGGATGCTGTGGCGGCTGGCTGTAGCTGTTGGGAGGATGTTGCGCATAGTTGGGGGAAGGATGCTGTGGAGGCTCTACATAGCCGGAGGAGGGATGCTCTATATAGCCAGAGGGGGGATGCTCAGCATAGTCGGAGGAAGGATGCTCTGGAGGATCTGCATAGCCGGAGGAGGGATGCTCGGGGGGCTGCGCGTAATTCGTGGGAGGATGCTGCGGCACAGGAGGCTCGGCAAAGCTTCCCTCGTGCGATTGGTGTGGCGGAATGTAGCTCTCGTGCTGGTTGGACTGGTAGGAGGTGCTGATCTCGAAGGCCGGCGGCGAGTAGGCAATCTCAAAGTTGGAACTGTGGACAGGCGGATGCTGCGGCTGTGGCTGCGGCTTCTGTTTCGGTTTCGGTTTCGGTGGCTCGGCAAAGTGCTGGTGGTAGCCAACGTTGGGGATCTTCTGCTCGTAGATGGAGTAGGAGTCGGGAGAGGGAGCGGGAGCGTGTGCGGGAGGATGCTTCGCATGCGTGAAGCTGGGTGGCAGGTGGACTGGCACCGGTACCGGAGCTGTGGGTATGCCATAGCGGGTGGAGGGCGGCGCGGGAGGTGGTGGCTCGTAGTGGGAAGCGAAGGAATGCTCGACTGGCTGATAGCTCTGGTGCAGTGGTGGAACCCCGTACTTCTGGTGGGGCACGTGATCGTAGGCTGACCCAGAGGAGATGTGCGGCGAATCCAGACTGAAATCGAGGCTGGGGAACTTGTGGGCCCCATATAGATCTGGCTCTGGCTCCGGCTCCGGATCGTGGCTGTAAAAGTCCAGGTCCATGGACTGGGCCTCGTAGCTGGAGGTGGGTATCTTGAAGTCGCCGCCATCGAACTTCAGGTGCTGGAAATCATCGATGGAGAAGCTCGGCTCCTCGATGTGCGACGACGGGAACGATGGCTTGTGGCGGTATCCGTGTCGGTAGTGCCCGGAAGGCGGCGGTACCGGTGGCCCGTACTTCAGCTTCGAGGGTGGGGGGCCCTTGGTGCGGCGTCGCAGCTTGGATCGCTTGCTCGGGCCCTTGATCACTGTGTAGGGCGGCTGGCGTCTATATCGGATCAGTTTCTCTGCCGTAGGCACTGGCTCCGACCCGGTCTTTGTATCCGTCTCCGTCTGGTGGTTACCCACATGTGTGGCATTGGCTTCGCTCAGGGCGAAGGGCAGCCACAGAGCCAGCTGTAATGAAAGGGGGGAAGAGAGCAGAGGGCAGAGGGTAAATGGTTAATCTTCCGCAAAAATGTCATCAGTCGAACGATCATCAAACTTTCTCCCCCTTGAATGTTGTCATCTCACTGTTGAATGTGTCCAACCTTTGACTTTCCACCATCCCAGACCCTCTACCTCTACCCTGCACCCTCTTTTCGGGGCCCACTCCACTCTATATGTGATGGCTGTGGCTTCCGCCTCACTGCCTTCCTACGTAATATAGCCATTGCCATAAGCATCACCTTCGCGCGTTGCAGTTGCAGTTGCAGTTGCAGTAGCAGTAGCAGTGGCAATCGAGTCACGAGTCTCGCTGCCCAGCCAGGCTCCTCGTAATTGGTTGCATCGATCGATGTCGCTGTTGCCGGCTAGCTGGCTGGCTGGCTGGCTGGCTGGCTGCCTCGTTGCCTGGCTGCCTCGTTGCCTGGCATGCATTGATGATCTCACGCAATCCAACCAGGAGGAGCCATGCAAAGAGAAACAGGGGAGGGGGATCAAGCAGCATTCAGCAGGGAGCTGGAAGGAGCTTCAAACATTGAAGCATTGAAGCATTGAACCTGAACGTTGGCCCTGGTTCAGCTTCAGCTTCAGCCTCAGCCTCAGGTGTGCGGGAATCCACTTGGCCGCTGTTTGTTTTGCTTTTTACTGTGGACTGCGGACTGTGGACAGTGGAGTGCCTGAAACTGGAGTTTAGGAAACCTGCGGGACATGTCTTGCCGTCGCTTGACAAAGGCTCAATGCACCTTGGAGTGGAGTGTGCAACATTGGAATACAACTTTTTAAATATCATAGGGGGCTAGCACTGGGAGCCCGCGATATCTTCCTTTAAAACTTATATCATTTCAAAGTAGTTTCATGTTTTAGAAAGTGATATGTTTAGGTGCTATCTCTCTGCTGTTTTATGATCAGTATAAAATTAGATATTCAATGAGTCTGTTCTCCTTACTCGAATGCACATCAAGAAAACTGCAACTTTGGCTTGGTATATCTACAGGTATAACCATCCTGTGAACACAACACAAAAATCATATGAAATACCATACATTCTTCTCTCCAAGTCTGGGCCTGTGATCTACTCAACCATGCCTACAACCTATTTTTTGCCTCGTGCTAAGGACATTTCAAATGTTTCATTTTGTTGCAGTTTTGCAAAAGATCTTGGGGCACTGTGATCAATTCTACTACTAGAGTACCCTCAAATATGGTGGGTGCTGAGACATCCCATGATGTAGTAGAATATTTTCACGAAATCGTTTGTACTTTCGTGTAAAGTCTCCCCCAAAGATCTTAAGGGACATTCCCACTGATTATTCTTAGACTCCTCTCAATGTTTTTGTCCCTTTAAATTGTAAACTCTTGGAAATGTCGCTGGCCTGTCCCCCGACAACGTTTATGTGCTCGTATATGATAAATACACTTCTTATTTAATCGCTTACAAAACAGGCAGTAAGCCACAACAAACTGCACATTTTGAGCTGTAGACGAAGCGACAACTAAACTTTAGACACATAAAAAATTACAAAAAAAACAACAAATTTCAAAATCGACGCGAACATCAACAACGAAACTTTCATTGGGCTCTGAATCCGAGTTTTAGTTTGGAGTTGGAGCTGGAGCTCGAGTGTGGAGTTTGGATTTGATTTGATTGGAGCTTTTCCTCGCGGTAGCGTCACGATCGTCGGACTTTCTTTCGGCAACTGAGCTGAGAGCCAAGAAAGTGGTCTGGTTTTGTGGCTCGAAGAGGCGCAGCTGGAACCAGTCGAATGACAAAGCGGCGGCGGTGGCGGCAGCTTCGGCAGAGACTACCGACTACCGACTACGATGCACCCACCTGGGGCAGAGATTTTACCAGAAACATTTGATTCCGCCGTTGCCTGCCGCTGTTTCGGCTGTTGCTGCCCAGCGCCCTGGAACGATCGCTGGCGGCGGGTGCGGTGTGCGGATTATGCAAAAGAATCTCCTCCTGAGGCTCTCCCTTCTCCACACGAATGCGGATGCCCGTAGATACCCCATAGATTAATCCCCCATCCCCCATTTAGTGTGTGCTCGAAAGATCGAAGATCGAGTTAAACTTGTTTCCCCAAACCGAAATCGAGCTCTTCCTGTGGCCACTCCATGCTTCATGCTCCATGCTCCATGCTCCATGCTCCATGCAGATTGAACTTGAACCTGAACGGACGTGACTTTGACTGTGGACTAGGATGCAGATGCAGATGGAGATGGAGATGGAGATGGAGACTGGTCTGGGACACGCACGAAGACCGAGCACCGAACACCGATCACCGAACACCGAATCGAATGAAAGCGAAAACAAATCCGATCCAATCGAAGCACAGCTCAAGCCGTCAATCTCTATCGTTGACCATTCATGGTGCATTCATTCATTTCTAACACTTTCAGGTAAAACCGCTTTACGACCGCTACCAGCGCGACATCGAGCTGCATCTGTGGGAGCCCATCAATCGCTTCTGGGCGGAGTGCTACGAGGCCTGCAAGGCCGCATCCAAGCAGCGGGCCACCTACCAGACGGACAATCGACGGCTCTTCCAGCAGAAGATCTACATGCCGTGGAAGGTGCGGCAGGTGGAGGAGATGCAGCGCCTTCAGGCGGCGGCCCTGCACCACAAGACGCTCGACAGCCACATACGGAAGCGGTGGAAGAGGGCCAAGCGCTTCTTGTACGGCCCACGAGGCCCCTGGTATACCGGGTGAGTCTTTAACAAAAGCAAAAGCAAAAGCAAAAGTAAAAGCAATCTAGCCATCCATCTATCTGTACCCGCACTCCCCATATAATCCATTTTAATGCCATCAT
This sequence comes from Drosophila lowei, assembly GCA_008121275.1. Taxonomy (NCBI): domain Eukaryota; kingdom Metazoa; phylum Arthropoda; class Insecta; order Diptera; family Drosophilidae; genus Drosophila; species Drosophila lowei. Next base: position 1,036,066 of record CM017781.1, read on the forward strand.
TATGAAATGACGCGAAATCCAGCATTTTAATTGCTCCTCGCGACAATTGTAATCGAGCGTGCCAACGTCTATGGTTACATACTCGTCTAAGTACTATTATATACGAGTAAGCGATTATATACATACACACTCGTACATACATATACAGGTACTCTAACACACAGTGGCATTCGCGCTTTTGTGTTAATTTCACTTTGAAATGCAAACAAATCCGTCTCAATCATCAGCGGCTGAGGCAGAGACAGACCCAGAGACAGAGCCAGACTAGACCCCAGTCCCGTCCCCAATGATCATCAACACTCTCGGCTGGTGGCAGCCCGCACCGCAATACGTTTAGTAGGTTGCTGCCGGAACAATGGGTGAAATCCATGAAAACAAGGCCACACATATCGCTAATGCGATAGACTGTTATATTTGGAGACTTGAGCTGAAAATCTTATTAAAAATTAAATGAAATGCTTGAGGTTCGCCATTATAATTATAATTACGAGTATAATCTCCAGATGAACACTACAAATTGAAGATAATGCACCCGAAGAAAAAAGCCGTGAAATTTGATTTGTCTCGAGAGTGGAAGTTGTGTGTCCCCTACATTTCGATACTAATATGAAAATCTATTAATGAAGTATTATCATTTTTAGATTAAATATATTTCCTGCAAATATGTTACATATATTCATACATATTTTATATTTAGATTAAATATGGGTCGTATTTAAAAGACTTTGTAATACATTTATGTTTAAATCAAAGTGAATTCTATTTAGTTTCACTATATACATTATTTATATATGCTATTTTTCTCTGACTGTATAATCTATAAAATCTTGTATTTAGAAGTCTGTAATATATAGAAATATTGTAAGTGTAAGTCCAGAACTAGAGTTGGTTGATCTTTGAGGAAAAGTTTTCTCACTTCTCCATAGTCTTGTGCCCATTGTGGCGTCTTTTCACCGCTGCACCTCGCGCCTGCCCATTGTCTTACACTTTCGCCCATGCCTCCGCCTCCGCCTCCGCCTCCGGCGCTGGCTCGATCGCCTCCAGCGCCCATGCCGTGCTGCGATTAACATTTTAATTTAATTTTATTAAATCATCAACGGTTTTTAATGTCGAATGCAACAAAGGCCCCGTCGCATTATGCAACTGCAAATGTAACGAAAATTCATTATGCGATCCATAAATTTTTAGCCAAAACAAATATGCACATCGGTCTCTGATTGGGTGCGGCGCACCAGGGCCCCATACCCCCATACCCCCATACCACCATACCACCATACCACCATGCCCCATGCAGATGAGATCCGATATCTGATATCCAATATCTAGTGTATAATTGGAGGTCAGCTCTCCGATAGATCCGAGATCGGGCTTATCCCCGTCCATTCAATTAGAGAACGCTACGCAGGCGAGGCAAATGGCAATCAAAATTCAAGTTTGTCCATTGTGGCCGGCTGCCAATTACTCGATCGGATCGATTGCCAATCGCAGAGTTCTCTGAGCCCATAAATCTCACTTTAGACCACTTTGCATTGACGAATGAATTACGCAGTTTGGCCGGTCTGGGGTTTGTATTCTTTCTGAGTGCGGTGCATGTGTGTGTCGCTTGGTAGGTGCGTGGCTCGGACCTTGAGCGATTCACTTACGATTCACTTGAGTAGCAGCAGCAGCGGCAGCAGCAGCAGCACCAGCACCGGAGATAGACCTGCTTCTAAGGTCGCCACGCTCACGGGCAATAGCAACAACCAGCTGCAGTCGCTGCATTCAATCGATTTGAATCAGCTTGGACTCGCACTCCGCCTCAAGACTTATTGCCACTATCTTTGCTCTGATTACACGGATTAGTGTTTATTGGTCCCATTACCAAAGCTATAATTTCAGTAGATGCCTCTAATTTTCATCAAAGTACTTAACCATTTCTGATCCCGACTAATAAGAGGTTTGGCTTTAAGAAATCTTTAAGATTAGAGCGCTTAGACTAGAGCTGTATAGCGTAGCGGTGGACATGCTTTTCGAATTGGGGAACAGTCCAACAACAACAATAAAAGGCTTTATCAGCGAATCAAAGTCGAGCTTTAATAAGCTGCATCATGCACACGACATGTACGACATGTATGTTGTTTGGTTTTACTGTTCTCGGGCATTCTCTTTTGGTCCGGAATGTACTCCGTCATGTGGTAGTGATGTTAGCAGTTGTGTTTGGAGATGATACATTCTTTAAATTGTATACTCTAATAGGTAGAAGACTATCACTGTGCTATGCTTGAACCGTTATCCAAAGTTGAAGGTCTTTCTTCGATCTCAATTCAAACTCCTAAGAAAGTAATCCAACAACTTTGTGGCTTTCCATTTGCATAGGTTCGGCTCATTTTATTGCAATCTAATACAATACTTCTACAGTACACGCTGCACAACAGGCTCCTCCGATTAAATGAGAATGAGAATAATTATTGAATGTTTTGGGGGTTTATAGAGTGTTTTTATCGCGGTCAAACAGCCTTAAGATTAAGAAGACAAGAAACATAAATGAAAGATCTCGAGAATGTGTGAGTGTAGATGAGGGGACGCCGGATCCGAAACCGAAACCGAGTCCGGAGTCTGCAAATCCGGAATCTGGAAGCTGGAAACTGGAGTCCGGAATCCTGATCCGTGCGCCGGTGAATTCGTATGTACATATTCCGATATATCGCTTTCATTTCAACTAATACTACTACTATCGACTACGATCGGGCCGTGACCCCCAGCCCTTGCGGGTCCATGGGTCAAGGGGTCACGTGGAGGAGAGGTTTGTCGCGATGTGTCCGTTTAGGGTTTCGGCGAGGGGTCGGCAAGGGCTGATCGTCGGCTGATCGGTTCGTTGACTTAGTGATAGCCCAAGGGCGACAGAGCGGGCAGGGCCAGCTTGGGCAGGGCCGGGCCATAGGCAGGACCCAGAGCATGGCCGTATGCGGGAGCCAGTCCATGGCCGTAGGCGGGAGCCAGGGCAGGTCCATAGGCCGGGGCCAGAGCTGGACCGTAGGCGGGCAACTTGGCCACCAGAGGAGCGGCGTGCAGGAGTGGTGCCGGTGCCAGGACCTTGGCCACGGGGGCCACAGCCTTCACCACAGCTCCCTCGCGATGGACGACAGCATTGAATCCGTGGACGGGATCGGCGGTGTACTCCACAATGCGGCGGGTTCCGTCGGCCTCGATGAGGGAGTAGGCGCCCTGGACCACATCGCCGCTGCGGGACTCCTGCTGGCTCTTCACATCCCCAGTGGATTGATCCTGGAAAGGAAAGATAGCAGTGTGGATTAGGACCAGAAACGGATCTCCCGGCGGGTTGCACTCACATGAACATCGTAGCTGAAGCTGTACTGTGGATTGGGATCGTATGGCTCCGGGGCAGCCACCTTGGCAATGCCCACCTTGGCCAGAGCGGGGTACACGGGTGCCGCCAGCTTGGGCAGCAGAGCCGGTCCGCCCAGTCCAGGATACGATGGGTACGCTGGATAGCCGAGGCCAGGACCCGGCACCACAACGGCCATGGCAGCGGCCACCAGGGCGCTCAATACAAGGATCACTTTTTGTGCCATTCTTTTCGGAGTTTTGGAGAACTGCTGGAAGCTGAAAGCTGGATGCTGGATGCTGGATGCTAGATGCTGGAGTGCTGGAGTGCTGGAGTGCTGCTGCTTGGCTGACAAATGAATTCACTCTGTGGTTCTGTAGCCGCTCGACAATTGCTTTTTATAGGCCTACCAGAGACGAGAGACCCGGACCCAGACCCAAGCCCAAATATCCACAAGCAAATCTGCCACAAATGCAGCAGCAGCAGGGGCAGCAGCAGCAACAACAGCAGCGGCCGCCGCCTGCAACAAATATTTATGCAAAAAGCGCAAAAACAACAACCGCGACAACTAAAAAGTGCGCACGGCGCACGGCGCATGCGTGCCTCAGCCTCCAGCACCCGGCCCCCAGCCCCCAGCCCCCAGCCCCAGCCCCATGCCTCTCTGTCTATGAGAAATAGTTGGATCAATCGCATAGTCGTAAAGCCCAACAAGCGGCGACAAATATAAAATAATTCATTTTTCGCTGCCCCTGGCTGCTGGGAGGGAGGGAGGGGAGGGAGGAGAGGAGAGGAGAGGAGAGGGAGGAGTGGGAGCAGGAGACGCCGGTCGGTCGGTCGTTCGATCGTTCGGTCGGTCAACCGCGTTCACGCATGTCTGGGCGGGAGGACGGTGCTGGACAGCGCCCAAAACTGGCTCTGGTGGTGCCTCCTGTTGCTGCTGCTGCTGCTGGTGCTGCTCTGCGTCGTGACAAAAAAGTTCAATTCGAAAGCAATCTTTTTCGGGGCGGCGACCGTTTGGCCCGGCAACCGGGTGGCCGGACGGCATCAGGTGTGTGGCTGGCTGGCTGGCCATAAGATTGGGGCAACGCAGAGCAGCAGAGCGACGCACGCACCCAGCCAGCAGCCAGCAGCCAGCAGTCGGCAGTCGGCAGTCGATTGTTGAAAGGTGTGTTGCTGCAGTTACGGCAGCCCGCAGCCTTCGAAACTGGCACAGCCGCTGCTGCGCCGCGCCCACCAAAATCCCACCGCCGCCAGACTGCCCCAGACTCCACAATGCACGCGGCAACAACAGCAACAACAGCAGCAACAGCAACAATGCAACAATTTTGCTTGTGTTCTGTTTTCGGGCTATACGCATACGCATACGCAGAGAAGTCTCCATGTTTTTCTCTTTTGCCATTGGGACAATTTTGCCCATTATCACTAATTTTCAACGCGTTCAACGGCGAGGCTTGTTAGGCGTCGCAGTCGCTGCCCCAGTTGCTGCCACAGTCGCTGCCTCAGTCGCTGCCTCAGTCGACGCTAGCTGCAACATCTATGGACATGGTCGGGTTTGCGTAATCCAAAATTGCATCTCGTGCCGATTTGTATACCCTTCAAGAGGGTCAAATAGGCTTCTTCTGATTCTACCGAAGCACCTGGTCTCTTTTCACTATTAACCTTTCACCCCTAGACGAGGCCTCCGCAGGAGTTGAAGAGACAGTCCGCACAACTACTGCACAGAAAAAGGCATTTCGTACTATGACAATTAGAAGAACGCCATGAAATGAATGTTACGTATTATTATTAAATTCAAGAAAATTGCACTTCAATTTTAAATTTTAGACGATCCCTAAACTTCTTTCATAGGAGACCACTACCACTCATAATTGTAGAGCGTCCTTGTGTGTGTCCTTTAGTGTCTAAGGAAAAGGCGCTCAAAGGATGAAACATCTATCGAATCCCTAGAGGATAGAGCGTATTCGAGTGTCGACTATCCCCCAAAGATTACGTTGTGTTCGAATAGCTTTCATGCATTTTGCACTTTCAATTAAACTATTGAATAATTTGAGTGCGTGTCGAGCGGGCGAGTGAATGTATTTCGAATGGTGGAAGAGTTCTTTTGGGTGTGTGTGGAGCCGCACGGCCAGCGGATTAGCCCAACAGATTGGTTTCTCCCCGTTTCTTGTGGGGGGATCAGCTTTCGATCTTTCGATTTCTGTTGCGTGGGAACTGGTTCGATTCGAGCCCTGATCTTAATAGTTGGAGAGGTGTCCTACGATCCTATGGATCAGCTAAATATGTATGTCTATAGCAAAATGAGCCACAACTTACCTTGGGCTTAGCTCATTGATAAAATTACCATAAATACTATATAGAAACTAGAACTTGAATTGAATCGTAAAACGTTTACTCGATGGATGAATACCTACGAACACGGTGGATATTAGACCTTACAGACAGATACTTCATGTTTAAGATAGAGATAGATATTTAATAAACAAAAATCTCTTTGGCTTACAAAGTTGATGTATGGATGTATGACTTAGGACTTCGCTTTGGAGCTTTGGAACTTTGGCACTACGGACGGACAATAATTTATGTACAATCTAGGATCCCAGCTGCAGCAGAAGCGGGAGGAGTGCTCAGTGCTCTACCCCAGGAGCGGGGCTGCCAGGGGAGCGGGCAACACAGGACGCGGCACTGGACCCCGCTGCACCACCGCATTGAAGCCATTGATGGGGTCGGCGGTGTAGAAGACGGTGCGCAGGGAGCCATCGGCATCGACCACCGAGTAGGATCCCTTGACCACATCGCCGTCGCGCACCTCCTGCTGGCTCTTGCTGTCCCCGGTGATGGCGTCCTGCACGTTGTAGGCGAAGGCGTACTGCGGATGGGGATCCACCTCCGTGTTGACTGGAACTCCCACCGGGAGCAGGGCGCACTCGATGGCGGCAAACAGAGCGCAGCAGATGATTGTGATCTAGGCGAGAAGCAGGATTAGAAGGATTAGCAGGGCACTCCTTTGAACTCTTTTCACGGACTCACCTTGAACAGGGCCATGGCGATGCTTGCTGCTGGATTGCTGGATTGCTGGATTGGATCGGTGTGGTGGAGGCTTGACAACGCTGTCTGGACTGTGGCTGGGTGCCCATGGATCGGGGTTTTAAAGGGCCACCGGCTGCTCTCTTCGATGACTTGCGTCGTGTGGCAACCGTTGCCAAAAAGTGAACCCACCGAATGGGCCACTGACGTAAGGGCCATGTCTGGAATGGAGCGTCGTGAGGTTTCCCCACAAATAGAAGACGTGCTGCTGGCACAACTCGACTTGCACAATGTTGCTGCCGCTATCGACTCCTCCTCCAATATGAATTGTGATAATTGTGGATACAGTGGGCACTACGTGATCGGCATTCAAGAGCGCCCGGACCTACCCCAACAGCCAGATGGAATGGAACACTTTGGAGTTGTTTTTTTGTACCGAAACTTTTATTCAGTAAATGCAGAAACTAATTCACTAAGTGGTTGGCCCATGGCCGTTCCCCAGATCCCCAGATCCCCGGAAAAGGGTATCCCCTATATACATGTATGTAGTCTGTGGCGTCGAATGATCAGTAGAGTGATCAGGCTCGGGATCGGGAAGTGGGTCGACAGATGAGCTGGACAACAGCAGGCACGTTCAGGGGTTTCAGCGGTGATAGAGTAGGGTAGTGGAGAGTGGAGAATGGAGAGTGGAGAGTGGGGTTAATCGGTGTATTAGAACTACTTAACAACGGTCCTGGGCCAGAGGGTGGCAGAGAGTTCGTCATGCTCCTCGTGCGGCTCCTCCGCCTAGTAGTGTCCGCCCAGGCTGAGGCCGGGACCGGAGGCGTATCCGATCTTGGTGACGGCCGGCACGGCGGCTACGGCCAGGACGGGCTTGGCGATCGCCACGCCCTTCTTCTCGACGACCGCATTGAAGCCGTTGATCTTGTCGGCGGTGTAGGTGACCTTGCGGATGGTGCCATCGGGCTCGGCCAGGGAGTAGCTGCCATGGACCACTCCGTTGACGAGCGTCTCCTCCTGCTGCTTGGAGTCGCCGGTTTTGTGATCGGTCACGCCGTACGAGAAGCTGTACTGTGGATTAGGATCGTAGGGCTCTGCCACAGCCACCTTGGCCACGGCCACGGGGGCAGCCAGCAGCTTGGGAGCGGCATACGAGATGGCCGGAGCCGCATAGGAGATGGCAGGGGCGGCCAGCAGCTTGGGAGCGGCGTACGAGATGGAAGGAGCTGCATACGACACGGCCGGAGCTGCATACGACACGGCCGGAGCTGCATACGAGATGGAGGAGCCATATGGATCGATGGGAATGGACACTGCGACGGACAGGGCGAGGCCGAGAACGAGCAAGGTCTGTGGAGGAGAGGGTGGAAGGGGGCGAATCGGGGGGAGTCAGTGGAGCAGTGGCTTGGCATCGAGCTGATCCTGGAGGCTTACCTGGGCGAACATTGTGAAGGATGTGTATGCGGTTGTGGTGGCTGTGCCTGTGGCTGCTGCTGCTGCTGCTGGGAGCTCCTTGTGTCTGCTCTGCAAGAACTCAGATCGAGTGTGAGATGCATTTTCCGCGATCTCTTCAGTTTTATATTCGACTCGCGGACTCGCGGACTGGCCACTGGCCCCCGTCTCCTGCTCCGCCGCGGCAGAGACTCGAAACTGGACAATCTAATGGGCAGAGTGACAATTGCGTCTCATTTGGTGGCTGCATTTGCAGCGATCTCGATCTCGATCTCGATCTTGCACCCCAGACTTGCACTCATCTGTGTGTGATCGGTGGCTATTTCGTGTTTCTGGTGCGGATTTCATCATGACTGCTAAAATTTTCTCAATGGAATAGCTCCCAGGCACCACACCACACCACACCACACCACTCACTGTCCACTCCACTCCACTCCAGTCCACTCCACCGACAGACCAGACCAGATCAGGCCATAACCATAATGTCTGTTCAAGAGCGCCGCTCCAAGCAGCGGCTGGGAGCACTCGGAGCACTTGGAGCACTCTGAGTAGCTCTGAGCGATCGGAGACTCGTTTTCCGCTGCCCAATCTGGTTTCGTTTTTTTCGGTGAATTCTCAGTGAATTCTCCAGCGAGCCGCCTAGGCCTGAGCCTGAGCCTGTGCCTGTGCCCGTGCCTGAGCCTGAGCCTAAGCCGAACTTTGTCTGATGTAATAGCTGCCTCATATTGAGGCAGTTGCAGTTGCAGTTGCAAAAACAAACAACAACAAAAAAAAACAAGATCATTCACAGTGGTGCGGCGGGCCACTCGTTTAATTAGAAATCGAAAATGGAAAATGGAAAATGGAAGAACTTTGTCGATGGAGCAATTACGCACTCGCTCACGTACCCACCCGGAGCCGAAAATAAATCCAGCAAAAGAATGCCATAATCGAGTATTCCAACAGAAAAGATACCCACTATTTCGATTAGGAATTCAGAATAATCGAAACGCCATTTCGGACAATGAGGCCTTCTCTTCGTTGAATGTAATAATGAATGGGAATGCCATCTATCAGGCCTAAAATTCTGGAAAAGAAGAGGTCTTTAGTCGATTTTTTAGCCGATCATTTCCATCTGAAATGAATGATCTCTATATCTCTAGGGTCTCGTCACCTCAGGCAGAGTCCGAAAAGGAGAGACGGAGCACCAACGATCCGATAAAACCTCATTGCGGAGAGAAAGCATGAGATCCTAGAGAACGTTTTAAGCGATTGTCTTCTGAGTACAGACTCTCAATGGAGAAGAGAATGATAGCTTTACTATCCAAGTTTTAGTTTAAGGCCATAGCCCCATACATTAAATGTTCGGGGTTTAAGTACAGACATGGTGGCATTAAATAGAATTCAACCATTTGATTGATTTAAGCATAAACCTATCAAATATGTTCATATAGGCGTCACTTTCTTTTTGCAATTACCACTCTCGAATCAACTCTATTGGTATTAGTTTTTCTCAATTCGACTCTTGATCCACAAGCAACAAATATACCCTTCTACTACAAGAAAAGCCTATCGCAGAGACACTCATTTGCACTCAAACGCACACGCGCCCACATGCCACAGAGCCCAGAGCTCAGAGCTCAGCGCTTACGTTGCTTACGTTGTTGACGTTGCTGGCCAAGTCGAGAGCCACTTAGCCATCGTAATTGCCTCGATCGGGCCAAAAAGCCAAGCTGCAGGCATTTTGGAAGCTTTAACCGCAGCGACCTTGCCCACAATTGGCACCACAGCACCACAGCAGCAGCGGCAGCGGCAGCAACAGCAAAGCGGCAACAGCAGCAGCAACGTCTGGCTACTGGTGCAAGTACGAGTACGAGTACTATTTCATCTACTTTTAATTAATTCTCATCTTGGACACTTGGCTTCTCGGGGGAAGATTGAGCAAGGAACTGCATTTATGGCAGTAGAGCATTCCATTCGCTTTGGTCCGAATTGGATGTGTTTTAGCCCCGTTTCCGGTGGCGACAATCTACGCCGACAACCGTTAGCTCGGAGAGTAAAGTGGCCGTCTCTCTCTCTCTCTCTTTCTCTCTCTCTCTGAACACGCTCCGAAATGAATCCGCAGCCAACAAGTCGCAAGGTCGTTGGTTGCACTTAGCAAAAGAGTCACGCACTCGGAGCCATCCGCCAGTTACAGCATGGAATTGATGGGAAATCTCTAAACAGTGGCTGGGTATGGGGCATTGGGTATCCCAGAGCCAGAAATGGGAGAAGGGAATACGTGGGGCTCTCCGTGGATGGATCTGCTCTATAGATCTAGGTGATCTGCCAGGAAATTGCCAGGGAACAGATATTCTGATCAACCGATATCCCCTCAAACATGCACACATTTTGGGCAACACTTTGACCCAGTTTTCGCGTGTCCCAAGTCCCAAGTGAAACCAGACCCTTGGGTGAAAAGACCTTATTATGTACAAGGTGTTTCTCATTAGCATTTCCAATTGAAGCCCCATCGAATGGACATTAAAACTTTCCAATTCGTGGGCGAGTACATCCAATGCCACCCCCAAATCGAATCGAATCGAATCGAAACCAATTCCGAGGACGAACGCTGAAGGAGAGCCAGGAAGGACGCAGCGATTTCCAGGTGTCATAGTGAACCCTTTTCCGAGTTCAAAGTGATCGCTTATTTATGTTTGGTGTATCGTGGGTGTAAAAGATTAAAATTAAAGCACTGCCATTGGACGGATGGACGGATGGATGGATGGATAGATGGATGGATGGATGGAGCCCAGCCTGCATGACAATTAACGCAGAAACCGCAGCCGGCACAGAAGCATAATCAAATCGCATTCACTTTCAATCCAGTCAACAGAGCCCGGTCCGAATGCCCGGTCAGAGCAAGGTAAAAATCGAAAAATCGAAAAACAGAGCCGCAAATAAAAATGAAAACTTGAAGCGGCAAATGGCAAATGGCAGGCAGTCGACAGAAGACATAAGACGACTGGAAATTGGTCTACGTGCCACGAATTTGGATCATAGGCAGACGCGGCCAAAAGCCAAGGAGGAAGAGACGCAAGGAGATTTCGGTTGGGGACAATGGGGGCCCCCACCCCCACTCCCACCCCCTTCCATACGCAATTGGTACGTACGCACGGCTCCCATCAGCTGAGCGACGAATGCAAATTTCGCACGCGAATGGATCGCGAATGGATCTCCGGAGCGTATAAAAGTCGGCGTTTTTTTGGTCAGGGCATGTCAGTTCATTTTTGATAACCGACGGTGACAATCGCACAAAAACCCCCACCCAAGCCGCACAATGAATCCTCTGACGGTAAGTGCCCCCAGGCGGATTCGAGCCCCAAGCCCCGGAATCATGGGAGCCTCTCGCTGATTCTTCGCCATCTTTTAGGTTGTAGCAGTCCTCTCCTCGATGGCCCTCTCGGCTCAGGCTGGTCTGGTGGCTCCTCTGGGCGGCCCCCTGGCGGCAGCTCCTTTCGGTGCACCACTGGCCTACACCTCGCCTCTGGGCGCCTCGCCATACTTTGCCCCGGCCGCCTACTCGGCTCCTCTGGGCTACTCCGCCCCTCTGGTGGCCAGGAACTATGCCGCTGCTCCCTTGGCTGCGCCATTCGGTGGTCCATTCGCTGCACCGTTCGCTGCTCCAGTTGCTGCGGCTCCTCTGGCCGCTCCAGTGGCTGCTCCAGTGCTAGCCAAGAACGTGGTTGCTGCTCCTCTTGCCGCTCCAGTTGCCGCACCTCTGGCTGCTCCCGTGGCCGCTCCCATTGCCACCGAGATTGTGGACGCCCATCCACAGTACAGGTTCGCCTACGATGTCCAGGATAATCTGACCGGCGACTCAAAGACCCAGGAGGAGACCCGTGATGGCGATGTCGTGCGTGGCTCCTACTCCCTGATCGAGCCCGACGGTTCCCGTCGCATCGTCACCTACTACGCCGACGACATCAACGGATTCAACGCCGTTGTGCAGAAGGATGTGCCCGTCGCCGTGGCCCCCGTGGCACCAGTTCTGGCCAAGACCATTGCCGCTCCCGTTGCCCCCGTTGCCCCCGTGGTGGCTGCTGCCCCAGCTCCAGTGTTCGCCAAGACCCTGGCCGCACCCATCGTTGTCTGAGGATCGCCTGCAATTCGACAAAGGACTTTCATCTGTACATATTCGATTAATCATTGTCGTGCCTTAAAATGACTTTCATCGCAACCCAACAATAAAAGAAACTCCAAAAAACTTTTGTGATTCCAAAAAACTACTGTGTTTGGTCCTTGATGTCCTTGATAGGATCGCCCTCCTTTGATGAACCTTCTCTGACTGGGGTCTTAAATTTCATTCATTTTTCTTTTAGGGACGTGGGCGAGGAGTTCTGGAAGCTGTCGCCCCACGAGAATGTGGCACGCATGCGCCTGAAGCTGGAGCCCCAGCTGTACCCCAACAAGCATGAGAATGCGGCCAACCTCAGGGACAATGCCACCAGTGCCTACGACGCCAAGTAAGCCCACTTGTCCGGTCCAGCCTAGAACTGCTTTTGACTGATCGTTTCCACACAGGGAAATATCGGAGTTCGATTCGACCATCAAGAATGCGGTGGTGCGCGACTTCCTGGCCGACGACGAGAGCTCCCAGCTGGAGGAGGAGCTGCGGCAGCTCATCGACTCACAGTCGCAGCAGGACGTGGCCCTGGAGAAGCTGGTCATGTCGCAGGACTGTGAGCTTATCACTCTGATGACCAAGGTCAAGGGGCGCATCGAGGTCAACCAGAGCGTGTTCACCTTCGTGGACCTGAGCCCGCCCACTGAGGATGGCTCCAAGCACGACTTCAGGTTCACCACCAACAAAATACGCGAGGTCCATCTGCGGAAGTACAATCTGCGTCGGAGTGCGCTGGAGATCTTCCTGGTGGACCAGACCAGCTACTTCCTCAACTTCACAACGAAGGTGGGTCCCGCCCCATTGGTCCATTGGCCCCAAGAGAGTCCTTCCTTTCCTAATCCGTGCTTCTCTTTCGCAAAACAGACTCGGAACAAGGTCTTCACCAAAATCGTGGGTCTTCCGCTGCCGAATATACTGTATGGCTCGGGTCGCTCGCCAGCGGAGCTGCTGAGAGCCTCGGGCCTCACCCAGCGCTGGATCAATCGGGAGATATCCAACTTTGAATACCTGATGTACCTAAACACCATCGCTGGTAGGACTCGAACTCCGTCTCTCATCAGTTAAAAAGCTTCTTAAAGTGCCGTTCCCACTCTCATTTGCAGGCCGCTCGTACAACGACCTGAGCCAGTATCCCGTTTTCCCCTGGATCCTCGCCGACTACTCTAGTGATGTGCTGGATCTGACTGATCCGAAATCATTCCGAGACTTGTCCAAGCCCATTGGATGTGTAAGTCTTGATTACGAATGATTCGCAAATGAATACGCATTAAATCATATGCATTGTCCTGGATAGATTAACCCCAAGAACGAGGCTGAGGTGCGCAGCAAGTACGATTCCTTCGAAGACCCGTCGGGTGCCATACCAAAGTTCCACTACGGAACCCACTACTCAAACTCGGCCGGAGTGCTGCACTATCTACTGAGAGTGGAGCCCTTTACCTCGCTGCACATCGAGCTGCAGAGCGGCCGCTTCGATGTGGCCGATCGACAATTCCATTCGATACCGCAGACCTGGAAGCTGCTGATGGACAATCCGAACGATGTCAAGGAGCTGATACCCGAGTTCTTTTACTTCCCCGAGTTCCTGAAGAACATGAACAAGTACGTCTCAAGTCCTTGGACCTTTCCCAATTCAGAACTAATGAGACACATTCCCACAGATTCGATTTGGGACACTTGCAAATAACCAAAGAAAAGGTGGACGATGTCATTTTGCCCGCCTGGGCGACCACCCCAGAGGAATTCATTGCCATTCACCGCCGGGCGCTGGAGTCCGAGTATGTCAGCCAGCATCTGCACCATTGGATCGACCTGATCTTTGGCCACAAACAGAAGGGGCCCAAGGCAGCGGAGGCGCTCAATGTCTTCTACTATTGCTCCTACGAGGGGGCCGTGGATCTGGACAAGATTACCAACCAAGTGGAACGGGAGGCCGTTGAGGGTTAGTGTCTCTAGCTATGAAATTTCATCCAAAACCTTGCTTACCATCCTCTCTCTTTCCCGCCAGGAATGATCAACAATTTTGGCCAGGTGCCGTCACAGCTGCTCCGAGAGCCGCACCCGCGTCGCCTCACCCAGGATGAAACGGCCCTGAAGCTGGTACGCGCCGAGCTGCGCCGGCCCGACCTTACCCAGTTCCTGGACAAAGTGGTCCAGTACTACTGCGAGCTGTCCACGCCCAAGGATCCCATTGTGTATCTCAGCTCGCCCCGGAGTCCGCCGCGCTCCTTCCTGCAGCTGAGTCCCGATGTGCTGGTCAGTGTGTCCAAGTCCACGATTCTCGGCTGCAATTCGTGGCTGTCCTACGACAAGGATCAGGGATTCCTGCTGGAAATCGATGCTACCACAACCAATCTCAAGTAAATCTCACCTCTGGCACTGGGATTGTATCTTTAACCGAATTCCTTTGCAGAAATCGCAAGCGGGTCTTTGGGCCCTTCCACTCCTCTCAGCCACCGCACTCGCAGCTCTTCGCCGTGAGCACTGATGGCAAGCTCCTCTATGCGGGCGGCATCTGGGACAACGCCCTCCGGGTGTACAACCTGAACAAGGGCAAGACGGTGGCCTCGGTGACCCGCCACCTGGACATTATCACCTGCATAGCGCTGGACAATTGTGGCTCCTACCTGGTCACCGGCTCCCGTGACTGCACCTGCATTGTGTGGAGCATCCAGCAGTCGAACCAGCAGGGCGGTGGCGGACAGCCCAGCAGCATTCCGGTGCATGCCCTGACGGGACAGTCCCACCTGCAAGCGATCACCCAGGTGAATACGCAGAACAGCTACTCGCCCAAGCCGCTCACCGTGCTCTATGGCCACGACGATGCCATCTCCAGTGTGGCCATCTATACGGAGCTGGACCTTGTGGTCTCCGGTTCGCTGGTAAGCCTCAGCCTCTAAGGCACTATCAACTATCAAATCGGAGCAGTCAGCCTCTGAACATCGTCCGTCGTTTGTCTTCCAGGATGGCACTGTCAACGTGTATACCCTGCAGGAGGGACAGTTTGTGAGGACCCTAAAGCCCATCGGGTGCACAGAGTCATGTGTGCAAATCTCATTTGTAACGCTATCATATCACGGTGAGTTAAAGGTGGGATTTACCATCCATCCATCCATCCCATTGATAAGGTTTTTGTCTGCGCCGAAAAGTAGGCAATAATTTGCACAAAATTATGCTACACCTTCAGTTGAGAAAACTTTTAGACTGTAGCATGCATTTGGGGACCGTTACTCATGGAGTACAAGCCTACTAGTGCCTTATTAGTGCGGATTTATGCCACAGGACGATCCTTGCCTATGTGCCATCAAAGTGTATTATGTACCGGAAAGAACCCGTGATCCATACACCCTTTGGGTGCACCCAAGCACCATTTCTCTTTCTCACACTCTTCTCTTTCCCGTTTACTCATTGTACGCCGTAATCAAAGTCATCTGCGGTTGACAAAGCACTCACGTGCCACGTCCAATTATGTTTGAGGAGCGGGCAATCAAACAATTTAATCAGCACAAAGCTGGCCCTCTCCGTTATCGGCAATTGCCACATACTCAGTGCCTTTATAAAAGAAGCGGCGAGAATCACGTGATTGTGCGGCCATGTGCCCCCTCACAGCGCCTGTACAAAATGTGTGTCCGACTTCTCGCCGACCCATGCACCACTGCTCTGCTCTGCTCTGCCCTGCTCTGCTCTGGTCTGGTCTGCTCTGCTCTGGCGGGTATCTTATCACGGGGTGCAGCGGCGTGCAGGGGGGTGCAGGGGGTGCAGGGCGGGCATTAATCCAAATTCAAGCATGCTTAAACAGTGTGAGATGAGATCGTAAAGTAGACAAACCCCCCTGGCAAGGTTAGAAGTTTGTCAGCCCACAAGACGTATGCCTCGCTCGGTATTTGCCACCATTCCTCATAGCAACTGTCCAAGGTGCGTACAATTTTGAATCCGGTTTATAGATGGAATATTTTGTTTCTGTTTTTGTTTCGTTACGTTTTAATACCCTCACCGTTAGGACATGTCATGTCTGATAAGGCGGCTGGTATCTGTACTAGCAATTGGCACTTGGGGGCATGTTTGTTTTGATTCTTAGTACAGTTCCATATAGAACTTGAAGATTGGCATATCAAAACGGTAGGCACAAGTTTCAATTGGCTTATGATTGGTCTAATACAAAGCAAATTAAGATAAAGTTTGATCACTACCGGCGGAAATCCCCGAAATCCCCGAAATCCCCAGGCTGCAAATATGCAATATATATTCCAAATAGTTTCTTCGGCGAAGTCCACATTTACATATATGTATGTACATATATGTATGCATACTGGATAGGTCTGAAGCATTGAATTATATATTCACATATCAGATTGGAAATGCCTTTGCTCAGCCTTCAATGTGCGAAATGCTACGTCAATCGGGCGCCAACTCGTTTATTGAATTCTTCAAATACTCAGCCATATAGATTTCAGACTCCACTCGATCCTCTTGCAATCGGCTTGGACTTTTGAGTTTGATATAACACGGCCATATAACTCTTCACACATGTGCAACATGTGTTCTTTGGTGGACTACACTGCTGCAGGCGGAGGGTGGGAGGCAGATCTCCTTATCGAGCAAATTCTATATTTGAGATTATCAATTCGCAACATCCGGCAGTGAGTTCAGCTCAGAAATATTCAAATCGAATCGAAAACGTCAGTCCGACCCAACTGAGTTTTCAGGCCACATTATGGGTCTTTAATTGCGTTCTTGTCGAGCTCCAATCAATTACATCGCCCCTAATGAAAAGACCCCACCGCCTGTGCTGCCCCACCGCCTCACCGCGACACGCCTCCATCTCCCTGCGATCCATTGATTGCCTATCAGCCAGAGCCACCAACGAATATACACACATGCATATATTCTCCTCCACATCCACCCATCCATCCGTCCATCCATCCGTCCATCCATCCATCCATCCGTCCATCCATCCAATCGGTTCTGCTGGCATTAACATTAACCCAAACGACGCGTCGTTAATGGAATCAAAGCAGAAGCGAACGAGCCCGCCACGAACGAATCGCGTCACAGTCACACGACCCGTCAGCCGACCGTCCGTCCCTCCCTTTTGACAGCCCCCGTATCCACACGGTCTCCTTCTCTCCTCTCCCCTCCCCTCCCCTCCCCTCCCCGCCCCTCCTCACCCGTCTTGCCCCGCTAGTGCGTAGTCAGAGGGCGGCGGCAGTGTCGGCGATTCATTCAGTTTTTAGATTCGAGAGTCTTATTAAATAGTTGTAGTAAATTCTGACAAGAGACCCTAATAAAGATCAAGATATACATAAGTACCTACACATGTATGTGTGTATGTGAGATCGAGAACTTTTGAATGAATTTCAAGATTGGCAAGAACCACCCAGACCAGATCGGACACGGTTATTTCTAGTTAGATCTGAGTCGGTCACATACATATGTATGCACTATTAGGAAGTTCATTCAGATCCAATCTAGAGAATTGAGCATAGTCTTCCTTCTGCTCGAACGAGTTCTTCTCGGGTCTGGCATTGGCACACAGACACGACCCACACTCCGCACACTCCGCACACTCCCCACAGTCCCCACACTCCCCACAGAGATAACAGCAACTACGCATTGCACGCGAGAGAGATGGCGGGAGGGAGCCACATTTGTGGTGTGTAGTGTGTAGTGTATAGTGTGTGGTGTGTGGTCTGTGGCGTGGAGCAGTATGTCGCCATGTCATAATCTTTGCGGACGATGCGATGGCAGGTTATCTGACGCACACACACACACCGGACTAGTGGTCGCGTCTAGTGATATTTCCACTGCGTAGATGGATGAAACGAAACACGAAACACGCCCTGCCCCACATTCCGCAATCTGTACGCTTTGCTCCGTTCGCTTCGGTTTTGCATCGATAAGATCAAAGAATGTGCTATAGATTACCAGCTTACCCCCCACATACCATACTTACCATACCATATCATTCAAGATGAGATATATCACAATTATCAACTTTTATTCTCTATATTCTCCCCACTCCCACCCCCGTAGGTCACATCGCCTTTAGCGCCCTGGACGACACCTCGCACTCGGTGCATGTGTACAGCATCAATGGATCCAGTCTCGGATCGAAGTACGTTTCGGGACGGGTTACGGGACTGGCCTGTGCCTCCGATTACTTGGTGGTGGCCGATGATGCCGGCGACATAACCATGAGCCGATTGCATGGGTAAGTCCAAAAACAGCGATATTATACCCATATTCCCAAGGGTCTAATATATCAGGCAGCTTTGGTAGTGGCATATATAAGTTAGCATTCTCTTTGGCAGCATTCGCTTGTGCGTGTCGAGTCGAGTCGAGCATAGCAATCGGCTTACTTTAACAGCAGACAGCTTTGAATAGTTTCATTGCCCCCAGCTTTAATAGTGCCGTAGCGATCAGCCCTAATGGTGTCATAGACCCCAGCTATAATAGCGTCATAGTAATCAGATGGCCACCGGCTTTCGTTGAGATAGCTTCCGAACTGAGAGATGCAGACAGACAAAGTTCTAGACTAGATTTATAATACCTTCTCCAAGGCTAAAAAGAAACCATTTAGCTTCATAAATAAAAACTATTTCAAATTGTGGCTCTTCTAGGAAATATTTTACATAAATACATACAACGAAAACCATTTCTGAGAACTAACAAGTAAGAGGCTATTACGCCATGGTCAATCTTTCGACTGTAAAATACCCGCTACCCGCTACTCAGATGTATTTATTTGGCTTGCTTAATGACGTAGTTTTCTTCTAGCCAAAGAAAACTCTCAAAGAGAAAAATCCCCCGATCTCCGTCGAAATTTAAGCGCTATACTATAATCTACGAATCTACAAACCCCATCTAGACTCAAATGCTCATTGCTTATTGTTTTCTTTCTCGACAACAGGTTGAAGCCCGTGTTCGACATTCCCCTGCATGTGCCCATCCAGACGGTGGTGGTCACGCCGGGCAACACCCACATCCTGGCACCGCTACGCGATGGACGCCTGGCAGTGATCGCCGTACAGCTACCATCCGGCGGAAACAAGAAGCATTCCGTGCTCAACGTCTAACGTACGAAGGAGGAGGAGCACAATCTTATGAGCCACCCCCCCCAAAACACTTTGTTTGGGGCTTTACGAAATTCCAGAACTTTGCTCTTAACCTAGATTAATTTGTCGCCGTCTTCTTTTTGTGACTCTGCTGTTTTCCGGTTCCACTTTGATTCGAACTAACCCTAGGCTTAATAAGTGTATCGTATATTGTGATTTGAGTAATTGTCTGAATTTCCCTGCTGTTTTCTACGTGATGTGCCAAAAACACACTGATAACTGATAACTGACAAATGTGTCCTCAGAAATTCCACATGAGTCGACGTTGACTAGAGTTAAGCACAAGTAATCGATCGATTGCATTCCCGGAATTCCCACTGACACACGCGTTTCTTTTAGCAATATTCTTCGCCACCTGTATTTCTGTATGTTGTATGTTGGCAGACAGGTGTATGTCCGTCGCGTCGTGTCGCGTCAAGTAGATTCAGAGACGTGCCTTGTGCTGTTTGGCTACGTCCTGGGAGCCACTAGGGCCCCGTGATCGATGGCACACTCTTCAATTAGCGTTGACGAAAATCTGAATAAATCATCAATCATTCGGCTTGCCCCTCGCATGAATGTCGTGGGGCCGGGCCAGGCACGGCGAGATCTGAATGTGGACGAAGACGGAGACGGAGATGGAGATGGAGACGAAGACGGAGAGGGATCTGAGGGAGCTGGCGAGCGAAACTGGTTGTCGGCAAAGGCGGCGCACTTGGCAAACTACTCACTGACTCACGAGCGACTTTCAAATTGGCCCAAAAAATAAAAAAGACCGAAAAAAAAGTTTGCCCGGCAACAGGCCAGGCGCTTAATGCCGCCGCCGCCGCCATCGCCATAGCCACGGCATCCAGCTGCTCGACTGATCAAGAGAAACACTTTCGTTGCCGCTGTCGTTCCCATTCTCATTTCCCCCTGATCGATTGCCTGCTGTACCAAGACCGTACCAAAAATAGAGCCCAAGAGAAGATCTTTGTCGGCGGTGGGAATGATCACGATCACATGCCCAGCCAATCATTAACCGAAACATTTCCAATTGAAAGTATTATCATTGTACAATTAGAGTCCGTCCACAAGAGCACACCACACACACACCGCAAACACCATCCATCCATCCATCGCAATTTGGAGACAATACTGCAAAAAAGTTTGCCAAAAACAGAACAGAACAAGAACAAACCGATGATGGATCTGATTCCTCAGCAATATTCTCTTCTGCCTTTGATCTTTCAGGCTGCTGCTGGCATATTGCCAGCGATGGTGAAATTACGAGTAGAGTACCATTTTGGGGTGGGTTGAAAAAGCACAACCCTTCTGCAGACAGACGCTTGAATGTGAATTTCCAAAGAAATGTGACAATATCAGAGCAGATTGATTTTGATTTGATTTAATTTGATGAATTTTACTCGTATATACGTATACTCGTATACTTATTCGTAGTATAGTGATGCCCATCGCTTAAGCGCACAATCGGGACTTGAGATTAGGCCCCTCGTATACGTATGACCCCAAATTGAAACACATCCTAAACTGAAATGATCGCCGGGTGGCCGCACGCTGAAGGTCATCCGAAAGAACAATCTATCAATATTTTACTCCAGCAATTTAGTCAGTCGTAACATCTGTGTACGTAAGATCTGTTCGGTTCGGTTCGGTTCGGACTGAGATCGAGATCGTTATTTGTTGTAATAGTACTACCATTAAATGTTTACGTATGTAACTGTACCAGTTTATGTAGATAATGTGACTGTAATCTGTACTCTGTAGTTCTGTCAATAAAGTGATTTGTGAACGCAAAAGAGCGGCGAGGCCGAGTTTTGTTTGCCCAATCCCCCCCCAATATTACACGCATTCTGATCGCTCGCTTTTCTTTTTCTTGTATTTATTCAAAAAAAAAAAAAACAGACTAAACAAATTAAGAGAAAACCATATTTCAGTTCACTTAGCTTACAAAATAATAATAAAACATGTAGTTATCGTATTTTTAGTTGGGTTGTGGATGTGGTGGTAGCCTATGAAACTGCTGATTCGTTCCGTGAAATACTATTCCGTGCGGTGATTCTGTATGGATTGCGATGAATTGCTGGATGAATTTTGTCGATCAATAAATTAGTTGTAAAAAATGATTGCGGTGCACATAAATACGAATTGGGTGACTGATTGTTGGGGCTGGGTGGTGCTGGGGGTGCACCTGCTGGGGCACCCTCATTAAGTAAACGGCCAATTACTCTTACGTTGGAGCTTACGGTTAACTAGAGCTCGCCTGAATCGTTAGGAACCATCATTGCTGCGCTTACAGAACAAGACGTGTGATTTGATTACAAGCCTGATGACTAAAACTAAAATTGAAGAAAACCATATACGCGTACATATGGTGGATAAGATTCGGTGTAATAGCTATTCGATGCGTTTAAGTCGATAGGAAATTTTAGAGTCTAAGCCGGCATTAGATATGGATTACAGATTACCTGGGTTACAATCTAAACTGGCTCTTAACCTACATTGTACAACGTATGACCTTACTTTCTTTCATTTCGAAATAATTATTTTTCTTTTTTCTTTTCTTTTGTTTTTTTGTGTGTTTTTTTTTGTGATTTTTCTTAGCACATTCCGGTTTTGTTTTCTCGCATCTTCGAAGGCATTTGATCTATCTAACTAACTAGATGAATTCTCTGTCGCTGTCAATCCAATAGCCCTTTGATTTGTGTAGTTTTGGTGGGATCTTTAGTCTTGCTCCTTCTGCAAATAGAACAAGCAAACGGATAGGGCTTGTTAGTGAAATGCTTCCTACAGGATGTACGAGTAGACAGATAGAGAATAGTAGAGAAGAGATACTTACAAGTACAGGATAAACGAAGGTGTCGGCTGAGTCACGGCCAGCAGAGTTCCGGGCAATGCACTTGTAGTTGCCCATATCCTCCCACTTGATCTCCGAGATGAGCAGATCGCCCGTGGGCAGCACCTTGTAGCGATGGCTCTGCACAACCTCCTTGTTCTCGTTGTTCAACCAAGTGACCTCGGCACGGGGACGGGCGTGCACCTTGCAGGGCAGCATCACACTGGAGCCAATCAGATCCAGATGAGTCTTCTCGGTGTAGATGATGCGCGGCTTCTGGGGGCCCGGATACTGCTTCTCGCGCACCATGCGCATATCAACCAGATCGGAGCGCACTGGATGGACCACGGTGCTGGCGTAGATGGTCTTGGAGCCAGTGCGTCCCACACAGGTGTAGGTGCGGGATTCGCTCAGCATGTGATCGATGATGTGCACCGATCGCACGCGGACAATGGCACTGGCCGCATCCTCGGACACCACATTCGACTCGAGGTTCTCAATCTGAAGATAAAGGGGTGCGATCAGCATGGTGCTGCTGAAGAGGAGGCAGAGAGTGTGCTGGACTTACCTCAGAGAGCGGCATGTGGCCGACCACCCACTGGATGCTGGGCACTTGGGAGCCCATCATCTCACAGACAATCTCCAGGGTGGCGCCGGCTGCCTGCTGCAGCTTGGCGGGCGGCGATTTGGTGAACTTGAGCCAGTCGGCCTCGAAGGGGCGTCCTCGGGGCTTCTCCTCCGGCTCCGCCTCGATGGAGTTGTCGACATCGTTGCTATCGTCTACAATGTCCACGGCACGGCTGTGGACGCTCGAGAGGCTGCCGAACAGCAGCAGCGCTAAGGCGCACAAACTTAAATTCATTTTCTGTAAGAGAACGAACCAATCGGAAATGAGTGCAAAGTTCAAAGCCAGTATCAAATTCCACTGCAAAGACATCTCAATCTCATCACATCACATCACATCACAATCATCATCATCCGACCGACTCCGACTATAATATAGGTTAATAAACTCAACAACGACTTGATAGTCACTTGGCGATTGGCCGGTTATCGCTAGCAATTATACATACTCGTCAACCAGGGGAGGTCTTAGCGTCCCCGATAAGAGCGCAAGGCCTTTTCGAGTGGCAGCGTCTATCTAGGGGCAGAGCTCTCTAGAACATTGCGAAATGGCCAGAGATGTGCCCAGAAATCCTTTCAGAACTCACCCCCAAACTGAAATCCGAAAGCCGAAATCCGAATTTCACAATGCCACGCGGCTCTGCTGACACCCGAAAATTGAATGAGAATCTATCTCTTCAGAGTGTCTCGGCGGTTTGCGTGGGCCGAGTGAGGATGATAAGTTGAAATCGAAATTTGGAATGACACTACTGTGACGTCAGTGGGTCCGAGAGACACTGGCAACAGTACACTGTTCCCATACACTACACTACACGACCCACCCACGCCTGGGATCAAGGGCCAGTGGCGTCTAGACTGGACTGGGCTACTGCGTGACCGATGAATTATTCAATCAGGTATTCGAGGGTATTATGTGTGTATGTATGTATTACCCCGATCAAGTCTCGCGAATCGTTGGCGAATGTTGCATCAGACATTTTTTTTCGACTCAATTTGCCCTTCGATGGGGAACTTTTTCCAACACTCGGGACCCGGGGCGACTCGATTCGATTCTCTTTAAATTCGAATTGGAAATAGAAACCACGCAATCCGTGGGGAAATTTCATAGATAGGGAATTTCATTGTGGATTGTGGATTTGTGGGTCTGAGCACCGTCTATTGTTGGGCAGACGATTACTCATCCAAAGCAGCCGATTGACGTGGCAGCACCACTTTATCGAGACTAGATACATATAGTATAGTATATCGTACAGTAGGAGAAGTATGGCTCACCTTTTGATTTGATTTCTTTTTTCTCTTCCGGTAAAAAATGTTTGCAAATTTCTCCCTAACGTTTAATATATAAGAACAGGCGGTCGCGATTGCGTTGGGTCTCTTTCGGCAGTCAGAAGAGATCCGCTCGTCGTTATGTTATGAACGAATTTATCAGCTCTATATTGTTGTGGTTCCTCGTTTGGGTTTTCTGGTTGAAGTTCAGCAGCAATTGGCTTAGCACTGACATAGGTCCGGCGATGGATGCCGTCTTGGCGGTCGTGCAGCTCAGTGTTGGCGGAATCTTGACTGGAGCTTATCGCACACGCAGCAGATTCGGATGCAGATCGGCTTGTGGTCTGGCTGGAGACGAAGGACACGCACACACACGTTTGGGGAGGGGCTGGAGAGGAAGCAGCGGCTTGGTGGCTGGCTTTCAGTGATATTCGGCGTAGCGAATGTCGAGCTGACGGCTTTGGCACATTCGATCGGAATCAGCGGAATCGATCAGTGGATCTATATATCTATAGATATAGATGTAGATATGGACTTCTTCAATTGCAGTGGCAGTGACAGTGCTGTTGAGGTGGTTTGGTTGGCGCGGCACTCGTTTGAATACGCACGGTTCATCGACATTACAATTCACAAGTCAAGGTGTGTCAATGGAGGCTTCGGTCTGCCCGACGGTGGCTGTTCACGAAAAGAGCGAGGATCGGATCGGATCGGATCGGTTTCGGATCGTATCGGTTTGTGATTGGATTGGTTTGAATATTGGCTTGGAGGCGAGGCGCTGGCACTGGCACTAAGTTTGTTGTTCAACAGCGAAAAACTGTAAATGAACTGATCGTCACCGTCTCGGGCTCTTTTATTTATACTCGCGTGCCCAGCCGGAGCGGAGAGCATCCGACGGAAACACACACACACGCACAGATACACACAGAAGCAGAGACACCGCCGTCGCCGTCGCCGCCGCTGCTGCGGCTCTCTCTCTCTCTCTCTCTCTGTGGCTGTCTCGTGTGTCAAGCCGCCTCGTCGACCAGAATTTGAATTCATATAATTCTTTGTGTGACCGCCGCCGGAGCGGTGGAGCGGGAGCGGGCGCGGGACAGTCCGGAACAAAACGGACACACTGCGGCTGGCTTTCGCTGCTAGTTATCCTCCTCCTTGGGACCCATAAATATGATCTTATATGTGCGATGGGATTTGATTTCATAAATTCGTCTCGATTTAATTGTTGTATTCCATCCTCTCACCGCTTTCGATGGCAGGATTCCCCCAAACCCTTTCGGACCCATTCCCTTATCTCGGAACCTGG
This sequence comes from Drosophila lowei, assembly GCA_008121275.1. Lineage (NCBI taxonomy): Eukaryota > Metazoa > Arthropoda > Insecta > Diptera > Drosophilidae > Drosophila > Drosophila lowei. The sequence continues at coordinate 1,061,131 of CM017781.1, forward strand.
CTTTCAGCCAATTGACAGACAGTTGGCGATGGCAGTGCAGGCCACTTCTCCTCCTTCGTGTCTGGGGCTGGGACTGGGACTGCGGTTGGGGGCAAGATTCGACCGATCATCATGCAAGGTTCCATTAGCCGAGACCGAGTCTGTCCGCTTCCCTCTGTCCCTCTAGCCGTTCGTTTCATTGCAATCAAGAGTGAGTGCCAGTTTGTCTGCGACGATCGTCGCTTGGTCGAATGGGATGGGGGCTGAACGGGAGAGAGATCGCGCAGAAAGGCGGAGGGGGCAGATACCACACAGTGTAGCAATGCTGACTGCCCGGCAGTCGTATATCTGTGTCTGTATCTGTATCTGTATCTTTGTGTGTGCTGTTTGAGAGGAGGAGGAGGAGAGGCCGAGGCACAGGCAGAGGCAGAGGCATAAAACTAGTCGTTGACTGAGATTGTAATGCCGCCGCCGCCGGCACCACCGGGAGGTGCAGCCAAAATGGCAGACAGACTGGCAGCCACATCGCGTGTTCGCTTTCCGCTGTGCCCGTGTGGTGTGGAGCAGGTCCGAACCGGCGACTGTTGCCGGGCGGCAGCCGCAGCCCCCACTGCGGTTGTTGCGGGTTGCTCGGTGTGGTGTGGTGTGGTGTGGTGTGGAGTGGAGTGGATGGAGGGAAGTGGAGCGGCGTGGAGTGGAGTGGCGGGATAGGACGGGACGGGACGGGTTCTCGACAGTTGCGACTAGTTTTCTTTCTTCGCTTTATCGACGGGCCACATCGACATCGACAACGACTGCAACTAGATTCAATTCTACGGGTAATTTATTTATTGCACGTTACACAAATCGTCCGACCACAAAATCACCTCCGCCCCGCCCCACCGGCACCCCTCTTTCCGGTCAATTGGCCGCGGTGGCGGTTCGGCACAAAGCGAAATTCAATTGAGAGAAAAATCTTGCAGGTGCTTGAAATTGTGTCTCGTGCCTCTGCCTCTGCCTCTACCACTGCCACTGCCTCCGTCCCGTCCCCGTCTCCGCCCCGCTCCGCTCCGGGCTCTGGCTATCTGCCGGCACACCTCAAAGCGGTGCCAGCGATATATCGTAACGCTGACGTAAGGGGCACTGAATTGAAATGGCCTTTCGATGGCGATGGATGCCTCTATGGGGATGTATTGCTGATAGGCCCCCCACACCCCCTGGGAAATGGGAGGGTAGCGGAGGCACGACGCAACACAGCAAAAATATTGCACTGCTTTCTTCTGTTTCAGGATAGGGGTTGGTTGCATTTCCTAGCTTTTTTCCAGGCTAGGCTGTATTTCCTATAAAGGCGACACGGATGCAATCTTTGAACCCGAACAGAACTGTACATTTCCATCCCCTCACCAAAATGAGATCATCTCTCGGATCGTGGATCGGTTCGTAGATCGGTTCGTGGCATACATATTCATGGGCATCCGACGTCACCGACCACTCAGGTGGATCGGCCATTATTGTCATCGCTCGTCTTGTCAATTAGGTTGCCGCCTTGCCACCGCCGCTCCTCTTTCATTCGAAACGTAGATTTATAGGTTCCATTTCCTAGAAACCATCAAGCCCGCATGCGAGCTGGTTTTCTCCCACAGAGAGAAGAGAGGTCGAGGCCTGGCACTCGCCGAAGATATCGTATGATCGTATTGTTCGGTGGCTTGATGGCACAAATTATTGCATCATGACAGTGGACGTTCCACAAGATACTTCGTGCATTTGTGCATGTGTGCATTTGGTGCATGGGTAAGCCAAATTGGCTCGCTTCCGCTAATGGATAATGGGTTGGGTAGATCTCTTCCCCAGAGGCACCACCACCACTCGTGGAGCAACAGCGCCGCATCGGTTGCACTTTTCTGCTAATTAACGTCGTGACAGGCGATAGCAACACCTCCAGAGCCAACAGTGCCACAGCATCACCGGAACCACACGACACCAACACGGGGAGGAGGAGGAGAGACTTAAGCGGGACTAGGGGACGGCTCATTCAAAGTGAGACCAAGAGACAGACGGACAGACGAACAGACGGACAGTCAGAGAGACAGATGGAGAGTTCGGGGAAAAGATAGTGCAACATGCAACGGAGACCAAGACCAGTCGTCACACTCAGCCCGAGATACAGCCACACAGATAGACTCGTACACTCGCATACTCGTACACAGATACACGTGCACAAAGGCAACTGTCAGCAGTCGGCAGTCGGCAGTCGGCAGTCGGAACCATTTGTTGGACTGCAGGTTGCACTGGTGTGTGGGTTGGAACGAGCAGCCGATCAGCGGAGCAGCCACTGGAACGCCGCTGGTGACGACGTGAGAAAATTCATGTTCATGCCACAAATTCTGTGCCGTTTTCATGGTGTTTTTTTTTTGCTTTTTGCCTGCTGTCACTGATACGACTGCTATGACTGCGAGTGTGTATGTGCGTATGAGCAGCCGCCTAGCAACAGTGAGGAGGCCTCGACTTGGTCTCCTACCATCCTACCATCGGCTTTGTATCGGCTGGGTACCGGCCGGTGTCGGTGCCACACACGCGCATGCGCAGCAGCGGAAACAAGAGTGGGGGGGAATGGATGGCAGAGAGCTCGTGTCGCCTTGAGCCGATGAAAGGTCAGTTCAGAGAATTGAAAAACCCTACAGACCGACACATGACTGTGCCTTACATGCTGTAGTGCTGTTGTAGATCAGAATTTGCCAGCCAATTCCATTGAAAAGTGGCGGAAATTCCCATTTAATAGCTTCTGCACTCCGGCCAAGAGAATACAATAGAATTGTGCAACTCTTCTATGCTCTCTTCTAAGTCTCCTCCAATGTCCAGAGCTGCTCGAGAAAGTGCCGGAAATTCCCTTCTAATAGTTTCTGGTCCTCCCTAGGATCATCTCTTCGGCCTGAACTTGAACTAAGGTATGAGGAGAATCGGGTCCCCAGCTTTTGATAGCACAATTTCTTTTCGAACTCTCCCCTCTCTAGCCGGTGGACTATCAGTCGCGTCGCTGTTCTACATCGTAACGAGATCACGCATCTATCTTCTGTGCGCCAGTGTGTGCGTAGTGCGTAGTGCGTACGCGTAGATGTAATGTGCGGAGCATAACAGCAAATGGAATGGAAAATTTTTGAAACCACATATCACGTTTCCACTCTCCTAAAAGTGGAAAATTTTACGAGTAGAGTAGTCCCAATGAAATGCAATTATCACTAATTGTTCAGCTCTCGGGCTGACAGATGATGACGGACAGCTGGTGGCATTAACATTTAACATGTATATTAACACTAACATTGTCATTACAGCGAGGAGGCGTATCGGAATTGGAAGTGGAATTGGAAGTATAATGGAAATCGGAATGGGTATGGGGTGTATGGTAGTGTATGGTGTATGGAACTTCCTCTATCAGAGTGCGAGTGCGATGCACAATGTGTATAGTAATTTATCAATTAACCTCCCGTTCGATAATTATTTATGTATGTATGTATGTAAAGTGCATTCGCCTCCTACTCACTGCATTTCCCGCTCCCGCTCTCTCTCTCTCTCTCCCTCTTTATGTGTGTGTGAGTGTGAATCGTAATCTGATTCTCTGGCATTCTTCAGTCGGCTTAATTTGAACGTGTGCGGCGGGGTTGCGGTCTCCGGTTACCTTCTGTTTGTTGTGCAACAAGTCGAGCAAGCGACCTGCCGAGCACCCAATCGACCACCACCGGAGCGATGGCGACGACTTTGACTCTGTCTTTTGCCTCCGACTCCGACTTCGATTCGACTCTCGCCCAATTTGCTTCACGATTGCATCAGCCATTTAATCCGCTCTCCCTCTGCCTCTGCCTCTGCCTCTGCCATGGGTGCGCTCTTTGCTGCACTAAAAAGTTGAGCGGGCAGAGGTGAACCCAAGCCGGAGAGCATAACCCTGAGCCTCTTCGTACCTACCTCCATACAAACGTATGTATGTATGTGCATGGCCATGTTCGAGTGTGAGAGTGCCGTGCCACTTCATGTGTATGCTGCCGATGATGAGTCATATGGAAATCGTTAAATTCAAATATTCCAAAAACGAAATGAGGTTGTGCCAGCCCTACAAGAGGATTGGATTGGAAAAGTAGACCAATAATTGGTTTTTATAGCGAACCTCATTCGCCTTAACACCAAAGCCAATTCCAGATGATAGAAGTACTATTCGAAATTGTACTCATAACAAACTCGAAACGTGCTCTTTGTGAACTATTCTGATCCCGCCACTCTTTCTTTTCCCTACCCTTTAGCGGCTTCTTATCTCCCTGATGTTCCCATTTAATTGGCAAAAGAAAACAATAACAGAGAGAAAATGTTAACTATGGGCTATCCGAAGCTGTCAATACCCTTGATTTTGACCTATCCTACCCGGACTATGGGTATCTAACAGTACACAACTAATAAAAAAAATATATTTCATATAATATTCATAATAAATATTCATATTCCGTATACCTCCTAAATGACCATGAACGGAATGCCGTCTTTATAAGAAGGTACAACTACCATTTAATAGGACCAACCCCCCCTTTTTTTAGCAGGGCATTAATATGACGTCTGATGACGTGTGCGGAGATGTTTTCGACTTGAACGTTATAATCATCGCCATCATCAGCATCAGCATCATCATCATCATCATCGTCCACGCCCCAAGTTCAATGGAGCTTGAAAAACAATTATGAACGCAATAACATGTAGAAAAGGGGGCTCGTTGCCCACACACATACGCAAATAGAAAGACAGAGAGAGGTATGAATGGGAGTGGGATGGAGGAGGAAGAGAACAACGAGGACAGGGCCGCCAATTAAAGAATCCTACTAATTGTCTTTACATACATACGTATGTACATACTTCTGAATATGCATGTACATTCATATAAAAAAAGTATGTAGCACATAATTAAGCTTGTGTATGTGTAAGAGTAGGGGAGCAATCGACGTCACGCGGAATGGATAAACACAGCATCAAGTGATACCCGAAGCGTTGGGGGCTCGTCTCTCCGCATCGTGCTGCTCGCCGCGTCGGCAGCGACGCCTTACTCACATACACTCGCGCATGTATAAATACATATACATGTTTCGCAGCGCCAGAAGAGCAAAGCTTCGCTGCGTTGTGCTCTTTCTTTCGGCTCGCTCTCTCCCTCTCTCGCTCCCACTCTCTGAGCGATGCGATCGCATGCAAATGCGGCGAATGCAAATGAAATTGCAAAAAAAACTGTGATTGCTGTCGTCCCCCCACGCCGGGCCACTCTCTGAATAGCCAGTGACGCATTTGAACCCGCGCCCCTGTCCATCCGACCGACCCTCACCCGACCAGCCGGCGATCTGGCAGCGCTTTACTAATTTCATTGCGAAAAGTCGCCTTCGATTTCTATACCCTTGCAGAGGCTGTACTTGTGCTGACGAGACGTTTGCCACGCATTAGCACAAGTGTACGAATCTGTTCGGGTTTCGAAAGAGAATTGTACCTAACTCAATAAATTTAAGTGCCATGGGACTTCTGCGTAGCTTAAGCAAATTGTGTTCAAATCGAATGACCATATCACACAGCTGCCATAGAAGCATAGGGTATGAGAAGCTGCGGCCTCTGGGGCTAGCCTTACTTTCTGGTTTTTGCTTAGGTTTTTTTCTTCCATTAAACAAATTGCGATTTATTACAAAAGTGATCTGATTATTAATTGCTTTTGAATTGATTTCGATTCGGTTTGCATCGATGACTCCGATTCAGAGTCGGAGAATAGCAGGAGAGCGGGTGGAGGAGAGCGGGCGGAGGAGAGCAGATCGGTACAGAGGAGTGCGTGACCAACGCAACGTCTCGGCGCTCAGGCGCGGCTCGACATGTAACCAATTCTCGGCCTGGTCTGGGACTGGAGCTGCCTTTAAGCTCACGTAGCCCCCTAGTCGAAGCTGACTTGACACCAACTACATATTCCACTGAGTCAGCAAATGGCAAATGGCTGCACTGCAAGACCAAGATCCGGACTTGGTATCACTAACCGAAACTAGATCGAACCGCTGTGGTTCGGAAAGTTCTCAGTCGCTAATTCTGGCTTTGGATCTGATTTTGGCGGAAACGAAGCCAAGGGATTCATAATATTTTGATTAAGATTTGTTTTGATCATTCTTTACGCTTCTTCCCACGATCGCGCCCCTATCGTCGAGGACTTTGTTTACTCTTGGTTTTCAGCGGATGAAAGCATTATTCCTGAGGCACCATCGCAAATGCCCGTACACTTGATGTTATTGTCCGTTCCCCACAGAAAAACAACATACGATCTGAAGCCACATCCCGATACTGATGCCGTTTCTGATCTCCATCAGATGCCAGCGCGGGAGAGCAGACCTATTGGCGTCGCCGGGAACCCTACAATCTCTGCCATGACCAATTTCTGGCCTTTGCCTATTAAAAAGAATCTATCTGTTGCCTGGAGAATCTGTTGCCCAGTGCGAAAATAATTTCGCTGAGCTCTGCTCGTATTTCGAGTGTTGTATGATTATTTAGATTATGACGAGAATGACTGCCTCGCACAACTGAAACTGAAGAGCCACAGAACTACCAATTGCAATTGCCATAGGAATGGAGAGGCTCAATTAACTTCCGTCTAGACGTGTGTCCAGGTCTTCTTTCCAGTCGCCCCCATGTCACATGAGATAACGCAAATTAACAAATTTTTTTCAATTTTTTTAGCACTTTCTTTATGACAAGAGCTTTGGAATTGAAGGCACGAGATCAGAAATTCAATCAAATTAACAGATAATGGCTTTGAATCTTCAAGTATTTGAGATTCGAGAACAAAATGAGCGGTGATTCAGGCAGGGCAAGGGAATTTTTCTTTTAAGATTAGACTACTAGGGGAACTACACTTAAACGACAGCTCTTTTCCCAACATATACACAATTCTATTACTCTCTTCAAAAAATACAAAAAAATTCCTTGCTTGCGTTTCTGACGAAAAAGGGGTTTAAGCCCAAAGTAAAAATATTTCTCCTTTGACGAAGTGCACTCTAAGATGATTCGGACTATTCGTGGAGTATCTTTAACAGACAGATTAATCTATTAACTAGCTCCTTGGCGAACAGTTCTTTAGATGAACTTCACTTGAATCGCTATACATACAAATACCTTAAACTAGTAATAAATTCCTACCTGCATTTTCCGGTTCGATTTTCCACTAGCTTTCACTTTGAAGACTTTCACAGAGTTTCCGTTTTCACTTTCAGTTTTTTTTTGTTTCGCACTAGAGCTCTAGAACTTTCGGTGAAGATTCGAATTTATTGTAGATTTCGATTTCGGATTCGGTTTCCTGTTTGCCGTTTCCGAATAGAGCGCACCACCACAAGCAGTTACAGTTATGTTCTATTGGGGCTCTCTTCTCTTTGGGCCTGCTCTTCTCTGACGCTGCGGCTGCGGCTGCGGCTGGGCTTCGATTTCGGTTCGCTTCTGGGTTCTCGGCTGAGAGAGCTGTGTTCTGCTCGGGATGTGGCGAATGATGGACTGTGTGGCGAAAGGTTGAGCGTCCATGCTTTTATATCGGGTATCGGGCATGCCCGAAATCAACAAGTGGGCTGCTGCTGCTGCTGCTGCTGCTGCTGCTCGGAGGAACGGACCGGCGGACCGACGAACGGACGGACGTGGACGGCCGAGCCTCGACAAATTGGACTCCACACTGGGGGCTTAATAACAGTATTGGCGTCCGTCAGCGGAGGGGATTGGGATGCCATCCATCCCCTCGTGCATGTACTGGTATTGGTGTTCGTTGCGCTGCTTCGGGCTCGTCTTGTCTTCGTCTTGACATCGTCTTGCCTTTGCGGTCTGTGTCGGGAGCCCTGCGAGGGTGTTGGGGCTGGCTGTGGCTGTGGAGCTTTACTTGTTGCTCTCCTTTGATTGATTGATTCAAATGCGAGAACACGCGAATAATTCATGCAAATTTATTATTTTATATCACATTTTTCTCATTAATATTCGCAAAAGACATGTAGTGTCCATAGGATTGGAACGGATCGGCTTGGACCGGAATGAGAATGGGAATCGAAATTGAAATTGAAATGGATATGGAAATGAAATGCGTGCTCCAGATACATATTCGCCAGTACAGTTTTCAGAAAATACAGTACGATGCAGATAGACACGAGTATCTTGGCGATAGAGTCGATCGATTTCCATATGGAAGAGCTGTGGAGCGGTGGCTGGTAACATCGTCAAAGGAGTTAAGGCAGTTCCCGTTCCCGTTCCCGTACCCGTTCCCGCCCGTCTATCTATCAGAAAGGAGCAATTGAATCATACTCCGGGTTCAATTAGATTACATGAGATTTGCCCTGGTGCCCGACACTTAACCTCTCTTATCGCCGACCAGATGTTGATAATTCCGGATTTGTTCGGGTTTCAGGTGGGATTTGAGTCAACGCGAATTAGTTTCATCTGCCTGCCCACAGAATTCAGTAGCCCAATCAGTAGACAATGGTGGCTCCCAGACGTCATTGTTCCACTGGCTGTGGCTGTGGCAGACCTGTTGCCACCATTCCACCACCAGTGTGGGCTCCATCAAACCCAATTGCTCCACAGCATCTCTGGCACTATTTGCATTCCAGAGACCGGGACCAATTGCACAAAGATTCCGACAGGCAGACACTACTGCTGCTGCTGCACCAGAATCAGAATCAGAATCAAAAGCCTCTGATTTCCCAGAAGCAGCTGGACGACGGGCCTGGGCAAACACAACTCAATTGATTTTTGTGTGGCGTCAATTGAAATGCACTTCGGAGTCTAGGATGGAGACGGGGCGTGCGCTTGCATCGAGTGGTGCGAGTGGCTCGACACCGTTATATTCAAATGAAGTAGACAGTTTTCGAACAGCTTCGAATTGAAAGGCAGAAGGTAGAAGGTAGCAGTCCGACAAAATGACCAGTACCTTTATCAGCTCCATCTTGATGATGATGATGATGATGATACTCGTAATAATGAGAGCCGCTCATTGATTAGCGTCTGTGGTTGGGGAGACCTTGCTACCAGCAGCCACCCATCAGGGCCATCAGTTGGGTCAAAGCGCTGCCCCTGGCAACAGCCATTCAGTAATTCCCTATTTAAAATTACGAGCCCACCCACAGCTCAACCCAACCCCCCCACCATACACCCACTCAGACATGTTCTATATATATATGTAATTATGTATGTATTGTGTATGCTGACTGTATGCACTGTATCATTGGCCCACGGAGTCGCCCACGCAGTCGCGCAGCCAATTTGGCCATCCGTCAATAGGGCTTCATTTGAATTGCCAGCTTGTCTCCAATTGATGCCAACCACCCAACCACCCAACTACCCACGACCACGACCACGGCGGGCGCTCTCTAGATGCTGGTCCTGGTTCCTGGCCAGCTCAGCCCCTCCTGGGGCCATCATTCATCTGCAATCAGTCAGCAGCATGGCGTAATTAAACATTGGGCTGTCACAGTTGTCGCAGTCGTCCCATTGCGCATTTATTGGCAACTTTATTCATTTAATCATGTGATATAATATATGTATATATATAAAACCTGATGCATGCACGTACGTATGTGCTTGCATGTGTGTGGGTCTATGGGTCTGAGGGTCTATGGAAAATCCCTGAAAACATTGCATACAAAATGGAATAATGGAATTACATTAATACGCAATTAGTGACAATTATGGAATATCCCCAAAAAAGAAATTCTCAAATGGCTAGAATCTAGTATGATTATTACAATTCATGTTTTACATCATTTTATAGTAGAAAGGGTATAGATGTAACGATTGTTGCCTGCTTTAGGGGGCAGCTCGCTATTTGTGGACTCTGTGGACTACACCTTGAGGGATTGTAGCAAAGTTGGAAACATCAGAAGGGAAACTCGAAAGCAACAGAATAGACGCGAACTTCTTAAATAAATTTTCATTCTTTTCTATCAATGGATGTCAATATGTATCGGATATGATTTTCAATAATTGAAATGTTTCAACCTCTACGTAATGAAAATGTGTAGACATGAGAATAGCAAGTCCTTTAAAGAGTACATAAACTGCAAAGTAAAAGCAAATAGTAAAAGCAGTTGGAAAGTAGATGGAAGTTCCCCCACAAACTCATTACTATTCCGAGAATCTCATTCCCCATTCAAACAATTTAGGAATCATGCCCCAATAGGTATACCACAGAATGAGAATGAGATTTACTTTTCATGAAGTCATTTGTCTTTTTAGCCTATGACACTATCGAATCGTTATTTGGGGGCTCTACTGTACGCAAGCTAAAGCTTATGGGTATTTAGTATGTATGTACATGTACTAAAAGCTGCATTATAAACAAATGAATAGCATGACAATGAGCTTTCAACAGCTTTCAAGGTTAAACATGTTTTACAGCCAACGCGAAATGTTGGTGAGGCTTGTTTGACTCTCAATATGATATACATACATATATGATCATATATTTATTATTTATAACATATATGTAAGTAGTCTCTGTATAGACTTTTGGAATTTTACTTTTTCGAAACCGATACAAAATTAGCAGCCATTTCGATGCAATTAACATTTTCTTGCCTGAGAAAACTTTGCAATTAGTTCGGTTACTAGGTCGGTCGGCATGCTGAAGCTTTTTAAATCTGGCAATCACACTTAAGCGAAAATGTTAGTACCTTGCCGTTTACAATAACCTTGTATTTATATTTTTTCCTGACAAGTTAAGCAAATACATATTTCGATGCCTGACCTGAGAACAAAACCACTATAAATTTGAAATGTTTTCTCAAAATTCGCACCGTGACCAAAGTGCAGACCCAATTTCGCTGGGTGTATAAAACATTTGATAACCAACAAACAGCAAGAGCTTTTTCGTCGGCTTTCTCTCTCGCGGAACACACTGGCAAGAGGTGCACCCTCAATGTCTCGCCTCGCCTCTCGCAGTTCAGTTCGACCGTTGTTTTTTCCCCGAAATTAGCGATCGCCTGATTGACACCACCCCATCTCCCTGGCACCACGATGAACTCCCGCATTCCACTGGGCATCCGGCAGTGCAACAGGCTCCTGGCTGCACCCATCTACTGTGCCAACGAAACCTCCTCTCTGGCCCGGCTCTTCTCCACATCGCAGGTGCATTACGAGAGACATGAGTAAGTTCAGTTCCCACTCTCCCGACTTATTGCTTACCTGTAATCGTACGAGTTTTTTTTCATTTGTGATTTCTATCAAGCGAATCCAATTAGTTATCACCGATTAAGTTATCACCACGTGAGCCGGAACGAAACCTGCAGGCAAAGTTAACCTGCACCCATTAGCATATATAATTAATGGTGGCAACGAATAGATAACGAAGAATTTGCCAAAGCATAGGATCGATAAAATATTCAAACTTTGGGCTTAGGCTTTCATCATGGTGATTCGGTGGATGGGTAGGGTCCAATTAGACCCCCAAGGAGTTGGCTTAGGGCAAGCATGATGGGGGATCCTTGGAGACTAGAGTCACGCAATCCGTAATATTATATAAACTTTAATATAACACTTTTTTGTATTTCTTTTTTTTCAGCTGCAAAGTTTTGGTTGTGGGTGGCGGCAGTGGCGGCTGTGCCATGGCCGCCAAGCTGTCTTCTCATCTGGGCAAGGATAAGGTGATCGTCCTGGAGCCGGAAGATGTACGTATGATTGGTGCGCCGCCAAAGAGTTACTCCACGGCTTATTATTTTACTTCTTTCATGCAGAGACACTATTATCAGCCGATGTTCACCCTGATTGGAGGCGGAATGAAGCGCCTGGAACAATCCTACAAGACCATGGCGGAGGTGCTTCCGAAGAAGGCAAAGTGGGTGAAGGAAAAGGCGATGGAATTTGATCCAGATAACAATACGGTCTGCACCTCCGGAGGTGACACAATCAAATATGATTTCTTGCTCATTGCCACTGGCCTGCAATTGAAGTACGAGAAGGTAAGGAAACTCGTCACAACCTAAAAGATATTCTTATACTAATGATTTGTTGTGTCATATAGATTCCCGGACTAGCGGAGGCCCTGGAGATACCCAATGGCAAGGTGTGCTCCATCTACTCCCCCAAGTACGTCGAGGGCGTCTACGATGTGCTACGCAGAACAACTGGCGGAAACTTGATATTCACCTTTCCCGATTCCCCTGTCAAATGTCCTGGTGCCCCACAGAAGATTGTCTACATAGTCGAGCACTATTTCCGCAAGGTACGGATGAATTCACTGCCATTGAACGGGGACACAATCTTTTAAAAATTCCCCTCCTTTCCCTTTAGCTGGGCAAGCGCGATAAAGTGAATATCACATATAACACAGCTCTGCCAGTGCTCTTTGGCGTGAAACACTATGCGGACGCCCTGTGGCCCATCTGCAAGAAGCGGAACATCACGGTTAACACTCGACGAAACCTGGTGGAGGTTCGGCATGCCGAGGACATAGCTGTGTTCGAGGATCTCGACAATCCCGGTCAGCTTTGCGAGGTGAAGGTATGATTATCTGAAAGGCCATACCGAGGGGCAGTCAATGACATTTCTTATCCGGACAGTACTCCCTGCTGCATGTTGTGCCACCAATGACCGCTCCCGACGAGCTAACAAAATGCCGGAAGCTGATGAACACGGCGGGATTCGTGGATGTGAATAACTCGACGCTGCAGCATGTGAGATACAGCAACGTATTCGCCATCGGGGATTCGTCTGGCACACCGAACTCGAAGACTGCAGCAGCTGCAGGTAAGATTAGATTCAAATCAATGGATTAATCAAGGCTTCAACAGAATTAGAATATTGAAATCGGTTTCCATTTACAGCTGCTCAGTCGCCCGTTGTCTTTCGGAATATGATTGCAGCGATGGAGGGCAAACCTCTGACGGAGGTCTACGATGGCTATGCCTCGTGCCCGCTGGTGACTGGATACAGCACCTGCATTTTGGCGGAGTTCGATTACAGTCTGATGCCCTTAGAAACGTTCCCAGTGGCCCAGAACAAGGAGCGGTACTCGATGTTCATCATGAAGAAGGATTTCATGCCGCTGCTTTACTGGAAGCTCATGCTCCCGGGCCACTGGAATGGCCCGGGGCTGATGCGAAAGCTCTTCGGTGTTTTTAAGCCAAATAAAAAGTAAATGCAACTCTCCGAAATCTAAAAAGTTTATGTCAAAGCAAAATGTACTATTTTGTGTTGTGAATGGGCGCCAGGTGTCATTCACCTCAAAACGGCTGCACTGCAGCCCTGGCATGCAGTATGTTATTATTATTTTCTTTTCGATATATTTTGACCGTGGAAATTGGGAGGCTGGTATATTTTTGGTATATTTCGGTATATAATGGTATATTTGATCAATTTTGTTGTATATTTTGGTATATTTCTGAGGGTCCAACATTTTTAAGCCAATGCTTAATTGCGACTGTCTTTTGTTGAACTCAAACCTTGTTTTATTCAAAATACAATAAAAGCAAGTATTTAGAATAAGCCAGTCAAGTAGAAAATTGATTCATTAATCGTATAAAACTATGTGGGCATGGCTGAAGGTGCTATATAGCCAGTATTATTCGACGGAAGATCAAAATCGAGGAATATGTATAAGAGAACTTGAATTCGTCGGTATATTTACGGTATATTTTTAAAATAAGACGGTATATTTTGGTATATTTCTGAGGGTCGGACCGTATACCTTATCGGATTTTCTTATTTTCTTGCCACCACGTCTAGCTCACACACCTCGCAATTTTTATACTTTTCATAGTATTTTCTAGTATTTTTCAGTATATTTTAAGACGCGTTATGGACTCACCCTCTTGTCCAATGCACCAATGTAGAAACCGTGTTTTTTTTTTTTTTTTTTTTTTTTTTATTAGAAATCAGCTTTACTTAAACTATGATCTAATATTAGTGATATTTACACTGGCTTACTACATATTTTAAGTAGAAAATTGATTCACTAATCGGACAAAATTATGTGGGCATGGCTAAATGTTCTATATAGCCAGTATTATTCGACGGAAGATCAAAAACGAGGCAGATGTCATTGAGAAAGCGCAAGTGACACAGCGTGTTCCACAGAAGTTGATTTGCAGGAACTGCGGGCAGACCGATCATGGCTTTAGGGACTGTATGGCATCGGAGAGGCGAATTTTCTGCTACCGGTGTGGAAAGCCAGATGCATATTGTCCGACCTGTCCGAATTGTGCGGGAAACGTGAAGAGGAGTGCGATCCAAGCAGGCGAATCACGCTCACAGAAGGGGCCTGCGCAGAGAAAGTAGAAGAGAATAAAAATGAATAAGATAGACGTAATTTGCATGCTAGGTTAAGGAACTTATCATATGAAGAGCGCTTAAGAAATTATTTAGAAACCCGAAATAGCATATTTTCTGAACTACGAGTGGATGGTATGCAAGCACTGTCGGTGCGGGTGAGAAAGGCGAGATCCCGGTTTAAGCAAAGGCGAACTATGAGGAGGCAGGTGATTGCTTCAGTAAAGCGTTGTTGCAAGAAAGACCCGAGAGTTTTCGCAGAAATCTCTATAATGGGCGAGTCCGTGCGAGGCCTGTTGGATTCAGGCGCTACACACAGCATGCTAGGGTGTAATGGTCAGAAATTCCTGGAGAAGCTGGGCGTGGAGGCTCGTCGATATTCTTCTATAGTGAAGGTAGCGAATGGGGAAGATCGCGCAATCGTTGGCCGAGTAGAATTACCGGTGGAATACAAGGGAGAGGTAAAAAGATTAACGTTTTTGTATGCCCTTTCTTAGAACAGGAAATTTACTTGGGGGTAGACTTTTGGCGGGTATTCTCATTGGCTCCTGAGGTGATGGGAGAAGGTCCAGTAGGGGCATCTCACAGATTAGTGGAAGAAGTGCTGGCTGATCAAGTCGCTCACTATGTGGAAGGCCCAGAGAAGGAGATAGTGCAGGAAGAATGGGAGTTGTCGGAAGAGCAGAAGGCGGCCTTGGATCAGGTGAAGGCAGAGTTTCTGACTTTCGAAGCCGTAGGCCTGGGGAGGACGTCGAGAGAGACTCACAAAATTCAGTTGGTGGAGAAGGCCGAGCCTGTAAAGGATCGACATTACCCGCTGTCGCCAGCGATGCAGGAAGTGGTGTGTGGGGAGGTGGACAAAATGTTGGCTTTGGGAGTCATCGAGTACAGTGATAGTCCGTGGAGCAACCGTATCACCGCGGTGCGAAGGCCGGGCAAAAATCGTTTCTGTCTCGATGCCCGAAAGCTCAACAAAGTAACCAACAAGGACGCGTACCCACTGCCTAGCATCGAGGGGATTTTGTCGCGTCTCGATCAGACGATATATATCTCCAGCGTCGACTTAAAATTCGCTTTTTGGCAAATAGAGCTGGACGAGCAGAGTCGACCATATACGGCGTTCACGGTGCCGGGACGGCCTCTGTACCAGTTCCGTATGATGCCCTTTGGCCTCTGCAACGCCGCACAACGCCTATGTAGACTGGTCGATAAGGTGATTCCGGTTGAGATGCGTTCAAACGTCTATGCGTATCTCGACGACTTGCTGATTATAGCTGAGGACTTCCAAACGCACGTGAAGATTCTGCGACAGGTTGCCGAGCGTCTACGAGAGGCAAATTTAACGATAGGGCTGAGCAAATCTCATTTTTGCTATAAAAACATTAAATACCTGGGATTTATAGTGGGAGGAGGAGCGCTGAAGATGGATCCGGATCGTGTGTCGGCCATTTTACGCATTCCCGAGCCGCGATCTGTTCGAGAATTGCGTAGTTTCCTGGGAACTGCGGGCTGGTACCGGCGCTTTATGAAGAACTATGCTGAGATGGCCGTTCCGCTCACAGACGCCCTGAAAAAGTCGGGAAATGGAAAGTTTAGATTGACGGAGGAGGCAAAACGAGCTATGGGGAAGCTAAAAGCTGCACTCACCTCGGCACCAGTCCTGGTACACGCGGATTTCAAGCGGCACTTCTACATACAGTGCGACGCCTCACATTATGGGGTAGGAGCCGTACTCTTCCAACGGGATGACGAGCAGAACGAGAGGCCCATAGCGTTTTTCTCTGCCAAACTAAATTGTCACCAAAAAAACTACTCGGTGACAGAGAAGGAGTGTCTGGCAGCCCTCATGGCGATCCTACAGTTCCGTCCGTACGTAGAGCTTATGCCGTTTACAGTCATTACTGACCACGCCAGTCTCAAATGGCTCATTACCATGAAGAACCTGGATGGTCGCTTAGCTCGTTGGTCCCTTCAACTGCAGGCCTTCGATTTCGGCATAGAACACCGGAAAGGAGTGGACAATGTAGTGGCAGATACATTGTCGCGCAGTATTGAAGAGCTGGAAGTGGATCCGAGTTGTATCCTGGGTTTTGAAACGGTGGAGTTTGAATCTGGAGAATATCAGGAGTTAAGGAAGGAAATAACAAAAAACCAAGACCGCTTACCTGATCTCCAGATTGTTGATGGCATGATATTCAAGCGCATGCGCTTTGAACGATTTGATGATCAACTGTAGGGCTCCGTCTGGAAATTGTGGGTTCCGAGTTCGCTGACGGCCGCGTTGATAGACAAAGCACATTTGGAAGAGAAGACAGCGCACGGAGGAATCGCGAAAACCTTGCACTTATTGCGTAGGCAGTTTTACTGGCCGAACATGGCGATAGAGGTGCGGGATTATATCCGACGGTGCACCGTGTGCAAGGAGTCGAAAGCGCCGAATTATCGGATGCAGGTCGGGATGGGGCAAGAGGTGGTCACTGAGCGCCCGTTCCAAAAGCTGAATATTGATTTTTTGGGCAAATATCCGCGGTCAAAGAACGGTCAGGCGTGGATATTTATTGTTGTTGACCAGTTCTCTAAGTTCACATTCCTAAAGACCATGACCAAGGCCACAGCAAAGGAAGTTGTAAGATTCCTCGTTCACGAGGTATTCTACAAGTTTGGAGTGCCGGAGATGATTCACTCTGACAATGGGGCTCAGTTCGTCTCGAAAACTTTTAAGGAGATGACCGATGCATTCGGAGTCACCCATATGAGGACGCCAGTGTATTCTCCGCAGAGTAACGCAGCCGAACGCGTGAATCGCACAGTACTCAGCGCGATTCGTTCGTATCTGGAAGACGATCATCGGGACTGGGATGCGCATCTGCCGGAGATAGAACTGGCTATTAGGAATTCGGTTCACGAGGCGACAGGCGTAACACCATTCTTTGCAGTCTTCGGGCAGCAGATGTATTTGCATGGGTCATGCTACAAGCTGGCAAAGCGACTGCGGTCAATCGGGGAGCATGACATATCGCTGCTGGAGGGTCAAGACAAGCGACAACTCATCCAAGAGAGGATTCGCGCTAGTTTACATCAGGCATACGTAGTAGGGTAAGGTACAACCAGCGAGCTCGGGTGTTCTACGCGAGGCCGGGACAAGAGGTATTCCGCCGAAATTTTGTCCTTAGTGACTTTGGTAAAGGCTTTGTTTGAGATGCCAAGCTTTTTTTGGCACCTATTTGTTTCAAAATGAAAAGAGAGTTTGGGTTAAACTTTATAATTCGAATTTAATTTTGGTGGCTTAGCGGAAACCGATTGCTTGCTATGACCAGATAAAATTTATGCGAGATCGATATGCAACCAATGCGCAGAGGGGTTAGCATAGAACTAAAAATAGACGACGGCGTTAGATCAAAATGATTGCCGAAGTGGTGGCGGCAGAGAGCCCCTTTAGCGGGAGAGCGCAGCAGCTCTGCAGAAAGTCAACGTTTTACAACATAGGCGGCTCTCTCTGCTCATACAATAATAATGCTTAAAGTTACGGTTATTCTTCGGCGGCTGGCCCGAACAGGCTTTAATGCCAAGGTCGCGCGAAAGTTCATCCGATGCCGGGTAGTGAAGCCAGTAGGAGAGAACGCGTATGCTCTGGAGGACCTTAATGGCCGTCCCATAGGAGTGTACCACGCCAAAGACCTGAGAATGTAGTGAGGTGTGGGTGTGGCCTACGTTGGGCGCGGCAGAAGAATGCAGGGCACGCCGGCGTGTGCTCAATAGTGTTCCGGAATGGGCATGCCCACGCGTATGTTGTCCCTCCTAGGACTGACGACATACTCGTGGTGGTGTTCCAGTCCCACCTGAACGATAGGTGGCCAGGGCTGAGGGCGACGCGCCATCTAGCGGAAGTCCACGGAGGCTCGATGGTGTATGGGGACATCGGGGGGGAGCTGGAGCCGTTACTGGGGATATAAGGAATAGGATAGGATTAGTTATATGTATTAGTAAGGGGATATAAGGAATAGAATAGGATTAGTTATGTGTATTAGTAAGGGAAAAAGGGATAAATAGGAGTGAAAATATTAGAAAACGTGGAGTGGATTATGGAAATCGTAGAGCGTGGACGGAAGAGTAACGTCGACTCAGCACCTCTGAAATTTTGTGCTTAAAACAGAAATTTTGAAGTGAGTACAGAAAAAAGGCGGGCGAGCAAATAGGTTGTAATGCAGGAAATTTTACTCACAGCCGGCAAGGAATATAGCCACCAGAACCGGGCCAGAAGGTTTCCTGGAGAGGAACACTGGAGTTCGAGAAAGTCGACTGCAGAGAAGAAGACTGTCCAACGTGAACCTGAGTGAGTTCGTTCCAGTTGCGCGTGTGTGAGCCAAGAAGCGCGAGACGTGTGAAGGGGGGGGGGGGGTGAAAGAGGACGACTTAGCTGCCAGGGCGATCCTAGCGACATCGCACGTTCGTTGCATCGCCTTCCAGTGCGTGCCACACGTTTGGTCTCATGCACCACGTAAAAACCCCGAAACCCTATACACACACACACACACACGCGCACACGTATACACGGACCTATATAAATTTAGGGCTGACCGGCCACGGCCAGCGATCGCCCACGTCGTTTGAACTTACAAAAAACATAATTCACACGCCAAACACCTTCCACATTAAATTTTATTTTGTTCCTTGTGTTGTCCTTTATATAGTATTTAGTATTTATTATTAGCTTAAACCGTTTAACGTAACATCTTGGCCATTGAACTAAATATGTAAAAACACCAACACCTTTTACGAACCGAAATCTGCAATCAGCTGTTCAGTTCCAGAAGATTAACCCTTAGTGGGTGACGCGGGGGTCCCGCCCCCTTCCGCCCCCCAAAGGACGAAAATCTGTGGCATCCACAAATCGCAAGGACTATTAGACTATATTAGCAACCAAATTTTGTAACCATACTCCTGGTAGGTCTCACTATTACAAGTGTATTTCAAAATTTCCTGTATGTAATATTGCAGAAAATTCCGCAATGGCCGAAGTTTTGTCAGCATCGAAAATCATCATCTGGGACGAATTCACAATGGCGCAGGCGCATAAACGTGCGGCGCGATTACGCGACGATACTCAAAGGAGAATTCAAAGGATCTGTAAAGCAGTTGTTCGAATACGAAGTGAAAGATATTGTGGAAAAGCTTGATATTGAATATAAGCGTGTCAATAGTGCTCCACCGCTGCTGGCATACATTGTGGTCACTAAATATTGCAACACGCGTTTTTTTAGAAACGGAAGAAATCCCCCACCTGGAACGGTAGTAGATAACGTTGTTACCCTGTCCGAAAGATACGACTTTTAAATTCCAACAAGACATTTTGGAAAAAATGTCAGATAATGCGTGCTGAGATATGTGGCAAATCCCATAGGCTCCCTTTCCAAAAAGCTATTCTTGTAAATAACGCATCCCTTAATGGACTATATAGCTATATCCATGAAAAATATAAAATGGAATATATATTAACAAGTCGTCTTAACCAAGACATTGTGGAAAATTTTGTTGGTGCCATGCGGTCGACGGGTGGACAGTTTGACCATCCGACTCCACTTCAATTTAAGTATAGATTAAGAAAATATATAACAGGTATGACAAAATTCAAACAATCAACAAATAATTCATTTTAATAATAATTGTCAAATGTTTAGCTTTATGTTTCAGAAAAGTTTTGATCGTGATTGTTGGTAGTTATCGCGACACTTTTAATTGCAATATGGTAATCGAAATCGCATCCTTTTGCCATCACTATGATAGAATTTACAACAATATATCGCACATCACTGACCGAAAAAAGCAGCATCATCGCACACAAGTTGGAAGCAGCTGGAGAATAAGAATCTTTATTAAAAAGTATTTGCATCAGATTTTTAGTGTCAGAATTCGAGAGGTCACTGAAGAAAAAGTTGGCGATAGTTGGTTAAACTTAGATCTTAATTCTCAAAGTACGGACTTCTACTTGGTGTCACTGACTGTTAGCCAAGGAACAGTGCCGCCAACGAGCTATTATGTGCTCTATAGCAACAGCTGCGTTCTAATCGAAGCGAATGAGCAGGCACCCGCCGCACTGCACCTCCTTCCTATAGCAGCCATTAAAATGCATCCCTCAAGTGTTTTCTTCTTCTCTTTCATGCATCGAATTACAACAAAGCGAAGAAAAACGAGGAGGAACGTTGCGAGACGCGGCTAGGGCCGCGGATCTACATAAAACGAAGTATATGCTTATTTATACACAATACATAGGTATTTTGTACCGCTTTTGTACGTTTGATTTTTAGCTTTTCGTTTCCATTTTTCCGATGCATCTGTCTCTTTTTCATTCTTCTCTAAAAACACCAATCTGGAGAACTGATCACATCCTACACACGCGAGGTGGAGAAGATGATGAGAATGAGGCAGTTCCGCGTTACTTTTCACAGCGCAATGCTCGGGTGCTCAGACGATGAAGGCGAGTCGGCCGGAGTCGGTCCCGGAGTCGCTCCCATAACCGAAACGGAAGAGGAAAACGAAGCGGAAGCCGAAGCTAAGCAGCCAGTACCATTCGTTCGGCGCACGAGCAGTAGGATCAAGAGTCTGCCACCATTTTAGATGGTTGCAGTAAAATTGTATATAGATTTCATAGCACTCGGCTATTGACAGCGAAAACAACAATGGATACCCCCGGCCCAGCAGAAGCATACAGAATTAGACTGGAGAAGGACCGATTGCGGAAGCGAATAATGCGCGCTGATCCGGTCAAACGAGCGGAAGAGAACGAGCGCAATCGGATTAGGACTGCGGCGAGGAGGAAGAAACTTGTGATAGACTCGCAAATGCAGGGTGCGCACTGGTACGGGTGCTAGGGTGCTTGGGTGCAAGGGTGCTACGGTGCTCGGGTGCGCATGGTGCTGGCTCCCTGTGGTAGATGCTATCAGTTAAACAATAATAAATAAAGTCGCCTGGCTCCGACTATGCGGCAGCGCCGCCATTTGCGAAAATGAGTTCGAAGCAGCGCAGTCGCGCCGCCGGAGGTCTGCCTTGCAAGAGTGAGAGAGATATATCGGCTGTCGCTGTATGTGTGTGATTTTGTATGTGCTTGCTTCTGCGTACAGAAAAAATACGTCAGACGACAGCGCAGCCGCCGACGTCGGCTGGTGTCTCTCTGTCTCTCTCTCTGCCTTTGCTAGGTAGCAGAAAAGGGTGGGTTTCGTATTATATAATTATTGTTTACTTATGTATGTATGCACACATGTATATTATGTACATATGCTACACATATAATATATTATTATTCATCATATTTATAAAAGATTTGCGGTGAAAAATTATATATATCCCACATACATGTGTACATATGTATATGCTTGTGCGACTTTTGTCAGAATTAGAGGTGGGCAGGGACCGTGGTTTCTTCGTGTCACATCGGAACACGATGGCGCGTCCTGGAAAACTGAATATTGTCCAGGGGCACGAAAAAGACGATGAACCATTTCCCAAGAAAAGAGCAGATCAGATTTTTCGTCCTCAGTAATCGTAACTTGTGTTTAAGGCTTACAACAAAACTATCACATCAAGTCCATAACCGATCATTTTTTCGATAACTTGAACTATGAACCATATGACTTTAATTGAATATGTAATGCGTTGAGGGTTAATATTAAGAAAGGTTTTTTTTTAAATTATATATATATCGTGCTAGACCGTGCGTGCGTGCCGTGCTTGGTCCTGCAGAAAAATTTCAGTGCATGCCCATCTCTAGTATTGACGCTAGAACATCTCTCTCATTCTCTTTCTCTCCTTTTGGTACGTAGCAGTAAAGGGTGGGTTTTCATACATACATATATGCGTGAACATGTATACAAGATTAAGAGATTTGCATACATACATAAATCGGCTGACGGGTGTGTCGAAATGGCGAAATGACAGCCGCACAGTCGTAACATCAGTCGACGTCGGCTGAACCTTCGCCTTGCTAATTTGGTTCTTGGAAGTGCTCGACTCTTTTAATACCCTGCACTCATATAATAATAATTTTGAACGCGATTTCTCATATCTTCGAAGATAGGGTATATATCTTCGAAGGGTATTAAAAGAGTCGAGCACTTCCAAGAACCAAATTAGCAAGGCGAAGATTCAGCCGACGGCGACTGAGGCTACGTCTGCGCGGCCGTTTTATGTATGCACCTCTCTTACTCTTATATACATGTTCACGCATATATGCATGTATGAAAACCCACCCTTTACTGCTACGTACCAAAAGGAGAGAAAGAGAGACAGAGATATATGTTCTAGCATCTACACTAGAGATGGGCATGCACTGAAATTTTTCGGCAGGACCCAGCACGGTCCAGCACGATATATTTATAGTTTGAAAAAAACATTTATTAATATTAAACCTCAAAAAACGCATTACATATATATTAAATAAAAGTCATAGGATTCATAGTTCAAGTCATCGAAAAAACTATCGGTTATGGACTATATATGATAGTTTTGTTGCAGGCCTTAAACACAAGTTACGATTGGGGAGGACGGAAAATCAGATCTGATCTTTTCTTGGCAAATGGTTCATCGTATTTTTTCGTGCCCCTGGACAATATTTAGTTTTCCAGGACGCGCCATCGTGTTGCGATGTGACACGAAGAAAGCACGGTCCGGCCCACCTCTAATTCTGACAAAAGTCGCACAAATCATACACATATGTATGTGTGATATACATATGTATATCATTTTTCACCGCAAATCTTTTATAAATATATATAATATATAAATTATAATTATAAATATGATGAATAATATTATTATACAATATATGTAGCATATGTACATAATATACATATGTGCATATATAAATAAGTATACAATAATTAAATAATACAAAACCCACCCTTTTCTGCTACCTAGCAAAAGCAGAGACAGAGAGACGTCAGCCGACGCCGACTGAGGTGGCGGCTGCTGTACGCAGAAGCAAGCACATACAAAATCACACACATACAGCGACAGCCGATATATCTCTCTCCCACCTCCGGTGGCGCGACTGCGCTGCTTTGAACTCATTTTCGAAAATGGCCGCGCTGCCGATTGCTATAAAAAGGCGAGCACAGTCGGAGCCAGGCGACTTTATTTTTTTTTTAACTGATAGCATCTACCACAGGGGGCCAGCACCATGCGCACCCGAGCACCGTTGCACTCTACCACCCTAGCCCCAGAACACCCTTGCACCCGAGCACCCGTACCAGTGCGCACCCTGCATTTGCGAGTCTTTCACAAGTTTCTTCCTCCTCGCCGCAGTCCTAATCCGATTGCGCTCGTTCTCTTCCGCTCGTTTGACCGGATCAGCGCGCATTATTCGCTTCCGCAATCGGTCCCTCTCCAGTCTAATTCTGTATGCTTCTGCTGGGCCGGGGGTATCCATTGTTGTTTTCGCTGTCAATAGCCGAGTGCTATGAAATCTATATACAATTTTACTGCAACCATCTAAAATGGTGGCAGACTCTTGATCCTCCTGCTCGTGCGCCGAACGAATGGTACTGGCTGCTTAGCTTCGGCTTCCGCTTCGTTTTCCTCTTCCGTTTCGGTTATGGGAGCGACTCCGGGACCGACTCCGGGACCGACTCCGGCCGACTCGCCTTCATCGTCTGAGCACCCGAGCATTGCGCTGTGAAAAGTAACGCGGAACTGCCTCATTCTCATCATCTTCTCCACCTCGCGTGTGTAGGATGTGATCAGTTCTCCAGATTGCCATTGTTATGCCACGAGAATGATTCGAAATTGCTCCATAAGGAACGCAATGGGAATTAAAATGTTGATTCGTTTGTTTGTTTGCTTTGGTTTTGGGCTTATCGCACATGGAGGAACTGTTGGCGGGTGGAGAAATCGGAGAAGCAGCCCAAGAAAACGAAGCACTTGCGCTGAACAATAAGAAATACTGAACCAATTCGTTTTTTCGTTTTTCGGGGGTCCCACTGTGACCGCCACTTGAGTGAACTCTGGGCCCTGGGTTTTGTTCCCTGCCCCACCAACCAAAAATCTCTGTATTCCCTTTTGTGCGAGTCATCAACAAATTGATATTTGGGCGAATTTAGCTTCAGCTTTACACAAAATTCCACCAAGTGGGATACGAGGTTTTGGGCTTGCATTTTGCGTGAACTGAACTCAACTAAATTATTTTTTTCTTTTTTACTGTCGGCGAATAAATGAAGTTTCTCACAGCCTACGCTGTTCAACTGAAAAGTCATTTTTTCGATGACGTTTAAATAAGAATCGTTTTATTTTTTTGGAAAATTTAGGAAATTTTAAGAAGTTTATAAAAGAATGGCGTGGGCTAAAATGTCATTGGTTTTACACTATTGT
This sequence comes from Drosophila lowei, assembly GCA_008121275.1. Taxonomy (NCBI): domain Eukaryota; kingdom Metazoa; phylum Arthropoda; class Insecta; order Diptera; family Drosophilidae; genus Drosophila; species Drosophila lowei. The sequence continues at coordinate 1,085,728 of CM017781.1, forward strand.
TACACTTTTCAGACCCAGTTTTGCTATCAACAACAAATGGCTCAAATGGAAATAATCAGAAAGGGTATGATGATGATAAATATTATTCAAGAAAATCGGTTAATGTTGTGTATGCATATGTCATTTAATCGCTTATTGCAGGTGAATACGATTGGGTGCTTTTCCTACTCGGCTGCTTTATCCCACTCATATTTGCTCATAATCCCGCGCATCTGTTGAGTAGTTTTACCCTTTAACATATTAGCAATTTGAATGCAACATGTAGTGACCAGGGGCTGGATTTTCAAATAATGGCTCGCTACCATTAATTTGGTCATGGTTTCTTGGCTCAATCTCAAAAAGTTCTTATCCCACTTTGGGATGGTAAATTTCTCAACAGCTACCAATTTCTCCATATCCTCGTCTTTGTGGTGGTATATGTATATACATATATATATACATATTCATCTGGTATATGTATGTCCATATTTTTACAAACGATATCTTAAACCACGCCTAGTTACCTATACAAATAACATTTTTTTCACCTTCCTGAGTTTTTAAAGCTACAATTTTGACGATGTATTTTGTGATATGAAATGTTTCTGTAGAGTTTATCTAAAAAAGTCTCAACTTAAACAAGTATCAAGCGATGCGTGTGTGGATTGTATCTTTTCTTGGATGTGACTCAACTGCAAGCGATGCAAGTCGTTGACGTAGCTGTGGTTGCCGTTGCTGTTGCAGTGACTGCGTTTTGAAGTGCATTCAAAAGTTTATTGTCTGCCTTTTTATGGGTTTATTAACTTCAGTTTGGTTTGGCATTTTACGTTTTGTGGCCAGGGCTGGAAAGGCAGGAGCCACACTGGGGGACCCTTGACCCTTGCTTACTGGCACCTCTGGAAGAGTGGCCTCTAGAACCATTGGAATGGGGGATATTTCCACGGTACTGGTCTCTGGATCCTGTAGCATGTTACCTATACCGATCGAGCGGGTGGTGGTGGTATCCGACACGAAGCACGTGCTGGATCCGGCTTCCATATTCGGTAAAGTAGGGATGGGTTTGAAACTCGCTCGGATACCGGGCTCGCAAACATTAAAAACTCAATTATTAATCACGTGCTATTTGACGCTATCCACAACATAGTACACCCATACACTTACAGCGACGGACGGACAGGACGGAACCGGACTAGGCCATAGTGGCGCCTTTAAACGCAGCAGGTGTTATGCTTGCGCATAGCCCTCCCAACCATGATCGTCATCTCCATCTCCTCGTTTTGACGATCCCTTTGGCCACTATGACTACCTTGACAGGGACGATACCCGACGCATGGCTCCAATAATCACGCTCTAACACATATCAAACATTATAAATTTATTCAGAAGAAGACTCAGCTTTATGCACCCCCTTGAACATTAATTACACTAAAAATATCTAATCTGTAAAAACTAACATGTAAATAAATGTATAAGGTATAAGGTTAATGTTAAGATTATGTAGATGACGGCGGTTAATGTTAACCTATGTTATTCAGCTAGAATGTTAACCACAATTTTAGCGAGCGTAAGCTTCTGAACACCTCAACTGGGTCATGGGAAAAAGGGGGAGTGAGGGAGTTCGGAGACACTACTCAGCATAGGCCGGATATAGAGCTGGCCCGAAATTAAATTATGGTTACCTGCAGATGGCAGTTACATGCACTTTGTTCCTCTCCAACGTAGAAGCGCTTCGACGTCGGCTGAAAGGCAAGAAAAAACACGAAGACCTCTACGAGAGCACTCGCGGCCAGGTTTCTACGTAAGCTCGGTTATAGTTCGGTACCACGTCTGTACTCGGGGCCGGGTTTCTGCGTAAGCTCCCTTCTGGTTTTAGCCGGCGCTTATTTATACGTTTGTTACCGCCGTGTTAGCGGGCGTACCTCTGCGCAGGACTCGTGTTTCATTTTCTCCGTGATCGTGTGTCGCCTCGACCGTGGGATCCGTATTTTGGCGTCTCGGCGCCTTCGTCGTCGGCGCGTGTTGTGAGCTCTCACGGTGTCCAGTGCAGGCGCCGAACGGCTGCACTGAATCGCCGCTAAGCCTGGAGGTGGGGGGGGAAGACTCGCATAGCTCGAAATATTTGGTCGGTGTTTGTGGCGTCTTCACACGTTGGGCTTTCTGCGGCTTTCGTCGCGCCGGTGTCATCTTTCCGTAGCGGATGGACTCGGACGGCGAACCTGATAAGCCGCGTGACCGACCGTCTGGTTCGGGGTAGGGGAAGTCCGCGTGACCTGGTGTGTTTGGTCAGCGTTTTTGTAGAGTCGGCGTGTGTCGATATGGCTATATGGCTTATGGCTAAGGAAAAGTATGGGATTCCTGATGTAACATATTTAATACCTTATCTTAGAATATATCTCGATAGGAGTTGTAACGAACCCTTTTAGGTTCGTTACACATTCCATACACAGTGTTGCGAATTCCATGCACTTTAATTTGTAAACCGTGTCAAAATACAAAACATGCGAGTACTATAAAGTAGTTAATCTTGTAGAAAATTTATTCATCAATAGGATAAAATTATGTGGGCAGGGCTGAGGGTTATATCACTAACCATACAGTATATAGATGGGACAGTTCATACTACGAAAGCGTCACACACGGTTTTTTTTTTTTTTTGGTCGGGACACCCCAGAGACTTCGGCTCTGGCGTTCGGGTACTGACGCGTCATCAGAGAGAGAACGCAGAGAGAACATCTTTGCATGTGTTAGTACACACGCAATATGTTTCGACAAAAATGTGTGATTGTATGCTTTTTTCAGATTTTTTGAACTCTCTCAAGTTTTGTTCTGTTTTTTCTCCAGCATGTTTTAGTGTATGGGTGCACGTGCATTCTCACGTACTTTGCGTGTGTGTCATAGTATTGTGGCCGGTAGAACCAAAATTTTAGTTTGGTTTTTGTTTTGAGTCTTCAGCTTGTTGATGAAAAGACCTGACCGCCACAAAATAAATGAAGAATGGGCAGGGGGTGGGGGTGTGGTACACTAGGGCGCGGGAAATAAAATAAAAGCTGTTATTTGTTTGATTTGTGATTGTTAATTATTATTATTGACTTAAATATAAAATATTACAGTAATATAATTATACATTTATTTCCTTATCTGAAGCAGGTTGATTATAAATTATAAAAATTATGTAAACGCCGTCGGTTCTCGACTTTTTGTTTATTATAACTAAAATAATGATTTATCTAAATATACGATACATGAAAAAATATATATAAACTAAAAAATAAATATGCATTCATATATATGGAATTGGTTTTACATATATTTCGAAGCAATTGTCAATCGCGAGCTTGCCGACGGGAATCTGCAAAGCAAAAAATTTAGATGCCGGTCGCACCTTGAATACTCTCATGGACAATACCCATAAATTTTCTAATTCAATTATGAAATATCTTATGTACATACATATGTACATAAATATATCCGTTCATTACGTTCGTATATTACCTGAGGATATTCAAAATTATAGTTGTCTTGATGTTAGGTGACAAGCTTCTTAGAAAATTAGAAACATATAATAAGTGCTGTTCCATCTCGTTGTTCCATCTGTAGCTTTTCTTAAATGGTCGCTGGCTACAACACTATGATTAAAAAAGGTAACGATTGCTTTCATTTTGTTATGTAACGAACCTAAATGGGTTCGCTACAACGCCTCTCCCCACGTATAATAATGCATATATTACTCGTCATACGAACACCCCCCCTCCACACGTAGCTGCTCGACGCACGCCAACTCCGACAACGCTGACCAGGCACCACCAACCACTAAACGATGACACCGCGGAAGCAATGCTGCGCCGATCAGGCGCCGCCAACCAAGAAACGATGACACCGCGGAAGCTTGCGGCAAACGGTCGCAGCGGATCCGCCAAATCGCAAACTCAAGAAGTAAAACCAGGGCGAACCACGATCGCCGAATCGGCAAAAGCGAGCCATACGCGGAAGCACCCGCAGCAACGGCAGGCGTATAAATAGACGCCAGCCAGAACCAGAAAAACTTACGCAGAACCCGGCCCCGAGTACAGACGTTGTACCGAACTATAACGAACTTACGCAGAAACCCGGCCCGAGCACAGACGTCGTACCAAGAACTTACGTATAAACCCGGCCCAGAACACCGACGTCGTATCAATCGAAGAGCTTAAGAAAGTGCTAAAAGTATTTATAATAAAGTATCCAATTATCCAAATAATATCCACCGCGTAAGTCATTTCAAAGAAGCCGAGGCACCGACCCCACCCCGCTCCACGTCCACATACACCATTCGATACACAACGCTAGCGACGCCTGCCCAAGCCCCAATCCATCCACTCTACGATAGGCCACCCCCGACGTCTCCCTTGAAGTTCCATCCATTTCTACAAATTTCTTGTGGATTGACCCCTGGACGTGACTGAGCTTACCTCAGCCTGAAATAGGTCCATCACAAAGGGAGGATCGAGCCGAGTCCTTAAGATCGGTACCACGGGTTGTGCAGTTTCCAAGGCTGCACATTGAGGTCGGCCCCCTAGTGGGAGTATCGTGGTGGCTGTGGTTGATACCCAAACGTACGCGGGGAGAGCCGCTAGGCTCATCGTGGAGTTGCGCTCTCAACCGGGTGCCGAGACCCATAGATCGGAAGACGTGTTAGATACACCTCGCCCCTCACCAAGGGGGATTGTATGCCCGACCAGGATACTTTCAATTGGTACCGGAAGAGTCGCTATGTATTTGCTATAGCTTCTCTCCCGGGGCGTTAACTGGCGCATCTGTACCAGGTTCCTGCGTATGTGTGCGGTGGTGCGTGATGGCGTGATATATATATGTATATCGCACTAATCGAGGCTAAGCCGTACATATTAGACGCCGTGGTTGAAATCCCTCCCTGTGGAACCGCCACGTTAAATAAAGCTGAGAGATCAGATTCATTCTGTTTACCATGGGCACTATAGCAACAAAGACTTACCAGAGTTTTTCTGACTTATTTACTTATTTCTTCACTTATTTCTTGATTATTATTATTTTATTTTATTTTTGATGCTCACACGCCAAAAGTAGTCAGTCGAATGACAGCTCTCTAGAGCTGGAGAAACATCGATGTCATCGATGTTAATATCGAATTCCGAATTTCATGAAAGTTTATATGCTTTCGATTATAAGTTGTTTTTTTTAGATGTTTTCGCTTCCGAGATGAAACGAATAATGATTTCATACATAATATTCAAACCCCAGGACCGAATTTTTGTTTCGGCCTACTGGGATTTCATGTGTATGAAAAAGTTTTATTCAATTTAATATTTTCATAACATTTTCTTTCAATTTCATGACGCCACATTTACATTAAATGTGCTATTGGCTCAGATTGGCGAGATTACCTTGGTAATCGTAGTAACAATTTTCTGGGTTTTACAGGTTCTGCAGCTCCAGAGTTACATTAGTATTTTCAATTCTAAATACTGCCATATCACTTCCTTTATTCACAACGATGTTATGCCTTAAAACTAATCAATCTGAATCGAACTTTGTCAAAACATAAGGGCGTATAAAAAAATTATGCATACCAAATTTGATCCGATCAGACCACTCGTTCGGGTACATCCAAAAAAAAGGACATAGGTGTTTGGGAGGTACCCGAAGGAGTGGTCTGATCGTGATGATGTTGGCCGATGCGCAGACCTCACCGATAAGCACACAAAATTTCACGAAAATCGGTCGAGCCATTTCGGAGAAGTTAAGCTACAAAATTTGTGACACGAGAATTTTATATACATATGTATTAGATTATGTAAAGGCCGTCGGTTCTCGACTTCTTTGTTTATCCCATATAATAAAGTGATTTTAGCTAAAATAATTGGCCGAGTCCTTAAGATCGGTACCACGGGTTGTGCAGTTTCCAAGGCTGCACATTGAGGTCGGCCCCCAGTGGGAGTATCGTGGTGGCTGTGGTTGATACCCAAACGTACGCGGGGAGAGCCGCTAGGCTCATCGTGGAGTTGCGCTCTCAACCGGGTGCCGAGACCCATAGATCGGAAGACGTGTTAGATACACCTCGCCCCTCACCAAGGGGGATTGTATGCCCGACCAGGATACTTTCAATTGGTACCGGAAGAGTCGCTATGTATTTGCTATAGCTTCTCCCGGGGCGTTAACTGGCGCATCTGTACCAGGTTCCTGCGTATGTGTGCGGTGGTGCGTGATGGCGTGATATATATATGTATATCGCACTAATCGAGGCTAAGCCGTACATATTAGACGCCGTGGTTGAAATCCTCCCTGTGGAACCGCCACGTTAAATAAAGCTGAGAGATCAGATTCATTCTGTTTACCATGGGCACTATAGCAACAAAGACTTACCAGAGTTTTTCTGACTTATTTACTTATTTCTTCACTTATTTTCTTGATTATTATTATTTTATTTTATTTTTTGATGCTCACACGCCAAAAGTAGTCAGTCGAATGACAGCTCTCTAGAGCTGGAGAAACATCGATGTCATCGATGTTAATATCGAATTCCGAATTTCATGAAAGTTTATATGCTTTCGATTATAAGTTGTTTTTTTTAGATGTTTTCGCTTCCGAGATGAAACGAATAATGATTTCATACACAATATTCAAACCCCAGGACCGAATTTTTGTTTCGGCCTACTGGGATTTCATGTGTATGAAAAAGTTTTATTCAATTTAATATTTTTCATAACATTTTCTTTCAATTTCATGACGCCACATTTACATTAAATGTGCTATTGGCTCAGATTGGCGAGATTACCTTGGTAATCGTAGTAACAATTTTCTGGGTTTTACAGGTTCTGCAGCTCCAGAGTTACATTAGTATTTTCAATTCTAAATACTGCCATATCACTTCCTTTATTCACAACGATGTTATGCCTTAAAACTAATCAATCTGAATCGAACTTTGTCAAAACATAAGGGCGTATAAAAAAATTATGCATACCAAATCTTGACCCGATCAGACCACTCGTTCGGGTACATCCAAAAAAAAAAGGACATAGGTGTTTGGGAGGTACCCGAAGGAGTGGTCTGATCGTGATGATGTTGGCCGATGCGCAGACCTCACCGATAAGCACACAAAATTTCACGAAAATCGGTCGAGCCATTTCGGAGAAGTTAAGCTACAAAATTTGTGACACGAGAATTTTATATACATATGTATTAGATTATGTAAAGGCCGTCGGTTCTCGACTTCTTTGTTTATCCCATATAATAAAGTGATTTTAGCTAAAATAATTGGCCGAGTCCTTAAGATCGGTACCACGGGTTGTGCAGTTTCCAAGGCTGCACATTGAGGTCGGCCCCCTAGTGGGAGTATCGTGGTGGCTGTGGTTGATACCCAAACGTACGCGGGGAGAGCCGCTAGGCTCATCGTGGAGTTGCGCTCTCAACCGGGTGCCGAGACCCATAGATCGGAAGACGTGTTAGATACACCTCGCCCCTCACCAAGGGGGATTGTATGCCCGACCAGGATACTTTCAATTGGTACCGGAAGAGTCGCTATGTATTTGCTATAGCTTCTCTCCCGGGGCGTTAACTGGCGCATCTGTACCAGGTTCCTGCGTATGTGTGCGGTGGTGCGTGATGGCGTGATATATATATGTATATCGCACTAATCGAGGCTAAGCCGTACATATTAGACGCCGTGGTTGAAATCCCTCCCTGTGGAACCGCCACGTTAAATAAAGCTGAGAGATCAGATTCATTCTGTTTACCATGGGCACTATAGCAACAAAGACTTACCAGAGTTTTTCTGACTTATTTACTTATTTCTTCACTTATTTCTTGATTATTATTATTTTATTTTATTTTTTGATGCTCACACGCCAAAAGTAGTCAGTGAAAATATTAGTGATGTAAAAAAAAATCGATGCCGACACTGCTGTTCTCACGCAGCAGGCCAGTCCACATATAAGGGACTGATCGTATTACGGCTCTTGAGTGTGGTTGTGTTACGTAAACATTGCGACAAAGTGTCTTTATGTTTATGAGCGTGATACTCTACATTAGCTTTAGGCATATGACCACTTGACATATTGTATACACTACGATACGGTGGGCATATGCTTATTTGGCATACAACATACTACAATACGGTCGCACCTCGTTACGAAATGCCTTCGCGGTATAAAGTAACAAAATGGGTCGATGAGAAGTACATTCAAATGAAACAACTGTGGAAAACAAGGCTACACAGAAAGACAATATGTTTAACAATGGATGTATGGAGCGACCAAATGTCGATGCGCAGATACCTAGGCATTACTGCTCATTTTCTGTTGGAGCAGGAAATGTGTTCATTGACAATTGGAGCTTTGGTGCTAAGCGAGCGTCACACAGGAACATATCTAAGCGAAATATTGGAAAGCTGCTGCTCAGATTGGGACATTGAAAAACAGCAAGTTACAGCTATTGTCAGCTATTGTTTGGGCGCAAAAAACACCTACCATGCTTTGCGCACACGCTTAACCTTATTGCACGATCTGCCATTCAAAGGGACTCCGTAAATGGATGCATTAACTGTGATGGACCTATTTCAGGCTGAGGTAAGCTCAGTCACGTCCAGGGGTCAATCCACAAGAAATTTGTAGAAATGGATGGAACTTCAAGGGAGACGTCGGGGGTGGCCTATCGTAGAGTGGATGGATTGGGGCTTGGGCGGGCGTCGCTAGCGTTGTGTATCGAATGGTGTATGTGGACGTGGAGCGGGGTGGGGTCGGTGCCTCGGCTTCTTTGAAATGACTTACGCGGTGGATATTATTTGGATAATTGGATACTTTATTATAAATACTTTTAGCACTTTCTTAAGCTCTTCGATTGATACGACGTCGGTGTTCTGGGCCGGGTTTATACGTAAGTTCTTGGTACGACGTCTGTGCTCGGGCCGGGTTTCTGCGTAAGTTCGTTATAGTTCGGTACAACGTCTGTACTCGGGGCCGGGTTCTGCGTAAGTTTTTTCTGGTTCTGGCTGGCGTCTATTTATACGCCTGCCGTTGCTGCGGGTGCTTCCGCGTATGGCTCGCTTTTGCCGATTCGGCGATCGTGGTTCGCCCTGGTTTTACTTCTTGAGTTTGCGATTTGGCGGATCCGCTGCGACCGTTTTGCCGCAAGCTTCCGCGGTGTCATCGTTTCTTATTGGCGGCGCCTGATCGGCGCAGCATTGCTTCCGCGGTGTCATCGTTTAGTGGTTGGTGGTGCCTGGTCAGCGTTGTCGGAGTTGGCGTGCGTCGAGCAGCTACGTGTGGAGGGGGGGTGTTCGTATGACGAGTAATATATGCATTATTATACGTGGGAGAGGCGTTGTAGCGAACCCATTTAGGTTCGTTACATAACAAAATGAAAGCAATCGTTACCTTTTTAATCATAGTGTTGTAGCCAGCGACCATTTAAGAAAAGCTACAGATGGAACAACGAGATGGAACAGCACTTATTATATGTTTCTAATTTTCTAAGAAGCTTGTCACCTAACATCAAGACAACTATAATTTTGAATATCCTCAGGTAATATACGAACGTAATGAACGGATATATTTATGTACATATGTATGTACATAAGATATTTCATAATTGAATTAGAAAATTTATGGGTATTGTCCATGAGAGTATTCAAGGTGCGACCGGCATCTAAATTTTTGCTTTGCAGATTCCCGTCGGCAAGCTCGCGATTGACAATTGCTTCGAAATATATGTAAAACCAATTCCATATATATGAATGCATATTTATTTTAGTTTATATATATTTTTCATGTATCGTATATTTAGATAAATCATTATTTTAGTTATAATAAACAAAAAGTCGAGAACCGACGGCGTTTACATAATTTTTATAATTTATAATCAACCTGCTTCAGATAAGGAAATAAATGTATAATTATATTACTGTAATATTTTATATTTAAGTCAATAATAATAATTAACAATCACAAATCAAACAAATAACAGCTTTTATTTTATTTCCCGCGCCCTAGTGTACCACACCCCCAACCCCTGCCCATTCTTCATTTATTTTGTGGCGGTCAGGTCTTTTCATCAACAAGCTGAAGACTCAAAACAAAAACCAAACTAAAATTTTGGTTCTACCGGCCACAATACTATGACACACACGCAAAGTACGTGAGAATGCACGTGCACCCATACACTAAAACATGCTGGAGAAAAAACAGAACAAAACTTGAGAGAGTTCAAAAAATCTGAAAAAAGCATACAATCACACATTTTTGTCGAAACATATTGCGTGTGTACTAACACATGCAAAGATGTTCTCTCTGCGTTCTCTCTCTGATGACGCGTCAGTACCCGAACGCCAGAGCCGAAGTCTCTGGGGTGTCCCGACCAAAAACCGTGTGTGACGCTTTCGTAGTATGAACTGTCCCATCTATATACTGTATGGTTAGTGGTTATATCTAGCTAGTAAAATTCCACGGAATATTTATAATAGAACTCGAATTCGTCAGTATATTTACGGTATATTTTTAAAATGAGACGGTATCTTTCGGTATATTTCTGGGGGTCGGTCACACACAAAGGAAGCGTGGCGTCGCTTGGCGCTGGAAATTTGAAGAATTAAATTAAAAATCCGATAAAAACAAGTATTTAGAGTAGGCCAGTCAAGTAGAAAATTGATTCACTAATCGGACAAAATTATGTGGGCATGGCTAAATGTTCTACCTAGCTAGTAATATTCGACGGAAGATCAAAAACGAGGAATATGTATAGTAGAACTCGAATTCGTCAGTATATTTACGGTATATTTTTAAAATGAGACGGTATCTTTCGGTATATTTCCGGGGGTCGGTCACACACAAAGGAAGCGTGGCGTCGCTTGGCGCTGGAAATTTGAAGCTAACGAATTTTGCGAAGAAAAACAGAACGTAAACAACATTTGGAGATAAATTGCGCGGAAAATAATTAATTTAGAATGAAAGCAGTGTAAGTAGAATGTGTGACCTGAAAAGCGCATTAGAATACATACAAAATCGACTTTGGCAGATCACGAACTCCGATGCGCGCCCCTAAGACACCGCGAGTGCATCAAACGACAGAGAAGCACCGTCGGGAGACGTCCGAAAAGGCAAAGGATCCGGTGAATGTGTTCTGCCGAGTCCGCCCGCTGCAATCGGATGGGGACCTTACTTCTCTGCGGGTGAAGAGCTCCACGACAATCGCACTGAATCCGCAGGATCAGCTGCTGCAGCACCACAAACAGAACGGCGCCCAGCGCGAGATACAGTACATATTCAAGCACGTCTTTCAGTCGGACGCTACGCAGCAGGATGTGTTCGGGTCCGTGGCCCAGCCACTGGTCGAGAACCTGGTGCGTGGCCGGAACAGTTTGCTATTTACCTACGGCGTCACGGGCAGCGGCAAGACGTACACAATGACTGGCAACCTGAGGCATCGCGGCATAATGCCCCGATGCCTAGACGTGCTCTTTCGCACCATATCCGATTTTCAGGCCAAGAAGTTTGTGTTCAAGCCGGACAAGTTGAATGGCTTTGAGATTCTGTCCGAGGAGGATGCGCTGCTAGAACGGCAGCATGAGATGAATCAACGCTTTGCCGGTTCCGGTCGCTTCGCGTACCGAAACAAGGACTCGGATCCGGAGATCGCCTCCCAAGCGTCGGTGGAGCCAACGCCGCTGCTGGGTCTCGACGAGGACAATATGTATTCGGTGTTTGTCACCTACATAGAAATTTACAACAACAGTGTGTATGATCTTCTAGAGGACTCTGGCATACAGAAGTAAGTGGGATATCCTTGGAGTGTGCACGTATGTAATACTCTGTTTCCTCTCCCTTGCAGGACTTTGCAAAGCAAAATCATTCGCGAGGATGCCCATCATCACATGTTCGTCCATGGCGTCACCGAGGTGGAGGTAAAAACGGTGGAGGATGCCCTCGAGGTCTTTCAAATGGGACAAAAGAAAAAGCGCATGGGCCACACGGTCTTGAATGCCGAGTCCAGCCGCAGCCACTCGGTGTTCAACATTCGTCTCGTCCAGGCACCCACGGACAGCCAGGGCGAGAATGTTGTCCAGGACAGGCAAAACATCACAGTGAGTCAGCTGTCCCTGGTAGATCTGGCCGGCAGTGAGCGCTCCTCGCGCACCAAGAACACTGGGGTGCGACTTCGCGAGGCTGGGAACATCAACAACTCGCTGATGACGCTCCGGACATGCCTCGAGTATCTGCGCGAGAATCAGCAGGCGACCAGCAATGGCTTTGCCCACAAGAAGATACCATATCGCGACTCCAAGATCACGCACATGTTCAAGAATTACTTTGACGGCGAGGGCCAGGTGTCCATGATCGTATGCATCAATCCTAGAATGGAGGACTATGATGAGAATATGGTAAGTGGAGAATGCCCCGGTTGATTTCTTTTGCTCCGAATTCCCTTTTTTCATTTGCAGCAAGTTATGAAGTTTGCCGAGATGACTCAGGAAGTGCAAATAGCCCGGGCAACGCCCATAAAAACGGACTTGGGCCTAACGCCAGGCCGCCGGAAGGCCAACAAGCTGTTCAAGATCGCTGTCAACAATCTGAACGAGCTGGGCATGCCCGAGGCCAAGGACCTGGAGGTGGATGTGGGCTTGGTCTACAGTCTGGGACCCGACTTTCCCTTCTGCCAAGTGGACAGCCCTGAGGCGGAGGTTAAGATCCAGGAGCTCATGCATTACCTGGAGCAGCGCATTGAGAAGCGTAAGAGGCTGCGCGCCAATTTGGATATCAAATGTAAGTCCTACAGCCTCCACTCCTTCAGAAGGGTGCACATCCTTATTCATTTTGTATATACTCCTAGGCGACAATTTTCGCCAGATGCTAATGAACTTGGACCGCGACAACTTGCAGCTGAGCACCGAGCTGGCTTCCCTCAAGGCCGTCTACAAGCAGGAGCGCGAGCGCAGCTTCGCTTTGGAGAAGAAGGTGCGCATTCACGAGAGCTCCATAGACGTGCTGAACAATACGCTGACCAAGCGCGACAGGCAGATCGAGGAGCTGACATTCAAGCTGAATGAGAAGGAGAATCTCCTTACCCAAAAGGAGCACGAAAAGGAGAAGCAGAAGAAAAAGTTCAGCTCCAAAATGGCCGTGGAGTCGGATAAGAACAAGCGGGAACTCGAGATAAAGCTCCGTCAGCAACGGGAGAAACTGCATGAACGGATGCGCATCAAGGACGAGAAACTTCGCCTGGTTTCGAATATAATACGATCCGAGGATCTGCCGAGCATGCCGCGCTCGCAGAGCTCGGAAGATTTACTCAACGACAAGGATCGCGGCCCATTCACAGCTCGAACGGAGTCATCCGTGCCGGCCACGCGAACAGACATCTATGCCACTCCCCGACATGTAAGCCAGTACTTATCCTTCCGCTCTGTGAACTTTAATCTAGTATCTATACGTATTCCCATCCCTCCCAACCAGGGCGTGGCAGCTGCCAACAATCGCCATCGACGGTCGCGTTCCGCTGGCGACAAATGGCTGGAGCATCGTGCAGCCAATCCCGTGCCACTCGGCACTATTATGCAGCCCTTTCTGAAGAATCGCAAGTCGGTTACCAAGCTGACGGACATGAAGACGCTGACCGAACACGGCGCCAACAAATACTGTCTCGTTTCCCAGGAGGCCGACACGGACGGGGATGTGGAGACGAAGCTGTACAAGGGCAATGTTATACCCACATGTGGCGGCGGCGCCCAAGTGGTGTTCAACGATGTCGAGTGCCTCAAGCAGAAGTCGCCCGTGCATTCGCCAACGCGAAAGCGTCCCAGCAATGGCACGATGTCGGCTCTGGGCGTTGCCAGCGCCCTGCCCAGCACGGTCACCTCCATCACCGTCCAAGATGTGGCCTCGCGTTGCAACCTCGGCATCGAGGGGCACAGCAACAAGAAGACAAAGATCTAGAGCGCGTCCTGTACTTCTTGGAGTTGCATTTCCATTTAGTTTTACTTTTTTTTTTCTAGTTAGCGTAACTACTACAATTATTGATTACTCGCCTTTAAAGTTGAAAAGTTAAAGTTAATTGCAATTAAAGCCAAGTAAATAATCTGTATAAATATTCGCACATCGATGAATTCTGAACCTCGCAACTGAATATAGCATCTCCAACACATCTCCCGATTGGCTTATAGCCGTGGGAGCACACACCAGTGGAGGAGTGCGAAACCGGCATCCATTCATAGGTTTATAATAAATAGTTGTACTGCAAAGTATTCAATATTTCTCTTATGCATATCCGCGCCGCCCCGCCCCTTGATTATTATATGAACAAATAAAGTAGAAGTAGAAATCAGAAGCAGATACACATATGTATTATTATGCTGGTATTAACTATTATTTTGTTTATTGTTATTCCTGCGTTTATTCAATGCTTAAACCGATAGAATTTATTGAAATACATACGGTACCGTTTTACACATACATATTTGTAGATTAATTTCAATTACTAATAAATCAGTCTATAATTAAAATATATGTTTTTCGCTTAATGATTTCATGTATGTATGTATAATTGTATGTATGTTGTGTGTGTTGTATATATGTGTGTGTATGTGTGGGTGTGAGCTGCTCTTCACAAGAGTACACTACGGGATGACTCTTTTCTTTTCTATATATATATATATATATATATATATATATATATACGGCAATTGTGGCAGGTTCCTGGCAGATGAGGAATTTTATTCAGAATCGAATGAAGGCGCGCTCCCACATGGAATTTGGAAGGCAATTTTGTTGAAATAGCCGTCCAATCGAATTAAACCCAATTAAATAATTACAACATGGAAACATGGATACACAAAGTACTACTCTACGTGGGGTACAGTCAAAACCAAACACGAAAACGAAACCACAACTAAATTTGTAACATAATCAACGGCACAAAAACTCAAATCAAGTGCAAACCAAATGCGTAAATTAGCAAATATTAACATATACATCATTCATTATTATCGTAATCATGAATCCATCTTTAAATTCAAATTAAACAAATACCAATTTAATCAATATAAAGCTGTGTGTGTGTTTTTCATAAACGAAACGTTCTTCTGCCTTTCTCTTTCAGGGCTCAACTCAAAAATATTTATCTTCTTCAGCTGTAACTGTAACTGTAACTGTATACTTAAAATGATTTTGTAATACGTAATATTATAATATTATTTTCAAGCCGTTTCAGACAGACGCGACGTACTCCGTATGCTGTTTATCGATCTTATATATATATATGTATAGTATATATGTATGTATGTATGTTATGTATGTATACAATCGTAACTAAAACTAAGGAGCAAAAAAAATTATTCTACGGTGGAAAACGAATTTTAGCTATAAAGCAAACGTTAATTAAAAGAAAAAAATTATTAACAAGACACTCTCTCCGCTCTTATCCGCACAGCCACAGCCACACCCCCCCCTCTCCCACTCTCCCAATTTTTTCGTGTATGTGTGTGTGTGTGTGTTTGTGTGTGTGGTGTGTGTGTATATGTTAGCAGCTGCATTTTTGTTGGCAAGGCAAGCGTTAACATTTACGTTACGTTACGGATTCACCCATCCGCTGCATGTGTATCTCTGATGTTTGAATGATTGTTGCTGTTGCTGTGGATGTTGTGGATGTTGTTGTTGTGTGTGGATTGTGGCTTTAAATGTATTGTTGTTTGTTGCATGAGTGAAATCTCGATTGAAGCTGCTCCCGATACCAAGACGGATCACCAGACGTGGTCGCTGCATCAGCAGCCGATTGAGTGGCTCCTATGAACACTTGACACAAGCGCCCTCCACATCAAAGTCAAGGACCATAAGCTTCGTTTCTTCCGTCCCATTGCGTGAGCCAACCGCACAAATCAGTTTTGTATCATTTGCCCTGAAAGTATTACACGATTACAGATAGGATCCTCTTTTAGGAGAAATTATAGGGGGAAAACCCTTACCTAATGCGCCACACAACACCGCCGGAGCCACCCGAATCCAAGGCCACAAGATTGCGTATAAAATCGCCCGTCTTCACATCCCACAACTTGACAGTGCCATCGTCTGAGCTGGTGACCACAAATCGCGAATTGAACTGCAAACAGGTGACCGCAGACTGATGCTTGTTGGGACCTTTGGAAAGCGAAATTGAAAGCAGAATTAGCAGGGATTCTTAAGATTCTCAGCCATGTCCCATACCCGACAGCGTTTGCAGACATTGTCCAGTTGTGATGTCCCACACTTTGACGGTGGAATCGGCATTGCCAGAGACGAGTATATTCTGTCGGAGCTCCATGCCAGACGTGAGGCTCTGATGTCCCATCAGAGTGTGCTTGCAATTGCCCGTCTCCGCATCCCACACACGAATGGATGTGTCCAAAGAGCCCGACACCACATGGACACCATCGAACTGAAGGGGAAATCAAAGTATAGTTAGACCAAGCTCATCGATTCTTCGAATCTTTGTTTTACCTGCAGTGAGTAGACGCGATTGGTGTGTCCCTGCAGCGTGTGCAGACACTCCTGTCGCTCTGGATGCCAGATCTTGACCATGTAATCGTACGCTCCGGACACAATAAGCTTTCCATCGTATTGTACACAACGCACGGCAGCCAGGTGGCCAACCAGAACATGCAGACAGGAGCCCAATTCAATGTCCCAGACCCGCAAAGTGGCATCTCGGGACCCACTGACCACCCTGAAAAGACGATAGACGAAACGGGGATTAGTTAGAGCTCTAGAGATTCGATTGCTTCCACTTACTTATTGCCATGCAGATGCATGCATCGCACTGTGGACGTGTGCCCTTGGAGTGTGTGGACACAGGCCCCGCTGTCCATATCCCAGACCTTCAGAGTGCGATCCGTACTGCCCGAGATGATGATATTCCCCGACATTTGCGACGACCAAACACCACCAGTGTGGCCCACCAGTGTGCGTAGGCACTTAAGAAAAAGATCACATCAGACCAGAGCTCAGGGAGCATTCATAAATAAAGATTCACTTACCTTTCCATTGACTGCAGACCACACCTTGAGGGTGTTGTCATCGGAACCGGACACAATGCGATTTCCAGAGAACTGCAGGCATGTGATCACATGGTCGTCGTGGCCCTTGAGCACCTTGGGCTTTCGCACGGGCCGCGAGCGCCAGTTCATCTCGATGATGTGCTGCCGCATATACGCGGCCTTCCACGGCGATGAAATGGGCGGCATGTTGCCATCTCGTCCCCGTTTCGGTCGATCGCTGCGCGATTCCGTCTGTATCTGGCCCTTGCGGCACTTCTCCTTCCACAAAAGATTGTCGTCGCAGAGGAAACGCCAGCTGCGACATGTCTGGGCAGCCCGCAGCAGATCCTTAGGCTCCAGGTAGGACAGCACCAGCAGGGCTATCTCCCGGGGCAGAAGCGAGATGAAGTCCCGCTGGAACTGTGGCTCGATCACCTTCATCATGTGACGCACCTGCGAGGGATCGCAATGGTCAATCAGGCGATCGACGGCCAGCAGCCGCTCCACATGGGACCAGCGCTGGAATTGCTGCAGCCAATGCTGCAGCTCTGGCGGCGGATTGTCACGGGCAGACACCCCGCGCGGTGTACGACGCCCTATCGGTGTCGTGACGCTCGCATTCGACACCACTAGCGATGGCGTAATGGACAGCACCGCTGTTGGCCCCATGTGCTGGGACGATGAGCGCGGTGTGGAAGCAAAATCGTAGGCAATCCGCTTGCGGCAATTGTCGCCGACCATCCCACCGCTGGCCGAGATGGCCATGGCATAATCGCAGCCCTCGAGAATGCGCGTTTCGTTGTATTTGCGCTTGCGCTGCTGAGAAATCAATGACCCGGTATTGGCCAATGCGGAGGAGCCGCCATCGCAAATGGCCGAGGAGGATGTGGACAAGGAGATGGGTTCGTCGTACTCTACTGGCTCCATGTCATAGGGCTCGCTGAGGCTGCCGTTGCTTCCGCTGCTATAGCCACTATTGCCGTTCTGGCACGTGCAAATCTCCTCCAAGTCCGAGTTGTTCTCCTCATCGCAGTTGAACCACGACTCGTCGCCATCTCCCGGCTCGATCAGACCCCCATCCACCACGTTGTTGTTATTGTTATTGCTGTTGTTGGCTCCTGCTCCGGCTGCGGCGCCCTCTTCGACCACAACCTCCAGGACAATGACATCGTTGGAGCCATTGCGCCTTTGTCGAGTGACCAATGCATGAGCTGCAGCGCCGCCCGATGCCTTTGATACACCGGCAACGCCACCGCAGCCTGGAAGGCGCGCGAATAGGCGTTCCTGCGTCTGGGCACTGGCGTTCACTTGGCGCGCCGCCTTTGATGGGGCCACGTACTCGCACCGCATTGTGCCGCTCGATGTCGAAGAGGATCCTGATCCCGATCCTGATGCTGACGTGGACGTCGAGGCCTGTGGGGCATCATCGGCATCGGCCGACCCGGAACAGGCCGGTGTAGATGATGTTGTGGAGTGTAAAGCGTATGTGCGGCCGCCATCCTGAGAAGTCTGGGAACCCACAGAGCTGAAGGAGATGGACTGGGATGATGATGATGATGCACTAGGTTTCTCCTCCTGCTCCTGACAGTTCAAAGTAGAGATGTGGATGTGGATGTGGATGTAGATGTGGCTATGGTTGGAGCATCATTCGAATTGGTATTGGTGAACACATCTGTTCGAGCAGCTCCCGTACAGCTGGTGCCCGCCGCTTCTGATGACTGCGACAGCAAAATGGTGGATTTGCTATTCTGGCTGCAGCTGCTGCTGATGGACGCTACCGCCGCTGTTCCCGCTGTCCCCGCTGATATAGATGTGCCCATTGTGGATCCCAGATTCAGTTTGGCAGTGGACTTGCTCAGCCGACTGTTGGTATACTTGCGGCTGCTCGTTGGGGTCGTCGATAGATCCTTGTATGTGCACTAAACGGATAGGGAACGTATTCATTGGGTTAATTCAGGGATGATGAACAGTCGGAGGGGATACACAAAACTGTATTCTCTGTGGAGAACACTCTCCCTTTCCCTCTTTCTGAGACTGACTCTCTGACTCCTTTTGCGATAACTTGATAAATTACTCACCTTGCTATCTGAGGATACAGTGCGCCCGTTGCTGCCGCTGGGCCAATCATCGCTGCTGCTGTTGCTGCTGGTGACTCCACCGCTTCCACCGACCCCTGCTCCTGTTCCGCCTGCAGCCACGGACTTGATCAGACTTAGATTCAATTTGTTCCGACTCAACAGGGAGCTGGTGCGCAAAATGATGCCACCAGTGAGACGCTGCTCTGTCTCAAAGTCGCGCCGCTCTATCAGATCCATCGACTGAATGTCCGCTTTGGACAGGGGCTGGGTGTTGCAGTTGGAGCTGCAGCTGGATGTAGATGTGGAGGCCTCTTCCTGCGCCCCACCTGATGCCGCTGATGCAGCAGATGTGGCAGATGCGGCTGGTGAGGGATTCGACGAGGCATTGGCTGTGAGACTCATCTGCTTCAGCCGCACAGACATCAGCCTGTCGTGGAGTGATGTGGATGTGGCGGCATCGTCTGCCTCCGGCCGGCTATCGTCGGAGTTGCCTGGCTCAGACTTGGTTCCTTTTGGATGTGGATACGCTGCCGCCTGGTGCTGGTCCTCCAGTTGATCCTCGCCAAGCAAAAATTCGTCGCTCAAGCGCTTCGGTTTGCCGACCACCTGATCGCCGAACTCTGTCGGGACATCGGTCCCATCTAGCACTTGGCCATTGTGGCCGGGATGGGGATGCGGCAGAGCCTCCTCCACGACGGGGGTTTCGAGGAAGATCTTGGAGCCATCGGCCGTCATGATGGTGCCATCGGGCAGGGCCATTTGTGATGTGTTTGGGCAGTCGATGCCAGCCGCAATGTCTTCCACATCATCATAATCGTCCTCGATCAGCTCCTCTTCATCGTCCTCGTCCTCATCCTCCACATCTGCCTCCACATCCTCCACGTCCTCTACATCCTCCTCCTCATCCTCGTCATCATCATCGTCGTCGTTTATAAGGCAGACAATGGGCGGCATCTCACTATCATTGAAGAAGCCCCCACGACTGTGCTCGGAGGAGGGATGGTCATCGTCGTTAATGGTGTCCGTGGAGGAACTATCATCCACGGCCACCACCACGCCAACAGTGGATGCCGGCCTCGTGCTGGTGGGCAGTGAGTTGGAAGAGCTAATCTCAAAGGTCTCCAGCACCCCGGAGGTACTTGACTCATCGTCCAGCACTACGGCGAAGCCATGCTGAGAATTCGACGACACGCACACGTCCTCCACATCCTCCCTCAGAGTTGACATAGATAAAAATGCTGATACAGCTGCTCCTGCCTCCTGGCTGGTAGTCGCCGTCGCCTTCGTCGTCGTCGTCGTCGTTGCCGTTGCCGTCGCCGTTGCCGTCGCCGCCTGACTCTTCAGTTCAATGTGCTGGCCGCTGGCCGACGATGGAATCGACGCCGGAGTACCCTCCTCCTCTGCACTGGCCAAGGAATTCCTGCTAGCAACTGGAGGACATCCTTGTTCCATAATAATACTTGACGAGCATCCAAAAAAAAAAACGGGGCAGCGCGCTTTTACAGTTTATCAGCTCGCTGCTGGTGGCTGTGGGCTGCTCTGCTGCTTCTCTCCCTCTCCTGCAAAGAGAACGATGGTCAGTATTCAGTACAGTATTCCCTACAAGGGTAGAAGGGTAACGGGGGGGAAAGGAGTAGGATGGGATGCTGCCGTAGATTTGCATTCCATTTTGCTACCTTTTAGTACTGCCTTCTGCCACTACTACAATTCATAGACACTTCCTATATTATATATTACGTCAATTTCAATGCTTATCCTTTGTGCTCGGGAAGAACTCAGAAAATTCCCACGCAACAAGATTGCAAAAAAAAAAAAAAAAAAAATAAAAACGAAGAGAAGAGAAATTAAATGAAAAGCAGTGGGAAAAATTTTTGTGTAAGCAGCCGCCGCCGCCGACGACGTTGTCGTTAAAACTCGAAAAAGGAAATCACAAAAGTGCATCGGATCGGGGATCGGCGGAAGAGGCTAAAACGGCGCGAAGTAGAATGGGAAAAAGAAGACGAAACGGGTATTACAACAAAAAGAAGACACTCACTGACACACACACATTGGAACGCACACACAAATGCAGTACAGTAAGAGGCAGGTAGGCAAGCGGCAGAGCAGGGCAGGCGGCAGGCAGCAGCACAAAGGTATTGTGGATAAGAGATGGCGAGAGAGCCAGAAGTAACGGACGTAAGAAGAAGAAGCAACAGCAAAGATACACAGCAGCGGCAGCAGCAACAACAACAACAACGCGTACACCTTGCAATTCAAGCCGCTATCTTTTCCCTCCGCCTGGGACTGGCTTGGGGAGAGCAAGCAGATCGTCGTCGTCGTCGACGTCTCGTGTATCTCGTGCCTTGTCTGTCACACAGCATCATCACCAGGGAGAGCCAGGGAACCAACGAAAGACCGATCGCACACAAACACACGCACACACTAAAGCGTGTAGAAAAAGGGATCTTTGTTGGCCGAGCAGAAAAGAGAGGAAGCGGCAGGGGCAGGGAGCGCAGCCATTGCAAGGCAGCATCAGCATCCGCAGCGAACAAAAGGGGCGATCACAAAGGAATTTTCAGCAGCGCTCCTGCTGTTGCATCACTCGCAACAACAGACAACAGAAGATCAGATGTGCAGAGGTATTCTCGGGAATATATTTTTCTTCTTTCTCTTCCCACCCTTCGGCGTTTGGCTGTTGACCTCCACCCAAAAAAAAAAAAAAAAAAAAAAAAAAACTTTGCTTAGGGTCTTCGGGGTCTCTGCTTTCACGCCGTATTTATTCAGTCTGCCTTACATTTACCTGTGCCGCAGGATAGCCAATACCGCAGCACATTTTCGATGCGCCCAAAGAATTTTTTAGCCACGGGTGGAGTCGTCATTATCATTGCTCCCTAAATACGCACAAACACATGTATATACATGTCATGCATGCATATAAGTTGGTAGATAATGGACCAGTAGTTATGATAAATCCAATATTTAGTTTGCCAATTTAATAGTTGCTACTGCATTTCCTTCTTAATTCCTGGCCCTAACCCCACTTTTCTGCACCTGCACTGCAGCACTGGTGATGGAGGAGAGCGAGCCAGCCAGCCCCATAATTCGTGGAGCAAACAACAAAAGAAAAATGTGAACATTGTTGTACACACAGACACACATACACGCATACAGAGCAAATGTCACGACATCCACGAGAAAAGTTTGCTGCGATATCCCTTCCATAAATTACTTTTACAATGTTCTGCAGAGCGAATTGAGTCTGTACAACATACCCAAGCCAAGGCGACAGTTGAAATTTGGTTAAATTATTTAACTATTCCATTCGCTCGAAATTTTTTGCGTTTAGCCCACTCACACACACACACGCACGCACATACAGTTACACGGGGCACACGTTTAATCGTATTTCCACATACTTCTTTGTGCCGTTGCTCTGGGGGAGTGTTGTAAGCTCTGGCGTGGTACCGTTTAAACCTTACTTTGTTTATTTAATTTTAAGAATTTTATTGGACAGACGAAAAAAATTAATGACTCGAGCCTGCCTTGTATTAATATCGATATACGAGACCATCATCTCGAAGACAGCACAGGTATCGCATGAAATGACTATCGGTGTTGTCGTTATGGACATATGACACTAGACTTTGCCAACCTTGTTGCGAAGAGATGGACAGCATGAGAGACATAACGCAAAAACTTAGTGTTCGTAGCCGTCTCTAGATACGTCTCCCGGCTATCAGTCGAAGAACTGAGGCAATATATGTGATTTTTTCCAACACACACAGCCAGCCAGCTAGCAAAATTGGATCTGATAAGTGTAACAATCCTCATTCCTGCCGCAGCGCTGCTAACTGTTTTTAACTGACCAACTGCAAAAACGGAGGCAGCTTTATGGGAAAAGCATGAAGTTTGATCGAAAGATATATATGCGTTAGCTGGGCATTCCTGTGCTGGGAGCAGAGCAGCGGCAGAGATGATCGATTGTTACCCTTTTCAGATCCAATTTTGCGATATGTGTGTTCTGGAAAACATATTATTGTCAGAAATAGTGTTGGGTAGCGGGTAGTAACACTAACTTATCGTTGTGTCTCTCATGCTATGTCCATCTCTGCAGCAAAGTTAGCAAAGTCTAATGTCATACGCCCATTAGCAGTTAGAAAAGTTTAGTGTCATACGGCCATAAACAGTGCAATGAACCGATACGCGGAAAAAGTTGAATTACTTGGAAAATCCGGAAAACTAAATTACTAAATTCTTATGGCTGTGATCTAAGGGTACCCTTTAGGCATTGGGATTATAGGACTGCATGGATAATGAGGTAGCGAGCTAGACTCTTTCATCGATAGTCAGCCGGTCATCGAAAGTTTGCGTTTGAATAAATCACAGCAAAAATATTAAAGTTCGTTTGACCGTCGAGATGTCTGGGGGTCTATCCGAGGTGGTGTCCGAGTATCTGGACAAGGGATTAGTGCTCGTGATTGCGGACTTGCTCAGCTTAATCACAGTCTCATCATGCCTGGTGATCAAGGTGCCGCAAATCAATACCATAAGGGAGAACAAGTCCTCCAAAGGTAAGCCAGCCGCCTCCCACATCTAGTCCGCCCACTCACATACCACTCTTCTTACGTACACACATACATAGGTATAAGCGTACTTGGACTATGTCTGGAGCTGTTCAGCTACACAGTGATGATCTCCTACAACTACACCAGTGACTACGACTTCCTCTCCTACATGGAGTATCCTGTGCTGCTCCTGCAGGAATACGTCCTCATCTACTACGCCTTCAAGTACCAGGATCTGCTGAGCAAGAAGACGCAAATAGTTGCCATCGCCTATGTGATCATAGCTTCGCTCATATACCTGAAACTCTTTCCCATTATCATTCTTACATTCTTGGTGGTGAGTAATTCCATACATAGGGTCAATTGATAGCGTCTATGTGCACATTCGTCATTGATTAGAGGCTTTTGACGGCAGCCCACAACGATTTTTGACTAGATAACGCATTCGACGTAGTTCAAACTTGTTTCCCGGACACACCGCCGCCACTCCAATTAGCTAATTATGTTTCTGTTTCTATGATTTCGGTAAACTAGTTTTGTTTGTTTTAGCTTTTTTCTTGTCTCCAATATAGATAGGTCTGTCTGCCTGTCTGTCCGCTTTTAACTGGGAATCATCTTTGCCCAAGGTCAACATTTATTGTTGTATAATGTTTGAGCAGCTATTTATACTCTCGCCGGTGGTGGTCGGCCCCCCTTGACCACCTGATATATATATATATTTATTCAAATAATTGCTTCCTCTTTACCGTCCATTAGCCTTTCTGCACGCCCATTGGGGCAACCAGCAAAGTGCTCCAGCTGCTGGCCATACTGAGGACAAAGGATGCCAGCTCCGTCAGCCGCACTACGTGGGCCCTGTCGGCCTTCACCAACATGAGTACGTAGACATCGAATCAGATCCAAGATTATCATTAAACCCTCTCCCCAATCCCTTCCAGCCCGCATCTATACGGTGTATGTGCAGTCGCATGACTGGATGCTGCTCTCGAACTTCCTAATATCGACGTTCCTCAGTGCTTCCGTTTTCGCAGCCGCCTGCTTCTACAAGAAGAAGGTTAAGAAGGCCTAAGATCCACGCTCAAGATTGTCTATCAGTCGTTGTTGTAGTTTATTCTTATCCGTTTAAATTGATATTATAAATTCATCTTGAAAGTGTTTCGTTGTTGTCCTTTAACTGTCCGCATAGAATGCCACCGCAATGGCTCCCAGAACAATCATTACCGACGCCACATAAATGGCCGTTCGTTCCCAATTCATTTTCGATTTGGGCGGGCCCACATCTATGGTTTTGCGTTCTTTGTGCTTGCGTTTTCCGAATTTCTGTTCGAACTTCTCCAGTTCCAGGCGATTACGTTCCTCCTCATTGCGGCGCTTCTGCTCCAGATACTGCTGCTCCGCCGCTTGAGCACGGGAGCGTTCGGCCACACAGCTAGAGTCGCACTCCAGCGACGTTTGCCCAGCCCGATGCTTGTCGCAAGCGATCTCCTGCTTGAGTCTTTTGCAGGCACAGAAAATGCGAACCTTCTTGCGACAGAGATCGGGACTAGGGCACTTGCCAGAGTGGCAAATCGACATGCATCGATGTGCGCAGGGATACTGCAAACGCGAATCATTATTAAATGGAATCTCTGGAATCTCAAACTTAGGGAACTCACGTTCTTTAAGCAGCGATTGCCGCAGCTGCGGAATCTCTCCCTCCGATCGATTATCTCCTGGACAGTGCCCGCCTCATCGAAGTACTCGCTGCACTTGTACACCAACTGCGTGAGTCCGCAATGGCACTTGCTCTTGATCACAAAGCCGCATGGAGTGCACGGTGGCGGATGGCAGCCTTTGGGACAGGCGTGTACGCATCCCGTAGGACGAGGAATGATGCAACCCTCCTCGCATGTGGCACAGCCAGCCTGCTGGTGCATATCTTGCGGGTTGGACACAGAATGACAGACGAGTGAGCATTTATGATTGCCACATTTGAGTTTCCGCGAGCATTTGCGCTGGCAAGAAGTGGGCTTGGAGTTCCAGCAGGGCCAAGTGGCCACCTCGTGGCCTCCAATGCAGGTGACGCTGACGCCCTCCTCGCAGCGTGGATGTGGCAGTGCTTTGTATTCATACTAAAAGGAGTTCGCATGAAAAGGAGCTCTTGGAGTCATGGGAGTTTCTCGTACCTTTTTGGATTGAGGGCGGGCCGCCTCGGCAGGCCGGTTCACTCTGACGGCCTCGTGACAGCGCGCCTTGCAGATGTGTCCACAGCCGCTGTCAGCATTTGGAAGAGCACATACCTGGCCACAGGGCGGACACTCACCTTTGTGGCAGCGATGTTTAATGGCATGATGGCATTTGGCAGATATACTGAAATCGTTGCGTTCCATTGGTTTAATGGTAGAGTTTTGCGTGAGCGATTCCTCCCTTACTTACCGACAAAGTTCCAAGCAGACGATGCGCGCACTCTTCTCTCGCCCGCAGGGAACACTGCGCCGCGTCTTGCCGCAGCGGCAGTTGATCTGGGACTCCAGTTTGCAGGGATAGCAGGGCCCGTTGTGGCACACGGACTGGCACTTGTGCTTGTTGCAGCTCAACTGCTTGCCACAGATCTTTTCGCAGGGCGGGCACTGATCGCCGCAGCACTTTCTGTTACAGGCATGCTTGCCACAGTCACGCATTTGCTTGCACTTGGTCTCGCAGGTGTGCTCCTTGGAGCAGGGCAGCTCCTTCTCATGAAGGCCACAGCGGCATTTCTTCTTTGTCCTCACTGGGCACTGGAATGGCATTTGCAGCTACTGGGACTATGCTTTTTTTGTGTCGAAAAAATTTCTTACCGAAATGCAGTTGCCGCGATGACAGCGCTGAGTGCATGAATGCTGACCGCAGGATAAGAGCTTCTGGCAAGTATCGCCACAGGTTTCCACAGCCTCGTTGCAGGGCCGCATTTGGCTCTGCGGAAATTGAACTTATAAGGCAGAGTTGCTTGATTGAGTTGCCATTAGTACATACATTTTTGCCACAGGGACATGTCTTCACTTCCAAGGGACACTCTCCACCACCACAGGGTCCGGCATGACACACCTTTTCACAGGTGTGCAAGCCACAGGCGAACGTCGCTCCACAAATCTGAAACATTTCACCAAACCTTTACGTGATTTCCTCGATTTAGGTGTATATCACTCACATTTGTGCACTTCCACTTGCGATCGGAGCAGCTTACGACTTTCGACTCTCTCTTGCACTCGCATGGCTGGTTGCTCTTGCTGCTGCAAGGCGGACACTGTCCCGGTCGATGGCATACTTGGCTGCACCTGTGCTTCCCACAGGCCAAGAGCTCTTTGCACTGCAAAAAAGATGGCTAGAGTAGAAAATAGGCTTCATCACATTAAATAATTGCCTCACCGTTTGCTGGCACTTCCATTGCTTGTCTATGCAGCGCATGGAGCGCGGAGTGGATTTCCCACACAGGCAGGAGACTTGCGCCTGCTGAGCACAGGGCGGACACGGCCCCGGATGACAAAGGAGCTTGCAATCGTGACCGCACTTTGGCTGGAGTAGCTTCTCACAAATTTCGCCACACGAATGCGGTACTAGGAACGGCTGCGACTGTGGATTATCTTCCTTGCCGCAGAAACAGTTGTATTGCGTTGGTTTCTCCGCCGGCTGGTAGTCCCTTCGGCACTGGGGACAGCACCAGTGGAGCGATTTCTGGCGCCTGGGCGGCACAAACTCCCCCAAATGATTGTAGTGGCCCTGGTTCTGGTTCCCATTCTGCTGCTCCGCCTTCACTTTCATCTGCATCATGCTGTCATTGGCCCATCGCTGAATGCAATTGAGGTGGAAGAAGCAATAGCAGCTCTCACAGGACCATATCGGCTCCACACGTCGGATGCTGCCAATGCAGATGAGGCAAGTGGCCGCTCCAGAGTGGAGGGTGTTTTCCAGGAAGGTAGTGGTGCGGGCGGCATCTTTGTCACTTGCCGGTTTTCCACTAGACCTACTGGACGTCGGTTGGTAGTGCTTGTATAATTGATCTACAGCGAAATTATTGAAATCAGAATAGATAAAGATGCTGATTGGACACGTCACGGCTGTGGGGTGTAAAAGCCAAATTACCCAAAATTTGTTTCTCATCCAGTTCCCCCTCATCTTCAGAGCTGGAAGCGTAGGCGTCTACGAGTTTCTGGGCCGCAGCTAGGTTTTTGGCCTGGGCTTTATTAAACATTTCCATTTTTAAGTAATAGGCTATTCACACTGACGACCATCCACCATCCACCATCCATTTCGGGGAATATTTGTTAGGGGCTGGTCCCAGGGATGGAAAAACGAAACTCTGTCAACTTAATTCAGTCAGTTGCTTAACAATTGCAAGATTGTTATTCTAATTGGCTTTAGGAATTTGTTGTTATTAATTTATGTGCTTTTAACAACCTTGCTAGTTAGCTAGCTAGTTAGCTACAGGCAAAAAAATTAATCAAGCAACTGTTTGACTCTCCTGCCCTGGTTATCAACGTAACATCTGATCCGATTTGAGAGTGTGACACCCTGAAATAGCTTTCACATAAATTACAAGCAAAAAAAAAATAATACAACTATCATTTCCAGACGCGAAAATATATAAACTAATCATAAAATGAGTTTCCTCAGCTACATATTCGGCCCCAACCTGTACATGGAGTACAAAGGAGTGCCGGAGCCACAGCGAAAGGTGTACGAGAGTGGAACTGTTGAAAAGTTTGGTGAACATATACTTTCCACGGTATGTGTACTAATCGAATCGAATGGAGCATATGGGGTCTTAGCAGTTTACTCATTCCAGCTATCGGTTATGTGGTCGGTGGGCTACTACACATCGCCATTGATTGCCACATTCCTGTACCGTCGCGGGTACTTTGTTGCCGATTCGATGCCGACGCTGGCCAAAATCACAACCAGCGTGGGCCTGCTTGTGATTATCTCGCTGGTTATGCGAGGAGTGGGCCGCAAGCAATCGCGGGTCTACTCGAACATGATTAAAGCCTTGGAGGCGGCGCGGGCCAACAAGACCACTGGAGGTGCCAGCGGGGAGCTGCGCCGCTTCGACATTGACTTCAGCTCGTGGCCAGTGGACTTTGATGTGAAATCGCTGACAGGGTGAGGAGACCAGATCCTTACAAATGAATCGCAGCGTAACTTTTCCCATTTAGGGATACCAAGAAGCCCGCTGTTACTGCCAGCCGACAGGAGCCGCTGCGTTTCGCCACACTGCCCTGTGAGGTTATTGCCTACCTGGCCATTAACACCTTTGGACTGCCCATGATCTATCCGGGCTCAGTCAAGCTGCTGGAGAAGTTTATGCGTATGCAATACTGTCTTAATGTCTGAATGGTCATAACTTGTGCGTTATTTCAGGACCCATGTTGATCTCAGGACGCGCCAAACTTGTCGAAGACGACAATGGCATCCGCTATAAAATTAAGACAATCGACTCGAATGAAATTGACACTCTGTTCATTGACAATCGCGGCGATAATGTGGGCAATGGCAAGACTCTGATCATTTGCTCCGAGGGAAATGCGGGATTCTATGAAGTCGGAATAATGGGTACTCCGGTGGCCCTCAAATACTCCGTACTAGGCTGGAACCATCCTGGATTTGCCGGCAGCTCGGGCACGCCATATCCGCAACAGGACAAGAATGCCATCGATTCTGTGGTACAGTTTGCCATCAACCATCTGGGATTCTCTGTGGAGGATATTATATTTTATGGCTGGAGCATTGGTGGCTTTAGCACATTGTATGCCGCATCCATTTATCCAGACGCCAAGGGAGTTGTCTTGGATGCCACCTTCGATGATGTCCTCTATTTGGCTGTGCCTCGCATGCCATCCCAGGTGGCCGGCATTGTCAAGACGGCCATTCGCAATTATTGCAATCTGAACAACGCCGAGTTGGCCCAGCAGTTCAACGGACCCATTTCGTTCATCCGACGCACTGAAGATGAAATTATCGCCGAGTAAGATGGGTGCATTTTTATTCTATTTATATTTATAATGCGTAACGCGTAACATTTTCGCACTTGTCTAGGGACAACCACATTGAGACGAATCGCGGCAACTTCTTGGTTTTGTCCGTGCTGAAGCATCGCTATCCAAAGATCTTTGGCGTACCACAGTTGGCACGCATCAAGGGTCTGTTGTCGAAGCCCCTAGAGCCGTATAGCATCCCGGCACCCGAGGAAAAGCTGAGCATGTCGCGCCTTATTACTTATGCCTCCGATGAGGGCAAGTCATTCCCCATGTTGATTGGAGCCGACTACTCCGAGGAAGTGCGCACCAATATGGCTGTATTTTTGGTATGCTTATCTATGAGGGCCAGTGCCTACAAATTTTTTATGGAAATAACTCTTTCTATTTTAGTTGCGCAAACATTTACGTGATTACAACTCCACACACTGCACCCAGTTGCCAGGGGAATACTTCACCATGCCGTGGGACATACCCACCGAGCAGGGATTCGTATTCACCTAGGCCCACCATAATCACAACCTCTCTCTATCTTAAAATGTATTCGATTGTGGTGTGGCAGTATGCTTAGATATAGTGAAATGGTTTTAGTCCTTTTTGCATTTCGACTGCTTAATAAATTATTAATAACTGGGAACAGCCGGGAAGCTGTTTAACAACAGAACATGCATCATACAAAACACACACCGTGGTGTTAAACTGTACCGTCTTGTACGTACTATATATACGAAATAAATGTCACAAGCTAATTACGGATCTTGTTCGTTGGTGAGCGTTCTTTCTATTTCACTTATGCACCTAAAACTAAAAAGTAGCTAAAGCCTACGAGTTCTTCTTGGAGCCACCGAAACCGGAGAAGCCCATTATGGCAGCCATATCATCAGGTATTCCTCCGGAACCCAGATCGCCGCTGTCATCGGCCTTGCGCTTGCGTTCTTTCCTCTTCTCCTTTCTGTGCTCCTTGTAACGTTCCTCCTCCTCTTTGGCTTCGCGCAATCTCTTGTCCAGCTCGTAGTCTTTTTGCTTCTCCTCCATTTTCTTTTTGTTCTGCTGGAAGCGCTCCTTCACCTGGTCAACGGTGCTGCGCTCCACCTTCATGGACATGCCCAGATTGCGCTGGTGCTTCTTTCCATTGATGTGATCCAGGAAGTTGATCGAGTCTTTGACAACGCAGTCGCACACATTGCAGTAGTAGCCGCCAGATTGCGAGGTCGGTGTATTCTTGTTTATCACAACGCTCTTGCCCAATTTGCTGTCCAGATCTACCTTATAGTCGCGTCGTTTAAGGTTCTCCCGCTGCACAGGCTCTATATATCAGAGGGAAAGTTGGTTAGGATTTGCTTTTCGTGGAGACCGTGGATCGTGGAGGCTAGTTACCTTCTTCTTTGGGGGCCACCTGGTTCAGCAGGCGCTCGGCGGCAAGCTTCTCGTATTCGTTCTTGTCCCATTTTCTGCGGTGGTCATCGGGTCGCATCGTCATGTTGCTGCCTTCGTTTTTTTTATTTATTGGTAAAAAAAATGGTAAATAATAACTTAAATAGAGATGCGAGTCCTACTGAGTGCGATGTATCGAGTGGAAGTGGATGTGTGTATCGATATTGGCTCATCGACTATCGACAGTTTATTGATTTTTTCACGTCGAGCGCCTTCATAAGTTGGATAAAAGTTGAAATAAAACGGATAAAATACAGAAAACCGGTACAAATCATACTTCAAGCATTAAAAAGAGCCTTCAAGTCTTCAGCAATGGGTGCAGCATTTTTTCCTGTGCTGTTTTTCACGGCGCTTTGGGGAGCTGTGGGCATTGGAATGCCAATTATGACCCCAAAGGGTCCGCACCAGAATTTGATACGCTGCATCCTTATGCTGACGGCCGCCTGCTGCTGGCTCTTCTGGCTCTGCTGCTACATGGCCCAAATGAATCCTCTGATTGGCCCCAAACTAAAGCGTGATGTCGTCGCCATGATTGGCAGGTCATGGGACATGAAAATCGTCGATGGCTAAAATGCGTCTCCTCCAGTCTCCAGTCAACAGTATTTAAAGTGCAATCCTATCTCAAGTAAAAAGATTCATGTTGAAAAGTGTATTTAAATTATGTTGGAAATAAAAATGTAATCTAACTGATTCCGGTAACCATTCAAATATCAGAGTATCGCGCTCGCTACAGCATTGCCATGCCAAAGAGAGAGGGTCATAAAGAGAGAGAGAGAACGAGTGAGAGATGGCCAGTGCCACCATTCTAGCATATTTCTGGCTATATCTAGCATTTTTAAAAGTGGTGTTTCGCATTTTTTATAAATACAATCAGCTTGTTTAAGTTTTAAATACATGTTGAAAAAAATAGCCGATAATATAGTGGACATTTCTGAATACTAAGCAATTACTACATATATGTAATTCCAAAATGTCAAAACAAGCATTGCTTCCTATAATAAAAAATTACGTTGATTTATTAAAATATGCATACCTTAGGCACTCTTTAAACAATTTTAATGTTTAGTAGCTTATTTTGTTGGGAATAAATGCCACTAAAGAAATAAAGAAGTCATATAATTCTCTTACTAGAAGACCAATTGTTTTGGTCATCGGCGACGCAAAGTAACATACATAGATTAGTTCTCATTTTTTCGATAGATATTGGTTGCATAGATATGGTAGATGTTGCTAAAACTACAACTTGCCATCATAATTCTTACATATAATTTTAAAAAAGCGAAAAATACCATTATATTGTATCATAGGATGGATAGGATAGGATATTGAAGTTGAAAATGTTCTTCATTTATCGCTAATTTAAAGCACCTATAACGACAAAATTTGTTATTTTTGGGGTGTATTTAGTCTCAGCCTAGTTTTTAGCTTATTT
Source organism: Drosophila lowei (assembly GCA_008121275.1). NCBI lineage: Eukaryota > Metazoa > Arthropoda > Insecta > Diptera > Drosophilidae > Drosophila > Drosophila lowei. The sequence continues at coordinate 1,118,190 of CM017781.1, forward strand.
ATTTTCGGTGTTAGCCATGTTGGTATATTTTTTTGAATCTAGCTTGTTTTGCCGCTGAAATTGTGGCAGCACTGCTGCTGGCTGTTGCGCAGACGCAACCGACTCTCTCTAGTGGATCTCTATCCACATCTGGGGACCGCAAGACTGTGATTTTGGGGCCACTGTCTTCAGTTTTCTTTCAGTCACGGGCGCGATCAGTTGTCGTGAAATGCTTATTCTTTTGCTGTGACAAGAATACCGTGAATATCTTTAACGATAAATGTTAAAGTAGGACCAATTCTATAGCCAAGGGTCTAAGGGAATCTGTGCAACATTCGTGATTGAGTTTTGAATACAAATAGCTTGCAGGAATTATTATTTTCGGACATAGCCGGCATACCATCAAATGGAACCGCACTTCTTCTGCTGCCTTGGACGATAGTAAATCTTTGTAAGTATTTGCAGCTTAATTAAGTGGAGGATTGCCCAGGACTAGTAGAGATCCCGCACTGCGGACTCTCCCTAAGACCAGGCAAGCGGAGTGGAGTTCATAAACTAGTTAGACACATGCATTAAACCAGAAAAAGTAGTTGAAGGTACAAAACTGGTTACATTACTCAAAACGAAGTCTTCCCCGCGGCCAAACCAAACCAAACCTCACCAATGCCGGAGTGTAAGAAGTAGAAAACGATGAAATGTACAAAGGCCCACGGGCAAGAGCAATAATCGCGCACAAACGAGCTGGCGAAGCTAAAAAATTATGGATGTTAAAATGAAAATGGCAATAAAAGGGGCCCCAGACACAGACCCAGACCTGGGACCCCCGGGTAAGGCAGGGAGCCAGAGAAGTGTTGTAGTAACCAAAACCAGTTGAAATACCATTTTACACAATGCAGACAGACAATAAAAGAAATTAGAAATTAAGATTCCACCCGAAAAAAGGGCGGCAAAAAGCAAAGAGCCAAAGAGCACCTACGTCGTTCGCTACTGGCACCAAAAACCCCAATAAAAGTGTAAAGAACGACAAAACAAAAAAATGTGCGCTGTACAGGTGAATGTCCAGAGAACTGAAACAAAGCCCGGAGAACGTTTTGTTGTCCGCTTTGGTCGGTTGCTGGTTCTTTATATGTCGCTAACCGCGCAATTACCACGTTTATGAACTGGGCCAATTGACAGCTCGGACCCGTTGGCCACAGAGCCAGCCAGAGCCAGAGGCAGAGAACACCATCATTATGTGATCCCACAAACGGCGATGAGTGGGTCTTGTCGTCTCCCATGATGACGGAAGATTGCTGTACTCCTATCTCAAGATCTAAGCGTTTTGCCTCCGGAAATTGATTTTTGCTGTGTGTGGCTAACGTTTACTGTTCGTGTTCTATTCACTGACAGGAAGAAGCTGTTGTGTTTGACCCAATTTTTAGGCGAGGCTTCATAATAACCGACAATTTACGCAAATTCATTCCGTCCTACTGCTCCTCCTCCTCCTCCTGACTCATTGATAACTGCTGCAGTCTGCCGGTGAAAGTCCCAAAACACTCCGGAGCTGAGCCAAATGACTCAGACAGACTGGAGAGCGACAAACCACAGACTAGCCTCGGACAAGGCCAAGACAGGTTGCCAAATCCTAGACGCCGAAAACACACCCATATCTGTATGTCTCTCCTGTCTGTCTATCTGTCACCAAAGTATTTCTTTTTTGTTTTTGTTTTGGTTTTTCCTTTTGCTGTTTTTGGGTTTGGATAATTTTCACCTGAAATTAATTTCACTGAGGCAATGAAAATTTTCATTTTTTCGTGTGTCGGAAGTGGATCAAAGACAGACAGACAGACAGACAGACAGAGGCCCGGCCCGAGAGATCAGAGAAATAGAAATGCGAAAAACCAGATTCAGATTGAAAAATTATGTACATTTTTACGAGCATTGCTTCGGTGTGCGTTTATTTTGATTTCGTTTTCGTTGTCTTGTCTCAAATTATTCATTTACGAGTTAATGAAACACTTTCGCTCGTTAAGAGGCTGCCCCGGAATCCCAGGCCGAACCCAGATCTTGGGCCGCCTTTGATCCCCCGCCACCGTTAGCGGTCTGATCGGGGGCCGGGCGTGGGATTCTCTGGCCATGCCCAAAACTGTTGAGAATCGCAAATTGGTCAAGAAAACCGAACCTCATCATCATGAAGATATGCTGGCCTGGCCCAAATTGGCAGCTTTGCTGATCATCTGTGCCGCACGATTCTCGGACGGCGGCAAACAACTCAAAATGACAGAGACAGACACAGAAACGCAGACGGAATCAGAGACGGAGTTGGATTTGCAGTCGGAGTCGGAGACGGAGACGGAGACAGAGACAGAGATAGAGACTCTGGCTGAGCGATCAGATTGATCTCTGCAGCTGGCTCGGTCTTTGGCCTGGCCTCCGTGCCGGGGCGAAATAGAACATAACGCTAAGCTGCGACTAAATTGCATTCAAATGATGTAAAATCGCCTCTAATGGGCTGATCTTTTGTTTCGCCTGTCGAGCCGAGGCACCACTCGGTCGTGTGGAGTGAAGAGCGGAGAGTGGAGAGGAAAGCGACCTCAAATGCAAGAGTTCGTTGCGGTAAAGAAAATGCACTGGATTGGATTGGATTGGATGGATGGATGGATGGATGGATGGATGGATGGAAAACATTTCCCCACACAGGCAGAGCAAAATGAAATACAGTCGTCCAATGCCGGAGAATGGGATGGGGGATGTGCGTGCCGCGCATGCGCAATCGCGGCACTAATTGCAATTCGGGTTCTTATCTGCTGAGTGCGTCGATGCATACTAAGAGGAAGCGGACACAGCCATGGCGACATTTGCATTAGGCATGGTCTCGCGCTAAATGGAGTTATCTGGAACTGGTTGTGTGTTTTCCCCAATTCCATAAACCATTCAATTGGGGAATCATAAGTTTGAATTTCGATTAGAAGAATCCGATAATTATCGATATTGACACTTGATTGACGAGTCCAACAGTTCTATCAGTGCACTGCTAAAGGAAATTGGATTCTTCAAGTTATGAAGAAAACGTTCCCTTCCTTCAATTAAGATATACATATCTTACAAACGTTTTCCAGCTTCGCTGACAAGTCACCCGCCAAGCATTTAGCACTGTTGTTAATACTGTTACCTCAGCCTAACGGTTTTCACTCCCTGACTTTACACTTTTCAGCCTTTTCATGGCACTCATTCTCGATGGTCTGGGTAGGGGTAGGGGTATGGGCAGGGGCAGGGGCATAGGCAAGGCGCCCTAACCAATACGTCAACCTGTTGTGCTGGAATTATAGCCAGCCTGGAGAGTGTGGAGTGGGGAGGTACTAGACACAGTGAGTAATCAAGTTCCCGAATTATGCTCGAGAGAGCACACACACACATGAAGGGTCTCGGCGGGGAGTGTGTGGGAACGAGCGGAGGAGCATCGGCAGATTTGTTGGTTTTTAATTAGTTTGGTCGTCGGTTAAAGACTAACGGTGAATGTTTTTAATGACTCTGCGCTCTTCGCTCTTCGCTCTTCGCTCTCCACTCTCCATTCTCCCAGCCTGGTGAGCATTCGCGTGTCGTTCCCTAAGCTTAGCCCCAGCTCCTCAGAGGTTGCGATACTCTCCATCCACCATCCTCCCTCCGCCCATCTTCAGTTCTGTGGTATTCTTAATGTTATGCCAGTGGTTCTTTCTTGTCAACTTTTCCCCTCCGTTTGTCGTAAAAATGAAATGCACTTTTAGTTCCGCACAAATCGTGATGGAGAGACAAAGGAAGAGAGGGAGAGGAGAGGAGTGACGCATTATATTACTCGGTGTACTTTTGTATTCCGTATTGTTCTTCTCCTTCTCTTCTTTCCATCCAACAATGTTGTTCTGCTCCAGTAAAAGGCCTCCGCAGCGCCGTTAGAGCGATTATGAAACTGCAAATGTTGCACAGATTGCTCTCCACGCATACATATTCATCGCTCAGTGGCTATAAAACAATTAATTCATTACACAATTAGTGGAACACGTTACTTATTAAAGGCCTGGCAACCATTGTGCAATTGCAATTGCACCCACCTGTTGCGTACAGAGGCACAGAGATGTATTCGCCCAGGGTATCGGTATCAATTTTCTCCTACTTGTCGTTAGAGCTTGCTCGGTTTTGTTTCTTTTTGGCTAGAGGAAGATTGCATAAATTTGCACATTCCACAATGTGTTCCCTTAACAATTATGACATCTAACAACAATCAAAGAGCTAACGGTATCCGAATTTTATAATGAAGCCACTAGAAAATACATGTATGGTCTGCCAATTTGCAATCACTTTCAAAGTTAGACAACAAAAAAATACACAAATAAATAACCACGAATACGAATACGAATACGAATACGAATATTTCCCCTTTTGATGGGGCTGGACTGCATTGTTCGGATGATTCAATTTTCGATTTTCTAGTTTGAAATGAACTTTCCATTTCGGTGCTTTCTGATAAGCATCCCATTGACATCGGTGCCACTGCTATAGAGCTGCCCCTGCCTCTTACACACACCTGTCACTTTTCACTTTCTTCGTGGCCTCGACACTTTGTCGGCGGCTATTATTATTGAAAGTGGTCGTGGATGTGGATGTGGATGTGGATGACTCTCCTTAATCTGGCCAAAAATCGCTCGCCTGGGGTCGGGGGGAAGTGCCATCGCGCATTCGGAGACAGTAGATATGGCTATGAATATACCTGTACCTTTTGGGTCTATTTTTGTACGGCAAACGGGCTAATGGCCGGTCGGCCGACTTCCGTTAGACGACGCCCGTGAATGGTAGACATTTTTGCAGCCACTGTCCAAAACAAATTCTCATCAATCATTCTTTGACTCTTTTTCGTCGATCTGTCCGTCCCGTCTGTCCGTCTGTCTGTCTGTCTGCCTGTCCGCCTGTCCGTCTGCCTGTCTCTCGTTTCGTTGCAATGTCTTGAACAATTTCACCGATAGAGAAAATCGGCTAATGCGAGAAATTTAATCAACTTATGCGTGGACGACGACGTCTTAATACTTAATGTTAAAAAAAGCACTCTGCAAGTGAGTGTGTGCCAGCATTATTTTTGTCTTTTATTTTATTATTTTTGTTAACTTTTTTTTTCACGCGGCTCAGACGTAAGTCAATTTATTCTTTCTTTCTCCATTCGAACACACACACACACATACACACCCGAGGAGAGGGAGAGAGGAGTACTCGTACCAGTTACCAGTTTTGGTTTTGGCTTTTGGCGGTCTGTCTGCCTGCCTGTCTCGCTCTCCGCTCCCCATAGCGGCTGCGCGCATGCGCATCTAGGTCAAGCGCTGATGGGATGCCTATGGCTCTGGCGATGGCTTGGCTATGGCTATGGCTCCCCAAGCGTTCTAACTGTCATGGGAGCAGTAGGGTACGTACTACGTACTACTACAACACACTGGAAGAACCTCTCTCCCTCTCTCTCTCCCTCTCTCTCCACAGTACACGTGTGCCTTGGCTTGGTCTCTAATTGTGCTTGTTCTTTTCTTCAATTTGGCGTCTTTTTCTGGTACTTGGAGCCCGCTTTTTGGCGGTATTTTTATTAGGCAAATGTGTTTCCGTTCCATTTCAGTGGAAGTGGGAAGTGGCTGGTAGCAGATACGACAGAATGCTTCTTGATGGAATGGTAATGGAGTTTGCCACGGGAAGAACCATTTGAAAGATAATGGAGATCCATGTCACTGTCACGATAATAGAGATTCCCATATCGGTAACCCTGTCGATTCTGCTTATTATATTATTTATTTTCAATATACTCGTCCATTGATTAGTTTCTCTTCTCGAAGAAACAAAACACCCAAGCGCAGACCCCGACCCAGACCCAGACCCAGACCATCATCAATTCCAAAAATAACAGAACTTTTACTTTTGGCAGTTAGCAGTTAGCAGACGAGACTTTGAGAGCTTCGAGCGCCTTGGGGCTTTGGGACTTTGGGGGGCCCCATCGCTAACGATGGCTTCCCGCACCGAAACTATTTTTACCCCAACCCAACGTTTTCTCCTCTGAACTCTGCTTTGATTGCACATGTACTACATTGTGGCATTACGAGCATTAATACGCGTGTATCGTACATGTGTATATGACGGTGGAACAAGCAATAACCCCAGCCCCAGCCCCAGTCCCAGTCAGAGTCAGAGTCAGAGTCAGGCATCGTCTTAACCATCTCCATCTCCATCTCCATGGGCATCGCCATTCCCGCTGAACCGCAGAACTGGTTTCTGGGTACCACTTCGGTGTGGTGTGGGCTGATCCAATGGGTGGTTCGTTCTTCGAGATGTTATTGTGGCTTTGCCTGACGGCAGGCGGTAGGCGGCAGGCGGCAGGCGGCAGAGAGTGCAAGGTGGAAAATAAGTGAAAATTCCGAATTTGTAGGGCTCAGCCAGCAAGCGTATCAAAGTGTCAGGGAATTCTCTAATTAAATCTTCTTTTTATTATTTTTTGTTTCGTTGTGGGATATAGCGCTTTCGCTTTTTATGACTGGTCACCTGAGAGGTCTTCGCTGTTCCCCTAACAGAGTGGTATCCCAATTAATTATGGAATTTATATCATGCTACATTCCTTCATTAAGAGATTTCGAAGCGGGCGGGGGGTCTCGAGAGATGGAAATGGAAACCTTTCTGCGAGGACTTTGCGAGAGGCTGGGTTCGAGCTCGAGTTCGGGAAATGCAAATGGAAACCGGTTAGAGACTCTTTCGTTGTTCTTTTCCTTTGCGAAAAGTGAGAATTTTCGTTTGGCTAATGGAATGGCCAAACAGGATTAGCCGGTTCCTAGGCATGCTGGCCCATTAGCATTAGCGAGCATTTTCACGGAGAGAGAACGAGCCCGAACGAGCCCGAACGAGCCAGCTCACTCGCACTCAGAGTGGGCTCAAAAGAAAGCAAATCCAATCCCCCCCACAAAAGTCCAACGAAAGTGAAGCATCAATAAAAACATAATGTAATCCCGATTTACTTTGATATTATCTTTCAGAACCACCGATCACAGATTAGATCACCTTCAACGCGTAACGGCACAGACATGGACACGGTCTATGGGACAAAGAAATACTTCCAGAGTCTATCGGGTGTGAGTGATATATACAGAGCGCAGACGACATGTCGGCAAATGGTGAGTCGTTTATCACTGGCCACACAAAGGGGGGATTACTGTTATGTTGTAGTAGATGGAGTAGAACCCAACTCTTGGAAATATAATTAACATAACATACCGCGGGGGAATTTGGGTCTCGCCTGAATAGAGGAGGCCTGTCCATTTATCGCGATCAGAATCTCTTTTGTAAATAGAAATGTTACATCAACTGAGGGTTTTCTTTCGCTTCCACTCAACAAAGAACGCAGCATGCATATTTATTGTTTGTTTGGGATCTGGAGTTGGCTCGGGCTGTTTGCATTCCTCATTCCTCATTCCTCCGATCCCCATTCTCTATTCTCCATTCTCCATTCCCCATCATCAGCTGCCAGGCTAGCGACTAGCGACTAGCGACTAGCCTGGCATACTCGTAGCATAGGTAACCAGGGAGCCAAACACGAGAAGAACAACGTTCTAAAAGGTGAATGACTTTCTCTGCCAGAAGCAGCCACGAAAGAGGAGAGAAAGAGAGAGAGAAGAGAACGCAATGAAAAGAGGCAAGACGAGAAGTTGGCCAAGAGAGAACGCGGTGCGTTCTGGGGGAAGGGTAGAAGGCAACTCAGGAAGTGCCCTGCAGCTAATGAATGTTAAATGGTAATCAAGAAACAATCAGACTCTCCCTCGAGAGGTGCCTGGAACTATGCGGATGGGTGTCGCACTCCCATCGGACTCCAATCCCAGTCCTCCCAGTGCTCCCAGTGCAATGACTTGTGTTCCCAGGCCAGGCTAATTAAATGCACCCGATCGTAGCAACGGACCTTAACAAATCATGACAAGTGTCGTGTCGGCGAGAGGTTTGCGGTTTGCGGTTCGACCGATCGCTGAAAATGAGTGCCAAGTGGGCCCGTTAGAAGTGCTTAGAGGTGCGCGGTCTCACTTCCGAGAATGAGATCTCAGACTAGAAGCACAGCAGATTAGCTGCTGTGTGGCTCTGTGACCCAAGAAAGAAAGTCGCCAAAGGGCCGAGAAAGTTGGGTCTCGTCTTCGGATAATTATCTAATTAGTAGCTATCGGGATCAATTGGCAATGGGCCGTCTGGGTGGCAGTGGCGGTGGCGGTGGCGGTGGCTGGCATGATTTAGAAACACACTTACACCTTCCACTCCGATCTCCAATCTTCGCAGAGCACGGACTATACGTACCAGAACACTCTGGGGCGCAGATCCCAGCTGGGGGCCTACTATCACATGAACAAGCAGCCCTCGTACACGAACGATCATAGCATCAACAGCCAGTACGGGTACAATACGTGGGGCATCTGGCGCGATGGCCGGAACATTGCCCCGTCCACGTTCTCGGCCAAGACGCAGACGCAGTATCCAAAGAATCGCTCCTTCTCCATTATCCTGACCACGGCCGCTTTTATAGTCCTCCTGGCGGTGATCTCCATTGCGGGTCTTGCTTTCTACTTCAGCTCCATCAAGGCCACCCTGGAAGATCGTAAGTGTGCACACATTCTCCGTAGCGGTAGTGGGACATAACTTATTAATCCTCTTTCTCAATCCACAGCAATCATGGGCTTTGAGGGTTCCTTCCGCATTGCCAAGGGGGATCTGTACTCGACGGGCCTCAAGTACAACCACACCACGACCTACAAGCAGAAGATCGACTTTTACAAGCGCTTTGTGGAGCGATCCCTCACGGACAATGGCCTGCAGCCGCTGCGCACCGATGTCTGGGGATTCGGCGATGGTCCTCTGATCAAGGTCTCTTTCCGCCTGTTCCTCGACGTTCGCAAACTTCCGCAGTATGTACACCATCTCCCAATCCTCCGCTTTGTGGGTGTAACCCCTCTTTGATCTCTGCAGGAATATACTGAGCGTGGAGGAGTACATCAAGGAGTCTCTGTTCCTGGAGACAGCGGCCACCAAGTCACTCTATCGCTCGCTCCGCCTGGACACGGAGTCTGTGGAGATCAAGCGGATCATGGACGAGCAAGTAGTGCGATCGGCGGCAATCCTCAAGGAGGCTGTAAGCAGGCGATAGCCCACCATCTACCCCTGATCTCAACTAATCCTCTTGTTTGCTTTGCAGCAAACGGTACCCACTAGTCAGACCCAGCTGGAGAAACGGCTCATGAAGAAGGGAACGCCAGCCCCGGCGGTGCACTCAAAGCCACCGGGCAACAGCAACACCAACAGCAACAGCAACACCACTCCCAAGCCCCGGAATCCGCTCGTTCGCAACCATTCCGCCGACGAGGAGCCGGAAATCGATGTGGAGAATGCGCCCGTCATTCAGGGCTCCTTCGAGGGATCCTTCGAGATAACCAAAACGGATGCGGACATTGCCCGCAAGAAAATCCCCCCAACCCGGGCCTACCAGAGCAGCAGCAGTCTGCCACCCAAATCGATAGCGGTGACGCCCTACTCCCTACGGGTAAAGCCCAAGAAGCCAGGCATTGAGAAGCTAACGACGATTGTGCCCCAGCAGCAGCCTTCCCTGCCCCCTGCCACCACCACCAGAGCCACCACCAAGACGACTAGGAGGCCAACAACAACAAGCACAAAGAGAACCACTAGCACTAGTACCAGCACCAGCACTACCACGAGCACCAGCACAACGACAACAAGTACAACAACCACGACTCCCAAGCCAACAACAACAACAACCATTGCTGCAAGTACCACCACCAAGGCCCCAGCACCCAGCACCACTCTGGCCAGCACCACGACATTCACCTATCCCGCTGTGACCGTGACTGCGCCCACGCCCACGCATGGGAGCGTGAACCTGCCCAAGCTGGATGCGAATCTCTTCACCACGTATCCCATTCTGGACACCCAGCCCTGGCGCCCGATGCACCGTGAGGTGCCGGAGCTACTGCCTGGCCCGCCGCCCGCCTTTCCGACTAAAACCCTGCCCATGGCAGGCGGAACCACGCCCACTGTCAATCATATACCCCAGAGGCGGATCGATGAGCTGGAGCTGCCGTTTATAGGAGACAATCCCACGCCACCGACAGCCGCTGTGGCGCCAGTGACCATCGATGATCCCTATGGGCCCATGTCCATTGCGGGATTCCTCAACCAGGGAGTACGCATGACCGAGACGAAGCATGAGATGCCAGGTGCAGGCCAGGAGCAGCAGGAGCAGGATATGCTCTTCTACCACAACTTTGGCAGTCCGATCTTCATGCCAGGCACTGAGAACATAGAGCGCCTGGGCGGAGCTCTGGTCGAGCCGCATCCCCTGCCGGTGCCCCTGATCGATGATGTCATTATACCACCATTCAAGCCGATCGATCCGACGCTGGGAACTGGGGACAAGCTGCCCTTTAACATCGATGCCAGCAACGAGAGGTTCGAGCACTTGGGCGGCGGTGTCATAGCCAAAAAGCAGGAGAAGCCGGAGAAGCAGGAGAAGCTGGAAACCTCCACAAGGCAGGGCCCCGTGGAGATCACCACCCACAAGATCAACCACACCACCAGCCCTCCTCCTCCAGTGAGGTTCGTGGTTAGCAGCTCACCCAGACCCACGAGCGCGCCAGCTCTGCCCTCCCTGAAGCCGACGGACAATTCAGTGTTGGCCGACACCATTGGGGAGTTTTTCATGGAGCTGCTGAATCTACCCAAGGAGGGAAATGGAAATGCCACCACCAGGAGCACCACCCCGAAGCCAGAGCCTGAAGCGGAGCTGGAGCAAGAGCAGGACCCGGCGATCGATGTTGTAGAGTCACGGATAGAGCCCGATGAAACCGAGACGCCGAAGCCGCTCAGTGGCACTCCGTCCAAGCCGAACTTTATGAATCTAAAGGAGCACATCCTGCAGCGCAATACCCCCTCCCTGATTCTGTCAAACGACACCCTGGCAAGCACAACAAGCGCCACTACGACCACATCCAGCACAACCACGGAGGAGCCAAGAACAGCCAGCAGCATTTCGAACAGAAACCGCATCCGAACGACCAGCGAGCGACCCACGATGATGGACGATTCCAACCTGTTCCCCTCGCACTCCAAGTGGGAGTTCGTCAACAGCTCGTCCGCACAGAACTACGGACACAATTCGAATATGCGGAAGATCTTTAACAAGACGCTGCAGGCCTGGGTATCGGAGGACATTGACAAGTCGGAGAACCTGACGCTGAACGACATCAAGACGCGCATCAACAATGCCAGCAACATACAGGACATTTCGCTGATCTTTGACACGCTGGCCTCCAAGCTGGGCATCACCCCGAGTGTACCCAACAAGTTTCCCCCGTTTTCCCAGAATAAACTCAAGCATCCACCCAAGGAGGAGTCCAGAGTGAGGCCAATCCTGATTTCAACGACCACGGAACTGCCAGTCCAAGAATCGAGCGTGAAGAGCTATATAGACCAGCGGGAGCCATTCATTAAGCCAATGTCCAGTTTTATGGACGATGGGTCCTCGGAGATGCTGGGCGCAGCCATTCCAGTGGTCGGCGAGGCGGAGGTGGAAGTGGTGGATCCGCTGAAGTACGAGGAACTGCTGAAGATCTCACAGTTCGCCGAGCCCACATCCACCACGGAGCCGAGCGTGCATCGCCTGGTCACCCTGCTCCCCGTGCGCTCCAATTCGGGCATTCGCACCTACAAGCCCCCCACCGAAGACTTTGAAGCGCAGCGCAGCAGTCAGAGCGGGCCTTCCGCCGCTTCCACCCAGGGCAAGGGAAGTGGGGGTGGTGCAGCCAACATACGGCGCAAGATCAACCTAAGCCAGAGCCGTAGGTTCGGCCAGCCCCCTGCCGAGGCGGTCGTTAAGGGTGGCATCAAGGTCACAGTCAAGAAATGAAATGATCATCGAGCAAGGACAGAGTCGGCCAAATAACGTCAAGATGAGATTACAAGAAGAAAGTTCTACGATAAGTGTAGGCTCCAGATTAGTTTGCAGGATGAAGGTCTTTGGAAACGACTTGTAGTAGCTCTAAGTAGGGAATATAGCGCTAGTTAGATCGTTAATCGGAACGTGCAAATAACAAAATCTTGTTCGAAAATTGTTCGCTCGAGGATGGAACAATTTTGGAATGACAATTCTTGTTATACATACTTTGGCGATATCTGTGTGTCTGCCAATCCTCAGTACTTAAGATTTATTATATTACATTCCTTGTTTAAGTGCGGAATCAATATAATTTAGTTTGTATACGAAGCTACGATTTAAATACATCACTTTTTTTCAGTTCAGCTCAATGCGATTCTTATGTTAATGTTAGATTTGGATGTGTATAAGTCGGTAGCATAAGTTTTCCCTATTTATTAAATGTGAATAATTTATTATCTGATGTTTCCTTTCGGTTTCCATTAGTTTAATGTACTTCGATCTTATATAAATTATTGCAATGAATGTAGATTTATATTTCGAAATTCGCGTGGGTACGGACAGACACGTTACAAAGTCGTAACGTAAGGTTCGTCGCGCAAACTGTCGTTAATGCCAATTTTTCCCAATTTATGTACCTTTTTCCGATGGCAGTCGATTGGCAGGACTCGCCCGATCATGGAGAGACATGCCACGCCCTGATCGGTCCATAAACAGTCGAGATATAGCGTGCAAAAGAAACCAGTATTTTAGTGATATGCCAATCTTCGGAAGGCTGTATCTCAGACAAATAAGGCCAGATCGGTAAAGGGCCAACTCTCCCAGGATCATGAGGATCCAGACTGTCGAACGGCATCAAAATCTCGACCACGAAAATGAGGCCGATTTTTGGCAAATTTAATGATGGTTACATCATGATTTTTGCGAAAATCGTGTCCATAAAAAAAATGGATGTCCAGTATTTTTTTCCGACGGCTGTCGATTGGCAGGACTCGCCCGATCACGGAGAGACATGCCACGCCCTGATCGGTCCATAAACAGTCGAGATATAGCGTGCAGAAGAAACCAGTATTTTAGTGATATGCCAATCTTCGGAAGGCTGTATCTCAGACAAATAAAAGGCCAGATCGGTAAAGGGCCAACTCTCCCAGGATCACGAGGATCCAGACTGTCGAACGGCATCAAAATCTCGACCACGAAAATGAGGCCGATTTTTGGCAAATTTAATGATGGTTACATCATGATTTTTTGCGAAAATCGTGAAAAATGGATATCCCTTTTTCCGATGGTAGTCGATTGGCAGGACTCGCCCCATCATGAAAAGACATGCCACGCCCTGATCGGTCCATAAACAGTCGAGATATAGCGTGCAAAAGAAACCAGTATTTTAGTGATATGCCAATCTTCGGAAGGCTGTATCTCAGACAAATAAGGCCAGATCGGTAAAGGGCCAACTCTCCCAGGATCACGAGGATCCAGACTGTCGAACGGCATCAAAATCTCGACCACGAAAATGAGGCCGATTTTTGGCAAATTTAATGATGGTTACATCATGATTTTTTGCGAAAATCGTGAAAAAATGGATGTCCCTTTTTCCGACGGCTGTCGATTGGCAGGACTCGCCCGATCACGGAGAGACATGCCACGCCCTGATCGGTCCATAAACAGTCGAGATATAGCGTGCAGAAGAAACCAGTATTTTAGTGATATGCCAATCTTCGGAAGGCTGTATCTCAGACAAATAAGGCCAGATCGGTAAAGGGCCAACTCTCCCAGGATCACGAGGATCCAGACTGTCGAACGGCATCAAAATCTCGACCACGAAAATGAGGCCGATTTTGGCAAATTTAATGATGGTTACATCATGATTTTTTGCGAAAATCGTGAAAAAATGGATGTCCCTTTTTCCGATGGTAGTCGATTGGCAGGACTCGCCCCATCATGAAAAGACATGCCACGCCCTGATCGGTCCATAAACAGTCGAGATATAGCGTGCAAAAGAAACCAGTATTTTAGTGATATGCCAATCTTCGGAAGGCTGTATCTCAGACAAATAAGGCCAGATCGGTAAAGGGCCAACTCTCCCAGGATCACGAGGATCCAGACTGTCGAACGGCATCAAAATCTCGACCACGAAAATGAGGCCGATTTTTGGCAAATTTAATGATGGTTACATCATGATTTTTTGCGAAAATCGTGAAAAAATGGATGTCCCTTTTTCCGATGGTAGTCGATTGGCAGGACTCGCCCCATCATGAAAAGACATGCCACGCCCAGCTCGGCCCATAAATAGTCGAGATATAGCCAAAGAAAATACGAAAAAATCGGCCATTTTTGTCGCAAGTTGAGGATTGTTGTTGCACAAAAACAAAAATCGTTGGAGAAAATTAGTTTTTTCTAATTTTTGTTGTAGAACAATTAACAACAACAACAGACTACAACAAGCCAGTTTTGTTTTATTGTTTTCTCCGCTATTTGTGGCCCGATCAGTGTGATGGCTTCCTGTGATCGAAAAATGTGCCTGACTTAATGGAGCACCCCCAAGAATCCACAATATTTTTCCCAATCAAACATATTAGTATTTATTTATTTATTTATTTTATTATTCGACAACGGAATCAAAATAATCCTTAACCAACTTATTTCTATCTTAAATAATAACAACAAATTAAAAAATCATACATGAAATAGGAAAAAGTCTATAATCTACCGTCTGATGGCTCCTATCCCTGGCAAAAGTTGTGCTGGCGAAGAGGCCAACAGATGGGCTCATTATTGCCATAGTTGGTCTGGTGGAGATTAACCACAAAGGTTGCATGGGTCCTTGGGCTCCTGGCAGGCGTAATCAAGCCAATCCTTCTTAGCAGGTCAGGGCAATCGATGTTACCCACTAAGAGGTTATAGATAAAGATCTGAGCAGCAATGATCCTTCCCTCCTAGAGGGAGGAGAGATGCACGAGGCGAAATCTGCGAACTTTCTGGATTAGATCCCAGGCTCTTCGGCTCTGGCGTTCGGCTATCGTCACGACACCATGAGCCAGCCCTCATGGGCTACAGCTTCAAAACGCGTAAGTCAATCAGTGTACAATTGTGGACATATTTTAAAATATATCTTCCTTCACAGAGGACTTATGTACCCTACGCTTTGCCACAAACTGAGGCGTATCCGATTTTCCCTCGCCAGACGGAGTCCTATCAAAGTATCCCAGCCAGATAGAATCGTATCCCAGCAGGACAGAAGAGCACCCCCTGCAAGATCCGAACCTAACAAGCCATCGTCATCCTTCGACCTGGCCACCGACAACAAGGAATTTGACTATGGCAACCAAGGGAGGGGCTACGAGGGCTACGCGGGCTACTAGACTCTAGATAGATCTCGTTGTTGTAAGGTTTAGGGATGTACACGCCTATACCTTTAGATAGTAAATATAAATGTTTCACACTTGTTCATTTACTTGTACTAAGCTAAGTTTTGATAAATAAAACTATTGAAAAAAAACATCCTTGCTGTATTCTGTATCGGGGAAACTATTCCGATTACAAAAAGGCGTGCGACGCCCAGATTGGTTCACAAATAGCGGAGAAAACTACATTTTTTTGATTGGGGAAAAGGTCCTCGATCCTTGATAAGGACTCCATTAGATCAGGGACATTTTGTCGATCAGAGGAAGCTATCGCACGCCTAGATCGGGCTACGATTAGCCAGAGAAGTAAATATGTATGGTTGGGTTTGTTGAAGTCCTTACCGAAGGATCATGGACATTTTTCTGATCGCGGCGGGCCACGGCACACCCCAAACGGGCCACAAATAAGGGAGAAAACAAGATTTATAGGTCTGGAGAAAATATCCTTGATCCTTGGTCCTTGATAAGGAATGTATTAGATCAAGGAAGCTCTTCCTAGATCGGGCCACAAATAACGGAGAAAACAACAAAAGTTGTTGTTGTCAATTGTTGTACAACAAACTTTTGTTGTTGTACAACAACTACTCTCAATCTGCGACCGCTCAAAATGGCCAAAAACGAACATTTCAGATCTGGGATACCAGGCGAACAGAAATTAGCAGCAAGCAACTGTAGCTATTGCAAAAAAATTTCAAAGCATACTTTAGGGGGCTAAATTAAAAAAATCTAGCGACCTTCTGCTGATTTCTGTTCGCCTGGTATCCCAGATCTGAAATTTTCGTTTTTGGCCATTTTGAGCGATTGCAATTTGAAAGTTGTTGTTGTTCAACAACAACAATTTTTTGTTCGGCAATTGACAACAACAACTTTTGTTGTTTTCTCCGTTATTTGATGCCCGATCGGGACGTGCGACGGCTTCCTGTGTTTGGAATAACATCCTTGATCTGATGGAGTCCTTATCAAGGACCAAGGATCAAGGATATTTTCTCCAGACCTATAAATCTTGTTTTCTCCCTTATTTGTGGCCCGTTTGGGGCGTGCCATGGCCCGCCGCGATCAGAAAAATGTCCATGATCCTTCGGTAAGGACTTCAACAAACCCAACCATACATATTTACTTCTCTGGCTAATCGTAGCCCGATCTAGGCGTGCGATAGCTTCCTCTGATCGACAAAATGTCCCTGATCTAATGGAGTCCTTATCAAGGATCGAGGACCTTTTCCCCAATCAAAAAAATGTAGTTTTCTCCGCTATTTGTGAACCAATCTGGGCGTCGCACGCCTTTTTGTAATCGGAATAGTTTCCCCGATACAGAATACAGCAAGGATGTTTTTTTTCAATAGTTTTATTTATCAAAACTTAGCTTAGTACAAGTAAATGAACAAGTGTGAAACATTTATATTTACTATCTAAAGGTATAGGCGTGTACATCCCTAAACCTTACAACAACGAGATCTATCTAGAGTCTAGTAGCCCGCGTAGCCCTCGTAGCCCCTCCCTTGGTTGCCATAGTCAAATTCCTTGTTGTCGGTGGCCAGGTCGAAGGATGACGATGGCTTGTTAGGTTCGGATCTTGCAGGGGGTGCTCTTCTGTCCTGCTGGGATACGATTCTATCTGGCTGGGATACTTTGATAGGACTCCGTCTGGCGAGGGAAAATCGGATACGCCTCAGTTTGTGGCAAAGCGTAGGGTACATAAGTCCTCTGTGAAGGAAGATATATTTTAAAATATGTCCACAATTGTACACTGATTGACTTACGCGTTTTGAAGCTGTAGCCCATGAGGGCTGGCTCATGGTGTCGTGACGATAGCCGAACGCCAGAGCCGAAGAGCCTGGGATCTAATCCAGAAAGTTCGCAGATTTCGCCTCGTGCATCTCCTCCCTCTAGGAGGGAAGGATCATTGCTGCTCAGATCTTTATCTATAACCTCTTAGTGGGTAACATCGATTGCCCTGACCTGCTAAGAAGGATTGGCTTGATTACGCCTGCCAGGAGCCCAAGGACCCATGCAACCTTTGTGGTTAATCTCCACCAGACCAACTATGGCAATAATGAGCCCATCTGTTGGCCTCTTCGCCAGCACAACTTTTGCCAGGGGATAGGAGCCATCAGACGGTAGATTATAGACTTTTTCCTATTTCATGTATGATTTTTTAATTTGTTGTTATTATTTAAGATAGAAATAAGTTGGTTAAGGATTATTTTGATTCCGTTGTCGAATAATAAAATAAATAAATAAATACTAATATGTTTGATTGGGAAAAATATTGTGGATTCTTGGGGGTGCTCCATTAAGTCAGGCACATTTTTTCGATCACAGGAAGCCATCACACTGATCGGGCCACAAATAGCGGAGAAAACAATAAAACAAAACTGGCTTGTTGTAGTCTGTTGTTGTTGTTAATTGTTCTACAACAAAAATTAGAAAAAACTAATTTTCTCCAACGATTTTTGTTTTTGTGCAACAACAATCCTCAACTTGCGACAAAAATGGCCGATTTTTTCGTATTTTCTTTGGCTATATCTCGACTATTTATGGGCCGATCAGGGCGTGGCATGTCTTTTCATGATGGGGCGAGTCCTGCCAATCGACTACCATCGGAAAAAGGGACATCCATTTTTTCACGATTTTCGCAAAAAATCATGATGTAACCATCATTAAATTTGCCAAAAATCGGCCTCATTTTCGTGGTCGAGATTTTGATGCCGTTCGACAGTCTGGATCCTCGTGATCCTGGGAGAGTTGGCCCTTTACCGATCTGGCCCTATTTGTCTGAGATACAGCCTTCCGAAGATTGGCATATCACTAAAATACTGGTTTCTTCTGCACGCTATATCTCGACTGTTTATGGACCGATCAGGGCGTGGCATGTCTTTTCATGATGGGGCGAGTCCTGCCAATCGACTACCATCGGAAAAAGGGATATCCATTTTTTCACGATTTTCGCAAAAAATCATGATGTAACCATCATTAAATTTGCCAAAAATCGGCCTCATTTTCGTGGTCGAGATTTTGATGCCGTTCGACAGTCTGGATCCTCGTGATCCTGGGAGAGTTGGCCCTTTACCGATCTGGCCTTATTTGTCTGAGATACAGCCTTCCGAAGATTGGCATATCACTAAAATACTGGTTTCTTCTGCACGCTATATCTCGACTGTTTATGGGCCGATCAGGGCGTGGCTCTCCGTGATCGGGCGAGTCCTGCCAATCGACAGCCGTCGGAAAAGGGACATCCATTTTTCACGATTTTCGCAAAAAATCATGATGTAAACCATCATTAAATTTGCCAAAAATCGGCCTCATTTTCGTGGTCGATTTTGATGCCGTTCGACAGTCTGGATCCCATGATCCTCGAGTTGGCCCTTACCGATCTGGCCTTATTTGTCTGAGAGATACAGCCTTCCGAAGATTGGCATATCACTAAAATACTGGTTTCTTCTGCACGCTATATCTCACTGTTTTTGGGCCGATCAGGGCGGCATGTCTTTTCATGATGGGGCGAGTCCTGCCAATCGACAACCATCGGAAAAAGGGACATCCATTTTTTCACGATTTTCGCAAAAAATCATTATACAAGGACATCCGTTTTTTCGCGATTTTCGCAAAAAATCATGAACCATGAATCATGAATCATAACCGTCATTAAATTTTCCGAAAATCGGCCTCATGAAAATGAGGAAGTAGTCGATTTGGATTTTTTGTCGATCTGCTGGCATTACAGTCGGCATATGCATATGTATTATCAGTTGTTATACGTTATACGATATAAGTTGGCTGATCTAACTGGCTGTGCGTGTTGGAAGGCATTATTTTGGCACAAGTTTTCCACAGTTTCAGCGTAAAATAGATTTGTCTCATGCTGTCTCCCTCAGATACGTGAGGTAGTTAAGTATGGTGTCATACGAATATAATTCGAATCGAAAATATCACGGTACCGAATTGATATTTTTGTTGACCTATTTTGCTTAAACCATATTTTATATGCAATCCAATGATCGACTCCTCTTTAAAACTAATCAATCTTGTAGAAAATTAATTCAGACGTATTAAATTATAATGAGGGTACCAGCTAGCTAGTAATATTCCATCCTCTTTCGTTTTTTTTGTTTGCCCATTTTCGCTAAAACCTTTTTTAGACTAAATCCAACAAAAGCAAGTGTTTAAAATAAACCAGTCAATTAGAAAATAGGTTCTTTAATTGGATAAAATTATGTGGGCATGGCTAAATGTTCTATCTAGCTAATAATATGCAACGGAACATCAAAATTGAGCAATATGGTTTCTAATCCTTGACGGAGATCGATTAGCCCATTATAAGTCAATATTTTACCGAAAATAATGAAAATTGAATCATTTTAGCGCAGTTCAGGTGAAAGATATCGTGTTTTTTTTTAAGTTCAGAGAAAAGATGCCATGAATCTACAAAAAGAATTTACAATCGTTAATATTTTCCGCCATTTACCTCAAGTAGTTGAACTATTTAAATAGAGGGTGCTTAAGTGGGCTAAGTTCGGTTTTTCATCATAGGAGACGCTATATTGTTGATGTTGAGGAACCAAAATTGAGGCAAAACAATCAAAGTCAACTATTTAAAATAAGCCAGTCAAGTAGAAAATAGGCTTATTAAACGGATAAAATTATGTGGGCAGGCCTGAGGGTTCTATCTAGATAATAATATTCCACGGAATATCAAAATCGAGGAATATGTATAATAGAACTTAACTTCGTCAGTATATTTTCTGTATATTTTTAAAATGAGACGGTATATTTTGGTATATTTCTGAGGGTCGGACGGTATATTTTAACGATACACTTCTCCAGAGTGACCGTATTTCCGAGGCCACACTGTTGTTGAATCAAAATAAGAACAAACAAGTGGCTCAATATTGTACAAATTTGTATACAAACCGCGTTGTGATAAGGAGACTTTTGCCGGCCGAATCGTATTTCAGTGAATTCAGCTTAAGATGGGCTGTGCAGAGAGCAAGGATGGCGAGGGCGAGACACAAAACCATAGGCCTAAATACCGGTCCTGCACGGATGTCTTTTGGCTGGCGCTTTATATTATATTTTGGCTATTTCTGGTAAATATACGCAACCATTCCGATCGCCTATCGCCATATATGGGAGAGTGTATAAAAAAAGTGAAAGCGAGCGGTGAGAGATCAATCTACTTTAATGCGAATGCGAATGCTTTCCTTTGTCTCTGTGTGAGTGTGCGAATGCTTGGCGCGCTGTCTGTGAGGAGGTGGAGGCGACTACTTGTTACTTAGGCGAGCAAGTCATGTCGTCATCCCCATTGCCACTGCCATCATATGAGCATGGAATTGTTAATTCTGTTAATGAATGCGATGACTTAACACTGGCTCTTTTGAGACCTCGGCAAGAGCTGAATCAATTTCTGCTTGTCCAGTTTCCTGCTGGACACGCCACTCCTTTGTCGTGAAAGCATTTCCATGTGATATATATCCATGGGTACGTCCATTAAAACGATTATAATAATAATGGCCCTTGTCATGCCATGTTCGAGGGCGTTGGCGGACAATTTCTGCATATACATATGTATTTGCTCGCTATCTCTGCTGCCGTCTTTCTAATGCTTGATATTAACTGATTGGAGGGATTTTCGTTTCCTTTCAGATTGTGATAGCGATATTTTCGTTTTTTTATGGCAATCCTCTGCGAATCATCAATGGCTACGACTCCTTTGGCAACACCTGTGGAGTTAAGAACAATGAGCGTTTCCATGATTTTCCCCTGTCCGGCATGAACACCGTTGACAAGCCCGAACTCTTCTACTTCGATGTGAAGGAGTTAAAAAAGTCCTTGAAGATATGCGTAAAGACCTGCCCCGCCAAAACCCTGACCAAGCCCAGTGAGCTGCTTCAGTACTACACTCAAACGGGCAGCCATCTCTGCAAATATGACTACAACATGGATCAACTCAGTACGTTGGGAAATGACGGCAAGACCTTCAACTTTCTCGGCCCATGTCCTAGTTTTCCGGTCTACGAGAGGTGCAATTGTTTTTCAATTCTAAATTCCATTTTGATACTCAAATGTTTGCCTTCCTCTCAGTTCGCCTGTTCTGCATCGCTGCGTGCCGAAGGGCACTGGAGATAAGGTGCAGGAATTTTACAAGATGCTCAATAACTGGGACGTGGCAGCACAATTCCTCAACGACATCTACTCCAGTTGGCACATCATTGCCATGGTCTGTGGCATAGCCCTGCGTAGGTACCCTTTTTCATAATTTGAATCGTTTCTAATTTATCTGTTTCTTTAGTTATTTCGATTGCTCTGGTTACCATGATGCATTGGCTCTCTCGCATCGTCTCCTGGGTCATTTGCGTGCTGGTGATTGTGGCCAGCATTGGCCTGACGGCGGCTCTGTGGTACGCCTACTACAACATCAAGTACAAGTCGGGACAAGCGAACACACAGTACTCCCTGCTGGAGGAGTTTGTGCGCAATCAGCAGGCTGTGCTAACGCTGGCCGTCCTGGCGACTATAACAATGGTTTGCTATTCCCATAAACATTAGCCAATGGATGGTTTCTCATGTTCGTCTCTATTTTGCAGATAATCCTTTTGGTTGTTATCTACTTTCTGAAGAACAAACTGGCTGGTTTGTCGGCCCTCTTCGAGGAAGCTGGCCAATGCATGATGAATCTGCCAGGTCTTTTGATTGCTCCGCTCTTGGCATTCGTGGTGCTGATTGCCTTCCTGAGCTTCTGGGTTGCAGTGGTCGTCTGCCTGGCCACAGCCAGCTCTCCGGGTCAGGGTTCCTTTGCTCCGTTTGACAATACGGCCGCAATACATCAGTCGCTGCCTGCCAACGCGTTGTTCGTGAGCAACAATACCAGCCTCAACGATCAGAGAAGTAAGTAGAGATGGAGATGCGGTTGGGATGAACTCATTTCTTGGTCAGGTTCTATTGATAATTGGCTTGAGAGCAGTGCTAATTGAATTAACCAAACACATGTATATCTTTTGTATTTTTTGTGTGTGTTTTTATGATGTGATTTATGGTTGAATAAGTAAGTGATTTTTTCTAAAGGCACAACAGAGTTCAATCTTCAACTTTTGTGTACATATTTCTGTGTGTTTTTCTTCCAAACCACTTTCGGATCTACTGTGTACATACAACGACAAAACAAACCTCTTAAATCAGTGAACTATGCTTACAGTTTCATTAATTGCATTCCCTGTTTAAACAGTCACTAAACGTGTAGAGTATGCCGATGCCACTGCCCTGCGGAGCATGTTCTGGATATATGTGGTGGGTCTCATTTGGACGGTGGAGTTCATTTTTGCCTGTCAGCAGTTTGCATTGGCCGCGGCTGTGGCCTTCTGGTACTTTGGCAAGCCCACCACAACGCCCACAATGTATGCCATTGGTAAGCTGGTCAAATATCATCTGGGAACCGTTGCCAAGGGATCCTTTGTGATCACTATATTCAAGATTCCTCGCCTAATACTCACCTATTTGTATGCCAAGTAAGTTTCTCTCCTCGACCTCCATAACATGCATAGCTATTTTTCACGATTGCCCTTTCCATTCCAGGCTAAAAAAGGGCGAAGACAAGGGCTCGGAGTGTGCCGCCTGCTGCTTAAAGTGCTGCATTTGTGGCTTCTGGCTGCTGGAGAAGTTCATACGCTTTCTCAATCACAATGCTTACACTGTTGTGGCCATCGAATCAATTAACTTTTGCCCAGCTGCCGGAATCGTAAGTTTGAGCTTGAGATAATCAAATAATCAGATTAGAGGTATCAAAAATTAAGATCTCTCCCTTGTTTTCTAGGCTTGGAACGCCATGGCCACCAACGTCCTGCAAGTGGCCACAATCAACAGCGTTGGCGACTTTATTCTCTTTTTGGGAAAGGTTGTGGTGGCCGCTCTGTCCGGCCTGATTGGTATTTTCATGCTAAAAGATATGCCGGGTCTGAACTTCTACATGGCCCCCGTAATACTCATTATTATATTTTCATTCTTCATCGCCCACATTATCCTGTCGCTCTTTGAGGTGAGTAATCAATCCTGCCTATCATGTCACCAATTATCTCTAATAATGGTCCCATCCAACAAACAGATGGTGGTGGACACTTTGTTCCTGTGCGTTTGCGAGGATAAACAAATCAACGGCCGCGCTGGTCGTTGGGCTCAAAGCAATCTGGCCAAATTGGTGGGCGAGGAACCGCTGCAACCCGGCGAGGAGCCGCCCATTCAGGTGGT
This sequence comes from Drosophila lowei, assembly GCA_008121275.1. Classification (NCBI taxonomy): domain Eukaryota; kingdom Metazoa; phylum Arthropoda; class Insecta; order Diptera; family Drosophilidae; genus Drosophila; species Drosophila lowei. The sequence continues at coordinate 1,141,757 of CM017781.1, forward strand.
GGAGATGATGCCCATCAACAAGCAGCCGTTCAGTATTACACGACTCCCTCCATCTGACCCAGAGGTTGCCCCCATGTCGGAAGAGTAGCACTCTAAACACTTCTTTTTCTATTTATTCCAAGCCTCCCGCAACTCAACGCACATCTCACTAGGATGTTAATATATTAATATTTATATATACTTATAGCCCAGTCTAAGGACTAACTTCGTCGCGACGTACAAAGCCCAAAAGTGAGAGCGAATAGTAACATGTAATCTTGTCTATTGATATTCTAATTAAGAATGCACAATTTATATATGAATGTTTATAAAATATAATCCTTTTGTATTTAATTGTATTTTCTAACGCAAAGCATTCATACTTTTTTGACGCGTTTTGTTACCTTTGCCTTCTTCTGGTCGATTACCTTTTTGACGGCCTTCAATTGTTTCTCCTTAATCTTCTTGGTCAGCGCTGACTTTGGCGTTTTTTGCTCCTTTTCCTGCTGCTTCTTTTTGGCTATCGCAGCCAAAATCTTAGCTGTCGCTATGGGATCTTCATCATCGAACAGTTCATCGTTGTCGATGCCGTCGTATGCCTTGACGGGAAGTGTCGCCTCGTGTTGCACCTTCTGCTCCACACGGTTTACGTACTTATCCTTGGCCGACTTCTTCAGCATCTGGCGCTGCTTGGAGGGGCTGACATAGTCGGGATTCTCCCATAGGGTTTTGCCGGTGAAGGAACCGTCGAATATCTTAACGGGATTCATCACGTAGCGTGGTCCCACCTCTGACAGGCCGCCGTCTTCGGAAAGAATCTGGAAATTCCTGAACCAGATGCGATTGTCCAGGAAGGTAAAGGTGAAGACGTGATCCACAAACGGCTGGCTCTTGGGATGGTGGTGGGGAACTGAGTAGGTCTGCACAAAGAGCTCTTTGAGGAGCTTGAGGTGCGGCAACTCATCGAATTTCGAGTCAAACGATAGTAGTGGTCGGGAGCCTCTCAAACAATTTCCCGTCATCTTCAGCTCGGCCATTGTGTGAATGTTCTCGATAAGGAATTTCGCTGATGGCCCTTCGGAGCCGACCGTGTTGGACACCCACATGTACAGGTCTCGCTTGCGGCGCCCCTCAAAGAGCATGGCCTTGTTGCAGTGCTTCATTTCACACATCTCGTTCACCACCGACAGAGTCTTGGCGCGCTCCATTTTCGACTCGGCCCGATGATGCGGCATCAAGGTTTTGATGTCACGCATTAAATGTCTGTCTCTGTGGCTAATGCCACGCGCTGCGAAGACCAAAACACGCTGTTTGTTCACCCATTTCTCCTGCAAGATCAAATAGGTGCGTTTTAGCGATGCCATGAGAATCTAATTTTATAAGCTTCTTACTCTTTTGGGAACAACATCATCTGACTTCCGCTGTGGAGGTAGCGGTGGATTTTCATCAACCGGCACAATCTCCAGCTGATCGACGTGCTTTTTCTTTTGAAATTTGCGACCCATTTTCCTTTATTTTAACGAATTTCGCGTCCTAAGATCCAAAACAACGTGGAGTTGAACCAGTGTGACCGATGAAAAAACGAACTTAGCCCACTTAAGCCCCCTCTGTTTAAACAGTTCAACGACTTGAGGTAAATGGCGGCAAATATTACTGATTGTGAATTCTTCTTGTAGATCCATGCCAGTTTTGCTCTGAACTTAAATAAAAAATCACGATATCTTTCACCTGAACTGAGCTAAAATTATTAAATTTTCATTATTTTCGGTGGGATATTAAAATACCCCCTTGGTCTACAATGGGCTAATCGTTCCGCTTCAAGGATCCATACTTGAACACAAAGTTTTATCCTATTGATAGATCAATTTTCTACAAGATATGCTAATTTTAACTACTCTCTTTTATTGAATTTTTTCTAAAATAAGGTTTTAGCGAAAAAGGTCAAACAAATAAAACGTACGTCGGTAATCGTTCCTATTGTTCAATTTTGATATTCCAATGAACAATGCTGGATAACTAAGACTCTCAGCTCTGCCCACATAATTATATGCCATTGATACATACATTTTCTACAAGATGAACAGCTTTTAAGTACTCCCATTTATTTTATTGTCTATAAAACAAGGTTTAAGCAAAAAGTTCGAGAGAGCAAGTCCCAAAACAAGCGATCCAATCACAAGAAACGGCTATCGATACTATCGACTGGATACGAGAAGAGCGCGCCAAATATAAATTGCTTGAAAGTGAACAAGTGAAAACGATATGAAGCTAATTTAATAGATTGATGAAATTTATTAAATATACCATTATATACCGTAAATATACCTTCAACTTAATTTCGACGTCATCAAACAAAACCAAACAGTATATAATATAGTTATAGTTCCTTCTCCACAAAATGAGTTTCGATATTGATCTGTCGATAGCTTGGCGATATATATATAAGTCTTGACGTGTTGTCCAGCACCTACAATGAGTACTTTATAGTTATCGACTTCATAATTTCAATAAGAATATATATAATTAATTTAACGGTAAAGTGCGATTTTACCTGGTTTGGTCTAACGGCTACCTATACAAATACATTTTTTTACTTTTCCTGCGAATTGAAAGTCTAAATTTAAAAAAATACCGCAAAATTAGATTCAATTTAGAATTTTAAAACTTAATACTTCCCAGACGGAAGCTCCAAAGTGTTTGGGTCCGATTTGTTGCTGCATTTATCAGCTTTTCAGAATTGCAAAGTTCAATACAATCAGTAGAACTACCTCTAAAAAAATCATTACTATCAGAAAAAGTCGGTTTGATTCGATGCGTAAAAATGCTGTTGCATAGTGTTGTTTTATTGAACTATTTACTTTTATAACAATCTTTGGGTAAATAAATGTATATAATTCTTCGCTCTAAACAGCTGGAACGACACCCTCAATGCGTTCTCTGTGCAGTTGGCCCCGGTTCTTTTCCACAATCTCCTTGACGTCATAAAACCATTTGCCTGCAAATGCAAAAAGTATCATGATAGAATTGTTTTTGAATGAATTCCAATGAATAATTTACCAATGCTGGTGTTCTGCAGGCAGTCTTTGAATGTCTGGCATCCCTCCATACTGCTAAGGACACCGAAAACGGAGAGATCCGCAAGACTGGGCTGCTTTCCGCCCATGAACTTCGTGTTTCGCTTCTTCAGCTCGGTGGTCCACTTGTCCAGGGCATCATACATATGAGATCGGACGTCATCGGTGAGAGCATGGCGACGTTTCAGCACCTTGGCAATCCCCCACATAGCCACGGCTCCGCAATAAACCATCATATTTCGCTCCCACTTCGGAAAATGCACGTCCCACTCGCCCGCCTTTGCGAACCACTCAAATGTCTCCAGAGACTCGTTCATGCTCTGATAACAGTTCGGTGATATGAGGTGCACCAAGTGGTTGTCCGCCCAGGTCCTCCATTTGCGATCGGTTCTGTGAAGAATTCATTTGATAAGGACAATCTGGGAATGTGAAATGCACTTGGGCTTACTCCTCCGTTTCCTTGGTTACACTCTTGGGTGCGCGATCCTGATACATAAGGAAGTACTTGTTCAATATATCCGTCTTTTTCTTGCTTTCGTCGTCAAAGAAGGAGATGTGTGGGTAGAATTCTGCCAGCTCGCCAATATCGGTCCGCTTATCGTGAAGATAGGTGGCTATTAGCGATATAATGGCACTGGAATCAACCATTTGGACGTATTGACCATCCCGCTGGCGTATGAGCACCATAGGGACTTTCTTCACTGCCGACCACCGAATATCCTGACGCAGAACGGCATCCACCTCGACAACAGAGTAGGAAACGCCCATGTAGTCCAAGTAGGCACGGACCTTACAGCAAAACGGACATGTCTGGAACTGAAATAACACAATATCCAGTCCGGAGGTGTCTTTGGGGTTCACATAACGCTTGGTTATACGCACGCCCTCCGGCATGTTTTCCACACGCTTGGGCGGCGTGTGCTCGTGCTCCTTGTGGGAGTCGCCATCGGTCCATCGCGAGTAGACTGTGTAGACTGAGCCTGTGACTGCGCCCAGACCGGCTCCGAATAGCGCCAGCTTGAATGTTCCATTGGGCGGCTTCTTAACGCCATTGCCTGGTGCTGCTGCTGTTTTGCTGAAGGGGCGGCGTGCCCATGCAAAATCTTGATGGGATTTACTGCACAGAAATCGCGAAGTCCTGCTGCCCACCGGTAGAGGACGAGTGGCCGCTACTAGGGCTGTGGCAGTCGCCAGCCGAAAACATGACATAATTCCACTTTGTTTTGACTATTTATAATAAAATCTATTATATATTATGCAAAAATTGGCGATAAGTCGCCTCCCGAGACTAGATTGAAGTAGCGATGCGATAGTGGAACCAGACATGTATCGATATATATCAGTTTGCCCATCCCTACTGAATACAAGCAAAACAAATCTAGAAAAAAAACACCGCACCACACAAAATCTCTTGTTTTTTGCAATTCCTGTGAAATTCGATTCGAAATGTCGGCATCTGTGGAAAGTATTGTCACGGGTGCAGCAGCAGCTGCTTCCCTAGACAAATACGGGGAAGAGGACCTGTTCAGTATATTAATACGGTACGGACTCTATGTGGGAGCCATATTCCAGTTCGTATGCATCTCGGCCGCCGTTCTGATGGCCGGCGAGGAGACGGTGGACAACAACGAAACGGAGAGAGAGAGTGAGCCGGTGAGGGCACGCCTGCACAAGATCCGCAAGCTGGAGAAGAAAAAGCGCCGCTAGGTCAGGAATCGCATATCCCATAGCATAGCGTAGCCCTAGTTAGCCTAACTACTTACCATATTCTAAGTATACACTAAAATAAATGTCATTTCTGTGAAATGTGTAGCTGCCCAGCCCTTGATCGATCTGCCGCCCTGGCAACTTTGCACATGACTCAGGGCGGGGCGGGGCGGTGCGCTCCATTGCGAGAGCTCCCACACCCAAGAATCAGCTGCAAACAAAAATGACTAATTGTATTTCTCTTTTAGTTTTGGCTCTTTAATTTTGGGAATAATATAAATTATAATAATCGTATATTTATTATGTTGCTCGCAATGTTGTTGTTTTACTTCCCTTTGTAGTAATGTGTGTGTGTGTATGTGTGTTTTTGTGTGTGTTGTGTTGTGTTGAATGCTCCCACTCTCTTCTCATCTCTTCTCTTCTATGCAGTCTATGCCAAAGGATGCATAAAATAAACAATTATCACTATGAATTATTATTATTATGCGGTATTTAGTATTTAGTTTTTTTTTTTATCATGAACTTTTCGTGGAATTACATTTTTAGGTCAAAACTCATTTCGAATCTGCATTGACTTCTTCATCAGACAGGCATGTGGCTGGGGGCAGGAGGCTGGGGGGGCGTGTTGGTTCGTTTCAAAAACGCTTAAATTTCAAATACAACAACTATTTTGAATAGGAATAGGAAAATAGGTCTAGAGGGGAATCCGACGACTCTTAACTGGAGCAAGAACAACGAACCGCACAGCACTCTCGAATCATTTCGTGTGGAACGTGGACAAAAAGCGGAAAAGAAAGAAAGAAAGAAATTAAAAAAAAAAACATACAAGTTGGATTGAGGTGAGGCGAGAGGTGTGGCCGGGGGTGGTCCGGGTTTGGTCCGGGGTCGTGTTTAATGTGTTTTTATGTTAAATTCGCAACATTATTATTTCAGTTTACGCTATTTACTCTCGTACTCTTACTCATTGTTTTGTTGTTGTTTCTATTTAGCTTTATCGTTATGTTTTTTTTATCATTATCATTGTGGTTGGTGTCTAAATTATTGTTTAGTTACTCACAAGTGTAGTCATCTCATCGTCACAAAATATAGTATAGTATATATAATATATATTTGCCTTTAACCCACACACAAAACCTTTTCATCCTTCCTGCTAGCCCACCATCGATGGGAAGGCCCAGATGTTCTTGTTCCTCTTCCTGTTCCTGTCACTGTTGCTGGTCTCGTTCTCGCTCTCGCTCTCATTCACGCTCTTATTTTCTCTCGGTCTCGTTATGGTTCGTTTGCCCCAGACGCCGACATTGACCATCCGTCGATGGTCAACTAGGCCTCGGGCAGCGGTTTCAGCTCCTTTATCTGCTTGATCAGATAGGCCTTCTCGTCGTTGAACTGCTCGTCCTCGGAACGATCCGTATGGAAATTGGTTAGGAAGTCGACCAGTTTCGTTTGGTTGCGCAGCAGGATGTCCAGGATCGGCTTCGGCTTGTTCGGATTCGCCACGAACACCTTGAAGACGTGAAACGCCTCGAACTGGATGTTGCGCGACTTCTCCTTCAGCATGTTCATCATCAGCTTCAGGTTCTCCGGCTCGGAAATGTATCGCGTCATCACGGTGAAGTTATGCCGGTCCAGCAGCAGCTCGCCCAAAAGCTTCAGGCTCTGGCGACGCGTCACATAGTTCTCCGAGTTGAGCAGCCGCTGATAGTGCTGCGAGAAGAACTTGTCGTAGTTGGCGTCCAGGAACTCGGCGCACAGCAGCTTGTGGCGCGTGAGGAGCTCCTTGAAGGTGGAAAAGGCATCGGAGGCGATATCGAAAGTGGACACCTCCACGTAACGGAAGAACTTGAAGAACTCGTCCGAGTGGATCATGATCTTGGCCAGGGCCTCGTAACGGGCGCACTCCCGCAGCATGGTGCCCGAATTCAAGGCAATCTCTGGGTGCGCATCCTCGTAGCCGCCCATCAGTGTAAACAGGATCTCCGGTTTCGTGCAGATGTACTCCACTGTGGGCGAGCGGGTGCCAATCTGTCTCCGCAGCACATTGTTGAATATCAGTGCCACATGCTTCTTGCCCTCGAAGTCGATCCTGTGCAGGTTCTGTATAAGCAGCAGCAACAGATTGCTGTTATACAGCTCCTGCGACAGCTGAGCGACCACATAGTCCGCTGGCGGCTCTGTATCGCTGCTGCCATATAGCATGTTCTTGATGGACACCAGGTTCTTGCTGCAGTCCTCCTGCGCCTTCTCCACTTTTCGGTCGCCCGACTCCAAGGCATTGATTGCCTCCTTCAGCGATTTGACCAGCTCCACTGGCGACTTCTGTGACTTCCCAAAGAGTGGCATTTTGCTTTCTGCTGTTTTCTCGGGCTGGCTCTGTTTCGGGCTCGGTCTCTCGTATCTTCTGTGGGCTGCTGACTGACTTTCTGCGGATGTTGTTGTTGCTGCTGCTGGCTGGCCTGCTCTAGCTTTCGTTTGCAGTTGTACCTTTGAGGTCGTGGCTTTCGTTGCCCAATTTCTGATGCTGAAGACACAAATTAGATCGCTTGGCAATATTATCACGGTATAATATTCTATTATTATATATTAATTTCGTCTTTTTCAGTGCGACCGCGGACTTATCGATACAATATACGGTCTGACCCTCAGAAATATACCGAAATATACCTTAAAGATACTGATGAATTATCTTGAAGAGTGTCATCATTTTCGTGGAGTGTATTTTAATACCCACTGGTCGACAATGGGCTAATCGTTCTCTGTCCATGATCAGAAATTATATTCCTCGATTTTGATATTCGATTGAGAGTAGCTAGTAAGCTAGCTAAAACTTTCAGCACTGCCCACATAATTTAATCCGAAAATCTATTCAATTTCATACTAGAATGGCTTATTTTGTGTGCTCATATTTAGTGGATTGTCAATAAAATAAGGTTTAAACACACAAGATCAACAACAATTTCCACTTAATACACGCTAACTACACACTTGCTACATATTAACTACATATTGGATGCAATTATCGACAGACACCTGAGCGGCCCATGTACTTTTTGGCGAAGAATATTAAAAAATATTAGAAAATACTCAAAAATACTATAAAAGTATACAAATATCCATTCTAACCAGTGTGACAGATCGCAATCGATGTGGCCTGGGACAGGGCTGTGAATGGAATTTCAACACGATTTCTGCATTGGTGCATTGAAGGGCGAGTCTATACGCGTTTTAAAAACCATTAGAAAATACTATGAAAAGTATCAAAATATGCAAGGTGTGTGAGCTAGACTTGGTGTCCAACTGTCAAGCAAATTAGTGTGACCGCGGATTTGTCGATAAATATACGGTCTGACCCTTAGAAATAAACCGAAATATACCGATGAAAAAAAAGCGAACTTAGCCCTCTTAACCCCCGCATTTTAAAAAGGTGAACAATTTCAGCTAAGCTGCGGCAAATATTACTGTATGTAAAGTATTCTTGAAGATACACTTACCACGATATCTTTCACCTGAACTGCGCTAAAAATCTTCGAGTGTCATCATTTTCGTGGAGTATAGTTTTAATACCCACTGGTCTACAATGGATTAATTCTAGCTAGCTAGGACCCTCAGCGCTCAACACATAATTTTATCAGATTGCTGAACCAATATCCTACAAGAAAGGTCAATTTTAAGGACTCCCTCTTATTGGATTGTTTGTAAAATAAGGTCAACAAATATGTCAACAATTTTTTTACATGGTAACTACACATTTACTACATATAAAATGCAATGTAAGTGTGTACTCACGTGATTGGTCAACCGGTTTCTGCTATGAGGATGGACATTTGTGTACCCTATTTCCTTCAATTAATGTTAAAATTCTCTTTTCCATGCTGCTTATAATAATGACTTCTTTCAAATAAACAGTTTTGAATAGGTATTCATGCATTTGATTAGTTTCCTGTATATATGTATGTCTTGATCCCGATACCTAATCTTGGTCTCTGTAAGAAGACCATAGAGTGCTATATTTCCTCGAAGCCCGAAATTACTAAAATTTCTTTAATTCAGAATGCTGCTCATTCCGGGCACTGAAGAGCCCGCTAATATGAAAGGAAAGATGCATTTTTTAAATATCATTTTTATTTCTCATTGAAGTACTTTGTTTTTGATCCGTTTTCTTGTTAGATATTATTCTGTTGCGCATTTCAGGCGCTTGGGGTGTATCATAGAAGTTACAGAAATATATTGATGTATTTGTGTGTACGCATATATTAGGCTTTTATCAGCTTTCTTGTTGTCGCTAGACCGATATTTGGGGATTAAAGAAAGGCAAAGTATTATATGCACATCCATATATATATATATATATAATTATATCAACTTTGTTTATGTATATAGGCGAGACCGACCCCTTAACCCTTCGATCCTTTTCCGTTGTGTGTATTTTGAAATGAATTTTATTGGGTTTTTGAGTTTTTTTGTGGGATTTTTTTTTGTTTTGTGTTTTTTGTTTACGTATAAAATTGTTGTGTTAAAATCCTTGAAAATATCAGATAAATAATTACAATTGGTTGTGTATGTGTAGTATGTATGATAAAAGCATTGTTTTGCACTCGAACATAGATTAAACATAAATCAATTTAGTCATTGCCACTAAACATATCATATCAATGTGAGTAGTAGTGCGAGATACGAGATACGCTTTGTCGTATCGTATTTTATCAGCTAATAATAATATCTTTGGGCTTGGCTACTGCGTGTGTGCAAGTACGAGTACACACGTACACGTACACACATAGATCATGATCATAGATATATATATGTATATGTAGATGTATATGTATGTAAATGGGACAGGACACACGGCGACAGCGACGAAAGGTCGACGTGCCTTACACATTCCGAAAGGAGTTTAGATTTTCTTTTCTTTTCTTGGGGGAAAGTCACTAAATATATATAATATCTTTATCTTGTAGAAGTATATATATAATATAGGTATAATAAAACATTTTACGACTAGTATATATATATATATGTATATTTAGTGTATATATATGTAAATATATTATATGTAGTGTATATGTGTATATATGCATTGCGTTTCGTGTATAATTACTAAATTTATTGAGATATTCTATGAATATTTTCCCTTCTATCCATTCCATTCTTAAGCCATGTCTTGTGTCTTTCTATATACGATATACGATTAAAAAAAAAAAAAGAAGAAAACGAAGCGAGAGTACGTTTATAAGGGAGGAGGATGCGGGGTTGTTTGGGGAAGGGTTTCGCTTCCAAGGAAGGGTTCTATGTTGGTGTTTGTCTGTTGGAGTAGTGGAGTGGAGTGGAGATGAAATATACTTTACAATTAAAAGCGGGGATCCCCGTTGAGGGGCCAGAGATCCCCTTTACAGAAATTTGCTTTGCAACTCATTTCGTTTTTTGTTTTCTTCGAAGCTTTCTGCACAGATCTGACTAGATATATATGTGTATATATATATATATATATATATATATATATATATATATAGAGGCAACTACTACTACTCTCTACCAAGTACGATACATAGGTTTCTTCCTCCTTCTGTCCTCATTCCTCTCCTCTCTTCAGTTTCGTTTTTAGTTATAGTTGACGCTGCTGCTGCTACTTCTACTGCTAATGCTGTAGTTGTCCTTTGTCTATCAACTTCCTTTGATCCTTCTCTTCTTCGCTGGGCTTGAAGTTTCGTTTCCTGCTTCCGCTTCGTTGTGTTGAGCCAAGATGTGATGTTGCTGATGGCTCCTTCCCGGGATGGGGATGGATGGATGGATGGTTGTTTGGTTTGCTTGGTTGGTTGGTTCTCTCCAGTGTCGTGTCCCGTGTCACTTTCGCTTGATAAAGTTGCCCTCGGCATCCAACCAGATGGCCGGCTGGTGCTCGTGCGCGTGCGCATCCATCCCCGTTCTTATCATTTACCTATTCAGCGCATTGGAGATCTGCTTGAGCGACTGTCCCACCTCCAGGAGCAGGCGCTCGTTGTCCTGCATGTTCTTGCTGCCGGCGGAGCGCAGGTGCTGCGACTGCGTCTCCACGCGGGTCACCAGCTCCCGGAAGTGGAACTTGGAGTGCGGCGGCATGGATTCGTTCTCCGCAAAAATTACGCACGAGTTCTGCAGGATGTTGAGCTTGTCGCTCAGCTGGAGCCACTGCGAGGCGGAGATGGCGTTTACTGGATGCTTGAGGGAGCCATCCAGCAGGCCCACTAGCTCCAGGATGCTCTCCCTCGAGATCTGCGTGGAGTTGCCCGTGGTGGAGCCATTGTCCGTCGTCAGCTTGGCTATCGGCGTGGCGTAGATGGTCAGCTTGGTGGGCTTGTGCGGCACAGCTGGCTTCTGTTGCGGCTGCGACTGCGACTGCTTGCTGCCCTGCAGCTCGTTCTGGACGTTCTGGACGTAGAGCGACTGTGTCATATTCTCTGGCGCCGTGTGGCCTAGTCCCTCCTGCTGCTGCTGGCCCGACGACTCCTCGCTGGCGTCATCTGTGAAGAGTTGCGTGGAATGAGAGGTTTTTATTGAGCTGCTGGATGCTAATGGCTGTGGCTGTGGCTGCACCCTGATGCCAGTGGCTGTGGCTGTGGCTGTGGTGGTGGTCGTGCTGTTGGTTGGGGGCGGTGGTGGTGGGGCAGCCGGCGGCGGCCTATTGCCTGGCCTATTGGCCATGGGAATTGCTTTGAGCCCGTATTTGGGCGATAGCTGGGATGTGGTGGATGTGGAGGAGCCGCCATTAAGTGACGGCTGCTGGATGATCGCGCTACTGGCATAGTCGGGAGGTTGGGCCTGAGGTTGGGCCTGTGCCTGTGCCTGCCCTTGAGCCTGGGGCTGGGGCTGCTGCTCCCACAGTTTCTTTAAGCTATTAATACTACCTGTGCTCCGTCGCTTGCCAAGATCCCCGCCGCTGTCGCCCGATCCCGTTCCCGTCTCCATCTCCACGTTGGAGTTGGTCACATCGATTTTGATTTCAGTCTTTTGCATGGCCTGTGAGTGGGAGAACTTCTTATTGTCGTCCTTGCTGCGGCTCAGGGTGCCATTGGCATTGTTGGCCACTGCCTGCTGCTGGATACCGGTACCGGGAGCAGGAGGCTTTTCCTGCTGCTGCTGCTCCGCCTTGTCCACTCGCCGCAGATGGGCCTTGAAGTCAATGATGATGTTGGAGGTGGGCTCTGCCTTGGCTATGGGCGCCGTCATCTTCTTGGGCTCCACCTTCTTCAACTGAGCCTTGAATCCAGCTGGCGGAGCTCCTGCAGTGGCAGTGGCAGAGGCAGAGGCAGAGGCGGAGGCAGTGGCATTGCCATTCGTCATCTTCTGCTTGGGCAGATTCATGCTCTCCGCCAGCTCAGTGACCAGCAGGGAGACGGGATCCACGGGATGCACTGCTGATACTGCTGACATTACTGATCCGTTGGCCAGGTGTGGGCTCACTGGCGACTCCTTGCCGCCGGCCGCCTTGATCTCCGTTATCAGTTTCTCCTTCATCATGAGGCTCTTCTCGGGTGCTGCGTCCGGAGGGGTGCCCAGAGAACTGCACGAGTCCGTCGAGGGCTCCCGCTTCCGCAGGACACTCCGAACCGGGAACTGGCCTCCTCGACGCTCGGGGCCGTGTTGCTTACGTCGTGGGTGCTGCTGTCGTTGTTGTTGTTGCTGTTGCTGCTTGTGTTGCAGACGTTGTTGTTCGAATGCTGGGCGTGCAGATGCTGCTGGATGGCCTGGACGGCGCTCTCGGGCGCAGGCGGCGGCGGCGGTGGCACCGCCTCGAACTCCTCGGGAGGCGGCGGCAGGTCCAGCGGCGGTGGCGGAAACTCTAGATTGGCCAGAGCCGGTTGGGGCACAGGCGGCTGTGCTGCCACACCGCCAGCGCCCACGCCACTCCTCTTGGGGGAACTGCTGGAGCCGGCGGCCCGGAACGAGGAGAACGTCATCATGGTGCCCTCGGTGGTGGTGCGGTGGCGCTGCAGCTTGTTCAGACTGGCCGCCGCATTGTTCTGCATGGTCACGCCCCCGGACGAGTTGCTCCGGATCATCTGCTGGGGCGGCGGTGTGGCCAGGCCCACCGCCGATGGAGCCTTGGGACTGGGATGGAGCCTGGCCGGCGGTGTGGCATGCCCGTTGGCAGCAGGCGAGGGCGTTGGCGAGGAACTGGCCTCGCCCCCACTGTCCTCGAGGCTGTCGAGAAAGGCCCCGATGCGTGCCCCCTTCGGCAGGGTGCCGTATCGATTCACGACGCGCTTCACATTCATCACCTCTAGGGCGCCCACAGTGATGGGATGGGCAGCCAGTGCAGGGCTGCCGTTGGGCAGTGGCTGCTGCTGCTGCTGCTGATGTTGCTGCTGCTGCATTTGATCCCTGGGTGCTGCCGGGGGGACTGATGGATGGTGCTGGGAACGCTTGCTCTGGCGCGTCTCCAGTCCCCGGTTGCCCATCACCGGCGTTGGCCGCTTGAAGGAGCTGTGGTGCTGCGAGGACCTGGGTCCGATTCCGCCATGCAGCGAGTGCTGCATCTTGTTCGGCGTGACGGCTTGCGACGGCTCCAGACTGTCGCCGGTGGCATCCGTATCGGGATCTGCTGCCGGATCCGTTTCCGAATCGTAGCGCTGCGTGAGGCTATTGATGTCCCGCGCAAGACCTGCACGAGATAGACAGAGACAGAGAAAGAGAGAGAGAGAGCAGAAAATGGATATTAGTTCCCGGGCGGGGGGTAGTCTGTGGCTCAAAGGAATGCTCGTGCCGGGTGCTGGATGCTGGGTAGTATGGTTCGCATTGATATTACGGATGGTATGGGATAGTATGGGTTAATCTGGACCAAAGTCTGCTGCTTCTTTCGTGTGTGATCATAAGTTTGTTTGTGTGTGTGTGTGTGTGTGTGTGTGAGTGAGTGTGTCAAGCGGGGCAAAAACTACATAAAAACACCAAAAACAGAACGAAATAAACGAAACGACAAAATGATATTCAAAGGAATCCTCAGACCTTCTAGATTCTGTTGGAAAATTACCTCTTCAGTATCAAAAGAGCTATCACATCGAATAAAGTTAACAAATAAAAATAAACTTATGGTTAAAACGTTTAACAAGCACCAAAAAAAAAGGAACAGACAGAACATTCTTTAAACATAAGAAAGAGGAGGCTCTCAAATCAGAAATACAAATAAAGCATTCGAAAAAGTCTTAAAATTTAGAAAAAACAAATTAAAAACAAAAATTAATACTAAAAAAATTAAATTAAGAAGTCTATTGCATGTGGAATTCATATTAAAATTGTTTCCACATGGAATACATGTTTAAAAAAAAAAAGATCATATAGAAAACTCAAAAGAAAATTTAATTTAATTTAAAAATAGAAAGTGTATTGCATGTGGAAGTCATATCCAAATGGTTTCCACATGGAATACATATTTAAAAAAAAAAAATTATAAAACTCAACTCAAAAGAATAAACATAAAATTATATTACAAAATGTTAAAAAATAAAGTATACTGCATGTGGAATTCATATTAAAATTTTTTCCACATGGGATACATATACAAAAAAAATAAATATGTAAAACTCAAGCCAATACAAACGATGATCCATTAAAAATAATAGGTTCAAAAAAAAAACAACAAATAAAACACACAATAAACCGATAAACGAACATAGAATTTTGAAAGAAGATCAATTGGGAGTTGTCTCGCAGGACGAGGGCTCCGTTTTGACAAAATAATACCTCGAAATAGGATGTCGTAAAGGAAACTACTGCAGGAGGACGATTTCTTAATGGAATACTGTTGTTGTTGTTTCTGTTGTGGCAGTGGCAGTGGCTGTGGCAGTGGTTGTGCTTGTTTCTGTGCCAGGGACTGCTGCTGCACTGGCTGTACGTGTGCTGTACGTATTTGTTGTTGTGGTGTGTATTGTTGTTGTTGTTGTTGTTGTTGTTGTTGTTGGTGGGTTGGAATTTGGGTCTTGAAATTTCTACTGAGGGTCTGGCTGAAATGGCTGCAATTTCGATTGAATTTTGTGCTTGTGTTTATACCATTCGTATTGAGGTCATCGATAAAGTTGCACCGCTGATTGGTGCCGCCGCCGCCACTGGCGTTGATTGGATCCTCCTCGCGATATGTTGAGTCCCGACTGCTAGAAAGCAGACTGCAAACACGAAAGGATTACATTACTACCCAGGAACGAAGTGCTTCTTTCTGTAGAAAATTCCCTACCTGGTTCGCTTGGGTGGTGCTGGCGCCTGTTTTCCCTGCTTATTGGTGGTGCGTCGCATCTGTACATTGCCCTTGCCCTGGCTGGAGAAGGTGCTCAGCTTTGTGGAAGTGGATCCGGTTTCTGTATGCCAAATATTACAAGATTTGATTAGATGATGCCACACTCTGTTCTCCACTCTTCACTCCCCACTCCCCACTCACCTGACATGGGCGTACTGGCCTGCTGCTGCTGATCGTGCTGCTGCTGCTGCTGATGGGCATTTGGCGTGAGGGAAGACGATGACTGGCACTGGGAGGAGGCCGCTGGCAGGCCCTTCTTCCCCATTTGTGGGGTGAGGCTGAGCGAGGCCGATGAGGAGGCACCGCTGGCCGCTGACTGTGTGCCACTGGCACCGCCGACTACTATGCCCGATGTGGTGTTGCTGCCGCCACCGCCGCCGCCGCCGCCGCTGCTGCTGGGGTTGTTGTGGGAGCTGCTGCTGCTGCTGGCGTTTAGCTGTTTCTCGACCGCTTCGGTGATGGACGATTCCTGCGGAGGAGCGGAGAAGGAGAGATGTGCACCGTGTGGGTCATTATTGCTATCACTACTTTTGATTGTTGCCTGCTGACGATAATCGCGGAGAGCCGCGGCCACGCATTGCGATCAAAGCTCAACGTCCACGTTGCCATCCGCGAGATGATGATGGCCCCTAGGGCCTCTATGATGCCCCGTCGTCGTCGTTACCACGTTGTTGTGGCAGCGGCGGCGGTGGCTCCTGTGCCGACGAGGATGATCATCGTCATCGTCGCCATCGTAGTTGCTCTCATCATCATCATCATTGTCTTCATCTTGATCGTAGTGGACATTGTTCTGCTCCTCTTCGCCTTCGCCTTCATCTTCATCTTCATAATCATCATCTGCATAATCATCATCCCACACCTCGACGTCACCCACCTGAAACATATGCTCCAGCGCATGGTGTATGCTCTTGAATGTGGGCCTGTCGGCGGCATCCCACTGCCAGCACTGGCGCATCAGATCGTACACCTCGGGCGGACAGCCGGGCGGCCGCTCCATGCGATAGCCCTTCTCTAGCTTATGATATACATCGGTCAGATCGATACCCGGATAGGGGGACATCCCGTACGTGGCTATCTCCCACAGCAGCACCCCAAAGGCCCACACATCCGACTTGGTGCTGAACTTGTTGTACGCCAGTCCCTCGGGGGCAGTCCATTTGATTGGGAACTTGGCGCCCGCGTGCGCCGTGTACGTATCGTCGCGCATCAGTCGCGCCAGCCCAAAGTCCGCCACCTTCACCAGCTTATTGTCGCCCACAAGGCAGTTTCTGGCCGCCAGATCGCGATGGATGTAGTTGCGCGACTCCAGGTAGCTCATGCCCGACGCTATCTGTGTGGCCATGTAGAGCAGGGCCACTGCATCGAGGGTCTCGCGGCCGGCGGAGCGCAGAAAGTCCAGCAGATTGCCATGCGACATGAATTCGGTGATGATGTAAAACGGAGGCTCACGCGTGCACACACCTGGAAAGGGAGGAAGAGCAGATGTAAGAACCACTGGACCAATGGCCATTCAAATGGCTGTGGGGACGGGGAGGGGGGACATACCGATAAGCTGCACCAGATTTGGATGCTTCATCTCCTTCATGATGGCCGCCTCCTCGAGAAAATCCTTGAGGGCCATTGTGTCCTCCTTGAGGGTCTTGACGGCCACCGTGTTGCCGTAGCGCTTCCACACGGCCTCGTACACCTCGCCGTACTGGCCGCCGCCGAGCTTGTGCTTCATCATGATGTCCGTGCGACAGATCTCCCACTCGTCGGGCTCCGGACTCAGGGGGAAGACCGTGGGCTTGTTCTGCTTGGGCGCCGGATAGAGCAGGGGCGTGATCAGGCCATGCCCCTCGTGGGGCACACTGTGGTGATGCACCAGCTCCGCCAGTGTGTTGAATTTCGCCTCCTGGGTGACGAACACCTTGCCATCGGGGTCCTCCGAGATGCGATAGTGATAGACGCGTCCCTCGTACCTGCGATTGGAGAGAAATGATGGAAGTGATGAAAGGATGCTATTGATGCTACGGATCGTTTGTACGTACCTCAGACTGATGCTCCTTTGGCCCGGAGAACTCTCGCTCTCGCGCACCAGAAAGCTCCCGTTGATGCCCGAACTCAAGAGATATTCGGCGGCATTGCGGGAGATGGGTCCGTGGTACCAGGAGTGCTTCTCCAGGGAATTCAATGGCGTCACATAGTTGGAGGGCACCCAACCCACGTTGCCGGAGTCCGAGTGCGCCTCGCACCACTCCCCGGACTTGTTGTAGCTAAGGATCCGCACCTGTTCGCCCTTCTTCAGGCTCAACTGGTTCTCGCCGCCCGCCTGAAAGTCGTACAGTGCCACAAACAGCTGCGGATCGTCCTCCTCCGGCCCCGGCTCCAGCAGATTCTCCTTGGAGGTCCAGCGATGCGTCGACTCGAACACCGACGTCGACGAACTGTGGCCCCCGAGGGAGGAGCACTGCAGTCCGGAATCGCTGCACTGCAGTTCCGCTGCATTTTCCAGCAGGGAGGCTGCCGTGCTCCCGGCCGGAATGTGAGGTAATGGACGCGACTGCAGCAGGGCTTCTGCATAAGAAAAACAGAGAGGGAGAGAGAAAGAGAGAGAAAGAAAGAAAGAGAAAGAGAGAAAGATGGGGAATCAGAGTTGAGTTGAGTTGAGTGGACCACCGATCGATCGGAGGGGAGTAGTAAACCCGTTTCTGTCTCTAGGAATGCGGGAGTGTGCCCCATCCACACTCCACACTCCACTCTGCACTCCCCTGCACTCTCTTTGTTCCATTGAGAAAATAAATTATGCATAAAATTACACAAATCGTGGGGCATCCCCCGTCCCCCCAGTGGCACTTTGATTGTGGGAAGGTTCTTCCAACTCCCACGCACTCTTTGTTTTCACTTGGGTATCCGTACCCCCAGCAGCGCCAGCTCTTTAGATGTATCTGTATCTGTATCTGTATATCCGTGTCTATTTACATATCTTTGGAATGCATTTCTCGCAAGAGTTCTTTGATAGAGCGAGACAGAGTGGAAGGGCATACACATATACATATCTGTTCATCAGAAATATTCTCTTTCTTTAAAGAACTTAAAAATCAATAATCTTTAATGTGATCTCTCCTCTAAGGGTTATATAAACTGCCTGAATTATTAAAAATTCGCTTAAAGAATGCCTCAAATGAATTTCATTATAAATTTTTTTTTTTTTTCAATGAAACAAAAGAAGCTTTTTCAGGGTATCCCTGTGGCTGCAACACTCTTTTGAATTTCCCTTTTGATGTCTCTGCACCATTGAAATAATTGAAACAAATTTACATTCCCCCGCCTGCCCCACGCTTTTGTTCAGCGTTTGACCAAAGCAAACACTTCCGTTGGATTCCGTTTCGTTGGGTAAATTTCTCCATATTTTTATTTGAAATTTATATTACGAGTATTTCCATTCCACACCGAAGTGGAACTGGAAGTGGAAGCCACTCTGCTGGGAGAGCGGAGACAGAGAGAGACAGTGAATGTGTATCTTTGGGCTGGTGGACGGTGGATGTTGGATGCAGGAGCTGCCAAATCATAATGAAATGTACTCTCGCGTTTTTGAGAAGGGTTCCCGTTCCCGTTCCCGTTCCCGATCCCATTCCCCAAAACTACACACAACAACATCACACATTCGTTAATTTATGCGCGCGAGACAGGAAATATTAATGGCAAATAATACTACGAGTATAAGTAGGTAGGGTAGGGTGCACGTGCACGGTGGAGGGGCAGAGCACCACAGATGACAGCGGAAATGTTCGGTTCTCCATGGTGGTGGTGGTCGGTGGTCGGTGGTCGCTGGTCGTTGGTCGGTGGTCTGTGGTCTTTGGTCTGGACTCCCACTCTCTGCCGCTCTGTGGCTGGGGGATTAGCCTATAAAGACCCATTGTCCCAGCCCCCCACTAGATATGCAAGTAGTTTAAAGATCCACATTTTGATGTGTGTTGTTGTGTGTTTTGGGGAATGTGACTCACTCGTAGAATCGTGGAAAAGAGGGAGGGGAGGCTAGTATTCGTAGGAAATATGTTCATTCTTTGGCATTGACTCAGAGCCAATCAGCAGGCAATTAAATATTTGAGTCAGAGATTTTTCATTGCATAATTGTATCCCCATTAAACCATAGATTGTTGTACAATAATAGATACAACATCATGTAACAGCATTTATCTGAAATTAGCTTGGAATCGGTTGACTATTGATCATAGATCATAGATCATAGGAATACTAGATACTTGATAAACCACCTATATTCAGGGGAGATTCTTGAAGATCTTAATACTTATCGGGTAATCATTTTTCCATACGATTGTCCAGTTCCCTTTCGATAGGATTTCTCTAGTGAGGCAGAGGCAGAGTCAGAGGCAGAGGCACTTTCCCCTACTATCAATCCACCCAAAACCCATCATGAATTACCCTCTCAATACAGAACTTGAATGAAAATCCATCCAATCATGATTCAAGAACCCGCCGCCGACGCCTTAGCCTCCGCCTCCGCCTCCGCCTTTAATTATTAAGAATGACACTACTTATGTGTCTGTGTGTAGTATTGTGTTTATGGGTATGTATTTTTGTTGTTGTTGTTGTTGTTACCTAAATTCATGTGATATTTGCCTGGATGGCCGCGAAAAGAGCTGTGCTTCGTACCACCTGCAGAAACAGAAGAAACAAAAAAACAGAGAGAGGTGTGTGAGAGATCGGCATGTGGATCGTGGAGTGTGGATCGTGGATCGTGTATCCGTGATCTGTGGTACGTATGTATATATGCTTGTATCTGTGTGGATGCATAGATCAGGCAATTCATTTTGATGATGATTTCTCAAACGACTACAATGATGGTCCGCAAATAAATAAATATTGTAAATAGGAAAAGAGCAAAAGCAACAAATTAAATCAAATTACATCTATGTACAGGAGAGAATAGCTCTAGATACGGATGGGGGTAGTATACAGATAGAGAGAGACAGAGAGATCTATTTACAGTTGAATGATGACAGGCAAACGCGGGAGCTTGAAAGCCGTCGAAACCGCAGAAAGGCCAATTAGTGTCTTAGCCCGAACAAGAGAAAGAGTAATACTCTTTTTATTCGTATAAAAAAGAACTTTTAATGCTGTAATTTCTCAGAGAGAGAGAGAGAGAGAGAGAGAGAGAGAGAAATGATGGAAAAACCTTACGAGTATGGTGTATGGGGGGATCTATGGGATGACACGCCCCCTAGACATTTGACAAAAATGAGGAAGCAGTAGAAGCTGAGAAATGTTTCCCCACTCAAAAAGAGCTTATATGTCGGTATGTCGGTATGCCGGTATGTCTGTATGTAAGCTTTCCGCTAGAATGAGTCCAATGAACTTTAAAGTCACAAAAATTCCACAAAGACAGCGAGAGAGAGAGAGAGAGAGAGAGAGGGAGAGAGGGAGAATAAAGGAAAGGGGAAAAATGGAATCCGTCTCAAGCTATGCACATCCGCCATATAGCGGCTACTTATGCAGGTTATTAGCGGGAATTTGGAGCAAGCAATGCGCCTGAGAGAAGATTAAGAGTGGAAGGAGAGGGCGGAGAATGGAAGCACGTCACACACATACGAGTACACACCACAGCGCACCACAGCACACCACACCACAGCACACACACACCCACTCAAGGCACCAGACTTAACGGTAAGTGTGTGTTGAGCAAGCATAGATTAAAATCTGGCTACGCAGCAGACTCTCATCTGTGTCCCTCTCTCTCATCTGTGTCCCTCTCTCGCTGGCATACAAGATAAGTATCGATTTAGGCACTGGCTAAACGAGCCAACAGCAGCAGCAGTGTAATACTGATATCTGGACATAAATGGCATTCCATTCTTATATACTGCTGCCTCGTTTGGCCAGTACTTTCCCCCCCCTTCTCTCAGCTGTAACCTTGGCTCCAAACAGTAACTCATTTGCCAATTCAAGCACTATTGATCTCCCCCACGGCCCCACACACTATCTGTCCTTTTGAGGCTGATGGTTTGGTTTGTCCTTGTCCAACTTGATGTGTCTGCCATTTAATAGCTACGCTGCCTCCCCTGTCCCCTGGCCGGCCGTCAACGACATCATCATCAATGTGTGAGTGTGTGATTTATTGCCAGTGCATTTCGAGATTCGCTCATTCATTATTTCAAGCACTCCGGTTGTCATTCATTCATTCAACTCGCGCAGTTCATTCATGCATTTCATTTGTTATCTGTGTGTTTGATTTTTGTGTGTTTGTTTTTTTTCTATTTGGATCTCTTTTTTTTTGCATTTGAGCACGTTTTCTCATTTTAGTTCTCGCTCTCTGCTCTTCTTCTGCTTCTTCTTATTCTTCCACTTCAAGGGCTTTTGTGTCATGCCCTGAAACGGGATTTGCAGTTGTCCTCGCTCTCATACACACACACACACACACATATGTGTACACATAGCAAAACAAGGTAAGGCACTCTCACAAATTAGCATCCACTCGTAGGTGCAGTGCCTTACCTTTTATTGAATATATCTTGGTCTACAGCCGCTGCTGCTTCTCCTTCTTCTTCGTCTACTGTTGTTGTGCCCCTTTTGGTCCCCTTTTACTTGTCGGATTTC
Source organism: Drosophila lowei (assembly GCA_008121275.1). Lineage (NCBI taxonomy): Eukaryota > Metazoa > Arthropoda > Insecta > Diptera > Drosophilidae > Drosophila > Drosophila lowei. The sequence continues at coordinate 1,163,372 of CM017781.1, forward strand.
ATTCACATTCTGCCTCTGGCCTTTTGCCCAGACGTCGCTGGCTCGCTGGCAGACAGGGCAAGGAAGGGCGTAGGGCGTTGGGCGTTGGGGGCGTGGCCAGTCAACAGTAATAAACTTTTACGGTGTAAATTTAATTAGTCATTACTCTGGCTTCCGTTGGAGGGGACGACCCCAAGAGATTCTCTTTGGGGGATTTGATTTCAACGAGAACTTTTTCAATTTGATTATACACAGACAGGCACACACACAGCACCCACATATACATAGGAACCCTCACATATGTACATATGTATATACGACAGCATTTTAGTTCAACTTTAACGATCCAATAATTTGTGAAGCGGAACTCTGAACGGAACTTGAGATCATTAAGCCGACAACAGCCCGATTAGGGCCACAACAAGGGAATGGAGCAACGAAATCCATCCATCAGCATCACCATCACCATCGGCATCGGCATCAGCAGGGGAAAACTAGTTTGAAAATTATTAAGAAATTAACCCACAAACAAAAGAAGAAAGAAAGAAAGAAAGAAAGGCTTGGCTTTGGGTTTCAGTTCAGGGCATACTTTTCTATGGCAGGACCCAACAGGGACCCCGCGTCCTCTGAGCTTATCTTTCCACCCACTTGCACATCTCAAGTGACAGCATACGGTTATCTGGCTATTTTAGTTTCCCCTGTATTACCATACCTACTATCTACCCCTACCAATCTCTACTGTTCCCATCTCTATAGAGAACATGACAGGCCAAGCAACTGGTGCAACTGACAGGCGACAGGCGACAGGCGAAAACCATAACGTCGTAGTCGAAACGAAGGCGGAAATGTTAAAGAATTTATGTTTTTGTGGGTTTGGGAATTTGCATAGACGACAAAAGGTGCACCAAGCAGAAGACAGGGAGGGGGAGAGGGAGAGGGAGCACCACCCCAAGAGGTTCGGTTCGGAGATCAAGTTCCTCCCCTTGGCAGCGGCAGTGGCAGCGGCAGCGGCAGCGGCACAAAGTGCGAAAAAACTATACAGCGAATGAAAGAGAGGGAGACAGAAAGAGAACGAAGCAGAGAAAAAGATGCGAAAACAAAAGAAAAGTTTTGTAAAGGCAAAGGACAAGCACGGGGTGTGGTGTGCACATAGAGGGGGAGGGAGAGGGGCAGGGAGAGGCCGAGGACGAGGGTTCGTTCTGGCGAAAATGAGAAAAATCCACCCTTGGTCGAGTCGTCGGTCGTCGGACAAAGAGCCGCTGGCAATTTTACCACTTTTCTAAGGATTCCCCCCCGCACTGCACCGCAACGCACTTCAAGGCTAGTCTTGGGCCCCCGAACACGGGCAAAAAAGATAAGATGGGGGTAGGAGAGGATAAGGGTGTGTGCAGGGTATCAAAAATACAAGTAAGGCAATAAGGCTACAGCTGCAGGCCCAAGAGATCGAGAGGGTGGCTGCCACCCTGGCTGCACTGCCCTACCTTCGGCCGAATATACCCTGGAATAGGACATGCAACCCACTGTGACACCGTCGTGACATATGACGCAGCAGACGATCTCCGGCCACTTTCCACTTTCCACTCCTTTCCTCCCTTTGAAGCCAGCATATGCCACGAAAGAAGTTAAGGGAAATCAAGTAGCGAGTGAAATAAATATATACGAGTATATATCAAGGAGAGAGAGAGAGAGTTAAACAAAGGATGCAAAAAAGTAAAACAGAAATCAATAATGAAAACCTCTTCAGTCGCGAATTTCCCCATGAAATCCCCCACGAATGCAGGGAAATGGAAAATTAATTGAATGTCAGCATCCAACCATCCATCCGAAAGAGGCTGCCTGCCCACTGGGGGACATAGAGAGAGAGAGCGAGAGATAGGGAGAGACAGGCACAGAGATGGAAGGAGACAAAAAGCTGTCCTCAAAGGTGAAGGGCAAATGCAACATTTTTTACAAAATGTTTTATCGATCCGGGTCCCCACAAGCACTTGAATGTGCAACCGCAATGTCCTTGCCTCCGGGGGCTGGCAGCAGCGCTTGCATAAAAGAGAGGGGTTCAAAGGTGGACACTTTATATAATAATGGACATACTATACTATAACAGACAAGATGTCCACTCCACTCTAGAGATCTACTACAATAATGTATATGCATTATCTATCATCAAAATCTTTACTTCCAGCAGTAAAGGGGGAGCCCATCCTTTGAACAATTCCTTTTCATTCAAATACCTATCCCTCTCTGTCTCTGTCTCTATCTGTCCCGCCTTCAAAGGAAGGAGATTTCCTCTCCTTGTCCACCCCCCGCATAAATTATCACGTGACTAAGGGGGACACTTCACAGTCGTTTTGTTTATGGGTGAATGAAATTGACTTTTAATTGTCGAGACGATGACCAGAAAAGAAAACAATATAAAACCAAAAAAAAAAACCATTGGCATGCACAATTTGTGTGACTATGCAAATGACAGAAAAACCACACAAAGTGGGGAGCATGGGAGACACAGAGAGGTAGAGAGCGCACAGAACAAAGCAGAAACGAGACAGAAATAAGCATACGACGCGTTGGTCAGAGTCAGAATCTGATTCTCGATTCGATTCTGGGAGCGAATATGAATGTGAATGCGACGAGTGTCAAGTGAATGACTCACTCCACACAAGCACAGTGGGGAGCACAGTGGGCCAGACTCTTATTTAGACAGAAAAGCCACACATAACATGGACATTCTTCCCGTATAGAGAATGAGGATATGATCTCCGGCATCTACTGCTTTTATGTGGAGTTCATTTTCGTAGTTTTTTTTTGTGTATTCAATTCTTGTGTTTCTTTCGGTGCTTCACTGTACATTTGTTCTATTCCGAATTCCCACACGCCTTTTCATTCATGTTTTTTTGTTTTTCGTTGGTTTTGGCTTTGGGTTTTTCTTCCTTCTTTTTTTTGGGATCTCTCCGTCTGTCTGGCGGTCTCTCTGTTTTCTTTTGTTTATGTTTTATGGCTTATTGTTTATTGTTTTGATAGCCAGGGCAGGCCAGGGCAGGCCATGTCATACGCTTTTTTCCTACAGATTTTTCGCTTATTCATTTGCATGTTTTTATCTGCGGATGAAACATTCTCAAACATTTTGCGTGGGCATATTTTTGTATTTTTTGTTTTGTTTTTCAGATAATAAATTTGAGCCGACGATAAAAAGCATTTGACCATAAAAACGTTGTGTGTTTTTCCCCAGATAACGACAAAAAATATATGTATGAAAAGCTCTCTGGGGAAGCGAAGCTCTCTCCATAGAAGAGGAAGTAATAGATATACATGTGCTCTGGAATTTCCAGAGTTCTTTAGATTCAAAGTGTGGGAAAATAGAAACAAGAAAAGAAGAGAGAAGAGAGAAGAGAAGAGGGTATGTGTGTTAGAAATGTTAGGAGAGAAACCCCTGGGAAACCTCGCTACGAATTGAAAGCCTGCCTCGAATTAACCTTTGTCATTGGAATTTTTTCGAGTAATTTCTCAATTAAATGCTGCCCAAAAAAAAACAATCGTAAAATCCAGAGATCAAAGTTCCGTTTGCTCTCAGGCGTGTAATTACATTTCCACATGAATATCCGAAGCCTTCGTTTGAGGGTATATAATATATAGTTATAATGTATAGTTATATAGATACCCCCCTGCCCACCCCCCACCCCCAAAGCAATCAATGTAATCTCGGCTCTTGGCCAACACAAAATTTGATTATCTTAATGGCTAAAAGCTTTTTAATGCGCACAATTTCCCGTTTTACGTTTTCCCTCCCCCACTCTCTTTCTGTCTGTCATTGTGATTTGTCGCATTTCCCTTAATTTTACATAACCTTAAAAGGCAGTAGCGTACAGTTAGGGGTGGGGCGGGGGGTTTTTTGGGGTATACGAATTTCTGGTTAGAATGTGAGAAAAATCCCCTTTTTAAACAGTTGTGCCTATGCCGCTTTTGGTGTCTCTCTCTCTCTCTCTCATATCCGCCCATTTGTTCAGCTAATTGTTGGATTGTTGAATATAATGACTTAAAAATCACCCAAAAAAAAATAAAGTAACCAGAGAGAACTTACCTCTCCGACGAGAGCGAGAGGGTTGGGTTCCCCCCACCCAATAAGACAGGTTATGTTTTTTGCAGGGCGGCACATGTCTTCTCCGTTTCTTTTCGCCAGTCTCGCCATTCCTCTTTCTCCCACCACACAGCTGATCAGAGGAGGCTTACATAATCCTCCATAATCTTACCGCATTGTGAATTAACCAATTTTTGTTCCGACAAATTACGCACAAAACACAATTCCACCAACAACAAAACCCAAAAGTTTTCACTTTTTTTACCCCTCACTCCCTCCCTATGGTCGAGCGATAATATAATTACCATTTTCACAGCAAATGATTTTCTATTTTTAGAGACCAGCTTTTCAACTATTTTTCGCTGTTATTTAGTTTTGTTTTTGTGTTTGTTTCTGTTTTGATTTTTTCGGGCTCAAGTCGAGCGTGAAGCGGGCTGTGGGGTGTGGGCTGTGGGCTGTGGGGTGTGGTGTGGAAAAGCGAAGAAATGTTTAGCGTTTCAGTTGTAAAATGGTTGAAACACTCATAAATTTTGATTGCTTGATTGATGGATGGATGGATGGATGGATGGATGGAGTGATTGGTCAGCGTTTTATAGAGTTGTTTAAATTTTGATTTGTTTATTTTTTGATTAATGAATGAAAACGAAACGAGAAAATCAAACGAAAAAAGTGAAAGTTTAGCACAAACTGTTGTTGTTGCTGCTGATTTTTCCCACCTGTTTTTGTTTTTTTTTTTGCAGTAACAAAAGTTGAACGAACCGAAATGAAAGGGGTACACTAGAGAGTATTTTCATGGGTACCCATAAAATTCAATTATTATTCCAGAGAGAGAACTTTCAATCAAATTCTATTTCCATTCTTTTATATTTTTAAGTGGAGTTTCAATCGCTATTCAGGGCTTTTTCCCATGACTAAATTTCCTCGACAGATACCATCTCCAGACGCACCTTGTTTCTCCATTCCGTTCTACGCTCTGCCATCGAGTTTTTCCCCAGAAAAGAGGCTCCACTTATCAAGATGTTGTATGTAGCGAGCTAACAGAATGCGAAATCAACCAAGAAAAGGTGCAAAGTCTGGAAAATTGAAACGCAAAAGAAGAAAAACTATTTAAAGCCCAGGGCCCTGCCAGAAGAGCCCAGAATCAGATTCCATCTTCATCATAGAAGTACGTACAATATATGTATGTACATATGTACATATGTACGTAGTATAATATGATGAGTGTGCGATAGAAGGAAACTTCTTGGTGATTCAGTGCCCTGCCAGCCCTGCCTCCTTCTGTCCATTTGCTACTCTTTCTCTTCCATTTTTGCCCGCTTCCTTTTCTTTTCCTTTCTGTCCGGATTCCTGGAAGCAAGTGCAATTGCTATAAATGAAATGACACGAGGAACGACGGGCGACAGCCCGACAGCCAGCCACGGATGTGGATGTCGTTTAAATATTACCAGACGGCATAAAAATTGACAGACGTCGCAGACAAAGGCCAAACAAAATACCGGGACCGGGACCGGGACCGGGTCCGTGCCCATCGAGGCTGCTTGAGAGGACTAGAGGATACCCAGTACTTGAGGAGAGGAGAAGGAAATATTCAAGCCCCACTCTCAAAATTACCCACACGAATTTCCCATTTCTTTGTTTAATCGGGGTAATTATCTCTTTTTTTTGACGGTTGCATACATCTATACCAAAAAAAAATTTTCCCTTCGTTTACTCTTGCTCTCCCAGGGTACAACGAGTACGAGTAGAGAGAGGCAGCAAAGACAGGGACAGCCAAAATGCCGGCAGGGCAGGCAATTAAATAAATTAAATTTCACATTAATTGTGTAAAAGAAATACAAAGATCATTTGTGTGCTCAAATTTGTTGGTTACTCTTTTTTGGAGACATTTCTCAAATTATGTTTCCCCATTTACCCCACTCTAAACAGCGGTTCACTGACCACCAAACGGGCGCCGCCGGTCAGCTGACAGCCGAGAAAGAGAGCAGCCAGGGCAGAAGAGAGCACACACAAACACTTCTTTCTTTGTTGGGATCTGATCGCACCGGCAAAAACAGGCAAACAGGTTTCTGCTCTGCTCTTCCTCTGCACTCTCTCCGGCATTTGTCATGCTTTTTCTTTTCGTTTGTTTTTTCTATACGATAAATGGGGGGGCAATTTTCTTAATTTGTTTTGTGCAAAAGAAGAAAAAGAAAACAAAAACAAAAACAAATTCAGAGCTGTCTATTAGCCTGAAGAGAAAACTGATAAGAATGAGTGAAATTTAGCGTTTATAAATGGACGGGGACGGGAACGGGGACGGGGAAAACGTAATTAGTGGAGTATCAATGCCAAAAAGGGGAGAAAACGAAATCGGAATCGATTTGAAATTGAAATGTATAGTAAAACGAGCAGAAATGTTTACACCTGTGATTGTTGTTGCAGTGAGGTGTGACTTGAAGTGTGAGTGCTGTAAATCGTGAGGTGTGAGCAAGGTGGAAGGGGAAGGCATGCTGCTTAAGGCAGTGGCAGGAGAGAGAGAGGTCATGTCTCACCTTGTAGCAAGACACCTTGGGAGTGGACTTCCTGCTTCTTGTGCTTCTTCTTATTTTGCTTCTTTGGTAACTGTTTTCCCACTCCAATTTCAATCAGAGAGCAACCTGCTGCCGCCTGCAGCTGCTGCAGATATTGTCTCCCTCTCTTCACACACTGTACTGTATATCTGCCTGCCTATGTGTGTGTGTGTGTGTGTGTCTGTCTATCTGAGAGCCAAAGGTGCCGTGAACGTGCCATGCTGGCAAACCCACTCCCTCCCCACGCGCTCTCTCCTACTCGCTCAACCTCTCCGCATAAACAGTTGCAATTGCGAACGTGATTTGAGCGCATGCATTTGAGTGAGTGCGAGCGAGTAGGCGATATTTGTCTCATTGATGGATACCATGCCAGTCCCCCCACCCCCTCCATCGTCGCTGCACCACTCTTAACGACAAGAACAGACAAGAGCAGAAACGGGTTTCAAATTGGATTTCGTCTTTGTTTTTTAATCTCTTTTATACTTTGTACAGTTTTTTCACTGCATTTCTGTGCAATAAATATAAATAATAATAAATAATATATAAAAAGAAGTGAAAAGTTTGTTGTTTGCTGATTTATTTGACCTTGTGGACTTGTTTAGCACACAAACAGCGAAAGACAGAGACAGAGAGAAAGTAACAGAGAGGAAGGAGAAGGGGTAAATACAATACACTCAATTTAATAAACTGACGGAAGGCTGGGAGGGAGTACAGGGCACAGGGTAAGGGGACAAATGTTTGCCTTTGGGGATTGCTATTAAACCCCAAAATTTATAAATAAATATATTAAGTTGAATGCTTCGTCCCCTCTGATTGCCCTTAGGGACATGTTCATAATCGAACGGTAAAGATAAAGATGGTGTCTGTGTGTGTGCATGGGCATGGGCATGGGCATGTGTGTTTGTATATGCCCCAAGTATCCATCAATCAAGTGGCGTCAATATTTATGACCTCAAATAATCACAACGAAACAAAGAAGCAGAAAGGAAAACTGTAATGCAACGAACTTTGAATACCCTTTATCATGTTCCTTTTTAGTTCAGTTTGGGATATGTCTTCTTCAAAGCCTGACAAACGCCAAAACTATAATACCCCTCTGGAAAGGCATTCAGAACCGAAAGAAAGTAAAGAGAAATGGTAGAATGAAGCATTTTTGGCTTCTAATTAGTTGCCGTTACACTTCAGACACATATGTTTGTATGTATCTGCCTGCTTTCCATCCACTCCCCTCCAGAAATAAATATGTATTTTTCTTGTCTCTTTTTCAGCTGTTTACAAATTATATTTGTTTTGCTCCTCCCCACACTCCCCATTCTCCCCAATTTCTTTCTTTTTCCTCTATTTTTTCGTCAGCTAATTTATGCAAACAATTTTCAATGAGGCGAAAGACCTCGTCGGGGGGCGGGGCGGACAGCGAGACTCCAGAAATAAAAATGCGGGCAAATAGGTTTTTCGTAGGAGGAGACACCAGTATACGGTCCACTGGGAATGCGAAATTGGAAAAGTGGAAAAACGAAAATTACATAAAACTCGAGATGCAGCGACAAAAGTTGGGTAATCAACAGATTTAGTGTCTGGAACTTGGGGATGGCAATGGGAATGGGCAAATATATTTTTAATGGGGAAATGACATCAAAATAATAGCGATGTAAGATTTATGATGATCTGTAACGATATAAACAGATCGTAAAGGGAATTTCATGGGAAGAATGCTCAAGTTCTTAATGGAAATACGGAAATTCTCCTCATATTTAACTGAGAATTTAAATTGAAATAGAAATTCCCTCAAAAATTCCCTGATCTGATAGCTGTCCAATTGTAAATCAAAAGAAAGCAACCATCGAACAGCTGTTGGGAGTAGCACACTGTTATTCCAATCGGATTGACAGTCCATGCAAGTGGAAGGGCCTGGAGTGAGAGTGCGGGTCGCGGGTTGCGGGTTGCGGGATGCGGGAGAGTGGGGTGGGGAAGCGAGAACAACAACTGGAAATGGCAGGCGGAGTCTTGCCGTTGTTCTAAAAATAAAACATCAAAGCGCATTGCAATGCAGAGAAACAGCAACAACAAGAAAGGGACCGAAAAAGAAAACGAAACAAAATGAAGCACGAAAGGATTTACGAGCTTGATCGAAAACAGGAACAACAACAAAAACAACAACAACACGAATACACATGTACCTTTGGCCTGCGGAAGGGAGAATGAGAGATGGAACGGAATGGAATGGGCTGTGAGTGTGAGTGCGAGTGTGAGTGAGAGCATAGCATGCAAAGTATCACGATGATGAGAGTGCACTTTGAGTGCTGCAGTAGAAATCAGACTCAGAGTCAGAGGCATAGTCAAAGGTCATGCCAATGGGGGGATCTATCCCCCTTTAGCAGCACTTTCCTACAACGCTCCTCTCTTTACGCTGACTGCCCCTCCGCAGCCACTGTTTCAACTTTCCATCTCTGCCAGCGTAAGGGAAATTTATATAAAGAGATACACATTTCCTTTTGGGGGAAGGCTAATAATAGCAATGCAGCCGGCGAAAGAGAAAAGGAAACACACTTACAAAGTGGTAATGGAGACAACGCCTTCATCATGTGTCGCCTGCCCCATTCCTCGCATCCCGCGCATCCCTCACCCTCTGCCGCGCACACCCGTTGGCTGAGTGGCTTTATGGCAACAATTATGTTTCAGCATATAAAATGATTGAAGAAATATTTATGCGACTTATTCATTATGGGAGTTGGTTGGTGTGGGTGGGTGTTGTTAAGGGAGGCGGGCGGGGGGATAGCCAAAGAGTAAACAATTTCCATTCCTTGCTGCGTCACCTGTTTGCCTTGTGTCCGCCCCTCCCCGCCACCACTCCACTCCGCCCATTAGCCTTGTGAAAAGTTCATTTGCCTCGACTCATAATTTCCCGCTTGCATGTCAAGCAATCCCGGAGTCCAACACCAACACGCACACCAACAAGAGGGAGAGAGAAATAGGATGACGAAGCTTCAAATACCCTTGCAGATCATTGCTGTGGAAGCTATACGTACTTTATATGTATGTGATAGATTCCGATCGTGCAGATTCCTGCATACCACGTACCACGAATGGTCAAACAAGAAATTAGGCTTTCAAACTAGGGGCATTATGTCCTTGCGTGCGCTACACACATTCGTTCACAATCATACTCTTGGCAAGGGTATAACAAGGCTGCTCAGATTACCATGTGACTGTATATGAGAGGGAGTGAGGCCGAGACAGCAAACAACACTTCATATACGCTTTGTCTCTTGCTCTCTCGTTGTGCAAAGGAGTTGTTGCCTCTCCCACTTGAGTCTATTTTTGAGACGTCGCTCTTGTCGTCAACTTGCGTTTGCATTTGCCTGTGTGTTAGTGGGAGGTGGGGGTGCATGGAATGGCGATTGGCAAACTCCATTGAGGCATCAGCTTGCTTCGGCCAGTTCTTTCCCACAATCCTTTCGCCTCCCTCCCACCGCCCACTAAAGGTATCTAATTACATTTGTCTCGTGTAAAAGAAACTGCAACTACAACTGCCGCCCCCCCACAGCGTGTGTGCACAGTGGGGCGATGGGTGGGAAAAATAACTGTGATCAAGCCAGGCTTAGAGTTCAGCTCTCATTTGACCGCGCTCTGTCCACTGTGCCTCTCTCTGTGTCGTCAATTGTCATGTTAGCTGTTTTCCTTATGTGTGTATGTTATGTGTGTGTTGTGTGATTGTGTGAATGAGTTGGAGTGAAGTTCCGCAACTGTCTGTCTGCCTGCCTGTCCCACTCTCTCTCCTGAGATCGACCTGGCGCTGCCAGCAATTGCGGTGAGTATCTGCTTTCGGTTTTTGGTAGTTTTTTTCTGTTTGCTGGCGGCTTGAACCCGTAATCGGCAGCCCCAGACACAGTTTTTACATTGTAATTCCGTAATTGCATTTTGCAGGCGGCCCAGACACACGAACAAACAAAGAAACAGCAGCAAAACAAAAAAAAACCAATTTCATCTGCTCTCCTCCTGCTCCCACATGCACCTCTGCTGCACTGCTTCTCTATCCGCACTCTTCCAACACTCGCACGAACATGGATTAGGTACATTTTGATAATTTGGGATATTTCTGTGGGAATTTTCTCGCACAAAGCTGGCAAATGTCATCATGTTGTTGTTTCTATTGTGTGTGTGTGTGTGTTTTAACGATATTTTCAGCGGAATTGGCATTATTGTACATGGAGATGCATGACTCAATCCGAGCTTGTTATAAACATATTTACATGGAAATTGGCTTATCAGTAGAGACTCGAGTGCATACAGCGACTAATTATAATAAAAATAACATTAATTGATTACAAATTGCTTGAGGAGCTGGTTCATAGCAAGAGCGAAAGAGATAAGAGGCAGAAAGAGCACAGAGAGTGCGAGAAGAGATCGAAAGAGAGAAGGTGAGTGGAAACGGCATGGAATATTCCATATAGCAATTCTCGAATAGATATTCTAACCTAGGGACTCTTCTCCACCCCCAAAGGCACTCAATTATCAAACCATCAAAACGGACAAACACTTTTCCTGAATCCCAATCCCAATCCCAAAACCCCAAAAGACTCAATGAAAGCCCCCATTGCGGTAGGACAACAGCGGCGATGGCGACGACAGGGACATAAAAAAGCTATTAGAAACGGATAGGAAATGGGGAAACAGATGAGAGGGCGGAAACAGGAGACATGGAAAAAGGGAAATGTTGCAACTTGCCAAAGCAAATAATAGGAAAATATGAGACAAGAGGAAAAGGAAAAGCAAACGAAAATGAGGCAAATAAAAATGTGCGTGAGTGCGTGAAATGGGAGGAAGAACCACAGAGTGGAGGGGTGGAGGGAGTAAATATAGGAAATGCCACTGTCAGCGGGGGTGAGATTGGGATGCGTAGGTCACAATTTCAACCACTGTGCGGGTGGCAGGGATAAGGGTGGAGAGTGCTGCAGCAGGATGATGGAAAAGATGAAGGAGAAGCAGTGGCAGGGGGGGCTGAAACCGCCCTGTAACAGACGGCGGCCGACTCAACATTTCCATCAACTCGAGCAGAGGGCGGGGAGAGGACGCCCACAAGACGCGTGCGGGACATGACGGCGGCAACGGCTTCCCTTTTCTCGTTGCTGTAAACAAAAGCAAATCCCAAAGCAAACCAAAAGCAAAGCAACAACTAGAACTAGCCGGCAACAACAACACTAATGAGAGACGGACGCACATTCCGCCTTCTATGATAATCGGAAGCAATGAAATGAAGAAATTGGCTCAATTGGAAAGCAGCAGGGAGAGCAGAGCAGCGCAAGGAAGAGAGTGAGAGAGTGTGTGTGTTCGTGTGGATGTGTGCGTGTGGGTGTGTAGCTGCATTTGATGTACAAGGAATACTACACTGTGCATCACAGAATGAACAATGAACAATATATCACTAGGAGAAGGGGTGTTCTGCTTATTTTGTATGCATTTTATTTACAAGATATGTACTATGCACATATATGCATACATATATATAATCCACTGTGCATCCCAGAATTTACATGATACATATTTACACCTGAGAATAGCATGATTTTATTTTTTTTTAAGCACAGTGTAAATTCTACATGCATTAATCTGTGTGTTTGGGGGTGTGTATACACTGGTTAAGTGCATTTCAATGTTGGGTGCCAGGGGGTTCGTTCTTCTTTTAATTCATCTTCCTATGTACACTGTCTCTTTCTACCGCAGGCATGCGTATGTATGTATGTATGTATGTACATGCATCCAATGCATAACCCGATTACACCCATCGGCACTTACCGTTGTGCTCGGTGAATATGTTGAGTCCCACGGAGGGATTACACCTCGCATCCTTGTGGGCATTGCTGCGCTGTGATAATCCTCCAGAGCCACCGCCGCCGCTGCTGCTGCCACCGACTCCGCTACTCCCGCCGCCACTGCCGTGACCATGACCCGTCGAGGATTTGATGCGCGAGCCACGCAGTGTGGAGCCCGCCCCTAGTGGACCGCCGCCGCTGCTGCTGTTGCCAGCACTGATGCAATGGGGGGAGACGGAGGCCACGGGACTACTGCTGCTGGAGAGGCCAATGCAACTGACGGGGACGCCACCACCGCCCCCACCGCTCGAATGCGAGCCGCGCTCCTTTCCCTGTTGAGCACCCATTTCAGGAGCGGAGGTGGAGCTCGGCTGCTGCTGCTACTGTGGCTGGGTGGTGGATTGTGGGTTGTGGGTCGTTGCTATCGCTCTTGCGCAGCAATAAACAATTTGTACACTCTTTTTGCTCCGCTCCGCCTTGGACCTTGGGATACTGTGATTTTTTCTCTCCTCTTGCCTTCAGCCAACACTTGCGATCAATTATTTGCGTTTGCCTTTGCTTTGAATTTTCTTGAATTTATTTTATTTCATTTCATTATTTCGCTCTCTGCTGCTTCCACACACACACACACTTGCGCATTTTCTTTCTCCACTCTCTTCTCTGCTCTTTCTGCGTTTTCTACTTCACTTGGCAATTTGGAGTAGACAAAAAAATTGGAGACACACGAAAGGAAGGAAGTTTGCGAAATGTTACGCCAACCTTTTTCTCTCTCTCTCTCTCTCTGCCACTTTCGATTTGTTAGGCAAGGTGCAGCAGCAGATGCATAATTTGTTGCATGTTTGCTTCAGCTTTAGCTTTTTGCATCTCCGCTGAGCCGCAGACTGCTGTGGGTGGAGGGGACCGGGAGCGAGTGCGGGTACGGGAGCTACAAACACGCCCTAAAACTGCACTTTTGTCTTCGGTGCCTCCGCCTGTCGCTTGCTCTGCCACTTTTCACACAGCTTGTTTATGTCCCGCCGATCGAATTTAGCACATTATAACTGGAACAAAAAAAACAAACTTTTCACCGTTTTATCTATATCTATGCATTTTTCAATTTATACACACACACACAGGGCCCCGCACGCACCGCACGACCAACAAAAAAAAAGTGGGTTTGTGAGCAGCATTGATAAAATATACGGTCTGACCCTCAGAAATATACCAAAATATACCGTCTTATTTTAAAAATATACCGTAAATATACCGACGAATTCAAGTTCTCTTATGCATATTCCTCGTTTTTGATATTCCGTCAAACATTACCAGCTAGATAGAACATTTAGCCATGCCCACATAATTTTAGGCCCTTGATGAATAAATTTTCTACAAGATTGGCTAGTTTTTGGTCCTTGCTTTTATTGTTTTTTGACTTAAACAAGGCTTAAACAAAAAAGTTAAAAAAAGAAAAACAGTGGATAAGCAACATTTGTGTATGGAATGTCGTCAACCGGTTATTACCAATAAATAATCGTTTTTGATCTTCCGTCAAATATTACTAGCTAGCTAAGACCTGAGGGTCTGAACTCATAATTTAATCCGATTATTAGATCGATTTCCTACAAGACTGGTTGACTTTAAGCTCTCATCTCTATTGGATTATTTATAGAATAAGGTTTAAGCAAAACCGTTCAACAGCAATTTCCACAAAATTAGTTTCCTTACATAGTAACTACATGCTAACTACACACGTACTACATATTAACTACATTTCCATGTAATTAACAAAGGCGACACCTGAAGGGGAAATGTGTACGTTTCAAACATTTTTGCCCGTTTTTTTCATATAAGCCCCCCCATGGAACCTCCGCGCCAGTTTAGATTTTGATGGCAAACGATCGGGAATTTGATTCTGATCACGAATTAGTATTCGATGTGGCCTGGGACATGGCTCCAAGTGGCAATTCTACACGGTTTCTACATTGGTGCATTGCACAAGAGGGTGAGTCCATAACGCGTCTATGAAAATACTAGATAATACTATGAAAAGTATATAAATTGCGAGGTGTGTGAGCTAGACGTGGTGGCAAGAAAATAAGAAAATCCGATAAAGTATATGGTCTGACATATAATAAAATATACCAAAATATACCGTAAATATACTGACGAATTCAAGTTCTATTTTACATATTCCTCGATTTTGATATTCCTTGGAATATTACTAGCTAGATAGATCTCTCAGCCGTGCCCACATAATTTTATCCGATTCATTAATCAATTTTCTACGTGACTGGTTTATTTTAAATACTTGCTTTTATTGGATTTTGCCTAAGAAAAGGTTTTAGCGGAAAAGGTCAAACAAATAAAACGTAAGTCAGTAATCGTTCCTATTGCTCAATTTTTATCGCCAAAGTCAAATTGTTTGAAAGTGCATTCAGTGACAAGGATTTAAATGCAATCCAGTGGAATAAATGGTGCCGGAACTAAAATTTGAGAGAGTTTCTATACCATATGTCTTTATATATACCTTTAAATATTAAGTTTAATAGATTAAATTGATAAAATATACCATAAACCGATATACCCCGCTGGGACAACAGACAAAACGGCCCAGTAAATGCAACGCATGTAATTCAAATCTCACCCCTTTTGCATAACATACCATGAGGACGGTTAAAAATTTCCTCGTCCTCATAGTATATCATAAGTATAAGCACGGCTAGGTGAGGTTCGTACAAGCCTTGCAATTTCCCTCGGCTGTTTTTGCCTGTGTTCCATACCTTCCCATAGCCCATTGATAGTAGGAAACAGGGCTACCCTCAGAAATATACCGTCACACTTTCGATATACACCGTAAATCAGATTCCTCAATTTTGATATCCCCGTCTAATGTTACTACCTAACAAGGACCCTCAGCGCTAAACATAGATTTCTATCAGATTGATGAATCAATTTTGTACAAGATTGGCTAATTTAAGAATAAAAATGCACGGTTTGTACATGGCAACTACACGGTAACTACACATGTGCTACACATCAAAAACACATTTATGGAGTATGGACGTTTGTATACTCTATTTCCTTAATGTTAAAATTCTGTTTTCCAAGCTACTTTGAAACCTAAGTAATAATGACCCTTTCTTGTTTTTAAAAGGTTTCAACGCAAGTGTGAATGGAATGTTGGAAAATTTTTGCGATAAAACAGGATACTGTTCCTTCAAATCCTGAACTTCCTTAAATTTTCTACAACGCTACAATAAAAACACATTTCCATATACTTAGCAAAAAAAATTCAGTAAAATTTTAACGATTTTAATTGGTTGAAAACTAAAATCACGTCAACTTTTCCGTTACAAAATCGATTTTTTCGATATTTTCATATCGATATAGTTGATCATTTTTGGATATTTTTTTGTATATTTGTCGCCTTGCTTGCTGAATATACCGTATTTTTTTCAAATAATTTAATTTCATTTAATTTACTAGGCGAGTCGAAAGACAACTCCCCTCGCTATTTATTTCCACGTTCTTTTCTGAATGCGAAAGCTACCCTCGCTGTTTATACTGCCACATAGACGCTACGGAACACGATTTTAACTCGAGAACTGAACTCCACAGCCAAATCTATGCTATCGGTTATGCTTGGGCCACAACGCGGGACGGGACACACACGTTATTCCCATTCATCCTAAAACCTAAACGAGCGGGCACCTTGTGAGTCGCAGCTAGGGCATACCAGTCGGTTTGGCTCCCGTCCGCCAGAGGGCGCACACTGCACCATTAAGAATGTGTGAAAGAGAGGGAATAAGAAGGCGTTGCTTAGCCACTGCCACCGGCTATTGATGCTACTATACCCATATATTCTTGAGTAACGGTTATAGAAATAACAATGATGATAACATTACATTTAGTTAAATTAGATTAGACATTAGATAATTGGTTAGTAAGTCTCAACGGCTACTATGGTGAGGCTTCTTAACGGACCAGTTGAGCTTCCCTTCTGTTGCTGGATGGATCAGTGTTAAGCTGGGTGTTCTCTTGTGGGTTGGATGGTTTTGTCAGTCGAACTGCACGGTATCGCCATGCTGACTAACAAATCGAGTTGTATCCGAAATTGTCAATGTCAACGTAGCCCTCGTCGACGACGTAGTAAATCGGGGTGGTACGGAGGGGTGGGGTGCGGGGGCTCTGAAACTGCTGATTTACGAGGCAAGCCTGTAGATCCTCAAGATCAAACGAACGGAAGCTAACTATGGGCGTCTCGGGCGATATTTGGTTGTGCAGTGTTTCTATCTGCTGCTCGAGATTCTGGGTGGTCAGGACAAAGGCATACACCAGCAAAACCGTTTGATTAGCCATCGTCATCCCGTCATTCAGATCGTTGTAGCGATTCAGTAACATCTCGTCGAAGATGATTGCCACAGTATAGTCTTCCAATGGGAGCATATCTATTACAATCAGCTTTATGCCGCAGTCGGAAAGCTGGCGCATGTATTGCCCCAACGTTTCGTATCGCCATGCCACGGTTTGCGCGCTGGGACTCCAAGAGTACCAAAAGATGTTGTTCTTCCAGGGGAATGTCTGGCGGAGGTCATCTGTTGTCGTGGTCTTGCCAACGCCGGGTGGGCCGACAAATGCCACCCAACGGATCGGTTGATCGCGACTCAGTGCCTGCTGCATGCGTACGAGGTCCTGCTTCTGGCTCAACACCTGATCGCCAATCTGCTTGAAGATACAACGAATATCCAAGTGCTGATTACAGTAGTAGTCCTCGGTTGAGTTGTAGACTGTCGGCGTTGGATCTTCGTGCCACGAAACGACCAAGATCGTGCCATTCAGGGCGGCTCCCCCTGCCTGACGGGGGTCCCCTTTATACTTCTGAACGATGAACATGGCCACCCATGCCGCAACGACTGCGGCCGCCGTTACATTGATGTGGGACCAAGCCGCGAAAAAGCGGTAAACACGTTCGGGCCACTGTAACTCGGCCGTGGGCCTGGTCCAGACTCGGGGATACCCACGGGAAAAACGACGCTCGTCGCGTGGTCTCTGAACTCTGCGCTCTCTTGGCATCGCTAACAAAGAGCCAAAGTTACAAAGATGAAATTTAGTTGAATTTACAAAACACAAAATTACAAAATTTATTTACCGAGTAAGGAAAACTTTTTTGTAAAATGAACCTTTTTAAAGGGATTGTTTCTTGCAACTAAATAAATTCTAGCTGAGATGCTTGTACTGTTATCTGACAGTCTTTGAAAAGGAGAAAAGGAGAAGTATTAATACAAAGTAGTGTTTCACACACACCAAAGAGTGAGTGTCTCTTCTCACACCAACACCAGCCGTTTTATCTTGCTTCCCTCCGCCAAAGGACGCACACTGCACGATTAAGAGCGAGATAGAGCGATAGAGAGAATGGGAAAGCCCCTGGAAGCGTGGAAGGGGTGGCGTAGCGAATGCAATTGAATGTGTTTCTTGTGGCTATAATAATGATCCGATCTGGACCAGATTCAGCCATCTGATATGTATACATGGTCATTCATAATGAGTCTGCGTTTCTCGTTTTCTCGTTTTCACAATTGTGAGTGCCACAGACGAGAACACCTTTATAATTTTGTCCCCAGATTGGCAACGCGATACTGTAAGGGACTGGATTGATTTTGATTATGTTGGCACTGTGTTGCTCCCCACGAAGGGGTTGCTCCCCACGAGGTATACCTAATATCATGGAGAAAGACCTCTATCAACTACCAAAAGTTAACTTGGGAACTCTTTTTATGGGATGGTCTCCGAGGCGGAAAGTAGGGACCCCAATCCTATTCCCGCAACCAAGAGAAACACATGCATTTGTTTGTTTTTCCATCCTTTTCCTTTTGTTACGTTTTATTTATCCGTTGGTTTTGTTTAGCATTTTCAAACATTATTAGCTTTTGTTTTGTTTTTCACTTTTGTTTAGTATCTATACCCGACAAAAAATTTCAAATTTGTTCGTTTCAATTTCTACCACTACGGCGCATCGTCTATCATTGGGATCCTATCCTATCGTATCCTATCCCAGGATCCATCCCATCCACCCGCACTCACTCGATCATCTTTCGGTTTCTTTTTCTTTTTCGGTTTCAGTTTCAGTTACAGTTTCCTCGTTTACACTAAATTAACTTTTCAAGTAGGACTTTTTGCTTTTCATTTCCATGGTTTATCTCTTTCTCTCTCTTGCTTCTCGCCTTCTCATATCCATATCCATATCCGTATCCGTATCCATATTCATATCCATATCCATATCCACATTCTCTTTTGCTTACAAATATAAATATATATAATTTAAGCTTTTGTTACGTTCAAGGACTTCCTTTTGTGTGTAGAAACTGTACGTTTTCGTTATCGGTTATCGTTTTCTGTGACAAAGTATCCAAAATCCTATGCAAAGGTTAACTAAATAAATGCCTTCCCCTAACAGAACTCTGAATATAATATATAATGCCTTAATCTTTGCGGTTAAATGGATGCACTGCACTTTTTAAAAAAACACTTTATTACATTATAAAACGATTTGCGATTTACGCTCGTGGATCGTGGTTCTTGGATCGAGGTTCGTGGAACAACATTCTAACTTATAGTGTCTTCTGTTTTGCTTCCGTTTCTGTTTCTTTGCTTCGTTAATATTCCGTTTAGATAGTTTTATAAATATATATTGTATATGTATATAGACTTAGAGTACAAAGTTCTCAGACCCGAACCCTCCAACTGCGCTTTCACGCCTATTCTGCCTGAATATCTATATCCCTTAGATATCCCTTAGATACACTAGAGGGGGGTACAGCGTGTGTTCTTGAGAATTTCTAACTAACTTAGGAGGCAACACAAATCCCACCTGAGAAGACAACGCAAATATCGCAATGCAATCGAAAATCTACATCAATTCGGGAGGCTGTCAATAAATCTGCAAATTAAATAATATATATAAACCGGTATATATATATATATATATATATATATATATATATATATATACGACCTTTTTTCCTTTCTTTTTGGGACTCAACAGCACACTACAACTGTACAGAATCTGTATTTGCGGAGGGGCATCTTTAAGACTGCTTTTTGGAGAGAAAAAGTGTGTGAATGTTTTCTGGTGTGGTGGTGTCGTGGTGTGGCTATCTCTATATAACTCTAGATCCCCGCTATAGACAGAACTGCCTGATCTGATCTGGGGATACAAACATTTCCGTCTTCCTTATACATATATAGAAGGATGCCTCATTCCAACATTCCCTACAGAGTCTATATAGCAGCTAAGTGTACGACGCTTCATGTTCCACAGTCTCTCCGCCTACTACTACTGCTACTCCTACTCCTATGCCATACAGCTCTCGAGGTTGCCTTTTTTTTATATACATGATCCAGATATATAGTACAGTATAGGGGGGGATATATGCCTGTTCACCTGCTTCAACTTTTTGCTTACAAATTCTAGAATTTCCGTCTGTCTGTTTTTGTGTGTGTGTGTGTGTGTGTGTGTGTGTGTGCTGCTGGCTGGCCCTGGGGTTAAAATTAAAAAACAACGTGTACACCGCTACATAAATAAATCCTTAGCCATCCTTAGCCGTTAACAGATCCTCCTGCCGCTGCTCTTTCTGGTCCTGCTCCTGCTCCTGCTCCTGCTCCTCCTCCTCCTTCTGCTGCTGCTGTTGCTTATTGCGCCTTGGCCTTGCGCAGATAGGCGGCCTGATCCTCTGACTGAGTGCCGCCCGAGGAGGAGATGTGGTCCACCGGCTGCTTCACCGCATTCTGGCCGGCGAGCGTGGCAGCCATGCGACGGCTCTTGTTGCCGCCGGGCGACAGGTACACCTTATAGAAGAATCGCGCGAATAGGACAAAGTAGCTAAAGTACATGGCAATGGAGAGGTTGATGTTGCGCTGCGAGATGTTGCACGACTGTGTGCCGTGGGTCTTCAGGAAGCCATTGGCCCACACATTGATCGCACACCCGATGATCATCTGCGTCAGCTGCAGGGACGTGATGATCATGGCGATGAATCGCGGTGGATTGAAGCGGGCAGCCTTCAGAGCATAGTAGCTGTACATCACCGAGTGCACGCAGTAGTTCATCACGATGAACCAGCGCGCCGAGCTGGTGTACTCCGTGTAGCTGAACCACGAGTAGATCAGCACGGTGATGTGGTGGTACCAGTGCAGGAAGATAAGCGGCTGCTTGCGCAGCACTATGAATATCGTGTCCCCCAGCTCCGGCAGCTTGCTGAGCACAAACAGCCAGGTCCAGAAGCCGCACACGCGATCTTGTTCGATGTAGCTGTTGTTGCGGGGAGAGAAAACGGGGGGTGAAATATCGGTCAGTGATCGCAAATCGAAAGGGGAGCACAATCCACCGAATCTACCGAATCCACCCAATCAAGTTTCAACAGCTCTGAGTTCATTGTATGCAAAAGCAACCTTGAATCTGATTGCGGATCGGTGATCGGTGATTGGTGATTGGTGATTGGGGATTGCTACTAACCTGGGCACACAGACTGAGTGGAAGAGTCCGTAGTGACGGAGCACATGGAGCAGTTCCGGCGCCGTGCGGGCAGCACCCATGATGCTGAACATCGCCAGCATTGTGTTCCATATGATGAGCGGGCCACGAAGCTGAAATCTGCAAGAAGAACAAGGAAAATGTTTAATAAATATCCACATACGTACATAGGTAGAAGAAAGCACTTCCCAAATTCTAGAAGTTTCTCCAAGCGGAGTGTGGTTCTCTCTCTCTCTCTAGGGAACGCTCAATATTTACCCAAAGCCAATAATAACCGACAAATCGCACATGAAAATACAACAACGAACCGAAAGTCAACAAAACCTTTGACAATTTTTCAATTATATTGCCTATTTTGCCTGCGTGGGGGCCAACAGGGATCGGGCCCAAACGAGCGTGACAGTCAAAGATCAAGTGCATTATGTACTATATATGTGCAATGTATATATTTGCGCAATGCAATGACAGCATTAACAACGGCCCAACCCCCATTTCCAACCGTGGAAAAAAGGTCACCGCAAAGCGAAACTCCGAGTGAAGTTTGCTCAAGTAATCGATCGCCAAAATGATCGTTCCAGTGATCAGGGGGGCTATAATCCCAGACAAAAATCATTCTATAAAACTGAGTGCTGGCTGGAGCTTAGAGCAGCGTGTGGCTGTCGGTTGTCGGTTGTCGGTTGTCAGGCCACTTTATGATGTACCTATCACGATCGTTCGATGCATTTTTAGACACTGTTTTGTCACGAGATCGTGCCCCAGATTGTATACCCTTCAGGAAGGACAGAAACAGTCACATAGAGCCATACAGATTGATAATGACTTTTAACGACTTCCAGCTTCCAGCTTCCGGCATTATGTATTTATGAATTTCTTGGATTGTTCGGAAAAATGTTGGGCAAGGTCAAAGAAAACGGCTCAGGCGATAACCTCCCTGCCCTCCAAGCAATTGCAGAAACAATCAAATCAACCTGCCACGTGCCTCCACCATACGAGTAGAGGAGAGTAGAGGATAGTAGAGGAATGGAGGAATCCAATCAAATTTCTTTGATTTTCGTTTTGCCCAAAGACAGGTTTCGAATTTTAATGATCGTTCTCTGAAAGAAGAAGTTTTTTTGGGGTTCTGGGAACGGCCAGCGGGAACCGGGAACCGGGAACCGGGAACCGGAGTGAATCACAGACAATGTCTGACGGGCGGTATCAGTCAACGACGTTAGTCTGGCTGAATCACGGCCCCATTCACAGCATACCCTTTCGAGTATTGCCTTGCGTTAATCGACAAAAATTAGTAATGAAATAGTGCGCAATCTGTGAGAATTATTAGCCCCTTAACGGCAGACTAATCAGCGAACCCAAACCCTTATCGATCCCAGCCAGTCGGCCAGTCAGCCAGTCAGCCAGTCAGCCAGAAATCTCTTACCGCGCAACAATTAGTCATAAAAAAATCATTCCACACAAACGCAAACACCTGGCCAAAAATACACACAAAAGAGCCTGTGATAAGAGAGAATGTGGGAATAGTTTTTGGGCCGCGTGATTGTGGCGTTTTCTTAGCACCAAAAAAAAAAACAACCACCACCTGTTTTACAAAGAAAAGAAAATCTGTCCTGTCGCATTATCTTACAGAAAAGTACATATGTATTTGTTCTCACATTTTAAATCGCCACCAACTCCAAAATGAGTCAGCAACAACTTAAAAACAAAAACAAAAAAAACAATAGCAATCGATAGCGATAGCGAGAAATTCCGAAACGCCGCCAGCCGCCAGCCGGCAGCCGGCAGCCGCCATAAAGAAGGAATGATTTGTGTGCGGCGTAGCGCAGTGTAGACGACTGTGGCATACAAAAAGCTCACTCAAATTTGCCAGCCCAGCCAGCGGATTTGCATAGATAAGTGTCCCCCTACCCCACTGTAATAGACAATTAAGCTGCGTTTGTCTACACATGTGGAGAGGGGATGTGGCGAGGGGGTGTGGTGTGTGTTTTTCATTCTGGAAGCGGAAACGTTCAACTAAAGAAACTAAAGAATTGAAATTCCTTGTGCTCTGAATACTAGTTTAAGATTTTTTAAGAAGTCATTTCCATTAATCACAATTAAGCTCAATTCCCAGGAGAGAGAAAACACACACGCACACACTACTACTAGCAGGCTGGGTTGGAAGGAAGCATAAGCATAAGCATTGCCAGGCGCTGAGCGGACAGGGCTGCTTCGGCCATAAGGTGCCCCGAGAGCGGCCCTGCCACAGGTTCGACCATGAACGTCAGATGCTGGAGGCAGCAGCTGAAGCCCTGCAAAGCGGCGGCGGAGTTCACCGGAGAGGATGCGGAAGGACCAGTCGGAGTAGGTCGCCTGTCTGTTAATTGTACTCGTATCTTTGTTATTTCTTGTATTTGTAAAATACCAACGAAAGAAAGGTTCACTTTTGGTGCCCGTTCGTTCCATTCTTTGATTCCAGTGGCTTCCCATTGCTCTCCTGCCCGAAAAGCCTCCCCAGAAAAGGCTTCGAAAAGCTTCGTTTTGCCTGCACTAACAATTCCCAACTGGTTCTAGCAGCCAGTGCATCAGCTGCCGGCTGCAGGGCCTGTGAAGATTCGTGCCTGAAATTAATGAGTAAGGAAAACCAATCCGCCTTGCTAATCGCTCGGTAGTATTTGGCTTCTAGGCAAAGGGGCGGCCCTTAAAAGCCGCTCCCTTGAGGCCTAAATTTTTGCACGGGCACAGGTCGCCCCCTGCTTTGCCGGCACGGCCCCTCCCGTTTGGCGGCAGGAACCGGCACCTACTTTTGTGTCGGGGAGCGCTGCTGGATGGGGGGGACCACCGCCGCCGGTTGGGGTGTTTGCGATCTGCCCGATAAAACATACATTTCATAATTTGCCGAGCAATCAGGATTGACGGCGGCGGCGGGGCATCATCATTTTTTGTCTTCTGTGCGGTGGTGTGTGGAACTTTCTTTTCTTTCAGCGAAAAATTGCATAAGCAAAGAGAGAGAGAGAAGAGTGGAAACCGGTATTTGGCAAAACATATAAACAAAGAAGGCTTGAAAAAGGGGAGTCAAAGAGAGAGAGAGAGAGAGAGAGAGAGAGAGCATTATGCAAGCCCCAAAGCAACAAATATTGTCCAATTGATTATTGTCTGGGGTTGGCGGTGGGGTTTCGGTTTTACCAGGGTTGTCGCGGGTCTTTGGTTTGGTTTAGTTTTTGGCTTTGGTTTTGGTTTTACAGGTTGATTTTTGCATATGTATGCATGTAAATATACATATATAAATACATACATATGTATTTATGTACATATATGCATGTACCCCCGATATATAGCATATAGCCAGACATTGTCTCACTTTTAGTTTTCTTTTGTCTCTGCCTTTTTTTGCAGCCTTTTTTGCTCGTGGCTTGCAAAATTTCGACTGGGACTGGAACTACGATTATGTTGTGGCATTAATTAAGTTTTTTGCTTTTTTTTCGGTTGAAATTTATATTCATTATAATTATTATTCATTATACTTTGGGGTTCACAGACCACCAGATGATTGGTGGGTCACAGAGGCATTGACCAAGTTTTTCTCTCTTAACTGCTGTTATCCAAGTTGTGAAAGGCTTATGAAAGTTAAATATGATAGGTAAGTGGGTTCAAAGAGCCTAAAACAGGTTCAATGATCTGTTAGTGGCGCTTATTGTATGTACATATGTATATCCCTTATTAACCTCATTAATCTCGTCCATCAGGTGATAAGCCGCTAATTAGTGCTAATATCTCTCACTTGAACTCCCACTTTGACGTTCGTTTCAACTCGAACCCAGTGAACCATTGCTCCATTTGATACCCAAAAGCTTTATTTCCCTCAATCTTTATTTAGGGGTTTTATTTTCAGTGTATAATATAATTGTGTTTATTGACTATAAGCGGGAGGGACCCGACACCCAGGTTCCCGGTGCCAGGTTCCCGGTGCCAGGTTCCCGGTTCCAGATTCCAGGTGCATCATAAAAATACAACAAACGACAGAATTTCGATCAACAGAAATCCCAAAGAAATACCAAATTTAGTAGCTACGAAAAAACCAGTTGGTGCTTCCAACGAAAACAGGTGGAAAGTAAAAGTGTAAATGTGGCATGATTCCAGAGAGACAGAGAGAGAGAGAGAGGGAGACAGAGAAAGATGCTGAAGAGGAAACGAGAGCAAAGGGCAGACGGGCAGACGGGCAGACAGACAGACAGACAGACTCTCCTCTTTCGCTGGTGAGAGCTTTCGTTGCGGAAGATCCAAAAAGACAAACACAGAGGGAAAGAGCCTATAAAGAAATTCGGTTTTTTGTTGACATACTTTAACCAGATTTGCTCGTCACTCCTTCCATTTCCATGTCTGTTGCTTTAACGGTTGTTGTTAATTTCTTGTTTAATATATATACACACACACACACACACACACACACACACACATATACATGTATAGGTGTGCACATTCCCATAAAGTCGTATCAAGTAACAGGCAAAAGCAAAGTCAATTCAAATGAAGTTTCACTTTCTGGCGCTGATTTCTTTCCCTTTATTTTTGTGGCCTGTAGTTGTCTACTAAATGCTGCCTTGTAATTGCTAATTGCAAGTTTAATTGCAATTGTTGAACTCGGACAACCGACAACCGACAACCCCTCGCCACCTCTCCCCCCACCTCAAGACTGAACCCAAAGTCAAGTCAAGTCATCGCTGAGCTGCGCTGCAATTACCTACTCGTATTGATTCACAAATTGTTATACAATTGTTGCAATTCAATTGCAAAACTTCCGCATATTCGCGTTTCCCTTAGTCATTTTCTGGAGGAGCTTGCGTGATGGAAGGACATCATTATAGCCCAGAGAAAAGGGGGCTTAAATGGAGAAGGGTAAACACTGTACAGCGTACACTTATGGCATGCCACTGGCCGGACGGACTCCGGAGTTCCGATGAATTCATTTGCTGATAAAAATAACACAGAAATTTCACAGGCCACGGCCATGGGAATGACTCAATCCATCAAAATATACATATATATAATAAGATATACATGTGTGTTTATGTAGAAAAGAAAAACCCCTGCCAATACTCATCGTGTGTTTACAGATAATTTCGTATGCACGCCCATTGATTCGATCTCCCTAAAAGTGGAGACCCAAAGTCTAAGGTTCGCACACGCACACACACACACACACACACACACACACGCACACAGACACAGACACACGGGGGCACAGGGGCACAGGGGAACAGGGACAGAGGTCAATAGAGTTTACCTAACAAGTGATAAAAAGTGTTACATATTAAAGCAAAAATAGTTCGCAACCCTTCAACAGATATTTGGACATTGGATATGCAATGACTGCGCCACCAGCCGAGGGCTGTTTCCAGGCAGGAACGCAGCCCTCCTACCTCCTACCGGGTGGCGCTGCCGCATGACGCGCAAAGCGTTAACGGAACCGATTGCAAGCTTGCAGATACATATAGCAGCTTCTCTCTCTATTTGCAGCCTTTTGCATTCTTTCAGTGTACATCCAGTGTATACTCAAAGCAAAACTGGCCATAATAAAGAAAGACACTCAGATTTATACATTAAAAATGTACTATGTACAATAAAAAGTAAAGTACACTTTAAAATAAACATAATATATTCAACTTGTAGGAAATACATTTAAATATTTTCATATTATTCGTAAAATGGAAGGGAAAACATTTTCTGCTTGCGAATATCGTATGGGTAAACACTCTTTAATCCAAGTGTAACTATTCGATTCTCAGGGCTTTTTTCTCTATGTGTAGAAGTTCTAAAAAAAGGGAATGTACTGACTGGTACTACAGTCATCTTGTCATGTCATGTCCTGTCCCCTGACCCCAGTCCCCAGTTGCCAGTCGAGCAGTTGTTCCAATTGTAGTATTTTTTAACCCCAACATGGGGGAACGGAACCGGGACACACCCACTTCTTGCATGTCTTGTACGCGCTCCCTCTCTGGAGAAGGAGAAGGAGGAGAAGCAGAAGCAGCGGCAGCGGCAGCGGCAGAAGGTTCCGTGTGTACTTTGTACCTCAAACGGTGTGGTATGGTATGGTATGGTATGGTATGTAGGGTAGGTATGTAAAACGGGGTACGATATCGTACTGTATTGGTGTGCACCACAGTTCTAATCAGTTTAATGACTTTAATGGCTGTTCTGTTTGAAACACCACTTCGGTGGTGTTGCTTTGGGGCTGCAGTGTGTCCAGTAACCCAATTCTACGTGTAGTTTGCTCTTTAAATATGCACTAAATGAATGTTCAAATGCAGCGATGGGATACGTACAGTACAAGCTCTCCATCGACGGAAAGCCCTCAAGTTTCAAGCGATACAAATTGGTACAGAAGCCGATCCGCTGGTGGAAAGAGACCACTGTATGCCGCTCTGTACAATCAATCCCTCGCACATTTTTTCTTCTGAATCATGGCACAAATGATATCATAAGCAATTACGACCGGCCAGCCGAACAGCACTAAAAAATGTGTGTGTGGGGGGGGGGCCATAAACACGGGTATAGTGTGTTTGGGGAGCGCTCTGCCTGGCCTGGGGCAATGCGGCTGTGGCGTGTTCGGATGATAAGGCGGCGGTCGGTGGTGGCGGTGGCGAGCTCCACAACAATGTTCATCCATGCACACGCCGACGGACGGACGGACGGACGGACGGACGGACGGATGGCCTTTTCCGCGCTGAAGCCTCGTGGAGCATGGAGACAGTCAGTCCAGTCCCCTGATAACGGAGCCGAACAGACCGCTGTCTATACCTATACCGTGTAGGCATGTGCATAGCGATATAGCAGTTGCGATTTGATATCTACACCGAATCTGTACACACAAACACGAAATCACAGAGCCTCAGAAGCCTCGAAATCCAAAAATTAAGAGTACGGACGTGGAAGAGGGGTTACAACACCCCCCTCCCAAAAAGGTGACGCAGGTTGGTTTGAGATCCGACACCCCCACACCCCTGCTTTTCGGATTGTTGCGTTCAATTCACACCTTTCTGTACTTTTTGTTGGCTTTCGTCTCCGTGCGACATATGCGTAAATATTTAAACGGCATCGCATCGCATCGCATCTCCACGAAACATTCAAGTGTAAAGTAAAGTTGACAACAACAAAAATTGCCTACAGATCCATCCATCCACACAATCCAATCCAAGAGCCAAGAGCCAAGAGCCAAGGGCCAAGCCTCTGTGAAACTCAAGGGGCGCGTGTGTGTGTACAAATATTTTCGGGTTGGAGAAAAGGTTGAAGATTAAGGTTTATCTATTGGGGATTTTGATTTTGGGGAGTGAAATAAAGGGAATAGATCCTACCGATTGCAGAAATATTTTATAATATATTCATCCCTGTAAAAGGGCTTAAAGCCATCCCAAAACAGTTGACAGACAGGCAGATTATGACCTAACCAAAACAGAAAGTAGCCTGGAGTTTGGGAGGCCATAGATGGCATGTCACGAGCGTAACTTAATTTGGCCACAAAACTTGATGACGACAATTAGAAATACTGGGAGAGAGAGATACGGCAGAGAGAAAACAAAAGGCAAACAACGCCAGAATCAAAACGAAACGAAACGAAACGAAACAATCGTCGAACACGAATACCCCCCAATTGAATCAATCGCAGCAGACAATCACAATCACAATCACACGGTGACGATGGTTTGCTTAAAAGTTCCTCGGAAATTGCAGGAATACAATGTCAAAAGTTTTGGAATTAGTTGTCGTTTCCTTTCGTTTTAATCTCTGGCTCTATGCATGTGCCGCCCGCTTGGTAAATCCTTTTCCCGTGATTTGGCATTCGATTGCCGGGAATTGTCTGGCGGAGTGGTGTGGAGTGGACCCTCGAGTGGCGGCATGCCTTGACGGCTTAATGTTAAGAGATTGATTAACTGTAATCTTATATAATTACATGGCGGTGGAATGGTGGAATGGTGGAACTCAACAGCTGCCCGCGATTACAACAATCAATCGCAGCACACTTGTGTGCTCACAACAAATCTGACGAGAAATTTAATGAAATGAAAGCAACGAAAAGGCAAATCAAAAGGGTACTGATTCTGTACTGATACTCGACCGAAGGATACCCCCTAAAGGATAATAGGAGCTACACATACATATTTTGATACCTATCGGTATAGAAAACTCTGCTAAACGGATATGCTAATACATTGTAGTATATACCAACAGTATTTTGTTTTCTCTACATTTAAATAAATGCCAGCCTCATAAAATGGGAGTTCAACATACCCATATTCGCTGAGAGTACCCTGCATAAATAGTTATGGCTCTCCTCTCAGAAAATTGAATGAAGTCAGCAGGGCAGCAGTTGGAGCGAGATAGAACTATTGCCTTTTGCCGGTAACAACCGTACATCGTACTGTGTACTGTAGAGGGAGACAGAACAGCACTAAACTACCGTTCGTTGCCAGCTGCTACTGCTGGTCAAAGTCAAATTTCTATGTGGGCGTTGGAGATGTGTGAGCTTGCAATTAGTGGAGGGGAACAAAGGTTCGGTTCTTCCACCCCACAAGGGAGAGAAGAGATAGCCAGAGAGAGGTAGAGAGAGGTAAAGAGAGAGCTGCCGCTCCAAGTCAAGGTTCAAGCAATGCAAAAGTTCTTGAGGCATGGGAATAATGCAGAGTCTGCATCGAATGCATGAGATGGGAGCTGGCAGGGAACACATGTTTCTGTTGTTTTGATGGTATATAAGACTCACCTTGGACGATTTTGCATAAAGTGCTGACCACCGAATATCACAAGCATATAGATGCCGCAGTAGTAGAACACCCATGTCCAGTTCTCCAGCATCCATTTGCGTGTCCGCTGGTGTATGAAATCGTTCTCGAAATCGAAGATATACGAGTAGTTGGGCGTCACGCTAATGTCCATGTTGATCATTTTGGTGGGTGTGGTGGGTGGTTTGGTGCGTTGCGTCGCTGGTGGTGTTTATGTTTGGATCGGGATCGGGTTCTGGCTATGGTTCTGGTTCAGGTTCAGCTGTGGGGAGAGTAGATTTCAGATTCTCGATTAGATTGGTTTGTACTGTATATTGTATACTGTTACACGATGCCTTGCATTTTAATTCCACTCTCGGAATGGGGAACTTTAACAACCCAACCCGTTTTTCTAGGCTTCAACTTAAAGTGCGCGCATAAATTTCCCTCAGACCGAACTCAGATTACGACCTTCCTTTCCCCTTTGGTCCACCACCTGCCACCTCCTTCCCATGGATTCCATTGATTTTGCAAAAATAAATCCGTCCTCCCACCAGCATCAGCATCAGCATCAGCACTCTCTCTCTATCTCGCTCTGCCGCCTGCAGACGCCTGCACAAGTGCATCCCATTCATGAATGACATGGCGCACACTTTATGATCATCTTCCTTTTCACACCTCACCTTCCTCTCGCCGTGCGTACATACATAGATACACAAACAACTATCACTAGAGGGGCACGCAGGCAGGCGATTGGGTGGGTGGTGTGGTGGTGGTGGCGGTGGGAGAGCGACAGTCTGGTGGCCATCTCTCTCGTGCGAAAAAGAACTTTAAGAGAGTGCACATAAGCAGGTGCCGGTGGCAGCAGGCTGCCAGCAGAAGGGAGTGGAGGGGACGGGAGGGGAAATATTTGAGTGCCTAATTGCATGCCAGACACGCGACTTCACACACATGCCACACACATACTCTATCTCACTCTCACACAAACGCAGTCATTTCATTTTGTTGTAAGCTTCGCTTTTAACGGCAGGCAAGCACCGCAAAGCTTTAACATATCCGGTTTTTTTTCGCCAGTAGCTGCGCGAGCGCTTTCATAAATTTCTAGTGAAATTTTTTAACGCGGGCCCTAGCGGTTTTTGGGACTGTGTTATTTTATGCTTTGAAAAAACATCACACCATTATTTATGCCGGAGCTCTCTTCCCCTTTCTCTCTCTGTCTCTCACACTCATCTATGTTGCAAAAAACACGCGTTCTGTTTTACATTCATCTTCTTGCTCTTGTTTGCTCTTTCTCTCTCTCCCATTTTTTCACTCGAAATTTGATGCTACGAATACAATGTAATTGATTTAAACACACAAACATGGAATATGTACGGATAAAAATACATGTTAAATCAGCAAAAAGCCTGGCGAATTCTCTGCTCTCTTTCACTCTCTTATCTCTTGCGACAGCATCGTGCAGTCTCAACAGGAAACAAAAAAAAACGAAGCAAAACCACCACAAAAAAACATCAACGAGTGCGCCGGCGACACGAGATTGGATTGGAATTGGGAACATTTGTAACTAAAACTAACACTTTTCTACCGATATTTACTTTCGAACTGATATTATTCGCAATATCAATATGCCCTGCGAAAGCCAAATTTGTTATTGGGCGTTCAACGCACGCGCTACACTTTTATACACTTTTTCCCCAGTAACTCTCTCTCTCTGGCGGCACGCAACGGCCCGCGAAAACGGTCTTCACGGGGTGGAATCGAAAAAATAATGCGGCGAGCGGTGGGCGGCAAGGCCATTCATTTTGCCGCTCTGTTTTGTGCTTAACCCACCTAGCCCCCCTCAATTAAACAGGTGAACCACTTCAGTTCAACCGCGAGGAATAATACTGTTTGTAAAACCTTCCTGTAGATCCATCCCACCCTTCCTCTTTAGTTACAAAAAAACCACTATATCTTTCGCCAGAACTGCGCTAAAAGCTTCATCATTTTCGTAGGAATATTTAAATACCCGCCTGGTCGACAATGGGTTAATTAGTCGGAAATCGTAATCCTAAATTTTGATATTCGGTCTTATAGTATTAGATAGCTAGGACCTTCAGCGCTAAAAATTTTATTTTATTCGTCTGATGGATCGATTTTGTACTACATTGGTTAGTTTTAAGGACTCCCTCTTATTAGATTGTGTCTAAAATAAGGTTTAAGCAAATAAGGCCAACAAAAAATTAAAACGGAATGCCACAACATTGTTGCAGGTCAATAGGTAATAGGGTAACCTTAAATAATTTAACAATTTTTTTTTTTCCAAGCTGCTTTGATCCTTAAATTATACCTTTCCATATATTGTAGATACCTCGATCCCAATAACAATTCTACGTCTCCGTAAGAAGACCATTAACTGCAAATTATGTTGAGATGGAATGAGACTGACTAGTTTCTGCATTCATCGAAACCTGAGATACAAACATTTCCTCAATTCTATAATAGCCTTTACCTTAGGGTATATGCAGACCGCAAATACGGTCACATTTTATAATTTACTTCTTGTCAGCTGATTTGAAATTTATCGACAATTTTATCTGAAATTCTAGAGATGCGCAAAATGTGGATCTCAACTTCGGGAATTATTCATGTCAACTAAATTTTTATGTAATAAACGTTACGTAGTTTCATAGGTCTACAGCTCTGCCAATAACCGATTCGAAGAGTTGCGTGCCAAGTGGAATTTTTTGAGAGTGAAGTTAGTGAAGTTTGAAAGAGCACGTTTTGTGCAGAAAGCTTCTCAATCCGCGGAAAATGTTGCTGGTCCATACAAATTTAATGCTGCCAACGGTAAAAACGTTGAGACTCAGACTCATTGCTGTTAACCGATTCACACCGATTCACAGAGAGCGAAAAGAGAGCCAATAACCGATTCGAAGAAAGAAATAAATATACCGAAATATAAATAAACTGATAATATATTTGTATATTCGCATATTCCTTGATTTTGATATCCGGTTTAATATTTCTGAAAAGCTGAGTGTCAAGATACTCAGTCAATGTAATGTGACATGTAAGCTACATGTAAAATGTATGATGTCGTATCGATATCTTACAAAAGCTCGACTTGTAAATCCACATGTAAATTATCGGTTTCTCATTCGACAAAAGCGCTTCGCTTCAAACTCGCGAGATGGCGAATTTATCTTGTGTTGATATTGGATTCCAACGAAAAAGTCCCGCCAAATCTTATTTGCTACGATAGCTACTAGAGCAGTTCCTTTGCTGGCAACATGCGGGCGAAGGAAATTTTGAGGTTCCAGATCCAGGTCAAGAACAAGAACAAGAACAGAAGCGCCTCATCGTTGAGGAATCGTTCACTTGGTCTCAACTGAAGGGTGAAAGCTACGCCGAACTGATTAATCGGCGTTTATCAGTGTATGAGAATGATTAGAGGGGTATATATGTGATACGTACCTTCTTGTTGGACAGTTGAACATGATGGGCCTTGGGCTTCGAATCCCAGTTCCTGGATGTGGTTCTGGACATCGTTTACCCTAAATTTGATGAATTGAAGGAATTGAAGTCATCTGGTTGCGCTGACGCAGGAGAATTCGCTTCTTCAGGCTGATTATCGCATTGGGATGACAATCAAGCGGATTTCAAAGACTCCCACCGCCGACAACCTGATCGACATTGCCATCAGCAAGGACAGACTCTATGTGAGCTGTGGAAGAGGCTGCTGGTGGAGTCGGAGCACGAACTGTCCCCCGACGAGGACATTGGGTTCGCCTAGAAACTTGATAGCGATTCGATGGGCTTGGCGTTCTTGAACAAACTGTGAGCGTCGCGTGGCAGCCGGCACCGGAGCCGGCGACGAACTTAAACTCCAGCACCATATTTCTACGATACTTCTAGGAGGCGTTCGTAAGTATTTCAAATTGACATTTTCAATTGATTCTCCTTGATAAAGTAGGCCTAGTATTTAATTTCCTTTGCTTTGCATTAGTTCTAGTGCCGAAAAACAAGAGAGCTCATCTTTTTTCTTTTTCATTACATTCGTTACATTTCGAATCCGATTGCCGAGGACATGCCTGTAACCACCCGTTCCATGGCAAAGCTGAACCAGGAACCAGGTCCCGTGACCCGTGCTGTGCGCCTGGGCCAGGGTGGCAGTGGCTGGCGCGGATCCCACAACGACAGTGAGCCCGACATAATCGATCTAAGCTCTAGCTCTAGCTCTAGCGAGCAGAAACAGTGAGTGGAGGAGAAAGTTTTTTGAATAGTTTATGATTATGTGTTGCTTCCTTAGGTCTGCGGATAGCGAAACAGAGTGTCCGAAGCTAACCCAGGCAACTCAGAATGATTTAGAGAAGGAAAAAGAGTTTATTCCAATCACAGATGAGCAGTTGCAGGAGCTGAAAGACATAATGACAGGCCCAGACAATGCGGTAAGCACTACCTAAAAATTTAAATTTTCTAAAATTTTGTGTGCTTATCGGTTGTGCGCATCGTCCAACATCTATTTTTATCCCGATCAGACCACTCTTCGGGTACCTATGTCATTTTTATACCCGATACTCAAAATGAGTATTGGGGTATATTAAATTTGTGGTAAAAGTGGATGTGTGTAACGTCCAGAAGGAAGCGTTTCCGACCCCATAAAGTATATATATTCTTGATCAGCATCAATAGCCGAGTCGATTGAGCCATGTCTGTCTGTCCGTCCGTCCGTCCGTCCGTCTGTCCGTCTGTCCGTCCGTCTGTCCGTCCCTATTAGCCCCTAGTGCTCAAAGACTATAAGAGCCAGAGCAACGACATTTTGTTTTTTTTACACTGTTTATTGGTTGGATCTTTTCATGTTTATTTTCTTGTTGTAAATTTAGTGTAGCATTACACGCGTTATTTTGTATAAAAAAAAAACAGACACAGAAGCATGTTTTTTGTGTGGTTGTTGGTTGCTGTCTCTCCTTAACGGTTGGACTTGGCGACACGCTCCAGCTCATCCTTCTTCTTGATGGCGTACGAGTTGGAAGAACCCTTGGCGGCGTTGATCAGCTCATCGGCCAGGCACTCGGCGATGGTCTTGATGTTCCTGAAGGCAGCCTCACGAGCTCCAGTGCACAGCAGCCAGATGGCCTGGTTGACGCGACGCAGGGGCGACACATCCACAGCCTGGCGACGCACGGTACCGGCACGTCCAATACGGGTAGAGTCTTCACGTGGTCCCGAGTTGATGATGGCGCTCACCAAGATCTGCAGAGGATTCTCGCCAGTCAGCAGATGAATGATCTCGAACGAGTGCTTGACGATGCGGCAGGCCATCAGCTTCTTGCCGTTGTTGCGGCCCTTCATCATCAGGGAGCAGGTCAGGCGCTCCACAATGGGGCACTGGGCCTTGCGGAAACGCTTGGCGGCATAGCGGCCAGCCGAGTGGGGAAGGTAGCGAGCGAACTTCTCCTTGACCGAGATGTAGTCCTGCAGCGAGATGTCGTTGACAGTCACATCGTCGCACGACCAGCGTCCGAAGAGCTTGATCTCCGGCAGCTCAGTGGTGGACACCACATTTGTTTCCAGAATGGTCTCGGCCGCCTCGGCTTCCACAGGTGCCGCCGGCTCCTCAAAGGTTTCCACCACGTTTTCAGCAACTTCGGCCATGTTTTTCACAGAAGAAATCGAGATACGATGTCAGCGCAAAGGCAAACGCCTGAAAAAGGCGTATCCAGACTTCTGTGATATGTCACTGTTACAAGTGTATTTCAAAACATCGCCCCGCCCACTTCCGCCCCCACAAAGGACGAAAATCTGTGGCATCCACAATTTTAAAGATACGAGAATGATGGCCATATCTACCAGATTGCCGAATCTTGCCTAATCCGAATCAGATCGGATTATTGTTATAGCCAAAAGTAACAAATCAATTTGCAGTGGCTACGCAGCGCCCGTCGACACGTTCTGACTGATTTTCTGTCTCTCTCGCACGCACTCTTTGTCGTTTAATGTAGTCATACTGACTATGTATCGGGTATAAATGTAGAGTTGCGGTCGCAGCAGCAACTCACAACGTTCCCCCTCGTTTTTGGTAGGTACCCGACGGAGTGGTCTGATCTACGATTACCAATAGCCAATAGCAAATCGCGCCAATCTGAGCCAATAGTAATTAATGTAAATGTGGCGTCATAAAATTCAAAGAAAAATATTAAATTGAATAAAAATTTTTCTTACACATATGAAATACCAGTAGGCCGAAACAAAAATTCGGTCCTGGGGTTTGAATATTAGAAGCGAAAAAATCTAAAAAAAAAAATTTTAATCGAAAGCAAAGCAAAAAAAATAAAATTACAAGAAAATCGGTCGAGCCATTGCGGAGAAGTTTAATAACAAACATTATAACCCGAGAATTTAATATATTTGAGCAATGCCAATAAGACGCAGAGGGGCCATGCCCTTGAGATAAGTCTTTCAACAGAACAATGACTCAAAGCATTATTTATTTGTTATAAATTATTATTTTGGCCACCCCTTGTTTATGTTTTTTACGTTTAATCGATCATAAAATATTTGAAATGAAAAAAGCTTATGTTAAATATTTGTATACTCTACTGTAGGTTAGAAAACTAAAGGTGAATTAAATTTTTTAATTATGTTTATTAGAAAAGTTTTATAAGACGTGAAAGAAATCTCATAAGCGTGTACTTATTATTTTGGCCAGTAGTGTACGTAGATTCAATGCACCTGTTGTTGACGACGTAGCTGGAATCATGGTTTGGTTGGCGACCGTACAGCTACAAAGCGACAAATCGTGATTCGAAGAAGAAATAATGATCTTCAGTTTATTAGTGATAAGAATTATTTTTACTGAACTGAAAAAATGTTTCCTAGAAATAATGTACATGGCAAAACAACGTTTGCCGGGTCACCTAGTATCTATGTATATACAGATTTCTGATTCGAATAGGATCACTGTCTCGCTCCATTCCATGCCATATTACCTCACCCTTCTAATACATGTGTCTGTCCTGTTCTGATCTCTTTGCAGCCTCTTATCACCAAATATGCGATTACAATCACTAAAGTGGATATTCGCACACTGACCGGCCTCTTCTGGCTGAACCAAGAAGTGATCAATTTCTATATGAATCTGCTCACCGAACGTTCGCAGCAGAAGGAGGGCATTCTGCCCAGTGTCTACTGCATGAACACATTCTTTCTGGAACGCCTCATCGAGGCTGGGCACGATGGTGTGAAGCGCTGGACGCGTAAGATTGATGTGCTCAGCAAGGACATCATTCCAGTGCCTGTGCACTGCAATCGTACACATTGGTGCATGGCCATCATACACTTGAAGAACAAGACCATCTCCTACTACGATTCGCTTGGAACGCCGAATCACATCGCCCTGGACGCCTTAAAAAACTACATTATGGCCGAGTCGCTAGACAAGCGCAAGGAGCCGTACGACATGAGCGGCTTTAGGATTGAAAATGTGTTGAATGGGCCGCAACAAACGAACGGATCAGACTGCGGTGTGTTTAGCTGTATGACAGCCGAATATATAACTCGGGGAAAGCCGCTGACATTCAATCAGGAGCACATGAGCTATTTTCGTAAGAAAATGATACTAGAGATAGTCCATGGGCAGCTGTGGAAGTAGTACTCGCCAAAAACACACACTACAGTCCCCATACCCTACACCCTTATGGAATTAAGCAATACAAAAGAAATAGGAAATAGAATTAGGAATAGAACTCTTTTGCAGGAGCGCTTCCCAAACACACACTTGCATACATAATTTATTGACTTAGTTGTCGAAAAACTACACGAAAAAAACTGGAACGAAACAAAATGAAATCATGGGACTTGAATCCGTCTAAGTCGTGGGATCTAGCCACGCACGCAGCCCAATATGCAACAAGAATTCCCATCCGATCCCATCCCTCTGTTGAACAAAAACTTCTATAAGTTCCTAAATCTATGGTCTTCCAAAGCTTCCTTTGTCTTCCTCCACAACATAATTAAACGTGAATACACATTAATAAATACATTAGAAAAGCATGGGGTTCAATATAAATAACATACTTTAAGCAAACAAGAAATTACATATTATAACAATAATACACAAATGTATATTATAAATTATTTAAATAAAAATCTTTAATCTTCAATTAATCAAATCTTCGATTTGAATTCTTTGTCATCGCAGGCTCCAATGAATGCAGAAACTAGTCAGTCTCTGTTTTAAAGCTATTAACGATACAGTTAGTACTCTTCTTACAGAGGCCAAGGATAGGTATCTGGATCGATGTGTGTATATAAATACAGCACACTAATCAAATCCATGAATAGGTCTAAGACATTTCAATCTGAGAAGAAGTCATTACTAATGTTTCAAATAAGCTTGGAAAACAGAATTGTACTGTTAATTAAATGAAATAGGGTATAAGGATGTCCATACTCGTAGCGGATACCTGTTGACCAGCAGCAATGACGTAACATTCCAGACCCGTTTCATTCCAATGGAGGAATATGGTTTCCAATCCATGACGGAGCATGATTAGCCCATTGAAAGCCAAGGGGGTATTTTAATATTTCACAGAAAATAACGAAAATTGAATCATTTTAGCGCAGTTCAGGTGAAAGATATCGTGGTTTTTTTTATGTTCAGAGGATAGATTGCATGGATCTACTAGAAGAATTTACAATCAGTAATATTTGCCGCCATTTACCTCAATTCGTTGAACTGTTTAAACAGAGGGGGCTTAAGTGGGCTAAGTTCGTTTTTTCATCGGTCACACTGGTTCAACTCCACGTTGTTTTGAATCTTAGGACACGAAATTCGTTAAAATAAAGCACAATCAATTCTCCGGATATTTCCCCTCCTGGTAGAGCCTGCCAGAGACAGAATGTTAGCCAGAATCTGAAGAAAACCAAGCTGTGAGGAAGCCAATCCACTGCAGATATATTCGTGATTCCCATCTCATTGCATTTCGAACAGGACTGGACCAAACCCTGGCGGCCAAGCTTACACCAGAAGAGTACGTCAAGGAGACTCATGCCGTGCCCGGGTTTACGGATCTGCTGGCTAAGCTAAAGGCCGAAACCGACTCCCGCCGCCAACAGCTACCCAAGGATCATCTTGCTGGGCACGGGCTCCTGCATTCCCAACAAGACGCGCAACGTCTGGACAGATTGTGCGCCTCTACGGCAGCGTAAGGGCCGTAGAGGTACTCCACCAGCTGCAGGCTGTGTACGTCTACCTGCACGCGGATCATCACATTGGATTGATTGGATTGCTAAGGGTGCGCAGACAGCTGGCCCCAAAGGCA
The DNA here is from genome assembly GCA_008121275.1 of Drosophila lowei. NCBI lineage: Eukaryota > Metazoa > Arthropoda > Insecta > Diptera > Drosophilidae > Drosophila > Drosophila lowei. Next base: position 1,202,319 of record CM017781.1, read on the forward strand.
ACTCCGCTTCTCCAACTTGCGCCGCGGCAGATCGAGCCATGGCTGGAGTTCTACCACCGCCAGATCGAGGCGATTTAGGATACGTACACTTTGGTGGGCAATGGATAGCTCTTGGCGCAACTCTACAGTTCTCATTCACGAGGCCACCATGGAGGACGACCTGGAGGAGGAGGCGCGCAAACGTAAAAAGTTCAAGAAATTTTAAATTTTATTATCGATTTGATTTTTTTTCATTGATCGATTTCAAAATTAAAATATACCAGAAAGTCGGTAAAAATCTGTAAAAAAATCTGAAAAATTATATTGTTGTTGAGGCAAAAACAATCAAAGCAATCGGCATAAAACAAGCCAGTCAAGTAGAAAATTGATTCATTAATCGGATTAAACTATGTGGTCATGGCTGAGGGTTCAATCTAGCCAGTAATATTCGACGGAATATCAAAAGCGAGGAATATATATATATGATGGAACTTGGATAATTCGTCAGTATATTTACGGGCTATTTTGAAAATAAGACGGTATATTTTGGTATATTTGTGAGGGTCGGACCGTATACCTTATCGGATTTTCTTATTTTCTTGCCACCACGTCTAGCTCACACACCTCGCAATTTTTATACTTTTCATAGTATTTTCTAGTATTTTCCAGTATATTTTAAGACGCGTTATGGACTCACCCTCTTGTCCAATGCACCAATGTAGAAACCGTGTAGAAATGCCACTTGGAGCCATGTCCCAGGCCACATCGAATACTAATTCGTGATCAGAATCGAATTCCCGATCGTTTGCCATCAAAATCTAAATTTTTTCAAAAATGTCGGAAAAAAAGGCAAATGTCGGTATATTTTTAAAATAAGACGGTATATTTTGGTATATTTTTGAGTGTCAGGCGGTATATTTGATTAATGCGTCCGCGGTTACACTGCATTACAGCTTTTTCAGCCCTATTAAATTTCATTTTCAACGGTATATAGAAAATCCAATAAAAGCAAGTATTTAGAATAGGCCAGTCAAATAGAGAATTGATTCATCAATCGTATAAAATAATGTGGGCATGGCTAAATTTTCTATGTAGTTGGGAATATTCGACGGAAGATCAAAATTGAGGAATTCATCGTATTTTTTGAATCAGTTATGGCCCGGTTGACAAAAATGAGTCCCATTCCATACACAATGTTGCGGCAACATTAATTTGTAAGCCGTGTTTTAGTCAAAATACAATACATGCAAGTACTTAAAATTGGTTAATCATGTAGAAAATGTATTCGTAAATGGGATAAAATTAAGTGGGCAAAGCTGAGAGATCTGTATAGCTTGTAATATTCGACGGAAGATATTTTTGGCAATACCCGGTTCACAGCAATGAGTCCCATTCCATACGCAAACATGTTGCTAATTCCATGTTCTCATACCCTGGAAGTGGATGTTATAGAACTGAGAAAATGTTTGTCATCACAGGCTCTTATTAGTGCAGAAACTAGTCAGTCTCTGTTTTGAATGATATTTTGCAATTAGTGGTCTTCTTACAGATACCAAGAATTGGTATCGGGATCACGATTTCTATACAGGAACCTAATCGAATGCATGAATAGGCCTTAAAAATGCAATCTAAGACAAAGTCTTTACTAATTACGTTTGAAAGCAGGTTGGAAAACAGTATCTTTATACAATATTTACGAAATAGGGTATACAAATGCCCACACTCTGGTTAACAAGAAATGAGTCTGCAACACTGACGTCACAACACTGCGACTGTTTTTTTTGTTGAACAGTTTTGTTGAAACCGTGTTTTTGTCAAAATAAAAAACATGCAAGTACTTAAAAGTAGTTAATCTTGAACAAAATTGATGCATTAATCATATAAAATTATGTGGGCAAAGCTGAGAGATCTATATAGCTAGTAAACATTCGACGGAAGATCAAAAACGATTATTTATTGGTAATAACCGGTTGACGACATTCCATACACAAATGTTGCTTATCCACTGTTTTTCTTTTTTTAACTTTTTTGTTTAAGCCTTGTTTAAGTCAAAAAACAATAAAAGCAAGGACCAAAAACTAGCCAATCTTGTAGAAAATTTATTCATCAAGGGCCTAAAATTATGTGGGCATGGCTAAATGTTCTATCTAGCTAGTAATATTCCACGGAATATCAAAATCAAGGAATGTGTATAATAGAATCTGAATTTGTCAGTATATTTACGGTATATATTTAAAACAAGACGGTATATTTTGGTATATTTCTGAGGGTCAGACCGTATATTTTATCAATGCTGCTCGCAAACCCACTTTTTTTTTTGAACTGCGCGGTCGGGTTGCTGCGCGCGTCGTCGAATAAACAAATTGAAAACTACATTTTTTGCTAGTGTACAATAAAAAAAGTGTACAATACTCAATTTTGGTCGTCAGTGTCAAGAGGAAGAGGAACAGAAAGAAAAGAAAAAAAAGAACCAGAAGGAAGAAAATGTGCGGCAGTCTGAAGAGGCCAAAGCATATAATGAAAACTTTGTAAACTTGTGCAAAGAGAGAAAGAGAGACACACACGGACAGCGAAAGATAGTTTAATATTAAGATACATTCGGATTGGAAACAGTGCGGAGGAGTTGTCGCTGCGTCGGCTCGCGTATAGAATTTTTTCCCCTGATTGCACAAAAATCGGAACTTAAGTTTATTAAGCATTTGTGCAATGCACAGGCGTGAATAAAAACCAACCAAACGCTGTGCGTGTAAAAGTATGTAAAAAAAAGAGTACCCGAAAAAGAGAAAAACAGCCGAAAACGGCATCCGATTCGAGCGAGTGGCAGATTTTTTTCTGTCTACCTACACAAACACACACATGCACGTATAGGGCAGCGGTAGAGTGTGTGCGTGATTGTGTCTGTATAGGTGTTGGCTGGTCCATCGGGAGGTCCGCAGAAGTAAAGCGGACAAATTTGTGAAGAAGTGTGCTGAAAGAGTGGAAAAAGAAATGTTTAACTAAGCAGAAATTTTGTGCGGAAATTGTGCCGGAAAAATCACGGCAAAGTGCGTGCCGCGCCCCGTTTGCCAAACGCCAACACACAGAGGCACGCTCACACATTAGCACACACTCATAGAGGGAGAGCCACATACACTCACACTCAAAAACACCAATACAGAGCGTAGAAGAAGCAGTGGGCAAAAGCAAAAAGAGAAAAGTTGTATTAAAGGCAGAGCAACAAATAGTTTTGTTAATTGCAGTATTTAATATTGTTGGCTGGTATGTTTGCTTGAGAAAATACTAGAGAAATAACTGCAGTTCTCTCCCGTTTGCCTTAGTGCTCTTTGTGTGTGCGTGTGTTTTTGCTTGTGTGCATTGGTGTTTTATTTTTTACACTCTCCTTCCTCTTCCCCCCTTCCGCGTGAAGTAGCAGCAGCAAATCTCCGGGGCAGCAGCAGCAGCAGCAGAAGAAGGGAGTAGAAGAGAACAACACAACAAAATAGCAAATCAAAATGGCGCACCAACAGCAGCAGCAACAACAACTGGCTCCATCCGTGAATTGTTCATTGGATGATATCGATTTGACGGCACTGAAGGTAAGAGAATATATCCCCACACCCGATCAGATCTGATCTCATACGACCAGACCCCTCCCCCTTTCGATGGCTATTTTTGGACCGGGGTTCCAGTGTATTTAGTGTGCTCATTATCACCTCGTGGGACCGTGCGACCCCCCGCCCCCTGTACTTAATTGCTGCACCTCCCTCTCGACAATCGCTGCTCCCACTATTCGCGTTGCTCCTCTTTATTCTCGCATTCTATTATCGCTCCGTTCCCGTTCGCACTTTTTCTCTTCTACACCTCCGCTTCCCCTTTGGCTAGGTGTGGCCATGTGTTTCTGTAACGGTAAATCCACTTCCGCCTGGAATTTTGCAGCTGATTATTGCTTAAAACCAAGGTAAATCTCATATAAGGTCAGGTATTCCCGCTACAAAATGCACCATGTTTCGGCCCATCGGTTCTATGCCACTTTTGGCTTTTGTGGCAGTTATACAACCATCAGAAATTGCATTCAGCTCTCTATTATTGGAGCCATTTTCAGTCAAGGTCCCTTCCCCTTTATGTAAATTTTCGTTGAAAATTACAACAAAAGAAATTTTTGCTTTGTGTTTCACGATTCACGTTTCACGTTTCATGCTTTTTGCTATGGCAACAGGAGGGGAAGGTTGCACCCTCTCAGTCTCAGTCACAGTCACACTCTCTCACTGTTTCCCCCCTTCAACGAGAGCGATTCACAATAATAATCGAGTTGATAAATGCATTTATTGGCATTACATTTTCGATTGCTCGATTATGAGACAATCCCACCCACCACTCGCCCCCATTCATGTTCATCCACCACCCACCCACCCATCATTCCACCCGCCACCAACCCACCACCAAATTATCAGAGGCCGGCCGGTGTCATCTTCTTTTGCTTTTGCTTTTGCTTTTGCCTAGCTCTTCTCTTCTTTTTTGTATTTTTCGTTTCTTTTTGCCAGTCGCTTCGTTTCTCAATGAATTGGCTGGCTCCCCGACCCACCCCCCTCCACACGCACAGAGGTGGCCTGGCCGCCACCACAATGCCGCATGCGTTTTTGTTGCCGCCTTTCTCTTTCACCAAAAGCACTTCACCACTCACCATCTCCCACCACGCCTAAGCTCTGCTGGGAGAATGGAGAAACTCACCATGCTGGTTTTTGGGGTGGGCCCCACATTGGGCGCCTGCTCTTTTGCGCACCCACCGAATGTACATGTGTGTTTGTAAGTGTTCCTATGTGTGTGTGAATGTCCGTTTGTTGACTCTGTCTTGTGTGCAAGGGAGAGGGGAGTATGGGTGGAGTAGGGTGGTGCCTTGGGTCGTCGCCTCTGCACTGGCATGTGCCTGTCTGCGTGTGAGAATCTCTTTCTCTGTGCGAGTCGAGTGTGTTTATGAAAAATTGTTCATAGTCGAAGCAGAAGCAAGAGACGAAGAAGGAGACAGAAATCGAGACAAGAATGAAAATTGTTTAGTTTACTTTATTAAAAGGCAGGCAGAGGAGGCAGACATGTCCATGCGTGTCTACTGCTGCCGCTGAGTGAATCTTCCTCTGTGTGTGTGTGTGAGTGTGTTGCACCAGACAGCATGAAGATGATGATGATGATGATGATGGAGCACTGGCAGAACGAAGGCACAAACCAAAGCAAAATCAGCAAAAAATGGCAGCAGAATATGACGACTCTTGTCTGTGTGCGTGTGTGTGTTTGAAGTGTTGCTGCTGTGCTGCTGCTGTGCTGCTGCGGCTGCGGCTGCTTGTTGGCCTTCTCTTTCTTTGGCAGAGGCGCGTGGGCGCCTCCGTCGCTTCTTTCGTCTCGTCTCGTCTCTGACCTGTCTGTGCGTGGCTTTTAAAGGTCATTCCAACAATGGCTGATGGAGGGGGAGGAGAAGAGAGAATGTCCCGAAATAGAAACGGTAAAAAGGTCAGAGTCCTTAAAGCTTGAACAGTGCGATGGCAGAAAGAAAGAAAGAAAGAGAGTGAGGGGTGGGCTGGGGTGGGGTGGGGAGCAGGGGCTCTCTTTTGAGGTTTCCTTCAGTTCGAAACTCTGATAAGCTTCAACCGATAAGATATATTTATACATGCGTAGGGTGGTGGGGGAAGGGGAAACTGCATTCGTTGGAACACAAATTTCAAATTTCCTTAATTGGTTTTTTATGATTTTTTTTTATTTCTCCCTCTCTGTTCTTTCTCTTTTGCTGCAGTTTCTTTTATGTTCTGCATTTGCCTGATAACTCGAGTTCTCCAACTCCCTTCCCATCCTCTCTTCGTTTGTTTCTTTTGTTCGGTTTTATTTTAATCAACATTTATTGCATTTTTTTCGTTTTTGGGCTGCGATAAAAAACGTGTTCGCCCACATTTTGGTTTGCATTTGTGCGCGTATGCGTGTGCGTGTGCGTGTATGTGTGTGCGCTGCAATTTGCTGGAGGATTGAGGGAAACGACGAAACCGATCCGATCCACAATCCATATCATTCACACATGTTCTGTGTTCTGCGTTCTGTATTCTGTGTGCTGCGTTTTTGTGGGTTAAATCAACATCGGAACCCAGGAAAAACACTTTATATGAGGAAACTCTCAAATGTTTAAAGAACGGAATTTTCCCAAGAGGGAAATAATCAGCAACAATCAGTTCTGCTTTCATATATACAATGCCGGCTGATCATAAGGGAAATAATCAGTTTTCGGTACATTTCTCTCTCAGCTGAGAGCGAGACCCATGAAGAAATCCCAGGCAAAGTAAATACATTTAATGCTGGGGAAGGGAGCCTCTTCCGAGTTACATATTTTCGAAGGAGAGAGGCCTTCGCTCGCTCTCTTTGTGCATAAAAACCTAAGCAAATCAGAAACAAATTCACAACTATTGTGAGTGCGCTCTCTGCAAATGTCTCACACCCCACACCTCTCCTTCTCTCTCTTTTTGAGCCGTATCAGGTACTGCCTCTGCATCTGCATATCTGCCTACCCCAGACCCAAACTCCAGACCCCACCATCCACTCCTAATATGCAGTCAGTCCTGTTTTTGGACAATCTCCAGCTCCTTCTTCAGCCTCTCCTCTGTGCCGCTAACTGGGCCAAGCCTTTGCCAAAGAGACGGAGGGGAAGGAGTGTTGCGCTTTTAGACAAACAAAACGAAACGAAACGAAAAGAATTCCAGTTTTCCAGGCCAGGCAAAACTGTAATAATAAAAGCAGCTACTAGAAAAAAAGAGACAAAACTCCCCAGCTACGGTGGAGACTCGCTAGGGCGAATGAGAACAGAAATTAGAAGTGGAGTTCCCCGGGAGGGGGAGGCTCCACTGTTGCCACAGCCAGTCGGCGGCTGCGTTGGTCCGCCGCGTCTCTCGCTCTGTCGGCCTCCCGACGACGGATCGGGTTGTTTAGTTTTAGTTGTACCCGTTTGGACAAATACAAATACGAAAGACAAACAAAAGGCAAATGGGAAGAGGGAAGATAGAGAAGCAGTGATTGTGAGTAGAGGGGACGCATGTGGCAGCAGCTGGACAGCAGCACCAGCAGCACCAGCAGGAAAGAGTGAGCGAGCAGGCAAACAGCCTGTTTTGCCTGCTGATAACTGTAACCAAACGAGCAGGCAGTGCTCGCTGACCAACAGACGGACAGACAGAGAGGGAGAGGGAGGGATTGAGCGAGAGAACTTTTGTTTTAACGGATCATTCTCTCTCGTTCTATGCACTGGTTGTGTTCGTTCTGCTTTAACATGTCACAATGCTAATGAGTCATGGAGTAGCAGACACTCCTCACTATCTTCCCCTCTCCAGGGCTCTCTCTTTACTCCCTCTTCCATTCATTGAGTTCATTTTTCGTGCATTTTTAATTGATTTTTTACAACGGTGAAGTAATCAGCCATAAATAGCAGTAATTGCCGCTGCTGCACTTCCCAGCGTATGTATGCTACACGTACACACACATACACATACATGACATACCGCTCTCCCCCACACTTACCGTTGTGTTCTCTCTTCCCCTACCCCTCCCTTCCCGTTCACCCTTCTCCCTTTCCGACTATCGCGCTGTGTGTGCTCTTTGCATCTGTTTGACACACTTTTGTGGGTAAGGGAGGAGGAGGGTTCGTGGTGGAGGCGGGGGTTCGCTAGGCAGCCATAAATCTACTTAGAGCGGCTTCCCATAGTTCTGCTGCCTTTCTCCCTCTACCCCCACCCGCCCCTCTGTCGTCATTCCCCACTATTTGTTTATTTGCTCTGCACTTTTTTCGTTTCGTTTCGTTTCGTTTTGGTTTGCTTTCTTTTACTTTTATTTTTTTCGGCTCTTGAGGCTTTGTCTTTTCCTCTCTCTCTCTGTCTCGCTTTAATTCCTTTGGGTCTCTCTGCCGTAAGCTTAAGGAGACCTCTGTCCCGCCCCTTACCTTTGAGGGGGCTGGAGATTTATGTGGAAAAAGCTTTGTGGAATAAGGCGCTGACAGGAGTCCCCTCCTCCTCCTTCTCTCCCTCTCCTTCGCACTGCAGTCGAGGGCCATCTCCAAAGAAAGAATTCCCCTGTTTCGGGAGGGATATTTCTTTCGGAGGGAATTTCTCTGGGATTAAAGTCTAGTAAAGTTGACAATTTGTGAGACTATCGTAAATCAATCGAAAACAAGAAACTTTTCTGTTGCCATGATTGGATTTTTCGTTCCCCCCAACCGCTACCTTAACTTCACCCCAAAAGGTCATTGCTTCCAGACAGCAAGATCTATACCCTATTTTCTTGCCAATTCGTTCTATCCTCCTTCCATCACTGGGATATCTGGGGGTATTCCTCGGGTCTTATCCCCTCTGGAAACTCGAAACCTTTGGGTCTTCCATCGGTCGTTTCTTTTGGAATTTGGAGCAGTAACTGCACTTTTGCTCTCTCTCTCCGCTCTCTGCTCTCTCTCTTTCCCTAAACCTCCTGCTATTTCCCTTTTCTGTTTCTCCATCAGCATTTAAATTCTACTTCTTCATTCCCTGTTGCCTTTCCCCTTTGGGGCTGTCAAAAAAAAAAGTCAGTTACCTGTTGAAATGCCGTTCGTGATGTTTTTGTTGTTATTTTAATTGGCATTTGCCTTTACCTGTCGTTCTGTCGTTCTGTCGTTCTTGTCGGCTTTTGTAATCCCTTCCCATTGCCTCACTCTCTCCCCTCCCCTCCCCTCCCCAACCCTCCACCTGCGCTCCAATAAAAATAGAAAGCATTGTACTCCATGATCCCCCTCCCTGCCCTTCTCCACACATGTATCTCGTGTCACGTCTATCGTTTTGTGCTTCTATCGCACTCTCGTGCCTCTTCTCGTGAGTTTCGTGTCAATGAACCCCCGCCTGCAATTTGTATGGCTTGAAAGGGTGTCTGGTGTGTGGTGTGTGGTGGCTGGGGGATGGGGGATGGGGGTTGGGGGGCAGAGGTGCGTGAATCCCAATTGGAATTTGAGGATTTTGTATTTTTAACATCGTTCTGTTGTCTGCTGTCTGTTGTCTTATGTATAATGCCTTAATAATTTGTTTACAAGCAAAAAGAACAGACAACAAAAAACAATGTCTGTTTTTTTCTCTCTTTGGGATTAAAGTTGTTTCGGGAGAGTTCTCTGGTGCTCCTACCAACCGCCTACCCCTTCGTCCCTATTTGTTCGCTCCTTTGTTTGCCACCGAAGGATTTGTTTCCCCGGAATGCTTGGGGGGTTTTTTTCCTACAAAATTTTTCTCACACACGTTCTTCTCCCCCATCTGTTTTCTTGCAGGATCCCGCTGGCATCTTTGAGCTGATCGAAGTTGTTGGCAATGGCACCTACGGCCAGGTCTATAAGGTAAGAAATGCATCGATACACTATCTATTATATTATATAGTTTTTATTAGCAATAAATACTGTTTTTTTGGGCTGGCATGTTGCTTCAGATTTCAGATTTCAGCTTTCTTTCTTTCTTTTTTTTATATATGGAAATTATTGAGAGCGAGAGAGGGAGAGAGAGAGAGAGCAACGATCTCTCAGAGTGGAGTCTCTTTTTGTGAGCCAGCGGCGGCGTCACTTCTGTGGTCTCTTTATAATTAGCAATTAGCATTAGGGTTTCTGCCTCACTGCGTTTCTGCACACACACACACACACACACACACACACCGAGACAAATGTATCTCAAAATGTATCTGTATCTGTAGCAGCATCATCTCTTGTTGGTTCGTTCTGGCGCTGCTTTAATTAGTTGTTTGGTCCGCTATTCCCCGCCGTCTAATAACTTGTCTCAAAGAAGAAAAAAATAGACTACAAGCCCAAACAAAAATTCAACCAAAAGAACGAGAAAAGAAAAGAACAGAACAGAACAGAACAATCTTTTTCTCACACATTAACACATTTCTCTCTGGCTGCAAAACATGTAAGGAATGTGGAATTTGAGTAACGAGTGTGGTGATACCCTAGGAAAGGGTTATTCCCTGTATATTCGACTAAAAAACAGGTGGAAATTCAAGATTTATCTGGTTTTTGGCTTGGAATGAATTTTTGAAAGTTTTGGGAGCTATCTGCTCTTTTATCTTTGGAAACCAACGAGTTTTTTCCTGTAAAAATGCTTCTTCGATCAATCTCTATCTATTTGTTATTTTAACAAATTAAATCCAGTATACGGTACTAAACTTAGTAATGGTTTAACGAGCACAAGCAGCTAGGGCCTTCTGTTTTTGGAAGTTTTATTAAATATGATTCGATTTTGTTTTGGGATCAATTTTGGTTGGTTTTTCGTCGACTTCAGGCTTTTGCTTTCCCAAAAATCATGATACCCTCTCTCTGTAGGGAGAGATATCCCACAAGAAAGGAGAAGAACTTCCACAAACGACAGGGAAACAAGAGGCAACAATCATCATCATAATCGCAGAAGCAGCAGCAGCGGCAGCAGCAGCAGCAGCGGCAGCAGCAGAGAAGATTTCTCCGTCTCTTTCTCTCAAAAACAATGCCTTGACTTTGTGTTTGTATTTAAATTATATGTTTAAAGTGTATCTGAAAGATACAACTAGGAAGGAGAGGGCAGGGGGAGCAGAACTGTGCAACAGAGGCAGAGGCAGAGGCCAGAGCCAGTACGTCAGTTGCAGGCACAAAAATAGACATTTGCTTTTGTAAAATTACCGTTAGCATTTGTTGCAAGCAGAAGAAAAAGTGTGGCATGCCGCCGCCGCCTGCGCTTGGGAGGCCAACGGCAAGTTGTTGCTGTGGCTGTTGCTGGCTGCAGGAGTGGGGCTCCACTGTAGTGGGGGGTCGTCGAAGCCAATGGGGCACACAGCTTTTTGTGTGATTAATGCCACAAAATTGAGCTGCCTGCCGCTGCTGTTGCCTGCCTGTCTGTCTGAAGTTCTTTATTGCCTCTCGGGTAGAGATACACAAAAGTATCTTTTGATTAAATTGAGCTTTAACTGAGGCTTGTACTAAGTGTTAATCATCGCATACTTCTGGAGTGAGTAATTCGGGCAGGCAGCAATTGGAGACAATTTCAAGGGAGTTTTTTGTGGCAAGGAATGGATTTTGTGATCATTTCTGGAATGTTTCTCCGGTGGTTTATCTGTTTTAGCTGTGGAAATTCCCCTTTTATTTGTGGAAATACTAAAAAGCCCTTAGGTACTTGATCCATCCAAAAATTGTATAATTTCTGCGATAAAAGATAGTTTCGTCTTTTGAAGTCATTGTTTCTTATATCGACTCTTATACTAACTCTTAATCATCGCTCAAGTCTTGTTTTAATTGCGAAATAAAATGAAATTCAATGAGTAATCGCAATCCGGAAATACTATATCCATATATCAATATATCCATATATCCATACTTTGCATACAGAGAGAAAACCTGTTGTTGGGAGAAAGAGCTCGGAGATTATTCTTTGGACTTTTACCGCGTATTCGCCATTCGCCTTTCAAATGGCACCCCTATATGGGGTTACTTATGGAATGGATTACTTGGCTGTCAATCCAATCCGATGGATACTTTCATAAAATCTATTAAATTTCATAGGTCTTTCAATTGGTTTTTGCGACCCACACTACACACAGAGGCCTACAGGTACCAGGTACCAGGTACCAGTCTCTGCCTCTGCCTCGATCTAGGGCTCTGCTCTGCTCTGCTCTGCTCTGCTCTGTTTGTGTGCTGCAAGTGGCAAGTGGCACGTGGTAACCATGGGGAGGCCAGCCCACTGTGCGGCTGCTCAAGAAAACTTGTTAACGCAACTCAGTTCTGGAGGCCTTAAAGTAGTTCATTATACTGTTGTCGCAGTATCTGCATCTGTGTGTGTGTGTGAAATTAGCATGAGTAATGCCCAGCAGCAGCAGCAGCAGATACTTTCTGTATCTGTATCTGTATCTGCATGTGTGACTCTAGAACCGGGAACGGGACAGCCACTTGCTTCAGTCTCATTTCATTGGCATTTTGCTGTCTGCCGTCTGCCGTCTGCCGCCTGCTGTTTCTGTGTCTTTGGCTGTGGTTTTGGCCAACTTATTGACTGAATGACTGACTGAATGGTTAACCGGTTAACAGATACAGATACAGATACAGCAACCGTCTCGGGCCCATCAAACGTCACAGTTGTATGTGTGTGTGTGTGTGTGTGTCTTTTTCTGGCTTAATCATAATTTTATTTTGAACTTTATTTCGGCCTGGGTTTTGGAATTCCACTTAAATGACAAATGATATTCCATTCTGCCATTTTTCTGCGAATCTTTTGCGCTTTATTTAGTTTAATTTATGTCTTGTCTATCTCTCCCGTCTCTCTCCTTCTCTCTCCCTTCTCTCTCTCTGTGCACCCTCTCCTTCTGTGCTTCTCTCACTTCCGTTTTATTGATAATTCTGCTCATTTTTTTTCTTTCACTCTACTGCGCTTTTTACGAGTAAATTGCCTTTTTATCAGAGCCCCAGCCCCAACCACGGCTCCGTCTCTCTCTTTCTCGTGAGTCACTGACTCCATAAACTGGTGGATGGTTGATGGTGGATCCAGGGGGCGGGAAGAACCTTTATGAGGGAGGAATACCACATGTGGCTCCCTGTAGAACACGTACAAGTGCAACGTTTTAACGGCTTTGATTTTACGGCTGGAAAGAGAGAGATAGAGCGAGTGAGCTTGGAAACGCTGAATATTCTATAAAATATATTTCGTTTTAGTCCCATTTCAAGTTCTTAAAGCCACAAAAATACAATATCGAAGCTCTTAAAGGCATCAAATTGAACCTTTCATTAAATGCAATGAAAGATCTATGCAGCTGTTCATTAAATGCAATAAGAGATGTCATTAAATACCCTGATGGATCTCCTTAATGGAAATTCAATCAATCCGACAATCATCTCTCAATGAAAAGATTCTGCCAAGTAATCATGGCTGTCCGTTCCTTCCTTTCGATGGAGCAGCTGTCACTGAATTTGAATGAATGAATCACTCAAAGAAGCCCCAAAAATAAACAATTTTGGGCTTTTTTCTATGAATCTCAATTGCCAAAAAGCCAGATCCAACATTTGTCACCGGTTCATGGATTGATCCCCCGCACACGCATAAACGTGTTTCGAATGTTCTGCAATGGCTATGAATAATTTTTTTGTTTTGTTTTGGGGCTTGGCCCGCCTACCGTTAACTTTCGCCCACGACAACCCATCCATAGAACGGTAGCGGCGACGTGCAATTAGCATTTTCATAGCTGGGCGAACTTTGACCCAATTATGAAAGAGGGACAAGAGGAGAGAGGGTATAGAGAAGAAGTGGGAGACAGGGAGACAATGCATATTCATGAGCAGAGGAGGCATGATAATAAAGCACGCCAGCCAACAAACAATAAGACATAAAAATGGGGAAAATTAAGGATAGAAAAAAGGAGCTCAGTAGGATCGTTTGCTACATCTAAATGGAGGAATATATATCTACAGAGAATGAAAGGAAACTATATTTTGATGAAATAAAGTTCCCTACTCTTGTGAGTGGAAAAAGATCTAAACCAACACCGGAATACCCTCCTAAAATGTAGGGTATATCAACAGAAACAGAAACAATAGTTGCTTCAGTCTTTTGTGTCTGTGTGTGTGCGCAGGCGCGCAGCCATCCATACAGTGATACATGGGAAGGGGCACCACTGGCACTGGCACTGGCACGGCTGCAACACGACAAGCAGCTCAAAGAAAAAAAAAACATGCAAAATACATTAAAGCCAATAAGCAAATGAAGCAGGAAACAAAAAAAAGCCAAAAGGCAAGGCACAGACAGGCACAGCAGCAGCAGCGGCAGCAGCAGCAGATGAGGAACGAAATAACTACAGACTTCGGACCCATAAAAAGGCCACACAATTAGCCACGGGTAGGTCGGGCGGGCGGGTAGGTGGGTACACGAGTACCCAAAGTAGGGGCTGGCTCATAAAAGGCATAAACTGCTCCGCTCCCCCAATGTCACCACTAAAGCACCGATAACCGACGAAACCGAGTGCCCAAAATAGTCGAAGATGGGGATACCCTGTAGGAAAATGGTTTGACGTCCAATAGTGGGACACAAACTTTGTCGCCAGCAGAAAGTCTTTTCTTACGATTAAATTTTGGTGATTTGCGGGGAATTTATGATTGTAATCTAATCAGGCATTTGCAAACTAAAAAGGTTTTCCCTTTATGGATTTGTAGCACGATTTATCGAAACGCATAACCCCCCTTTTTTATAGGGTGGCTATGCAAAAACAAATAAAGAAAAAACTAATTATTACGCAAATTTAATTTGTTGTAGACTTAAATTTAAAAACATTAACAGTCGCGCGAGTCATTGACACGTTCGTCCGAGCATAGGCACAAGTGGGAAAGGGACAACCTATGAGAGAGTGGAGAGTGTGTGTGTGTGTGCGTGTGTGTGGAGACTGTAGAATGGGTGAGTAGAAGCAGAGCAGCCGGAGATTCAAACGATAACAACAGCGTCAGACAGTAGCGCGCGTCAGCCTCCTTTCTCTTTCACACTTGTAGACTTTTTTGCGAATTTCGGATGTGCCCACACCCTTCTCTCGCTCACTCAGCTCTCTCCTGACTCTCCTGCTCTCCCGTTCTACCGTTCTCCCGTTCTCCCGTGTGCACTTGCTGCGCTAGAACGGGAGAGAGGAGAGGCTGCGGCCATTGTAGTATTTTTAGAGAGAGGTTCACTAACTTTTGTTGCCGTTGCTCTCTTTGTTGCTGTTGTTTTTGGGTTTTGGTGGTTGGGGGTTTCTACTTTTGGCTTTGTTTTCGCTTTAATTAAATCTCTAGCCCTGACACTTTTTTCATTGACAAGGCAAACCCTCTACTCTCCTCTCCCATGTCCAATGGGATTTTTGGCTTTGTGCAAAAAAAGACAGAGTTTTTTGCTGGCTTCAGCGGAATCTATGGGAATGGAATGGGAAAAGTCATCGAAAAAGGTGTATGGAAAAGGGAAGGGGGAAGGGAAGTAAAGAAGCGAATAAGCGTGAGCGTGAGTGTGTGAGTGTGTGTGTGTGTGGGAGCATAAACGACCTTGGGGAAACGATGAGTTGCTAACTTGTGCATTTTATAAGCAATGCTCTCTGTTCCGTCCATCTGTTTAGCTGTCCGTCCACCAGAGACCAGAGTGTGTCCGTCCGTCCGTCCGTCCGTCCATCCGTCTGGAGTGTGGAGTGTTTCTGTGTGGGTTGCTGTTTTCATTTCTTTTTTTGGTTGGTGCTGTTTTTTCTGGCATAAATTACGATCAGACGCGAGCGAGTGTGCCGCTGCTGCCGCTGGAGCTTGAAAATTTATCACTTTTTCAGAGTCAGAGGCGGCGTGTGAAATTTCTGCGGTCTGTTTAGAGATCTCCATTCCATTCCATTCCGCACTCGGCGATCGGCGATCCGCTCGGGTGAAACCACAAAAAACAATAATAATAATAACGGCGGATGGGCAAAGGTCAGGTTTTTTTTTTTTTTTTTTTTTTGGAGAAAAAAAAAAAAAATTTTGTTTATTTTTTTCGTTTGATTTCCTAATTGGTTAATTTCGGAATACCAGGAAATTTACAAAACAGCAAAAGGCGTTTCCAGAACACTGGAATTCCCTGGAATGGAAGAGAGACAGCAAGAGAGAGAGAGAGAGAGAGCTTTCACAGTGATAAAATCCCATACAGAGGGGATCTCCACTCATTTCATGACTCATTCTCTCACTTCATAAACAAAATATGTAGCTGACTACTTTTTTTTGTCCATTGGGCTTTCCTTTGATGGATATTTGACCCACTTTTGGCCCCACAGAAACAACTCCCCCGTCTATAAACCGATTTCAGTCTCATTTGATCAAATTGCCGCCCACAAATCATCCACACACACACACACACACACACACTCTCTCTCTATCTCACTCTGTATCTTTCCGTCTCTTGCAATTGCGATAAGCAGCATGTCTGTGCTTGTTTATTGTCCATTTGGTTACAAGGTTAACACTTTGGCGGCACACAATATTCAATATTTTGTGGCCTGCCATCCATCTAGCCATCTAGCCATCCAGCAATCCAGCAATCCATTGATTAAATATGCAAACGAAGAGTTTCGTTCAATCTGTCTGCCTATCTTTCCCTTTTACTCTATCTCTACTCATCTTTCCCCTCCCCTTTCCCGTCGATTACTCAGACATTTGTTTAATGGAATTTCATGATTCCTACGGATTTTTATGGCCACTTACGTGGGGGATAGGAGGGGGTACATGGTACAGTCGAACTTCTGCCACTGGCCACAGCAATTGCAAAGGAAATATCTTCAGAAGACACCCAAAATATCTATGTTTGTTCAGCTCCAGTGCGAGATCTATGAGAATATCCCATAAAAGCTAAAGGGTAAGGTCTACAGGGTCTCCCTTCAAAAGTTGGAGGTTCCGGGGGTTCTTTTTCGAAGATCTGCATCAGATCTGTGATATTTCTCTGGGAGTAAGGGCTCTACAGAGCTTATAGAATTTCCGAATGATTATTGTTATTGGAATCCAAATAAAGTGCAACTTTTTAGTTTTTTTGATTTTCCCTTGAGGAAATTTCCCAATTAAAGAAGTTTGACTGTAGTTTGTGGGGTTTTGCCTGCTTTTAATATTTATGTCTATATTTTTTTGCTGCTGCTGCTGCTGCTGCTGCTGCTGCTGCTGATTGGGTTTTGTTGTTTTTGTTGAACAATTAATTTATGAGTGAAAGTTGTGTTAGTTATTTTGCATGCATAATTTGCTGCAACAGAGCAACAGAGAAACAGAGAAAAGTCTTTGTCTTGCCAGCAGAGGGTCTCCATAAAGGGAATTGAACTTCTATCTAACTTCCACAGTGAATGAGTGAATGAATGCGGCCCCCTGAATGCCCCCTGCCACCGCATGTTTGTGGCGGCTCTGTGATGCTGGTTGCAGTCGTCGCGTCGTCGTCGTCGTCTCTTATCTGCATATAGTCGTGCATGGTAGAGGGGGGGAGGGGGCTCACTGGCTTCCATGTGACATGTGACATCGGAATATACTATATATATTTTATTGTTCCATGTAATTGTACGGACAATCAAACGAGTGGCAGAGAGGGGGAAGAGAGGGAGGGAGAGAAAGGCTGAGACCCGTTGACCCGCAGGCATCGTGTGTATTGCGGTTGTCCCTCGGATTCGATAGGGGGAGTTTAATCGTCTCTCTCCTTCACTCCTCCACTCTCTCGATCTCCATCTCCCTCCATCTTTCCTGCTTAATTCATTTTATTTCCAATTACCAAAATGTGAACTCCATTTGACAGCCAAAGAGAGGGAGAAGTAGGGCGGAGGGGGGGATCTCTCTCAATTAATTAGAATAAAACCACACACACACCCCTACACCCCTATAAAAAAGGGCAGAAAGGAAACCGGAAATTGTTGACACGCAAAAAGTGACGTCATTATCAGCACATATTCTTCTTCCTTCTTTCATGTCTCTCCCCCTCCCCCTCCCTCTGTTGAAAATAAATTATTATCTTTTGACACAATTTCCCATCCCGTGGTTGTGTGTGTGTGTGTGTGTGTGTGTGTGTGTGTGTGTGTGTTGGGGCTTATCTTTTTCGCACAAATAAACGGTACTTCTGGTGTCAACAATGGAAATAGATTCAATGACTCAAAAGGCGGACATTTCAAGGTACATGTGCCCAGAAAGAGGAAAGAGGGGTGCAGGAGGGGGGCTACTGATAAGAAGGACTGCCCGATGACAGCCATGCAAATTGTTGAATAAATCAAATGAATAAACCATAATTGTGTGAACGGTAATTGGGGAATTAGTTTGGCCGGTAATAGGGGGAATTATGGGAGGTCGAAGAGGGGCACAAATTGTATGCCGCCGTTTAGCAGTAGATGGCGCCAGCGGTAAATTCTGGTCATCAGATCGGGATAGGGAAACGTACAGTTGGGCATCTGTGAAGAGTATAAGAGGTATAAGAGTGGAGATTCCCATGTGGAGGGCAAGGAGAGCAGCGTCCCGGACAGGTGAAAAGGTTTAAAGATGCGGAATTATTGGAATTATTGGATGGAAATGCTTGTCAGACTCGGCAACACCTTTGGGAGTGACTCAACAAAGCATTTCTCATCGTTAAAAAACGAAAAAAGACACGAAAAGGTGATTTTACTCCGTGGTGCTACCCCATCACGCCTTATGCCCCAGATATCGCGCCTCTCGACTACCATCTCCACCATTTCGCCCGATGTCGACAGATCAGCATATCCATTCCTTAGAAGAGGCCAAAAATTGTGTAAATTCATGGATAGCATCTAAAGACGAGGAATTCTTTCGACGTGGAATCCGCAAGCTGCCGGAAAGTTGGAAGAAAGTGGCGACTAATGATGGAAAATAATTTGAGGAATAAGTGCATAGCCATTTTTCTACAATAAAGTTCAAAATTTGGAAGAAAAAGCAATTTGTGCTCCCGATATTAAAGATATAGTACAGGGAAATGGTAAAAGTAGAGTAGGGGGAACATATTTCATATAAAGCAAATATTTAGTATGGGCAAGAATATAGGGTATTCCCGTATAATGGGTATTTGCACCATAGGGGGAGTTGGGTTGGGTTAGAGCAGGGGACTTTGTCAGGTATTTATTGAGAAAGAAGAGGTAGGAATAGGGAATTAATGGGAAATCCAAGGAGCTCTGAAAGATTGAAAAGAGTCTGAAAATGTCTTTAATTTCAAGGTATTTCCAATAGGAATAGTAGGGGGCCTAGAATAGAGGGGAATAATGGCCGACATGTGGCCGACATCTTGTAGTAGTAGCAGTAGCTCTTGGTGGAACATCTTGAATAGTGGAAGAGTTTCAGAGTGGAAGGGGATCCCAGCCCACCCCATCCGTTACTGGGGGGAGGGGGGTGGTTGGGTTGCCTTTGGCCACTCCATTAGCTATTGTCTGTGGCTGTGACACCACACCTGTGCCACCTGCCGCATGCCGCATGCCGCACCACTCTCGATTGAGTAACCCGAAGAGCCATCAAAAGGAAGCCAATACCACATTTGCCCCCCGCCCCACCTCCCGACCTAGTGCTCACTTGTGCGCACTCTCGTTGGGCTTTTGTTGTTGTGTGTGGGGGGAGGGGAGAGTAAAGGGGAGGCATGTTAATTGTGGCAACAATCTTAGAGCTGCTGCTGCTCCCACACGTGTGCACCGCAATTCAATTACAACACTGGCAAAAGATACAAAGATACACGAGATACGAGATACAAAAACGCAGAAAGAAACCACAGCAGCCGCCGCAGCCGCCGCAGCAGCCGCAGCACCACGCCCGTGCGATGCGTCAAAAGGTAGACAGTGGAAACCAAACCAAACCAAAAGCAAAGGCAAAAGCAAGCCCCAACATGTGGCAGGGGCAACAGCCTCCAGCTATTGCCTGGCTGCTGCCTGGCTGCCTGTCGCCCTGCCTGCCCCACTGGCCCACTGGCGGCAAACTGTGGCAGCAACAGCTGCGTTTTTGGCCAACTTACGCAACACACTTTATGCCCAGTTTTTTCAGCTGTCTTTCTGTTTTTTTTTTGTCGATCAGCTTGCAAATTTGTAGACTCCACACTTGAAAGGTGATTAAGGGGGGGCACAGGGGGCAGGCAGAAGGTTGAATGCTCATCAATTGCCAATTTGTTGATCGTTAGATTCATTCGTTAATTAACTTGGCAATCGGAATGGTTTTTCTCTCTCTTCGGACTGCCTGACCCTCCTCTGGGGAGTGTGCACTGTACACTGTACACTGTACATGTATCTGTATCTGTATCTGCGACTGTATGTATCTTGTGGGCTCCCATATCCGAGTACCGCTTGCAGCTGCCTCATAAAACCGTAAATTGAATGCTTTGCTCAAATGGTGCTTGAAATTTATTTAAAATTTATCTCTGCATTTGGTCAGGGTATTTCTGAGCTGCTTTTCTGCTTTTCTGCTTTTCTGTTGCGAGTTGCTGCTGAATGTGGCGTTGGGGTGGGTCAAAGGTTAGCTGCTAGTACCACACCTCTCACTCTCACTCTCCAGCTGTAGCTCCAGCTGTAGCTCTCTTCCTGTCTCCCTTTCATTGAACCACTTAACAGGCTTTTTAGCACTTGGCTGCATTTTCATTAAATTGAATTTTCCACCCATCCAGTCGAAGGCAGGCGGCAGGAGGCAGGCGGCAGGGGGGTAGAGTGGTGTCTGGAGTGGAGTTTTGGGGGCCATGCCATAGTGGGGGAGTGGGGATTCAAGTGGCAAAAACACACACAGTTCAGGCGGGGAAAAGCGCTTTCCATTGGCAGGGGTCGGTGCCTCTGATGGCTGCACCTCCACCCCCACCTCCACCTCCGTCTCCACCTGATGTGACGGTTAACCCAGTTAGCAAACAGCAACACACACTTTTTGTTTGATGTTCCAGTTTTTTTTCTCCTGTCGAGTGCCTTCGGGCCAGGCAAATGTATTTTTGGCTCGAATATGAACTGGCCAAGCGACAGTCGACGGTCGACGGTCGACAGTCGTCTAGACGTCGAAGGAGTACTTACCAGCGAATTAATTGAGCTTTAAATGCGATTTTGGGCTTGAATTTTAATTGAAACTCCAAACTACAGACACTTTTGGTGATTGGAGGCCTTAAAGTGGGGCTTTTTCTACAGTAAACTGTGACTAATGTCCTCCATCCTCCGTCTTGGCCCGTCTTTCATTCACTATTTCACAACTCTCGCCAATTCCCATTCGCACTTACATTGTAAGTGTCCCATGATTCGATTTATCTACATGTTGATGGTTTTATTAGAGCGGCTGATAAGTACAGCTAAGTATAATGGTTGCCGGGCCCAGTAGCCCCATCATGCCAAGGCTTTTATTATCTCCTGTTCCGGCCTGGCATTCCATTCTTCGATTCCTTCGATTTATGGATCATTATGTACAAGAATCTATGAATCTATCGCCAGATATTTGACTGAATCGATGCATTCCCTTGCTCTCTAGTAATTTCCATCTCTAGATCTATCTATCTAGATACATATAGAACTACATTTGTATATCCCTTTGCCACTTAAAGGTCTTTTGTGTTCCTTTAAGGGATCCCTGCATATATTCGGATCCTATAAATATATATTCTATGCACATTTTATGGAATCGGGAATGTATTCCCCATTTGAGAGACGATATTTATTATTTCCTGTAGGAACATACTATATTCTGGCTTTATCTCTAGTGATTCTTGTTTTCCTTTGTTTTCTTCTAGGTTTTCCATTTCCCTTTTTTTTTTTTTACCGATTCCCAGCCATAGATGTTCGTGGGACTGTCTCCTAATCATTCCGTTTCCCTCCCCCTTCTCTCTCTCTCTTGGTCTCTTCTACAAGCCCTTTTCTTTCTCCCTCTTTCTTCTTCCCTCTTTCTTCTCTTGTTTCCTTTTCCTTCTGCCCTCCTGTTCAGCTTCCCTTCATCTCTCCCTCTCCCTCTTTCGCTGTCTCTTGGTTTCTAGCGATTTGCGTGTGTCGTGCCCCAAAGTTGGGGCCCAACTTGAAAAACATGTCCAAAAGTTGCTCCTGTTTTTTTTTTGGGAAGGGGGGGGGATGGGGGCCTGCCTCTCCCCTTCCGCCTCCTCTCTTTATCTTCCTTTCTCTCTCTCCTTCTCCCCCTTCCGCCTCTTCCCTTATCACGCGGCACGCAGTGGAAGAAATGCATTTTTTTTGTCAACGTCAGCTGCGAATGCATTTTCCTCTGGGATTTTTCTTGGGCGTAGGAAAAAGGGAGGTTTAGGGGGCGTCTTGGAATGCGTTTTGGCATCTCTTGCGTACACGAATCGCGATCCAAATACTTTTGTCTGGGGGAATATGAATACGAATACGAATATGAATACGAATACGATTATGATTATGTGTGTGATTATGCAGCTTTTCTTTCTTTCTGCTATATAAGACATTGCATATCTACGATATACATATGTATCTCTTTGCGAGTGCATACTCTGTATATGATATCATATGATTATTGTTTGCCTTTTGGATTTGGGGCTGTGTATCTGACAGATACACGAGCAACAGCGAGTACGAGTGCTGGAAATTGTAAACCATCTTTCAGTCCTCCGCTCCGCTCTCCCTGTGGCCCGTGTGCATCATCGCATAGGTAGGCAAATCCAAACCCAAATCCCCATCGGAGGGACAGCTGCACTCCACAGTCCACACTCCACAGTCCACAGAAGAGAGCCAGAGCCAAGCCCCAGAGCCCGTTCCATTCCACTCTCCAATACTCCGTTACGATCCGCTCCACACCGTCTCCTCTCTGGCTCTCCTCTCTCGCTCTCGCTCTCCCTCCCTCCCTTTGTTGACTTTACCTTTGAAAAGATTTACACAATTTTTTCTTCTTTTATTGTTGATTATTTTTACAAATTCAGCGATTTCTTCGAGGAGGAGCAGCGGAGGAGTCCATTGCTTTTGCTTTTGCTTTTACATAAATAAAAGCCATATGCCATATGGCTTGCTCCGACTTTTGTTTATTTCTTCATTCCCCCCTCTCTCTCTTCTGTGTGGATTTTTGTTTAGCTCTATAGGAGTGTGTGTGGGGGGGGGAGGGCACTCCTCTCCAAAATGATTCACAAATAAGTATTTTCCATAGTATTTTTATTGCCGCAATCATCGGACGGGGGCTGTGTCTGTCGGTCTCTCATTTGGCCTCTCTCGAAGGCGAAATCAAAAATCAAATTGATGACAAACAAACACTTCCTTCCACCGCAACACCTGCAACACACACACACACACACAGAGACACACACACAGACACACAGCCCCCTCCTACCCTGCCCCGCCTTTTAATGGCCTGCCTAATCGATTTCTCCTCTCTTTCTGGACAATTTTCTATGTCGTTTTTCAGGCTCCATTAGTGCATGTCATTAATTTGCATAGAGAATCTGCTGCCGTTGCATGCCACAACAGTTAGAGTCAGCCATGCAACGATGCAACGATGCCAAGATGCAACATGCTTCCAGCCATCCAGCCATCCAGCCATCCAGGCATTCTGCTCGTTTGGCTGACTTTTTAATAACATTTTGATCGAATCTTCACTTGGCCATGGAGTAACGCCTCGTTTCGGTAATCAATAGAAGCGGCGCTTGGAATGGGGGATTTCTCCTTTTTGGAATTGAGAACGAACAGAACGAATACCCTGGCATACGAGAAGAATAGTTCTCTGGCAGAAGGATTTCTTAAAGGGGAATTCCATGGGATATAGTGGGACTAGATAGAGTTCTTTAGAGAGAGAGGGGAGCTTTTGTTGGATGAAATTTGTTGAACTTTTGCCTGTTTTAGCGACAATCAATGGAGGATCCCAAAATATCTATCCTAAGGCCCTCTCCCAAGCAGATACTATATTTATGGGAGTATTTTTCGCTAAGAAGAAGCCTTTTTTCAGTTAATTTTATACTGAATGATACCTAAAGATACCTTTTGGTATATCGTGCTATAGTTCTAATTCTGTTTCATTTTTGATGGTAAAATATCGCATCATTGAAGCCCCCAATCACTTGAACGTGTCTGCTTAACGGAGATAGGCCTGGTTGCCTTTCCCCAAGAAATATAAGCCATAATCGGCTTTAAATTAATGCAGAATCTGAAGCATAAGACTTCTGCCTCTCTCTGCCTCTAAGCCAAGCCATGAAAAGCAGAGTGTACGACGGGGCAAAACATGTCTCATACTCGTAGATACACGGACACAGACAGACAGATAGATAGATGGGTAGATAGATGGATGGGTAGATGGGTAGATGGATAGATAGATGGCCGCTTCACATCATCAGGCACCATCGTCATCGGCTTCGGCAGTGCCTATCGTCACTTAAATTGCTATCATCTCTCGTTAAGCATTCTGATTTATGGCTGAGAATGGGTGCCCCACCAGAGGATGGGATGGGGTTCTGTGGCGCTCTGTCTTTGGCTTCTACTCTGTGGGATGGGTGGATGGGGAGATGCTTGCTGCTCAGTCACTCAATTAAAACTGTATTAAATGTAAAATGACTTGAAAAGCGGCTTAAAAGACGACACGACACGACACGACAGCCACAGCCACAGCCCCCAGAGCCATCCACAAGAGGATGCATCATCTGCAACCGGAGTGGAGCGTTGGGTTGGAAACCGGTAACCGGTTGGTCAGGACAACTCAATCTCTTGGCTGAAAGCCAGCGGCGGGGGGAGGGGGAGGGATGTGGATGGGGATGGGGATGGGGGCGCATTTTGTGGCATAAAAAACAATTTGCAAGTTTTTGATTAAAGTGGCAACTAATTGAAACTACGGCTACGGGTAATTGTTGGGGGCCGACTACGTGACTGGAAAATGTTGGGGAATATAGTTTAAACAAGTCAATAAATGCTCTTGGGAGTTCCCTGCAGAACAAAAAACACTGTAATCGATTGAAAAATGGCTGTATAATTTGTTTCCACCAAAGATTGAGTGGAGAGTCTTTCTTTCTAGAGGGAAAAGTGTGTTGATTATCGACATCTAAAGAATACCTTTCGAGGCTCGGAGAAAACTGTTTCGAACTCAGAAAAAGAGTTGAGGTTCCCCGAAGAGGACCTCTATCAGTGCTCTCCCACATTTTAGTCCCTTTGTGGATGTTCTACAGAGAAGGAAGAGTTGAAATCTTCTTCAAATACTACGATTCTCTTGTGAGGAAGTAAGAAACCAGCGGCACAGAAGAGCTTTAAGGAGTCTCCCTCTTTCAATGCCCCCTAAATGGAATGACCTCTTTGATCAGTCAGCTTCTACAAGATCTATCTCTCAGATCTACCCATCTTTCGTTTGGTCTTCCTTCTCTTCCTTCGATTAATCATCTTAAAGCTCTTCTAAACAGGAATCCCCCTGGAAGCGTACGCCACCACGGCTGGGGAGCTGGGGAGCTGGGGATCCCTCCTCTAATGCATCGCTGGTGCAGAACTCTTAAGAATCTCCCTTGAAATGCCTTTTATGGAGAGTCTGTTTTGCAGTGTTGCTCCTCTCCTGTGGTTCGCCTCTTAGTCACCGTTTAAAAGGTTCCAAACTGCAAAGAGAACAAGTATAGAGCTGATCTGTACTCTAAAGACTCTGATCTCCCCCCCCTCCAGAGAATCCCCCCTGCTTCGATTAGTCACTGCGGTTGGCATTCGCCATTCGCCATGAGAGAGGGAGGGAGAGAGATAGTCGCACTCGAACTATTTGTGGCATGATGTTTACCTTAAATACTTGACACTCTGATTGAGGGGCAGACACATTACCACACTTGAGGTTGATGCCACCTCCTCGGGCACCTCCTTCCTTCCAGCTGCACTCCAGACAGAGGCGTCGTCGCCTCCTGCCTCCTGCCGCCTGCCTCCCCCCGTCTTGTGGAGTGCCTTCTATTGTTTGATTTCATTGGAAGTCTACTATATATTGTTGTGGCTGTGGCTCTGTCTCTGGCTCTGGCTTTTGTTTAAATAATCACTTTTCATGCGTCGCAGTTTGTTGACGCTGTGGGGCAGTGGCTGTGGCACAGTCAGAGACAGAGACAGAGGGAGAGATGCACTAACCGCCAACGCCTTCATGGCCATCAGTAACGTCATCGACGTCGTCGGCAATCGTCGGGGCCTATGGGGCCTCTCTCGTCGCTGGCTTCCAGCTGCTGCTTCCAGAAGTGCATTAAACAGCCTTCAATGCCGCAATAATAAAACGTTTTTGAAGCAACGAATGAAAAACAAATAAAACCCATGCCATGCCATGCCATGCCCCACACATTTGACCCCGATCTTTGCCCCCGCCCCCCGCCCACCGCCAAACACCGAAAGATTAAACACTTCTCGTATCTGTTTCCTCTCCTGCAGGGCCGTCACACAAAGACTGGACAATTGGCTGCCATAAAGGTGATGGACGTCACCGAGGACGAGGAGGAGGAGATCAAGCTGGAGATCAATGTGTTGAAGAAATACTCAAATCATCGCAACATTGCCACCTACTACGGGGCGTTCATCAAGAAGAGTCCACCCGGCAAGGACGACCAGCTCTGGCTGGTGATGGAGTACTGCGGCGCCGGCTCTGTGACGGATCTGGTCAAGTCCACCAAGGGCCAGAGCCTCAAGGAGGAGTGGATCGCCTACATTTGCCGGGAGATCCTGCGCGGCCTGAGCTACTTGCATTCGAACAAAGTCATCCATCGGGACATCAAGGGCCAGAATGTCCTGCTCACAGACAATGCGGAGGTGAAGCTGGTGGACTTCGGTGTCTCGGCGCAGCTGGACCGCACGATAGGCAGAAGGAATACATTCATTGGTGAGTCATCTATGCCATCTCTTTGGAGACTACTACCTGCTAAACGTGTCTCTCTCGCCTGCTCTTCCGCTGCACACAGGTACTCCCTACTGGATGGCACCGGAGGTCATTGCCTGCGACGAGAATCCCGATGCCACATACGACAATCGATCGGACCTGTGGTCGCTCGGGATCACTGCCTTGGAGATGGCTGAGTCACAGCCGCCGCTGTGCGATCTCCATCCGATGCGTGCTCTCTTCTTGATTCCACGCAACTCGCCGCCGCGCCTCAAATCGAAGAAATGGTCCAAGAAATTCCATGGATTCATTGACACGGTGTTGGGTGAGTCATCGTCCTCCAGGCAGCTGTGGATTCCCTGCTAATTCCCTGCTAATTCCTTGCTGTATCTTTTGCACTTCAGTCAAGGACTACCACCAGCGGCCTTATACCGAGAATCTGCTGAAGCATGGCTTCATCAAGGATCAGCCCACGGATCGGCAGGTGCGCATCCAGCTGAAGGACCACATCGATCGCTGCAAGAAGCGCAAGCAGGAGAAGGAGCGCGAGGACTATCGCTACTCGGGCAGCGACAACGACGACGATGAGCCGCAGCTGGCGGGCGAGCATAGCTCCATTGTCCAGGCCCCCGGCGGCGACACTTTGCGCCGCAACTTCCAGCAGATCCAGGAGGGTCGTATCGCGGCCGAACAGCAGCAGCAGCACCACCAGCTGATGGCCCATGCCCACGCCCAGGCAGCGGCCGACCATGCCGCCGCCCAGGCGCAGCTGCACCAGCAACAGCAGCGGCAGGCAGCCGCCGCGGCGGCAGCAGCAGAGGCACATGCAGCAGCGGCATTTGCAGCGCAACAGGCCCAGGCCCAGGCGCAGGCAGCGGCAGCCGCCCAACAGCAGCAGCAGCAACAGCAACAGGCACAGGCGCAACAGCCGCAGGCGAATCGACAGCAGAAACCGCCATCGGTAGGAGTAGGATCTCTATCCTTCCAATAGAATCGCTTTAACCCGTCTGTGTGCTCTCTCTTGGTTCTACAGCGCCAGCAGATCGAGGAACCAGGTCCGCCGGCACGCCCACAAATACCACAGCGTCTGATTGTGGTGCCAGATCCGCCGCATGCCAATCGGCCATTGCCACCGACCCCGAAGTGCGGCGGCGGCGGTGGCGGAGGAGGAGGCGATCAGCCAGCGGGTCAGACGCCCCAGCAGCAGCAGCGCAATTCGCAGAATAACTTCAAGCCATCGGTGCGTATCGGTAGAAGGAGATTAACGCAGGGAATACTCTGAACGGGAGGCTAGGCTGCTGATAACAGAAGCAGAGGCAGAGGCAGAAGCAGAAGCAGAATCCCCTCTCCTCCCTCTCTGGGAAGGTCTGAGGAAGGAAGGTCTTTGTAGAGCAATGACTCTAGAGCTCTAGAGCTCTAGAGCTGTACAGAGATCACTTCCTCTCTTTTTCGAAACAGTATATGTACATATATCGCCCCCCGCCCCGTAATGTTGTTGTGTGTCCCCCCACCCCCCATTCAGAAGTAGTTTCGATTCGTTTTTATGTTACGCTCATAAGTAATCCCCCGATTTCGTATTCTTCTTTTATTTTCATGTATTTTGTGCGCCTACATACAACCAATCTGTATATCTATATATATATATCAATGAATATCCATCGATTTATGATTTATGACTCATGTGTAACCCCCCCACCCACCAACCGTTGCCGTCGTATGATTTTCCTACACGAAACACACACCAAACAACAACAACAACAACAACAACAGTTACCACCAAGGAGACCTGAGGTATGTCTGTCCAGCGATTTCCAGTCGAGGAGGGCCATCCACGAGCCGCCGCCTGTTGCATTTGTTCTTCTGTTTTTGTTTTTGTTTTTGCTTTTATTTTTATTTCTGTTTGCTTGCATTTTCCATTTTCCTATTTATAGTGTACATTTCCATTGCTGTGTGAAGTGCATTGGAGAACAGCATCGAGTAGCAGCAGGATAGATGGATATTTCAAAGATCCTGTGGGGAAATAAAGGCATAAGATCAAAGATCTAAAGAAACTTGTCCTGGAATGGAAATGGAATGAACTGCTTGGCATATCCCGCTCTCGAAACTCGTTCTACAATGCACTTCATAAGGAATAATGAATAATGATTGTTTTCCATCCATCTGTAATCCCAATCCCCCATTCATGGAGGTACCCACCACCCGCAACTACCCCAACCCCAAACCAAAAACACTTCTGCACGTGCCACTAATACCACTTTTTAGGCCGAAACCGAATCCAAAAAGTAGCCGAGAATGGAGCCTAGAACTTCAGACTAACTTCTCCACTAACGAATCCTGCGCCATTAACGATTAAAGCCCACGATCAAAGATTATAGAACACAAAACCAACGAAGAAAGAGAATGGCAGCGTATGCGTGTGTTTTCTATAATCCTTGCACTGATCTCTGCTCCTGGGGATGCCCTAAAACCTTCTCAGTAATGTAATTGCTCTCGAACCGTAACCATTTCTAACTTACAAACTGTTCTGTTCTGTAATCTGCAACAATCTGCATCGAATGCTCGTTTCTGCAACGTTTCTGTATCTGTATCTATAAGAAGGAGCTCTATCTTGAAGGAAAACCAATCTAATTCTCAATTATATTTCGTTCCCCCATTCCCCCCAA
The DNA here is from genome assembly GCA_008121275.1 of Drosophila lowei. Lineage (NCBI taxonomy): Eukaryota > Metazoa > Arthropoda > Insecta > Diptera > Drosophilidae > Drosophila > Drosophila lowei. Next base: position 1,231,158 of record CM017781.1, read on the forward strand.
ACGAAAAACTGTGGTATTATGTGGAATCTACACACACAAACACACACACACGACACACAACACTACACACACACACACGAAAATCCTCTAAAAAAAAAAAAAAAAAAAAATGTCCAAACGGAAAACCGAAAAATGTACTATATAAAAACTGTAGGATCATTTGGATGTGTTAGCAGCACAATTAAATGAATTGGGCGTGGTCTCCTCCCAACAGCCGCAGCCACAGACAGCAGCAGCAGCCGGAGGGGCAGCCGGGGCCGGTGCCGGTGCAGGAGGGGCCCAGCAGCAGGCGGCCCAGCCGGAGGCGCCACCGCGCAACAATCGGGGATCCGGGTCCGCCTCGGGGGCATCGAAGCCGGCCGCCGTACTGCCACAGCAGCAGTCGAACAATCATCTGGGACAGCTCGTGAATCCGCTGGATCCATTGGACAGCAGCGACTCGGACAGCGAGCCGGATGAGCCGAACGATCGGGCCAGGAACGATGGCACTCTGTTGGCCAGCGATCCGCCCAAGCCGCTGTAAGTACCACACACACACACACACACACACACACACAAAGAAGGGGGCGTGAAAAAAAGAAAAAGTAGATCACGTATCAATCATCTCTCTCTCTCTCTCTCTCTCTGAATACTAACCCAAACTTCACAACATTCTTGTCTCTCACTCGTTTAAACAAACCATTTTACACACCCTGAATCCCGATCACCCAAAACACCCACTCCGAACCCCTACGAAATCCCAACTGAAACACTCCCACTACAACCCATTGAAATCCTGTATCAATCCACCAAAAAACTCACACGAAATCCTTTCAAAATTCCAAATCCAACTCCCATTCCCGATTCCCAATTCCATTCCATTTCCATTCATCAACAAAACGATTTGCCGCCCCTTTTTTGTTCTGTTTTTCGTTTGGTTTTGCGTTTTGTTCAGACCCGAATTTTCATATAGGCCTGGTCTGGGACCCGTCTCCGAGGATGGCAACACGACAACGCCCCTCGGCAGCCATGGAAGCGGAGGGCCGCCCAACCGGCCACTGCCCCCCACGCCCGATGACGATGATCAGGCAGGAGATCGCACGCTGATCATGAAGCGCGTAAGTACTCATAGAAGCATCCAAGTTCAGACGATTCCGATCTATACTTTCTTTATCTCGACATATATACGATCGATACGTATATATGAGGAGTACGATTCCTTCGTTTTAGTTTAGTTTTTAGTTTTTGTTCGTATTGATTTTAAACGATGATGAAAATGAGATGAAAAAAGAATATACGGGGGATCAAATGAGTGAAGGATCAGAATGCATATAGACCAGGCCCCGCCCGCCCCGCCCCGCCCCGCCCACCGATTGTACAAATTGTAAACTATAGCTTTTGTAGGGTTAAAGGAACCAATCAGTCAATCAATCTAATCCAACAATCAATCAATCAATTAAGCGTAATATAAATCTAAGTTTTTTTCGACTTTTGCGGTTGCGGTTTCTTTCCTCTTAGACAAAAAAAAAACAGTTTTGATTTTTTTTTTTTTTTTTTTTTTTTTTTTCATTCAAGATTTAGCTTAAAATATATACCTACCATATTTACATATATATATCCTTTGACTTACTAAATTTTGATCAGAAATAATATATACTTAATTTTATTATTAATTTTCCATATATTTATTTTGAGTAAAAAAAAAAAAAACAGTGTGAAATCTTTTTCGTGAATTATTCTTTTGAAGAAACAAAAATTTAGTTCTTTTTGTGTGTTTTGTACAAAATATTTCCCTTATTCCGTGTTTATTTATCGATTATCGATTGAGCAAAAGATGTGTGTGCTGTTTGCATCTATGAAATGCACATGTATCTGTATCTATATCTATATATCTATATACATATATGCATATATGCACTGGTGCGTATAGAATGTTCTACACCGATCGAGCCCAATCGAATGTTGTATATATAGAGAAAAACCGTATTATTGCACCCCAACGAAAGAAACAAAAAATTCAAAATCTCACACAGATACAACACACTCACACATACACTCGCATAAGCATATCTATAAACTGTACGATGCCATATCTATATACGATCCGATCTGTATTAAATGGAGAAAAAGATGGCTCCATTCGCGAAGGAGAATTCATGAAAAATGTTACATGCTGTTGTGGTGGGGCATAGAATCTCCTCCTCCTCCTCCTCCTCCCCTCCCCCTCCCCCTCCCCCATGCTCCTTTAGAATCGCCTCTAAGTATGCAACAGAGACTGCAACAACAACAACCAACAACAACAACCAAGAAAATAAAAAAACAAAAACCTAACACACAAATTCTTCTCTTGCGCTGCTACTCACAACAACAACAACAACAACCAACAACCAACAACAACTACTACTCCTACCCGAAACAACCCCCAATCCCCGATCCATGCAACACACACACACACACTCAAACACCACACAAACTCGGAACAGAATATAAACCCCCTGCTAAGGACGTCATCCGCTGTCGTCGTGCCACGAAGGGAGGAGGCAAATCTTCTAAGGGACTGGGACTTTGATCGATTCTTTCCGAAGACTGGAGCCAGCAATGGAGCAGGAGCAGGAGCTGGAGCTGGAGCTGCAGCAGCACGCGGCAGTGGCAGAGCCACCGGCGGAAGTGGAAGTGGAAGTGGAAGTGGCAGTGGAAGCAGTGGCAGCCCCACAACGACGGCCAGCCTCAGTCGCAGCTCGCAGCAGAGCACGCTCAAGGTGGAGACGAAGCTGCAGAGGGCCAGTGTGGCGGAGGCCATCACCAGGCCAGTGCCCAGGGGCTATCAGCCGCTAAAGGGCACAGGCGCAGGCGCAGGCGCGGGTGCCACAAGTATTGCCAAAGAAAAGGGAGCTGCCGCTGGAGCCGCAAGCAGCAGCAGCAGCAGCACTTCGAAGTCGCTGCACAAACGCCAGGAGTCGTACCCCAAGCTGCCGACGAATTTTGTGCGTGGCTTTCGGCGTGAGAACTCGGACTTCTTTCCGCTAAACAAACGCCACTCTGCAGTGCTGAGCGGCACCACCAGCAGCAACAACAGCAGCAGCAACAGCAGCCACAGCAACAGCAACAGCGGCCGCACAGCCTCCACAATACAGCTGCAAATTGTTCAAGCTAGCCAGAGAGCCAGTGCCATGTACCAAAGGAACAGCATTTACAACACCAGTAACAGTGCCACAGCCACAGCCACAACCACAGCCACAGCCACAGCCAGTGGCAGCAGCAAGAGCAAGACCACCTCTCCAGCAGCAGCAGCAGGAGCAGGAGCAGTGGCTGCCAAGTCGGGAGCAGGAACTCCTGCCACTAAATCAAGTTGGGCGAATCTTGATTTCTTGCGTCCGCGTCGCGAAAAGACTGAATCCGTCATTGTGTTGCAGAATGCTGCATCTCGAGCCCACCAGCAGCAGCAGCAGCAGCAACAACAGCAGCAGCAGCAGCAGGCGCAGCAGCAACAGCAGCAGCAGGTAAACGTTCTCAGCTCGCACAAACAAACAAACAACAAACTCCAACAATCAACCTTCAGAAGAGGCAAACAAACATCACAAAAAAAGAAAAGAAAGAAAAAAACCAAAAGCATATGTCGTTCTTCCATTCCAATTGTGTTTTGTCTTGGCGCCAGAAATGTAAACGTAAACCAAACCCAAAAAAAACAAAAAAAAGCAACAAAAATGTTTAAAATTTACCATCGCTCGCTTTCTCCCATACTCACCAAACACACCACACTCGACACTCGATCACACCACACCACACCACCAGGCACATGGCGACTCCGCTGGCATTCGCTCGTATTGTCAATAACATTTGCAGACTAACAGCCTCGTAACTCGTAAATAACACCACCCAAACACACCCACACACGCACACAAAAACGCATCTGTTGATAATGAAAACTGACGGAAAATTCTGTGGAAAACTATCGCGGAAGAGCCAGGAACAGACGGTACCCCTGCAGATTCTCATTTTTCATATTTACTATCGCTTTCTGGGGGTTTTCCTTGAAGTTTTCCCTCATCAAAAGAGGATGTTCGACCGATAGTTGCTTCTACCTTGGGAAATTCAATGCCATGGGCTCTTAGGGAAGTTCCATGCTATAGTAGCCAGCTCTTTAACATCAAATTAGAGGCACTTTCTTGGAGGGACGGGACGGACGAACATGGCTTGAGCTCACTCGCTCTTACTTGCTTTTCTTCATTCGATTTCGTACGTTCTTACTGGAATTTTCCTCCTGGACAGTGACATGCAATGACTGCATCATCAAATCCAAGTTCAAGCATAGTCCACCTGCCGGCCGAGAGGTGCTGCTGCACGACGCGCGACCCTAGACTCGCAGCCAATCAAAGTCCCTTTCGCAAAACCCTCTGCAAGGGATGTACATAGTTCAAAAGTAGAACAAAAACTCGTATATTCGCTTGGTGTGTTCACATATTGTTTCATATATACTCGTATTTATGCGTATCTTTTCATTGCCTGAGCATGTTTTGGTTTCTATTTGATTTACCTTCGGGATTTATATATTTTTTATTGCATTTTTCATTTGTAAGATCTAAGCTACATCCCCCAAGAACAGAGCCGTAGTTAAGTCGCTAATCTCTAATACTAAGCGTATCTGGGCCGGGCTAATGTGCAACTAACAAGCGCAAGTCGATTGCTTTCTAACACCAAAAACAAATGTAAATAACTCTAATCGCAAAAACACACACACACACACAAATAAGAGGCAAAATTACCGAATGCTAATGAGATGTGATCCATTAAATAGAATACTCGTAGATACTTTTAGAGCAGAGGTTGAAGCTTTTTCTGTACCTAAATCTCCTACAAAACTTTGATAAAACTATTAAGTAAAGCAGGAAGTCCTCAGATTTTGTAGGGGTGGATTTTAGAAGGGCTTAAATTTCGATTCGATGGGGTTTACTTTTGCACAAGTATAAATTGAGAGATTTTCTAGGATGGCCATAGATTTTAGATGCAGAAAAACTAGCAGAAACGTAGATGAACTCATCAGTAGACCCTGTACCTCTGGCCGTCTCTTGAGGGGGGGTGTTCCCCCACTTTCATGTGTTCTATAACCCCTGATTTTACAGATAACACATACACATATCTAGTAGTATCACTGCCACAGTCTTAACCATGTAATTTATCGTGCTCTGCTGCTGTGCTCTCTGTATCATCATCTTCTACTTTGCCTAATGCTACCCAAAATTGTTTTAAAGCTTTTCTGTGCAAAGACGAAACTAGGAAAATCAATTGAAAAGTTTGGTAAACGAATGAAAAGCTAATTAAGAAATGTACAAATATATAAAGCCCCCGATCCCCGATCCCCGATCCCCGATCCTGGAATTGTTCTTGCAACTTGTTGAGCAACGTTTGCCTGCTGGAGTGCCGCGCGGAATGTGTTGCTGCCTCCCAACCCCACCACCATTTGCGTCCACGTATGATAGTTTAAGTGCTTTACATGTCTAGCTTTAAAACAATTTTGAAGCCATACGAGATAGAGAGAGAGAGAGAGAGATACCTACTATATGTGTTTTTAGATTGTAAGCTCTTCTATATAGTAAATGGATACACACCACCCCCCCACACACACACACACACACACACACACACACACTCTCTCTCCGTTCGACTACTATATATATATATGTATCTGTATATCCATTGGGGCTTTCGTAGAACAAGGGGATCGATCCACATATCCATTAGGCGACCTTCAGTGTCTCTTCTCTCATTGGCATTCATTTATTTTGTGCTGCTACGTTCCACTTTCCACGTTCCACGTTTTTTTTTTTTTTTTTGATTCATTTGTTGTTTCTTATATCTGTTCGTTCCTCCTCCAACTGTATCTATCCATCTGTTTATCTGTTTATCTATCTATCCTCCCATTTCCACATTCCCACTACTTAATTTCATTTTCAATTTCTATTCGAACCCCGCCCCGAAGTCCGTTACTCTTGCACTGTACTAAACTGTTTCTTGTTGCATCTTTCTGTCCCATCCAGAATCGCGGAGTTGGCGGAGGAGGCAGCAGCGGCGGAGGCGGAGGCGGCGGCGGCGGCGGCGGCGGCGGCGGTGGAAGCAGCGGAGTGGGTGGAGCCGATGGCAGCGTTTTGGGTACACCCGGAACCCGGACCAGCAGCGTACTGCCCGATCTGCTCAGCCAGGCATCGCCGGCCACACCGCCACGCCACGATAAATCATCCAGTGAGGAGGTGAGTAATGCCAGCCATAACCCCAGCCACAGCCACAGCCACGGCCACAGCCATAACCATAACCATATACTATATACTATATGTATGGGCTATAAACATCATATACTTTTACTTTTGTGTGTTCTACTACCACCTCGTTGTACCTTTTTTTTTGTGTTTTTCGTTCGTAACCTTTGAGAGTCCTTGCCTTAAATATTACTTGTCCCAATATCGCTGTCTGTTTGTCCATCGCCAAACCGAGTCATTCGCATTGTCTTTGTCATCAAAGTCTTCCGATTAGATAAGGAATAATCAGTGTCAGTTGAGGAATCCACTATCAAACTATCAAAAATTCCGACTTGCAAAGAAATCATTGAGGGATCTCTGGATCCGTACCGTACAGTGGTTCGATTACCTACTAACCTGCCGCCACAAAGCAGCGATATACGAGTATATGTATCCCCCCACCCTCCCCCCACTTCAGTATTCCCCCCTCCCCTCCCATTAATTGTTATCATTTTGTGATCCTAACCTCCATCCTCCACCCTCCACCCAGAAAGTACATAAGTATGTGACTAATCCCAAACCCGAACCCGAACCCGAACCCGAAATCAAAGGAAGAGAACATACAGACCATATATCTTGGATAGCACTATATATATACATATATTCCTTTGACGTGGGAGCAAAGTTTCATTACGAAGAGAGTGCAAAACAGTGACAATTGGTCGACAATTTTAGAAAAGTATATATTTGCATGAAGCATGAGTAAAATCCAAAATTAAACCCACAAAAAAAAGAATTTCCTTAACCCCAAAATTGAAAAAAGAAAGAAAAAAAAAAAACCACACACACAACGAACGTTTAAACAAATTTCTTCTTCTTAATTGTGCTTTGTCTTTCCGCAACGTTTGAGCTGATGGCCACTACGATATATTCTAACCAATTACAAATCAATTACCAATCAAATACCAAACAAACAAAACATTACAATAGTAAGTATTTATGAATCAAAACAAAACAAAAAACCCAACCAAACCAAACCAAACCAAATCAAATCAAAACCAATCCAAAACCCCCTAAACAAAAACAAAAACAAAAAACAAGCTCCCACCAACAACAAAAAATACTCTTCTTTTGTATAATTTTACTCTCTTTACTCCCAAACAAGAAACCACCTTTTGTGTTGTATATTTCTCCAACGATTTTCAAATTCATTTTCACAACGTGCTCCCCCCGCCCCGCCCCGCTGTATGTGTATCTTATAAGTTCTTTCAAATGGCAAAGGGGCAAAAGGGCAAAAAGCCGCATACAATTATGTATCTGCACTACAGGAATGCCTTTCAGTTTCGACTTCACCTCCAGTCGCTCCTCGCTCCTCGCTCCTCGCTCCTCCTGTCGCTCTCTCACTCTCTCTGTACATACAAGACACCATTCCATCTCTTTTTGTATATTTTTTTGTACCAGTCTTTTATACGAGTGCTAACAGATCTCCATACAAATATCCCATATTCCATATTCCATCTTGCCATCCCCACACATCTACAGGGGAAAATGTATCCCGAAAGATTGGAGTTTGAATTTGAATATTTTTTCACACACCCACACACACACACACACACACAACATATCAATATTCGGCCTCTGGGGAAAGACTAAACACATATCAATTTTCACCAATATTATTTAACATTTCCACTTTTCCTCCAACTGTTAACAAGAATGAATGAGAGTTCTCTTTTTGGCTATAGTTTCAATTATTCGTTAGTTTAAGCATCCCTTAACCCACACGAAACACACACCCCCCACACCCTTGTAATGCACACTCTGCACACTCTACAGACTCTAAACACACCCCGACCATCCCCAGAAGCATGTTGTAATTTATTTAATAAACTTTATTCTTTTTGTTTTTACATCTCCAGACTAATTGTAATTTTTTCTTTGCACTTTTTCTATTTTTCTTTTTCTCTATATAATTACCAATAAACAAAAACAAAAAACAAAACAAAAACCAATCAAAAATCAATCAATATAAACAAATAATCGCTAATCGAATCGAATCGAATCGAATCGAAAATCGTTTATCGATATGTCATGCAGTATCAAGCGGCCATCAGTTCATCCGTGCATTCCACGCCATCGAAATCGTTTATCGCTAGCAGCGGCAACGGAGCCGTCGGTGGCCACGGCCTCGGCCTCGGCCACGGCCTTGGGGGTGGTAGCGTCGTCGGTGGCGTGATTATTAGCAACAGCAGCAATAATTCGCCACAGTCGACGATATCACTCGCCTCGTCCTCGTCGAATTCGCGACAGAACTCGCCAAAGAATTCGATCAGTAAGACGCGTTCCTCCAGCAGTATTACTAATTTATTGCACAAATCTGCTTCTTCCTCCTCTGCGAACATCCACCATCCACCATCGAACGCCCCGCTATCGGCCTCCTCGCTCGGCGCCCTCTTGCCACCGCACGCGTACGCGCTGCAACAGAAACAACGCAGTTTCCTTACCTTCGGTTTCGGGGCCGGCGGCTCCGGCCCGTCGCGTCGTGAGTCGCACGTGAATGTCAATGTGACGCCCACCTCCCACGAGGCGGCCAACGATACGCCCGAGATCCGTAAGTATAAGAAACGCTTCAATTCGGAGATACTCTGTGCGGCGCTGTGGGGCGTCAATTTGCTGATTGGCACAGAGAATGGCCTGATGCTGCTCGATCGTTCCGGCCAGGGGAAGGTAAGAGCATCTGAAAATCGAAATCGAAATCGAAATTGAAATCGAAATCCAAATCGAAATTTGATGATCATTCGATTTGCTTTGCTGCTTGCAGGTCTATCAACTCATCTCAAGACGCCGCTTCCAGCAAATGGAAGTGCTAGAGGGTCAAAACATATTGGTTACCATATCCGGCAAGAAGAATCGCGTGCGTGTCTACTACTTGTCCTGGCTTAAGTCGAAAATCTTGCGCACCGATGGACTCTCCGATGTGAGCCCAACCGAATATATTTCCCCTTAAATGTGTCCTCTAATGCGTGTGTGTGTTCTTTAATCGAATAGCAAGTGGAGCGTCGCAATGGCTGGATTAATGTGGGTGATCTACAAGGTGCTGTACATTTTAAGATTGTCAAATACGAAAGGATTAAGTTCCTAGTGATTGCATTAAAAGACTCTATTGAAATATATGCATGGGCTCCCAAACCATATCACAAATTTATGGCATTTAAGGTAGGTCGTCTCTGCAAAGGAACCCCCTTTGAGTTGTACAAATTTTGGTTGATTTTTCGTAGAATTTTGGTGAATTGGAACATCGCCCGCTTTTGGTCGATCTCACAATTGAAGATCAGTCGAGACTGAAGGTGATTTATGGCTCGGCCGAGGGTTTCCATGCGGTTGATTTGGATTCAGCTGAAGTATACGACATATATCTTCCCAAACATGTAAGTTCGAACCCCACGTGGGTGGGAGACGACATTATTCACCCGTGAATTAACCAATTACTCTCAGACTCAGGGTGCAATCATTCCGCATTGTATTGTGGCGCTTCCGAACTCCAATGGGATGCAACTGCTGCTGTGCTACGACAATGAAGGTGTCTATGTGAACACTGTGGGTCGTGTTTCCAAGAACATTGTCCTCCAGGCAAGTACTCGCTAAGCGCTGCCCATTATCCACTTTGATTCTGGCTAATATTTCCCCTCTTTTGTTTATAATTGCATTTGCAGTGGGGAGAGATGCCCACCTCAGTGGCATACATTGGCACTGGGCAAATCATGGGCTGGGGCAACAAAGCAATAGAGGTGAGTGTCCACTTCTGAATGGTTTATAATTGGATACACTGTTCTTTTGCCCTCAATTGCAGATACGTTCCGTTGAGAGCGGCCATTTGGATGGTGTGTTTATGCACAAGAAGGCGCAGCGCTTGAAATTCCTTTGCGAGCGCAACGACAAAGTATTCTTCAGCAGTGCCAAAGGTGCTTCATCGTGTCAAATCTACTTTATGACGCTCAACAAGCCAGGCATGGCCAATTGGTAAAGCGCTCTGCTCTGCTCTGATGATCTTGGCAGCCATCGATCGACCCAATCCCAACCCCAACCCGAACCCCAACCGCAACCGCAACCCCAAAAGAAGCGATCGATTTGCTCAACCAGCAATGCATAAAACATTTTCTTCTTATTTTACAACAAAACCAACAAAATATCTAAAGAGAACATACACACCCCAACCCACACCCACACACACCACACACACACACACACATAACGAAGATAATTAGTGCATAAAAGTTAAGTGAGATGAGAGGATGATGAGATGATGATGATGATAATATCCTATACAGACGAGAGACACAATTCAAAAACCAACATTCACCAAACCAAACCACAACACACCACACCACACAAACAATCATGAACTTGTGCTTATGAAAATTCACCACGACAACGTTTCAATTAGTAAATGTGCTAAGAAAACTCGATCCACTCGGACGCGGAGTGCGACGCGAGCCTATATATATATTAAAATAATCTATTTAATATTTAGAAACGAAAATGTCAAGCTCACTCGCAGAGGTTTTTTCGTCAGAACAGAACAGGACAGAACGGAACGGAACGGAACGGAACACAGAAGTCAACGATCTATATCCTTTCGATGATGTATGTATATTGACGTTACGTAGCTGAACCCTGAATGTGGATAGCAGCGTCCACAATCCAGATGGATCCCCACACACACAATCACAATCCACACACACACACACGATTCAAATCCATTTCAAATGTCGTTTCGAGTATGATTTCGCTTTCAAGTTAAACTTAAGTTGAAAAAACAAAACAAAAACAGGCAACGCAGCAACCGAAAATACACATATGTATATCGAATTTTTGCAATGGAAAACCAACGTATATATATATATATATATATACATATATATAAATGAATAAATATATGCAATTAGTTTTTGTTCTTGGTATTATCAAATAGAATTTATTTGTGCGTTTCTGATGATGATGACGATTACATATGTTAGTGTGGAAAGCAGAGGGAAATTTATACATAAATTGAATTGTCTGTATGCTCATTTTTATGGAGAACAAAACAAAACAAAACAAAACAAAGCAAAGCAAAGCAAAATAAAACGCCATTGTAAAAACTAAGTGATAAAAACAAAGTAAAAAAATTAAATAATATTAGAGCGAAAGAGCGAGAGCAGAAGCGGAGCAGAAAGAATGTTTTTAAGCAGAAGCCGGAACAATTATAACTGATTTAATGTAAAATAAAGCCGAAAGCAACACAAACAAAACAATGCTTACAACAATTGATGCATAATTAATGGAAATGGAAATGGAAATGAAAGAGACGGAAGTACGGATGCACCATGACGTTTATAAGGAGAGCACTAACCTTATAGCAAACGAATTGGAGGGAATTACAAAACGAGAAACTAGTTAAGCTGCATTTTTTTACTGAACTTTTATACAGAGCAATGAAAATGAGAAAAACAAGAAACAAATTTGAAACGAATCAAATCGTATCGACTCGAATCGAATCGAATCGAGTAGCAGACGAGAAGCATAAATTAAACCAAAATTCTATAAATCGTAGCATGTTAACGAATGATAAAGAACCCATTAACAAACAATCTCCGCTTGTTGTACTGTGTGTGCATTTCCTTTGTGTTTTTAACAAGCTTCAATATCAAAAGTGGTCACGATGCAATATATCTCTACATGCATATGTCAAATATGTATAGAACACTCTTCTGAATTTCCCACACAATGAATGACAATGATTACATTCTTTTCAAATATGTCAAATTAGATGGAGTCTAGTTTTTGTGTTGTTTTCTTAAATTCTCCCTCCTCCCTCCCTCTCTCCCACCCTCGATTCCTCCACCACACAGCAAAGGAATCGGAACGTAGGACACCCCGCGTCTCATTATGAAATATTATATTTAAAATATTTTTTTTTTTGTTGTATTTGTACTCCCCTATTACCCCGTAATTAATAATGTTCATCAAAACGAAATGGAAAACAAAGCTGCACTAAAATGCAAATCTAAAAACAACAACAGAAAAGCAAATGAAATGAATAAAAGAATTAGTAATAAATGCTTACTTTATTTCTAAAATAAAACAAGTAAAATGATACAGAAATGAATGTAAATCTAATTATTATATATATATAATCTCAAAATTAAAAAGAAAAAAAAACTATATCAAACGTGGTCTTATTTGATTATTTATTCATACAAGAAAACCAAAATTAGTTGCTGTCTCGTCTCGGATGAATTCTCAATTCAAATGGTGCGCGCTAAACTATAGAACAGTCGCGGACAGTGAAATGAGGGCCGCTTTTGACACTAAAAATGATCCAGAAAATGCGCCAGTGGTCCAAACTCAACGAAAGTTGGACTGTAAATGATTGGAGAAACGTAATGTTTTTAGTGAAACCTGTTTGGTTGGGAAAGTATGACGAATGATCGCCGGAAGGGCGGAGAACGCTATAAAAATGAGGGCCTAAAACGAACGGAGCGGCAAGGAGGCAGCAGGATGGTCTGTGGATGTTGGTTTTGTATTATAGAGTTGGAGTTCTGGCACTAATTGACGAAATTTCTGAGGAATACCATCTAATGAGGAGCACATTCCGCCCTTATCTTCTAGGACGACTCTGCTCCTTGCCACCGTACAAGATTGCTGAGGAACATGTTGTTCAACTATGTTGTTGTATTGTGTTATGATTTGTTCAAAAAGTTGGATTTTTCCAGCGATGTTGTTTCTTAGCTAAAATCATATTTAAAAATGGTGGGAATTAGGACATAGGACGGGCCGGGAAATGGTCATAACTATATAAACATCGAAACAATCTGCAATCTGCAAGTAGATACCAAGCCACATAGATGAACATTTAGCCAATGTTATTTTATATTATATTATATATATTGTTGGCAATAAAACAAAAGACACATGGGAAAAACGGGACAGGATTGACGGTTTTTGGCCCACTGTGCGCTGTCTCGGGATTTGACCAGATGAACACCTGCACTTTGACGGCAGCCATTTCCAACCAGACTGTGACCGCGTTCAGTTAAATCGGTGTTGAATATTAAAATGGAGCTTGGAGCAGCCTTTTGTGCTCATTTTCGATGAGTTTCATTTCAGGCACGTACCCAACGTAAGTTCCCTTGAAACCGTCTCTTTATATCTGTATTAATTAGTATATTTAAAGGTGCTCCTCAGCCGCTGGAAGTCGTTGGCCATTGCAGCTGCAAATATGGACGGCACAAAATTTAAGTTTTTGTACCTGCAGGTGGTCCCAAAAGTCGTAGTCACCACAGTTTTCAACCTGGGCTTAGCCCAAAATGTGTGCGGCGTAATATCAGACAGGTGCAAGGCTAATTTGAAGTCGCTGCAGTATGTCGCAAACTATTTCCCGGTCCTGTGGGACGAAGTCCATGAGGAAGAATTTGGTGACGCGGTATAAAGATACGGAGGACAGATTGGGCTACATTTACGGAAGCACCTTTGACCGAAACACATGGGAATAGCAGGCTTCCGAAATAACCAGCAGCACGCCAAATAAATTAGAGGAGTTTAATTCAAACAAAGTTTTAAACTTAAAAAAGTTATTGGCGCTGAATTTTGCGCAATCGTCCACACCTCTTAACTTGAGCAGAGTTAATAACTCCGATCTCGAGCTTCGCGGATTCATCCTCACCTCACATGTGTACGACACTCTTCAATTTATCCACGTTACACATGCGGATAAATTCACCGACACACGGGCGGCAATCAAAGTTGTTTTCCCGCGTGGTAGGAATTTTAGCAATTTTAAAAAGAGATTTACACTTAAACAGAAATTAACCGAATGGCAAGAACACAGAAACTGGCCAAAGATTACGAATTAATCAATGATCAATGGCAATGGTCATGTTGTCCTGGACAGTCCTTCGGGACGGCTACCGCCGGCCACCAGCTTGGCGCCCTGCTGCTTGCCCTGCTGGATCATGCCAAGGATCTTATCCATCTGCTCCTGGTTGACCTGGGGACCCTGCTCGGTGTTCAGATCGAAGGGATTGCCTACGGTCCTCTTCTTGGCGCGCTCTGCACTGCGCTCCACGAACTCGCCGTAGATCTTATCCTCCACAAAGGTGCGAGAGCCGGCACAGCAGCACTGGCCCATGTTGAAGAAGAGGCCGAAATGGGCCGCCCAACTCCAGGGTCACGCGCTTCAGGATCGTGTGGCCGGATGCCAGTTGGATGAGCTTTTCCACATCCGTGGATCCGGTGAAGGCTACCTTGTCGACATTTGCGTGATTGGCCAGGGCAGCGCTGGCTCCACCGAAACTAGGCACCACATCGACTGCTCGGCTGGCTTTAGGATGATGGTGTTGCCGGTAGCCCAGTTTCAGCGATGGTCTGCTCTGTGGTCGGATTGATGGTTTGAAATGTTTTGCCCAATTTGCTCTTGTGCCACTTACTTGTTGATGAACAGTCCGTGTAGAGCACCTCCGGGGTGGTCTGGGGGCTGAGGCAGGGCGGAATAGTGTGCCACAGCTGTGGCAAAGGGCGCCGCCGGTCTTCAAAACGGCCGTCCACGGCAAAATCTCCCCCACAAATATAATATAAAGATTACTTTGTTTTGTTCCGCAATTGAGATGGCAGTGCTGCGATAAGTCGCGACAGCTGATCGCTGGTGGTGGCAGTTTCTCGACAGCACAATCCATATCAATGCTGTTATTGAAATAGGAATTACATTATCGATGCTGTTATGGATGTAGGAATTACATTATCGATGCTGTTATGGATGTAGTATCGATACCGATAACATTTTGACACTTTAAAATATACCGAAAAATGCTCGAAAATATTCTTCGATTTTGATATTCCGCCGAATATTACTAGCTATATAGAACATTTAGCCATGCCCACATAATTTTATCCGATTTGTGAATCAATTTTCTACTTGACTGGCTTATTCTAAATACTTGCTTTTATTGGATTTGAAAATGAAATTGAATAGATTGATGAAATTGACAAAATATACCTCCTGTGCCTTTAACAGCACCTCTTGTGCCCTTAACAGCACCTCCTGTGCATTTAAGAGCGTGCTGTTAACGCGCGGAAAACTGACGAAGTTGGCTGCGCTAGCTGTCACTTTGACAATTGCGTTTATCTTCCACTCTTTCTTTTCTTTTCTACCCGAGATTCGGTACGTAGCGTACTGTTGAAATGTTAATCGTGCAATTTTTCCCAAATATCGCAACATCCTAACATGATAATAAACAAAAGTGCAACGAGAAGCCTGGCACTGGCCACCGCATAAAATATTTAATAGAATGTTGCGATGGGCGAGCGTTAAATTGCGACGGACATGGCGGCCCAAAGTGTTGTGATGAGTGTGTTCATTTTTTTTTTTGTTTTCGATTACAGCAATGGGTCGCGTTATTCGTGCACAACGTAAGGGAGCTGGTTCCGTCTTCAAGGCGCACGTCAAGAAGCGCAAGGGAGCCGCCAAGCTCCGCTCTCTGGACTTTGCCGAGCGCTCCGGCTACATCCGCGGTGTTGTCAAGGTAAGTTCTTCAGATGTCAGACATTGGCCATATATTAAATATATGTCGTCTTAGGACATCGTGCACGATCCCGGTCGTGGCGCGCCCTTGGCTGTCGTTCACTTCCGTGACCCCTACCGCTACAAGATCCGCAAGGAGCTGTTCATCGCTCCCGAGGGCATGCACACCGGCCAGTTCGTGTACTGCGGCCGCAAGGCTACCCTGCAGATCGGCAACGTGATGCCCCTGAGTCAGATGCCCGAGGGTACCATCATCTGCAACTTGGAGGAGAAAACTGGTGACCGTGGCCGTCTCGCCCGCACCTCTGGCAACTACGCCACCGTGATTGCCCACAACCCCGACACCAAGAAGACCCGTGTCAAGCTGCCCTCGGGCGCCAAGAAGGTTGTGCCCTCTGCCAACCGCGCCATGGTTGGCATCGTCGCTGGCGGCGGTCGTATCGACAAGCCCATCCTGAAGGCCGGTCGTGCCTACCACAAGTACAAGGTGAAGCGCAACAGCTGGCCTAAGGTACGTGGTGTTGCCATGAACCCTGTGGAGCATCCCCACGGTGGTGGTAACCATCAGCATATTGGTAAGGCTTCCACTGTCAAGCGAGGCACATCTGCTGGTCGCAAGGTCGGTCTCATTGCTGCCCGTCGTACCGGTAGGATTCGTGGTGGCAAGGGCGACAGCAAGGACAAATAAGCTGTTGACCGACGTGGAGCAGGTTCCGTCTAAGATCGGCGTGGCACTGTTGTTGTGTGTTGCGCTGTTTGAGATAATGCAATTCTATATGGAAAATCTGTATGTTGTCAGCATACACTTGACACGACGGAATAAAATCTATTTGTAAAAAATAAAACATTTGATTTGGGGGATAATGCTATTTGGCAGTAGCTAAAAAGAGTGTTGCTGTCCTTTCCAAGATTTTTTTTTGTAAACGAAGCTGATTTAATTTAGATTTCCTGGCACTGCTGCCTCAATCTGGGACTGATTTGGTACAGTGAATTGATGGGACACAACTCATTACGGCTTCTATATGATCGGAAGGAAAAACCTGTTTGCATATTGGTTTTAATTAAGAAATTCTTTGCTTAAGACATCTAAGTTGAATCATCATCAGTTTCAGCAATCCCCACAACGACATGTGATGTATACAATTTCAGATCTCTACGTTCAATCACAAAATCTGAGGTATTTTCAAAATTATCGCCGATAAGTAAGTCATCAAAAGTCGTGTGAATATAGCGACTTATAGCGATTTGACCCCTGAAATCAGAAAAGTAGTTCCGTTGGTGATATATACCGCCGATATCCAACAAAATTGCACATACAACTGTATTATTTGTCAAAACATAAAAATTCGAGGTGTCGATAGCACTACCGAGTGTACCGAGAGTCATCCTCTAGCTCAGTGCGCGGAAGCAGACAATTTACGGTATATTTTCGGTTTTTTTTTGGTACTTTTCGGTATATTTGTTCTTCGAAATTTAATAAAATGTTTATTTACGGTATATTTCATATATTCCTATCTATTACATTTTATTTTTAAAAGTTATTAAGGAACATATTAAAGAACATAAAAACTTCTATACGTAGGTTTTTTAATTTTCGCTCTCCCTGCATTATTTATTCCACTGGATTGCATTCATGTCCTTGTCACTCATTTAATTTCAAACAATTCCACTTTGGCGCGCAGTTCGATTACCTGGATCCACATGTGTAGTTACCGTGTAGTTACCATGTATAAAAATGGACATTTTAGTTGACCTTCTTGCTTAAACCTTTTTTAAGACACAATCAAATGAAACTAGTTCCTTAAAATTAGCCAATCTTGTAGAAAATTGATTCATCAATCGGTTTTAATTTTTTTTTTCACATCTAAGGGTTTTAGCTAGCTAGTAATATTAAGCTGAATATCAAAATCGAGGAATATGATTTCCGATCATAGACAGAGAACAATTAACCCATTGCCGACCAGTGGGTATTTAAATACACACGAATATTATGAAACTTGAAGAATTTTAGCGGAGTTCAGGTGAAAGATATTGTGGAAATTTTATTTTTAGAGAAAGAACATGGATGGATCTACTAGAAGAATTTACAAACAGTAGTTTTTTCCGCGGCTCAACTCAATTCGTTCACCTTTTAAATAGAGGGGGGTTAAGTGGGTTAAGTTCGAACGGAACGAATCGTGAGCAGTGCCGTGCCCCTTCAGGGGGAGCAAAAGCAAAAAAGCAAAAATTGTTTTAATTATTTTCCACTCACTGTCCGCTCCACTGCTGAAAAATGGATCGCACTTTCTACGAAGGGTGGCTAATTAAGTCGCCACCAACAAAACGAATTTGGCGTGCAGTAAGTTTCCCTTTGGACTCGTCTTGTACCAACTCCGTTCGGTTCGGGATATTAAAGTAACATATTTATATATATAATATAAGTGATCAGTGAAATGTGCATCAAAGTGCAAACCGCAAAGCTTACGGTAAACAGCAGAAAGGAAGAGATATACTCTTACAATCTCCTACTGGAGGAAATTGTTTTTGCCAACATTCCCACTACACTGAGTCACAAAAGGAAACGCACCAAACTGATCGCAGTGGCATTTTTGTACAATTACTCTGTGCCTCTATCTGTGGCTGTGAGTGTGTGTGTGTTTGTGTATGCCTGTTTGTGCCTGAATTTGTTTGTCATAAAATAATTCATTAATGAGCGGCAGGCTGGCTGATGTGATGCCGCTGCCGCCGCGGTCAGGGGAAGCGGAAATTGATTGAAATGCAAACAAGCTAAACCGCAGAGAGAGCAAGTTTCCAGTTTATATTGTAACTGCAAAATGTGAATGAAATTTACGATAGCCTCCGTCTTCCGATGCGCTTGCACATACATACATATGAGTGTGTGTGTGTGTGTGTTGTGTTTGTTTGTTTGCTTACGGCGTGGGAACATGTTTTGGCGCTGGTCTAAATTTACGCTTAATTAATTCTTTCGTTTAATGTTTACTTTGCTCGGGCCCCGATGTGCGCCGCAGAGGCAAAGGCAGAGGCAGAGGCGTTTGCTCGCTCGTGTATTAAATTACCAGCAACTGTTGCGTTTAATCAAATTATATTCTGTTGAATTTATTCAAGTAGAAAGTATGCACAAAGGCTATGTACACAAGTATGCATGTATGTATCTATGGAGTATGTATGTTTTATATGGATGTACTGACGATAAGCCACATCACATCACGCACCAAACAAAACCAAACCAAAGCGACGGGAGGGAGACGAACCACAAAAAACAATGACGCACTTGTCTTTCCAGCTTGTTATTGTTGTTTCTGTTTGCTGGCATTTCTGGGGGGCTGCCGCTGCCCGTTATGTATCGTGTATGTGCATGCATGTGTGCGTGTTGGTACATTTGAAACCACTTATAACGGAACCAAGAGTTCCAGGAACACACTGGCGTCCCACTACAGCAGGGGTACGGCAGTACGGGAGAGCGAAAGCCAAGTCTACTCGTAGAACGGAACCGCCTGACCTTCTATATAATACGTCTTGTCCATTGGGCAAACACAATGCAGATGGTTCCACTGTACCTATAAGAAAATATTAATGCCTTTCGTATGTCTCAAGGAAATTAGCTCGCGTATTGCCATCTCTCTGGGGTGCCAATTTCTGGCGCTGCCTGCTTGTGTGTGGCATTATGTTTATTGTTTATAATTCAATTAAGCGTGAAATTCGGAAATTGAACAGACTACAGAATGAAAACAAATACACAGATATTAAACAACACACACCCACCCGCACCCACACCTACAAAACTGAAGCCCGGGCTGGAGAGTAGCGATGACACGAACCCAACAGCCCAACCCCACCCCCCACTCTGCCGTACAGCTGTTTAGCAATCATTTTAACGGCACTCTGTGGGCGTGTGTGCATCTGGGGGTATCTGTGTGTGTTCGCTGATTACCAAAGAAAATGTCAATGCAAATATGATTCGCGGAAAAGCAGCAGCGACGTTGCTTACTCACCCTTGATACGAGTAGTGGTCGCTCCTCTGGACAGTCGGCGCCAGAAAAGGCTGCACCCCTGATAGCTGAAGCCGTAGCCGTTCGTCCATCTCATCCATCATTTGTTTACTAACTTTAACGCTTTGTTTTATTCTCCTATTTCTTATGTTTTTGTAGCGCTGGCGGCGACGCTGGTTCACGCTGAAGCAGGGCGAGATACCCGAACAGTTCTGCCTTGAATACTACACCGATCACAATTGCCGCAAGCTGAAGGGCGTCATCGATTTGGATCAATGCGAGCAAGTGGACTGCGGCCTGCGGCTGGAGAATCGCAAGCAGAAGTTTCAGTACATGTTCGACATCAAGACGCCGAAGCGCACGTACTACCTGGCTGCGGAGACAGAGTCGGACATGCGGCATTGGGTAAACTGCATCTGCCAGGTGTGTCACCTGCATGACACCAAGCAGTCGAATGAGCTGCCACTGGGCTCTGTGGGTGCAGGTAAGAGAACAACACATAAATAAAAGAAATCCTACCTAATTTGTGTCCCATTTGTTCCCGCAACAGACGAGAATCGCACGCAGAACACGAGCTCCAGCGGTGGCCTGAGCAACTCCACACAAAATACAACCACCACTTCGTTGCACTCTTCGGCGGGAACTATCGCCGCACAGGCTACGGCAACAGGGGGAGCTGCCCAAATGCGTCGTCCGGTGGTCATTGATCAGCAGCCACTGCCGCAGAATCCCGGCAACAACAACTCGGACTCGGTCTACGTCAACACGGAGTACAGCAATCGCGAGACAATGCTGTGTGATGGAAACTTCGATCAGCAAGACTTACTCTCGGCAGCACAACAGCAGCCGCCCCCCTCGCCGGCCACGGCCCTCTACTTGAACCACAGTGCCCTGATCCAAGCTCAGGCAGCGGCTGCAGCCGCCGAGCAGCAGCAGCAGCAACAACAGCAACAGCAGGCTGCCCGTCTTGCGGTCAATGCGAACGGAGTGGTGCGGAAGCTGCCAGAGCATCTGGTGCTCACCCAACAAACCCTGGCCGAGGCAGCAGCCGAGCAGCAGCATAGCAGCGTGCAGGCATCGCCAGCCCTGAGCACCGCCTCTGGACCGTACATACCCATAAGCGAGTGCTTCTCGGGCAGCCCCAAGTTCCTGCTGGACAACCACCAGTCCGGTGCAGGTGTTCCCGGCCCAGATGGGGCCATACCAAACAATCCCACAACGCCGTTGAACAATTTGGATCCCAAGTTCTACGATACACCGCGTAGTCATAACAATATTGGCCTAAATCTGACCAATGACCAGTCCTACTCCCCCAAGATTACCAACTTGAGTCTGGTAAGTGGATATGATTATAGATATAATCCGATCTATGAGTAATCGTTATTGTATTCTCCTCTTTATAGCAACAGCTAGCGGCTAATTCTGCTAGCAAGCAGCGTTCTGACTCGGACTCGGAGAGCGTCTTTACCGATGACGATGAGTGGGCGCATCCCCTGCCACTCCGCGAGAATGTGGGTAAGTAGTCACCGCATCTCCACTCCACCCTGAATTGGTGAATATCTAAGATTATTCATAGATCGCAGCACCAGACCCTCGGATAGTTCCATTGAGAACGAATCATTCGTGCTGACTTACTCGCAGCGCTTCTCCAAAATGCCCGAAGATGGTGCAGCCGTAGCTCCGCCACCCGACAAGCAGTCAAAACTGACGGCCGCATCATCTCTTGCAGATGCAGGCGACCATCGCACATTGGAGAAACTGGCCAAGGTGTTGAAGAACAAGAATAATCTCATACTAGACTTTAAGGAGAATGAAAAGTGAGTAGCACGAGACCACCCCGACCAGCAAAAATCAATCAAGATACATCCCAATCAATTTCACTCAATTCCAGAATCACTCGGGAACTGCCGCAGCTTTCGGACACGGAAAACACATCGCCAGCTATTGTGGCCCGTCGGAATGCAAACTCCGGGTTTATTGAGGAGAGCTACGACATTCCACGCTCCCATCAGCTGCCCTACTACAATGTCAGCCAGCTGCTGGGCGAGCGACCGGTCACCAGTCCGCACAACAGCAACCCCATTGCTGCTTCCACGCCCAATTTGATGGCAGCAGCCGATCTGGCTGCCGTTGCGGTGCCAGTGGCAGTGGCAGCCAATCCCTGCCAGACTCCGGCTACCATAGCAGCCTCCTCACCCACTAGTGCGCGTACGCTGCCCCGCCCACACTGCTACACCAATGCAGCGCCCACCAAAATGGAGGGAAATGTGTTTCGGTACGATTTCATCGAGCAAATGGATTGTCCGCCAGTGAACCGCAAACTGAAACCAAAGGCGGCCGGCACTCCAGCCGTGGAGGATAAGCCACCGGAGGAGTTCCCAGCCAAGCCGCCGGTGGGCGTCGAGCATTTGACCAGCAAATTGGGCGCGGCCCAGCTGCAGCCGATTGGGCCGCCCAGCGTGGATCGCAAGTGTAAACCAAATGCGTACAAGGTAAGCCTGGAAGGATCTCTCCCTAAATATACGCTATAAGATTCCTTTGCTCTATTTTCAGCTTGGTACTTCGGCCACCATGTCGCCGTCTTCGCGTCGCTCTTCCGGAGCACCACTCTCCATGGTGCTGCCTCACGAAACCGATGTTCACTCGTCGGCGTTGGTTGCCTACTTCCATGAGACGCGCACTCTGCCACGCCAGCAACATCGCCCGCATCCTAACAGTCCTGGCAGCCTCTCAGTGCAGCATCAGCGCACAGCGTCGGCAGTAGCTGCCATGATGACCTCCTCAGGCGCTGCGCCGAAACAACAGCCGCCGGCGCAGGCAGAGCACAAGCTGCAGTACTTTGATCTGGATGTAACCAACAAGCCGCCCCTGCTCAATCGATCGAGCATGAGTGTGGGCAATCTCTATTCCCAGGGCGGGAACGCAGGCGGTGGCATTCGTCTAGCAGCGGTGGATGCGGCCTCAGCCCGGGCTCCTGTGCCTAGCAGCGTGGTCTACAATTCCGTCGACTTTGTCAAGACGGAGGCATTCAAGCGGATACGCGAGGAGCGCAACAAGGACAGCAACGAGGGCAAATGATTGGGTTTGGTCTCCGTCTACGTCTACCCACATGACAGCGTGCAATATCCAAGGACCACGTTGCGGATCCGAACTCCTGTAGTGCCTACACCAGGGGCCAGCCCCCATTCAAAATGCTGGCCCACAACAGTGCAAATTCAATGTGGCTTTTACATTTGTTATCATTATCATCTATCATTATCATCTCGAAATGTACACCCCACCCCCTTTAAATATGCGAAACGATCACGAGTATCTGTTCTATCTAGTGATAAGCTGGCACATTGTGCGCTTTATCTCTTTTAGTGTGCTTCCTTGAATCTTTAATCCTCGTAATCTGTTGTTCGTTTCGCAGTTCAATCGTGCTTCCAACACTTCCACAATATAGATACGATATATATAGTCGATAAGCGTCTGAATCAAAATGCAAACATGACAAGCGATTTTAGTGCGAATTTTACAATGCAAACATTTTATATACACCAGCAACATATTTATAAATACACGATGCTATAGCAACGCAACAGCAATTGTGTTTCGTTCAAAAACAAAGTTTACCTAGAAATATTACTTGGCAACAGGCAGGCAATCGAAAAGCAAACAATCAAATACAAAAAGTCCCCGTCAGTCGCAAAATATTTTCAAGTCTCGATTTTAGAGTTTCAATATTATAGCCATATATTTCGTTAGCCATGTCGCTGGTCTATATCACGCACCACGATGAGAACATATTCGATTGTGAGCAAGAGTTTCTTAACCAAGGCGTCAGCAAGCCTTCCAGAATCTACAACACCAGTAAGAGATATGATAGAGAGAGACGGCCCTTAACGCTTGAGGCCTTACAATATACAATACATCTTTCAGAGACTGCAATCAAGGGAGCACGGTTTGCCAAGTCTTTGCGCGACCGTTTGCATGTGGAGGATAAGAAGCATTCGGTCATGTTGCAGAACGATGGCATGCTAATTCTCACGGATGCCAAAAAGGCCCACCATCGAACCATGGGCTGTGCCCACACACCCATTGATCCGCCGTGCGCTTATCTTCGCAAGAACCAGGGCATCAAATGGCGGCGTGAGAACAACCATGTCTGTCCCAAAGGAGAAAAGATGCCGCCGTTGCCAGGCATCGGTTCCAAACGCACCGAACCGATAATGGCGCCGAATTTCATACGGAGGAATATCCAATGCGCCAAACGTACTGTGCCATGTCCACCGCCTCCGCGGTACATTGACACTCCGGTGGGCACACGACACAATCTGCTGAACTCTGGCCTGCTGCCACAATTCATCTGCCGCAAGGACTTTGGCAAAGTGCCCATTTACCTGAAGAAGACTAAGAAAATGCTGACCGAGATGAACGCAATCTGTGCCAAGGAGCAGGCACGCCTGATGGAGCTCTGTCGCGGCGTCAAGGGATTCACGAAAACCCCCACCACCGCTGCTGTCGGCGCTGCGCTGGCCCCGCCGGAGGTGCCTGGCATGCGGGTTATGGACGAAAAAGAGCGCAATGAAATTCTCGAGGGTCTGCGTCATAGCCTGACCGAGATGACCAAGCAGTATCAGTCCATGTCGCTGCTCATCGACAGCGTGGCCAAGGTTCAGCGCAAGGGCAAGCTGGAGTCCGATTTACGTCAGGTGGAGCAGGACATTCTCTTGCTCGAAACCAGTCCAATTATTTATGTTTCACTGTATTAACCATAGCTTATAAAAAAAAACGACATCTTGCCAGCCGTGTGTGTGTGTGTCGGCATCTGGCAGTGGTGCAGAACCGCATCTACTGCCAGAGACGGACACACACACGCGCGCCACAGTCACTTAATGGAATTACTTAATAAATTTAATGTTCACGCAGTTGCGAGATCCAATGCATAGCTTCCATGACAACAGGGACACAGCAGAGTGGAGCCTGGCTCATACAGCTGCAGCAGCTTCTCCTGATCCACCAAAACAGCACGACTGCACTGGCTGCAGTAGCGTCGATCCAGGCTGAAAGGGAGCTAAAGAACAGATTTCAATTAATAAGGTACTTCCGATGACTCGTTTGGGGTTACAAAACCCACCTGCAGATAGGACACACAGCACCGTCGCTTTGGTTGCTCTTCCTCGGGGATTGCTATCACATCTTTTCCCAGCTGGGCATGCAAATCATCAAAGTTTATGTTCATTTGTTGAACAAACACCTCTTGAAAGCAATGCCTGTCGTGCGAGCTTTGCGTATTTGGCAAGTCTTTCGTTTCGGGGGAGTCTAGTCCCTTGCGCGAGTCTTCCATCAGCAGTTTTTTCAAGCGTTGCGCCTCTGCAAGCATACACTGCGCAGCCTCCTTCTGGAACGGAGTTAGTTGCTTCAGAGAGCACAGGTACTTCAGTCTCAGTCTCATGTGTGTCATGGCCAGCATTGCCAGAAGCAGCTGCATTTCCTTGTGCGATTCCTCCGTCTGCAGTGTCAGCCAGAGAAGATTCGATCGCAGGTGAAAAATAGTTGCCATGATATGGTACTTCAGTTGCAGCTGATGCTGTTGCGATTCTGTGGCCTCCTTGTCAAAGTGGAACGCCGCCAATCGATTGAAATCGATGTATTTCTGCAAGTTCTTACTGGTGGCAAAGAGTTCCAGGCGCAGCTCGACCAGCAGATCCGTACTTTGATTGATGGGCGTGTTGGGTTGAAAGGTGTCTGCTAGCAGGGTCAGTATATTCCTGTTGTGGATCTTGCCCACGCGTAATGTAAGCTGATTCCGTAGAGAGGTTGCGTAGATGTTACCCGCATATTCCTTGTTGGGATGGAAGAGCACTGTCAGTAGGTTCTTCTGTCTGCTGCTGAACAGCCCAATCATCTGGTAGTCCTCACAGTCGTCTATGGCTACCGGCTGCATGGATGCAGTGAACTTCTTGTCCTCTTGGGAAAGGTTTATTCGGTATAGCTTACTTGTTGCCGTGGCTACAGCGAAGCTGGTACTGTCCAACGTACAGAGCCCGGTTATCTTCATGCCTCCTACGTAGATGCGCGTGTCCAGCCAGTCGTTGCCTTCTTGCTTTGGTATGCACCAAATTAGCAGATTTGCCGCCTTGCAGATGGATATATAGTAGCAATCTCGCTCTGTGCATCGCGTGATTATCGCCTTCTGAAGTCCCATGCGATCTGCCTTCTCCCACACAGGCCGTATCAAAGACAGTCCGGATTCTTCATCATTGTTAAATCTGTAGAGATGGACAACTCCAGACACGTCGCCCACCAGAAGCAGATCTTCGAAAGCAAGCATATAGCAGATGCGGCTCAAAGAGGTGGTCAGTACGCGATGTTGCAGCAACGTTCGGGCATCAGAACTCAATGTAAGAATCCATAAGGAGCCGTTGGCTGTGCCTAAGACTAGGGCATGCCCGGCATTGGGCTCATTCGCAGGACGCCAAGTGAACATCGTGATCCAGGCGCGATCTATAAAAGCCTTAAACTGCTTGAAGTTCTGTATTTTCGAAACATTCCTTTCAGGCAGCAGAGTGTCCCGCAATGTTGTGGACACATTCAGGCCGTCCAGTCTACTCCAGTGAGTGTGTTCCGCGGGCTTGCACAGGAGTGTTATGGCTCCATAGGTGTTCAAGGCGGCCAATAGCATTTGTCCATTGGACAGGATCTGTGGCGACCATTGGGAGGCTACCAGTCGGGACTCTGGCACTTCTGTAGAACAAATGGTCATATAAACCGGCTCTAGCGAGAGCTGTTGGGCCTCCAGCACATGACAGTTTTCATAGATGTCCACAAGATTCACCCCTGCGTGCAGTATATCCAGTGGGCGCTCATTTACGGGCGAGTCCAGGCAGCTGACGACAAAGGGAAAAGGCACATGGCAACTGGCCTTGCTGGTCATCTCCAGGGTGATGACATCCGTCTTGGCGCCCACCAGGGTAATGCGATCCCCATCAGCTGTGTAGGATACGAACTCACGCAAAGAGTCTTGCTTGATGTCTCCTTTGATTAGTTGACGGAATCGCAGGGTATCCGACGGACCTGTAAAAGTTCTCAGGCGTACAGGGCGAGCACAACAAATGCTAAAAAAACGCCGAATCACATCACACCATCGTAAAATGTCATGTGTATCACTACGGCGGCACCCATACACTCACCATTTTGGCCGCCCGTGACGTATCTTTTCTCATTTCGGCTTAGGTTTACGGTGCGCAAGGAATAGGTATACAATGTCGGGCAAACGTGGTGTGGATTTCGTCAAGCATGTGGCCGAGTACGCTGCCAGTAAGGGAGGCTTCGATCGCGTTCTTAAAATGGTGAGAAATGAATGGAAAAAGCAAAATAATTTAAGCGAATTATTTGAAAACGACGCAGAAAATTAAAAACAGCTGGAGCGGCCGATTACATAACTCTGCTGGTGGTGTATCGATAGTTGACCGCGCATTTAAAATTTTGCAGATTAAAATCACTGGCGGCGGCGACGGACGAGCCATTGGGGAGTTTACTGTGGAAAAGGAGCACCTCAACCGCCAGGGGACCTTGCATGGCGGTCTGACGGCCACCATTGTGGACAACGTTACCACCTATGCGTTGATGTCGACGGGATCACATCCGGGAGTTACAGCCACTCTGAATGTCAGTTACATGTCGGCCGCAAAGCCAGGAGAGGTAGTTGAAATAGATGCAAGAACACTGCGTGCAGGTCGCAAAATGGCGTACTTGGACTGTGTTTTGAAGCGCAAATCGGATGGAAGAATTCTCGCCAGTGGGGGGCAAGTCAAGTACGTTGATTTCGACCAGGAAACTTGATTATTAGAACTCAACAGCAAATGCAATGCATCAAAAATTTGAATAAAATCATTTTGCAGCGTACGTCCGACGATTGGCCTATCGATAGGCCAGCAGCTGTTTTTGCCAATGACATTAAATGCAGTTATTTATTTGTGTTGCAGTTCGTGATGTTTTCACCTTTAAAGAGGTGCATTTTGGGGATTGGGGTAAATCTTTGACAAATGGAGATGAGATGTTCATCCACTCAATGGTTAGTTGCCGGAATCGCAGGGTATCCGCAGGCGTACCTGTATACATTCTCAGGTGTGAAACACTGCAGGCGTACAAGGCGAGCAAGACAAACGGTAATCAAAATCCGAATCCCATCACACACTCGTAAAACGGCATGTGTATCACTAAAGCACCCATACACTCACCATTTTCATAATTTGTACCGCTATCTGCCGAGCGTCGCAGTAACTAGCGTTCAGTTACTTTTGTCATTTCGGTTTCGGTTTTCGGTGCGCGAATGTCGGGCAAACGTGGTGTGGATTTCGTCAAGCATGTGGCCGAGTACGCTGCCAGTAAGGGAGGCTTCGATCGCGTCCTTAAAATGGTGAGAAATGAAAGGGAAAAACCAAGACGCGACGCTCATAAAATTGCGAAACCGCGAATTTTAAATTTTGCAGATTAAAATCACTGGCGGCGGCGAAGGGCGAGCTTTTGGGGAGTTTACTGTGGAAAAGGAGCACTTGAACCAACAGGGGACCTTGCATAGCGGTCTAACGGGCACAATCGTGGACAACATTTCCACCTACGCGATGATGTCGAAGGGATCACATCCGGGAGTTACAGCCAATCTGAATGTCTGCTACTTGTCGGGCGCAAAGCCAGGAGAGGTAGTTGAAATAGATGCCAGAACAGTGCGTGCAGGTCGCAAAATGGCGTACTTGGATATCTTTTTGAAGCGCAAATCGGATGGAATCCTTATCGCCACCGGGAGGCAAGTCAAGTACATTGATTTCGACAAGAAGAAACTTGATTATTAGAAGTCCACAGCAATTTCATGCATACAAAATTTGAATAAAATAGTTTGGCAACGTACCGATGATTCGATTGCATGTGACTTGGCGTATCGATAGGTCAGCAGCTGTTTTTGTCAAGTTCAATTTTTTCTGACATTACTCAATGCAATATGCAGTTATTTATTTGGGTTGCAGTTCGTGCTGTTTGAAAGTATAATGTGCTTGGGGTCACATATAGACGTGCTGGCATTTATTTACCGTTTAGTAGCTTATCGTTTGTTATTTGCTGCAACCGCAAAGCGGAAAACTGCACTCGACTGTAACTCAGTTAAACAGTACGAGTAACACCAAATCAAAGTAAGTCAATTCTCAGGGCGGCCTGCTCAGTGGGTATCATTGTCTAGGACCGCACTTGACGATCAAGTGCCTGAACAATAAGATAAAGTCCCTATCTAGGGCCCTATCGATACTGCACCTTGGTATCTGTTCACTTTCTCATCGACGATCAACGCCGCCAAAACTTTTCGCAGCACTCAAATAACTTAGACGCTGTCGGTTTGTCATTGGAAGAACATTCCCCTTGAAATCACAGTAGTCATGGGCACCCGCAAGAAGGGTCTGGACTTCGCCAAACATATATCGGAGATCATTGCCAAATCGACGGGATTTGAAAATCACATGAAGAAGGTTAGGATTCTCAATGAAAACTGTTTCATAATTTATTTCTCGAATCCTTTTCTTAGGTGAAGATCATCGGAGGCGGTGATGGCACTTGTCAGGCGGAACTCAAAGTGGAAGCTGATCACGTGAACGCCTACAACGGTCTGCATGGCGGCTACATTGTCACCTTGGTGGACATGATAACCACATATGCCCTGATGTCCAAGCCCTGTCATCCGGGCGTCTCCGTGGACATCAATGTGAACTACCTGAACGCGGCACGCCTGGGCGACGAGGTACGCATCGAGGCCAACATCTCCAAGATTGGTAAGTATCTGGCCTTCATCGAGTGCACGCTGCGCCACAAGAAGGACGACTCCGTGATAGCCAAGGGCACGCACATGAAGTACGTCAATATCAAAGACTAAAATTAAATCAAACCAACCAAATGCTGCGATTGGGATATTAATGTGCTTTATTTTATTACATGTGTAGCAGTACAGTACATTTCATTTGTTAGTTAATTTTTTTTCAATTAAATTTGCTCGTTTGCTCTGTGCGCGATGTTTGGTTAGAGTGTAGACTTTATATTGTAGATTGTAGATTGTATTGTGGCTACTACGGATAAACGTGTACGGTACGGTACGTCTGTACGGATATGCATATTCTACGGCAGCTCTCACTTGAGCATCGGGCAGTGCGGGCAGCAGGCCTCTGGAGGTGTCAGAGGATCGATTCCGGGCGGGCAGCTCACCTCGCCACACTTCTCCCGCAGACAGTTTACCTGGCCGTGGAAGCAGTTGCACTTGGTGCACACATCCGGAGACCAGACCTCGTTATTCAGCCGCGTTGTGCCCTTGTCATCCACGCAGTGGCTGCGCCTGGGCTTCGGGGCAACGGGGGCCGGTGCCGGTGCGAGCTGCACCACCTGAGCCACTGGCTCGGCATCCACGGCATTGCAGGAGTCCTCGAGTTTGCGCAGCTTCTTGTGCAGTTTCTTTAGCTCCTTCTGGAAGCTTCCAATCAGCTCCTCCAGGCCACTAACGCGCTCCTCGTTCACATCGTAGAGGGCTTCCAAGGGACTGTCGTAGCTCTCGGTGGCTGGGACCTCCTCCTCCACCTTCTCCTTGGGCTGTCGGAGGTCTCTCCTCTGGCGACTGCTCCTCTTGGTGTACGTCTGCGGAATGTAGGAGTCAAAGATGGTGGGCATGCTGTTGCAGTTGCCGCAGTCCTGCCACAGATAGAGGTTGATGCCGGGAATGTCCTCGCACTTCTTGTAGCCGCCCTGATGCTTGGCCAGGATGAACACGTTCTCGGTGACCTGGTCGAAATTGTCACCCACATCGCACAGGACGCGTCCGAAGTTGGCCTGCTTGATCTGGACGAGTTGCTCGGGCAGGAATACACCCGGATTCTCGTAGTACAAGCGATCGCCGTCGCGCAGTCGACGGAACTGCTCGACGAGCAGACACTGGAACAGCGGACCCACCTTGCCGCCCTCCACCTGATCCTCCAGAATGCCGCCCAACCAAACGTCCACGTTGTCCGGATGACCATACAGCTCCCTCATCTTCTGCCGAATTCCCGCATTGCTGATGTCCGAGAGATCCTCAAAGTCCTCGGCCACGCTGAGGTTGCAGAACTTCCGGTAGACATTGTAGCCGGGAATGCCGTGATCACGGCCCCGCTGAATGTTGATGGCGGCCAGGTCCAGGGCCACCGCATGCGTCGCCTGGAACAGCTTCTCCGTGAGCTCCGTGTTGAGGTTTTGGTCGGGGGTCTTCAGCTTCGCGGGGACCGCCAGCATGCCCCTCAGCAGGGGATCCACTCCTCCCTCGTAGGCCAGGCGCCAGGGGGCAAAGAAGGCCTTGTGGAGCAGCAGATGGCCCTGCGGAATGGGCTGGAAGGTCTCGTTCAGGCGGTGCAGGATGGGATTGATGATGGTGTGGCCGAAGCGCAGGGCAGCCGTGGCAAACTCATTGGCAATGCTCGGATTCAGCTGCGGATTGTAGCCCTTGTACTCCCCGAGCAGCTGCATGCCACTCTCGCCAATGATCAGGGGCAGCCACTGCTTGAAGGTGATGTGCTGCATCTGGGCGCCGACGATCTTGCGGGCCTCCTGGTACAGCGTATCGCCGTCCCAGTGGGGATTGATCTCGCGCAGCTTGGTGGCCAGCCGATTGTGCTCCCGCATCCAGATGGTGTGCATGGCCAGGAGGCCGACCTGCTCGTTAACCCGTATGTCCCCGGACACAAAGCAGCTCATGGTGTTCTCGTCGAGATTGCGGCGGCAGTCCATGCCGTCCTGCGGGGCCGCGAAGGGCAGCATGTCCTTCTGCTTGGGGAAGTGGACGCCCACGCGGAGCAGACCCTCGTCGGCGGTCAGATTGCGCAGCTCCTGGGCGAAGGGCGTGCTGTAGCCGTACACCTGCGAGGCGTCAATGTAGGACGTCAGCTGGTTGATCTGCTCGCGGTGCTGGACGCTGTCAAAGAATAGCGAGGTCATGCCCGAGCCGCAGATGGCGCTGGAGCGCACCACGTCGATGCAGCGACGGTTCCTCACACGCGGGTCATTCGGCGGCACCTCGATGGGGTAGCAGGGCGGGGCCATCTCGCAGCTCTTCTTGCAGTCGATGCCGTCCCAGCTCTCCGAGCTCACCGAGGGTATGGCGTGGTCCAGATCGTGGTCCAGGAACTGGCCCCACTGCATCACCATGTGTGTGATCCGGCTGTCGGGGGTTATCTCCTTGGTGGCCACCACGGAGGTGGACACCAGCCTGGCACTGGGCTTCGGATGGCCGGCATACAGCTGGCCCTTTGTCCAGCCCACGGGCATGCTGAATCCGTTCTCGTAGATGGGTGGCGCCAGGCGGCGGAAGGCCGTCAGGGAGGCGCCCCATGTGGGATGCATCAGATTGTTGCACGTGCCGTCGATGCTGCGATAGCGCGAGTGGTAGCACATGTCCGTGCAGTTGGGCATCTCCCGGTGCTCCATGCAGCCCGACAGCTCCGCCACCAGATGCAGATGCTCCCTGGAGAGCAGATCCCTGAACTCGTACTCCTCGCTGCTCATGCTCAGGTTGTCCCCCCGCTGCACGTGCTTCCGGATGTTGACCAGGGTCCGCTCGTATATCTCGGCGGCACGCGCCAGCTGCCTTGCCTCGCCCGTGGGGAAGCGGAACACCCGCAGCAGCTCCCCATAGTTCGGTGGCCCTGTGGACGAGCGGTTCGAGAAGAGGGTGTCCAGGGTGTTGTTGATGGCCAGATCGATCTCCTTGGCCGCCTCGGCGAAGGCAATGCGCACGTAACGATCTCCTGGTGCCAGATCCACATTGTTTCTGCAAAGAAAGCATTTTACAGGAGATTCTGGTAATGATTCAAGGAGAAGATATTCCCCAAAAATGGACCAATTAATTTACAACAATGGACTACAATCCTAGGGCTAGACTTTCGAGATTCCTCGAGCAGATATTCCACCACAAAGCGACGACGCGGCACAAAGCGAAGAAACAATCAAGATATTTTCAAGGAATTTCCACATTTTAATTACCATAATGCCAGCGCCAGCGCCAGCGCCAGAGACGCCTCCGAGGAGTCGTTAAAATGGCCGCGTTGTCTAATAAAAATGGCAGCCAGTTTATTTCCCTTTCTTCGCCTAGATGTCTGTCCGTCTGTCTGTCCTTCGGGCAGTCCTCCCCCCACCCGCTGGAAATCTTACTGCACTTTTTTGTGCGCCAAAAGGAAAATCCGCGCCGCGCTCTCAAACTCTGACTGCTGCAAAGGGGGGAAGGGAAGGGGAGGCAGCATTAACAACAATTCATGCCTCACATTCTCTGTCTGCCATGCAGCGTGGCTGTTCAAGGAATGCTCAGAATCCTCGGAAAACTTTCGCCTGTGTAAACTTTGGCATTGTGCGGGGTGACGATGGCAGCGACTACAACGAGCGACGGAGGCGACGGAGGCGACGGAGGCGACGTTCTAGGTAATAACTTAACGACCATAATACACCCTGTTGCACCACAAGTAGTGCCCTGCTGTGCCGTGCTGTGCCGTGCCAAAAGTCTGCCACTATCAGTGGCTCTGCTGCGTGGGATAGTTTGGTAGTGCTTCCAGTGGGTAGCCACTGCTCCTGGGCCACTGCCAGGCCAGGACCCGAGTGCATATATTTTCCCTCTGCCATTCTGTGGTTGCTCTTTTGCTTTTCTGTTTTTGTGTAGGGTATGTGAGGAATTTATAATCCTGTGAAGAGTTCAAGCGAATCTTTCTAGAATCTATAGCTCTCAAATGCTAGAGAATGGATCTCTTTTAGGGGCATACTTATTCTCATTTCTAAATATCTGTACATTTCCAGGCACTGCTATGATTAATCTTCTTCTAATTCTAGTTCTCTTCCATGTGGAAGTGATATTTTTAAGCGCTTCTCTGATTCCTCATTCAATCAATGTATCAGATTTCATTCGGGAATGTTGCACTGACGGCTCCTCCACTCCTAGTCAGGGTATACCTTTAGTCTGCATCCACTTGGAGTCGCCTCATTTTGCTAAAGTTTTTTGTTGGTTTTGGTCTCCCTGCCCTGCCCCGCCGCTCCTTGGCTCTGCCACATGCTGTGCGGTGCGGCGTATGGCAATGTATTTCCGTGGTTAGCCGTTTTCGCCAGCAGCAGCCCCAGGAGGAGCTGCAGCAACAGGGGCAGGAACGGTGGCAGTAACGGGATAAGCTTTTGTTTTACGCCGGCATTACCCACAACTTAGGCGGATTTCAGTGTGCTGCCTTCTGGATGTTGTGGGTGGGAAGAAGAGGGGGTCTTTCAGCGGTTTTCGCTCACTTTTTGTTAGAGAGACGCCACGCTCCTCTCCCTTCCCTGCACACCGGATCTTAGTCCCTGTCCTTGCCCTGCGCTGCGCTGCACTGCACTTCCTTTCCGTCTTTCAACATAGTTTTTCACTTTTAGCGTTGCTTTCTCACACTCTCTCCGGACTCCGGACTACGGACTACGGACTACTTACTCTTCTGCTCTTCTGCTCTTCTCCTCTGCTTTTTTTGTTTTTCTTCTTTCAATTCTTGGTCCTTTGCTGCGGTCTGGCGACTGCGGCTGGCACCGTAATGAGTAAAGTTTCTAATGCCGACGGCTCCCCTGTAAGCCGATTCGGCTTCCGGGCTCTGCCGCACTAAATGGTGCGTGCACCACATACATGTACATGGAAATCCTCTTCTCCGATCCCCTCCTTCTCCTCCTCCTTCTCCTCCTTCTGGTTTTCCCTTTAGCTGCATTATGCATTTGGAAATGCTGCCTGTCTGTGTAAGCAAAAACTAAGCCGCTGCCAAGCGGTTCGGTTCGGTTCGGTTCGGTTCCCTCTTTGTGGGGCATCAATGGTCCAACGTTTACCACTCGGTTAATGGCCAGATATGTCCCTGCTACTGCTTCCCTCTGCTTGCCTCAGATTGATTTACGGCCCAAGTCGGGAGCCAGCCGTGGCTGTGGATGGAGCATTTGCTCAATAAATTCCTTGTCTCTTTTCCATCTTCTGGGTGTTTTTTTTGTTGGCTTGGCCATATTTGCGGAACAAACAATTTGGAAAAGTTCTATGCTCGAGGAGTACTACCACTATATACACCGTATGTATGTGAACCCAAAAGAAAAGTTAAAGTTGAAGTGGGAGATGCAGACGCAGATGCAGATGCACATGGAAGATGAAAGCTGGAGAAGATTCCAGTCCCATTTCCACTACCACTACCACTTCCACTTCCACTTCTAGTTCTTGTACTCGTTTGGTGTTCCAGCCGGCAACTTGTCAACTCAATTTCAATTTGGGCAATTTGGATAACTTGTGCGGCTGCCTCTGTGAGAGATTCTCTGTCTATCTTTGCCTCCGTCTCTGTCTCTGTCTCCTTTCTCTCTCTATCTGTGTGTACGGTGGGGTATGTGGCACGTAGCTTGTCCGGGGCTTAGCACGTTTTCGGCAACGACAACTTTTGTGCTTTCGTTGCCGCCTTTTGATGTTCTTTTTTGGGGCATATTTTATATGCAGTTTAGCCAGCGGCACAGTGGGCTCTGATTTGACGGAAAGTGTCCCAAGTTATTAGCCAAGCTATGGACATTTTTAACTGCCTGAAAAGCACACTGACGCGACTGCTTGGCTGTTTTAATTTTCAAGATTCCTATGTATTTCTAGCCACTGTGCTGGAGCTTGGCTGCTGGCTTTATTTTATGGTTTTATGTTCTTTTCATAGCCGCCTTTTTTTGCTGACCCGGACTCGGACTCGGACCCGGACAACGGGTCTTTGCAGGAGTGTGAGTGCTTTCCAAGCAATTTAGCACAGTGGAGCAACAGCCGGATTAAAAAATCATTTGAGGCTGGCATTTGTCGGTGTACTTGCAGGGCTTCCTGCATTGAAAACTATTTTGGGAAGTGCATTCAAATCAATTTCATGACAGGATTATATTTCTTGAATATTTAATTGTAAAGGTGAGGTCAGCCATCCCAAATCTTGGTGATCCTCCGCTCTCTCTGTCAGGCCTCACCCTATATTAATCTACCCAAGATGTGTGCACTTATTGAATTTGCTGTGAATTATTGGATTTCCTTTTGCTTGTTTGTAACCGCGGAATCGTCGGCTCCTCATGTGTGTGAAGAGAGAGACGCAACCCTTTCTCTTTTTGTCTTTACTGTATTTGCATATTGCTTTTTTTTAAGCTCAAGATCATTACGCACTAGTGAGCGCACTAGAGAGAGCGCTCTGACGCCATGTTTGATGATAGAGAGAAGAACAAAGTTTGCTGTTGTACTGAGCAGAGTAAAACCCAAAAAGAGAGCGCGTTGCGAGAGCGGACCACCTTGCATAATTTCATCAGGGATCATGCTCTTGCGTTTTCTTAGTGGCATTTGAAGGCCTTCCCGATGCAGTAGCTCCCACTGTTGTGTGCTTGCTGCTGTGTATATATTTTTTCTTCTGTGGCACAACTACGAGTATTTTTCAATTAATTAAACAAGTTTACCGCGCACTTAAACGCATTTTAACTGCATCGTCGTCGTCGTCGTCTGCCTGTCGAGGCCTTTTCTTGGTAAGTCCTCTGCTCTGCTCTGCTCTGCTCTGCTCACTCTCTTTGAGAAAAAGTTTTCCCTTTTTGATTTTAATGGAGTTTTATGGAGACTGCCCCCCATGCCGCCTCCATCCCACTCTGGAGCGCAATTAAAGTTGCGGTCTGAGACTCAAAGTTGAACTATTTGATTCCGCATCCCGGTTTCTTCGCCACCGCCACTCACCTGATGGTAACCAGCGCCGAGGCGGAGGCCCTTCCGAATTCGTTCTTCAGCTGGCACTCGTAGCGACCGCCATCGAGGATGGTCACATTCTTCACGAACAGACTGCCGGCGCCGCTTATTTGATACTTTTCCGTGAGCTGGACATTGGGATCGATGAGGCGACCATCACGGCGCCACGAAATCTGTATGGAAAGAGAGGGAGAGAGAGACAGAGAAGGAGAGGGAGCGGATGTGGAGCGGGGGGGTGGAAAACCAAAGGAAGCGTCAACAAGTGGCGGGGCAAATAAAAAAGAAAAGTTTTGGGGTATTCCGTTCGGGAAACTTTACCTGCAGTCCCACCTCCGGCTGCTCGGCCTGGCAGGGCAGCTCAATGGTGGTGCCCGTAATGGCCACCAAATTGCTCGGTTCGATGGCCACCCGAGGCGGGGACTGGGAGCGTTCCACTTTAATCGTTGCCTCGGCACTCGTCTCGCCGTTCTCATTGCGCGCCGTGCAACGGTAGACACCTGCAACAGGGACGTGCACGGGGAGGGAGAGTGAAATGAAATGAAATGTAAGCCATTTGGAATCACTTTCCCCGAGAGGTCCCGCCCCGCCCCGCCCTGAACCACTTACCAGCATGGTCCTGGCGGGCAGCACTAACCACCAGCTCTGTGTTCTCGTTCTCCAGCAGCAGGTCTCCGGCAGGGGTGCTGGCGAGCGGGGATCCATTGAACTGCCAGTCGATGGTGGGCAGTGGATTGCCATCGGCATCGCATTCCAGCACAAAGGCTTTGCCCAGTTTGATTGTTTGGTTTTGGGGTGCCATTAAAATTTCGGGCAAATCTGCAAGTGGTTTGAATCGCGGATGAGCGATTTTCGAGCAATTCTATCGCTCCAAATGGCAGCAACAAAAAAGGCACATGGCCATAGCCGATGCCGCTGCCGACGCCGACGCCGCCTGCGGTTCGTTTTCTATTCCGCCTTTTGTCCATAAACTCTTTCTTCGTTCCACTCTGTATCCCACTCGATATCCCTCTCCCACCCTCCCTACCCACTGCGCGCCCCTCTCTTCGCTTTGATCACGATTTTGCTTTGCATTTGGCCTCCTGCCTTCTGCCTCCTGCCGCCTGCCGCCTGCCGCCTGCCCCCTGGGGCGTATGGAATACAAATTTTTGCATTGCATACTTTTGAGCGGTGCCAGCATATTTATTTGCTTATTCATATGCTCGTGAATGTGTGTGTGCGCCAGTGCATGCATTGGCCTCTACACTCCGAGAAAATCTACACCTAACCCATATACTTTATCGGGATATCGACAGAAGACTGACAACACTATCCAAAATCTTGGAAAATGCATATTTCATCTAGTTTTTGCACAGCTGAAAATAGACTCGAACTTTTCTCTCTCTGTGCATCTGTTTATGGGCGTGTGAGTGTGTTTGCTGGGTTAATTATGCTGACCAAGCGCATCGCCTGACTGCTTAAACAGTCCATCCACATGCACGTCCCCTGCACCTCTGCACTCTGCACCCTGCACCCTGCACTTTCGGGATAACCGCAGCTTCGCAATTTGTGCGTACTGTCCCCTACATAATAGTTTATAATTTTTGCACTTATTTTCCAAAATAATGCATAAATTGTGCTCTGGCTGTCTGCTCTTCATTTTGTGCCGACAACCACAAATTATAATGAGCCATTGTTGCATCAAGGCGCTGCCATTCTGCCACTCTATCATTCCCTCTGGCATTCGGTCGGTCGGTCGGTCGGTCGGTCTGTCGGTCGGTCTGTCTGGGAACCCCTTCCCTCATGGACATACATATCAGGGCTTTTTCCTCTGCTGGCCCCTGCCCATTTCTATTGCGCAATAAAGTACAGTCACGTACAAACGCTTGAATTGCAGCAATAACGAATGAACATAAAAATGCTCAAGCGAAACATTGTTTTTATATATTTACTCGTGGTTAAACCAAAAGCTTGAATGCTCTTCTTTTGGTAGTTTTTTCGAGAGGTGGTAATAATAGAAAGAGGAACAGTAGTACCCGTCCCGTCCCGTCCCGTCCCTTCCCGTCCGTCTGTATTCTGATTTGACGGAGGACTACTCTTCTGCCACCGTTTTGCCGCCACATCTGACATAATCCAATCATCTATGAAAACCCCTCGACAAGCTCTTCAGCATAGTCCCGAACACCCCGATCCAAAGCACAGTCTATGTTCAATCTCAGTGACTAGTCCCAGAGTCCATGCTGCATGCCCCATGCTTCATGCTGCATGCTCATCCTCATCCTCATCCTCATCCTCATCTCGAAAACAAATTAAATCGACTGCAAATTGAGTAAAACGCGACAGTTGTGACTGTGACTGTGTTGCCAGTGGACTGCGGACTGCGGACTGCGGACTAGGGACTGGGGACTGTGGACGATGGTGTGTCGTCTGCCAGTGACTGAAATGCAATCCCGAAACGAGTGCCGTGCCCCCTTCTGCCCAGCCCCCTTCTGGAAGTTGTGTCACACTCACCCTTCACCTCCACGCGGGCGATGGCCTGGACAGTGCCCAGGCGATTGCTCGCCTCGCACCGATACGTGCCGGCTGTCAGCTGGGTGGGCTGCAGGAGGAGCAGGCTGCCGTTGGCCTGCAGCTGGAGGCTGGCGGTGGACTGGGCGAGCTGGCGACCATTGACGAACCATTGTATGTCCGGCTGTGGCCAGCCGGAGGCGGCGCAATCGAGGAGCACGTGTCCCGCGCCATGAAGGGCCACAATTTGGTCATGCGGCTGGTGGGTGAAGCTCGGTGGCGTGGGTGTTGCACCTCCTGCATCCGCCTCCGCCCATACCTGATTGCTGCGAGGGTCGATGTGGGGGTTGTCCAGTGGGTTCCGGTTGCTGTTGCTGTTGCTGCTGCTGCTGCTGCTGCTACTGACAACGAGGCGGATGGGCTGGGAGCGCACCTCCCCCATCTCGTTGCGGGCCAGGCACTGATAGATGCCCATGTCAGTGGTTGCCACGCTGCGGATGAGCAGGCTGCCGCTTAGCAGGATTTCCCGGTTGACCTGATCCTCGCCGACCTCGTTCGTGTTGTGCATCCACGTGATCTGGGGCTTGGGCAGACCCGTGACCTCGCAGTCGAGTTGAACGGACTCCCCAGCGAAGGTCTGCAAGTCTTGTGGGGCCACCAGGAGATTGGGCTTGGCTGCAACGGGTGAAAGATTGAAGAGCAGTTCAGTTCTCAGCCCAGTTCTCAGCCCAGTTCTCAGTTCAGCTCTGTTCGCACTTACCACACTTGAAGTGCTGCTCCTGGAGGCTGGCGAAGCTCTGGCGCTGCAGGGCTTGGGGCTCGGCACAGGTCAAGGAGATGGTCACCAGCTGACGCTGGGCATCCAGATGCCAGCGTCGCCACAAGGAGTACACACCGCAGTTGCAGTCGATGGCATTCCCATCCAATCGCAGACGCTTCAGGCTGTTCAGTTTGTTGAATCCCTCCACCGGCAGTTGGGTGAGCTTGTTGTTGTAAAGGAAGCTGGAAAATGGAGATGGAAATGCACCCACCAAAAAAGTTAATCTCCCTCTCGTATCCATCCATCCATCCATCAACTTACAGGCGATTCAAACGTGGCAAATTGTCAAAGACTCCGGCAGGCAGCTGGAAAATGTCATTGTTCTCCAGATATCTAACAGGGGAGGGCGGGAAAAGGGGAAAAGGGGAAAAGGGGAAAAGTGGGCGTCGTTAAGTCGATTTATGCCTTTTTGCATATCTTTAATTAAGGAATGCGTCGCGTTTCACTTACATCGCCTCCACGCGCGGCAATCCCTGGAAGATGGCCGCCGGTAAGCGGCTTAGCCGATTATTGTTCAGATAGAGGAACCTCAGGGCGAGCAGCCCCTGGAAGGCCCCATCCTGCAGGTGGGCCAGCTCGTTCTCGTTCAGGAACAGCGTCGACAGTTGCCCCATGCCGCGGAAAGCGTCTGCCGGCACCTCCTCGAAGTGATTGAAACGCAAATCTCTGCAAAAATGTACGGAAAGGAGGAGGAACAAAGTGAGAAATCATGATAGCAGTAGCAGTAGGAGTAGCAGTAGCAGTAGCTGTATGGAGCACAACGTTTATCTGGCAGATGACATGGGGACCCAGATGGAAGGATGGATGGTTGCTTGCCAGGGGGCTGGCAGGAGGATGTGGCACGTTTAGCAGTCGAGGGTAAATCAATTTTTGGTTCCAGAGCAAATTGCAGCAAGTTGCCAGTGTCTGTCCTGTCCCGTCCTGTCCCGTCCTATCCTTTCCTTTCCTGTCTGTCATGTGCTTCTTCTTCTATCTCTCTCTCTTTGGTGCATGTGTATCTGTGCGTGTGTGTGTATGTGGGTGGGGATGGGTGCAATAGCAATTGTCATATGCAATTAGGGATTGATATAAAGGCGTGTATATTCCGCACAAGAGAAACCCATTTGTCAGGCATCGTTTTTTTTTGTATCCAACATACAACATCCAACATCCAACGTTGTTTAAGGCAATCCAATTATTTTCCTCTGGGCGTAACACAATCTTAAATCATAGCTCCCCTCTTCCTCTTCCCCTTCCTCTGTGGCACCCACTTAAGCGCTGCTTATCCGCCTCTTAGAGCGCTTGATAAACCCTTCCGCTCCCAGCCACATCCCCTTGATATGGTACCAGCAGCAGCAGGCGGCAGGGGGAAGCGGCAGGCGGTAAGGGGAGGCAGAAACTACAAGAACATTTATGTACGTAAACATTTTATTTTGCACACACATTAAAAATTAATTACAAAAAAAGTTGATGCTCGCATAGTTTATGCTGCTGCTGCTGCTGCTGCTGCTGCTTGCTGCCTGACGACAAGGCACCGAAGCGATAAGCTTAGTGGGACCGCCCCCTCCCCCCTGCCCCCCTGCCACCTAGCAGCAACCATGCCACCATCCCAAGCAGCCAAGCAACCAAACGACGAGGGACTCAACCACAGATTGAGGTCTCACTCCTCGCATATGCTCGCGAGCTGGGCGGGGGCCTTGCAACATCCTCCTGCCCTGCCCTGCCCTGCCCTGCCCGGCTCCTTTGCTCCTCCTCCTCCTCTAAACTGCCATTAGCAACTGCAGGGAGGATGTGGCAGCAACAGCGGCTAAAAAAACAACTTTCTAATCAACTCAGGAAGTTTGCCAGCTGCAACAGCGGCAACCGCTGGTCTGGGTCTGGGTCTGGGCCCGGGCCTGGGCCTGGGCCTGGGTCTGTGGCGGGTTTTAGTTTAGGTTTGGTTGCAAATTCAATGCGGCAGCGAAAAAGTTTCCTTGGCAAAAGTGAAAATTATACCAAAAATGCAAACCGCTGCCTGCTCCTGCCTCCTGCCTCCTGCCTGCTGCCTTTTTGGCCAACTTCGCTTACCGCTGCCTGATGTGGGATGTGGGGACTCTTGTCATTGTTGTAGCGATAGTTATGGGCCCATACCCATACCCTAGGGGCAGGGTAATATGATTTTGATGCTTGCCACATGCTTGCTCTGAGTGAGGATCAGATGGATCACAATATCATATAGCTGCCACAGGAAGAATCGGCTGGAAAACGAAGCAAAGAAAAGATTGGATCGTCCAGGGTCCAGGGTATCCAAAAGCTTCGGCCTTCTTCCCTTTTTCGAGGGGCAGCAGCAGCAGGAGCAGAGGGCGAAGGTGCTGCACGGACAGGAGCCGTTCCTGTGGCCACAAACGGCACGGAAAGTGGAAAACTGGAAAGTGGAGCTGCAGCTAAAGTTGTCTAAACAGAAATTATGTTTTGTGGCTAGTGTAAACATGCAACGCACAAACAACCCAGCAACTAACTAACTTGCAGCAGCAGCAGCAGCAGCAACAGCAGCAGCAGGAACTTGCAGCAGCAGCAGCAGCAGGCACTAATTGGTGTCAGCGTTCATCCTTTCTCCGTGTGAGTGCTCCGTGCCCGTGTCCGTGTCCGTGTCCGTGTTCGTGTGTGTTAAGTGCATGTGTTTGTTGGTATGCTCAAATTGCAACTAAAGACGTGGATGCAACACAAGGAAAGGCACACACAAAAAAGGAGATGAACACACACAAAAAACAACAAAAACAACATCACAAACAACCAACGACAACGAAAACAACTTAAAAATCCAGAACAACACAAAAACCACTCGCACGTAGA
Organism: Drosophila lowei; assembly: GCA_008121275.1. Taxonomy (NCBI): domain Eukaryota; kingdom Metazoa; phylum Arthropoda; class Insecta; order Diptera; family Drosophilidae; genus Drosophila; species Drosophila lowei. Next base: position 1,273,777 of record CM017781.1, read on the forward strand.
GCTTGAGGCAGGGGCAGGGGCGGGGGCAGGGGGCAGGGGCCATGCAACCACCATGGAGTAAATCCAAGGGAGAGAAGCAGTAGGAGAAGGACATGCATACGCCCAAATGGAGCCACACATAAACAAAGCCGCCGCTGCCGCTGCCGCTGCCACTGCGACTCCCTGCTTCCTGCCTCCTGCCTCCTGCTATCTGGTTTCGGTCTTGGCTCTGGCTCTGGCTCTGGCCTGATGAAAGACCCAAGTCCTGAGGCTAGTCGACCCACTGGTATCCATGTGGTAACCTCTCTCTTACACTCTCTATCCACATCTCTCTTGTGTGGCAGCCACATGCACGTTGCGGTGGCTGTGGAGAGGGGAGAGGCAGAGGCAGAGGCAGAGGCTGTCGGTGGTGCAGACCGATGGCGACTGGGATGCGGGTGCAGCAACAATTTGCAAAGGCTCGCATTTCTCTCTCTCTCTAAGAAGGAGCAGGAGCAGCACTATGTTGCAGGAGGAGTGGCAGCAGCAGCAGAAGACGAAGAGCAACCCTTTGTGCGAATGCGAATGCGGCTGCTTGATCCACATTTTGTGCCCACTTCTTGCAAACTCCATTAGCCCCAACCACCCAACAATCCACATGAGGCAGCAGAAGCAGCAGCAGCAGTCCTGTGCCACATTGGGTCAAGCGAGTGGGTGGGGGTGGGGGTGGGGGTGTGGAGTGTGGCACCATAACTATCTGACTAATTTGAATCAACATTCTGAGCTCGTTTTTATCCCTGGAAGACACCGGCTATCATCTCTGTTTTATTTGTCCAGGCAAAGTGCAACCGGACCCTTTTCCATGCCACTGTGCCACCACTGTTCTGCCTCCCCCTGCCCCTGCAAGGGCCCCGGCCCCGGCCCCGGCCCCGGCCCACCCATGACGCGTGTGACAAACGATGGTCCACTTCAATGATGCACACACACTCATACGCCATCCTGTCCGGAGTGGAGTCCAGAGTCCACAAAGTCGACAGTCGACAGGCGACGAGCCTAGCAGCTGCAGATGTTCCCTATGCCTCTTCCTGTTCTGCGGCAGAGGTGCTGCCAGTGGCAAGTGGCAAGTGGCAAGTGGCAGTGGCAGGCCGCATAGTTGGCGTCATGTCAGTGGCGCAACTATTTGTCGAGCAGCGGCCATACAAAAACGAGAGAACTGAAGGGAGCCCCAGCCGAACAGATGCTCAAAGGCGACACAAATAACTTTCATTCTTCCAGGCAGACCACGCCCTAAGCCCAGCCCCTGCTGGCCCACCCGCTGGCCCACCTGCTGGCCCACCTGCTGGCCCACCTGCCCCGTCCCTGTGTCCATGTGTGTGTGTGTGGCAGGCGGAAAAGGAAATTGAATCTTGAAACTACTTTTCAATGCAGTGACACTTCCGCCGCCGCTGCAGCTGTTGGAAAATGGCTATTTTTTTGGGTTTTGTTTGGATAATGACATTTGCATTTTTGCATTAAACTCGGACGATATTTTCAATTAAAATTTGAAATGCATAAAGCGAGTGCCAAGCTGTGTCCGGCACGGTACGGTACGGTTCGAATCGGTTCGGTTCGGTTCCGGTCCGGTCCGGTCCGGTCTGGAGTTCCCCCGCATCCGTGCACCTGCCTCTGTGTCGGTGCGTCTGTGTGTGTGCTCGTGCCCCTACCCGTATCCGTATCCGCATCCGTAACCGTATCCCTGCTGTGTGGCTCCATTGCTCCGTCGACTCCTTGCTGGCTTGTGGACGGTGGACGGTGGACGCTGGACGGTGTCCCTCGTGTCCATGTCTGCACTTAATTAATGCATATTATTGACAAAGGCATTTGCCAGCTCTCTCGCTCTCGCTCTCCCTCTCTCTCTCGCATGTTTGTCTATTCACGCATGCCTGCACACGCACACACTCTCATAAGCACACACACGCACACTGGGAGGGCCATTACGTATACGCTTTGATGTCCATTGAGGAAAATTTATGGCTAGCCAAAACTGAAGCCAAGAGCGATATTTTAAAGCCACCTCCGAACCGACAGTAAATTGAATGAAAACAATTGGCACCCCATGCCACATGCAGCATGCCACAAGGGGGAGCATGGGGACACAATCAAATACATGCTCAGCGAGCGTTAAGCTGTTTAGTGGCTTCCACTAATTTGATTTCAATTAGTTGTCACAATTAGTGAAGGAAAAACCACAGCAAGTAAATTAGTGAGGGGCCTTCCACATGCAACCTGCAACATGCAACATGCAGTGCAGCGACAAGAGTGTGGCAAGACTGTGCGTGTGACGGGGGAGGTGTGGCAGTAACTGTTTGTGGCGGCGCACATTTGACAGTAAATGTTTGTGGCAATCGCTTTGAGATCTCAATTGTATTGTCGTTTCTGGCCAGAACTGTGGTCTTCGATGCACTCGAATTGCCATTTCGATTGTTCGAAGTTTATCTGCGGGCTAAAAGCCCCATTTTGGAAGGGTTTTGGAATGGAAATTCCCTTCCTACGAAGCTGTGAAGGAGTGTTGGGCTTTTCTTAACTGAAAAGCTACGTCTGAGCAACAGCTTTATGTCCTTCGATTCCTTCTTCGTTCGCGGCCTATGAAAAGAGTCTCTAAGGTCGATCCATTTGCCATTTGTGGCTACTGTAATATCGAAAGATAACACCCCTGCCATCATACAATATAAGACTGGCTATAAATGGAGCAGATGTTTAATTTTTATGCTCGTAACTATGGCTCCTGCAGCCTGCATCCTGCATTGAAATTGGTTTGCTGTTCGCTGTTCCGCTTTCAACGTTAGTTGGCTTTTATCCATTGAGTCAGTATATTTTCTAGTTCATTGCATTTTCATTAGACTTTCTGCCATTTTTTCCGCGCGCGCCACACGCTCCCCCCCGTAGTATCTTTCCGCCTCTGTTCCCGTTTAAAACCCCTTGAAGCGCCATAAAGTATGCAACATAAACAAGGCTATAAACGTGAGGCGGCTGCGTCGGAGGGCGCGGCTCCGGCCCCTGCTGCCTTATCAGTGGGATCACTCCCCCCCCTTAGAGCCCCCCCTCTCTTGGCCATGCCTCGTTGTTAAGGTGAAATTGTGCTTTGTTGAGGCTTGCCTTTTGCTTTCGCCTCTCGTGGCCTGGTTGTTGGCTCTGATTATGATTTGTCTGGCTTACGTACTATATGTATGTTATGTACCTCCCCCCTGTGTCTCCGTCTCTCTGTCTCTCCGTCGATGTGTTCCTCTCAGGTGTGCCTGCAGCTTAGGCAGCATCTTATGACGCCTTGTGCCCCTGCCCCCATTTGCTGCAAGCCGATCCAAATCCTTTTACGGTCTGCTGCTGCTGCTGCTGGTGCCGGTGCCGGTGTGCTGTGGTTCTGGCTCTGGTCCCTGGGCTGCCTTTATGGCAAATGTGACAATAAAAACATGATTTAACTTTGGCCTGCCGCACACTCCCCACTCCACACTCCACACCCCACACACATCCAGGCAGACACACAGATACACCGACGGATGGAAGGATGCCGCAAACACACACGCACGCACACAGACGCACGCACGCACACTTGCAGACACATTATTGTAATAACATGGCTTACAAACACGCAGCAAGGAAGCTGCAACAAAAAGTGGCAGCCGCAACAACAACAACAACAACACCAACAACAACAACAGCTACAATGGATAAAAGTGCCCTCCAATGGCGGAGCTCATCCTTGCATCTGCGGATACCCGTGTATCCTTCTGTTGGTTGAGGTTGCCCTGCCCAGGTGGTGGTCCCTCCCCCCCCCTGACGATAGTCCGAAGGACCCATGACAATTGTCTTTGTCTTTCTGCTTGTCTCTGTATTGTGTGTGTGTGTGTGTGTGTAAAACACTTGGTAATGTAATCCTTCAGCCTATACCACAGCTCCCACTTGCACTGGGGGATCCTGCTGCCCCTTGCCTTTGTTCTGGCAGGTATTTCCAGGGGTACCAGGGGTACCAGGGGTATATTGTATATACAATCTGGATTATCCATCCATAGTCGAGTCGCCTAGTTCTCATAGACTCCAGGAGCCATGGGCACCATATTTTGGAACTATACGAAAAGATTATGGAGTGCAGATAATGTACGATGCCAGATCAGTGGGCATCCATCGTTGAGTCTGTTTGCAGAAGCTCCAGGCTGCAACCGATGGCCAGGGCCATGGGGTATCCCCATGGTCGAGCCTGCAGCTGGTTCTTACTTTTTGTTTTTTGTATAGTAGTGCCATTTTATTATTATTAAACAAAAGCTGTGCACAGTGCACCCCCACCCCCACCACCACCCCCTACTCTACCGCTTTTAACTCTTGACATTGTTTATTTGTGTGCAGTCGTCTATTTGCGTTGTTCTCTGTGTGTGTGCTGGTGTGTGTGTGCGTAACAGTTCAGCTGTCAGTCAGGCAGTCACTTTGTCAGACTGACAGCTTCAGCAAGTGGCAGAGGCAGTGGCAGGGGCAGGGGAAGAGGGAGGGACGCTGGCAGCGGCAGAGGGGCACAAGGGGCCAAGACAAGCCAACAGCTTTTAGCCCAGTTAGTTACTGTTGGTAACTGTTGGTTACTGCAGGCAGCAGCCGGCAGCCGGCAGCAGCAGCACTCCTTTTCCAGAGCTTATTTTCGAGCCTTTGATTTAATTTCATTCTGTTTGTTTTGCCCTCAATCCTTGCACACACACACACACTCTCTCACTCTCTGTCAGTGTGTGTGTGTGTGTGTGTGTGTGTGCTAAACTGTTAATGTAATTGTGTCCAGTTTTGGGTCGGTTGCTGCCGCCGCCGCCGGCTGCTGCTGCTGCTGCTGCTGCTGTTTGAGATACTTAGAGCACTTTGCGTAATTGGCTTGGAGTGTGCATGCATAAAACGCTTTGTTTAGCTCCCATTTCCATTGGCATTTCCATTCGAACAGAGCAACAAAAGAGGCAAGGCATGGCATGCAGCAGATCACAATTTAATGCATGCCTTGGGGCATCCTCCGCCCCCCCTTCCGCCCCCCCTTTATCCCGGGAAACTAAAGTCCAAAAGTAAACTCAAAAGCAATTAACATTGTTCCAAAAGTGACAAAAGGGCCAAAAGTTTCGCTGGCATTACTCTCCAAGCCCGAAACCCGAAACCCGAAACCCGAAGCCCGAAACCCAAATCCAACTCTAAAATTGTTCAACTTTAAGGATTCCGTTGAATCAATGCCAACGACAAAAAAGAGAGAATAAGAGCGGGGCTTTGGCCAAGTGTAAGCGATAAAGGCAACGAATGCCTGCTCTTCTCCACTGACCAGGAACCGGGGCGGTGCTCCTATCCTGCCGGGAACTGCTGCAACAAGAAGTTGCACGATGTCCGCTCACACGGAATTGATATGTGGGTCCTTTGGCCCCAGGACACCATCGCTGGCTGGCTGCATGCCCCGGACTTTGCTTTTGTTGCAGTTATCTGTCGCTGCTGCGGTTACGCACAAGTGGCTATAGCAGGCGGGCAGGCAGGCGGGCAGGCGGGCGGGCGGGGAGTCCATGCCCCATGCCGCACACACCACAGAATTGTTATATTCAGTAATTATGTCCAATAAGCGACGAAGCGTGAAGCGAACGCCCTCCTACATGGCTTCATTCAGCTCCTCCTCCTCCATCTGCCTCCTCCATCTGCCCCCCCGTTTGAGAGGAAGGAAAACGTTGTCGTTAATGTTGTCGTTATGTAAGCTAACCCAGTTTTAGCGTCGACATGGCATTTCCTTCCTTCCTGTTTCTGCGTTAAATGCAATCCTCGAGCAAAATCCGCAAGAAAAGAATGAAAGGCGCCCACTCAAAGGGGCGTACAGTGGGGGGGGTTTTGGGTTGGGGGTTGGATAAAGATTGCTGACTGCATGACACGCCAGAATGGTGCGGGAGGCCTGGGAGGGGCCACAGAGCCAGGCAGCAAAAGTTAGGCCACGTGCGGAAAATTCACTTCCGAGAGCCGGAGCGAGCGAGCGAGCGAGCGAGAGGGTAGTGGAGGGGAGGAGTACTGGGGGAATCTAAACTTGCGTTGCATACTTTTGGGCTGCCACTGAAAAAACTCGAAAAAGAAGAACTCCCCAACAGCAGAGCAGGGGCAGGAGCAGGGGCAGGAGCAGGGGCAGGAGCAGGGGCAGGGGCAGGAGCAGGGCTGGAGGCGGAGGCGGAGGCAGCGGAGGGAAACTCCCGAAGAAAACCAGTAGGAAAAGTCGAACCTGAAACCAGAAAACCAGCTGGAGATAAAGCAAGGAAATTCCCAAGCAACAAATTTCGAAGCCTTTCCAAATTGCTGGTCATCTGAGGCAGCTTCCCCGCCCACTCGTCTCGTCCCTGTGCTCCTTCGTCTTCTGTTGGTTTTATTGGTATGGAGCAGTGCACTCCTTGGTTGTCTGCAGTCCTCTATAGTTCTCTCCTTAGTTCGTCCTTAGGTGTCCTTAGTTCTATTTATAGAGTGTTCTGTTCTGTTCTGTTCTGTTCTTTACACATGAGGACTGCTCTTGTCACAGCTCGAGCGTCACTTTTCTGTTTTCTATTTTCTGTTTTCTTGGGCTGCTAATGTGTTGTGCCATCACCATTCTCTGGTCTCCAGGTACTGCTTCCCCTACTAGTTCCCCCCCAGGCACTGCTGCTTATCCAGCTCCTGTTCATCCTGCTAATGATTCTCCTCCATTCCATTCCATTCCATTCCATTCCATGCTCTTATTTCTTCTACTCCCAATATTACTTATGCTCCTCTTGGCTCCATGCTCTTCCTGTTCCTCCAGCCCCCGGCTGCCTACCGACCCTACCCTCCTCTCATCCAAATATTTCTACAGGTGTAAATGTCTCACAAGAGCACTTGCCACACATGCAATTGCCGTCCGACTAAAGGGGCGAGCATACATGAGAGTATTCCCATACCAAGTCCCGTCCCCCTCCTCCTGAGGACCTTCAATTCCCATCTGCAATCTCCTCAGGACTTTCATTCCCATCTGCATTCTCCACAGGATTTCGTACCCCCCGTATCCCTCGGGTTGCTCTGTTGCCTGGTGACTGGTGACTGCTGTGGCATGCTGCTTAAGCTGCTTGCAGTTCGGCCAACACCTCCATGGTTAAAAGTGGCTACCAGAAGAAGGGTGGCCATTGGGAGGGAGGAGGGAGGAGGGAGGTGGGAGGTGTGCCCTGCCCCTTCACTTCGGTTATAATTCTCACATTTTCAGGCAGCACACACTCCGGCACTCCCCCCCCCCTTCACCGCATGGGTATTTTTCTTGAAATAAATTTTATTTAAACTTTCGTTGCTTTTGGGTTTTATTTATTTTTTATTTTTTATTTGATATTTTGGCAGCGTGTGAAATTCAATTATACAGCAGATTTATATGCCCCTCCCTTCTCTCCTTTGCCTTCTCCCTTCTGGCACTAGGATATATTTTATATATTTGAAGAGCCAAAAAGGGAAGCACACACACACAGTGTACGTGGAGTGGAGTGGATACGAGTATTGCGTACGATATATGGATAGTACGGGCATAAAAACGCAATGAAATCAGTTCTCCATTCAAGTGGAAATGGTTTAATATGCGGATAAAGCCGAATATTATGCCAGTTCTCGTACATACTCGTATATTGTGTTTTTTTACAGTGTGTGTGCTTTGGGTAGGAGATTAGGGCGTAGGATTGGGGGAGGTATATTTGAGTTCTTTTATTGTGTATTTCGGCTATATTCAAACTCTTTTCAAGGCAATTCTTTCCATTGAAATGCATTTGAGCGAGTATGTGGCATTGAAAACAGCTAAATAATCTTTTAAAGATCGTGTCTTCTTGTTGATCATTACATTACTGTGGAGAAACTAGCCGCTTATATGAGTTTTCTATAGGTCATAGACATTCGTCCCATAACTTTCGCTATTCCTAGGCTCATCATTGTGTTTTCCCGCTTAAGCACCTAGTTTTACGCGCATTGGTGTCCAAAACCTAACTGTAACGCTCTCACACGCATAGCCACTACCCGCAGGTGGTAGAGAAGGTGATCCGCTCTCGCAACGCGCTCTCTTTTCGGCAAACTCCGTTCTTCTCTCTCTCATCAGCGCTCTCTCTAGTGCGCTCACTATTGCGTAAAATAAGACATGAAAGAGAGTAAGCGGAGCACCTTGTTTACTTTCATTGTGGACCGTCGCAACGCGTGATCTTCCAATTCCCTTTTGCTCGACTTCTTCCAGCGAAGTGGAGGAGGTAAAATAAATAGCATCAATATTAAAGATAATTCAGTCCACTAATTCGTAGCCATTACGTATACGCCATGTTAATATCTGCCAGAATCTTTCAGCAGCAACTCGGGCCGGGCCAACTGATGGCCACTCGACTTGCCCCGTGTGCCCCGTGTGCCCCTGTGCCTCCTCCGCTTGCAACATTTACATTAACATTATTACGGCTATGCATCTGTCCGCTGCCTTGGCTACGTGGTCTGCCACTTGGCCCTGGACTTGCTCTGGAGGGGGGTGGAGATTACTTAGTTTGCCGCCTCGTCGAGCAGTGAGCGGCGTGGCAGTAGCCCTACCAGTGGCAGTGGCAGTGGCATCTTTTCTTACATTTTTTCCACTGGCCCTTCTGCCACTCTGACTCTGTTGTTGACTTTACCTGCTCGGCTCCACACGATGGCCAGGGCAACGGCAACGGCAACGGAATCTCTCAGCGCAGGTTTCAGCATTCCAGGACTTTGCTTTTTCAATGCTTTTCATTCGCTCGCTTTTGGGCCCCTCCAGATTCTACCTCCCTCTTAAAAAGGGTAAGGTAATTCCGGAGTGCTGCTTGGGGTATATTGTGGTGGAGACGGTGTATGCCACAGGCAGAAGGCAGCAGCGGTAGGGGTCTTCAAATATTTAAGATCCATAAGAGACTGCTCTGCCTCTGGACTGGCTCTTTAGACGTTCTTTAAAGTAGTTCTTCAGTATCTCGTTCTGGATCGCCCCCTCCTCCAATAGGTCCCTGTTTATAGGGTATCCCCTAGTCGCATGTACACTCTCTGTGTCTCTGGATCTCTCTGTTTTTCTCTCTTTTGCCATAGCATACTTATGGACCGCTTCTACTGCTTGTTTCTTATGCTTGACCGACAGTTGCCTCCGACAGAGTCCGATTCCGACTCCAAGTCCGAATCCGTGTCCGTGTCCGTGTCTGTGTCCGTTCTGCTCCGTGTCCGTTGCACATGCCGATTGCTCCACTTTGACATGTTGCCGGTTGCTATCAGGGCAACGGAGCTCTGCCCTGCCCCTGCCCCTGCCCCTGTCCCTGTGCCAGGCCCTGCCCTTTCCCACCTCGTGTTTTTTTTTCCTGCTAGGGCAAAATAACTTTGCTTATAAATTGTGGCATGTGTTTGTGTAGTGATGATGTTGGTGGTGTTGCATGTTATCTCCTGCCACCTCCTGCCACCTACTGCCACCTCCTGCCACCTTCTGCTGCTATCTTGCTGGTATCTTGCTATTTTGCATTCTTTGCTCTGCACTAACGAGCATGCGAAATGACAAAGCGTGTGGGCGTTGGCCAGAGGCTGGGGGCTGGGGGCTGCGACTGGGGCTGGGGCTGGGGCGTGGCCGATGGCAATGAAGCAAGTGCCACTTTGTAGCATTAAAGCAAAGGAATTGGCAGGAATGCAAAATGGAGAATGGCAAAGAGAAAAAAGCTAAACTTTAAATGCAAATTGCACAGCGTGACGAGGCGATGGGGAGGTGGAGGTGGGGCTGAAGATGGAGCCAAAAGAGGGATGGCTGATACGATTGGGGGCAGCCATGCTGCATGCTGCATGCTGCATGTGGCAAGGCGAAATCAATAGAAGATTTTTCTATGTCAAAGTGAAGCGAACAGCCTGGCAGGCAGGCAGAGAGACAGGCAGAGAGACAGACAGACGGACGGACAGACAGACAGGTTCCTTGACAGAATCGCATTGGGGCTCTCGCTCTCTCGATGCAACTCAGGATTCGGCTTCCTTCACGTTACTCCCTCCCTCTCTCTCTCTCTCTCTGTCTCTCTGTCTCTCTTCGATAGCCATCTCTTTCATTCCATCTGCATTTGGCAGTGAATTAAAAATGCATACGCTTTGATTGGCAAAAACTTTGCCCTGCCGCTGGGGACCCTTTCCCTGTGCCCCGCCTCTGCCCTGCCTCTGCCCTGCCTCTGCCTCTGCCTTTCCCTTTGAGGCGGACAACTTTTCTCATTCAGCTTTAATCATCCAAAAATGTAACTCCCATTTGAGTCTCTCTCTCCCTGCTTTTCTTTGCACCCTTTTTCTATTGGTGGCATACTGGGGGACCGCTTCATTTGCATAATTACAAATCATATTACCGATTGAGTGGCACATTCTGGCCAACAGAATCGGATTCTGTTTCATTTTGTTTCCAGTGCCGCGACGGGCTGGCTTTTTGTTGCCCGCCCTGCAAATATTTAACAATCGAAAAGTCAGACTGAATCCCACAAAAACCAAACACTGGAACTGCAGCCGAAAAAAGCTCTTACAACAATGATATTGTGTTGCACACGAAACGGGGGAGAGGGGGGGCCAGACGGGGAGTGCGTGTGTGTGTGTGTGTGTGTGTGGGGAGGGGGGGTGCCAGCTCCAAAGGACGAAGTTTGAATGCTCTTTGATTGATTGGTAATTGAATTGGCAATTGCATTTAGAGGGATTTATTGCCAGGGACTAAGCGCAAACAGAGATGGATGGATCTGCCACAGAGAGAGAGAGAGAGGGAGAGGGAGAGGGGAGCAGTTCTTCGAGTGTGTAAACTAATTTGTTAAATGAACATCTGGTGTTCTTTGAGTGTTTCTTAATAATAATCCCATAAGCATTCATCATTCAATTAACATTTGATGCTGGCATCAATTGAAGCTAAAAACTAATTAAATCCGTATGAAATGCATTCGGGAGATGCATATTAAATCAAATCAAATCAAATCAAATATTACAAGCAAATTAGGCAATCTTTAGACAATTTGCAACAGCTTCCTGGCATCCAGAAGATACAATATTTGAGCATCTTCCACAAAGACATCCACAGCCACAGCCACAGCCAGAGGCACAGCTGCTGCTGCTGCGGCTGCTTCTGCTGTAATTATTCCAGCCAGAACCACACCTGAACGGAAAACCCTGGATATCATTTCGCTTCGAGTCCCCCAGGAAATGCAGGCAGGACCCAGAAGCTGCTGCTGCTGCTGCTGCTGGGACATCCATTGGTAACAATTTCAATATTTCCACCGACAAATAAACAGCAAATGTAAATGCAAAATTCCAACAACTAAAAACAACAACAGCAGCAGCAGCAGCAACGAATGCTATGTGCAAAAGGAAATTTATGCATATTTAATAACAGAGGAAGCAGGGGGAACAGGGGGAACAGGGGGAGGAGGAGATCCTGGAACCAGGAACCAGGAGCCCGGAGCCCGGATATGGAGACGACGACCCGTAGAGCGCTACACAAAATACAAGGCATTTCTCACGCATAAATGCACCAAAAACGAAATGAGAAATTCACAGAGAGAAACAGAGAGAGGGAGAGGGGGCACACAGCGGAATAGAAAGAGAAGAAAAACAGCGAGCAGCAAAAGAGAGAGAAAGAAAACACCCACCCACCCAACCAGCCACCCAACCAGCCACCCAACCAGCCAGCGTATTGGACCGGGAGGGCAGATTGAAACAATTTTTGGGCAAAAAAAAAATAGTTTTCGCAAATAGTTGATTCACAAAACTCACAAACAAAAATCCAAGCAAATATTGTATGTACAATGTACATCGCAATGTAGTGGCCATATATTATGCAGAACAATGCATCTGTGTCTGTGTCCGTGTGTGTGCCTCTGTGTGTGTGGGCGTGGCAAGAGCCAGCGAACTGGACACTAATCAAACTTTTAATATGCCAGGCATATGGCAACGTGAGGCGATTTTGTTCCAACAGCAAAACCACACACACTGGCAGGCAGGAGGGCAGGCAGGCGGAGAGGGGGGAAGGGGCAGACATTAGATGAGATATATTTCATATGTGCATAATGCCCGAAGTTATTAGATTGCACAAGGCGCTGCCGCCGCTGCCGCCGCTGCCGAGCCTCCAAGAGCCAATGCCCAGAAGCCACACTCGCAAAAACAACAAAAAGAACAATGAAAATGTTGGACAAATATTTGAAAATATGGAAAAGTTCCCTGGCAAAGTCCACCGAGATCAAGCTAATATCAAACTTATTTCAATATACTTTTGTTCCGATATTGAACAATATTATATCATTCACTTTAAACTGAAAACCTCTTAAAAAACAAGCAAAAGTTCACGTTTTATAGGCATGTTTTCCTTCACGCCAAGGTGTTGCCTCAAAGTCTTTCTAAAAAGCCAACTAAGTGTCCTGTTAGGGAAGTGATTTATGATTTATGGGAAAATGTGAGGTGATAATAGCAAAAAACACAAATGCTATGACCTGTACTTAATTCAATTAAAAAACAAACTAATACAGATAATATATGGTGTAAATACTCTATAGAAACCCACATGAATCCTATTTTGAAATAAATTAAACGCTGTAGAATGTTCCGTTCCGTTTCGCAGATTTTCGCATTTTCTTTATGAAAACTAGAGCTCGATGAACCCCCTCCTGTATGCTAAACACAGAGCTAACAAAATGGTACCGAATCGTGGGGAAAATTGTTGTTTCCATCATCTATCAAGAGCGGAAATGCCCAGATCTGACTGGCAAAAGAAAGGTACATATATTTGAGGGGGTTTCACGTTTAAAGTTCCTTTTGAAGTGCAAAGATCCTGCCATTTTTCTCAGTGCATAATAGATTTGGTTCATCTGCTGCACGGGCTCCATCTGTATTTTATGTGGTTCGCTCTTCTTTGCAAAGAAAGTAGGAGGGGGCGGGGGAGGCATGGTTTCGAGTGTGGCATGCCCCGCGCGTATAATGACAAAGCAACTGCCTCCGAGGAGGCAAGAAATGTGTGTGGTTTATGGGAGGTCAGCGGAAAATGCATCATCATGAAATGAAATCAAGTGCATTTATTTAGCTCCAAAGGAAAGGGAGCCCACTGCCCACTGCCAAGCGCCATGTGTGTGGGTGGGGGCGTGGCGTGGCAAGATGAATGATGCAAGTTGCCGGCCGCCGCTCGCATATGTTACAGAGTCTCGGCTCGGACTTCCATTTAGTTGCAAGTTCAAAATGCACACGGAAAGAGCCAAAATGTTTGGCCTTTTGTTGGGCCATGAAGGGCAAGGGAAAGGCTTGAGATGGGGCAGGCAGTGGCAGAGGCAGTGGCAGAGGCAGGCAGAGTGAGTTGCAGTTTTTTTTACGACCCAGCAGCCATTGAAAGCGGAACTTTCAATGGAGGCAAAAGCTGAAAAAAGGCAGAGGACTTTATGCTTGATGGATGGACAGTTTCAAGGAAGTGAAATGTGGCTTAGGCCCTGAGCTGGCCCTGCAGCTGGAGGGGAAGGGGAAGGCTTTTTCAATGAAGTGCAGATAGCAGTGTACTCGTAGAGGATATTTTCACTGAAGCAAGGGTAGACTTTCAAGCAAGATATCACATTAGAAGTAGGATTATAACATGGAAGGGTTCCATGGCTCTCATTCATTTAAATATACTCTTAAAATCGTAAAAGTCTATCTGCGAGACCATTGCAATTCATTGGCATATTCTTTCACCCCGGAAATAGAACCCTTAGGCTTCGGAAGATATAAAATCTCTTCTACACAAAATTTGGAAAGAATTTCTAGTTTAAAAGACATTTTCCCGTAGCCTTTTAAGCCAAGAATTCTTTGGTTTGGCCATAGTGGATCCAAGGGATTTCTGAAGTTCAAATAAAACCCATTTTCGGGATGAATATTCAGGAATTCGTTTGAATAAACTATTTTATTTGACTTTGCTTCTTCACCTTTTATTTTCTGTCAGACATCCATCTCGAGAGCCCCGGCCCGAAAGCATCTTCCAGCAACGAAAATTGTAAACAACATTTTGGCCATTAACAAAATTAAGGCAAAAACATTTCCATGCGCATCGGAGAGCACAAACAAATACAAAAATATAATGTCTGTCACTGCCTCTGCCTCTGTCTCTGCCTCTGCCTCTGCTTGGAGACTAGTACATGCGAGTATTTTGTTTTTTTTTGTATTTTATTTTAGGAGGCATTCGAGTGAACATTTTGGGGAAATATGAAATATAAATGGAGAAAATCTGACCCGACTCGAGGCGACTCGCCGCACATAAACATGTGGGCTGCTGCCACATGGAATGGGGCAAGGAGGAAAAACAAGCTGGAGGAAAAACCAGGGAAACTTTTTAGACACATGCAGTAGTAGTCGTACTCGTACTCGTACTCGCACTCGCACTCGCACTCGTTATAAATGAAACAAATTAATTAAAAGTGTGCAACGGGTCGGCTACGGAATAAATGAAATGCGAATCAGAATGGAATCAGAAAAGTTGCTGAATGCATTCCACACCACCACTCGCCCCGTCTCTGTTGCTCTGCGTAGCACTCTCTCCTTCTCCTTCTTCTTCTCCTTCTTTGGAATTTTTCCTATTGTTGTGCGAGTGTTTTGTGTGCATTCAGCTCTCGGGGCAATGATAAATTATGCAGCCATCACCTTATTTAAAATGAAGATTAATTTAAGTACTGCCAAAAGTGCCTCTCTCTCTCTGTGCTCTCTGTGGCTACTCCTTTTTTGTGGGGGTGGGGGTGGAGTGGGGGTGGTTTGGGGTTTCAGTTCTTTGAGAAATTGTTGTGCGGCGAGCCAACAAATGGTAGAGGATCAGAGGAATGATATGGAGTGCGGATTTGCAGTTTGGGACTTCGGATGATGGATAAACAGAGAATTCTTTGTGCCGATGCCAGTTCTGAAGAGTGGCTGGAAGGATGGGGCTGGGAATGACTGTTGAAATGCAGGAGGTTCTCGATTATATTGGTAGATACATATGTATCTCTATGTTCTAAAAATCTGTTATCTACTGAGTTTTCCCTCAAGTTCAGAACTTCTTCCTTCACTTGGATCTGTATAGATCTTTCATCCGGTAATTTCTGTCTCTATAGCCACTGTGTCTGCACCACCGTAAAGAAGAAGCCCATTCTCTGGCTGACAGAATGTGTGAATATCTGTCAGTTTATCCGTGTACGTCCTCCATCGTTCGCTCAACAACTTAACCCAATGGAAATTGAATTCCCCCATAAATACCAGGAGAAATTCCACCTCCAGAGCAGAGCTGTCTCTCTTTCTATCTGTCGTCTGACAACTTGCCGCCGGCTGCGGCAGCTGCTACCGTTGCACAGCAGAGCACAGCACAGATGCTGCCCCAATGGAGGAGCAGCAGGGGCAGCAGGGGCAGGAGGCATGCTGCGGCCTATATAAATATGCATATGCTCCACAAACATTTGCCAAGTTATCCGCCGCTCCATCCACCCACAAATCCGCTTCGAGGATTCGGATTCTGGTGGTGGGGCTCCCGAAATTCATGCGAAAGCTGCTGACATTTCAGAAAATAAATGCAACGTCAGAAGTATTCCGCGTGCATGCAAATATTGCGAGTCGCGTAGTCGCGTTGTCGCGTTGTAGCGTTGTGTTTGCGTCGCCTCCAATCGCTTTGTGTGGGGCATGGCATGGCGTGCGATAAATATACAAATCCCAGGGCACAGAGCACAGAACACAGAATCCAGAACCCAGGCAGCTCTCTCTCTAGACATCCGTTTAATTGAGTCAACACGACGGTGGGGGTGGGAGGAGAGGGTGGATGCATGGAGATAAAGATGATGCTGGCACAGATGGGGCAGGGCATCAAATTAACGCCACCGCCGCCTGCAGTGGGCCAACGGAAAACATTAAAAACTAATTTATGGAATTTGGAAAGCCAGCAGCCAGAATGATTTATGCAGGCCCCACTCCCCCGGAAAAGGATGAAGAGGAATACTCACAGAACTTGGGTGTCGTAGGGCACTTGCGGGGTGGTCGTGCGCTTCGCGCGGATGCAGCGCACGGTGCGCTCGTAGCAGTTGCATCCCGTCGGACAGTAGGCGGCCTCCGACCAGCCCGCCAGCAGGAACAGGTGGAACAGGAGCACCCCTCGCCACCACATGGCCATGTCGAAGATTCACAGAAGAAGCACCGAAAAAAAAAACAGAAAACAGCACAAACTTCAAGCGATAAAACGTGGACGAAGAGCGGAAGTTCTTAAGCCTCTTATCGGGCAGCTGTGGTTCTTGGCTCTGTGGTTCTTATAGACTGCGCAAGTGCGACACTCCTCACATATCGCGGTACGCGGTCCAATCTACGGAAGTTCTATTTTAGATATTTTCTTCCCCTTTGGTCGGGTTTCGAGAGTGTTTTTGCCGAGTCAACTGCACGCGCCAAATGCCGACGAGCATCTGAATCGAGGAACAGAAATGTTGAACATAAAATAACCGACCGAGTTGCATGCAGCAGAAGCACACGAGGGGCATCGGCATTGGCACTGGCATCGGTGTCGGCGTCGGAGTCGGCTTCGGCTGCCTCTTCCGGATGCAGTCTGTGATAACAATTTTCCTGAGGCGAACCGAAACAGAGAGCCGCTCAAGAGTGCTCGATATTAGTTGGGGGCCAGCAATCCAGCAATCCACCAATCCACCAATCCATGTGACTGAAGCCTACACTGAGCCAAAGGAATGGCTGGATGGATGGGTGGGTGGCTGCATGCTGGCTGCTGCACCTGGTGGCACGGTGGCACGGTGGCACGGTGGCATGGCACCGTCAAGGCCAGAACTGGAGAACGGTAACCGAAAAACAAAAAGCACAACAAGCATACGCCACGTTGCACATGCAGCATTAAATGCTTTGCCTGCTGCTGCCTCATTTTTAATGCATGAGCGGAATGGGCGGAATGGGCGGAAATCGGGGGCAGTGGCATGGAGTGGTTGCACACTCCATTTGCTGTGCCAGCAGCAAAACGCTGCAACTAGCTCGCTTAAGCGAGTTTTGGGTGATAAGACGCGAAATCAAATTTAAAAGCTATCAATTTGATATTAGTTTTGGGACCTGACAAAACCCTTTGGGGAAACGTTGGGGGCACGTTGGGGGCTAGCCTGCCAGCGCGTGCGAGGATGTAGACAAGCGAGGGGCTCGGCGTCGGTCTTGGGTTCCTCTATGTGTGTGTGTGTGTGTGTGTGTGTGTGTTTTGGACACCAGACGGGATACGGCAGACAGCAGACGGCAGATGCCATGCTGCAGCTCATAAAATTTCCCAGTTCTGGTGCAGATTTCATTTTGCACTGTCTGTTTTTTTTTTTCTTCTATTTTTGCCTGCAGTTTTTTGTTAGCTGTCGAAGTTTTGAAATCAATTTGCAGATGATTTATTATGTTCCTGGTATGGAGAAGGGGGCCAGGAGGAGGAGGAGGAGGAGCTGAGCAGGGGAATGTTCTGCATACGACAGCGACGGCAAATGGAAGCCACTGACGTTGATGAATGCCGCTGTGTATTGTTCTGCTGTCAGTTTTGATCAAATTTGTTTCCCGGGCATCGAATTGCAGGTGAAGTGGAAAACTTGCAAGTTATGCGGCACTTTTCTGGGGCCATTTGTTGCTTTTGCATCGTGGCATAGATAGAGAGAGAGGGAAGGCGTGTGGTAATCTGCAAATTGATTGCAGGTCCCTGGGAATCGAGAGGAAAACACCACCAAATTGCAGCATTCCGTAGATAGAGCTATTTGTACAAGTATATATGTTATTTAGGAAGTACATATTCATTCTGGATGCTCGCTTATAATGACGTTCGTTCAAATAAGAGCGCCATTCAAAAAGTAACCGCTTTTGAAAGTGCACTGCCCGCTCAGCCCTAATTTTAGCACTAGCGCGTGTCATTACTGCGATAGTAAATACGCATCTCTATCACAGCTGTTGTCTTTCGATACCAATCAGAAAAATTACATAGAAAATTCACAAAATATAACTCGAATTGCAAAAATGTACGCTAATTAAGCACATAACGAAATACGTAGAAGAAAATATCAATTAATTGACATACCGCAGGTTGTACCGCAACGTGCGCTACTTTGATTTATAAGGTTCGTGGTATGGAGAAGGCAGGGTCGCCCTTAGGTGTAATGACCCCCCTGGGCGTACATGAGACGATAATAATAATTGATAATTGGTAATAATTTGTATAATTTTTATTGTAATTGTTACTAGAGTTTCAATTTTAAAAAACTCCGCTCCCCGCTGGTAGAGCAGGCAGAAGCCCAAGCTTATGACACTTATGATTTTTTAATTAAGGTTATATTGAAAACTTTCAATGGCCGTTTGATGCCTGCAAGTGTAATTGTTCGTAATGGCTGCAACTATTCATACAGCTCCAATCAATTTTTGTCCTAGTCCTCTTCAGTTGTGAGAGCGACATTTTGCCACCAAACGATCGGGAACGTTGTGAGCCGCGGCAAGGGTCACGGCTCTACTTTTATGCCCGGTACTCAGTCAATATACATATGTGAGCTTATGATTTATATATCTTATATAGTACAATATATTTTAAACGTAATTATACGCAAGTGCCGGAATTGGTTTTGCCGCATGGTTTTTTACTGTTCAAATGTTAATTCTTACACTTCGTTTATACCCGTTCCACCTAATGACCTATTCTATTAGAATTTTATAATATTTTATGTTCCATTTTTAATCAACTGTTATTTATTCCGCTTCAGCTGTCTCTCTCTTTCTTTCTCTCGCTTCTCTCGCCAACATCAAACATTATATCTAGCTCCGCTTCGACAAGGAGCGCGCACTGCACGATTAAGAGTGAGATAGAGCGATAGAGAGAATGAGAAAGTGCGTGGAAGGGGTAGCGTAATCACTACAAATGTATTTCTTCCTTCCGGCTATAATAATAACGGTGTAAAAACTCACTAGAGTTTGCTTGCTCTAGCGCCCTAGACTTTTATGATTCTTCAACTGCTCAAATCGTTCCTTAATATACGTAGAAGTCAGAACCGTATCAACCAGAACAATGAAAAAATCAGTTCGGTATTGGTCTTAGATTCATCAACACTTTCTATCATTATATATGAGCAGAAGAATGCGAGCAGAGGAATGAGGAATACGACAGCGACGGCAAATGGAAGCCACTGATATTGATGAATGCCGCTGTGTATTGTTCTGCTGTCAGTTTTGATCAAATTTGTTTCCCGGGCATTGAATTGCAGGTGAAGTGGAAAACTTGCAAGTTATGCGGCACTTTTCTGGGACCATTTGTTTCCGGTCAGTAATAAAGAGAGAGGGAGGGCGCGTGGTAATCTGCAAATTGATTGCAGGTCCCTGGGAATCGAGAGGAAAAAGAACCAAATTGCAGCATTCCGTAGACAGAGCGTGATACACTGATACAGAGCATTGATATATATTGGTATATATTTACGAAGTACATACTCATTCTGGAAGATTGCTTATGATGACGGATTACTCGTTCAAATCAAAACGGCATTCAAGAAGTAACCGCTTTTGAAAGTGCACTGCCCGCTCAGCCCTAATTTTAGCACTAGCGCGTGTCAGAACTGCGATAGTAAGTACGCATTTCTATCACAGCTGTTGTCTACCGATACCAATCAGAAATACTACATAGAAAATGCACAAAATATAACTCGGATTGCAAAAAATGTACGCTAATTAAGCACATAACGAAATACGTAGAAGAAAAAATCAATTAATTGGCATACCGCAGAGTTTTGCGCATTTTTAGTTCCATAAACGTGCGCTTACCAACACTACAATCAACAGTCAGCCGGTCAACACAGCACTCCCCCTCCCACCCAAAAAGCAATCAAAATAAAAATAAAAACCCGTGAGGAATTCGTGTGAAATAGATCCTCATGACGTTGCTATGTCCAAGCGAAACAATATAACCTACGTCAAGCCGCAGGAACCCAGTTTTTTGGCCAAGCTGAAGGCGGAAATCGGCTACAAAGAGGGGCCCTCCGTCGACACAAAGGTAAGTTTCGCGCGAACCGAATCTGGCCTCCAAAGCGCCCTCATGACCCAAACGTGACTGCTCTGTTTGTGTCTTTTGGAATAGCGCCAGCGACTCGAAGACGAGGACCCAGAGGGCTCGGACTCTGGCGAGGAACGGCCGGAAAGGGAGGACGAACAGCCCCAGGTGGTGGTGCTGCAGGCCGGAGATCTATCCGCCGCGGAGGCGCTCGAGGAGAAACGTTTAGCCGCCAAAGGTATGTGTACCCACACACACACTCTCGCACCCATCCGGCATATATATGTACGCGCCAGCTGCAATGGTATGCTGTCGGTGTGTGCGTAGGTAGGATGTAGTTTGTCTGTGGCAGTGTTTAACTTTCAGTTCGGTTGAGTCAGAATCGAGCGGCGGTCGTTTTCCACGCTTCTTTCTGCCCTATACTATATACTATATACCATATATACACCCGTATGTACATGCTACGTGTGTCGTGTGTGTGTCTGTATGTGCGCGCGTGTTTGTGTGTGTGTCTTTGCATTTTTGCAAATGAAAATTTAAATAAAATATAAACAAAATAGAGATCCAAATCCCAACTGTGAAAATCGAAAAACAATCGCAGAATCGGCGCCCGCTCCACATTTTGAATTTGCACTGGTGCGTTGTTTGACAGAGAAAAAGAAAACGGTTTTTTGATGTTGTCCTGAATATTTTGGCAATGGAAAATTCGATTTTTGATGATAACTTCATCAATCCTAACCTCGAAAATGTTTCTGGCTGGGAGTTTGCGACTTGCCACGCCCGCCAGGAGCCGGAGTTGCGTTGCCCGCCCACCTGGCCTGGACTGGACTGGCGTGCCGTCATGGTTACCGTGACAGCACCCGTTCCGTTCCTCAAAACCGACCCCATTCCTGGCGGAGATTCGCTTTTGCAATTAGTGGCCAGCGGAGCACCCTCGCACCGACACGACACACACACACACACTTACACAAACGCCCACACGGACACGGAATACTTAGACAATGGCCAAGGCATACACACTGACATTTTCATTGGGGGCTCCGCCAAAGCAAAGCATGTGATGAAAATCATAGTCAAAGTGGAGCGCACGATAAAGCAGCCGGCAAAGAAGTTAACAAATAACAGCGGCCCAACAACAGCTGCCTGCCGCTGCCGCTGCTGCTGCTTCTGCTGCTGCTTGTCGGTTGTCGCTTTGTTGCCCGCCACAGTCGCTCAGTCTCCGTCGCGTCCCGTCCCGTCCCTCCACTTGCACACTGTAGCGCAGAAAATCGGGTGAAAACGTGTGAAAGAACGAACGAAGGAAGCAGGCAAAGAGGAAACAATGATGAACGAAACAAGCAAGCAAAGAGTACGGCAAGTGGCTTGACGACGACAGCGACGTGGACGTGGAGGAGGTAGCTGGCTGTGCGGGGAGCGGGGCGGGGGCCGGGGCCGGGGCCCAGCAGTTGTCCGTTTTGTCGTTCGGGTTGCGAATCCGATGGTGGAGCACAGGGGGGAAGAGTGGCCAGGGCTGAGAAAAACGCTCGCACAAGAGACATATCTTGGGGCTCTGCAGAGCAGGGGGCGGGCATAGGTTTTAGGTGGCATAGTTCGGATTCTGATTCGCCATCATCATCATTGGCATATTGTAATTTAAACCGATTTCTGTGCAATTTTCTAATCAACCTTTTACCTTATCCTTCCGCGTATCCTACCACTTCCAGAGCTGGCCGAGAAGCGTGCGGACTTGTCCCAACCCATTGTATTCAAGCAACGCGTCAAGCAGCCCAACATCGAGGAGGAGGCTGATAAAACCAAGCCCAAGAAGAGCAAGAAATCCGATAAGGGAAGCAAGAAATCCAAGGCCGCTGCCGTCAGCAGCAGCAAATTGTCGTTCAACGAGGACGAAGAGGACAACGAAGGCGGAGAGGATTAGACGAGAACTTCCAGCTTTCCAGTTTTCCAGCTCCACCTTCCAGCTTCCAGTTACTGTTCAGTTCCAGCCCCGTCCCGACCCATTGAGGTTGTTTGCTGTGAATGATTAGGTGAGTGCCGCCTGAAAAACTGTTGACTAGCAATGTGCGAAAAAGAAAAGGATAAACCTAAACCATCTCCCGGATCCTTAAAATGTGTTTTTTGTTGTTAGTTTCAAGATTTGATTGTTGATTAGAACTATATAAAATGCCATAACTTAATTCGAGATAAGTGTGGCTTTTTTCCTCACTCTTGAACATTAATGTTACATCTAAACTCTTTCAATCTGAAAGAGTTTTCAAACCATATTCCCAATCGTTCTCTTAATCATCAGATTTTCACTCAAATTGTTATCCCACAAAAGATATTCAATGCACAAAAATAATAAAACCAAGTTTGATCCTTAATTCAGTTAAAAAGTGTACTTCCAAAAGGATTTTCCTATCAGCGAAACATCCCATAGTTACAAATTAGAATTCAGATATATTTTATCCGACTGGCAGTCAGGAACAAGAAAAGGTCACGTGTATGTATAACATAAAATGCTTGTTACCGGGGCATTATAGCGGATAGTTTGAGTCTTTTAATGAACCGAACCCAGTACCCAGTAGTGGAGGGGGGACTACATACAAACCGTCCTACCAGTTGCCGATCACGGGGGTGAGAAGCGGGTTACTTTCAAATTTTGTACTTGCATATAGACCAAATCGCACACATACACCCATGCTTTCATATATGTATGCACATGTACATATATACGTATGTTTGTAGCTGCGTGCAATGTATGTACATACATATATATATATATATATAAATTTATATATATATATAGCCAGACATACATACGTACGCATGGGAGCGAAAGAGAGGCAACGTAATCTGAAATAAGTTGGAGAAGAAGAAGAAGCATCAGCAGCGCCAGCAAAAAGTATCGTGATTGAGTTTAAGACGCTATGCACTAGTATTAGTATATGTGTAAGCGTATGTGTGTGCGAGTGTGTGTGTGCGGGGGCCGGGGAGAATTTCCGTCTTGGAGCTGTAACTATTTTCCCATCAGCAATAATCCGATATCACCATCATCACCATAATACGTTTCGCGCGGGCTAATTTCAAATATCTGCACATGCAGAAAGGAGACAAGAAACGTATAAATCTATCAACTACACCGGCGACGCGACAAGGCAATGCCGTTTCAGTTTTGTTTTGTTCATTTCGTTCGTGGCGCGCGTACAATTGTCAAATTTGTTTTCCCTCCCGTCGTACCATCCATTCACATGGCCCACCAATACACTCGCATTCGCATGCGCTTCACACTGCCATTCGCTATTTTAGAGCGCAAAACTGTTTGTGTTCTCTCTGTGCGGCTCTCCATCTCCATTCAGTGCTCTCGGCAGTGCCGGCAACCGCCAAAGGTGTTTATGTCAGCAGCTGGGGGACAGAGGACAGATCGAACGACATAGGAGCGGCCTTAAAATAAAAATTAATTAATAAAATCTATATGGCACTTGTTCAATTTTTTGCATTTCGGCGTTATCGATTTCCGATAATTCGTCCCAGCACCGGTTGCAACCCTGTGCGCGCCCGGCTGTTCTATGCAACTCTGTTTTTGCTTTTTCCGCCTCACACATTTCCAGTTTGCTTTGCCTTGTTTGTCGTTTTGTGTCGCGCTTTACCTCGGCGTTCTATCCATTTTTTTCTTCACCCCCACGAAAAGAATTTTTGTTGTTTGGAATAAAGCGTGCCAGAGCGATCCTTTTGAGAGTTGTTGCATATTAAGGGAGTGGAGTAGTAAGGACAACAGCAACCTGCTAACTGTGAAATGCAATGTAAATGTAAGTTCGGCTACTTGGCGTGGGCGACGCCACCGCACCGACACAACAAGATGCAGCAGCTGCAAAATGTTGTTGCTGCAGTGCAAAAATTAACTTTGCCCAAATATCGGATGGTTCTTTGCAACGTAGTTTTAGTTCACTAAAAATGTATATACATATAACATTCAAACACCTACATAGAAACCCGCACACACAACCAAACACACGCGTATATATATACACGTACATATATGTATGTACGCACACTAGCACAAAAACACGCTCCTGTACCAAAGTACTCCACCACGCCGCCAAGCCAACCAACAACCAACACCACAAACGTCGTCATCATCGTCTCACCCGGACCCCGGCCGTATCCCCTCCCCTACTCCCCGCCCTGCCGTTCACCTCCACCAGCCCGCCCTGCCCTCCCTCCCTCCTGTCCCGTCATCATCCCAGTGTCTGCGTGTCCGTATGTATCTCCACAGAAACATACATATATACGGACATACATACATACGGTTGTATATATAGATTGTACATATGTATGTTTGTATATTTGTGCGCTCGCCTGTCGGTGTGTTTGTGTGTCTGTCTGTCTGTCCATCCGTCCGTCCGTCTATATGTATGTATGTATGTCAATCGTTTTGTTGGTTCTGCTCGGTAACTGTTCGTCTGTATGTTTGTATGTACATACATACAAACATATATGTATGTAAATATATACTTGTATATAAGTAAATATGTGCATGGCATGCCACATTATATATCAATACATAGTAATGTGCAACCATTTATGTAAATACTCCCTGCATATAACGTTTTTTATGTAATTTACATGCATTCATTACATATTAAATTGTATTTTAGTTTTAATCCAATATGGCAGCCATTTTGTATCAATCCATTCTTTGAACTCCCCTGCCCCTGCCCCTGTCCCTGCCCCTCTCCGCCTACCATACTATCCATCCTCGACTCCGTGTCTCCCCCAATCCCCCCCGCCTCAGCACCATAGCCATCTCTTTCCCTAACTTGGAATGGGTTTTAATTCACCTAGATTTTCAATTTTTTCGGTGATGGTTATTCTCTCTATCTCTCTCGCCTTCTCCTCTCCTCTCCTCTGTTCTCTTCTCCCCTCCGCTTCTTCCTCTTCGTCTCTTTCTGCAGTCTTGGCTCTTTTTTTTATTTTTACTCTTTGTGCCGCCCGCTTTGTGCTGCTCTTTCGTTGCCTCCGATACCTTAGTTTTCTTTCATGTGCCAATTTTTCCGGTTCGTCTCAAGAAGAAGCTATCAAGTTATTGCAAATATTTCTTCCGATTTTTTCCGATTTCTTCCGATCGGCACTTAGAGGAGTTTACCTACCAATACTAAATCCAATTTGTTTCCTTCCTTCCAGAAACACAAGATTCAGCGCCAAGATACACCTCGACTAAGGCACATTCCACACACCAGAGAACAGACAAACAAATGACTGAAGTTGATGTCGTCTTGCCGGAGGGCGTGGCCGAGCCCACAACAAAGCTTGCCAGCGCATCAAGTCCGACCAGAGCCAAGGCCGACAGTAAAGAGAGCTCCACAGAGGCGATAGAGCTGGCCAACGATGAGGAGAAGGCGGAGTTGGAGCTAGAGCCAGAGCCAGAGGCAGAGACAGAGACAGAGGTAGAGACAGAGGCAGAGGCTGAACCAGAGCCGGCTACCAAGGAGGCGGAAGACGTGTCTTCCGGCGACAAGGAGATCACAAAAGATGATGTTGTGGAGGCCTCCCCCAAGGCTCCAGCTCCAGAGGAATTGATGGATGTGGATGAAACCGAAACCGTGACAGAGGAAGAAGAAGATGGCGAGGACTCACAGATCACAAGCAGCAGTTCCAAGGAGCCCAAGCTGCCAGACGGCGAGGAAGAGATGGACACAGTGGAGGAGGAAGCCACCACCAACGGGGATCATGAGCCAGAGGCTGAGGACGCCGAAGAAGACGATGTGGAGAAGATCGGCAGCACAGCAGAGAACAGCTGCGAGGCCGAAGATCCACTGGGAGCAGCCACCACACAGCCCGATACAGAGGAGGAGGAAGCATCTACCGAAAAGAAAACAGAGCTGGCGGAGGACTTAGACGGCGAGGAGAGCAGCCAGCAAAGCGAGACGATCAAGTCAGCCAGCGACGAGGATGACGAGGACGAAGAGGAGGAGAGCAGCGGGGAGAAGAAGGAGACCCTGAATGGGTTTGTGGCAAGCCCACACAGTCCATCGGAGAAGTCCCCACAAAAGGAGAACGGCCAGGCCAGCACAGCCGAGGCTAAGGCAGCCGCCAGCAATCACGATATGGGTGTCGTTAATCTGGATGAGGACAGCGACGAGGAAATGGAAGATATGTCGGACCTCAAGGTGCCGCCCGCTAAGCCAGCTTGCACCGAGATCCCAGTTCAGCCGCCTACTTCTTCTAGCGGTGCCGAATCTTCAGATGATGCAGTGCTGATACCCTCCGACTCTGACTCCGAGGCCGCAGCACCGCCGCCACCCATCAAAAGAGTCCAGTGGCAACAGTGACGCCCAAGCCGGCGCCACCTCCGCCGCCGCCCGTGCTAGATGACGATGACGACGACGACGACTGTGTGGTCATTGAGGATGATACGCCGCCAAGTATTTCGATCAGCGGCATGGGGCTGGCTGGCAAGCGCAAGAGCGACCACCCGGACGACATGCACCAGCAGCCCAGCAACAAGAGGCAGCGGAGCAGCACACCCTTGGGCCTGGGCCAGCTGACCATCAAGGATGCCCGTTCGCTAATGCCACACGAAGCTTCAACTGGGTCTGTGGGACCCAGGGACTCAATCTATCCAGTGACCATTACCAATGCGGTGACTGGGGCGGCCACCAATCTCGGTGTGACGCCGCCTAAGCTGGTCCCCATGGCGGGGAACAACGTGGCCCAGCTGAATCCCCCGACGCTGTCCCTCACGGGGCTGCCCAGCATGACCAACAATGCCAATCTCCTGCCAGGACTCACAGACGACATGTTCGTCCTCGAGGCGCCATCGTTCATTGTGCCCTACATCTACGAGAAGCCGCCCCACGAGAACATTCGCGAGGTGATCAGGTCCATTGAGACGAAGTACGCCTTGTCGCCCGAAGACCTCGCCGAGGCGGTCAAAGGCGACGAATTCGACATGATGACCGAGCAGAACAAGGAGGTCAAGCCAGCAGATCCCTCCGCCGAGGGCAAGAAGAAAAAGAAGCGGGCAGACGATGAATCGTGGTCGGAGCAGTCGGACGAAGATGACGATGACGAAGACGACGACGACTCGGAGTCCGGGGTGCGCACCAAGGTACTGATCAAGGAGGCCAACGATGATCTGACTGCCCTCAAGGGAGCCATCAAGCCAGCGGCAGCCCTGGCGGCCACAGGGGGAGTGGTGCCGGCCAACAATGCGGCAAACAGCGGAAAACCCGGACAGGAGAACTACTTTGAGAGTCCGCTCGGAAAGTTCTTCATGGACATTGGCGTGGGTCTCGTGCAGGAGTATGTCCAGGCGGATCTGTTGCGCCTCCAGAAGCGCAAGATGCGCAAATCCCTCACACGCGATCCGAAGGACTTTGAGATGGCCATCACCGCGCTATCAGGCAACCTGCAGGCCTCAAAGACGAAAAACGCCCCCTTCAAGTTCACGATGAAACGATGCGAGTTCTGCAACTTCAAGTCGGAGTCGGCTCTCTCCATGGCCAACCACTACGAGACGCCGCACATGAACGGCGTCCTGTACAAATGCAATTTCTGCACCTTTGAGATCCGCAATGCCACGGAAATTGTCTACCACATGGAAGCCGTGCACAACATCAAGGCGCGTCTGATCAAGCCACTGCCCTACCATCAGTGCCCCAACTGCGGGTTCGAGGACAATGGCAAGGCCAAGCTGGCGCGACATCAGCCGGTGTGCGCCAAGAAGTTCCGGCCGGAATTGAATTTGGCGCCTCCCAACGACTGGGAAGCCCCTGCCAAGATACCACGCATCAAGCCCAGGCATGGGCTTGTAGGCACAGCTACCGCCTACCAGGTAAGCGATTTGCATTTGGATTTCTGTTTGGAATTGCGATTCAAATTGCATTATTTTTATTCCAGGCCATGGCTGCACAGGCAGCGGCGCAAAAGGCAGCATTGGCCACTATTCAACAGCAGCAGGCCCAGGCTCAGGCCAGGAACCTGCAGGCAGCTGCTCTGGCCGCCCAGAATGCGGCCAAGATGCGACAACGTGCCCCGCCGCCGCCGAAGCCCAATTTGGTGCGGAGCCCTCAGACGCCTGTGCGTGGAGCCGTTGCCAATACGGGACTCTCCGCGCTGCCCAATAGCTTTCAGTTGGCCGCGGGACAGCTTGTCCAGGTAAAATTATCAAATCAAATCGAATTACGTGGAAGATTGTTTGCTCAAATATCGCTTTGTTTCTGCAGCAGGCATCCAAGAAGCCGATGGCAGGGCAGCCCAGCATTTCCATAACGCCATTACCTCGCCAAAGTGCGCTCGTCGGTGGTGCGGCCCCCTCGTCCAGCAAGGTGCCGCAAGCGGCAGCTGGCATGAAGCCCGGCCAGACACCCACAGGCAACAACAAGGCTCAGTTCGTCATCTGCGAGATATGCGATGGCTACATCAAGGATCTGGAACAGCTGCGCAATCACATGCAGTGGATGCACAAAGTGAAGGTAAAGCAGAGTTTCCATATTGTCTGTGTGATCCTGTTCTAACGTGAATTTTCTATTGAATTCTATTATGCTGTGCAGATACATCCGAAGATGATCTACAACCGACCGCCACTGAATTGCCAAAAGTGTCAGTTCCGTTTCTTTACGGATCAGGGATTGGAGAGGCATTTGCTGGGCTCCCATGGCTTGGTCACGAGCTCCATGCAGGAGGCGGCCAACAAGGGCAAAGACGCCGGTCGCTGTCCCGTTTGTGGAAGGGTAAGTGTTACTCACTTGTTACTCATCAACGGGGATTAGTCATAATTAATTGTGATTCCCATTGCTAACTGCTATTTGCTATCTGCGCAGATGTACCAATGGAAGCTGCTGAATCACGTATCGCGCGATCATCACATGACCCTGAAGCCCGCACATCTATCGTACAAATGCACCGTGTGCACGGCCACTTTTGGGATGTACAAACAGTTCGAGACGCACGTGTATACCGCCCACAGCACTGTGGCCAGAAAGGCGATGGACAGCAAGAAGAACAGTGCGCAGTCGAGTGGATCCTCCTCTGCCTCTATATCGCGTTCCCTGGGGGCAGCCAACGACTCGCTGCTGAAGCCGCTGAAGATCAACGATGAGATCACCATCATACCACAACCCGCATCGAAGCCACGCATCACAAATATGGAGAGTCATGTTATAGGTTCGTCTTTATCCTTCGCTCCCATATAGGGTCCAATGCTAATCTCTCCTTTTATGACCTCACAGATTAAACAGACCGTGTTGGATCAACCAAAAACCTAATCTCGCATAGTTTTCAGCATTGGCAGGCGCTTTATCATTAGGTTTAGTTTTGTAAGCAGATCTATACCGTGACGACGTCCACTTACTTTTCTACGACGTGGGACGGATGGGACGGGTCGGTCACATCCATTTAGTTTCTTAAGTGTCCGAAGTGTATAAAAGTATAAGGAGAAAGTGTTATTAAGGTAACCTTCCCTTCCCCCGGAATAAACTAAATTAAATTATGCTACAGTTAAATCTTTCACACCAGCTACAGGATACACGATAACTGATAAAAGATAAATCTAAATACGGATACTATTTTAGTTACGGATTACGGATTACAGATAACGGATATATGTACGTTTTTTTGGAGTGGAGTGTGCACATAAGTTGAAGTTGTAGCTACTACTAATCTATGATATATATACGAAGATAGACCACATACATACGAGTACATTTAGCTGTAGATTATAGATCATAGTATATATATTTATGAATATTTTGAAAGTGAAAGAGGGAAAGCCGCCAGAGCGCATCGTCTGCATGATGACTATGTAAATTAGTTAAAAACTAAACTATTTATACAACAACAAGTTCGAGTATCCAAATTTTGTGTTGCAGAATGTATATACATTTTGAATGATGCCCGCACCCGCACGCCCATCCATAACCTTTACCCCTGGACCCCAGACCCTAGACCCTACTGGGTTCTCGAATCGCACTCTTACTTCTTCTTCAGAGAGAATGACGTAGGAGAAAGTGAGGATGTAACTGATCTGAGAGACGTTCAACCTTTTAATTTTCGTGTAAAAGTTTAAACTTCTATTTATATTACTTATTAAAATATTAAGATTAATATATATATATATATCATCTATTACCTTGTAAGATCAATGTACTACAGTTATAAAGCAAAAACAACACAACACAAAACAACTGAAAATGATAAAATTAAAAACCTAGTTAATATAAAAGATCCATCTATACCAGCCTCAAGATTGTACATATTAATTGAAATTACCATATATATAGAGACGAGGGACCTGTGGATTCTGAGCAATGGAGCAATTCTGAATCCCGTTCGCTAATCTGGCAGTGTAGCATCAATCTCAACCTCAAACTCAACTCCGTTTCCGTGGCCGAGGTGTGAGAAGTGAATGCTTTTAGCAGTCACATGATGTGACACCTAAGATAGCACCCTGCATCCCCCTGCACCCTCCAGTCATCAGTGGACGGATCGGCTCGGCTCGGATCGGATCGGATACGGATAGACAACGCATTTATCTAGCACTAATGCGAAATTTATTTTTACTTTACAATAGAAAAAAAAAAAGTGAAATAGAAATTCCAACCTTGTGATGGATGTGTGTGTGTGACCATGGCAACTGTCGGCGGCATGTGCTTGTGTGAGAGTGAGTGGAGTGTGAGAGAGTGTGTGTGTGTGTGTGTGATTTCCTCGTCCAGTCTTTTCTACGACTCGTAGCACTGATGGCTACATGCTTAAGTGTGTTGTGTGATGAAGGATATGTCTATGTAACTATGTAATTCTAAAGGTGTATGGGAGAGCAACGCACTGCATCGCGTACTATGGTTTCAGTTAGAGTTTGTGTCTAACGTCTAACTGGTGGCCTGATCGGCCAGCGCCACCTCGTTATCCGCTGCCGGATTCACTGGCAGCGCCTGGCCTATGCTGCTGCTGGGCGCGAAGAGCTGTGCTGCATGCGTTAACTGGGCGAGAGCGTCTTTGTCCAGAATCTGAGGCTTGTCAGCGGCACTGGTGTTCGATCTGCTCAGCTGGTAGAAGGCCGTGTCGCTGTGGGTGATGTTCACAATGCTGCCGGTGAGTGGCAGCGTCTCGAGCAGCTCCTGGGGACTGCTGAAGGCGCCAAGGTTCACAGGGGCGATGCCGGTGAGCACTTGGCCGGTGACGTTCGTCTGGATGGGAAGGGGAATGTTGCCAAGGTCGATGTGGCTCTTGTTGCTGTGCGTGTCGTAGAAAGTGAGGTCCACACGCTCCTGGCTCTCGAAGCTGGTGTCGTTCTCGCCCACTTCGGTGAGGATGCCGATCTCATAGACAACTGCCTTGACCACGTACCTAAAGACGACAGACGATTGCGACAGTTGTAGAAGCGTAACCCTTCGGGTGAAGGAGATGGTAATCCCTTGAAGCTACTTACAGATTCTTGGGCGTATCATTCACACTGGCCCGGAGTTCTTCAATGGTGGCGTTGTCGAGGCCCGAGCTGATGTCCAGAACGGGGAGAGAGCAGCTGAAGGCCAACAGCATGCCGAGCACAGCGGCTCCGAGTACAGCCTGGTGGATCTGCATCTTGGTTTTCGTTTTCGGGCAAATCGGACAAGGGCGATGGCAAACTGGGAATCGGAAACGACTGGGCGACGACTCTGCTGTCTGGCTCTTGCTCTTGCTCTGGCTCTGACTCTAGCTCTGGTTGCTCGGCTGACTTTCGCGCGTTTAAAGTTAATTAGTGCAGATCCGAGCGCTTTTATAGTCAGCTCAGTGCTCAGTCGGACTGTCAGCGGATTGCGGACTGCGGAGAAGCTTCGGACGTCGGACAAGGCGCGATTCCGCGTAATTATCGACATCTGTTAATTGCCCGACAGGTTTACCACTCCACTCCACTCCACTCCGGCACTATGGCTATAGTTTCTAGGCAGATCCGTTGGCTTCCGTTTCGACCAGGCAAGAGGAAGGCGCAGGGTGTGAGGAGCAGGGCACAGAGGCTGTTATTGTTTTTATCGCCAATCCCGGGGCCAGACTCTAATTAATTGTGCTCGTTTTGGAGCGTGTCCGAGGGACTGTCCCGTCTAACGCTGAATCCCATCCCCAACGAATCTCAGACTCAAGCAAGCACAGGGGGGCTGCCTACGCAAATCTCAGCTTGGTGCAAAATCGTCGCCCACTGAGAGCCGCGTCCATCGATGTCGATCAGAGATCACCGTGTTTACTCCTCGACACTGACCAAAAATAAGTCCATAAATATTGCACCTCCCCAATGACGCACTACTTCCAGATCGGATTGCATGTGGTCTGGGGACACGCGCCTGTCTGCCAAGTCGCTAACATTACGCATACGACACGTTTTCTGACGTAGACTGTGAAATGCCATAAAACGAGTGCAATTAATGTGAAATCTCATGAGAAAGGAGGGCTTCACTCTATATAGTACTGGCAGAATCCACAAAGAAACATATGGCGCACAAAAAGCATCATAAATTTGTAATCAAATTGAATTTTATAAAAGATTAAATAAGATGAAATAATATACAACTCATTTCACACTATAGTTAACCGCTTAGAGCCGCCGAAAGCTCTGGCATAACCAGCCCGATCTTGACTTCCATTCATGACTGAAATCGCAGATGGATCTGGAGACCAGATCTCCGTTTTTTCGGTGGATCGTTCTGGCAGTACACGTTTTGCGGTTTCTGGAAGCAGAGCCGAGATATGATAGTTCCCGCCGGCAGCAGCGGCACGCCGTTTCCCTCAGCAAGTTTTCACTTTAGAAAGGGGTGAACCTTTTTTTGTTGTTGTTTTTTTTTTCTTTTTGTTTCAGCGGAAAATTTTCGAAATTAATTCGCACATTTTGGGATATCATATATCCATAAATGAGCTCTGTGTGCCCTGGTGATCTCAGATCAGATCTCATGTGGAAGAGTACGAGAATATATGGAATGCAATGCACTCTAATTATGAGGTGTCAAAGTGCAGTCGTCGGTTGTTCGCCTTCCTCGACAGACAGGCACACAGGCAGACAGGCACAGCAGCATCGCTGGATCCCACATATGGAAGATACATACGTATATGTACGTACCTTTAAGTGTTTGCTCTTCCGCTGCTTTGGTTAGCATCCATTTTGGAACACCTAACGCTTGTCTGGATATATGCACATATATTGGCTTGGTTGTTTTTCCATTCTAGCTGAAAAATCGTATAATTTCAAAAGTGTCATACGTTGTTTTTATTTTGGATTGCTTTCTTGGAATTGAGTTATTGATTTATTTTAGTAAATGTATGTTAATTCCCAGCAATTAAGACAATCAACAAATACAAATGTATTTCTGAAAAATTCCTGTCTCATGCTTCACTGCTGCTTCCATAGTCTGTGAATCCTTGGTATACATTTCGACTAATTGAACTCATTTTTCTAGCCCCCACGAAGGTTCAATATTTTACCACTAATTTGGTAGATTCAACCGAGCATTACCCTTGAAACAGAATAGAACTTTAAGCAATAAATCGACGAGAGAATAGAATAATTTAAAGGAGAACTTGGCGCCGGCTTGGTGAGGCATTGGCCATTGGGCATTGGAGAAGCATTGGAGAAGCATTGGAAACAGGCACGCACAGGCAGGCACCAAAACGAGTTCGGGCAGCGATTCGCGGGAGGCGCTCCAAGTGCTAACTGAACGGAATAATAAAGCTTAGACGATCCGCAACTTTCGACGGCGAAAAACTTTAAAAACTCGCCCGCTCTGGGGCTGTAAACTTATTTTCAATCTGAACTCCGAGACGAACGCATCTCTCGCAACTCTCGCAACCAGCAGCACCGACCATGAAGTGCACTCTTTTATCCACAGTGAGTAGAATGCCCCAGAAATGGAAATTGGAGACTGGATGATGATCATCGTCTTCTGCTTTCGCCTCTAGTTGCTGGCGACCTTGGCAGCCACGAGTCTGGCCGCCCCTTTCCAGCTGAGCGACATCTTTCCCGGCTTTGTGGCCATCGCGCAACCGCAGGAGAAGCAGGAGGTGGTCAAGCGTCATGTGGTAGCCAATCCTGACGCTGAACTGAAGCAGATCTCGTTCCATGGTTTGATTGGGGACCTGGAGGACAGTCTGTTCCAGTCCGCCCTGAGCCTGCATTCGGCCAGTGCCCCTGACAGCGAGGTGGAGGAGGTGAAACCCGGCACGGAGGAGGACAGTGAGGATTCGGAACATGCTCTGACGAAGCGCTCGGATGAGTCCACGCCGGCAACGGACACTGCCTCGACCGACGACGGTCTGGCCCGCAAGATTCTGCTGCAGACAACCAGGAAGGTGCCCGGAAGTGAGGACGGTCTGCCCGCTCACCTGATCATCGATCATGTCTCCGTTCAACCACACAACGGCGGCATTCTGCCCCTGATTCCGACCTTCCAGGTGCACCACACCAAGCTGATCTCGGCCACCATCAAGGAGGACTCGAACAACGATAGCAGCGATGGCAAGCAGACCAAGATCAGCATCACCAAGACCTCGATCACATCGACGGCGCCCCTCGAGAGTCTGGAGGAGGCCGTCGCCAGCTCCAGTTCCATTTCCAGTTCCAGCTCGAGCGCAGCTCCCACAAGTACAACCACTGAGGGAACCGCAGCAAAGGAGGCCACCACAGCAGTTGAAACCTCAAAGACCACAGAGAAGGAGCAGCAGCAGCAGCAGCCCCACCACCACCACCAGCACCACAGAATCATCATCCACTTCGGCAGCCACCACAGAGGAGCCCATCCAAAAGCTGAAGAAGGACGAGGAGAAGCTCAAGGAGAAGGTGGCCGAGGTGGAGGCCGATCCCGTAATCCTCTCGTCTCGCGTTTAGGACATTCCTGACTCCCTGGATCCATGTAGCTGTAGTCCATCCCCCTTTCATACTCACACATATTTATGACACTCGAAGTTCAATTAAAGTCATGTGATTTGATCCGAAGATCGGCGAGAGATTCGCTTCTTTATTTGCATATCCAATTCACACAGAAAACTCTCGCACGCTCCACGAGTACCAGTACCAGTGCGAGTATGAATGGGGATGGGGATGGGGATGGGATGGAGGGGGCCCGGGGAATTCTGCCAAATTTGAGGCTCTAATTGTTGGCTTAAACAATGATGCAGCATTGGGGAATGAGACTCGGACTCTGCGCCGACTCCATAATGATAGCAGCGATTCACTGAGGCATGAAGTCGGGGCGATGCCGGTGCCGATGCCGATGCCGAAGGCGAACGAGAACCCTCCCAGAATCTCAGAAAGCGCTCTGATCGGGAAAAACCTCACGTATCGTAGATGTGCAAATAATGTGCAAATACTTACTCAGTTCCGTTCCCCTTGGATGTGCCTGTGGATTGTGGCACTCAATTGGGTTAATTAAATATTGTGAAATTGTGGGGCGTGTTCTCCTGTGTAGTGGGTGTTAATGAATTCGAAGAGGAAAGAGCAGTCGAAGATTCGCTTCACCCTTTCATTCAATTGTTGAATTGCACACTCAGTGAATGCAGGGGAGCTCTATTATCAGAAACCTAGTGATACCTAGTATAGAACACATTCATCAAAGGCATTTGTATATCAAAACACGAGCACACGAGTACCGCGAGCGCCGTAAACAATTTAGGTGATTCTTCGCCGTGACTCATCCTCGATAAAGACACCTCCGCCGCTGGCCCTGGCCATCAGCGAAATATGTGGGTGCAACTGGTAGTAACCACGCTGGCGAGTCTTAACATTGATAAAGAAACCCCAGTGGCAGTTCTTTGAGAGAAACAACCATTCCGCATGACCAAATGGACAACGAGTATACGCAACGTGCGACAGGTGGGGTTTCCCCGCTAAATTCCCTGATCCGTGTCCGATCAGCTGTGAGTTTTATAGTATTTAAGTTCCTGCTAACTAGTGCCTTTGCATTTATTTATTTATTTAGCAGGGGGCCTGCCTGCCGCCTGTATTTACTCTTCCGCTTTATAGATCTGTAAGTCTGTCTGTGTGTACTACGAGTACAACTAATAACATGACAAAAGACAAAGTAAACAATATATATGGTTGCCTCACTGATAAGGCCTTCGCTTCGCACGCATTCAATTTGTATTACAAAATCTGTGAGCCGCGCGGGCTAAATATTTGCACTCTGCAATTGGGCAAGGAGTCCACAGAGACAGAGAGAGCTGTCGGAACCACTGCCCCTGGTATTGCCATGCCTGGCATTTTGATAACAGGTGTAACCCTTAAAATTTCATTAGGTTTATCTTATCATCGTCGGAAAGAGAGAGAGAGAGAGAGGGAGGGAGAGAGAGAGAAAGAGAGTCGAGCCGAGCCGAGGCAAAAGAACTCCAACCAGAGCGACACGGTAGGTGCTGCCGATGTCGATGGCCATTCAATTGAAGGCTTAGGCGGCCCGGAGCGTCGTTCAGTCCGAAGGAAGCAGCCGGCGAACGCGTATCGCCCAACAGTCCAACAGTCTAACAGTCCCGCCCACAGAAACAGAGCAGCGCGAGAACTCTATCGGTGAGGAAGATAACACTAAACGTATGGGTGGTTCTTTTTGTTGTAGGCCTGCTATATAGTTTATGGACATTGCTTTGCTGCGTATCAAGTGACGATGAGAGTGTAATTCCCCGCCGGGTGATTCAGCCAGTAATCGCGGGATGGTGATTAGTTGGGCTCTGCCAAGTGCCAAGAAAGTGGAGAATGGAAAAGAATGATTCTCAGAGGAATGATTGAAAAGCATTTGCATTTCTATTTCCATTTCCATATGCAAAATCCCCCAGAACTAATTAGAACTTGATTAGATACTGAATGTGACGCATTGTTCCATAATTTCTAATTGAATTTATAGCCCCGAGGTGGTGTGGAGAACGTAGTCTTATCGATCAGAGGTTGCACAACCTCAAGAAGAAATCAGGAAACCGATTCGGATACCACTGGGAGCATTACACACCGCAAAACAACCTCAACCTCGAGCCCAACAAGATGGCAAGCATGGGCAATGGCTTCGCCAAGTGCTTCATACTCTTCATGGCAATCGTCATACTGGTAAGTCCCACTGCAGATAACTGCTGCTTGGGTTGCCACGGTTAGCACTGTTTACTTATCTTGGCCAAAACCGAAACGCTCTTGTAGCTTCAGGGAGTCGTCTATCTGGGCCTGTCCATTTGGGGCATTACCTTCCGGGAGTGCCATGATGTGGAGGAGTTTAGCTCAAATCCCTTCAAGTTTGCCATGGAACTGATATACTTTTCTGGTAAGATCACATATCAAAATAAAGATGGATCATGTGGGATCACAATGGATACGTTAATGCTCTTCCAACAGAGAAGGAATGTGGCAGCCCGGAGATAATGATGAACAGCCAGAAAATTACCCTGCAAATGGACTGGGAAAAGTCGTACGTTGTGACGCACAGGGAGTACATCTTCATGATCACCTATGCGGTTGTCAGTGGTCTCTGGATAGCCACCTCCCTATTGATCATCTTCACGTTGTGCAGTCGCACTACCAAGCTCATCGCTGGAGGCGCCTATTGGCCCTGGTTCCTGTCCGTGATGGCTGGCAGTATCCTGGACGTGGTGGCCAGCGTGTATCACGGTATTGACCTAAGCCACACGATGGTAAGAAGATCTCGCGGCAGAGAAACCAAGCAAACAAAGATTTAACAGTGAAATATGTCCCTTTAATAGTCGCTGATGGATGCATTCTATTATGTTGGAGCTCAATTCGATCCGGACACTCAACAGACCGTGCTCGAACAGATCTATTTGCTGCTGGAGCCGTTCGGTGTCTACTTTTCAACGCCTTCCATTCTACTGCTCTGCCTCAGCTGCCGTGTGGTGCTCATCTGGCTGCTCAACATCATCGGGGCCAGCTTCTGTCTGTCTATTTCTGGAATAATGGCACAGAATAATTCCAAGGCGGCCGCTGTGACCAGAAGTCAGGCTCCAACGCGCCAGCCCACACCTCTACCCGTGCCAGCAGCTGTGGTGGAGGCAACCGTAGTCGAGACTCTACAGCCTGAGACTCAGCCGCAATATCTAGTGGAGACCCAATACCCAGAACAGATCCGCCCCAAGCCGCTGCCGATCTTCATTCCCTCGGAGCAAATACAGCGCCAGGATTCGCAGCAGTACAGGGCCGGAGATCGTACCACTTTGCAGTCCCCGGTGATGGTCCTGCCACCGCAACAGCAGCAGGAGCCAACAGCGCCACAGCAGACACCGCAACGGGAGGTGCTCTCCCCTCTGCCGGATATCAATACCTATCGCACCACCGAAGCTCATCCTGACCGCCTCAACTATCCACCGGTGGAGTCGCCATTGGCGCGGGCTCCCTCGCCAGCAGTACAACAGTTGGCGGTCAATTCGGCCCTCAACAATCGTTACAGTGAGATGTATCCGACGCCGCCGGCCAATCCGCGGGTCAGCGAGGAGCTGCGTAATCAGATGCCCTGGTCGTACACGAGCATGGTGACAAAGCCACCTCCGCCACCACGCAAGCCACAGCTGCAGGTCCAGATCTATCCGCAGATACCCGAGCCCGACTATGCGGAGCACTAGACCACTCCGCAGGGAGCAGGACAGGAGCAGCTCAAAGCTGATTGCGGGTTAATCAGCCTGGATGCAAGATAGTGTTGTGACATGTTTTGTGTTATTGTTACCTTTATTACATAAAGCTAAAGCTGATGGCCAACCGATTGACTTATCCTTTCGTCTACATCTTGCACTGCATTGCCTTGCAGCAGGCTTTTCTTTTGGCGACTATGCTCTGCCACCAGTTTGAGGGCATCATTTATATCCAGCTCCATTTTTTCCCCGCCGCTCACATGTAGTTCCAGCTTGGGCGCCTCCTGCTGGACAGCCCTCGCTCCTACCACTATTGTTAGCGGGTGGCCCAGGCGCTTGGCATCCAGCAAACGTTTGCCAATTGTCAGTTCCTTGCGATCGTCGTGCAGCAACTCGTGGTCGCCACAGATCTTGCCTATATGCTGCAGCAGCTCGTTCTCTATAACCTCCGCGGGCTGTTGCTCTTTGCTGCCTTGCTTCGGACCAATCAGGCACACATCGTAGGGAGCCAACAGCTTGGGCCAGCGCAGCTCCTGTTCGGTGGACAGCACTTCCAGGGCAGAGGCGAGTACGCGTGTGATGCCAATGCCATAGCAGCCCATTACCAGGGACTGCGGCTTGCCCGAGGTGTTGAGGAACGTGGCGCCCAGAGGCTTTGAGTACTTCTCTCCGAGCAGAAATGTGTGGGCCACCTCGACGCCACGCACTTGACTGAGATGCGAACTACGACAGCTGGGACAGTCTGTGGAGGCTTCTACTTTGGAATCCAATACCTCAGCGTTTCCGGCATAGCCGCAGGAGCTGCACTGCAGTAGTGTGTCCTCACCCACTGGCGATACATAGTGATACTCATGGGACAAACTGCCGCCCATCATCCCCGTTGCTGCATTCACTAAAAGATCGATTGGTTACTATCTATAATCTCATACAATAGCGGAAGCTATACGCACCTTTTACAAAGGGAACCTCTAGCTGCTTGAAGAGCCGATCATAGGCTTCGCTTACCGCGGAATACGTGTCCATGGCAGTCTCCTTCGAGACATCGAAAGTGTACATATCCTTCATGAGGAATTCTTTGGCTCGCATCAGGCCAAAGCGTGACTTCAGCTCATCCCTGAACTTGGGTCCGATTTGGTAAAGGCGTAGAGGCATCTGGCGATAGGAAATAGGTGCGGTCGTGGCCAGCATGGCAGTCACCGCTTCCTCGTGGGTCTATGGGTGGGATTTAAGTAATGTATAAACAGGAGTACACCACCCCATCCTGCACTCACGCACTGGACTCATGAGAAACTGTTTGCCGCTGCGATCTCGCACCATATAGAACTCGGATATGTCGCCTTCAAGTCGTCCTGTCTTCTTCCACAGTCCTGTGGGTGTTAGAATGGGCAGACTAATCTTCTGACCTCCGGCTCGCTTCATATTGCCATCAACCAAGTCAATAAACTTGTCTACCGAACGCTGGGCTATAGGCATTATTTGGTAGGTGCCGTTGCTGCCCGACTTGACCAGGCCCAATTCGGTCAGGAGCTGAAAATATGGGAGCTGTGGCTGGAAATTCTTTCGTAACACATTTAATAGTAAATGAATACCTTTTGACTTCGCGACAGTTGCTCTGTCTGCTTGACGACGGCGTTTTTGGGAGTGACCAGCGCTGGCCAGAAGAGTCGCGAGGCTTTGTTCATGTTTCAAATGCTTAATTGGATTGTATTTTCTTCAAAATGCCGGTATAAATGCAAAATTAAATGTTGATCTTCCTGATAACAGCTGTTATCATATCCGATAACAACCCCATTGATATATCGATATATACACGCAAACTATCGCAAGGGAACAGTGGCAGAAAATCAAGTTAATATATATATATATACGAAACGCAACTAATGTTCGAAATAAATTCCTTTGTCCTTTATGTTTTATAAGGGAGATGAATTGATTGAATTGCTCCAATTGATAATACTTCGCACAAACACGATACATCGCCCATCACAAACCGGCTTTTGCAGACCACCACTAGCTGAAGAAATGTGCTCGAATTATCAAGATTTATATAAAAAGGGCTTGGATCGCGGCGAGCAACAAAAGCTGCGGCAACAAGAACTGTTGAAGCAACAAAAGCTGAGGCGACAACAGGGCCAAGACGAAGCCCGGCCTATAAACAAGACGGAAAAATCCCCGCCAAAACAACACCGCAAGCAGCGTGCCAAAGACAAGGAAACGCCGTTCAGACTACAGCTCTCCGAGTGGCTGCGACACAAGCCGGATAATCTCGAGGAATGGCTGCTGGTGCCGTGCCCGGTTGGCAGAAGATGTATGGTCATAGCCACCAATGGGAAGACCAAAGTTTACAACAAGGCAGGAAGGGAGTTCATGACGCTGCGTACGTTGCTGCCGGGTGATAATCATGTGCAGAAGTGCCGAACAGTCTTGGACTGTGTGTATGATGAAGAAACGCAAACCTTTCACGTGCTGGATGCCCTTTCCTTTGGCCATCAATCGCTTCAGAACTGCGATGCATCCTTCCGGTTCTATTGGCTGCGAGCCCGTTTCGAGGAGGAGGATTATGCTGAAAAGGGGGCTCACAACGATAAGTCTTTTTTGCTGCTGAGTCACTATGACTTCGAGGACGCTTCTGCGATAGAGGAAATCCTCCAGAAGTACCCTATCTGGCAGGAGAATCAACCCAAACTGGACGGATTCCTGTTCTACCACAAGGAGGCTAGCTACGTGTGCGGAACAACGCCCCTGGTTTGCTGGCTATTTTCCTATATGTTACCAGATGTGCTGGATTTGCCAGTAAATAGCAACTATGTAGCCCCCGAGGACTACCAGCCCAGGCTAGTACTTCAGTACATGGAAGAGTTTGATGAAAAGTTAAAGCAGCTAAGGAAGCAGCGGCCCAAAGAGATTGCGAAGAAATCCAGGAAGAAGAAGGAGCAGGAGGAGAACCCCCAGACCTCCATGGAGACGAATAAGGAAGAGGAGGACGGTGACAGCGATGAATATGCCGGGCTCAAGTCGCTTCTCGACCATCAGCGCCGCCTGGAACTGGGAGAGCTGGACATGGACTGTGAAGAAACACCGTCAGCTGATGGCTGTTAAGCGGGCTGGATGGTGTGGTGTGGGCTTTGGTGGTGACTTTTCTGCGACTGCGCACTAGCTACGCGGCCCTGGGACTTAGCTTAGCTCCCGCCCAGGGAAAAAGTGTAGTCAAAAGCAAAGGTTTTGGTTCGCTCCTTGAGCAGTCAGCATATAAATTTGACTCTTAAACAAATAAAACTCAAAACATGGTAATTCAGCGCTGCTGGAAAATTCCCACTGATGTTGGTGGATCGTTAAACAACACAACGACAACCGCAAACGATGTCCAGCAACGTTCTTCCCCGGCAATGCAAATGCAGTCAGTCAATTCCTCGGATGACTCCGACTGCTCCAACCAGACCACGCACTCGATGGATACACGAGTTGCCAGCCCCGCAGAAGGGACAAAAACGCAACCGGATAAGGAAAAGGCACCAGAAGCCACCGCCACCACCTCACTCACATTATCCCTGCTCGCCGAGCTGCCATCTACTAACGCAGAGCCTCTGGTAAACAAAATGCACATTAATGAGAATTCATAAATAACACAGACATTTTGCCCAATCCCTGCAGAAATATGTGACCACCTCGGATATGGCAGAGACCATGCTGCAGAGAATACGCCAGCGCCTCGGCGGTTCACAAAACATCGAAGGCGGTGGGAGTGCAGAGTCCGCTATGAGAGCTCTGGAGCTACTGCGCATCAGCGTGCAGCAATCCTTTGATTCGGAAGTCAATGAGATAATCAAGCGCTACATGAATGTATGTTAATGCCTGCATGGGACATCTACAAATACGGGGTGGTTCAACCATTATTTTTTGTGTTTCTTGTAGAATTACTTTAAGCCCGCATTTGGAAACATCAAGGAGAACCTGGGTCAGCAGTCGGTCAATGAGGAGACGCTTCAAAAGATGTCGTCATGTGCGTTGCTGGAGAACGCCAAGGCACAGTACACGAACTTTGTGCGCCAGCACCGCTTGGGGGCCGGAGTGTCGGAGCAACAGCGTCTGGCCCTCAAGCGTGTGGCTAAACAGCAAGAGAATGCCATCGGCAACAAAGTGTTCGCCAACAATTTGGGCTTTGCCGCCACCAAGCCTATGCCTTGCACAGCTGCCACAGTGAATCAGATGCCCGCGTTGCAGGCAATGCAGATGTTTCCGCAACAGGCACAACTGCAGACAGTTCAGCCACTCCAACAGCAGCAACAGCAGCAGCAGCATCGTATGGTTACACCTATTTTGGGGGGAGCTTTGCCCACGCCTGTGCGTCGCCAAATCTTTTGGAACACGGCCCAAATCTCGACCAGCACAAAATTTGTATTGGATGTGCAGGCCAATCTAGCGTTTGGCTTCGGCACCGATGGCAAGGAGCGATTGGCCAGCAAGCACCCGGAACTCATACGCTATCTCCCCGATGCCGAGGATCGAGAGTGGCTAGCAGCCCGAGCCATTATTCCCGCCGAGAGTACCCACTTACGTTTCCTCTTTCTCCTCCACGACGAGGTCTGTCGGCTGCATCAAGCCCACGATCTGTATAAGAACAAACCCAACGTCGATCTGACCCTGATGATGACTTTCAATGTACCGGATCCGATGATACACAAGATGAGGCTCTTCTTTGTGGACCTAAACATCAAGAGCCGCGGGCTGATAACCAACTCATTTATCATGACCAATCAGCCGCATCCACAGCCACAGCAGCAAACGGTGGCAAATAACAGTCATCTAAGGAACGCTCTGCTTCAAGGAGCATTGCCACAGCCTCAGCAGCAGTCGCAGCAGCAGCAGCAGCAGTCACAGCAGTCACAGCAGCCACAGCTGCAACAACAGCAGCTGACGACTGGCACCGTTGAGGACTCCGTACTAAAGGAGCTGCCAGCTGCTTCGCCCACTCCATGCCTGCAGGGTCAGATTGTGGGGAGCACTACGACGCCCCTCAAGGCGAAGCTGGTGGCAGGTTCCACTTTGAGCTCATCCCATGCGACACTAACCGCACTGTTGAACAATGGTGGAGCCGGAGTAGCAGTAGGAGTAGGAGTAGGTGTAGGAGTAGCACCCGTCGTCAACCCTGCTCCAAGTACCACCGGAAAGTTTAGGAATTAAAACGAACAAAGCTCTTTTCTTCATGATATTCTATAAAATATTTTAATTATATTCCATATGCGTTGTCAATAAACTAATCTTTTAGGTAGTATAAATGTCGAATATCCTGCATTCGTGAATCGATCGTGATCATGAAAGGCATGTCCCTCGGCCAGGAAAGAGCTGAGTGGCATCCACTTGGCCAAGGGGCCCTCTGTCTCCAGCAGCAGCACCAATGCGAACAGATGGCCTCGCGGCCACAGGCATTCAGCGCCGATCGCACACCTCTTAAACTGCAGAAGACTCGCACCTCGTCGCCCTTCCTGCACCACCCGATCGGCTTGGTCCCGCGTACCAAATTCGGCAGTCCCACGGTGGCCCAAGCTTGGGCATTGACTAGAGGAACGTTCGAAATAGAATCGCAATTCAGTACATGGTATATTTTCTGTTTCTATAGAATGTCGGGAGACATACCCATTCGAAATGGCGTTCTAAGACTGCGGCCCAACAAACTTGACGCAGGCGAAGTCAAAGTCGAACCTATTGGATAACCTGATCAGGACGTTGCACGCGAACTTGCAGATGATTGTGAACAAGGCCAGCCAGGCGGGCTTGAAGTCGCCCATTCTGCCTTCACCTTCGCCCATTCTGCATTCACCTTCAACAAGTGAAAGGGTGAGTGAATGCAAATACTTGCTAAGATTACCGCAATACACATCATATCCTCTTCAGGTCCCGAGACACCAGACAGCCGAGCTCGCAGCAACTCAGTAAGCACTGATCGCGGACGGTGCCGCACTCGCCAGTGCTCCCAGCTACCGCGCCCCATCGTACAATCGTTGGACAGAGGTCATTTTAAGCGTGGAGGAACCCCCCAGAAAGAGCCACCCATGCCGTTCGTACGTTGGCCGCGCGCCGGTGATGCTCTCCAGCGGCGGCAGCCCGCTGGCTATTCAGAATGCACAGCGGGAGAACAATGCCGACGTGCACATACCC
The DNA here is from genome assembly GCA_008121275.1 of Drosophila lowei. Taxonomy (NCBI): domain Eukaryota; kingdom Metazoa; phylum Arthropoda; class Insecta; order Diptera; family Drosophilidae; genus Drosophila; species Drosophila lowei. The sequence goes on from CM017781.1 coordinate 1,318,397, forward strand.
TGCAAGAAGGGTCTGATCGCGGTGATTGTGGACATGGCTATTAAAATGGGGAAGATGTAGGATGTATGATGATCGAATTAGCAATGCAGGCACCAACATTTTACGCTTAATATTTTATTTAGAATTTTTCATTTTCCTGTTTTCAATGGTTTTGTCGCAGAAGGTCGATGGTTTTTAATGTATGCAACAGTTTTTTTTTTCATTCGCTAAAGTTGCTTTCTGCTTATTTCTGTTCGCCTGGTACCTCGATTTGAAATTTCTTCGTTTTCGCCGTTTGACGGCCGCTTTAATTCGAGTTCTTTCATTTTCTTTGGCTATATCTCGACTGTTTATGGCGTGATCGGGGCGTGGCATGTCTTTTCATGATGGGGCGAGTCCTGCCAATCGACAGCCATCGGAAAAAGGGACATCCATTTTTCAAAACGATTTTCGCAAAAATCATGATGGTTACATCATTAAATTTGCCAAAAATCGGCCTCATTTTCGGGGTCGAGATTTTGATGCCGTTCGACAGTCTGCATCCTCACGATCCTGGGAGAGTTGGTCCTCCACCGATCTGGCCTTATTTGTCTGAGATACAGCCTTCCGAAGATTGGCATATCACAAAAATACTGGTTTCTTCTGCACACTATATCTCTGCAACACGGCAGCCGATCAGGGCGTGGCATGCCTTTTCGTGATCGGGAGAGTCCTGCCAATCGACTGCCATCGGAAAAAGGGACATCCATTTTTTCACGATTTTCGCAAAAAATCATGATGGTTACATCATTAAATTTGCCAAAAATCGGCCTCATTTTCGTGGTCGAGATTTTGATGCCGTTCGACAGTCTGGACCCCCACGGTCCTGGGAAAGTAGGTCCTTCACCGATCTGGCCTTATTTGTCTGAGATACAGCCTTCCGAAGATTGGCATATCACCAAAATACTGGTTTCTTCTGCACACTATATCTCTGCAACACGGCAGCCGATCAGGGCGTGGCATGCCTTTTCGTGATCGGGAGAGTCCTGCCAATCGACTGCCATCGGAAAAGGGACATCCATTTTTTCACGATTTTCGCAAAAAATCATGATGGTTACATCATTAAATTTGCCAAAAATCGGCCTCATTTTCGGGGTCGAGATTTTGATGCCGTTCGACAGTCTGGATCCTCACGATCTTGGGAGAGTAGGTCCTTCGCCAATCTGGCTCTATTTTCCTGAGATACAGCCTTCCGAAGATTGGCATATCACAAAAATACTGGTTTCTTCTGCACACTATATCTCTGCAACACGGCAGCCGATCAGGGCGTGGCATGCCTTTTCGTGATCGGGAGAGTCCTGCCAATCGACTGCCATCGGAAAAAGGGACATCCATTTTTTCACGATTTTCGCAAAAAATCATGATGGTTACATCATTAAATTTACCAAAAATCGGCCTCATTTTCGGGGTCGAGATTTTGATGCCGTTCGACAGTCTGGACCCCCACGGTCCTGGGAAAGTAGGTCCTTCGCCGATCTGGCTCTATTTTCCTGAGATACAGCCTTCCGAAGATTGGCATATCACCAAAATACTGGTTTCTTCTGCACGCTATATCTCGACTGTTTATAGACCGATCAGGGCGTGGCATGTCTTTTCGTGATCGGGCGAGTCCTGCCAATCGACAGCCATCGGAAAAAGGGACATCCATTTTTTCACGATTTTCGCAAAAAATCATGATGGTTACATCATTAAATTTGCCAAAAACCGGCCTCATTTTCGTGGTCGAGATTTTGATGCCGTTCGACAGTCTGCATCCTCACGATCCTGGGAAAGTTGGTCCTTCACCGATCTGGCCCTATTGGTCTGAGATATAGCCTTCCGAAGATTTGGATTTGCATATCATGCTTTACCTCATCGGCTTTGACCGGGTAAGTTTTCCTTGTTTCCCCCCCTACTCATCTTCTGCATTGACTCTTTTTTCTTGGTTCTTCTTCTTTTATTTTTATAGTCCCTCCAGTTCTAGTACCCGAGACCCTCTCTATGCTGCGATCCCTGCCTCTTAGCCCACCAGGCAAAGTTATTAAGCTACTATTTATCCATATACTTTATTTAACTTTCCCTATTATTTTAGCAGGTCGCCCCCTCCGGTGGCCAGGACACCGATATGCCCACCAGGGGTTTCACCCTTCAGGTCTCCCGGTTCATATGAGCGAGTGTGCGTTCGAAGAGGGTTGTCTACTCCAGGCGCCTGAACATCTGTCATCGCGAGGTCTACGCCGGCTCCTGCGCTCCTGCCGCTGGTGTCGCTGTATTTATATTTTAAAATATATCGTCCTTCACAGAGGACTTATGTACCCTACGCTTTGCCACAAACTGAGGCGTATCCGATTTTCCCTCGCCAGACGGAGTCCTATCAAAGTATCCCAGCCAGACAGAATCGTATCCTAGCAGGACAGAAGAGCACCCCCTGCAAGATCCGAACCTAACAGCCATCGTCATCTTTCGACCTGACATCGACAACAAGGACTTTGACTATGGCAACCAAGGGAGGGGCTACGCGGGCTACTAGACTCTAGATAGATCTCGTTGTTGTAAGGTTTAGGGATGTACACGCCTATACCTTTAGATAGTAAATATAAATGTTTCACACTTGTTCATTTACTTGTACTAAGCTAAGTTTTGATAAATAAAACTATTGAAAAAAAACATCCTTGCTGTATTCTGTATCGGGGAAACTATTCCGATTACAAAAAGGCGTGGGACGCCCAGATTGGTTCACAAATAGCGGAGAAAACTACATTTGTTTGATTGGGGAAAAGGTCCTTGATCCTTGATAAGGACTCCATTAAATCAGGGGCATTTTGTCGATCACAGGAAGCTATCGCACGCCCAGATCGGGCTACGAATAGCCAGAGAAGTAAATATGTATGGTTGGGGTTGTTGAAGTCCTTACCGAAGGATCAAGGAGATTTTTCTGATCTCGGCGGGCCATGGCACGCCCCGATCGGGCCACAAATAAGGGAGAAAACAAGATATATATGTCTGGAGAAAATCTCCTTGATCCTTGGTCCTTGATAAGGACTCCATCAGATCAAGGATGTTATTCCAAACACAGGAAGCCGTCGCACGTCCCGATCGGGCATCAAATAACGGAGAAACCAACAAGAGTTGTTGTTGTCAATTGCCGAACAAAAAATTGTTGTTGTTGAACAACAACAACTTTCAAATTGCAATCGCTCAAAATGGCCAAAAACGAAAATTTCAGATCTGGGATACCAGGCGAACAGAAATCAGCAGGAGGTCGCTAGATTTTTTTAATTTAGCCCCCTAAAGTATGCTTTGAAATTTTTTTGCAATAGCTACAGTTGCTTGCTGCTAATTTCTGTTCGCCTGGTATCCCAGTTTAAAAATTATCGATTTTGGCCATTTGAGCGGTCGCAGATTGAGAGTTGTTGTTGTACAACAACAAAAGTTTGTTGTACAACAATTGACAACAACAACTTTTGTTGTTTTCTCCGTTATTTGTGGCCCGATCTAGGCGTGCGACGGCTTCCTGTGTTCGGAAGAGCTTCCTTGATCTAATACATTCCTTATCAAGGACCAAGGATCAAGGATATTTTCTCCAGACCTATATATCTTGTTTTCTCCGTTATTTGTGGCCCGATCGGGGCGTGCCATGGCCCGCCGAGATCAGAAAAATCTCCTTGATCCTTCGGTAAGGACTTCAACAACCCCAACCATACATATTTACTTCTCTGGCTATTCGTAGCCCAATCTAGGCGTGCGATAGTTTCCTGTGATCGACAAAATATCCCTGAATTAATGGAGTCCTTACGAAGGATCAAGGACCCCAATCAAACAAATGTAGTTTTCTCCGCTATTTGTGAACCAATCTGGGCGTCCCACGCCTTTTTGTAATCAGAATAGTTTCCCCCACACAGAATACAGCAAGGATGATTTTTCAATAGTTTTATTCATCATAACTTAGCTTAGTATAAATCAATATACAAGTGGAAAACATTAATCTAAAGTATATCCTTAAACCTAACAACAACGAGATCTATCTAGAGTCTAGTAGCCCGCGTAGCCCTCGTAGCCCCTCCCTTGGTTGCCCTAGTCAAAGTCCTTGTTGTCGATGGCCAGGTCGAAGGATGACGATGGCTTGTTAGGTTCGGATCTTTCAGGGCTTCTGTCCTGCTGGGATACGATTCTGTCTGGCTGGGATTGGACTCGGTCTGTCTCGAACACGCCTCGGTAATGCTTGGATAGGACTTCTTTTGGCGGGGAAGTCGGATACGACTCGGTTTGTGGCAAAGCGTAGGGTACATAAGTCCTCTGTGAAGGAAGATATATCTTAAAAAATGTCCACAATTGTACACTGATTGACTTACGCGTTTTGAAGCTGTAGCCCATGAGGGCTGGCTCATGGTGACGTGACGATAGCCGAACGCCAGAGCCGAAGAGCCTGGGATCTAATCCAGAAAGTTCGCAGATTTCACCTCGTGCATCTCTCCTCCCTCTAGGAGGGAAGGATCATTGCTGCTCAGATCTTTATCTATAGCCTCTTAGTGGGTAACATCGATTGCCCTGACCTGCTAAGTAGGATTGGCTTGATTACGCCTGCCAGGAGCCCAAGGACCCATGCAACCTTTGTGGTTAATCTCCACCAGACCAACTATGGCAATAATGAGCCCATCTGTTGGCCTCTTCGCCAGCACAACTTTTGCCAGGGGATAGGAGCCATCAGACGGTAGATTATAGACATTTTCCTATTTCATGTATGATTTTGTAATTTTTTGTTATTATTTAAGATAGAAATAAGTTGGTTAAGGATTATTTTGATTCCGTTGTCGAATAATAAAATAAATAAATAAATACTAATATGTTTGATTGGGAAAAATATTGTGGATCCTTGGGGGGGCTCCATTAAGTCAGGCACATTTTTTCGATCACAGGAAGCCATCACACTGATCGGGCCACAAATAGCGGAGAAAACAATAAAACAAAACTGGCTTGTTGTAGGCTGTTGTTGTTGTTAATTGTTCTACAACAAAAATTAGAAAAAACTAATTTTCTCCAACGATTTTTGTTGTTGTGCAACAACAATCCTCAACTTGCGACAAAAATGGCAGATTTTTTCATATTTTCTTTGGCTATATCTCAACTATTTATGGGCCGATCTGGGCGTGGCATGTCTTTTCATGATGGGGCGAGTCCTGCCAATCGACTGCCATCGGAAAAAGGGACATCCATTTTTTCACGATTTTCGCAAAAAATCATGATGGTTACATCATTAAATTTGCCAAAAATCGGCCTCATTTTCGTGGTCGAGATTTTGATGCCGTTCGACAGTCTGGACCCCCACGGTCCTGGGAAAGTAGGTCCTTCACCGATCTGGCCTTATTTGTCTGAGATACAGCCTTCCGAAGATTGGCATATCACCAAAATACTGGTTTCTTCTGCACGCTATATCTCGACTGTTTATGGACCGATCAGGGCGTGGCATGTCTTTTCGTGATCGGGCGAGTCCTGCCAATCGACTGCCATCGGAAAAAGAGACATCCATTTTTTCACGATTTTCGCAAAAAATCATGATGGTTACATCATTAAATTTACCAAAAATCGGCCTCATTTTCGGGGTCGAGATTTTGATGCCGTTCGACAGTCTGGATCCTCACGATCTTGGGAGAGTAGGTCCTTCGCCAATCTGGCTCTATTTTCCTGAGATACAGCCTTCCGAAGATTGGCATATCACAAAAATACTGGTTTCTTCTGCACACTATATCTCTGCAACACGGCAGCCGATCAGGGCGTGGCATGCCTTTTCGTGATCGGGAGAGTCCTGCCAATCGACTGCCATCGGAAAAAGGGACATCCATTTTTTCACGATTTTCGCAAAAAATCATGATGGTTACATCATTAAATTTGCCAAAAATCGGCCTCATTTTCGGGGTCGAGATTTTGATGCCGTTCGACAGTCTGGATCCTCGCGATCCTGGGAGAGTTGGTCCTTCACCGATCTGGCCCTATTTGTCTGAGATATAGCCTTCCGAAGATATGCATATCACTAAAATACTGGTTTCTTCTGTATGATATATCTCGACTGTTAATGGACCGATCAGGGTGCGGCATGTCATCGGGAAAAATGATGATATCTGCGATATAGCTTTCCTGAGATGTAGCGCCCGAAATTGTGGCACTGCCAATAATTAAAAAGCACTATAGCTCCACTGTTTCGATACCCGATGGTCTCCCGTCATATTGACATGAAGGAAAATAAGCCTTTGCACGCTTCTTTTGTAGGGCCACATCGGCAAAGGACCTACTTTCCCAGAGAGGACCCCCGGTCTTTGCAGTCTTGGTTTCGGCTCTCTCAAATTAAAAATCATTGAAAAAGATTAATTCATGTTATTTATTTGTGTTATATCTATTTCAACTGCCTTGCGGTATTCAATAGGCATGCAATTTCCATTAATTCGTGTACAGAAAACAGTTGAAACAATGAAAACTGACACTGTGGCTGCCAAATCGTACAAAAAACCAAATTGTTAACTGTTTATGCGCTGTCTTCTCTCTCGCTCTCGCTCACGCTTTCGCTCTCACACCGATCTAAATTTTTTGGTCTTGAACAAGGGGAAATTGACGCACTGGCCAAGTGCACTGGCACTGGCCAACCGTTAACAAACATATTGCTAAAAACCGAACTACGTAGAAACAAAATCATACAAAAATCTATAAATTTACACTCGCGGCTGGCCTCACTTGCCGCCAAAGCCTCCCATCAGGTTCCCCAGTCCACCCAGGCCGCCCGCCGCTCCTTGCTGCAGCTGCCGCATCATGTTCTGGAGTCCGCCCACGCCGCCCATCTGCTGAAGCATGCGGGGATCGATCATCTTGGCCATCTGCTGGTTGAGCTTGGCCATCTGTGTGGGATTCACATTCTTGGTCATGTCGCCCTGCTTGAAGAGACCCTTGACGCCGCCCATTTTCTTCACGACTGCTGCAAACTTTGTGTAGTGGGCAATCAGTTCCTTGACCTCGCGCTCCAGGACTCCTGCTCCTTGGGCCACACGTATACAACGCGTAGGCTGCTTGCTGAAGAGCTTCGCTCCATCACGGTTGTCCAGTTCGTTGTCCGACATACTGTCCATCATGGTCATCATTCGCTTTATGCGAGCCATCGATTCCGCCTCGCCGCCCTTGGTCATGAAGTCTTGCGAGAAGCCAGGGATCATGTTCATGATCTGCGAGAAGGGACCCATTTTCATGATGTTCTGGAACTGCTCGTACATGTCGCGTATTGTGAAATGGCCATGCTTGATCTTCTCGAGAAGCTCTTCATTTCCGTCCAGTTTCAGCTCGTTGACCTGGGAAGGATTGCGATATAGTTAGGAACATGTTAAACTATTTAGACCCCACAAACTCTTACCTTATCTATCAGACCCTCGATGTCGCCCATGCCGAGGAGCTTGCTAACGAAAGGTTTCGTCTTGAAGGGTTCTAGGTCGTCAATGTGCTCGCCCGTTCCTATGAAGATGATGGGCGACTGTGTGGCTGCTACAGCAGACAGGGCACCACCTCCCTTGGCATGGCCATCCAGCTTGGTGATGATCACTGAGCCAATGTCTACCTTGTCTTTGAAGGCCTTCGCCTGGGCCTCGCAAGCCTGTCCAATGGTGGCGTCCATCACGAAGATGATGTTGTCAGGATTAACTGCATTTGCAACCGCCAACATCTCCTCGAACAGCGACTCTTCCTGCTTGTGTCGTCCGGAAGTATCCACAATGATCATCTCAAAGCCCTCGCGCTTGAACATGTCCACACCCTCCTGGGCTATGACGACGGGATCGATTTCTGTGTAGCTGCCGTAGAACGGAATGCGAGCCTTGGTGGCGTTCTGCTTGATCTGGTCATAGGCACCAGCACGGAACGTATCCGCGCAGACGAGGCACGATTTCCAGTTGCGCTTCTGGTAGTGATAGGCTAGCTTGGTGCAGGTTGTGGTCTTGCCGGATCCCTGCAGACCCACAAACATGATGATGTTCGCCTTTCCCTTAATGGGCTGATAGGGCTTCACGCCCGGATCCACCAGTTTGATGAGCTCTTTGAACACGGCCGACTGGATCATGCGTCGCTTGTTCAAGCCCCCGGCCATCTCATCGAAGTCAATGACAGCTCGCACATTTTCCCGCAGCTGCTTCACCAGTCGTATGTTTACATCAGCCTCCAGCAGCGCTGCGCAAATCTCTTTCAGCATGGAATTCAGGGCCTCCTCATTGATAACTGTGGCTTTGCTCAGCGAGTGCAGAGCCGTTGTTATTTTTCTTCCCAAATCTGCTAAAACCATCTTGGCGTGTTGGCTGTGTGTCGGGGTGTGCTATTGGAAGCTTACAAATTTAGTTGAGCTACTCGCGAAGCAAATTCATGCGAAATTGCAGGAAACTTTTACTTTTGCTTCGTATGACACGTCGATTAGTGATGTAAAAAAACATCGATGCTCGATGCCGATGTTTACAGATGTTTTCCGATGTTTTTGCTGCTACCGATGTTGAGCGATGCATCGATATTTTGCAAAACATCGATAGTTTAATTTCACATCATTGCGTATTTGTCTTCTGTAAGCAGCAAACATATTTGAATTAAAATGAATTTATTATAGATTTACTATAGAAGCCTTGTAGTTTATTTGCAAATATACATATATTGTTACTACAAAATGATGTATTTTAGAATAACAACAAAGACGAGCTTATGCTGGAAGCTGTTATGGGCGGTTTTGGAGAGAGCCGATAGATGTCAGGGCTGGAGAAGAAAAAGACAGCGGTATCTATTGTGGATCCTGGGAGGCAGTGGCAGAGTTGGGTGGGACGAGAGCGGGAAGGAGAGCGGGACCCTGAAATTGAAAAGGGAGCGCGCTAAATAGACAAGTGGCGCTCACGGAAGGGAGGGACCCTGCTAGGGATAATGATACCAACTATCCCCGCTGACGAAAGTGCCAACGAGGACAAGCCTGTTCTATAGTTTATATTTGCTTTTTTTGTATGTTTTTGTTTTTTTGTTTTGTTCAATCCGTCCCCTGGTTTATCGGGCCGGAAACACCCCTGACTTCCCCGTGAGCTAGCTGGGAACGATAGGCCAGGGTGGCAAAGAGGCGGATCATAGCAAGCGTTCGTAAGTATTTCAATTGATTCTCCTTCATAAAGTATACCTAGTATTTAATTTCCTTTGCTTTGCATTAGTTCTAGTGCTGAAAAACAAGAGAGCTCCTCTTTTTTCTTTTTCAAGTATCGCCTTGTGCACAGCATATTCTCCGTTACATTTCGAATCCGATTGCCGAGGACATGCCCGTAACCACCCGTTCCATGGCAAAGCGGGAACCAGGTCCCGTGACCCGTGCTGTGCGCCTAGGCCAGGGTGGCAGTGGCTTGCGCGGATCCCACAACGACAGTCTGCTCGTTCACGAGGAGCCCGTCATAATCGATCTGGACGATAGCTCTAGCGAGCAGAAACAGTGAGTGGAGGAGAAAGAGAGAGTTTTTGAATAGTTTATGATTATGTGTTGCTTCCTTAGGTCTGCGGATAGCAAAACAGAGTATCCGAAGCTAATCCAGGCATTTCAGAAGGTAATCCAGGCATCTCAGAAGCTAATCCAGGCAACTCAGAAGCTCTTCAGCGATGATTTCGAGAAGGAAGTTGAGTTTATTCCAATCACCGATGAGCAGTTGCAGGAGGTGCAAGACATAGTGACAGGCCCAGACAATGCGGTAAGCACTGCCTAAAAATTAAAATTTTCTAAAATTTTGTGTGCTTATCGGTTGTGCGCATCGTCCAACAGCTATTTCTATCCCGATCAGACCACTCTTCGGGTACCTATGTCATTTTTATACCCGATACTCAAAATGAGTATTGGGGTATATTAGATTTGTGGTAAAAGTGGATGTGTGTAACGTCCAGAAGGAGGCGTTTCCGACCCCATAAAGTATATATATTCTTGATCAGCATCGATAGCCGAGTCGATTGAGCTATGTCTGTCTGTCCGTCCGTCCGTCTGTCCGTCCCTATTAGCGCCTAGTGCTCAAAGACTATAAGAGCTAGAGCAACGACATTTTGTATCCAGACTTCTGTAATATGTCACTGTTACAAGTGTATTTCAAAACTTCGCCCCCCCCCCCCACTTCCGCCCCCACAAAGGACGAAAATCTGTGGCATCCACAATTTTAAAGATACGAGAAAACCAAAAACGTAGAGAAAGACCATATCTTCTATACTGCTGAATCTGAATTGGATCGTATCATTATTATAGCCAGAATGGAGAAAACAATTTGATTTTTTCTCGCCCTGTCTCTCTCTAACACACACGTATCATAGCCGGCTTTGCTTAGCGCAAAACATTAGCGCCTATATCTCAGAGACTATAAGAGCTAGAGCAACCAAATTTGGTATCCACATTCCTATGATATCGGACCTTGACAGATTTGTTTCAAAATTTCGCCCCACCCCCTTCCGCCCCCGCAAAGGACGAAAATCTGTGGCATCCAGAGATCTCAGAGACTATTAGACCTGACTGTAGAGCTCTCACTGTTACAAAACTATTTGTAATTTTTCACTGCAGAACTCACTGTTGACAGCTCACTGCTACAAGTGTGTTTCAAAATTTCGCCCCACCCCCTTCCGCAGCCATAAACAACGAAAATCTGTGGCAACCACAATTTTGAAGATAAGAGAAAATTAAAACGCACAATCATAGAGAATGGCCATATCTACCAGATTGCCGAACCTTGCCGAATCCGAATAAGATCGGATTATCATTATAGCTAAAAGTAACAAATCAATTTGCAGTGGCTAAGCAGCGCCCGTCGACACGTCGACACGAGATGGAATGAGACTGACTAGTTTCTGCATTCATCGAAACCTGAGATACAAACATTTCCTCAATTCTATAATAGCCTTTACCTTAGGGTATATGCAGACCGCAAATACGGTCACATTTTATAATTTACTTCTTGTCAGCTGATTTGAAATTTATCGACAATTTTATCTGAAATTCTAGAGATGCGCAAAATGTGGATCTCAACTTCGGGAATTATTCATGTCAACTAAATTGTTATGTAATAAACGTTACGTAGTTTCATAGGTCTACAGCTCTGCCAATAACCGATTCGAAGAGTTGCGTGCCAAGTGGAATTTTTTGAGAGTGAAGTTAGTGAAGTTTGAAAGAGCACGTTTTGTGCAGAAAGCTTCTCAATCCGCGGAAAATGTTGCTGGTCCATACAAATTTAATGCTGCCAACGGTAAAAACGTTGAGACTCAGACTCATTGCTGTTAACCGATTCACACCGATTCACACCGATTCAAAGAGAGCGAAAAGAGAGCCAATAACCGATTCGAAGAAAGAAATAAATATACCGAAATATAAATAAACTGATAATATATTTGTATATTCGCATATTCCTTGATTTTGATATCCGGTTTAATATTTCTGAAAAGCTGAGTGTCAAGATACTCAGTCAATGTAATGTGACATGTAAGCTACATGTAAAATGTATGATGTCGTATCGATATCTTACAAAAGCTCGACTTGTAAATCCACATGTAAATTATCGGTTTCTCATTCGACAAAAGCGCTTCGCTTCAAACTCGCGAGATGGCGAATTTATCTTGTGTTGATATTGGATTCCAACGAAAAAGTCCCGCCAAATCTTATTTGCTACGATAGCTACTAGAGCAGTTCCTTTGCTGGCAACATGCGGGCGAAGGAAATTTTGAGGTTCCAGATCCAGGTCAAGAACAAGAACAAGAACAGAAGCGCCTCATCGTTGAGGACCTTTTTCCTGGCTCTATATCGCATTGGACTATCGCACTCCCACCGCCGACAACCTGATCGACATTGCCATCAGCAAGGACAGACTCTATGTGAGCTGTGGAAGAGGCTGCTGGTGGAGTCGGAGCACGAACTGTCCCCCGACGAGGACATTGGGTTCGCCTAGAAACTTGATAGCGATTCGATGGGCTTGGCGTTCTTGAACAAACTGTGAGCGTCGCGTGGCAGCCGGCACCGGAGCCGGCGACGAACTTAAACTCCAGCACCATATTTCTACGATACTTCTAGGAGGCGTTCGTAAGTATTTCAAATTGACATTTTCAATTGATTCTCCTTGATAAAGTAGGCCTAGTATTTAATTTCCTTTGCTTTGCATTAGTTCTAGTGCCGAAAAACAAGAGAGCTCATCTTTTTTCTTTTTCATTACATTCGTTACATTTCGAATCCGATTGCCGAGGACATGCCCGTAACCACCCGTTCCATGGCAAAGCTGAACCAGGAACCAGGTCCCGTGACCCGTGCTGTGCGCCTGGGCCAGGGTGGCAGTGGCTGGCGCGGATCCCACAACGACAGTGAGCCCGACATAATCGATCTAAGCTCTAGCTCTAGCTCTAGCGAGCAGAAACAGTGAGTGGAGGAGAAAGAGTTTTTGAATAGTTTATGATTATGTGTTGCTTCCTTAGGTCTGCGGATAGCGAAACAGAGTGTCCGAAGCTAACCCAGGCAACTCAGAATGATTTAGAGAAGGAAATAGAATTTATTCCAATCACCGATGAGCAGTTGCAGGAGCTGAAAGACATAGTGACAGGCCCAGACAATGCGGTAAGCACTACCTAAAAATTAAAATTTTTTAAAATTTTGTGTGCTTATCGGTTGTGCGCATCGTCCAACATCTATTTTTATCCCGATCAGACCACTCTTCGGGTACCTATGTCATTTTTATACCCGATACTCAAAATGAGTATTGGGGTATATTAGATTTGTGGTAAAAGTGGATGTGTGTAACGTCCAGAAGGAAGCGTTTCCGACCCCATAAAGTATATATATTCTTGATCAGCATCAATAGCCGAGTCGATTGAGCCATGTCTGTCTGTCCGTCCGTCCGTCCGTCTGTCCGTCTGTCCGTCTGTCCGTCCGTCTGTCCGTCCCTATTAGCGCCTAGTGCTCAAAGACTATAAGAGCCAGAGCAACGACATTTTGTATCCAGACTTCTGTGATATGTCACTGTTACAATTGTATTTCAAAACATCGCCCCGCCCACTTCCGCCCCCACAAAGGACGAAAATCTGTGGCATCCACAATTTTAAAGATACGAGAATGATGGCCATATCTACCAGATTGCCGAATCTTGCCTAATCCGAATCAGATCGGATTATTGTTATAGCCAAAAGTAACAAATCAATTTGCAGTGGCTACGCAGCGCCCGTCGACACGTTCTGACTGATTTTCTGTCTCTCTCGCACGCACTCTTTGTCGTTTAATGTAGTCATACTGACTATGTATCGGGTATAAATGTAGAGTTGCGGTCGCAGCAGCAACTCACAACGTTCCCCCTCGTTTTTGGTAGGTACCCGACGGAGTGGTCTGATCTACGATTACCAATAGCCAATAGCAAATCGCGCCAATCTGAGCCAATAGTAATTAATGTAAATGTGGCGTCATAAAATTCAAAGAAAAATATTAAATTGAATAAAAATTTTTCTTACACATATAAAATACCAGTAGGCCGAAACAAAAATTCGGTCCTGGGGTTTGAATATTAGAAGCGAAAAAATCTAAAAAAAATTTTAATCGAAAGCAAAGCAAAAAAAATAAAATTTCAAGAAAATCGGTCGAGCCATTGCGGAGAAGTTTAATAACAAACATTATAACCCGAGAATTTAATATATTTGAGCAATGCCAATAAGACGCAGAGGGGCCATGCCCTTGAGATAAGTCTTTCAACAGAACAATGACTCAAAGCATTATTTATTTGTTATAAATTATTATTTTGGCCACCCCTTGTTTATGTTTTTTACTTTTAATCGATCATAAAATATTTGAAATGAAAAATGCTTATGTTAAATATTTGTATACTCTACTGTAGGTTAGAAAACTAAAGGTGAATTGAATTTTTTAATTATGTTTATTAGAAAAGTTTTATAAGACGTGAAAGAAATCTCATAAGCGTGTACTTATTATTTTGGCCAGTAGTGTACGTAGATTCAATGCACCTGTTGTTGACGACGTAGCTGGAATCATGGTTTGGTTGGCGACCGTACAGCTACAAAGCGACAAATCGTGATTCGAAGAAGAAATAATGATCTTCAGTTTATTAGTGATAAGAATTATTTTTACTGAACTGAAAAAATGTTTCCTAGAAATAATGTACATGGCAAAACAACGTTTGCCGGGTCACCTAGTATCTATGTATATACAGATTTCTGATTCGAATAGGATCACTGTCTCGCTCCATTCCATGCCATATTACCTCACCCTTCTAATACATGTGTCTGTCCTGTTCTGATCTCTTTGCAGCCTCTTATCACCAAATATGCGATTACAATCACTAAAGTGGATATTCGCACACTGACCGGCCTCGTCTGGCTGAACGACAAAGTGATCAATTTCTATATGAATCTGCTCACCGAACGTTCGCAGCAGAAGGAGGGCATTTTGCCCAGTGTCTACGGCATGAACACAAACTTTCTGGAACAATTCATCAAGGCTGGGTTCGATGGTGTGAAGCGCTGGACGCGTAAGATTGATGTGCTCAGCAAGGACATCATTCCAGTGCCTGTGCACTGCAATGGTATACATTGGTGCATGGCCATCATACACTTGAAGAACAAGACCATCTCCTACTACGATTCGCTTGGAACGCCGAATCACATCGCCCTGGACGCCTTAAAAAACTACATTATGGCCGAGTCGCAGGACAAGCGCAAGGAGCCATACGACATGAGCGGCTTTAGGATTGAAAACGTGTTGAATGGGCCGCAACAAACGAACGGATCAGACTGCGGTGTGTTTAGCTGTATGACAGCCGAATATATAACTCGGGGAAAGCCGCTGACATTCAATCAGGAGCACATGAGCTATTTTCGTAAGAAAATGATACTAGAGATAGTCCATGGGCAGCTGTGGAAGTAGTACTCGCCAAAAACACACACTACAGTCCCCACACCCTACACCCTTATGGAATTAAGCAATACAAAAGAAATAGGAAATAGAATTAGGAATAGAACTCTTTTGCAGGAGCGCTTCCCAAACACACACTTGCATACATAATTTATTGACTTAGTTGTCGAAAAACTACACGAAAAAAACTGGAACGAAACAAAATGAAATCATGGGACTTGAATCCGTCTAAGTCGTGGGATCTAGCCACGCACGCAGCCCAATATGCAACAAGAATTCCCATCCGATCCCATCCCTCTGTTGAACAAAAACTTCTATAAGTTCCTAAATCTATGGTCTTCCAAAGCTTCCTTTGTCTTCCTCCACAACATAATTAAACGTGAATACACATTAATAAATACATTAGAAAAGCATGGGGTTCAATATAAATAACATACTTTAAGCAAACAAGAAATTACATATTATAACGATAATACACAAATGTATATTATAAATTATTTAAATAAAAATCTTTAATCTTCAATTAATCAAATCTTCGATTTGAATTCTTTGTCATCGCAGGCTCCAATGAATGCAGAAACTAGTCAGTCTCTGTTTTAAAGCTATTAACGATAAAGCTATAGCGATTCGATGGGCTTGGCGTTCTTGAACAAACTGTGAGCGTCGCGTGGCAGCCGGCACCTCTGCTATGAGAGCTAATCTATTTCTTTTATGTTAAATATTTTTTAGTTTAGTCCTATGAAATGTAAAAGACTGCTATGAAAGCTCAAGTTTAATTTTTCCTATGTTGAATACTTTTAAGTTTTGTTTGTTATAATAATAACGCTATGAAAGCACCAGTAAACAAGCTTAAATAACATAAAATATTAGTTTTATAATCAAATGGGAAAGTCATAAGTCATGAAACATCGGTCATACATCGAAGCATCGAAGTTTCAATCCGATGTATAAATTTAACATCGATATTTCATCTTGACAACATCGATGGACATCGACATCGATGTTTTTATTCAAATTTACATCACTAACGTCGATGTGGACCAGTGTGACCGCGGACTTATCGATAAAATATACCGTCCGACCCTCAGAAATATACCGAAACATACCGCCTCATTTTCAAAATATACCGTAAATATACTGACGAATTATTCAAGCTGCATCATATTGGTCGTTTTTGAGATTCCGTCGAATATCATTAGCTAGCTAAGACTCTCAGCTCTGAACTCATAGTTTTATCCGATTGTTAAATCAATTTCCTACAAAACTGGTTAAATTTAAGAATTTATCTTTATTGCATTGCTTATAAAATAAGGATTCAGCAAAAATGGTCAACAACAAGTTCCACTAAGGGAAGGAAACTTACACGGTAACTACACGCTAACTACACATTCGCTACATATGAACTACATTTTATGTAATTACCAAAAGCGACACCTGAAGGGGAAATGTGTACGTTTCAATAATTGTTGCCCGTTTTTTTTCATATAAGCACCATGGAAGCGCCAACGTGAAAAACCTCCGTTATCAACTTTTTAACCTGCCTTCTTTCCGACATTTTTGAACAAATTAAGATCAGGAATTTGATGCTGTTTACGAATATTATTCGATGTGGCCTGGGACATGGCTCTAAATGGCATTTCTACACGGTTTCTACATTGCTGCAATGGACAGGTGGGCGAGTCCATAACGCGTCTTAAAATATACTGGAAAATAAAATATACGGTCGACTCTCAGAAATATACCGTCTCATTTTCAAAATATACCGTTAATATACCTTAAACTCGATGTGGAAGAGGAAGAACTGGCCGCAGCTGTCAAAACGCGACCTATCGGTCGCGTTGCGCAGTGACTGGCTATACAGGCAAAAGAAGAGCGCTCTTTTGAATTTGAATTTAGAATATTTGTGTTTATTGTTCTATGGGTGTAAAAGAACTTTGGACAGTATTAACACCTCATGCTGAGCGCAAGCCGATAAATGAGCTTCGTGGCAAGAAAGTGGCCATTGATTTGGCCGGCTGGGTGTGCGAAAGTCTGAATGTGGTCGACTATTTTGTGCATCCGCGGCATCATCTAAAGTGGGTTAAATTCTCACTGGACTGAAAGTACTTTGTACTGATCTGATGGCTAATGGCTAATACTTTTCAGAAACCTTTTCTTTCGCACCTGCTACCTTATATGGGAGCAAGTCACTCCAGTGTTCGTTTTGGAGGGAGTGGCTCCGAAACTGAAGGGCCAAGTGATTGCCAAACGAAATGAGCTGCAGTTTCGAGGAGTACGACCCAAGGATGCAGCCACTGGCACGCAAACTGCTGCGAAAGGAGACAAAGGACGGACCCGCTTCAACCATGTCCTGAAACAGTGCGAGACTCTGCTGCTCTCAATGGGAATCCAGTGTGTACAAGGCCCAGGCGAAGCGGAGGCCTACGGTGCCTTCCTCAACAAGCACGGAGTATGTTCTGTTCTCCATGCTTT
Source organism: Drosophila lowei (assembly GCA_008121275.1). Classification (NCBI taxonomy): domain Eukaryota; kingdom Metazoa; phylum Arthropoda; class Insecta; order Diptera; family Drosophilidae; genus Drosophila; species Drosophila lowei. The sequence continues at coordinate 1,335,768 of CM017781.1, forward strand.
TCATTGATTGACTTATCAATTTGAAATATCAAACTCTTCCAGTTGGTTGATGGAGTCATTAGTCAGGACTCGGATTGCTTTGCCTACGGTGCTATACGGGTGTATCGCAACTTCTCAGTGTCCACCCAAGGAGCTCAGGCTGCCGCTGGGGGTGCTGTGGATATCTACGACATGCGGGAGATCACGAGCCGCATGGATTTTGGCCAGCACAAGATTATTGTGATGGCTCTTCTATGCGGCTGTGACTACTGTCCAGATGGCATTGGGGGTATTGGCAAAGATGGTGTCCTAAAACTGTTCAACAAGTACAAGGAAACGGAGATCCTGGATCGGTAAAGCTAAAGAGGAAATCTACTCTCAGACAGATTATATTGCATTCTTCTTATAGTTTGAGGAACTGGCGAGCCGAGACAGATAAGTACAATGCTCTGGAGATGCGGGTGGATGACAAATCCATCTGCAGCAACTGCGGACACATTGGGCGGACGCAGAGCCACACGAAGAGCGGCTGTAGCGTCTGTCGCACTAATCGGGGCTGTGACGAGACCTTGTGGAAGTAAGAAACTATCCAGAATACAAATCTATAAAAGTTGATTCGATTCGTTGCTCCCCGCAGAGAACAACGCCTTTCCATTAAGTCTGAGCTGATCCTGCGCCGGAAGGCCTTGCTGGCTCCAGAGTTTCCGAACGAGGAGATAATATCCGAGTTTCTTAGCGAACCCCCAACGATACCAAACCTAAATCTTGGCTGGCGGCAGCCGAATCTCGTGAAATTCATCAAGCAGATAGGGCATCTGCTGCAGTGGCCGGAAATCTACTGCTTTCAGAAGTTCTTTCCGATCCTCACCCGTTGGCAGGTGCAGCAGGCGGCCAAGACCAAGGCGGAAGGAAGTGTGGAGCTCGTTCAGCCGCTGGATATCATTAAGAAGCGTACCGTGAAGGGAGTGGCCAGTATGGAGCTGCGCTGGCAGGATCCCAGTGGCAGTTTCCAGGGACTCATACCAGACAAACAGATTTCAGAATTCGAGCTGGAACATCCCAAGGGCATCGAAGAGCTCTACTATACCGTGGAGCCGCTGGACATGCTGGAAGCTGCGTATCCCGATCTAGTGGCATCCTTTCTCAAATCCAAAGAGAAGCCCCCAAAGAAGGCCACGCGAAAGAAGAAGACCGATCCCTTGAGCGCCATCGAGAACATCCCAGTAACAGATAACCAGAAGGCGATCCCAGCGAAACCGAAGCGAGTGGTCAAAAAGAAAAAGGCTCCAACGGAGCAGTCCCAACCTTCACTGCAACAATTCCTCAGACGGGAGAAAATGGGGGGGACTCCTGTGAAGAATTCTCTGCCACAAATGGCACAATTGCCACAGCAATGCTCCACACCCATCACCAAATTCTTGCCTTCGGATCTCGATAGCGACTGCGACGCGGTAGAGTTCGACATGTCGGATATAGTCAATGGAATCATATCGAATCCGAATGCTCGACCAACTGTGACAAGACACGAGGGACGACAGTTGCACTACGAGGCCTTATCCGATGACCTGAGCCTGCGTCTTGCCCAACTGAGTCTAAGGAAGGATGAGCTCCAGGAGGAGCCTCTACCTCCAGTTGCTGAACACAAAAGGGATCTCTCGCTGGTCGAGCACCTGCCGCAGAGCAAGCGTCTCTCTCTGGACGACAGCTTTGATCTGCTGGTGAAGGGCGATCTTAAGAAGGTTCCCCACTTGATACAGCCAATTAGGACTCCCGTGGACCGCTTCAAGCACCAGCATCGCATAAGTGAGCATCTTCCACAGCCAGCTGTCGAGCCTGCTGGAAACGTGAGCTACTTCTTCAATCAAAGCAATGATAATGCGGATGCCTTCGAGCAGTTGATGAACTCCAGCCTGGGAATCCAAGAGCAGGCAGAAGAGGATGAGGAGGAGGAAGATGATTTGGTGGTGATCAGTGATTAAGTTATTATCGCTTACAGTTTATAGTGTGCGATTTATTCGCTCTTTACAAAAAAAAAGGAAACCATTCAACAGCAAAACTTGGAGCTTGCGCTCTTCTCTTCTTATTTTTTTGGGGAGGGTGATCACAACTTGAAATAAAGCTTAGCATACTGATGGGCCTTCGCCAGGGCCTGTTCCAATTGCTCTTCAAAGAGATTGCTTACCTTACGGCCCTTCATGTTACACACGATCTTGGGGTTCTGTCCCTTGGGCGCGGCCACTTGGCCCCCAAATGTGGCGGCAAAAGATTGCAGCCACGAGGACGCATCGAACTCTTGGTTGACGCTGTTCTGCGGTACACAGCAGCGTGCTTTCACAACGCTATCACACATACTGACCACCAGAATGGGGCGATCCGAACAGAGCTTGGTGGCACGCTGCAGAGGGATCTCTTCCACCAGAGCGGAGCTGGTGATGTAGTGCAAAATAAAGGGGTGGCTGTCCACAGGTTTCTCCTGCAGCAGGTTGCGCATCTCTACCTCGACAAATTCCCTGCAAGAATCTGGATATATAATCTGCACTCCTTTAATGCTCTCTCTCTCTATTTGCTCTCACTTGAGGGTAGTGCGGGATGTCTCCTTGATCCTCTTCAGCATGTCATGGATGCGTTCCAGCGTGTCCATTTTGAAAGCATATGGCAGCTTGATGTCCGTGTGCAGCATATTATGGCGGATGGTCTGCAACTCTACTTCGGTGGCATTTGTGAGCTTGTCAGTCTGGAACTGCTGTTCGAGAATATCTACGCGATGGCGTAGCAAGGCTGCTGTCTTGAGCACCTAAAAGAAAATAGCAAAAGGATGCTTACAGATGAACATTGTTCCACCTAAAGCCACTTACATTCTCCGCCGCCTGGCCAGCCACAGCGGTGAAGGCAAAGCGCGCCCTGTTCGTCTGTTTTAAATTGACAATGCAGAAACAGGATAGCTCGCTGGTGTTGGTCACATGAGTGCCGCAGCACAGCTCCTTGGAACTAAGCTGCATCTCTGGGCACTGCACACTGATCAGACGCAGTCCTTGCTCCGGGTAAACCTCCCCAGGCACCATCGTAATATCATTCTCCTGGAGAACATCGGCGGCACTCACAAGCTCAACTTGGACGGTCGTGGCAGAGCAGATAATTCGACTGTACAAAAGGTGAAACAAGGTGAGAACATAGCCAAGAGAGAATCCAGTAGGACTTACTTGATCAGATCTTCGATGAGCTGGACATCTGCTTTTTGTATCCGCTTGCCCAGCAATCCCAGTTCCAGTTTGCACTGCTCGCTGGTGACGGAGCTGGAGACCTGGTAGGTGACCTTGTTGAACAGCGATCGGATGGCGGCATTCAGCAGGTGAGTGGCTGTGTGATGGCATGTGTTCAGTTGCCTTGTCCCAGCATCCACTTGCAGCTCAACCTCATCTCCAATGGCCACCTCAAAGTGGTCATCTGCGGGGGCGGCCAAGCGGCACACGTGAACCACGCAATCATTGAGATGCTTCACACGGATCACATTCAAGAGATGGGGCGGTTGCTCCGGCTTGTGCGCATTGCTGACAAGAATCTGGCCAGCATCGGACTGTTGTCCGCCAGACTCGTAGTAGAAATTGCTTGCGGCGGTGACAATTGAAAGGGTATCGGAGGTGTCCTGGAGCCGGCTGCCTTGGGTGCGTGATACTTCCGCATCGTTGAGGAGCATGCCCACGACTCGACTGCGTAGAGTGGGAATCTTGTAGGATTCATTCTCGCTATCAAAGGAATAGACATATTTGTGACTATTGTCGGTGGGTTGCAGGCGCTTTGTAAGCGTGGCCTGAGCCTCGGCAACGCGTTGTTCTAGCGCCACATCGCAGATGCCTCCGTCCTCGCGTTGGCTCTCCTTGGACTTGATCTTGGCCAGCGAGACCTCCGCCCGATAACGGTCCAAATCACAGTTCATGTTCTCCAGCTCGGCCAGCTTGAGGAAGCTCTCTTCGGTCAAGCCATAGGTGTCCGTCAGCTTGTACAGGAAGTCGCCAGGAATCGTGTTGTTGGGGAACTTGGAGCGCTGCACCTGGAACTCCCGATAGGCGGGAACAAATCCTGGGCATTCCATCAAGTCAATGTCGTCCAGGTTGGGGAACTCGGTCAGGACCTCGGCAAAGGCTTTCGAGGAGCTCTCACGCAGATTCTTGTACACGTCATGTTCGTGATTAATCAGATCGATGACTGCCTCTTGCTTGGCAGACATCTCCGGGTAGGCTTCGCCCAGAGTCTCCACCACAATAGGAACCAATTGGGAGAGCAGCTTTTCATGGGCAAAAACATGCTCTGAGATGTTGAGGGCCTTCCGCAAGACGCGTCGTAGTTTCTGACTGCAAATGGGCTTGGATTAGTGTAGGAATAAGACGTTATAGGGCGGTAGCCTACTTCTGATCTGGCAGCATTCCATCGGCAAGGCAGGCAGTGACCATGCGAGCATGATCGGCAAGTATTCTGTAGCTTGTGTCCAGGAGAGCTGCATTTGAGGTTTCTGGGAAGCTGCCGCCATAGACTGGGGCCTTGGACAGCTGCTGGATACCATCGAAGAGCGGGCTGAACAGGTCCGTATCGTAGTTTGAGGATTTGCTTTGCAGAGTGGCAGCCAAACGCTCAAACCCCATGCCCGTGTCCACATGGTGAGCGGGCAACTGGGAGATGCTGCCATCGGGATTGCTAGATTGCCCAAATATTATATTTTATTTAATGACTAGAATTTAATCTCTGTCTCTGTCCTGTCCTCACCGATTGTACTGTATGAAGACGAGATTCCACAGCTCTGTGAGATCCGAGCGGCCTGCATTTACGAGCTTACCGCGCTCCGCGACGCTGCCCAGCTCTGGACGATGGTCTATGTGTATCTCAGTGCACGGGCCGCAAGGTCCCGTGGCGCCCATTTCCCAGAAGTTGTCTTTGCAGCCAAAGGGAAGAATACGCGAGGCGGGAAAGCTGAAAGAACATGCGCAGTTAAAGAGGTGACGCTCTTGGATTATGTAACAGGTTGTACCCCAGGCTGCGCCATATCTCGAAGCATTCCATGTCCGCGGGTATGCCCAGTAGCTTGTCGCCAGCGAAGTACGTGACATACAAACGTCCAGGATCGATGTTGTATGGCCCGCGGAGCAGCTCAAGGGCCATAGCGCAGGCCTCTTGCTACAGAATTTTGCAAGAGAATTAGGGAAATCTGGCAGTTAAAGCGAACCAGAAAATACCTTGAAGTAGTCCCCAAAGGACCAGTTGCCCAGCATCTCAAAGAACGTGTGGTGATAGCCATCCTGGCCGACCACAGACAGATCGTTGTGTTTTCCTCCCACCCGTACGCATTTTTGGGAATTCACCACCCGCTTGTGGGGAGCCGCCGCCGTGCCAAGGAACACAGACTTGAACTTAACGAAAAGCAATAATCAGATAACAATGGACTAATAGGTCGTTGGGCCGGGCCGAGCCGCGCCGCTCTGGTCTATGCTCTCCTCACCTGATTCATGCCAGCGTTGACAAACGCCACCGTCGGATCACAGAAGGGCACCACGGGGCTGGAGCGCACGAATTTGTGCTCATGGTTGACGGTGAAGAAGTCTATGAAAGTTTTTCGAATCTCGCGCGCCGTCAGCACACGCTGCAACTGCTTGGCCGAGTTGTACATGCCAAAATTGTATTAGAATTCGAGTTAATTACATGCGACCGGCAATTAAAACAGAGATACGATCAGATAAAATCTCTGCTCGAACAGCTGATCCGCAACAGCCATTCACAATGAAGCGTCAACAAATAGATGGCTATTCGCGGGACGGCGTCGATACCTGTGCAACTGTTCTATTTTTTACGGGGGCGCAACAGCTGCGCGCACGTAGATTTTTGGCTGAAACGGAGGGCAGGGCGAAAAACAACTTGGAGCAACGACAGTGGATACCATAACTGATGTGACAGCGGATATAAATATCACTGAAAGTAATGAAATCCGCTTTCGAACAGTGCATCGAAGGTAATGTTGCCCAGGACTGTGTGAACTTTGACACGCACCATGCTTCCGCTTTCACTTTCACTCTCTCTCTCTCGCGCTTTAGCATAACCAAAAACGGCAGCAACAACGCATTTCCCACCTTGATCAAGTGCAAACCCCAGCGCAGCCAGGCAGCAACAAGCGTCAACGAAATCTAAATCGAATTATGGCCACCAAACGGCGACCGCTGCGTCCGAACATTGGAACAAGTTCTGGATCAAACATGAACTTTCGACCTGGGGGTCCGGACATAACTCGGTCCGAGGCTCGGGGCACCAGACCTACAGCAGCCCCCACTAGTATCAGAGAGATTCTAGTCATGGGAGTAATACATTTGTGTAAGAAAACAATATTCTTCAATACGGACCTCAAGGTGGCACTCTACTTGGGCAGCCTGTTCGTGGTATCAGTCATTGGGGACTTTGTCCCCTTCCCAAAGACCTACTTCGCGCGCTCGGACAATCTATTCAACATGTACTTCGTGAAGGTAGGCTGGGGCTGGACTCTGCTGTTTGTGGTGCCCTTCCTAGTTCTGTCTGCCTATACGATCACCTGCGGCGATCACAAGCGAATGCTCAGGCATCACTTCCCTCGTATTGTCATAGCCACATTCTTTTGGTTTTTCTGGACGAAGCTCTTCAACATTGTGGAAACTTCCTACGGCCGTTGCACGGTGAAAAGTTAGTATTCAAAACGGTTATCAGGACTAGCAGGGTTAACGAAACCTTCTTCTTCTTGCTTCGAAACCAGGCTTCCAGAGCAAGTCGAGCTGCCTGAAGGCCGGACATCTGTGGCAAGGCTTCGACATATCCGGCCATGCTTTCATCCTGATTCACTCTAGTCTGGTGCTCATCGAGGAGGCCCGTCCAATCATCAAGTGGGAGACCATCAAGGAGCACCTCCGCAACGAGCTGCACAATCGTAGCGTTTCCGAAAATGCGGGCACCAATCCCCTTCGAGGCCTGAACGACGAGCAGATGAGAAGCCTGCAGTTCCTCTACAAACGACTAACGCCTATCATCCGGACCCTGTTCATCGGCATGGCCGCTCTGCAGCTGCTCTGGGACATAATGCTGGTGGGAACCATGCTTTACTACCACCGCATGATTGAGAAGGTCATCAGCGGCATCATAGCCATCCTGACCTGGTACTTCACGTATCGCTTCTGGTATCCCACGCGCGGCCTCTTGCCAGAGGAGCCCGGAAACGGCACCTTCTTCTACCAGAGGGAGACCCATGTCTTTCCTTTCAAGCGTCCCTCGCATTTATCTGGTGCGACCTCCGCCAGTGGAGCCTCTGGCCCCATGAGAGCAAATCCCAATGGCAAAGTGGGAGCGACGAATGTGCCCAAGGATCAGCAGATGCCAACATTCATGGGCATGCCACTGTTCACCAGCCCGAAGGTGGCCACTGCCGCAGCAAGCTTGCTTCAATCAGCGCAGCAGAAACGAGAGCAGCAACAGCAGCAGCAGTTGGGAGCAGATAGCTGAGCCGCAAAGGACGATCCTCGTCTGATCATCGTCCTCGGAGGCGTAAGCAAGCATAGCAGGAATTGACAATTAGGTGACGGATTGGAATTTATACCAAATTTTTTGTATATTCAACGTTCGAATGATGCTTATGTAAATTATGATATTTTAGCAGCTAGACACTGGCTGGCACTTGGTTCATCCCTCTTCTCTTCTCCTCTCCTCTATTTGCTCTTCATCATCCCATACCCCTGCATCAGCATCAGCCATCTGGTTACCACGTAGTAGCTTTAAGCGTTAAGCGTTTAGCGTTCTTATGTTCGTGCGTTTATATGTGACCAACTTTAACAGTAAAAGGATTTGTTAAACGTATCTGCAGTTCACTTATGAGCAAAGGCTGCGAACATGGCCATACCCAGAAAGCCGGCTCCTGCGCCCAGCTTGTAGTTGCCCGGCGTCTTCGCCCACATCTCCTTGAGGATCTCGAAATTGCTGGGCTGCAGCTTGTGGTACGACTGGCGCTGCTTGAAGCGCAGAAAGTATCCCTCCACCTGGGGCAGCTTACCGAAGGACCAGTAGTAGTTCTCGAATCCCAGCTGGTAGAGCCGATGCAGGAGCAGTCCGAAGCTGATGTCCGCCAGGGTAACCTCGTCCCCGGTCAGCCACTCGTTGCGAGGTGCCTTTTTGGACAGCTCCTGCTCCACATAGAGCAGCACATGGCGCACGGCATCGAGCACACGCTGAAAGTCGTCACGGCAGGACACCAGATCCTTGCGACGAATCTGAATGTCCAGCTTTTGCTTCAGCGCCGACTTGTTCGACTCCAGCTCATCCACAGAGCGCCGGAGCAGGTCCAGGACCTTGTCGTTATTCTCTAAAAGAAGCAGAATCATTGGCCATGGCTAGAGTTTAATGCAACTGCAACTCACTTAGGCAGGATTGGCGAACTGGCCCAATAAATGGCGCCTTGGGCACCAGCTTTAGATCATCGTGGATGAATGAGCCAAGACTCAGGGCACCCACTGGCACACGCCCCACGGCACTCTCATAGACCATTACCTGGTCGTACTGTGAGGAACTCTGTTCGGGCTTCAGCACTGGATGATTCGCTGAAATGAAAGGGAAATGTGGAATCCATTTGTGGCACATACTCGTGTTACCGTGCTACCTCCCCGGAACTTGCTCTCCACATAGTTGATGATGTGCGTCGAGTTGGGTATGATGAAGGCTCCATCCTGGAGCACGGGCACATCTCCCTTGGGATTGAGGTTTAGGAACCAGCTGGAATACTGCTCGCCATTGCATAAGTCTACCACATAGGGAGTGAAGTCAATGTTTTTCTCATAGAGCACCAGGAGAACCTGCAAACGAAACGGTAAAGTGGAAAGAGAAGATTTATCGTATCGTATTGCACTGGCTGATGAAGTTTTGTTTATTTTCCAGTTAATCTATTTATATTTTCACTTCATTAACACCTGCAGGGCGGCGGACTGGTACGGCTAAACAAAGTAAAGATCAATTCCAATGGTGTCATAATTCCAATTTCTGAAAACTTTGCTACGATTCCAACAATCCAGCCTCCCGTCAAGCTCCATTGCACTCGAAGCCGAACAGACCTTCCCTTCCCCCACTTGAAAGGGAAGGGAAGGGAGTATCGTAGTGCATAGTGGGTGGAACCTTGAGGGATGGGACCCTCGGGGGAGGGGGTCACAGTGTGTGTGCGGTCATTACAGAGTAAATAGCATCGGATCAGAACAAATGATGACAACTACTCGATGATTAGTTTTGTAATTTCGCGCCATTGGATGATAAATAATTTTGTCGGAAATCACATGATTAACATCAGCCACTAACTTTTTGTGAATAGAAGTTGTAGGGATGGAAGTAGAGCACGAGCTTATTGTCCGTAAACACGGGGGCCTTGAAGTCCTGCAGAATGGGTGTGGCTGCTGCTTCAATTTCCTTTGCCTGATCGCCCATTTTTCGAATAAATGTACGTTCTTGGCAGTAGTAGGTGCTTAGTAGATCGCGTTAGTCAAATGTATTATGCTAGACGAAAGGTTTTTCTTTTATCACATGCTTCGCCGACGTTGGCGAACACGAAAGCCGTTACCGCGTGCCGGAGACGGAGACGATCGGAACCAGACCTATATGAAAACCGTTTGCACACGAGAAGCGACTCTGGGCAACTGTCGGCAACTGCTAGTGCTAATGCTAGGGCCTACATCTAGAGTGGATCGTGTGGCTGAAGCTGCTCCGACGGCTTATTAATTCGCACATTCGGCTGGGAAGCACTCTGTACGAGTATGCTCGTACATATATGCTATTTATGGCATAGGGACTGACTTCGGAACACCACATCCGAGTTGGAGTACTACTATAGTATGTCAACCGATTCTCACTCGCTCTCAATTTGCCGTTGCTACTCGTGTTTGCTTGTCATAATTATTTATCTTTGTTTATATGGCATTACGAAACGTTACGGAACGTTTATCTTCCCCTGGTGGAGATTTTCGTTTCAAAATGTCTTATCTACCGATGACTGAGATGACTGTCTGGGGGAGGGAGTCGGATATTTTTAGCGCATGAACGAACAGATTTCTCAATAAATTTATTGCTTTGTATTAATGGCTTATCGCATTTAAAGTATTTTATATATTATTAAGCCACACATTAGTCAAAAACCATGAGACATTTAAGCCCCTTCCTGTGTAAGCTTTGAGTCATTTCAAAAAAAGCGCCACCGATCCAAAACAAGAACTTTTGATTTCACTGTGAATGGCAAATCCAGCTTTCGCGATTCGATTCCCAACTAACGAACGCAGTTTACAGTTGATAGTTGATATAGAAAAAATCAATTGCCAAACAACAAATATCCCGAACTATACTCGAATCTCGTGTCTTGAATATGTTTTATCTCGCTAAGCAGTTTATTGGCTGGGCGCCAAAGCTCCATCCAGAAACCATGAGACATTTAAGCCCCCTGCCTGTGCAAGCTTTCAGTCATTTTAAAAGAGGCGCCATCCATAACAAGAACTTTTGGTTTCACTATGAATGGCAAATCCAGCCTTCGCGATTCGATTCCCAACTAACGAACGCAGTTTACAGTTGATAGTTGATATAGGAAAAAATCAATTTTTAAGCAACAAATATCTTTAACTGCACTCGGAATCTCGTGCCTTGAATATGTTTCATCTCGGCAAGCAGTTGATTGGCAGGGCGCCAAAGCTCCACTTGAGTGCCAGCACCACTGGGACTGGGGCCGGAGTCCAAAGTGCCACAAGAAATCTTAATCAAAGCAACAACAAACCCGATCAAAAGCTTGTTAACCATAATCTTACCCATAAGCGCTTGTCCAGCAGCAGTCAAAGTTCAAGCGTCAACCAAATGAAGCGTTTAGCAGGAAAAGTTGCCGTGGTCACCGCCTCCACCGATGGGTAAGCGAAGAATACAATACCGCAGATTGTAGATACCCTTGTGTATATGTTCCTTTCGTAGTATCGGCTTTGCTATTGCTAAACGGCTAGCAGAAGATGGAGCCGCCGTGGTCATCAGCAGTCGCAAGCAAAAGAACGTCGACAATGCCCTGGCGGAGCTGCGCAAATTGAATCTGAATGTGCACGGCCTGAAATGTCACGTGAGCGAGCCGCAGGATCGCAAACAGCTCTTCGATGAAACCATCAGCAAGTACGGAAAGCTCAATATATTGGTTAGCAACGCTGCCACAAACCCCGCCGTCGGTGGAGTCCTGGATTGCGATGAGAAGGTCTGGGACAAGATCTTCGATGTCAATGTTAAGAGCTCGTATCTGCTGGCCAAGGAGGCGCTGCCATATCTGCGGCAGGAGAAGGGCTCCAGCATTGTCTTTGTCTCCTCCATTGCAGGTTACGATGCCTTTGAGGTTAGTGTGACTGGACTTTTCCATGGGTCAGTGGCTTATCTCAACCTTCTTATCGTTGCAGCTGCTGGGTGCATACTCCGTCAGCAAGACGGCTCTCATCGGCCTCACCAAGGCTGCCGCTAAGGATTTGGCGCCAGAGGGCATTCGCGTCAATTGCCTGGCCCCCGGCATTATCAAGACAAAGTTCTCCAAAGCCCTATACGAAGATGAGTCAGCGAATGATGCGGCTCTCATGAAGATTCCGATGGGCCGTCTGGGCACCAGCGAGGAGATGGCTGGCGTGGTCTCGTTCCTGGTGAGCGAGGATGCCGCCTACATAACGGGCGAAGCCATCGTGGCCGGAGGTGGTATGAGTGCTCGTCTTTAAGTGATGTACATAAATATATTTCCTTAGAGGCTATGGATAACAGGCGTGTTCACAATAATATACAAAAAAGTGATGCAGTGTAATGTAGTGGTGGTCTAGGAGGATCGCAGCTTGGCCAGCTGATCGGCAATGTCCTTCTCAGTGCGCTTGCCGCTCGTCTCGAAGTCTGCGCTGCCAGTGGCTGGAATATTGGACATCTTTCCAGAGACCTCAATGCCGATCTCATCAAGGACCTTGTTCACCACCGCATTTGACTCTTCCTCGTCACCCGACTCATCGAGCATGTCGTCCAGTGTGTCGTTGATCATCTCATCCGTCATTTCCATCTTCATATTCGCCGCCTGGAAGTCGCGCACTGTGCCCGCAATCGCCTCGGGTCGCATCACCTTGTTCATATCTGCCATGGTCTTGGCCGTGGTTCCCATTGCCTCCCCAGCGCTATGTTGGCGCCCATATTCTTGTTCTGGAAGCCAATGGACTGGATCTTTCCAGCCGCCGCATAGCTGCGCGACTTCTGCTTCCGTATCTCCACCAGCTGCTTGGCCAGAATGCGACAGGCGTCGTTGTTCCCAGCGGCTGCGTTGCGTCTGATGTCAGCCTCCAGTTTCTTCTCCTCCTCCTCCATTTTGCGACGCTCGCGTTCAATGTCGCGCGTGGCCTTCTTCAATGATCTGTCATTTTCGCGTTGCTGCTCCTTGACCGTGGGTTTCTTGCCGAATATGTTGTTGAACATTTTTAGAATTTGGAATAATGGCCGACAACGACGCGCAAAAATTTGTAATGGGTGGTTTTCCTTTTTTCCTATGAATCACGAAAAAGTTGGTGCATGTCGACACATCGAAGTAAACAGTAAATCAGATCAGCTGTTGGCCGTGCGAATGGCAACTGGGTGCGTTGCGCCGTGAGTGTGCCTGTTTTAAGGTTTTTTTTTGATTTGAGAGTCAAAATGCCCAGCGAAATTTTAAAACAAGGGGCCGAGGCGCGCCTCTACCTTGGCGAATACCAGGGAGAAACCTGCTTGATTAAGGAACGCTTTGTCAAGAAGTACCGCCACCCAGAGCTGGACAAACAAATCACGCGACGTCGCATGAAGGCAGAGATGAAGACGGCGGCACGTTGTCTGGCCGCCGGCGTCTTGGTCCCGAAAGTACTTCACCTGGACTACCCCGCACACACCTTGTATATAGAATACTATGCCAATGCCAAGACAGCCAAGGAGTTCATCCAGGAGACGGTTGCCACCAAGGAGGCGGGCGAGGCGAAGAAGCTACTGCTGGATCTGTGCTGGAGAATCGGCGTGATCGTTGGCAGAATGCACACTGACCACATCATACATGGCGACCTGACCACATCAAACATCCTAATCGATCCCCAGGAGAACAAGTACGATATTGTGTTCATTGACTTCGGTTTGAGTCACTATGACAAGGGCGCCGAGCGCAAGGGCGTGGATCTGTACGTCCTGGAGCGGGCCCTGCTGAGCACGCACAGCGAGCAGCCCTATCTCTTCGAACACATCCTGGCTGGCTACCGCATGCAGTGCGGCAGGGAGGGGGACATTGTTCTCGACAAGTTCGAGGAAGTACGGGCACGCGGACGCAAGCGAACGATGATTGGCTAACAAAAAATAATCTTTAATAAAACCTACATCGTAAACCTATTCTATCTTCTTGATGGACTCTCTTGGAGGGTCATCCTGCAGCTCATCGATCTTGATTTTCTTAATATATTTCCTCAGCTTCGTTTTTCGCTTGACCTGCTCGTGCTTGAGTGGTTCCAGGCCGTCCACGGCTGCCTCCTTGTACTTGGCATAGGGGCGTACCTTTATCTTGGTAATGGCATCTTCCAGCTGAAGGCCAGTCAGGCCCTGCTCTTCGTAGTACAGGCGGTACTTATCACAGAACTTCGAGTGTCCCTTCTTAAAAGAGGGCGTCTTGGTCGAAGGGTGCTGTGGGTGGAAATATTGAAAGGCTTAGTACATTTCTCAGGCTATGTCCTCCAAACACTCAACTCACCCTGGCATCAATAGCCCGGGCGCATCCTCTGTGAAAGTTGTGTAGATGCCGGAGGAATGGCTCGTTGGGCTTGACGCCCTCCTCCAGGCTTAGTTGCATGATTTCATTGATGTAGCCGAAGGACTTCTGGGCACAGCCCTGGCGCAACATGGCTCCCAGTATGGGCATGTTCATTTTAATTCCAGCCTCCTGCATTTGCAGCAACAGTTCCCTGGCTTCCTCCTGGGTTCGGCAGCCCAGGGCCAGCACGCCATAGGTAACGATATCCGGACGTAATCCTGCAGTGCGTATCATGGAAAGAACTTCGCGGGCACTGTCGTAGTCAAAGCGCATCGATCGCTTTTTGATCAGTATATTGAAGAAGTCTATGTCTGCCTTCAGGCCAATCTTGCGGACGAATGTGAGGAGCTGCTTCTCAGCCGAGTTGGTGGGAGGAATCACCTCTAGCATGGTCGTGAAGGTCTGTATATCGGGGGTTATCTTGTGCTGTTTCATGTGCTCCAGAAATCCCGTGATGCCGCCCAGCAAGAGAAAACGCTCATGGGGACGCGTCACCTCCTCTAGGGCCACTAGACTGCCCAGGTGTGGGCGCGGCAGCAAAAGATTGGGTAGTTCCAGCTCACTTGCAGTCGTCGCCACTTCGATGTGATCAGGCAGAGATGAGGCGCTTGATGATTCACTGGGTAAATTGTCCTTTTCTCCTCCCTCCAGTTGGGCAACCGCCTCCCGTTTGGTTGCTGCTGGAGCGATCTGGTCTAGAACCTCCCGCATGGACTCCAAAGTACCAAAACCACAGTCCCGTGCACAACGGAGCATAACATTGAAGCTGTAGTAGTCCGGGCTGATGCCTCCCCGCAACATTTTGTGCCACGTGAGGAGAGCATGTCGAAAGCCGTGCTCCGGATTGCTGGCGCACGCCTGCAGCAGGAAATTGAACGTGTCTGCATTCATGTCCAGCTTACGATCCACCATTTCATCCGCCAGCATGTAGGCTGTGTCTACATCTCCGCACCTGCCGTAGGCCTTGATCATGGCGTTGTAGTTTTTCGCATTTGGTTCGTAGCCCTTCTCCAGCATATTCTCTCGCAGGATCTGAGCCTTGGCCAGTCCATCGCTGATGGAAGGAGCATTGGCGCAAGCATTGAAGAGCGAGGTGTACGTTCCTCCAGAAACGATTAGTCCGCGCTGCCGCATCTTCGTGTACAGGGAGAACGCCTTACGGGTGTACCCGGCTTTTGCGCAGCCGCTGATCAGCAGATTGTATATGTACTTCTCTGGCTTGACGCGATCCTCTCGCAGCATACGCTGCTCCAGCACGGCAATGGCATCGTTTAGCCGGTTCGCGTTCAAGTGTTCCTTGATGAGATGTGCGTATTCCTTTGTTTGCAGTTTCTTTGAATGCCGCGTAGGCTTGCTTATGTATTCCTCCTCTTCGATATCTCCAGGATCTTCGGATTGACTGGCGCTAACCTTGGCATCGCCAAAGGTATCCGGATCCCCATGCTCTAGAACTTTTTTCGGTTTCGGTTTCTTTTCCTTTCCTTTTTCCACAGACTTGAATTTCTTTTGCTGCTTGGGAGCATCCACATTATCTTCCGCAGAAGGTTCGTCTTGAAATGGATTGTTAAACCTATTGGCCTCGCGTTTAGCTTGCAGACCGGCTTCCTGATCCGTAACACGCACGTGCAGCAGCCGGCTTTGATCCAACGTCCAGGAGCGCCTCGGAACCAATTGGAGTCGTCTGGTATAGCTATTTAAAGAGCTCCCTGCGGTGTTTAATTGCAAGCGGCGCATATGCGACGCCAGGCATTGGCTGAGCAAACGCAGAGCCATAATTTCTTTTGCAACTTTCAGTGATTTTTATGTAATTTATCAAACTATTCAAACGTGCGTGCCGCGGAAGAATAAATACAGAAAACAGCTGCTGCGCAGAGTTGCACCAGATCTCAGTTGCCATTCACATGCGAGCGAAACACTCTCCTGTCACATTCCTATTTGTCTGACCTGAATTAGTTTAGTTTAGTGAAAATTTAAAACTTTCAACATGAGCAATACTGTGGATCCACGTCGCAAGGAGAAAATCAATCGCTACAAGGCGCCCAAGAACCAGGGCCAAGGCGGCGGCGCCAACGAGGACATGATGCCGGACTACATGAATATTTTGGGAATGATTTTCTCAATGTGCGGGCTGATGATGAAGGTGAGCCCTGAATTTCCCGATTTATGGCCAGGTGGACTTATCAGTAACATGCAACCGCTTCTCTTACAGCTGAAATGGTGCGCCTGGTTCGCACTGTACTGTTCCTGCATTAGCTTCGCCAGCTCCAAGGCCAGTGACGATGCCAAGCAAGTTCTTTCTTCCTTCATGCTGAGCGTCAGCGCTGTGGTCATGTCCTACCTACAGAATCCGGCTGCCATGACTCCCCCGTGGGCCTCTTAGCAGTGAGAAAGGCCAAAGCCACAGCATTTTGTTCTAGTTTAAATAAATGTGAATTTTTATTGCGATCCAAGAGGGGATAAAGAAATATAATATACTATAATTTTTGCAATTTAAATAATTTAAAATATGAAAACATGCTGTATAATTTAGCTAAAAGCGGTGGGGTGGTGCACCGTCGCCAGAATTGTAGGCATCACTAGGTAGTGAGTAGGTAGTAGGCAAACAGAATGAAGGCTAAAATATAAATGGTTCCGAAAATCAGGACGTATTAAATCTCCCCGAAGTTCTGGTGCCCGGTTTCCTTGGCGTGCTCCTGGGCCTGGACCTGGCCCACCAGCATCACATCGCAGTCCATGCAGCGCAAGGTGAACTTGTCGACGTTGGTGAACTGGCGCGAGGACTTGGCCTCGTTGGCTATCTGTTCGGCCTGCTGATATACGCCCATCTCCTCCACTGGAAAAATGGTGGCCGGAACCGAGTTCTGCGGTGTCTCCATGTACAGGGGATCGTAGTGGATGCCATCGAAGAGGAGGAAGACGCGGAGTCCAAAGTTCTTGTCCTCGCCAAAGCGGTTGATGATGGCGTTCTGTATGTCCACGACATCGATCTCGATGCCGTAGTAGTTGGACAGTATGGAGACCTCAATGGCACCGCCCCACGAGTCGGCCTTCTGTATCCAGGCGCAGTATTCGGAGTTGGACTTGCCCAGCACGGCGTCATTGTACTGCTGGGTGTCGGCAGACACCTCCTGGGCTATGATGTGCCGCATCATTTCGCTGCCTTCATTGTCGACTTTGCCGTTCAGGACGAAGCGAATGCTCGTGAAGAGGCATGAGTTATCCGCCGGCACCACCTTTTTCAGTAGAATGCCATTGAAGTTGCCGTTGGGTCCAGACTCTTCGGGTGAAATCACTGGCTCCAACGATTGAACGACATTCAAAGCGCCCGTCTCGATGCTGCCTCCACTGGACACCTGACGCAGATGCTCCGCATCCTCTTCGGCCTGCAGACGACGCGCCAGCGCCTCGTCATCCTCCATAGTTGAACTGCCACTGCCACTGGCAATGGCCGAGGGAGTGGAGGCAGCACCAGCACCAGCACCAGCCTTTTCTTCCACAATCAAGGTCTCACCGCTGTTGATGCCCACAGTCTTGAGGTTCTGGTTTTCCTGATTTTCGGAGAGGTCCAATGGTTTGGGTGGATAGCCGACCAGCACGTGCAGCTGCAGTTCCTGTATGGCCGTCGCCTGGGCTATTCTCGTCTTCAGTTCCCCAAGCGTCGTATTCTGGTTCAAATCTTTGACAATGAATTGACCTTTTTTCGATTTCAGCTTCACACTGAACGAACCAGTCATTTTACTGATCGGCTTTTAACACAGACGTAAAGAGGAGAGATTGGTATGATGGGGGCTATTTTTATATTTTGGATTGACTTGAGTTTATAAGTTATATATTGTTTTTTATTGTTATAGTCTCTATTTTATTTGCTTAACGAAGAACAGATAAAATATACCGTCCGACCCTCAGAAATATACCGAAACATACCGTCTCATTTTCAAAATATACCGTAGAAAATACCGATGAAAAAACGAACTTAGCCCTCTTAAGCCCCCTTTGTTCAAACAGTTCAACGACTTGAGGTAAATGGTGGAAAATATTACTGATTGTAGATTCTTCTTGTAGATCCATGCCATCTTTCCTTTGAACTAAAAAAATCCCCTCGATATTTTTCAGCTGAACTGCGCTAAAATAATTCAATTTTCAATCCCCCTTGGTTTACAATGGGTTAATCGTCATCCGTCAAGGATTGGAAACCATATTCCTCGATTTTGATTTTCCGTCGAATATTACTAGCAAGATAGATCTCTCAGCCGTGCCCACATAGTTTTATCCGATCAATGAATCAATTTTCTACTTGACTGGCCTATTCTAAATACTTGCTTTTATTGGATTTCAATATACTGTTGAAAATGAAATTTAATAGATTAATGAAATTGACAAAATATACCATTAATATCGCGCGAGCTGGCAGCTCAAGACGCGGTGCCCGAAAAAGCACTAAAAATTACCTGGTAGCGCGTAAGTTCAAAAACTGTTATCCTAAATGTTTGGATATGATTAAAAAATTATGTTTATCTGACAGAAATACACACCATGCCATGCTTGAATGCTGTACCGCATTCCGTTTTAGGTGTTAATACACTGCCTAATGGCCATGCTCGTTGGCTAAGGCCGCAATGTCAGGCCGCTAATTAGTTTAGCAGAGGATGGAAGAGTTCGTTCGTTTGCGGCTAATGGCCTACACAAATAGAATCATCCAGAACCAAGGAAATGCCGATTAACAAAAACAGAAACCACACATTTTGGGGAAACAACCGCACAGAGAGACGTCAAGTCAACAAATGGTCCAAATACTGATACTTTAAAGTTTAAACCCAACAATGGAACCGCAAGAGCGGCCACAAATGAAATATGTAGTTCGGTATGGGCTTTTGTTATTGCCTCAGATGCGTGGTACACTTAAATCACATTTAATAGTCCAAACAAATTGATTGCCCGCGCCCGCGCCCCTCCCACTCCACTCCTCTCCGATTCACGAGATCTTCGAGCCGCCACCGCGTTGTTTTAATTTCTATGAAAGACGACCGGGCTGGGCCGTCGAGCGACTGACTATAAATAGTTGGGCAGCCGGGTCTGGTGTTCAGTGCAAGCAGGTCTGTCAACGACATCCCATCAATCCCAGCTCCAACCATCCGCAGTCAACATGAAGTTCTTGCTCCTGGTGCGTCTCCCAACACACACAAAACTGGATAATCACTACCCCCCATCCAACATACAACATCCACCATCGAACATCCAACATCCACCATTCACCATCCACTAATCACGGACTACCTTTTGATTACAGAGCGTGTTCCTTTGCCTGGTCGTGTGCTTCATGGCCACCAGTGCGGTGCCCATTGAGGAGTCCATACCCGAAGGTCTCGAGGGTCCTGGCAGCGACACCTTCAACCCCTCAGACGATCAGTCCTTCCTGCTCAAGCTGAAGCTGCTCAAGAAGCTCCTGTTCTTGGGCTAAGAGATGAGATTCCTCCATTCATTCGGCTATGGATGCTTTTTTTTTTGTAGCTTAACTTTGTGTCTAGTTTTTTTAAGAAAAAATACAAAATTAAATGAAATGAAATACAAGCATTTGATAAAATAATCTCATTGTGTGTTCGTTCTGACTGGCGTTGATGGTTTATGGGGCGAGAGGTGCGAGAGGAGAGTCCAGTTTGTTTCTTCAGTCATTTGTTTGTCAAAACTGAAGCAGAAGCGGGCCTCTCTTTTGGAAGAATATCAGGAAATAGAGATTAAAGAGGAATCTGTTGGTATCTGACACTGCATATATATAGAGTCAAATATTTAGCTGTAAGCAGATCCCAAGAATCTAAAGAAGAACTCCTGCTCTTCCTTCCAGAGATTCCCCAACAGACCAAAGGCATTTGTTCAGAGGAATCTTTATATCCAGCTGATCATTAAATCATTTTAAGGAAACCTCAGAGTGCTTTATAGATCACAAGTATAACTGGTTCCCATCATATATAAGAAAAACGAAGGAATTCCCCATAAAAAGCCGATCGATGAATCATTTAAAAGCTGAACCCATTCAAGTTAACAAGGGCTCCTCACCTTCAAGATCAGAATTATCCCATGGTAGCATTTATATAAATATCGAATATATGAACACACCCCGTTTTAAGCCAGGGAAGATCCTGTTTCAAAAACGTGTTCCATTCTCCTATCGAAATGAACAAAAGCTCGACTTGATGCCATTTATTGGCTCCATTTTGGACAAAGATCCCCACAACGATGACATAAGAAAGCCAATCGGCATTTCGTTGTATGAAAAGTACGTTTATTTTATTTACGATTAGGTATACTTTATTTGTATGCATGTGCGTATGGTATGGATAGTATGGAATTATGGAATTATCTAAGTAAAACGGGTTGAACGTTGTTGAGTGCAGCAGCTTGTTGCTGTTGTTCTTGTTGTTGTTGTTGTGGATTGGATGGACTAGAATCGGAGCCGATCTGAGCTGAATGATATACTATAGGTACATATGTATATGGCACACATCCGTTCCTCTAACCCAACAGTTTCTTCAGCTTGAGCAGCTTCTTCAGCTTGAAGATGGCCTGCGGATCCTGGGGACGCTGCACATCATCGAAGGCCGGCTGATAGATGTTATCCCCGATCAAGGACTCATCCACGGGCACTGCAGACACCAGAGCAATGGCCAGCAGGCACACAAACAGGGTCTAAAGTGGGGAAATATTGTATGTAATCCATTAATATCTTTGGGGGAGGATGCTAAGGAGTACTCCTTCTCCGTCGCCTCCAACTCTGATTCCGAAGTCTTACCAAGGCGAGGTACTTCATGATTGCTGGTGTTGTCTTGGGTAGATGTTGCGCTGGTTAATCCAAAAATTGACTGCAACTGGTAGCTTCTGGGGCCTGTGGCTTTTATAGCACCCAAAAACAGTGGCTCGAGGGAGATGATGATATGTAAACTGCAGACTGCAGTGGAGAAGTGGACAAATGGGCGATACATAAACAAAACAAAGACAGACACAAAACAAAGACAGACACAAAACAAGAAAACCAAGCAAAACAAAACATGGCCAAAAAAATCTGCAGGCCAGAGGCCAGGGGGGAGGGGGGCGAGGCCCTGTGGGGCAGGTGTCTTCGAGTCTCTGTGCAAATCAGGCTTGTGCTCGTCTTTAAACAGCCAAAACTAAACCAACAGCTAAAAGCCCCGAAACCAAAGCCATGCCCTGTTCACTTTGGTGGCATACCTTCTGTTTATCAGAGAGGGGGGGGAGGGCCACTGAATAAGCTGGATCGTTGGTTAAACACTGAGTAATACTAAGTAAATGAAAAAGCTGCTCAATTGAAGGCCACTCTGAAAGTTGGTCAGCCAAGAAGAAGACCATAGAGATCACACAAAAAAGATTCCACCATTCAGTTATCACTATTAAAGGCCTCCCTCTAAACACTTCAACACCTTCTAGTTCAAGAACGATATTGCGGATATTGTTTACCTTTCCACGCCTGATTGATCAATGGCCAAGCCAATTAAAACAAATGATTGCCGGACAGAATGAGAGTGAAGATCAAGATCCATAAATATTTGACACTTCTAATAGCCATCAAACGTGAAGATCCGATCACTAAATCAATAAAAAAAAAAAAAAAAACAGCAAAGCAAAGTAAACGTTCGATTTTGAATTCGATTTTTGGGCTGGGCGGAGGCCAGCATTAGTGCCAAGTCATGCTGGAAGCCAAGTCATTCATGACGATGAGGTTGCAGCTTATCCGTACGAGAAGAAGAAAAACCGGAAACATTTGACCAGCAGCAGCAGCAGCAGCAGCGGCCGCTCTAGATATGTAAATTTAATGGATTTTGAGAATGAACAGATGGCAATGCCACCAGTTGTCACACATTCCGAAAATTGATATAGATATATATTGTATGTATATTTATTGTAGTAAATGCATATCATATCAAGTATCAGCTGTGCAACAATGGATCATTGTCGTCTGCCTGTAGCCGAGCGGTGTATTTCCCATGCCCCTGGGGATTTCAATTAAGTTGGCATGGGCCTGGCTCTGGCTCTGGCTCTGGCCATGTGTGAGATGTGTCAATTTGTGTTTAAACTGTTTCGGAGATGGCAATAAATTTGATTTCGCACAGCAAAGATGACGAAAGAAAGATATCGTAGTCAAATGTTGCGGCAGGTCTAAGGCGGGGAACCAATGCTGTAATATATGAGTGGTCGAGACTTATTCATAGTCCTCCAGGCTACTATCGGAAACATCTTTGGACTGCTCCTTCGGAGGCTCTTCTGTCGGAGGCTCATGCTCCTGAGGCTCTTTCTGTTGGGGCTCCTCCCCACTGTTATTCAGATCTGATTTCACTACATAGCCCGGCGGGGTTGTCATGCTGAACTTGATTCTGCAGGTAACCAATTTGATGACCTCCTCGTAGACCTGCACCAGCTCCAGCATTGCCAGATATCTGCCATCGGGCACGCGAAAGGGAACCAACTTCACATCAATGGCACTGCTCGCGACGTAGTAGAATCCGGGAACCAGGGGACAGGATATGAAGAAGGTGGACGGCAGCAGACTCTCCCCTTGGCCATGATCCGTTGAGATATTCCGCAGCGAGTCGAGCACCTTGCACAGATCCATATTCTTCAAGCACATCAGATCGCTGAAGTCCGAGCCGCCAGGCGTATCGGAGAGCTTCCTCAAGAAGATATGCATCAGCAGCTTGCCGGCAAAGGGCACTTTTATGGTCAGATTGAAGTTGATGGCCTCCAGGTGATCGACGCTGGTGCTTACGTAGATCTCGTCGGGCACAAAAGAATGCACGTGCAACTTATCGATTTGCAGATACAGCTGGAAATCGGTTGAAAACGATACATCTCTGATGGTGGTGGGGCTTATGCCTATGCTTCGATAGGAGACTCACGCAGGCGGCCTGTGCTGATATGCAAATGATGCCCAAGGTCAGACTTTGCAGAGGCCCCATGGCCCATGGGTTAATGGTTTTCAGCGGATCAATGGGAACTAACCGCCCGAAATTCGGCGACATTTGCGGATTGAGAAATTAGCCCCGTTTTGGGTCTATTTAGTCAGGCCACGTTGAATTCGCTAATGGGCTTGTTTTCGGTTAGATTCTTATCAGACATGACCCTAACAATGACTGCATACCGTATGAGGGCAGGGCGCACTGATCGGGCGTATGCGTGACTGAATAAGATCAAATCACATCACACTTTTTAATAGTTTTTTTGTTGTTTAACAACATGTGAATTACGGCCAACTCAATGGACATGCCCGCAACATGGATCTTAACGACTCCACTCCCCGGAGCCTGGAACCAGTGGCGATGATGAACTTGAACCAAAAAAATAACAGAAAAGTTTGCCCTGTAAGCGGACATAAATTGTGCCGCTGCCGCTGCCCGGCGTGACCCAAAAGTTGAAAAGCGAACCGAACAAAAGTCTCAGATAAATCATCCCAAACGAAAAATATATGTGCACACATACATACATACATATATGAATGTATGCCAGTGGACCATAAATTCAAGCATTTTTATTGCAATTTGCTTGTTTGTACCAAAAACAAGTGCAAACAACGGACCAAGCAGCAGAAGCAGCAGCAGAAGCAAACGTAACAATCAACAAATGCTGCCTTAAGCCGCAAACTACAGTGAAAGTGACGTAATGCGATGGCAGCAACAACAGCAACAAAAGATGTATAAAACCATTAAACAACGACAACAAAGTACAGAGAAACAGAGAGTAAGAGAGTGAGAGAGAGCTACGGCGAGAGCACACGAATGTCAAGCTAGTTCCGGTGAACCGAGGCTTTGATACCCTTGCGGATGGCCTCTACGATGGCAGCTATGGTACAAGGGAATCAACTCTTGACTACTCATAGATAGACCTGAAGTATGGCCTCTACTATTGATGTCGATTAGCAATATACACAATTAATATTCTGGGATATGATTCCTTCTCTGAGGGGCAAACTTCTAGCTCAAGTCATAGTACCCTCACTGAAAAAACAAAGAGTAAGAGCGCAAAAAATGTCAATGTCGAAGCAGAGGATGCAGAAGCAGAGCGGCACCAGCTGACCCGTGGATAAACGAGGAGGAAGGAATGGGGAAGGGAAGCGAGGCAGCAGTGGATTGGATAAAGCGCAAACAGCAGCAGAGCAGGCACTGCATAAGCGTAAACTAAAGGTTGTTTGTGCATGAGAGAGCATTGGCGATGGCTCGGCACCGACGGCTGTCGTGACAAAGTGAAGGATCGGATAGCTAGAGGAAGGGAGTAGAATCAATCAATGGCTAGAACACAGGAAGATCCGCCCAATAAATACATGTATGTATTGCAGATCACCCAACCACAGCCCCACCTCACGCGTTCATCTCTGAAGCAGCGCTCCGCTGCTGTGGGTTTTCGCGCAACATAAAAAAAGTTTCACATGCATCGGATGTCGGCTTACATTTTATTTACTTCTTTTCCTTTGCCCTGCGCTTCGGTTTCTGTAAACTTTATGCGTTCCACGTTTTTTTTTATCGCCTGCATTTACAATTCAATGTCACGCCGGCCCGTTCCCGGGACCGGGCCTTACGTGGCTTGTGTTTCTCTTTTGAAATAAGCGCCAAATTAAACCGAAAGAAGCTGCAACAGATTGTAAGATCTTTTGCAGTGTAACCGGTTGTAACCTCCTTTAACGCTTGGCCGCAGACAATGCAGTTTCAATGTTAAATTTAGCCCGCAACCTGACCTTGAGACTTCAGCTGCGCCTGCAACTGTCGTCCACTGAGGCTGAGGCTGTGACTGTTGTACAAGTTCGAGTATGTTGCACGTGTATTATTTATGCTCGCATGGCCCATCAAGTTTTATGAACTTGCTTGGTCGATAATAATTGTTATTAAACCAAAACATAATGTACTTTGTGGTGATGGAAGTGGTGGTAGTGGCAAGTGGCAAGTGGCAAGTGGCGATCATTAACAGTCTAGATTTTTCTCCATGCGATCGTCTTGGTTGTTCCGCTTGAAAGAAGGTCGTTTACAGGAAATTGCTAAAAGCCAGTGCTATGTTACGCTCAGCAGTGTTGGTCAACTGAATTTGAGTGCTTTTGAGGTTCAGTGTCTTTGAATTCCGAAGCGAGACAGATAGCTCCATAGCTAATGCTGAGCATCTTTAAATGCAAAACCAACCTTCAGCTAAAGCAAATCTAGGTTTATGGGATTATCTTGAAAAAAGACCATTAAATATTTGCATGGGTTTTGCAGTGCATACAGCGATATTCAAGGCCGTTCAATGTAAAAGCTATGTATGTTTGGAGGTTATGACGATTTTTGTAAGCACACATAAGCATTTCTGTGTCTTGAATTCTAAAAAGAATAAAGCGGCCCATGGAACTACCTGGACAAACTCTTTTTGGCTTTCGACTACTGCTAATAGCTGTATGACATTAGCTGCAAAAACAGAGCCAGCCTTACGGGAGAAGTCCAGTTGAGCTGGGAGCAGCGCTGCGGCGGAGATTATCGATGGCTGGCTGTCTGTGTGTGTTGGAAAACATCATTTTGCCGATTGCTTATCGATAGGCGTTTCAAATTCTGAGAAAGGTCCGCCTCAAAACTTCTACTACACTTCATACCTGGGTTCATTGACTATAGAAGTAAGCCCTCGGCTAACGAGTATCTAGGTTTATGTGCCTATCTGGAAAACAACACTTGGCAACAACATGAGAACATTTTTCATGACGAATCGTTGACACACAAGCGATCGCACCTCACGTTCCGCTGATTTTGAACAGAGATCAATGCTAAGTGATGTAATTAAAAGGTGGTATCATCGGGGAGGGAGGAATTTCAAATACTTTTTAATCGCATATTCATATTTCTGTGCTGTTTTGTTGATTTAGCACTTGAGACTTTTGTTTTTACATCCCAGCCGGCCGCCACTCAAGCGATGTTTGTATATGTGCACATACATGCATATATAGTCGAGCTATAGCCCCGATATACTATAGTGGCAAAAGTGTGGCCAAAGATAAAATGCAAATTCCCGTTAATTGAATGCCAAACAAAAGCGCAGTGGCAGTGGCAGTGGCAGGAGGGAGAGATAGTCGGAGCGACAGAGAGGGGGCTGAGGCGAAATCGTGTTTGAAAAATCAATTAGCAGCATAAAATGCTTTTTGGGGGGGGCGGGGGCTTAAAGCCGTACCTGGGTTAGTTTTTGTAATAGTCTTTGTTGCTCTTCCATGGGGCTATCACTTGGCTCTTGCCTGTTAAAGCGGAGCAACAGAGAACGACAGAGACAGCACAGGACAGGGTAGGGTAGGGTAGGGTAGGGTAGGGTAGGGTAAATCCCCTCCCGGCCATATCTAGAGAATGGCCGAGAGAGAGAGAAAGCAGGGGAGGGGAGGGGAGGAAAAGCAGTGGAAAACCGCAGCTGCTGCTTTAAATTTATGCCAACGCGGCATTAGAAGCATGGCTTGCGGTTAAATGGGTAGTGCGGCAGTGGGTGGTGGGGTGGTGGGGTGGTGGGATAGTGGGTGCAAGATAGACGGCGGTTGTATAGGGTGCAGGGGGTGTGTTCCCCTATAGTCAGCCATATTGGCTAGGTATTGGTAACATGTCCGTGCATGTCTGTGCAGGTCTCGGTCGGTGTCTGCGTGTGTGGGTGTGGGTGTGGGTGAGTGTGCGAAATGCAAGAAATCAAGGCTTTAGTTGCGGCGGTCGCAACGAAAAATGGCGAAGCGCTTTATGAATATTTATAACACAATGGAGCATGAAAAAGTTCGTTCAGAGGTAAGAGGAGACTGAGCAGAGAGGGAGGGGATGGGGATAGGAAGCGACTGAATGCATATATGCATTGAGGCGTTGGGCGTTGGGCGTGTCCTGGTCCGGGTTCAACCGACTGTTATCGATATCAATGCCAGCAATTGACAGGGACATGGCTCCATAAAAGGATCAAGGGTCAAAAGGAAGAACGGGTAAACGGAGTTAAGCGATGTTGCGGGTTAAGGCGAGAGAAGGTTTTCGGGGGTTCCGATTAATAATCGAGAGTATCTCAAGCTTAGCTGAGTTTTCCCTCTTCCCAGCACGCCTCTGTCGAGCAGCTCCTCCGAAAAGCTGCTCTCGACTTACAATGCAAATGAAAATGCCAAAAGCAGGGAAAGTGCTGCCACTCGAATGCACTGCTCCTGCTCCTGCTCCGGCTTCCTGTGCATTCATCCTCGCATTTAGATTGCCAATAAATTAGTACTCGTACTCGTACTCGCACTCGCACTCGCACAGAGGGTATCGTTACAGAGAGCAAACAGAGTGCTTGAGCGAAGGGAAATAAGACTGACATACATTTCGCAAATATTTAATTTTGCAAAATGCCAATCGAACTAAGCACCCCCCGCACCCACTCACACACACACACACACACACACACACACACACTACCGACCCAAAACTTATCTCCATTTACACACTTTGGCGCTTAAAATTGCGCATACGCAGTGTTGCCCCAGCCCCCCTCCCCGTCAAACATTAATCAAATTCCAATGAAAAGAAATGGCTGCCAGCAGCAAAAACTTTTAAATTAAAAAAACTGTACCAAAAATTATGAAATTTTCAATTCCAATTCAAATATTGATTGTTAAAGGGAGGGCCCCCCTTCCATGGATTTGAGGACTGTCCGGAGCACGTGCACGGCGCCATCTAGCGGTCGTTGCATGCAAATTGCCAAATCAGTGCGTGACTTGCGAAATTTAAAAAAAACCAAAAAAAAAAACCCAACCACCGACCACCGACAGAAATGCAAACTGTTAGTTATGACAAAAAGCAAAGCAAACTTAACAAGCGGCTATTTAGTTGATTTTCTGTGCGTACTATTGGGCGATTGGGCGGTTGGGGGGTCGGGCGGTTGGGGATTGGGGAAAAGCTCCCCCCAAGTGGAGGCACGCACGTGTAACACCTTACAAAAGAGTGGCTTGGCCCCACCGGCTGGCTTTCGAAGTTTACAGAATGGCCAGAGCTAATGGTTATATCATTTGCCACGCCCCCGCCCCGGCCCCGCCTCTGCCTCTGCCTAATGTGTGTCCAGCCATTCATGACTTCGTTTAATGGCATGGCCCCCAAGCATCATCTCTTTCACTCTGTTTCTGTTTCTGTTTCTGCTTTGGCCTGGCTTCGTTCATTTTTCAGCTTTTTTGTTGCCAATTTGAAGAAAATGTCAAAGTCAAAGACCAGCAGAAGAGCAGGGCTACCCGTCGGAACCGAAGCACTGGATACCCTTGGTTTCCATGCCAATCAAATGTGCAGAAGCCAGGCAAAACCCAGAAGAACTACAGCTGGAAACCCAATTGGCATCCATTCCGTTCCATATTTTGAGATGCGACTCAAATTCGATTCGAATCGCAGGTACCCCAGCCCAAAAAGAGTGCTGGCACTGGCACTGGCACTCCGTGTGGCCATCGGTTGAGTGCTTCCCTAAGAAAAACGTTTGTCCACTCTGACAATTCTTGTGTGTTGTCTCCCAATTGCGATGCATTTTAAATGGCATTTCCTATTGGCATTTGTAAACACACATCTCTCGCAAAACTTATTTCTTAAATTTATACTTTTATGTAGAGAAAGTAGAGCAAACTTGCAGTTCCTTCGATTCGACTCCCATTCCTTTTCGGAATTGAGTGTCAAAAGTTTTTTGTCAGTCCTTGGAGTTTATTGGTTTGTTTGCTTTTTGGTCGAGAACAGAACGGAGCGATGAAGTTTCTGGGGGAAATAGTTTGTGCGGTCAACTAATCGATTTGGACAGTTTACAACATGTTTATCATAAGTATTTGACCAGACCAAAAGAAATATTTATATCAATTGGCTGGGAAAGCAAACTTGCAGCTCGAGGAGGGGGATATTTGTGTTGTGTCTGTGCGTGTGGAAAGTTGCTTTTATTCCTTTCATTGTAATTGAGAGTGGGCTAGAACTGATGGCAGTAAAAGTTAAGTTAGATAATCAATTGGTTAAACTTTAAATCATCCAAAGGGGGGGGCGTATCACTCGAACGATTGGAGAATGGATCAGAGGAAAAGGAAGTTATCCTTGGGTTTCCTTGAAGCCCACTCTCATTTGCCCACAGCCATTACCCCGAAGGTACTTTCCTCATTCTTCATCTGCTCTTCCCCCCTTTGGGGCTTTCTCCCCGCGCGTCTATCCTTGCATCTAGAATTTATGTCAAATTAGCGAGCGCCTCAATGACAAATGCGCGGAGAGGCAGTGGCAGCAGCAATAGAAAAGGCCGCAAAGAATGCAATTTTTGCCAGACCAGAAAATAACAGAGCGACCAAGCAACTTCCTTCCTTTGGAGCCACCGCATCGTCCTGCTCCTGCCCCTGCTGCTGCCCCTGCTCCTGCCCCTGCTCCTGCCCCGGCTCTTGGGGCAACGGAAATTAGTTCAACGGCACTCAAAACGGCGGCAGTTAAACGTCGCCTAAGACTAGAGTGCAGCAGCCAAACCCATTCTCCTGCAGCCTCCTCCACGACTGCAACTTGTCCGCCAGCAGGCACTTGTTTTTTATAGCTCCAAGAGGACAGAGGATGGAGGGATGCTACGGGGGGGACAGGGGGACAGGGGGAACAGCGGCAGCGGACATTTGAAGATGATGTAGTGCGGACATAAACATAAATAATGGCAATGCGCAGTTATTACTTTTCTTGGTCTTCATCTCGCGGCTCTCCCCGGCTCTCGGCTCTCGGCTCTCGGCTCTCAGCTCTCAGCTGTTGGGGTCTGGAGATGGCTGGTTCTGGTTCTGGTTCTGGTCTCGGTCTACGTCCTTGGGCTGTGTGATGCTTACATAAAAATTAAATGTTAGTAGAACGAGAAGAAGAGGAAGCAGAAGCTGAAGGAAATTGCACGATGGAGCCTCCACCGCCCACCCCCACCCACGTCCACACTGCTCCATCTTATTCGTTCGTTTTTCTGCTTCCACCATTGGGTTTTCTCTCTCTTTTAATTGCATTCTGACTGCCGCATCAAATGGCAACCGCTATCCTAATGGGTTAATTGGGCTTGAGGCAAGATGATACCCACCCACCCCTCCGCCCCTCCACCACTCGTTGCAGTTCCCTCTGTTCCTGTTTCTGTTGCTCCCCCTGCAGCAGCTGCTGATTTATATGTCCTGGCAAATTGACAAACGATTCGCGCTTAATGGAAAAGTTGCTCATACGCCCTGGGTTACAGGCACGAATGATAATGCCCCGTGCATTATTAATATTCATTTCAGTGAACATAATTTCCACATATATCAGTGGCAGGGGGTGGGGATGCAATAAAAAGGAGCAATTGCCATGATTTGCCAAAAGTTGCCTACAATTCTCTGACTTTCTTCCTCACCGACTGGAGCTTCAGACAGGAGGAATGCAGTTGAAAGCTGAAAGCTGAATGCTGGATGCAGATTGCAGACTGCATATCCTGGCAACAGGATGCACACGCCCCAGCCATGCATTAACAAACAATCCTCACACCCAGCCCACCCAAATCCCACCCAGATCCCTGCCACAAGCCCCACCGACAAAAACCCAATCCTTGCAAAAATCTCGCAGCCAAAAACATAAACAATAAAGAGTGCCATGATGGAGGAAAGCGAGGAAAGCAGGCCAAGAGGTGAGAGACGAGAGACGAGAGATGGGAGATGGGAGATGGGAGATGAGAGATGGCAAGGGGTGACGCACTCCGCTAATGCACCAAAAACTGCATCCACTACTCTCAGACCCCACTCTATCCACCCCTCCCCGCCCCCATTTACTTAACAATATTTCTCATTGTTGTTGAGACGTTGCAGGTGTTTGCTGAAGCATATCAAAAATATATATAGACGCCATTGCAGCGACTCTGCCTGGGACTCGGGCCACGAGGAGCCACGAGGAGCCAAGGAGCGTGGGAGTGAGGTTAGCCCAACAAAAGGAGCCATGAAGATGTCTGCGGCAAAGAACTAGTTCAGAGCTTAACGGTGCAACAGAGATGAAAGACCATAAGCGGTGCAGCTTAAGATTTTCGTAGGGGAATATAAATTGAACTCTTTTTTTGCGTCTCTCTGGGAAATGTTTTGCAATTGCTATTCCTTCTACCAGAAATGCAGTTCATTACCTTGGGAACTAGTTCTTTGAACCTCGTTCAGGCTGCTCTCCGATGCCGGAACCAGTTGTTGCCCAAAAGTAGGCAACATTTCTGGCATTTGCCATATGCACTGCCAGAAAGGAGAATAGAATTCCTCCTGCATCTTGGCCTCATCGCCGCTTTTCATTGCTTTCCTCCGCTCTTCCACTCTTCCACTCCCCCCTCCCCCGGCTGCTCCTTTCTTCGCCCCTCTCTCTTTGCTCTGCTTGGCTGACTTGCCTTAATTATGAGTTACTTTTGTGCAGGCATTTTCTTAGTTGCTCTTACCCTACCTCGTGCCCCGTGCCCCGAGCCCCGTGCCCCGTGCCCCTGCCTCTGCACCGAACCCTTTCTGCTCCTCCCGTATGCGTTGTTTGCTTTTTTGTGTAGTTTAAATCAACTGAGGTGGGGCCACTGAGGAGAGAGGCAATTGCTTGGGCTTTGGCTTGTGTTTGCCTTTGGGCCACAATGGCTAAGGGGGGTGGTGGCTGCTGCTGCTGCTGCTCTGTGTGGCATGTGGCATGTGGCAGTGGCAGTGGGGCTGGGCTGGCACTCTTTTACAACAAAGCAGACGAAAGTCGTTCACGGCAAATGCCGCATTTGCAGCAGCAGCAGCAGCAGGTGCAGCAGTAGGAGGCATGCAGCATGATGGAGGGCCAGGAGCAGCAGCATGTCTGCGGTCGGGGGGTCATTCAGGGGTATGGCTACCCCTGGCGGGGTGTCAGCTGCTTATGCTGTGTAATTCCGCGTAAAATGCACAAAGGGACAGCCCCTTGGCCCGCCTCCGCCTCCGTCTCCGACTCTGACTCCCTTGAACCGCCTTGAACCGCACTGCTTCCACCTGCATGACACCTGCCATTGTTCACAAAAAAGGCAGACAATAGACAACCACAGAACAGAAACGGGGGAGTGGCACGAGTAAAAACTGAAGGCAGAGGAGCAGAGGAGCAGCCCCGTGCTTTAGGCCCGAGAAAATTTCATAAAACATTTAAATGGTGCCCCATCCTGTCGGCTGGGAGCCCAAGCAGTCCCAGGACCTCTGGACCTCTAATTGATTTCTCCAAGCAGGCAAAATTAACCCAAGAATGTCGACAAATTTGACCTACTTTCCAACCCAAAGGAAAAGCACCTCCGCCCCCACCCCCGCCCCGCCCTGAAAGGTTAAGCAAATGACATAAATTTCTAATCAGTTTACGGGCCAAGAGAACTGAATGTGTGTGGGGGCTAAAACCGAAAGAAAGAAAGAAAGAAAGCTGCCACAATGGGGGGGCTAAAGAAAAATATTTTAAATGCAAAACTGCCTGATTTCCGCGAAAAATAGTTGCCATTTTATTCAGTTAATTTCCCATTTCCTGTTGGCACTGTTCTAAATTTGATTTAAATTTATTTGTGGGTGGAACGCGCTGTCCTGCCCCACTTGCACCCCCACCCCTGCCAGTCTCCCATCAGCTGCTGGACCGGAAATGCAACAGGAAATCAGTGTGCAATGCCAGTAAATGTGGCAGCCACGCCCATAGCTGACTAACTGCCGATTGCCGCCCTACCGCCCTACCGCACATGCGGCACGGCACAGCACGGCGCAGCACGGCACGGCACGTTTTCCCATTGCACATTTTGCGTTGAATAAACTTTGGCTGGCAGTTGAAGGAGGACTGAAGGCCAGGAGATGGAGGGGGCAGTGGAGGAAGAGCCGAAGACCCAAACCGGGTCTCACACAAAGTCAAAATAAGTCAAGCTGGAAATATTTCCCATTCGCATGCCGCTCTTGCACCCTGCCACACAATCTTCCACCTCCATCGCAAAGCGATGGAACAGGAACAGGAACAACTCCGGGGGCCATTTTGTTATTACAGTTGCTGCAATTTCAGCGTCGACGTTTTGCTGCTTTAGCAACAATTACAAGAGGCAGGCAGGCAGGCAGGCAGGCAGAGAGGCAGAGGGGCAGAGGGGCAGAGAGGCATAGAGGCAGGCAGGAAGTAGAATCAACCAACTACCAGAGAAGGACAAAAAAATACAAGGCAAGAAAAATAGAAGCACCCTGTTGCACACGTTGCGGAGGAGGAGGAGAGGCAGTGAAAAGTTGGGTCGGCGACTTGCCGCCACTCAAGAGAAGCAACAGTCCGCAATCACAACATGCCACTGCACCCACAGACACATATACTGGTGCACATACACTTGCCACACACACACACACACACACATACAGCTACACTTCACCCACATTTGTCTTCCGGCCATGACAGCGTCAGTAAATTGAAAATGGCGACCAAATGTACAGCAACAGCAAGCAGCAAAGTTTACGAGACTAACGGTAACGTGAGCAGCTCTCTCTTGCTCTCTCGCTCTCTCTCTCTCTCCCTCGCCTTGTTGGACATTTTCTTTTGGAGTGGGAATATCAACAAGGCAACCTTCAGACGGTTAACAGTTTTCCAATTCCCGCTACATGACGCATCTCATTGCTTTGGCCAAGAGCGATGCCATGCCATGCCATGCGATGCGATGCGATGCCATGCGATGCCATGCGATGCATTGCGCATGCGATGCATTGCGCTGCGATGCTAAGCGAAGCGATGCGTGTCCACCTCTCGATAGCGGAGCGAGCAGCTAGAGATGGGAGAGTTTTGAGTGCCGATAGCTAGGAAATCGATAAACTGCGTGGCAGTGCAGAAGTGCGATCGGAAATGCCACATGGAAATGATCGGAGCAACCCCAATAGTGTTTTGCTTTCGGGATGGAGCTATGGAGCTATCTCATCTCTGGAATGAGAAAAATCGACAAATGAATGCTAATTTGTTCCGTCTTGAAGTCTTTCTTTTGAAATCTATCGCAGCATCGTTCCAGAGACGCATCTCTAACATTTTTTCCATCTTGTAGCGCTGTTTACTTTGCGTGTCCCATGGCTGTTGCGAATGTTTCGGCTACAGGTTCAGAGCCACGTCCACATCCACATCCACGTCCACGTCCACGTCTAGGTCCTGCTTCTGGTCTTCGTTCTGCTTAATTGTATGCGACTGGAACTCCCGGATCCGCCTGCTCCTCCCCCCGACCCGACATCCACTCGCCTGACTGCCAAAGTGCGGCAATTGACATTGATCAGCGCTGACCTTAACGTGAGTAGGGAGTGGGTTCGACAGGAGGCTACTCCTGACAAGTGCTGCTACACCTACACCACCCTATCTGCTGGGAATCTCCTCCTGCTACTCCTCCTCCTTCCATTTGCTGGTCACTTAATGCGCTTAAAACGAGACACAATGAGAGAGTGACAAGGAGCAGGGAGGAGTGTCAGTGGCAGTGGCAGTGCCAGTGCCAGTGCCAGTGGGATTCTCCACCTCATCATTATGCAGATGGAAACACGGGGAGTGGTCCCTCAAGGCATGCAAATGGAATGTGAAAAATGCGCCTACGACAAAAGTCTACCCGCTCTATAGGTGGATCTGGTGGATTGGGCTGGATTGGGGTGGAGATCTGCATGATAATGAGTAGTTACCAGGCCCACTCCATCTCCACCTCCTCCTCCAGCCCCTCCCGGAGCCCGGAGTAATTGCGGAAAATGAATTAAAGGCAATTTGCGGTGCAAAAGAGGAAGGAAAACTTGGGGAAACATGCGTTTGGGTGTAGGAAAACCAGGAGAGAGAGAGAGAGAGAGAGAGAGCAGAGAAAAGCTCGGGGAAAGCCTGAGTGAACAACAACAAAATGGCAAGTGAAAGCAAACAACGTAAGCGGCCTGTAGGAGAAGGAGAAGGAGAAGGAGTGGGAGTGGGAGGCACATACATTTAAGAGGAGCCGGTGTGGGCGGCTGTGGGTGGAGTAGGAGCTGCACCAATGTTACAGGAAACAGCCTCAATGCAGCAGCAGCAGCAGCAGCAGCATCAGGAAACAGGATGGGTCTGAGGAGCTGGAGCAACAGCAGCAATCGCAATCGCAACATGTAAATGCGAGATGCTGGCACCGTACCCATGCCCCAAAGCCCCTTTCTAGCTTTCAACGTGTGTGTGTGTGTTTGTGTGTGTGTGCGTGGAAATTGCATTTAAAAAGCTAAAAGAAAAGCGGATGCAACAATTTGCCATTGTGCCACTGTCAGGTTGGAGGCTGCCTCCAAAGAGAAGAAAGATACAACAGGCGATGAAGAAGAAGAAGCCACCAGGGAAGTGAGCAGACTCCTGCAAGACTCCATCTCCGAGTCCCATCCCATCCCAGCCTCCCATACCTCTTTTCAATGCCTGGCAGCGTCTGTCCTCGTGACTTTCCTCAGGCAATTTAAGCGATTTCAAAGTCACACGAGGTGCAGACAAGACCCGCACATGGCAGTGCAGGTGGGGATTGGGTGGGCCGGGTGGATGGCTGCTGAGTGGCGAAATATAATGAAGGCAACCTGATGTGATAAGTATTTATGTATGCTATGAGGTGGCTGTTGTGGCAGCCAGAGATTGTGGCAGGAAGGAAGCCCAGTTCCTGCAAAGGAAATGGCAATCGGCTCGGGTTTTCACATAATTAATTGTTCAAGGGGGCTCCGGCCCCTCCGCAGAAGGACCAATATTATAAAATATATGGGATATAATGGAAACTTTTCCATGGGATCGATCAGGCGGCCAGGCCGAATTCCGAATTCCGAATTCCGAATTTACGAATTTCCGAATTTTTTTCTAGAGATTTTTGAGGTCTGTGTGCAGGCATTTTTGTTCAACACTAATTTGATTTTAATTTGTTTACTTTGTCGTATTGTTATTTGCGTTTTGTTGGTTTGCTGTTTCGTGTTTAATTAAAAATTCATTTGTTCAGTGAACACAGACCCAGCAAGAGCGAAAGAGAGGAGTGCATAGATAGCGATAGAGAGGGAGAGGGAGAGGGAGAGAGAGACAGACTTAATTATAACAGTCGCTGCGGCCTGTATTGTATATAAATTACAACAAATATAACTCAATTACGAGAACTGTCGATGATGGCCAAAAAAAAGAAGAGAAAAAGCCCTCGTTTAAGCCATTCCCATAAACCACTTATTGAACCATTTCCCTCCCGTCCCCGTCCCCGTCCCCGCCCCCGACCCCGCCCCCGCCACCGCGAACCCTCGCCCGCCGATCAACTGTAATGGAAAACATGCGCTTTCCGTTTCCGCTTTTCCAGTTGATTTTTGCCAACTGCCAACTTTTTGTTCAACTTTTTATTTCCGCTTCGATTGAGCATTAAATGTATATAAATTTTGGTCTAAAATAAAGCCAGAAAACAAAACCTATTAATGTCGAGCACATGCACACAGATAACCCACGGATATACATATATATACACATACATAGAGACATTTACAATGGCGAAAGTCGAAAGCAAATAAACAGTAAATTTGCATAATCAATTTGTTTATTGATTCGTATAGTCGAACTATTTTAATTACGTTTACGCTTGAACCTCATTTCACAGAGCAATAGAGATAGTGATACGCAGACAGAGCGAGAGAGAAAGAGACTGAGAGAGAGAGAGATAGCCATGCAGTCTCTGTGTGTGTGTGTGTGTGTCTGTGAGGCTACCAATTTGGCAAACAAATCAACCAACAATCAGCAAACAAAAGCAAAATCATTTCCCTATCTCCATCTCTCTCCATCCGCATGGTATGCCGTGTACTTTTTTAACATTTGGCAAATATTTATCAATATTTTTCTGGCTTTATATTAATCAAAAAATCAACAAATTACAACAATCACACCAACAGCAACAATTAGCCATCTTTTGATACTCGCGAAATCTGTGACTGTGTGGCGGGCAAAAAAAAAATGCTGCATACTTTCAGGCATTCACATAAATTCCCTTTTAATGGAGTGCGGGTGTGGGGGGGCTTGGGAATGGACGTAGTTGAGTGGGTTCCGTTCCGGATGGTTCATTGGCGGATTCTTTATGGCTGAATAAACGCTTACAATGCTAAAAGCCAATTATTCAAAGGGGTTTTTTGTTGAGGTATAAAAAGCTGGCGAGTGCGAGCTATTTAAATGGAGTCATAGTCATCGCTTAAGATGAGAATCCACAAGTTCGAGCTTTGGTTGCTGGCTCTGTCAGCGTTAAAAGCAAACTCCATCAAGCATCAACCATCAACCATCAGCCATCAGCTTCCAGTCAGGGGCATTCCCCGGGCCTCAATGACAGACCAGACACTCGGTCGAGCAGCTGCGATGATGCACTCGGGCCCGGCGACCAAAACTAATGTCCTCCAGCCTAAGCACTCACCTCGTGTCAGGGACACGCTCTTTCAGCTCTCAGTGGCCCATGGAGGAGCACCACTGACCATTGGACAGTTCCGAGTTGGCAGTCAATCTGGGGAGGCTTCTCTCTCTCCCGCTCTGTGCTGGAGGCGGGGCGAGACGAGACAACTTCAAAAACGGCGCAGGGCAAAATTTGTTAAGTGGCTACAAGTGGGGCAAAGGACATGGGAGACGGCAGGACAGGAGGCACTAGACCAGGACCAGGACCGGGACACGGACGCGGACGCGGACACGGACATGGACATGGACACCGACCCGGACAGGGTGTCAACCGCAGAGTAAAGTGCAGCGGCAAGTGCAGTGTGTTCCCAAACAAGGCCGGAAAACTTTCAGCGGCTGTGGTGGTGCTTCGCTCTCTGCTCGGCGAACCGCTGATTAAATCAAATAAAAAGTTTTGCTATCCCATCGGTAATTGGAATTGGACAGGTGGAGGAGCCAGAGGAGCACCCCTTTTAGTCCCACAAACAATAGAAGCGCTCCAAGCCTTGCGTTGAAAGAAAGACGAAATCTCTTCTCAATTGCAATCATAAATTTTATGTGTTCTGTTCCCACAACAAGAACTTCGGGGGAAAAGAAATGATAATTAAATCACTGTGAATGATGGCAGATAAATCTCACTCTAGAAGACTGCCCTCGCCCTCCCCCTCCAGCCCCGCCATCCCCTCTCCGCTTACTGTGCTCCTGGGAAACGGCAAACTTTTGGACAACTGTCTGGGCGAAGGAGATTGCCATAGAGAACGTCACTTGAAAAACTTTGATTAAAATCCTTTTGAAGTGCAAACAAATAACGCGCGAGACAAAAGTAGTTGCTGTAGTGGTGTGTTAAGGAAAGGGGAAGTGTGAAAAGCGAGAGAGTGCGAGAATGCGAGAGTGCGAGAGTGCGGGAGTGCGAGAGAGGGGAGACCTTCTAGGCGAGAAGCGAGAGTCAATGTGTGTCCGCACTTTTTGAAGGCTAAGCCAAGAGCACACGAACTCTAATATTTGCATTTCTGTCGCTCTTGCTTTGATACCCCTGCATGGAAAAGGGGGATATATGTTAAGACCTCAGGATGGGATAACTAGGAATATGTGCCCCACTTACTGAATAACCGATTCATGTTGCATTAGGAAATTGTTTCAAGGCTCTGTATTCATGCAGCTAGCACTTCAGTAAATTTACTTTCCAGGTCATCAATTAGTCGACTCCGCTTCGATTTGCTTCCTTCCTTCCTTCCTGTTTGCAGTGCTGCTGCTGTGCTGCCGCCTTCTGCTTCTGCTTCTGTTGTTCTTGTTGTTGCTGCTGTTCCCCCGAATAATTTTTTGATGTTGCTTTGCGTTGCTTTGCTAAGCTTCACTAAATCCGTCTGTCGCGACAAAACCCAACAGCAGAGCAGCAGCAGCAACAACTACAACGGCAGCAGAGCAGCAGCAGCCAGAAGAACCGCTAGCCACAGCAGCAGCAGGAGCAGGACAGCGAAACAAGTGTTGGAAGGGGACGCGAAGAGATGCCAGAGACGAAGCAGAAGCGCAGCAGCAGCAGAAATCAGCAGCAGAGGTTGGAAGAGATTGGCAGAATGTTAGAGGAGCCAGGCAAACGGCAGGCAGTACTGAGTGTTAGAGGAGTGAGGCGGCAGACTACAGTTAGAATGGACCATAGGGGGACGGGGCGAGCAAGAGCCACCATGACGACGCCGGCGACAATGCAATAACTCATGTGCTGCTCCTGTTGCTGCTGTTGCTGCCTCTGTTGGATGTTGGTCATGATGACACTTTGGTTGTTGCTTCCAGCTTCCCATCTCCTCTGTACAGCTCCCTTGTACCCACTGCCCCGCTTCCTAGCGCTTTGTGCTTTGGCAAAAGTTTTGTTTGATAGTCCCACAATTGCAAAAGTTGGCCACGTTCTTTGAGCCGTGGAGTCGTAGAGCTGTGGAGCTGTGGAGCTGTGGCGCCGCCCCTGAGCTTGGGATCCATCCTGGCTTAAATGCATTTTAAGTTGCCGCTGCCACTGCCGCTGCGGCTGCCATTGCCGTCGCTGGGGCGGGCATCAACTTTAATAAAATGCCACATGTGAAGCTTGTTTACGGCTCTGCCACTTGTTGTTATACCCTTCCAGAAGGGTGTGATGAAATTCGCAAAGCAGAGACAGAAAACTTTGAGACTTATATATGCAGTGTACATATATGTATGCAAGTAGGAATGCAGTAAATACAGATCGCTGGGAATCTCATTCCTTCTCCAGTGGATCAATCTTTAAGGGTATCTAAGGCTGCGGCCCAATGGCTAGCCTTTCTTACTTGTTTTGTAGTTGCTGGTTGCTGTTTTTGTAGTTAAGTGCACTTGAGAGCGCTTTAAGCTTGGAGGCCAAGCGATAAGGACACGCAACTTGCACTCGAACTGAAGTCATCCCTTGCCTCCACTCATGGAACCCCTCCAGCCGCGTCCTTTTGCAGAACTTCCCTTGCATGCTTTTGTGCACCGTGACGTATGAGCAATGTTGGGGTTTCGCTTACGCTTTATCATACGCACCATGCGCCCGTGCTCCGTGCCGCGTGCCCGAGCCCCAGCCCCAGCCCCAGCCCGAGCCCGGAGAATATGTTTGTGTTGTCTGAGCAGTGGATGGGAGGGCGATGAAGGGGGGGGTGAAATAGTGCAAGAGTTTCCAAGTCATCATCATCCCGGCTCCACTTGAAGGTCGTCTAAGTAAGTTCCCCGAGTCTGTCAAAAAGCATTCTAAAGATTCTTCCTGGCTCTCTTGGGCTTAAAGTATTTCTAGCTTTTGTGTGGCCAAAAAGGGAGAGAGATAAGACTTTTGGGCATTTTATGGTTATGGGGCAGGTTAAGGAGGAAACATCTTTAAGATTGCGTCCAAATGAAGGCAAGAAGTTTGTGTTGATGCATACAGAAAGAGATAGCTCTCTTGGGCGGACACTTACGGTTCAAATATGTTTTCGTATAGAAAAAGATATGTGCCTGAGGGTGAAGTGTTGCAACCATATCTCTCCAATTATCCTCACTATGTAAGCATTGAAAGCCTGAAAAGATACAAGAAATACGAATCAAACTAACCTTAGAAATTCCCCAAAATTTCCTAATAGTACATAGTACTCCCGTATTCTAGACATAGGCGATCTCCCCATCCATCATCATCATTCACAATACAAAATTCCCTCAACACTTGCCACCTTTTCCTGACCGACCGACCGACCGACCGACCCCCCATCATATATCATTCGACGACAAATGCGCTGTGCGATGGGGCTGGGGCCGTGACAGACTCTCGGTTCACAAGTTGAAGAGGTTAAGAATGAAGTACCACCATCCCAGCAGTAGTAGTACCTTCTTCCCTTTTCAAGGAATTTCAATGCGTGCCAAACACTTGAGAGACCCCCACCCGGTGACTGAATGGGCCGTGCTTCCACAGTCGCGTCGAGTCGAGTCGAGTGTCTAAATGTCACGTTTAAATTTATGTTGCAACAACAATAACAGACACACACACACACACACACACACACGTACAGAGAGGGGGTTTTAGGACCCCACGAAAAAAATATGCAGCGTAAACAAAAACAGTTATGACAACAATGGAGGCAACAGAAAAGCAAAGAACTATGACAACCCTACAACAACAATTACTGAAACAACACAGAAGGCAAAATGTTGCCGTGTGTCAGATGGAGGGGCAGAGAGTAATGGAGATGGGGCAGGAGGGGCGACAGAATGAGATGCGGGTGCAACTGTCACCAAAACAATGTTAACCAAAATGGCAAAAATGAAACAAAAAAATATTAGAGTCAGAAAACCTAGGAGAAAAAATATTTTCCCAACAAAAAGGATGAAAAAAAAAAAAAAAAATATGATTGGAATACATTAGAAATTGTCTCTCTTTTTTGGGGGAGCAGGGACTAGGGAGGGGGTACTGTTATGGGAATAGAAATGGGAAAAAAGAGATACGAGAAGTGGGAAATAACTCTGATTAGAACTTGCTTTGATAACATACAATATTCCTGGGGGATGTTGATTGAAAAGAAATTTGCAGTTCAAATTTGATACAACTTGGGGAAATTCCCTCAATGTGGAAAGCTTTTCCTCAATTACTGTACAGTCTTCCCCTCAGATATTTCCAGAACATATTTAATGATTTTCTACTTAAAACTTTCCCCACATTCATATCAAATGTTAAGTCCCTGCTCCCTCCCGACATTTTCCTAGAATATTTCTTAATTTTCGAACAATTTTCTGCACAATTGCGTTGTATCCATAAGCATCAAGTGTCCAGCATTTTAAGAGGGACCAGAACCAGCTAGAGGACGAGGACCAGACCTCGCCTCAACCCTCCTTCAGCCATTAGCCTTATGTTTATATCATTAACAAAGTTATACGAAATTCAACTACTCTAATTATTTTTCCGTTTTTGGCTTTTTTTTTCTCGTACTTTTTGGGGAGGAGATGAGTGTGCACAAGGAGCTACAGGCTACAGGCGAAGCTGTAGGAGAACGTAGAAGAGGGAGAGCGAGAGGGAACTTAACGAGAGTAGAAGAGCGTGAGAGTGAGCGGCAGGCAAGCCGCTCTGCCTTAGATTAAGTGCGGAGGAGGGAGTGGGATAGCCATCTCATTGTGGCTTGCTGTCATGGAAAGCGATGGAAAGGGACAGTGGCGGGGTCATAGTGCGTTTTACATGCGAATGTTGCCTTAACACAGATAGAACAACAGAACAGCTAAAACACACACACACACACAACAATAGCAGCAGCAGCAGCAGAAGCAGAAGCAGAGACAACGTTTGTGTGGTTCTTGTTGTTCTCCTTGTTCCTCCATTATTATTTCTGCTGCTTTGTTCTTGTTCTTGTTCTCCCTGTTGCTGCTGCCCTTGTTATGCCGTTACAGTAGGGTATGATGATTTGACTAAATGTTTGCATCTCATCTCTGAAGGTATTCCCTCGGCTTGGAATCTACAATTATTCTCGGATCATAGGCATCGGAACCTAGTGATCGGATCACCATGGATTTGCAAGGGTATCAAAGTCATCGATACACGAAGCTACCTTTCCAGTTCTGCTCCCTGGCTCTGCCTCTGCTTGCGTTTCAAAGAGCATTGCATTGTTGTTGGCATACTCGTATTATTTTGCACGCTCGTTGCCATTGCATAGCAGTAGCGGCAGCAACAGCAGCAGCAACAACAACGGTAAACCGCAATGAGAAAAAATGTTTTCATATTTATTTGCCGCTCTCTGGGCCTCTGCTCTGCCTGTCTCCTCTCTCCTCTCCCTCTCGCTCTCTCTCCCTCCACTCGCATAACTCTACTCAAGTATGCAACTTTATCATTTTGATTTAAATGTTTTGCTGTTGCTGTTGCTGCTCTTGTCTGCCGCATTGTGACATGCATGTGCCTCTGCAGGAGGGGCGGCAGGGGACGGGGACTGTTCTGAGTGAAGAGTGGGCCAAAGAGAGGCGGAGTGGAGGGGAGAGTGATGTGAGGAGTAGGCGACAAACAGTAAAAATTGCATTGTTGTTTCGTTGTTTAGGGTTGCCAGCTTATTCAACGCGGCGTTTGCGTGATTTTATGAAAAGATTGTTCTTTCTTTTGTTGTTTCGGGTTGGAATATTGTAAATAAAAAGAAATTATAAATGGCAGAAAGGCAGAATGGAGAGAGAGTGGCTGAATGGAAGGAAGGCATGAAAGCAAAGAGAATTATTGGCTAACCAAGCGCTACAGAATGTGTGCGGGAGGGGGGAGGCTTGATGAACTGTGACAAGAAAGAGAGAGAGAGAGAGAGAGAGAGGGAGAGAGGTAGGAAGAGGTACAATACGAGTATTGTTGTTAAGTTTCGGTATTCCATTAGAAAATACCAAGTGTAAGAACGGAGCTCTTGAAATTTTTCGGCTTTCATTTAGCAAGGAACATTCCCTTTGAAATTCCATTCTCCCCCACTAATTGGCTTTGCTCTCAGCCGCCCTTTGACACTGAATAAATTAAGGGATTTTTGTAAATACAACTCTGACAGGCCGGATCGCCCCCCGCACCCAGCACCCCACACCCCACCCACCCGCAGCGTGTGTGTGCCTCTGTGTGAAGTGCAAAAATTAATTTGATTAAGTAATTTCACATGTCATGCCACATATAATTTATGGTTTGCTTATATTTTGAGTTAATTTCACGCTTTTTTCTGCCCTGCATTTTATTTCCCCGCTTCCATTTGCATCGTTTTTCCTGTCACACACGCTTGTTTGTGCGCGGCTTTCAAATTGTTTTGATGCTCCGCTGATTCGTTGTACGAATGTGGAAAATTTCTCGCCGTCAACAACAATTTTCCCCGTTTTTTTCGCTTTTTCCTGTATTTTTCTCCTCGGAGAATGTTTACGATATTAATTTGTAAAAATAAAATGGTATAAAATTAAAAATAGATGCGGAGCGTGGGAAAAAATGTTGCACGAAAATGTAAATATTTTTGTTAGATATTAAGCCGAGGAGATTGTAAATGAGACTGATCTAATTAAGCCAGCTACTATAATTAGTGTTCGCAGGTTAATTATGTGTGGCCTGGCCCAAAAGTCGTGGAAAACATGAAAAAAAACATCTAGGAAAAGCATTAACGCAGCTCTTTAAAGCAGGGATATCCTTGGAGCTCATGTACAAGAAATATAGCCTGCTTTTTGGCTTTCGGCTGAAGTCCAAATTAAATCATTGCCGTATCGGATTCTGGTCTAGCAAAAATCTGAACAAAAACTATTAAAAATCTACTTTGTTTGCTGTTTAAGTCTGCAAAAACTATAGATGGCTGTCCGCGAATCCTGTCCATATCCTGGCACGCAGAGCACCAGATCCAGCGCCCAGCGCCCAGCTCCCAGCACCCAGGTCCTAGACGATAATAATGAAATACGAACAATGCGCACATTCAAGTGATTAGCCTTGGCAATAACAAGTTTACTTGTTAGTCGGGTGCATCATGTTTGTCAGCAGTTTCGGAAACCATTTTCAGAACCGAACCGAACCGTACCGAGCCCCTCCCCTACGCTTTGGGGACTCGGACTGGGGCGGACATAAATTTCCAGTCATTTATCCGGGAATGGGCGCACTGCCAAAGTGAGCAGCAAACAAACAAAATGAGTGGCCATTTAGTTTAGTCCAGAGTTAGGGACTGGACTACTACTCGTATCCACTGACAGCATTGTTTACGGCCAGACAACTTTGTCAGCCAAAGTGTCTGCTCTATCAGTCGTCCAACGAGGAGTACTTTATGCAATTAACTAATTCGATGTGCCATGTTTTTGCTACACTCCTGACCATTCTCCTCTCCTCCAGGATGAAGACAATTGCAGGAACAAACAGGGAAACAAAAGAAGGGTCGTTCTTTTGGTTCGTTCTCAATGAAATTTATGTTGTCTGGGGTCAGGGCATGGCGTGAAGCCGAAGGAATGCAATCCGATTGAGCTTAAGGGAAAGTTTAAATTAAGAGAGCACGGCCCCG
Source organism: Drosophila lowei (assembly GCA_008121275.1). Classification (NCBI taxonomy): domain Eukaryota; kingdom Metazoa; phylum Arthropoda; class Insecta; order Diptera; family Drosophilidae; genus Drosophila; species Drosophila lowei. The sequence continues at coordinate 1,380,359 of CM017781.1, forward strand.
AGGAAGATTGAACGAAAGAGAACGATTGAACGAACAAGATTGAACAAAAGAGAACAAATGCAAGCAATGTCGAAACAAGAGAGCACAGGAGCGATGAAGAGAGAGAGAGCGACTACTGCAGTCGCTAAGAGAGGCGGAATGCAGTGGAAATGAAACACAGAAGCACTGAGCCAGAGCCAGGGCCAGAGCCCTCTCTTACTGGAAGCTAAGCTCTTCTTGAAAGAGTTTTGTGTCTCGCTCTTGGCCCCAAAGTTGATTCAATTAAAAAAGCAACAAATGAAATGACAAACTGCAGACTACCCATCAGACCACCCCACAGGCAGGGGCCTGTTTGCCACCCCTCTTCCTCTTCCTCTTCCCCTTCCTCCGTGGAGTGGCAGCACGTTTAATTGAAAATGCATTTGCTATTTGCTAGAGCTCAGCTTCGCTTCGACTACGGCTACGGTCCTGAGCTTCAGAGCCGTCTCGTCTCGTCTCTTCTCGATTCATTGCCATTTGCGAAATTTGTGCTGCCTACTTTCAGGCGGAGGCGTTTAATTCACACGCAACAAGTACAGTTGCGGCAAGCGATTTGCGCCCGAGTGCCTCTAAAGTGTTAAAACTGGGCTAGAGGCAGGCGGAGGGGGGTGAGTGCGTGTTTGTTCATGTCGTTAACAGCATGTCTGCTAGTGTGCCTAGTCAAACCAAACCCCGAATCCATTGTCAACTTTAAAAGCAAACTTAAAGCGAAGAAGAGTCCTTTTAGGGGAAGTACTCGTAGATTAACCATCTGAAGGAACTTTAGGGGAACCAACTGGAAGAAAGTTTCACTTTTAAAGCAAACAACTAATAGTCTGCTGTAATTAAGTAGGGTTAAGATTTTACTCTTGTTTCGCGGTGAATTCGTTGCTCAACACTGGAAGGGAACTGGAAGGGAGGCATGGATGAGGGCTCATAGGTAGTGAAAGTTGCGGCATGCCTCTTGAAAACAGTTACTTGACGAACTTAATGTAAATTGAAGAATATTTGGAGTTTCTTCACCGCTCATCCTTTTATTTTTTCTGTTCTAAGCTCGTGAAGCTATTGTCCAACACTGGTACATACGAAAAAAACAGTTATCAAAATTTGATTGTAATTTGAAGCACTTCCAAATCTGATTGAGAAAGGACAAGGAACATTGAGGAACACTAAATTCATAGCAGTGTACAACACTGGAAAGTATAAATTAATGATGATTAACAAATTTGATAACCTTTCTAAACAAGATTTAATATGCTTGGGTGAAAGATCTCCCAGAAGTCTCCACAAATTTCCCTTGAAACCCATATCAACCCAAGCCCCGTTCCCCCTGAGTTGTCCGGGCCTAGCCTCCTCCGATGACAGTTGATGATTATTAAAACAAAACCCGAAATTAGCTTGTGATGGGTGTGAAATGTCTGCAACGGAAATGAGGTTTCGTTCTGATTTACGTAGGCAGCAAATGCTGCCGCAGGAGTCAGTGGAGGAGACATGGATGCACATACCATATTCGTACGTATGAAGGACATTAACAATTGCCGGAGCTGCCTACCAGTTCCGTTATGGACCTGAAACACAGACACACACACCACAGAAGAGAACAGAGGTTAGAGGACAGAGGACGCTGAGATACTCGTGCCTGTGCCCCCCAACTGTGTGTGGAGGGGAGTGGCATTTGGAAACTTGACACGCATATTTAGTGGCAACAACAAACCTAATTACGCATGTCCAAGAGCGACCAGCGACCAGCGACGAGCAACGAGCAATGACCACTGCAGTGGAGTACACTCCTCCCCGCCCCCCGCAAAGCTGTGCATTTATGACTGGGGCGTAATAATGGTATGGCCGGGCCAGGGTCTTCATTTCAAATATATGTTTAGCCAGTGTCAGTTCGGCCCCCCCAGGAAGGAGTCCTCCCTTCCCCCCTTGGCATTTCGATAAGAATAAGTGAAGCAGAAGGTAAATGGAGTTGGGCATTATTCATGATTTCAGAAGCTTTGAACCAGATCGAGGTCTGGAGAACTAATATATGACTAGGGTATCGTATCGAGATGCTTGATCAAATATTCAAGAGAACAGTTCTTTGAGCTGATCTTCCCTTATTTTCCGCCAGTTTGAATATTTCTTCGAGAGGTTAGAAGCATTTTTAATGCATCTCTTTCCTCAATTAAGATCTGCATCTGTGGATCCTTTAAGAGTATTTAGCTGTTATATTGTGCAGCAAACATTGTTCACTTCTGACCAAAAAGCACGAGCCCCTGTTTGTTGCAACTACATTTGTCATCAGCAGGGATTGCTCGTTCCCCTGGTGATGGCTGCTCCACCCCGGAGGGGGGGGGGTGGAGCAAGTTGGTTGTTGCTCTGTTCGGAGGAACAGATTTTATGATTGCATCTGATCCCGCTGCCAAATGCCGGTTTCCACAGACATATGCTATTCCCTCTGTGGCGGAGTGGAGCTCACTCTATGCTCTCTAAATGTGTGTGTCTGTATCTGCATCTGTGTGGGAGTGTATCTCTCTGCGTGTGTATCAGTGTGGTAGCTAAATTAGCTGTGATTAGACCTAATAGAGCCTCCACGGTATGGAATGCACTGGGCCTGGGGATGACTGCACTGCTCCCCGCTGCTTGGTCGCTGCTTGGTCGCTGCCTGGTCACTGCTTGGCCGCTGCTTGGTCGCTGCCTGGTTACTGCTTGGCCTCTGCTTGGTCGCTGCTTGGTCGCTGCTAATGCGGCAGCTAAAATTGTTGGATTGGCTTTGCAGGCATCTGCAGAAGGCAGTCCAGCTGTCCATGCAGCAAATCATATTTAAAAATCAGAAATGGATGGGATGCTATATTCTAGTGGGTGAACCATTAGCCATGATTAAGATTCCATTTGAGGCCATTTGATGACTGATTTGATGAATGAGGAGCCACAGTCAGTGGCTTATAGATGCAATGATGAATGATTTTGTAACCAACTTCAAAAATGAACCGAGTCTTGGTTTGGATTAGGCAACAAATTCTATAAAATTTGTATAATCTGCCACTCAGAGACCCTTACAGACTCTCTCGCTGTCTCCATCTTTCACCCACATTTACATATGTAAACAAATTCATGAGAGGGAAATTACAAGAGAACTATCCAAGCATCGTATCGTCCATCACAAGTCCCTGAACCGACCACAACCGAATCAGCTGTCATTCCAAGCCAGGCCCACATCCTGGGCCCCTGCCCCTGCCCCCGCCCCCGAAAACACTTGTCAATGCGGACTATTTATAGTTCTCGCCTTCTGTTGTCCGACAAGGGACATGCATAAAATTGACCAGAATTTCGTCCTGACAAGACATCACGAGGCCTGAGGAGGGGCGACATACACACTCGTACATACCCGTACATATGTGTGTCATCAAATTACTGAGCTACGCCTATGCGTATGCAACAAATTTGGGATTACAGAGAGGGGGGGGGGGGTGGGCTGGACCCACACACCCCCTAGTGGGCTGGCAGCTGGCACTGCAGCTGGGAGAACTAATTTTTTGTAATTAAATTTATTGACTTGTTTAAGTTAATTTAGCTGCCAAGTGGTTCGGTCGGAGGACATTTCATTTGATTTGCCACAAAGCCAATCAAAAATTAAGAGCTGCAGTGTAGTGTGTGGCGAGTGCTTAGCCGAATCAATTTCCGCATCCCCCGAAAACACAGCCAGACAGCCGGACAGACAGGCAGACAGCCAGACACTGGGGAAAAATCCTATTACCGAGAGTTTTAGGCCAATTATTGGGTATTTGTTGAATGAATAGAAGCGATAGATGGAACGTGTGTGCGTTTGGTGTGGGGCATCATTATACCCTGGAAGAAGCTATGGCGAGAGCGGAGAATAATCGAATCTGTAGAGTATATATCTTTCTGGGGATATGTAAGCTCTCTTTTCTAGTTAAAATTTAGCCCCAAATTGTTTGGAGCGACAAAAATAATGAAATGTTTGTTTGATTGGTGGAAGGAAGGGAGGGGAGAGGGCTTCCGTTTGTTTGATTTTTCATCGAGCTGACTAATAACTTTTGTACGTTGGCAAAAACACAGACCAGTGGACCAGCGGGCCAGTGGACCAGCAAAGGCAAAGGCAAAAGGCCAAACAAGCCAACAAATAGGCAAACAATAGGTGGGTGCAACAGCGACCCGACCCGAACAGGACATACTGCCAGTACACACACACACACACACACACAGACACAGGAAATTGTTGCATTGAGTTGGCCGAATGGCCATATTATGTAAATCACTGCCATTGACAGCCGCCGCCACAACAATAGCAACACTTGCAACAACCACACACCAGCAACAGCAACAGCCACAGCAACAGAAGTGTGTGTGTGTTGGTGTGTGTTGGTGTGTGTTGGTGGAAAACCCGAAAACCACTTTGGGCCCCCAACTTATTTGTGGCTAACAAATTTGCATGCATTGATGCATCATCATCGCTGCCTGAAAGAGAGTTTATATAACTATATATATCTCTGTGTGTGTGTGTGTGTGTGTGTGTGTGTTTGGGCCACTTTTTGGCTAAGTTTTGGCCTCTTTTTGTGTCGAGTGTTTGCCGCAAGGACAACACGACCGTTAGATAGAAGAGCGAGAAAGGGAGAGAAGGACTTTGACTGCGATTCAGCTCTTTCGCAAATCAATTGAAGTTGATTGTGGGTTGAAGGGTTGGAGGGTTGAAGGGTTGAAGGGTTGGAGGGTGTGTCGGCCAGTCCACTCAGTGTGTCAGCTGGAATGTCAATTTGCATTGGCCAGAGAACAGGACAGGACAGGACGGGACAGGACGGGCCAGGACAGGGTATCCGTATCCATAGCCTTTAAGCGTAATAAAATGTACAAACTCGATTCGTTTTTTTTGGCCCAACGTTTGTAGAGTGATGGGGAAGGAATTTATAGTCCGTAGGGGATTAAAAACAGACAAAAAATAAAGAAATTAAAGAAAGCAAGCAGAAAAGAAAGAAAGATTGAAGGAAGGGCAGGACATGTGGAGGAATAATGGGAGAAAAGTGTAGACGGAAAGTTCAGGAGGAGATTTCGTTCTATAATTCCACAATTCCGATGATTACTGATCAATGATCACATATTAAATGCGATAAGTGATCGTTGTTTGCACAGCCTATCGATTTATAATCATTTTCGATACATTTACCAAACGATAACTTAAAAAACAATATACTCAATGTACATGCAATAGAATAGAATAGAATATACATACACCTTGATGAATCCGGCTCGAAGGACCAAATGATGGTTATGCTGCGTTGAGACTTGAGGCGGCACTTGTTCCCAGCTTCCCTGGTAGCTCTTATAATCGAACCGCTCATTACTCTATGTGTCCTTTTACTCCTGGCCACCTATCGATAAATAATCGTCATCGCTAAACTTTCGGTTTAGCGAGAGCTAACCCAATTGCCTAGGGAGAATACACCTTGAGACATCGATCCTTGAATAACCTGGCCCAATATTCGCCCTTAACACAATCCCCGCACACAAATCGAATCCAACTTCAAAGAGCCGACAAATCAAACCAATCGAGGGCATTCACTGGCTCCGATTACATTCCACGCACAGACATTCTCATGAGGAATCCACACAGACATTCGACGTTCGACATTCGTTCGAGTGCAAGGTCCTTGGGCCGATCATTTTACACAAAATTTTGGGTGTCAACATTGCGGCTGTCGTTTTTGTTTTCTCGTCTTTTTGCGGGTGGGAAAGAGAACTCGGATTTGTGGGCCACTCTTTGCATTGAGCCGAAAGTGTTGCCTCATTAAGCCACTTTTCACAGAACGCACACAGCCATATGTAGGGGCAAAACCACTGCAAACACACACGGACACGCACACGAACACGCACACGGATACGTTCGGGGATACATCCATTGAATGCCACATGAAGGGGACAGGATTGGGACACAGCCCAATCGGTTCTCATCCTCGGCTATCAATAGGTATTTGGGGTCTAATTACAAAACACAAATGCACTATAATTTCGAAAACCCCAAAAGCTTCCTGCCTCCTGCCACCCTCTGCCCCGTACTGTTCCCCTATTCATGGATGATTTCGTAATTTAAACGGCAATCACCTCTTGGCCCCAGCCCCGTCGCACAGACCCGACTCGAACCGACCCGAACCGACCCCCGCCATATGTCAACAGGCAACAAACAAACTTCTGTCAGCAAAATCATGCAAAATGTGACACTGCGAGAAGGATATTGTGGGGAGGATGGCATATCGAGTGACTGCTGGAATGCCAGTGCTGGAACAATGTATCCTCCTGCCAGTGCCACATGCCATGCCACATGCCACATGCCACTGCGTACCATTCAAAGTTTATTGATTCGGATTGAAAAGCTGACACTTGCACATATTTCACGCACACACAAGTTTTGCGCTTTTTTTCGGTGAATAGTGTGGCTTAGAGAGCAACGAGGGGGTTGGGGTTGGGGTTGGGGTTTGTCAGGGGTTGGCTAAGGTTAATAGTTCATTGATAAGACCATTGCAAATTTCAGATAAGCCGTCCTTGATCTGTCACATACGAGTATGTGTAATCCCCAATAATTGGGACTTTCAAGTGGGGAAACAAGAGCTGTTCAAGGGCCAAAAGGGTTTTCCGAGGGTCCTTTTAGAAGAAGAATCAATAAAGAGAGTCATTATATCTTCCTCTTCCATCACCACAAGCCCAGCCCCCAACTCCATTGAGTCCCTTAGGTCCCTCGGATATGCAAATTCCCAACCAATATTCCCACTTATTGCAGCTACTTATAATTTCACTTTCTTTGCCGTTTCCCTGCTCCTGGGAAATACCTCCTCGTACAAAAAGAAAAGAAGGCGAGAGGGAAAATTAAGAAAGAAATCATCTAAAGGAAATGCAATCTGTAAGCGATGCTGCCTGATTGGGTTTGTCTGCTTTCATTATGACCTTGGGATGGCTTCCTTAGCAACCGACTTCCGCCCCCCGACTCTCTGGGGCAATCACACAGACCATTTAACTTTAACGACAGAATAACGAAAGGAAAGAGGACACCAGACGCACGAGAAGGAGGGCCGCAAGAAGGACCAGGGACTGGGGGGACTGGCGGGACTGGCGGGACTAGGCCCACTGGCCAAAGTTCTTTCCCTCATTACAATTATATTTGCAAAAGTTTTTCTCGACTTTTCGCAGATGTTCAATTTCCGACTTGTTGCGGCCGCGGCCGCGGACGCACTCAATTTTACGTATAAGTACATCCCGCCCCGAAAAACGATATACATAAAAGATATTGTGTATTATTCATACGATTATTTGTTTATCAACGTGAATGGAACTTTGGATGGGAATCGGATAAAGTGGGCGATCGATTTGGAAAGAGGAATCAGTGTGGAAAGATGCAGGAGAGTATTTACGGCTCCTGGCCTCCCTCCCAGACAGCAACAAATTGTTTTTCATAGCCAGAAAGCAGAAAACAGAAAGCAGAGCGGGCTAAAAGGCCAAAAGCCAGTTTGCATTTGGCTTTCTTTAGAAAGTAGAAAATTCCAATGAATAGCAAGCTGTGGGTGGGCTTTTTTTAAATCTATTTATATTTTGTTGTGGTTTTTGCTCTATGAAACCAATTTATACGACAAGAACTGGGAAAAACTTGAGGAACTATTGGTGTTTAAGAAGCCGCAAGTGTGAGAGGATCTGCCCTGGAAATGGGCTAATCTCTTAGGGGGCCTTGAGAACCATTTTTTACAGGAATTTTACGTCGTTTTTAGATTTAAATTTAAATTTCACACTGGCGGCCTTCTTTGGAACTACTAGTGCAACAGAACTTGGCAAAGGACATGACTTCTAATCCCAAAGGGCTCCAAACTTGGCTTGGATCCGCCAGCGCCCTCTGCTGTTCGTGTACTGCCGGAAGTCGTCACCGTTCCAAGTTTCATGCCGGCGAGCTTCTGTCTAGTCGAAATTCGATTTTCGGCAAGGGCCGCAGCTCTACTTTTATGCCCGGTACTCAGTCAAAATATGTAAGCGCCGGAATTGGTGCGGCAGTCGATGACTGCCGTATGTATCGTGTTTTCTCCACGATGAATTTTGTAATAAGGTGACAATGCGTCGTCCGCTGTGGTGAGGACCACTCTCTCTCTCTCTCTCTCTCGGCTCTCAGAGAGACAAGCGCTGGATGCATTCTGACAGACGGATGGTCCTCGAAGGAGAGCAGAGGTTGTTTGCTTAGTGATTATACGATTAAGCCCATTATGAATCATTAAGGATTGATTGGTCAGAGGTGAAGAAGCTGCCAAAGGATATGTGCAGTATGGCTGCGTCAGCTGGATCCATGTCCTTGACTACCAGGATTCCTCCATCGACAAGCTGGAAAGGTATTTTGGGATCTGGATGGGATCTAGCTCAATTCCTCAATTGCTCAATCATTGCGACCATGGTACCTGGGACGCCCGGAGGGGTGTCATACCAAAGAAGGTGAGAGGTGGGGAGGGGGATCCAAGCGCGATCTCTCTTCTTCTAGCTTCTTGATTAGAAGCTCAATATTTTAAGCTTGTTATTCCTCTACATCTGTCTCTCTCTCTTTCACTTCTTACACCAACACCACCAACCATTATATCTCGCTCCGCTTCGGTAGGGGGCGCACACTGCACGATTAAGAGTGAGATAGCGAGAGAGAGAGAGAGAGGGAGAGTGAGGGAGAGAGTGAGGATGAGTAAGCGCGTGGAAAGAATAATTGAATAATGATCAGATCTAAGCCAGATTCGACAATCTATTAGATATGGTCATTCTCTATGAATTTCGGGTTGTTCGTATCTCAAAAATATTGGATGTTCGTTCTTAGAGACACACTTGTAGCCGTGTGATATCACGATATCAGTCTGGATGCAAAATTTGATTGCTCTAGCTCTTATAGTCTCTGAAAACTAGGCGTCGACTCGGGTATTGATGCTGATCAAGAATATATGTAAGATATACTCCGGTATATATAGACTGGTAGGCTGGTATTTGTAGGAACAATTATTTTAAACTGCACGGCTCGATCTCGGCTGAACTCTGTTGATACTGCTGAAAGCTCGTACGATCGGCTGGCTGCTGCGATTCTCCTTTTACGACTTCCGTGCTCCTATTATTCTCTGCTGTGCTCTCCTTCTGCTGTTGCTGCACCTACAATGGGACAGCAGGCAAAGTCCTTCTTACATATGTATATGTACATATGTATGTGGTTAGCAGCGGCAACAGCAGTAACAGCAGAGTAACAGCAGAGTAACAGCAGAGTAACAGCAGAGTAACAGCAGAGTAACAGCAGAGTAACAGCAACGGCAGCAGGAGAGCACAGCAGAGCAGAAGAGGAACAGCAAAGGGTTGTAAAAAGAGAATCGCAGCAGCCATCGTACCTTTTACATATGAAACAACAAACGATTGACCTTGCTCAAAAGCTACACATTCGAAGGAGAAATATTTAGGCAGTCTTCCCCGGAGAGAAGTTGGAGAAAGAACGAAAATACATTTAATAGCAGCATTTCTCAACTAAATAAATGCTTTCCCAAACAGAACTCGGGCTAAATCTGAATCGAATCGTGAACGGGGAACATCTGGTACGCGGGCCAACATCATTCAGAAACCAATTAAATATCAATAAACCCCAAAAGTTAACATTTAGGCCAAATGGCAATCGATTAACATTTATAGGCTCACATTCCCCGCAGACAATCCATCAATTGGGGGGCAGTAAACTCGCACCAAAGCAAATAATCCCACGGCACGGCCAATGAAACAATAACTATATTATTTATGTTTATGCCCGCACATAAAACCGTATATTTAGGACAGAAAAAAGCAAACAAACAAATGCCAAACTCGTTTGGAAAACACAAAACAGAAATCAATGCAACTTGCGGCTGAGTCATGCTGCTCACTGCGGAGTCGCACGGAATCGACGGATCACCGAAGGCTGCTCGAAGGTGTCATCTTCCGATCAAGAGTCTAGCCAAAGGTCGTCCTTAACTTACACTCGGTTCACACGAACAGAGAGAGAAAAAACAACCCACAGAGAACCAAGAAACAACAAAGATACTCGAGTACACAACATTGAAGTGGATGTTGAAGTTGAAGTTGAGTTCGGATCAGTGAAGCGTTTGATAGAGCTTCTTTATGCTTTATACTTGGCCATTTGTTAAGGTCTTTGCGCGTTCTCGTGCTGCTGCTGCTGCTGCTGAATGTTTATGATTGCTCGATTACCCTGCCAGAGACCAGACTCACAAAAGTCGACCCAATTACAAGTTGTTTGTTCTGACTCGAAACAAGCGAGCAGTAAGACATCATCCAACCTCATCATCGTCGTCATCGCAGTTATTGGAGTCATCGCAGTCATCGTAGTCATCGCAGTCATCGCCATGATCATCGAATTTGTGCAGATGGCCAAGCGTAGCGGACCACTGACCTTGCCACCGTTTAAGAGTACTCCAATTTCGAGTCACAAAAGCCAAAATCAATTTAAATGCTAGCCAACAACTAGAAAAAGTTGCACAAAAAAGCATCATGTAAAAGCATCAGAAAAACCTGAATGGTGGCTTGCCAGAGCGTACCACATGACGTATGCTCAATATTTGTGGAATGGGGGAATGGAGGGGGAATGGAATATGAAATATGGATGGGCTCCTACTTTAGCATACAAGACAGAAGTTTACCTTGAGGCAAGTGTAGAAGAAGTCTTTCTCTGTTAGATCATTGTTTAAGGTAGATATGTATGTCCTTTAGATGGAGATCCGAACTGCATCTGAAAGGAATATTTTGAAGATAATTAGGAATACATTTAAGGGTGATCTGAGGAGAATATAGGCAGAAAAGATCTTCTTGTTGTAAATACTCCAAAGACACTTGGGGAGTCCCATAGGAGGGCTTGAAGAAAGAGAATTTATGTGTCTGTAAGGTGCTTTCTTCCATGAAAGATACCCTCGACAGCTCGCATTCATGAACTACTTATACCCTACAGCCAATTCCCTAATTCCCTAGAGCCACCCCTTCCCAGTGTAGAAAAATGTCTGCTATAAGAACATCTGTCGATGATTCTGTGACACTCTCTACATACGAGTGCGATATATGCTTTTTATGTGACTCTTCAGCATTCCATTGATCTGTAATGCACATTTATATGTAAGTAGGAGTTCGAGTACGAGTACGAGTACGAGTACGAGTATATAACCAAAACGAAGCATGACAATATTCTGCAGCCAACTGCCAACTCAATTTGGACCACATTCTGTTGGCCAGAAGTTGCAGTCGTCGATTCCAAGCCAAAAGGTGTCCAATGGCCAGGCCAGGCCAGGCCAGAGCCAGCACTGACCCTGTTCGCACCTCGTTATGCTGTGGCTATCCTATCGCTTTGGCATTTGGTACGAGTCGAGTCGAGTCGAGTCGATTCGAGTGCTTCTCATAAGTACACCAGTATCTGGGTAATGTAATCTTTTCTCGCTTTATTCATGGCATTTTCTGTATGAAATTTCCCCCAAAGCGTTTGTCTATCATCATCTCAGCTCAGCTCAGCCGACGCTCCGAAGACTTGCCAGCTCCAGCTCCAGCCTTTTGCTTTTTTCTGTTTCTGCTTTGAAATCCGATCGATGGAAGCAAAGGCAGAGGCAGCGGCACTTTGGACGGAGTTCAGAGCTGCCTTTGGCCTTCTACACTGTTTTTGAATGGATCTGCCATTAATTTCAATCATCTCCGAAGTATTTTCCATTGAATTTGTAATTGGTTTTGGTTTTGGGTTCTTTGGTTCGCCGGAGTCTGGTTTGTCACTTCTATAAGCATGTACCTCTAGACATTCATCAAATGGCAATTCAATCAAATCTTTTTGGCATTTTCCTGGCATACTTTTTGCTTGTGGCACCTTTGACTAATTTCCGATATAAATTATGATGCTATTCCGTTGAGTAGTTTGAAGATTGCAAATATTTATGATGGAAAATAGATGTGACCTACTCCATATATTTAAGGGCAAACTCCTCATCACGTGTGCCTTTAAAGCCGCCTAAAATTGCCAAATTGCCAAAATAACTGCGCTCCACAAAACAAAGTCACTTGAACTAATGATTGGTGAAAGAGTGGTAAAAACTCCCCACACAGTGCTCCAGTAATCCCCAGTCCCTCGGCAAATGTGACAAAGTAGTTTGGCAATTCCAGTGGGCAGATCCCCCTTAACACATTTCCTAGACAGAGGATTCACTTCACTTTGATTACAAAACCCATCGACAATTTGCCACAAAAAGCGGAGTGAAGAGCGGCCAAAACGAAGCCTTTTATGGGCGATGATGTATGATATTTTTTGCTGTGATTCAAAGAAGAGCGAGGCGAGTGATACGGCGAGGTGGAGGGTGGAGGGTGGAAGGTGGCATGAGTGCCGCTTCGGAAGGTGGCATGATAGGGAGTCTGAAGTCAAAAGAGGAGGAGTCGGATCACGGGCATTGCGCAAAACTGAGACAAAGACAGCGGACAGGGGAAGGTGGACGGCGGACTGGGGTCTGTGGGGGGGTGGCGATGATGATGATGGATCATTCCCCGTTTTTTGGGGCCACTAACGGATGTGGCATGTGTGGCATGTGCCATGTGGCTTCATAGGATGTTCTTCTTCTTCTTCGACTTTGGCATCGGCATCGGTCTCGTCTCGGACCCTCTGGGCTGTTTAGCATATTCATTGTTGATTGCCGGGCCGCGATAATTATAATTCCTCCGCCAAGACCTCCGTTCTGGTCTTTTCCTGTGTTCTGCCTTTAATTACCTTCCTTCCAACGAGGCTTTTGCATAATTGCATTGTTGTTGCCGAAATCATCATTAGAATTTTTATTTGCACAATAATCAACGCGCGGTACAAACTCATGAAAAAACAACGAACAGGGCCCCAAAAAATCCCCAAAGTGCATTGTATTTGTGCAATGGCAGAGAATTTTTGGTTTTTTCAGTTGTTGGGGAGGGGGGGGAGGGAGAACACACAACCAGAACAATGAGAACGAAATGCGTTCATCAAATGTTTGCGGTCTGTTTGCGAGTGTTTTTTGTGTTTTTGTGTTTTTGTGGGAGTGGATGGCGGTGGATACTTCGTTGGAGAACTGCAATTGACAAATGATGCTGCAGCCATTTGTGGGGCAGGGGGAGGGGGCTTGCAGCAGTCGGCAGATGGATGAGCCCCACGAGAGGATGCCCGCAGTTTGGGGGCGGACCTTGGACCACTTGGAGCTGCATTCTGTGCACTCCATGGCTGTAATTAGGAGCAGGAAATCCGATCTGATACTGTTAATCCATCCGGTCTTGGACAGCTTCTACGGAGCATTCATCCACAGCTTTCAGAGGTCAGCCCTTCGGTGACCCTGAATGTAAGATCTTCCTCACACAAATGACTGCTCTTTTGGATCCGCTGCCAGCCGCTTCCCAGAGTCGAATTATAAAAACATTTCTAAACAAATTTAGTAAATTACAGCATTAGTCGCATTAGAGCTGACAAAAGAATGGGAAAAACCGAGTGAAAAATTGCGTTTATGCTGGGGGCGAGTGTCATATCACAAGGTGGATGGCGGTATGGAGTGGAGTGGAGTGGCGTGGAGTGGAAGCCAACGGGAAGCCAACATTTATAAGACCCCCGCAATTACTTGATCATTGTTTTCGTCACGTATTAAACCACTTTTCAAATATGAAGAAGCGTTGCCGCTGCCGCTGCCACTGCCGCTGCCACCGCCGCCGCTGATGATGATCATGATGGAGAGGCTACCCAGACGCTACCTTCAAATGGGTAAAAGTCAAGGTCGTGTGTGGGGTACGGTCACAGCGTGTGAAATCTTCGGAAATTGATGGGGGGGGGGGGCCATTAGATAGCGCTCCAAAGAGCCCCCGCCTCCTCCAATTGGGAAATCCAACCTGCTTGCAGCAGTGGAGCTTGGAGCGTACACACACGACCAACACCCAATGATAATAAGTGCAATCCATAAGGCAGTGCGGGCTGATGCCCATACTCAGAGCCTGGTCTGGTCTCTGGTCTCTGCAAATTTAGAGCCGAGAAACTGCACTCGAAACTTGCGCTGATTAAGGGAATTTCTCACACAATTCCACCGCCGCCGAAACTTGCTCTCAAACCCAAACCATGAGCCACGAAAGACGTTTCGTTTCGTTTCGTATCGTTTGGCAATGTCTATTGCCAGTGCTCTGGTGCTCTAGTGCTCTGGTGCTTTGCTTTTCTCGAAGGTGAACCAGAATGCAGTCCGGAGTCCGGAGTCCAAGTCAAAGTGTCTCAGATTCAGTCCCAGGTCTCTATGGCCTGTGTCGATCTCTCAAGCAATTGAAGCGCATTGAATGAGCCGTCGGAGCCGTCTCCCAACCGGATTGCCACTGCTGCCACTGCCACTGCACATCTTTTGAAAGTGAGCGGCGGCTGCGGCGGCGGCTGCTGCTGCGGCCCCAAAGACTGCATCAATTCTAGACCAAATGAATGTCTCTTGCCAAAGGCAGCAGCTCTGCAAATTTATTGCAGCATTTTATTTTAATTAGTTTAATTTATGATAATTTTTTTCAAATCGAAATTAAATGCTGTCACACAGCCACAGGAATTGCATAAGCAACATCCGCTGGGAGTGACATTACAATCTCCTGCTCGAAGGGTTTTCGGGGCAATGGTGTGCGAGGGAAGCCCCAAGGGGTCAACAGGTCATGGGTTTCAAATTTTGGCAAGAAACGAACGTTTCTTTCCCTTTTTCGGCCTGTCGTCCCTTGCTCTTATCGCACTGCTTCTCCTTGAACTGCTTGATGCTTTCACTGCTTGATGCTTTCAGTGCTTCATGCTTTCACTGCTTGATTCTACTTCCACTGCTACTCCCTTTTGTACTGCTTGTGCTGTCTTTTCTTCATGTTTCCTTGACGATTCATATTCTTCTTAAAGATTCGAGGTGTCTGCCTAGAAAAGAATCAATCTTTCTGTAAACTTCTTAAAGACTTCCTTCAGTCTTATCACAGAAACTTTATCCATTGATACTCATTAAACCATAACGATATAGCGTACTTTAATCTCAGAAATCATTAAGGAACATCTGCCTTCTTTGGTGTAGCTCCAGCTGAATCCTTAACCTTCTTTGAAGTATACGAAAGGACGATCCAAACAGTTGAAATATTAGGCCATCGAATGATGCCCCATAAGAACCTAAGAGGTTCTCCACAATCGCATTTTCATCATATATGTTTTTGGATCATAGATGAGACGTTTCCCCATTAAACTCAAAAAATATGATCCACTTTTCTTTCATTTGAATCCCTCTAATGTGAGTCCTCTGTTGTTGTTTTTGTCTGCTGCTTTCCCTCTTTTCCCTTTCGCTCTGTCGCTCTTTCTCCCCCGAGTCACCAATGCGAATGCCGTTCGAGAGTGAAGTGAGTTCGTTGCCTAAGTCTTTCGTTTATCCGGCGCTAATGAGCGAACATTTCACACCAGCAAGCGGCCGGCGGCAGGCGGCATGCGGCAAGCGGCAGGCGGCAATCGGCAGGCGGCAATTAAATGGAATCGGAATCGCCGTTAAGTTGGCCAAGTGCCAGTGGCCGGGCCATCATCAATAAGCACAAATTCGCACTAATTTTTGCCTTTGCTTTGCTTTGCTTTGCTTTGCGACACACTGCCAAACAAATATCCAAACAAAAGCCGGTGGCAGCGCCACAGAGAGTGGAGAGTGGAGAGTGGGCCTCTTCTTAGCCATGAACGAGAGCCATGGGGCTGGGAGAGAGACACCCGAAGCAGCAGACACACACGAGAAGAGAAACGAGGCATCAATAGCCACGATGATTTAGTTTTCCAGCTTCGGATTGGGATTCGGATTCAGACTCGGATTCGGACTCGGCTTTGCTTCTGGCCTGGGCCACGACGATGCGACGCGACGCGACGCGACGATGAGGTTGCTCTTTGGCAATTCCAGCGCCGATGATGACGCTGTGCATTTTTGTGAGCCAGCCTCGTGCGCTCATCTATCTGTCCGTGGAGACCCCGGACAACCCCGAGCGACGCGCTCTCGAGTATAAAACTAAATTTGATGCGAATTTTTGTCTAACTTTTGCATCAACTTCAAACGCGGCCACACGTGCACCCCAGACGCTCCAGCGCCAGCTCCAACTCCAGCTCCAGCACCAACTCCAGCCTCAGCTCCAGCCTCAGTGTTCGCTAAGAAGTTCGCTCTGAAGTGAGTCCCAATCAGACACGGATACGATCTGTTCAAGGCAGTGAGAGTGTGTTTTGTGCGTGGCATTTAGATTGGTTTTTTTTTTGGTTTTGTGCTCAAGTTTGAGAAATCAACAATTTACGCAAATTGGTTCCCATGAGGAGCACAGCAAGTGCGGCATAAACTGACCAGCAGCAAATATAGTGGCAATAACTGATTAGAATATCTAAGGAAAGGAAGAGGATATCTTAGGAACCCTTTTTCAAGAGTAAGCCTATCCTTGGAGGCGAACCAAAGAGGTTGTTTTCTTTGGAGAAGATCATAGGCAATACATTGGGAAACTCCCCAGTAGTCAACCAAAGTTTGTATTACTCTAACCTTGATCTAATATTATTTGTATTTACAATGCAAAGCCCATCCCGATTCCGAACAAATGGAACCATCATTTGTGTGCATTTTCTTAAGGGTTAATTCCAATGAATTCTTAGGCAGATCGATCATCGATCATCGATCATAATTTTGGCTAAAAGACAGCAGATTCAGGATCAATATAGTTTCCAGAGAACTGTTATTTGGTTACACTTTTCGCTGATGTCATAGGGACTCCATGATCGCCGAAAGAATGCCAATGGATTACTCCTGTCATAAACACAACATTTCCCAAATGGCAGCTGCCACAATAGCAAACAGCAAACGGCAAACGGCAAATACCATAACCGAATGAGCCATCAAATGCGATGTAAACAATTTGAAGTATTCTCAATTAAGATTCATTTTGGGGCCATGCCAGGCCATGCCAGGCCATCCATTCGCCCGCTGCAAAAGTGAATGCAAACGGCAGCTGCAAGCTCCCCAGAAAACATCCGAAGAAACAGCAGTACCTGAATCTCCATTAGCGGTTCCCCCACCCCCACCTCCTCCTCCATGCCACCTCTGATGAGTCACAATAAACATATAGATATAAAATCGAATTATGTATATGCCACAGCCACAAACCGTCCCAGAAAGACCAGCAGAAGAAGAAGATGCCTCGGCAAAAGATTTCCTTTCTAAAACACAGAAAATTTAAATCCTCGACTCGTTTTCTTTCGATTTTCGTTTCGTATCTTTAGATAGTAACAGAAAAAATCACATTTAAATTACGTATTACCCCGAAAGAAACAAAAACACAAGAAAAAAAAGCAATCCCCAAATAAAAACCCGAAAAATCACAGACATCATGGAAGCAGCAGCGAACAAATCACCGCAGCAGCAGCAGAAGCAGCAGCAGCAGCATCTGCAACATCAGAAGAGGCAGCAGCAACACAGACAGCAGCAGCAGCAGCAGCAGGGGCAGTGGAGCCTCGGCGGCATCTCCACGTACCACTGCCTCGGCCTCCTGATGGTCGTGTTCGGAGTACTCTCGATGCTGCTCGCAGGGAACTGTGTCAATGGGGTAAGTCATCGCAAAGAGTCGTCTTCCTCCCCAGAAGAAAACCCGATGGTCGTCGGTCGTCGGTCGTCGGCTGTCGGATCTTTTGAGGCTTTTATGGCTGGCAATTATGGCTGTAAAAAGGGTTTTTATGAGCTTGGGAAATGGCTTATTGAATTGAATAATTTCGTTTGGTGCTGCAATGTCTGGCACATTGATTTGACAGCTTCATTGGTTGGGGAACGATCTCCCCCACCCCAGCAACAACAAAAAAAGTGTCATCTGAGATAGTTTCCTACATTCATTCGGAGTAAAAAGATTGCGCACACCATTTGTCTCTTGTTTGATATGGATCTACACGAACCACCCGTGCAACAGCCACCCTGCAACAGCAACAACAGCAACAGCAACAACAGCAAACTCCCACGCAAAGTTGCAGCCACAGCAACAGCAACAACAGCAACAACAGCAACAAAAAATAACAATTGTTGCCACAAAACAAAAAATAGACCAAAAAGGTGCCTCGCCGCTTCGCTCCCCGTCAGTCCCTCCATCTACCATCTTCTTCTTTTTTCTGGTGTTGCAAGTGCAACAAAAAGAGGCTGAAGAAGAGGATGCAGAGCAGGGGGGGTGGACAGCACACGAAGCAGACAACCAGACAACCAGACAACCTGTCTGCCAAAGTGTTAGACATCTTCTCACGTCCAGAGGTAACCCAAAAGCTCCCTCAAGACTCCTCTCACTCTTCTTCTTTCTCTCTCTATAAGGTGTCGTCATGGGGTCTTTCCCCTTGAGCGTAGGAGTACCCTGCCTACAAGGAGATTTCGATATGATTTAGATAGAGAATCCACAGAGAAGTTTTTACACTGGGAACCGACAGAAGGGAACTGCGGCTTCTTGAGTCCTGAATCAGTTTTCATCAGATGTTCACTTCTTAAAGTTGGAGGATGAAGCAACAAAAGAGGCGGCTCTGTCCAGATGCTGTCCAAATAATGCTCAAGAGCCCCATCTACCCCAAGTCTAACAATTACCAGTGTATGCCGAAGAAGTTCCTAAAACAAAACCCTTCCATAAGAGCACCCAACATTCGTTGTGCTTTAGATCTCCATCTCGTCTCCTAGCTCGTGTTACATTATCAATTAGCCTTGGTTACCCCTTGGTTACCCCAAACACAGGCACACAAAAGAAAATGCAAGGGAAAACTAACCATTTTCCATTTGTTAGTCCATACTCTTATGCCAGAGGGCCCCCGGGCTCCAGGCCCCATCTCGCGCATCTCCCTCGCCGTCTGCTTTGAGCGAATTGGTTGGTATTTAAAGGAAAACGCTCTCTGGCCAAAGGTTGAGACTTGCCAGTCGTCAGAGTGGGGGAGTAATTGGGGAGCACAGGGCGGATGTGGAGTGTGGGACTGGATCCGTCTGCCTTTTTGGGTTACTGAGGCAATGGGCGGTCTATATAGTCTCTATTTGCTGTTTTGGGGTCTTTCTTGCTGCAGTCGGAGCTGGAAAATGTTAAAAACCTCAGGAAAGTTATTAGCGTGAAAATTGGCCAGCGATTGGGAAAAGCTGAAGCCCAAAAAAGGGGGAAAAATCACTGCAGTAACAAGCACATCGAAATCGAGAGGCAGAGACAGAGACAGCGACAGAGGCAGAGGCAGAGGCAGAAGGTGCATCCCATTCCGCAGAGGGGCACTGAGAGAAATTTATGGGGAGATGGATCGGGAACTAATGGCATCTCTAGGGGGTATAGAGGAGTAAAAGAAGTCAAAGATAAGGGCTCCCCCACGACAAGATTTCCCACAAATAAATCCCGAGCACCATCCCCATTCCCAGACCATCAAATCTTTGCCCATAACCAATCCGCAACATTTGCAACGTTCCGACATATTTCCATTAGCATAAACACCGCATTAACCCAAACAGAAGAGACGGGCAAACTTTAACCCTTTTAAAGAGATCTTCTCCAAGGAAGCCCCAGCCCCTCCCCTCCCACTCTCCCTTGCAAAAGAGGCAGAAATGAAAGGTGGATTTATTTGAGCGTAACAGCCATGGAGGGGCACTACAACTGCAATGGGGACTGCATTTAGATTAGAAATTGAGGCAAGATCAAGATAGGCCATGAAGATGCAGCATGTGTACATCTGCATATGTAGATGCCACCAAATGAGGCTGGAGCCGATGGGTGATGAGACAAAAGAATCGAAAGACAGAGAAGGGTGCCACAGTGCCACACACTGGTGGGTCGGTCGGGTCGCGTCGCGTCGGGTCGGTCACATCGTGTGTGTCGTGATCCATGATGATGAGGTGGCTGCCACGCTTTATTGTTTCTCTTGTTTTTCGGTGTGCTTTTCATGGTTTCGTACGCATGAGATTGACAGTTGGTTGTCACATACTCACCCCCTCGGCCCCTCGGCCCCTAGGCCCCCTCGGTCCCCGCTTGTTGCAACTGTTGCAAGTGCACAGATTTTCAACACTCACTGATTCTTTTGTTGGTTTTTTTTGGGGGCTGTTGCATTTGCATTTTAGATTTTTCGCTGTGTGGCAATTGTTTCAAATTGTAATTTTGTGATTGTTTAGAGTTCATTTTGTTGGTGCTTGGGCAATGTGCAACCCCAATCCAGTCCCACAAACACCCCCACTCCCACTCCCACTCCCACTCGCACTCGCACTCCCACTGAAGGTCGCCGGCGATGAGATAATTCCCACCACAGAATCATAATACCAATTCTGTATAGTACTTATGAATATTGTGCTCGTTTCTGTCCAGCAAATCGATGGCTACATTGCTGGCGAGGACTATCCAGCGTACGATGCAGTGCCCAAGGGTCTGGCCTTCAACTGCCAGGGACGCCAGCCCGGCTACTATGCGGACACAGAGACGCGTTGTCAGGTGAGGATTGTGCAGGAAGAAACCCATCGAAACCCATCAAAACTCCGAGCTAAATTGGGTTTGCGGTTCTCTTCTAGGTCTGGCACTGGTGCCTCCATTCTGGCCATCAGTACTCCTTCCTCTGCCCCAATGGCACTGTCTTCAATCAGGCCGTTCGTGTGTGCGATTGGTGGTCGAATGTGAACTGCGCCAGCTCCGAGCAGCTCTACCAGAACAACGATGAGCTCTACCGCATTCCAGAGCGCAAGCAGCAACAGCAGCAGCAGCAGCAGCAGAACGATGTATGATATGAGGCCGATGATGAGTATAAGATTGGGACAGCAAATGGAACCAGAGAGCGGGGCGGCAGACAGCGGCAATTTCAACAAACACAATACAATATCAATAGCAACAGCAACAGCAACAGCAACACTATCAACACCAGCAGCAGCAGCAGCAGCAGCAGCAATAATAGAATCCTAGATAGCAGCGACTACAATAAAATGACCAAAAATAGTTTTAGAGGTAGCATGAGATACAGTACCAATCCTCAATCAACATACTCATCATCACAGCAGCAGAAGCAGCAGCAGCAGCAGAAACAGCAGAAAGAGAAGCATCATCAGCAACATAATTCTAGTAAAGGTAATAGCGAAAGGAAATCAAAGCCTAGCAGTAGCAATAAGCAGAACAATAGAGGTAACCATAGTAGAGTAGAGAGCAACCAAACTAGATCTAGGAATCGCACCACTAATCGCACACATCACAACAACAGCAGCAGCAGCGGCAGCAGCAGCACCAGCGGCAACAGCAACAATCACAAAAAGAAGAACAACAACAGCAACAATCAGAAAAAGAAGAACAACAACAGCAGCAGCAGCAGCAGTAGCAGCAGCAGTCCACGTGGCATGCAACGCTACAACACGAATCAATTCGAAAACGATGCAGAGCTCAAGGACTACAAGAGCAAAATCAAGAACAAATACAACATCGACTATGATCATTCTTTGGATGAAGAATATGAAATAATCGAAGCCATTGAATGAATTGATTTGGCCGGAAACGCGTTGTTCTCATTGTTTAAAACATTAAACGATAAAAGATAACCAAAATTGGCGCCAACTTTGTGACCTCTTCTTTGGACTCTGTTCAAATGTTTCCCATTTTTTTTTTTTTTGTACATACATACATATATAAAAATACATCCTTATCATTGTTAAATACCAATCACATTTCATACTCATTTAAACTTGTAAAGAAAAACGTTTGCTTGTGATGTGAAACAGCAAAGGAATCACACATGAATAAAATTTGAAAAATTAACCGCCTTTGAAACGCCTAAATAACGGCTTTAGAAGAAGGAATAAAAGCAGTGCAACGAATAACTGTTACAAGCAGTATATGCATAGCAGCCAGCTATTGGTGGTGAGCAGTGCAACAAAGCAGTGTAAGCAGTAGATACATAGCAGCCAGCTCTTTGTAGTGAGCATTGCAAAGAAGCAGTGAAAGCAGTAGATTCATATCAGTCAGCTATTGATGATAAGCAGCTAGCTTAGCTACTAGCTATTGTCAGCGAGCGACCGTCAGTTAGGCGCCAACGGCAAATAAATGTATTCAACGGAAAATTATATAGCATACATAACCATTTCTTCTGCTTATTATATACATTCATACTTTTTAACTTATTTAATGAGTCTTTCCCATTCCCTAAACATTTCACAAAGCTTTTACATCTGCTTCATCTGATCTTTTCGAGGTGCTATATAGTCATCCCCCTCACACATTCACCTATCTGGCTGTGAACTTTTTGCTGTTCAGATCCAGTTCCAGTTCGCTTCTGCGACAGACAATTTGAGAGAGAGAGAGAGATTTCTGAGAGCAGCTTTCCAGCTGTCAAAATCATTTGTTTGCACTCTTTTGGCCCGATCGTGTTTTATAATTTATAATTTTTTTTTACGGCGATAGAAAAATGAAATGCCTACGGAAGTGTGGATAAATAATGCGGTAATTATGGCAAACAGTGAAACCGTCTTATCGGAAAGGTTTATTTTCTTTGGAATTACGCATGAGAGTGGAAATAGTGCCAAGTCAGCTGAAAATTGAGGCTGCGGCGAAGTGCACGAAAAACTGGCCCAAATGGAAGGGGGAATGGAAGGGGAATGGCTGCCGGAGCTCTCGAGTGGAATGGTCGCCCTTCACTGGCTCAAGCTCTGGCTTAAAATCAACCAAATGTTTTAATGGAAATGCAGTAAGATCTGTGAAGGAATTCAGGAAATATTGCGAAAAGGTTTTGTGGAAGTCAAGAACTTTGGAACGAAACTCCACAAAGTTGTAGTAATGACTAGCCTAAAGAGAACTGTATCCAATCCCCACAAATACTTAAACATAGAAGCATTTAGCCCGAGACCAAACCAGTTACACCCCTCTCCCTCTCTGTCTCTCTAAAAACCCCCGTGACATCCAGCTGCATAACCAAAATTCAAATTCAAATTAGGAGGAAATACTCGGAGTAGAGTTGAAGAAGTAGTTCAAGTTTTGTATGCCAACACCTGAGACATGCCATTTCCGCATCAAATACAAAACATATCGGTAATTATATACCACATATACTTGCATACCCGTCGTCATACCCGTCGTACACCTACGCAATGCCAGTCGTTCGTGCATAAGAAATAAGCCTCCAACTGTGATGCGGAAATATCATTGGAGCCCCGGCCCGGACCGGCCCGGCACGGTCTTTAGGCAAATGAACGGAGAAACAAATCAAAGCAAACGAAACCAAAGCAGAAAAAAAATCCTAATTAAAAGTCAATTTCAATTTCAGTCATTAACCGAAAGCCGAACAAAGTTTGACACAGTTTTGTGTACCATTTTGTGGCCCAAAGACACCTCTCCTCTCCTCTATCCCCGCAGCACTCCTGCCTGAAGCCTCAGGCAAATGTTATATTTTCTTGACCATTCACCGGTGGTGGTGGTGGTCACCCACATTCGGTTTTGTTTCCATACGCCACGTTTTTTAATGGCTAAGACAACCACAAGACAATAATAATGGCTGCAACGAACTGGTAACTGGAGTCGAGTTAACACCATTTCCATTATGTAAGAGCCTTCTCTTGAACAATATTTTTGTTTTATTTCGTTTCGTCTCTTTGTTACCGCTGGTCTGGTCTGGTGGGAAGTGTCCACTAATTAATATGCAACTAAATAATTTACAATGTGACGCGAATTTTATGCAAAATATTCAAACGAAACATGATCCACACAGAGAGAGAGAGATATAATAGAGGGGGGAAATGGATAGAGAGAAGAGAGAAACAAAATACAAATTGTTTCATTAACTTAACTTGAAAATGTTGAAATTGTCTTCAACAAATTGCGAAAATTCAATTTATGAACAAGATAGGCATTTATTTTATGGTGGCATAAAGAATTTTGAATACTCTAGAAAGTACGAAAAGAGAATCAGATGAATTTTATAAGGTTTTAAAGGAAATCCATAGATCATTCATACTATCTCTTAAAATTGCCATCCGCCAAGAGAATTTCCTGAAACTTTGCTTATATTTCAATCTGAAAATCCTCATCGAGCTGTTTCCTGCAGGTAATGGCTTTGATCTATCATTTTCACAGAAGAGCAACCAAAAGTGGCACTACCCCATACATAGCCAAGAAGAAGAGTAGCAATATCGGCAAAATGTCAGAAGGTCTTTCAAGGTATCTGGTCTCGAAAAACCGGTAGATCCACGCACACACAATCCCAGCGGTCAGCGGACACCAGAGACTCATCTTGTGGTCATCATCATCACTCTACGAGTACGTACGGGTAGGCGTACGAGTGTGTGGAGAGGCTTCTGCTTCTACGAAATCTTCTTAAAGTCTTGCCTTTGCCTGTCCGGCAGTCACATTGAATCTTGTCCATCCATTATCTCCATTTCGCTTTGGGTCTCGAGTAGCGGGTCCCTGAGTTTTCCGATTTTATGCGACAATTCAACTTCAGCATTTACAAAAGTTTTGCATTCGCCCGCTGGCCAGGCCAGGCCAGGCCAGACCAGGCCAGGAAGAGACGCACTGGCACTGGCACTGCCTCCTCCTCCTTCATCAGCAGTGAACGGACGAAGGCAATCCACTTTGTATATAATTTTTGCAACTGGTTTTTGTATCTTTTTTCTGTTTGCAATGCAACTTGGGGTTTTTTGTGTGTCGTTCGCATGCGTTTTGAAATTAATGTAAAACATTTCGTTATGGTTTGTTTTCCCTCTGAAAGACTACTCCTCGGGTTTCGAGCAGCCTGTCCATCGGTGAAGTTGAAGTTGATTTGTGTGCTTAGTATAATTGCTGCGATTATCGAAGAGGATTGCTGAAGAGGAGTCGAGTAGTCTCTGCCTCTCATCCCATCTTCGGTCTTCAGAGTCTGGTCTCTGGTCTCCGGTCTCCGGTTGTCTTGTCTCGTTTGGGGTAAGGTTAAGTCGCTTTTCGTTAAGCGATTGTCAAGTGTATTCAAATCCAAAAAGATGCACACTCTTTTCGGCCAGTTTTGACTGGGGTTTGTCTCTTCAATTCGTCAGTTGCTGACAGGAGGGGCAGTGGCGTCGCGTGGTCCGAAAGGGGGTAAAACGTGAAGTCCCTGGCGCAGGTTGAAGGTGGAATAAAGAGATAGTTCATTATCAGGGTTGATTGATCTTTGATTGATTGACGTTTAATTTGAATCGTTTTGGATCAGAGTTCAATAGTTTGAGGTTGAAATTTGGGTTTTATTTGAGAGTCTTGAGTTTTATTTAAGGAGTTTATTGTGGGACTTTCAGAGTTCAATGATCCGTTGAGTATTGTATGGAAATATATGTAAATTTGATGATTTAAGAGAGTAAGTATAGAGAAAAGCATTCCAAGATACACACAAATATCATTTCTAGGCCTAAAGGATTCTCTTATCAATGGATTACCCATCCATAGATCACCCATCCCCATAGATCTCCCTTTCCAAATCCATAGTTCTCCTCTCCATAGATCACCTTTAAAGTATTAAGACCTTCTCTTCCCTCCTCTCTTTCGAGGCATTACCCAATCTCCACTTGATTCAAGGTTTCCCCCATCCAACAAATTGAATCTTCTTGCTCCCCCGAACATATATTTCTCTCGATTAGCATATAGCCAATTTAATCAAACAACCATTTTCTATGCTAATCAAGCAATTTGACCTGCCTCAAACCCGCGCACACAAAATTTCCATATAGTATGCTCCATCGTTGGACAAATCTACCATTTACTATTTACTATTTACCATTTTGTGGTCACACCTTTTGCTCCAGTTTTCGGGCCATTTTTCGCAATCCAATTTGTTTACTCTGCTGGGGATCATCTTCGATCGAACGATTCAAATTAATTTTCAATCAAATTAAGGCGAAATTTGTTTTGTTTTACTTCCACAGGGAGCCCCGAAGCTAAAGCGATCTTCAAAAGAGAAAGAAGAGAAAGAAAGGAAACCAATGCGCGATGCTCTACACAAATTAACATAATTAAGGTGCCTCAATGCTCAATGAAAGACGAACCTCAATCAACACCACTATCGAATGCAAATGAGCCCAGAGACCAGAGACCAGATACCAAATACCAAATACCATCCATGGAGGCGACATCACTCAAAGAGCCGAAAGCCAAATGTGCAGCATCACATCACAGCAGCAGCAAAACTTAAAGCCAACAATTGCATAATACTGTATGCCCGTGAAGACAGCAGGAAGGAGGGGTTGAGGGTAGCAGACACCGGAGGAAGCGTTATATAGAGAGGCATTATATAGACGACCTCATTTGCCCAAAATCGCAATCGCTTGATCAAAGACTCAGAGAGTCAGAGAGTCAAAAAGAGAGAGAGATACAAACAAACATTATGGATCTATGGGTAATACTACATCAGGTGTGCCTCCATGTGCTGGACGTCTTCAAGATCTACTTAAAGTTTGCATTCCTCACGCTGATCGTCTATCTGGTGGCCGAGTGGTACATCATACGCTATGGCGCCGAACTGGAGGCCCAACTGGATGCCCATCTGGTGGAGGGCGCCGAGCTGCCGGAGGACACCGCCGAGCGGGCCGCCTCGAACAGCACTCTCGGCAAGGTGTTTCGGTTTGTGGTGAACTTTTTCATCCTATAAACAGGTGATGGTGTTGGTGTTGGTGATGGTGATGGATCGACTGTGTCGAACCGATCCGAACCCAGTAGCCACCAATCCACTGAGACCAAGGTCAATCACGAAGTGGAATCGGTTTTCTGTCTTTCGCGGAATTGTAATTCGATTCAGCGTTCAGCAGGCAGCCAGCAGGCAGCAGGCAACATCTCAAGGCTCCGCCCCGTTAAGAGAATGTAAAAAACTTATGATACAATCGAACCAGTTGCATTTAACAACAACAACAACAATAAAACAATAACAATAAGGAGCTATAAAAAACAAGTTGAACTGCTTTTTACTGGGGACTGTGGTTATAAGGGGGTGGGGGTTGGGGCTGGGGTGGAGGGTTCCTTGATATAATTACAACAAAATTTACATTGCATTTGGATTTCTTTTGGTCAACAGAATTACAGACTAACAATGACTCAAAACAGATTTTAGGGTGAGGCTGGCACGAATTTGGGCTAATTGTTGAAAGAACCGAAAACAAAAGAACAGTCACCACGCGACCGCAGGAAATTCCGATAAGAAACAGATTGTTTGTGCACTCAATTTAAATGCAAAATAAACTGAAATTATTATGGTACTTTTTTGGGGGTACTTTGGGTTCTTTGTGAGGAACATTCATCAGAGCTGGAGATTCTTTGTTGAATCTTTAAATGTTCAAAAGGTAGAAGACCCATGGAGTACTCGTGGTTGAGTACATAAGCTCTTGCTGTACTGCATTTATATATTCCAAAGATGGAGTGTTTTGTAATATTTCACACAATTTCTAAGAACTTTTGGATGCTCTTTGCACGTGACAAAAATTTAGTTGTAGGCCTGGCTGAGTAGATCTCGTCCTCATATGCCACAAAATATACCCCAACATTTTTACAAATTTAGAAACCACTGTTTGGTGACTTTGCACAAAATTCAAAAACCGTGTTCACTCCGCATTCGCAGCGCCGATATTCTCAACGATTAATGGGTCAAAAGAGTATTGTATGACCTTTCATTGGATTTTTTATTCATGTCGATACAATGGCTATTTTTGAAGATATATTGAGTCAAAGCTGAAGCTTTCGACCATTTTTGATGTTTCTTTAACTTTGAAACGGGTTGGTATGGTCTTTAAAATTGTCCAAAGAACGTCAAAGGTTCAAATTTTGTTGCCAATCAATCACGTTTTATACAACACTAAGCAATGCTACCCAAATACCCATAAATACCCATAAAATAGATAAAAACAACAATTTGTATCATCTGTTCTTGTGGAGATGTGGCTTGAGGATGCCTTATGCGCCAGTACCTTGGACTTAGGAGTAAAGGACAGGGCAGAGAGCGCCATTGGCTTAAAGAGCAAAGGCTTTTTCTCCATCTTCCCCCAGCCCTGAGCTGTGGTCTGAACAGGGCCGATTCTTCGCCGAGGGTTAAATCATGGCCTGTATCTTCTGAGCCTTGTCCTCAACGGCCTCCGAGATCGGTGTGGGCAAAAGACAGTAGCCACCGTTCGCCACCTGGACAAAACCATAACGTACGAACTCCGTAGGGTTGTGCTCTACTGTCTTCCAAACTACCTTTAGGTCCCCAGGTTTGCGATGCAAAAGAAACCATTATGCGCCATGTGCGAGATACTGAGGATATCTAAGTGGACTTCGCATTAAGGTACCCACCTCAAGGCATGGTCGACTGCCTCTTCCAAGGTGACAGTTTCGTTGGGGTTCTGAAGAGCTTGAGCCACCAGGTGACCATTTTGCTTGACTTTAGAAGCACGATTCATGTTAGATCAACAAATAATTTCAGAGAAATTAGAGAGAGTACGTATTGAAGGGCGAAACACAAATAGCACTTGAAGAACTAAGCCATGAACAGGCAACAAAGGATGTTTGAGGTATCAAAGGCTCTTGTGGTGTTTCATTTTTGTCGGAATACTTTGACTTGTGGGAGGAAAAGGGAAAGACTTATTAGCATGACAGCCGAAAGAACTAAAGTCTCAAAACAGGACCATACCAACCAACTGAATGAAAACTTCAAGAAACACTACAAATGTTAGAAAACTTCAACTGTGGCGCTATATATTTTCAGGTATATACATTGTATCGAATGAAGAATGAAGAAGAAATGAAGATTTCAATTATCGTTTAAAATACGTTGAAAAATGTGCACATCTGAGGCCCAAGTCTTTGGCTTCTCCCAGAGCTCCAGGCTCCACCATTTCCTCGTAAGAGTTCCATTAGCCAGCACATAAAACCTCTACAGACCAGAGCTAATCCGACTACCATTTGAAGCCAGTATTATAATAAAAATTACCCCCAAAAATTACTTTTTTATCAGGGGACTATCTAAAGCAGCGAAACATTAGTGGAACGATCGATCTGTAATGGTGCAGAGGTGGTAGTAGTAGGTTGTTGAAATTGCTGGTTGGTGGCTTGGTTTGGTGGTTTTTGTCGACCAGTTAAGTTAAGTTAAGTTACAACACGTTGACGCTGACGTTGTCGCCGTCGCCGTTGCCGTCGCCGTCGCCGTCGCAGTCACCGTCGCAGCCGCAGTGGTAGTGTGTGCTACCTGCAACTGCCACTGCCACTAATGTGGAATACCGGTTCAACAAACCGTTCAGCAACAAGCGACAGCCGACAAGCGGCGACCCACACACACAGTGCTCCCATTCTCATACAGATATGGGGAGAGACCAGATACAATATATAGAGGAGTGGAGTAGGTATGGGGTATCTGTGTAAGTGGAATGGATGAACGTGTAACTAGATCGGAGGCACACGCCGCAGCGGGCAGCACTCGACAATTCCATTCCGCATGCTACAGATACTCGTACTACAGATACGAGAAGCGGTTTTGGGTCTGTTCCAATTTGAATACCAAAACAAAAAACAATCGCCGACTTGAGTTCAATCCGCTTGAGCAGAGTTTGCTTTTGGAATTGAGTTTTAGTTTTTCCAAATTCAACTTTCACACACGGAACGAAACGCAGATGCAGATGCAGATGCAGATGTAGTGCAGTGGCAGTGGCAGTGCACTGCAGTGGCAGTACTTTGTGACGCAATGGAGAGGCAGAGACAGAGGCGGAGATACATACATATATGCCATAATCCCCCCCATCGACTGATTGATTCCCCAAGCGAACAGAGTCTGGTTAATGCTTAGCATTATTTTGCATTCGTATCGAAATCCAAACTGCACTCCCAGTGGCCTACGGCTGCGCCTGCTCGTCCAACATTTAATTGCTAAACGAAGCGAGCCACTCGAGCGGACCACGGACCACGGACCACGGACCGCGGACCGCGGACCATGCGGCGTATGCGCAATAATTCATGAGCCGTTTATATTATTTTTGGTTTATTTTCGGTCTTGTGTGCGTGTGTGACTAATGCCTTGGCAGATGGCTTAGTGTCGGGGTTTGGGCCAAGACTCGGTTCATTAATTGAACTGTAACCGTCATTTTGGTTGGCTTTTTGCTATTGCTTCCCATTATGTCATTGCGGTCAGCGTCAGAGGAAAGGCGGAGGAAAGCCTGTACAAATAAATCATGCGTATTAGTTGTTAATCGATAATAGATCATGAGCAATTTGTTAAGTAATTTATAAACAGGGTAAACAAAAGAGCCCAACAATGAACAAAAGGGGGGTAAAATATAGAGTGGTAATCATTGTCTTTAACTCAATTTTAAAATTATGGAAAAATCTTCCATCAAAATTCCCTTAAAAAAAGTAACAATTATGCCACAAATTGCTCACTTTGGGGGACACGACAGGCATTCATTTTTGTTACATTTTTACCATATTTTGCAAGAAAAATGAGTCTGGGTAAAAAATCTTAATCAGTAAACCTGTTAAGCACGATTATCGAGCAGTGGCGCACACGAGGCTCGCTCCAAATGCAGAGCAAAGGCACAGTCGCAGGGAGAAGGCACAGTAAAGGCACAACAAGCCACACAGAAAGGCAAAAGAAGCAAAGGCATAGAAGGCATAGAAGGTCTGTGCTTCTGCAAAAGTTCCAGAAGAAACGCTACTGTGCAAAAGCAAATATCATCAAATAGGCATAAGCCATCAAAGTCACAAAAGCAAAGAGAAGCAAACTCTCAAAGGCAAAGACACAACATACAAAGCCGAAGAAAAGCTCAACCTCTAACTTTGAGTGAGAGAGCGGGAGCGAGAGAGAGGCGATACTTACGCTTGCGCTCTGCGGCTCTGTGGCTCTGCTGCTCTGCTGCTCTCTTCTGCTGCTTTTGCGGTGACAACGTGCAGAGCATGCGCAAAGCGCAAAGCCGCTGCCGCTGCCGATGCCGTCGAAGCGGCAATAAACCTGTTTCGAGTGGAGCATGCGCATGCGCGGTGGCCGCAGACGAACCAAAATTAGCGACGAAGAGAGCTTTCGGGGGTAGAAAAAGCAAAGGCAAAAGGCAAAAAGCAAAAAGCAAAACCGAATTCCCATTTTTGTGCCAACCTCGCGAGTTGGCCAATACGATCTGCAACTTCAGACTTCAGACTGCAAGCGGTCAGCCAGGTGAACGGCAGCGAACACAGCCCCTCTCGCATAAAGTAAGTGGGCGTGGCAAATACCGAGTGCATATCTATTTCTATCTGTGTGTGTGTGAGCCTGTGTGTGTCTTATGTTGTTTTTTTTGCCCGTGTGTGCAGTGAGAGATGTAAAAATTATATAAAAATCATAATAAATCAGAGTTCCAATGGAATATCAAGTGCATTTCGGGTTTCGAAAAATGTTTGGCCAAATGCCGGAAAAAGTGCTGCAAAGTCAATGAATTCCTGCGGAAAAGTGCTGCCAATCGACAAAATATATTTGAAAACTTAATCATTTTTAAAGAAATTAATGCAAAATCAGTTATAAAATGAGCAAAAAACAACTATAAAAATTTCCACAAGACACAAACACAGATGGAGAGACGCAGACACAGACACACACACATGCAAAACAAAGAAAATTGCAATGAACAAATTGCTAGTGTGCGTGTGTGTGTGTGTGGAGTTGTATCTGTGTTTTTGCGTCAGTGGCAATATTTATTGTTTTTTTAGGGAATAATTTTCTTTACCTCAAATTTATAGAAAAAAACAAATAAAAATCAATAAGAGAAAAACTGGAACAACCATTGAAGATTTCTGTGGATTATTTTGGCAGATATTTTTGGAGACCCAGAAAAGGGTACGTCCTACGATTAACATACAAATGTGTATAGATACCTACGAGTAGATAAGTCAAACACCTCCGTGTAGAGCCAACACCTTTTCCACCACAAAGCCTCCTCCTCGATCGACCATATCCGACCATATCTCTCATGGCCAAAATATACAACCAGCGTTTTGCAAACTCAAAAATGATCTCAGGCGTTGCTAATTATTTCTCTGCGCCTTGTACAATACCTTACTACCTAGGTATTGCTAGCCGCCCCCCCTTACTTGGGGGCTGGCCCTCCTCTTTGTTAGCCCCGTGCTACAGTTTGTTGGCTGTTGTCTGCGCATCTTCAGCGAACACCAATACCGAACACCGAGGCAGCAACAGCAACAGCAGCAACACCACGAATATGGCCAACATAACTGAGCCAAGATTTTACTTTCATCATCGCGACCATCAAGCGACCAACAGGCAACAAACAGCAGCAACAGCAGGCAGCAGCAACAAATGAAATTTTGAAATTTTACTTTCATCCATCTCTCGTCTCGTCCCGTCTCGTCTCGGCTCGTCTTGAAAAACGACGTTTTGTGCATTTTATTTGGCCGCTTTTCACTCTCCATTTCTTTGGGCTTTGTACTTTTTTCACAATTACGAAAATATAGCACTAATATTTTGTTAATTGCATCCAGTATGCTGAGTGTTTCTTGCTTTTCTCTTGGGAAACTGAACCCTCTTCGGCGGGTCAGACAGAGAGTCCACGCTCACATCCACATCCACATCCACATCCCAGCATCGGATCGGATCGGATCGGGGACAACCGGAATGGGCGATTAAAACTTATTTGTGGAACAGCTTCAGCAACTTTGAGACAGAAAAAAACAAGCACAAATTGATTTTGGATTCGGATTCGGTTTCAGACTTGGATTTGGATTTGGATTTGGATGTGGCGGCAAAAAGGAAACTTAGTTTTCACTTGCCGCCATCGCACATCGCACATGGCATGGCATCGCATCGCATCGCATCGTCGGTGTGTCAGCGACACGAAGATGCTGTGCTGTTCAAGATGCAAACAGCTGGAGGGAAAATGCATTAAGCAAATCGGCTGGTGGGCTATGCTTGAGTTAACCTGAAGATTTGGATGATAGATGGGGCTCAATGGGAGGATTTGCCACAAGCGGCTATATAAAAGCCCAAATTATGGCGAAAGAATGATGGCAGACTCACATGTAATTGGTATTCTCGAGCATTCTCTTTGGCAGCATTCGCTTGTGCGTCTCGAGTCCCGATGAAAGCAGTTGGGAGCTGGGATTAGAATGAATATTCTTAGTTTTATAGTCTCTCATATTGGAGATTCCATTACTGATTCCATTCCAATGCATCTGCCTTTCAAGACTTTCAACAACGATCTTCCAATGAAAACCCATGAAATCAGAGACAAAACCTACTTGTCCTAAAGATTAAACCTTCAAGCTAGAGTTTCTTTCTAGAAAGAATCCACAAAATCTATTCAAGAGCACAGATTTGAACGGATATTCCCCACTAGTTCTTGGAACTGAGATTAATATAATATTTTGCCAAGGCGAATTGCTTTAATTTAAATGTTTTAGCAATCAAATTAGACAAATTAATATGAAGTCTAATCAAGACGCGTTATGGTCTGGTGAATCAACATTTGGTGAATTTTCTGCCCAATTAAGAGCTCAAGCCTTCAAGCAGGAAACAGCTTCCTCCAAGCCATAGATATAGATGAGACTTATGGGATATATAATGACAACTGAACCATGCAAAAATATGCACAGTTTCCGAAATAAACAAAACGAAAAACATCGATGCCATCAGGTGCCATCAGGTGCCAGGGAATGGAGATGAGATCTCTGCAGTGCACACAGAAAAGGCGACCTTGAAAGTACCAAAAGCGAAGCCAAGCTCGGCTCGGCTCGGCTCGACTCTGGCTCTCATAACAGCTTATAAAGATGCTAATTTCCTATGACAACCAGCGACATGGCGACCTGTCTTGGCCAGCTGGCAAAACTGGCTAAAAAGGAGAGAAGAGGAATGGAGCGGAGCGGAGCGGAGGAAAGACAGATGATTGCAGATTGGAGGAAAACAAAAAAACTTGTCAACGACTTCTGTTTCTATCGTGCAACCGGATTGGGGCAGCAACTGGAGCTATAATAACGATTGTCCCCCCCCCGAAACACAAAACCCGTTGCTGACGTCGAAGAAATTTCAGATGAAAATTAGATGCAAATGAAAACGAGAGTTTGTAGAGAGGCTCTAGACGGTCTAGACGGTGCGACCGTGCTGCCTTTGGCCATGGACATGCCTGGTGGCAGAAACAAATACAAATACGAATATAAAAATTCATTTAATTGTGCATTGTGTATATTGTGTGTGTGGTGTGCGGTGTGGGGTGTGGGGTGTGTGTTGTGGGAGGCAAAAACAACCTTCGAGGCAACTAATTCTAGAAGAGAATCTTGAATCTTTGTTGGGAAAATTTGCAACATTTCAAGGAAAAACGTTTCAAGCAACGAACTGGCCATAAAACAATACAAATATGAAATGCAAATGGCACTATTAGGTCTTGGGTATTTCTAAGCCAGATAGATCTACATTTTATTGGGGTATATTTCCGTTCATTGTACTGCAAGATGATCCATCAATTAATTCCGAAAACAAAAGCACCAACAATACCAATAAAAAATAACAAAAAAATGAACAAAAACCTTACCGGCATTTGTCATCGTGCTTAGCCTTGAATTTGAACTTGGCCAAGACAATACGGGTGGGACCTGCTCATCGAGACTCAGACAATTTATTGTCGTGCTCTCCGGTCTGCTCTTTTTGGAGTCTGTGAATCTCTGACAAGTCTGTGGGCTGTAAGAGACTAGATGCCAACCAAAATTAATACATCAATATTTCATTTATGGGCCCATGCACTGCACTAAATCTGAACAAAAGCCGTGCCATAAACATAATACTTTGTTTAGCGCGAAAGCGATTTATCACTAATATCCGAAGACAGCTAATGGCTAAGGCCGGCCTTAACTTAGAGCCAAGACGAGGCGGCTGCAAATGTACATAGAAGGGAAAAACTGACACCAGAATGATTGATGGAAGGTTTTCGGAGAGGAGGAGGAGGCATGAGGTGGGGGCCTGACCCAGAGAAGATGTAGAATATACAAGGAGAAATCTTGGAAGCTTGAAAGTAGGTCTAGGAGTATATTGGGACAGAAAGGAATCATTAGAGCTTGTACTCCACCAATGAGCACCAAGTGGTCCAAGCGACACCAAGCTGAGGATTGTTAGGCGCAAATCTGAGGCAGAAACGACCGAGGGACGCTGCCGCATGACGCGCGACACGTAAACGTACAAGATCTACCAGATCTCTTCATACTTCATTCACGTTTATTCGTGTTAGGTGAATCATGAGACACCAATCTTCATCAATTTTGTAAATCCTTTCCAAGGGATACGGGAAATCGGGTAATTATTTTATTATGATGGCGAATCATTCCTCAGTTATGCTGAGGATAAAACCAGGCAACAAGTTGCAGTCGAAGCCTGAATTGTGCTGGAATTTGAGGCTCTTGAGGATCAAAGATATATGCCACAACTAGGTCTCGAAAAGAGCTCCGAGCTGGGTTCCTAACTCTGGTACCAACTCAAACGAATACTGACAAACGTTTACAATTCTTGGCATTGCGCACTCGCCGGAGCGCCAGAGAGCCCTTTGGCATTTCCAGGCGTGTAGACATTTATTCCCATTGAAATTGTTATCTCAGCAAATAACCATAGCGCCCCCCCACACAACCATTATCATATTTTGTCAGAGAGCGGAGATATGTACGTACATATACAGTATATCTGAACAAACAGAGTCACAGCCCACGCAGGGAGACGAAATGTCAAAAAGTGCAAACCAGCTAAAAGCCACAAACAGACGACTGACGGACTGACGGACGGACAGACATCAAATCCAATCAAATCTCCACTTAAAATGCACGACACACATTTTGTTTAAACAACAACAACAAAAAACAGACAAAAACAGGGTGTGAACGGCAACATCTTTGGACCTCCGATGGGGCATAAAATTTGAGCAAAAATTGTGCCATGAATAAACCGAGGAGCCGACGGAGTCGACGGAGGCGGAGAAGGAGAAGGAGGAACGTCCTCTTGAGTGCTCAAGGAAACCCCATAAAGACAATGCATAATAAATCCATTTCCAAAGGCAGCCAAAAGTTGCATTCAAGTCTGTTTATCGACTGCCAAATTACAATGCTCCAATGATGATCTTCTGGTGGGGTGGCGTGGCGGCTTGATGGCGGGGCCAAGCGTTTTGCATTCAATTTTTGTGTGGACGAAAACGGAGCGAAGCCCCCAAGACTTCGCTCGAAAAAACGCATTGGAAATGAAAGTGATTGCTGGCTGCTCGTTCGCTTTTCAATTTGTTATAGTTATGCATTGTGTTTGTATTATGTGGTCGCTCGGTCGCCAGTACTCACTTATTTGCTGTGGCTGCTACCCTTTCAATTTCGCCCGAAACCAAACGAGTGCGGGCACGGGCACGGGTACGGGCACGGGGCGCTCTCCTTACGTAAGGTTCCCCGCCAAAGTGACATTGAAGGCTGCTGCCAAAGCTAATTATGCAATTACCCCCCCTCCCTCTCCCCCGACAGCCGATAGCCGACACCTGAGACGGAAATCGGAAAGTGAAGCTGATTGGAAGGTGTGCATACAGTACTTGTGCACAATGAATGTGTGTGCTTACAGAGCAGGCACATAATATGTTGTATTTAGTTAATGGAACACTTAGCGAAGAATGGGATGAGTAATCGCCTGGAGGCTGCGAATTGCTTGGGTGTTTTCATATCTCTTCTTAAAGTTTTGTGCGCGTTGATCGCTTCACGTGTCACGCGTCATGCGACAGGGCCCCTCTTCTGCCTGGGATGCGCCAAAGATGGGTATCTTTGGATGTTTTACGCTGTATTTTCATCATCTATCTAGGCATATCTTCTTCAATCTTCAATTTCCTGTATCACTCAGTCGATATCGGATAAATAGGGTTCTGTTTTTTGCTTTATAAAGATAAGAGTTGGAATAAATTACCCAAAATTGGCTGAATTTCGGTGGAGAATCCACGGAGATATCCAATCGAAGTAGCTATAGGGTTTTCTGCACATTAAAAAGGGAGAATATTGGATCACTGTGCGTATAGAAGATATATAGTACTTATGTGTATAGGCTCTAAGCATCTGGACTATGTATTTTGTTTTTGCACTATCGGGCATTCTCTTTTTCACTTTTTGTTTGGCTTGGGCGTCTGCCTCTCTGGAATAAATCTCGGACAAATGGGAGCAGTCTCATCTACCGTTTACAACGGGTAAATTAACAAATGAATGAATAAATGAGTAATATAATATTGAATGATTAGTTTTCTTTACTGTTTTGGCGCATAAGAAACCCATTCCTCCGAGCATTTTCACTTCTCCAAAAACGTTTTGCCCGTAGAATCGAAAAGAAAATTCGAGCCCAAACCCCAAAACCAAGCAGAGAACACTTTCTACAACCAATTTTGGATAGAATGCATTTCTTTTCCGCCTTCAAAACCCACCGTCGACCCACCGTCGACCCACCGTCGACCCACCGTCGACTCGAATGACAGCCGCAGAAAGTAGCGTTAATCCAGAGAACGTGTCTGGAATCACAGTCAATGCGCAGAACTTGGGGCCCCAAAGGCCGAATGGGGAGCGAGAGAGAGAACCCCAGCAGACAATTCTTTTGTTTCTTTCGTGTTTTTTTAAGCGTTCAACGACTTGTCCAGAACATAAATCTTTTCCTCGAGGGTGTGGTGGCTATGGCTAATGGTTATTTTTGAAATTCTTATGTAATATTTGTGTGGTACTATCGCTTCATTTCAGTTGAGAGACAAGTGGTGGTATATCCCCGAGAGATCAGCGAAACCTTCAAGATGAAAAGCGCCAAGCGCTGGCTGTTCATGACAGCAACAGGTGAGAGGATAGCCGAATGAAAAAACCCACGTAATCGTGTTATTCGAACGGGTTCCCGTCCTGGGGATTATGCAAGTTTTAAGCTGTGGAACTTATTTCGATTTCGATTCCGTTTTTCAGTGCTGCTGCTGAGCCTATTGGCCTGCTCAGAGGCTGCCCTGCCCTTCAAAAAGGTCTCCATTGCCAAGACACCCGCCTTCACGAGCAGCAGCACCACCACCAGCACCAGTACAACCACAGAGGACACACCCGTCGAGGAGGAGGACACCCCGGTGCCCAGTGGCGAGGGCGGCAGCAGCAGCAGCAGCAGCGACGTTCCCAAGGTGAGCGATGGGAAGTTGGGGAAGACTATTCCCATGGTTCACGCGGGTATTTATGGTGTAAACTCTACCCTTCCAGGCGGACAATAACACTCGTACGTCGACGAAGAACTCCAAGCTGACGGGCATTCCACAAATCGATTACATCTGGGACCCCAATCTTCCCAGGGAATTGAATGGGTAAGCACTTTGAGCAATGCCAGCGAAGAGAATGCAGAATGTACCCCTTCCACAGATACAATCTTTCGACTTATCCCTTCCTTTCGACGGTGCCGCCCATGGATGAGATTCACTTCAAGTGCGAGGGCCTCCACGACGGCTTCTATGCCTCCATTGAGTACAAATGTCAGGTGAGAGCAACGATGCGACAGGGGACAGGCGACAGGCGACAGGGGACAGGTGACAGGGGACAGGGGACGCGTGACCTTGTCCGTAACACAAACACAACGTCACAACGTCGCAACGTCACAACGTACCAATTGGTCAAACAATAGGATTTCCACTGCCAAAAGCCACCAAAAAAAAAACAAAACCCTATGTTCATGTCCAGTAATTTCTCTTTTTCAACGTTCAACGACGGGTTTACGTTTACGTGACGCCAAAACTCGTTTACGCCTCGATCTTGACCTCAAAATCGGAATTTTGTTTTGCCAGACGCTAAGCGCTAAACGCTAGACATTGGGATTAGTTATGGCCAAATAATGGCATTACTAACATCTTGGACAACACCATTTCGTTGTAGATCTACCATCATTGCGTCTATGGGATACGGCACGATTTTCTGTGCGCCAATTTCACGGCCTTCGATCAGCGGACATTCATCTGTCACTTTGCCTCCGATGTGGACTGTGAGGGATCCCAAAAGTACTGGAACAGGTAATGCATGCATATATACTTTAAAGAACTTTAAAGAAAATAACTATTTTGCATCTATTTGCAGGAACGATGCACTCTATATGGCCACCACTACCACATCCACGACTACCACAACCATTGCACCGCCACCCACGCAACCGGCAGCACCGCGCCGTCGTCTGCAGAGACCCCAGCGACCCCTGAGGCGGCCGTACAACCGGAGACCCATCGATGACTACTACTACGATGAGGAGGATCAGTACGAGGACGAGTACTACGAGCGACCGACGCGCAGGCACAAGACCAGACCGCGTCATCGCAAGCCCCAGGTGGAGGTGGACTACGAGGACGAGTACGAGGAGAAGCGGGTCGAGGCCGAAAAGCCCGCAAGACGCAACCGAAATCGGTACAGGGATGAGGAAGAGTCCCTGGACGAGGACTACGAGGAGCGGCCGGCAATCAGAAGAGGGAAACCAACGCCGGGACCCGCTGGAAGGAAGGTGTCGCCGCCTCGAAAGCCCGGACGAGCGGAGGAGCGACGCAGCTTCAATGAGGACCGGCCCCTGGCCAGGCGTCGCAGCAACGAGAGGCGTACAACGCCGTCATCCGCCATCGACGATCTCGATGAGTACGAGAAGCCCTACGGGGGCACGGACCAGGAGGAGGCTGCCGAGGAGCAGACGCCGCAGAAGGTGAAGACCACACCGAAACCCCTCACGGAATATATCACTCCCAAAGCGGCCGCCGCCTCTGTGTATGCGCGTCCCAGGGCTCCGCCGAAGATCGCCCGCCCAGTGCCCATCACCGAGAAAAAGAAGTACTCCTATCCGGTGCAGAAAAACACGGCCACCGCCCAGCCACCGTCTGGGAATGGGCAGGAGGAGGAGGACTACTCCCAAGAGCAGGCGCAGGAGGATGACTACGAGCAGCCACCACCGCCACCGCCGGCCAGGAACATTCCCCGACGACGCACTGCAGCGCCCAGGGCCGAGCAAAAGCCCACACGGACCACGCTGCGGAAGCCCGTGACGGACAAGAAGCCGCTCGAGGAGGATTACGATGAGCCGGCCGAGCAGCCGGAGCCACCGCGCAAGCGGAAGCGTCCACTGGCTCCCCGATCCCGCGCCCCAGCGGCCGATGTGGACTTCGATGACGAGGACTACGAGGAGAGCCTAGCGCCTGCGCCAGTGGCAACAGCAGCTCCAGCACGTGGCATCCTGAGGAGTCGCTCCAAGGCAACGACCACAAGAAAGCCAATAGCGCCTCGACCCCGCCAGCCCATCGTCGAGGAGGAGGACACGGCAGAGCCCATCATCAGCGAGGAGGAGGCGCCCGCATCCGCGATTGCGCCCAGAACGAGAGCAAATTCCCTGAGCGGAAGGACGGCACCTGGCAAACCACAGCGCCCCTCATCGGTACGTGTGGTCAAGCGACCCTTCCTGCCCTCCCGGGGCGGA
The DNA here is from genome assembly GCA_008121275.1 of Drosophila lowei. Taxonomy (NCBI): domain Eukaryota; kingdom Metazoa; phylum Arthropoda; class Insecta; order Diptera; family Drosophilidae; genus Drosophila; species Drosophila lowei. The sequence goes on from CM017781.1 coordinate 1,420,728, forward strand.
AGCCCCTATCTGCCGCGCGGCCTTCAGCCGGTGGGCGTGGCCCTGAAGCCAGTGCCGCCAGTGACGACAGACAGCACGCCCATCGACATGGGTTCGACCATCTCGGGGGTGCGTCTGCTGGAGCACGGGGCCCCGCTGCTGCGAGGACGGCCCGACAGCAGCGAAGACGAGGTGGAGGAGGAGGAGGAGGACGACGATGAGGGGGCGCCTCCGTCTCCGAGTCCGCCACGTACCACGCTGCCGCCTCGCAGCGCCCTGCCGGCCACGCCCAAGCAGCAGCAGCAGCAACAGCCGCCGAAACTGAATCTCGACGAGCTCTACGAGAACGACTACGATGTGACGCTGAACGATGCGCTCGATCCCACGCTTAAGCCGCTCTCGCCATTGCCACAGCATCAGATTCAGATTCAGCATTCGCATCCGCTTCCGTATCAGCCACAGCCACAGCAACAGCAACAGCCACAGCCGCAGGGTCGTCCCTATGCCAGTGCCTATGCAGCTCCTACTGGTGGCAGCTCCGCCTCATCCGCCTACAATCCATTCGCCTATCAGCAACAGTATCAGCATCCGAATCATCCGCAGCATCCGCAGCAATCATCAACATCCGCTTCAGCTTCAGCATCAGCATCCGCATCAGCTCAATCCCAAACGCAATCGCAGCCAGCGAGCTACCATAGTGATTCCTATTTCTCATCGACAGATATACGCCGGCGGGCTATTGTCCCGTCGCAAGCCGCGCGTCCACATCGACACGAATACGCTGCTCCCAGAGGACCAGCCGCCGGAGGAGCTGGAGCAGGCGCCGGCCCAGGAGTGAGTCATCACCATCAAATGGGCGGACGGATTGCCCAGCATTTCTACGATGACTTTGCCTATTGAATGCGGGATACAAACGAGGTCTGTGTGTGTGTGTGTGTGTAATAAGGTGAGTAGGATCGGGATCCTTCTTGTTCCATTCCCATCTAAAATGATGTCCCTTTTTGGCTTGCAGTTTCTTCAGCTGTAAATAAGTTCCCCCCCACCCCAAGAGCACCCAAGAGCACCCAAGAGAACCCAATCAACCCCAATCGAAGAGGAGTGGAAGGATTCGTGTCCCCTACTTTAGTCTACTCGTAATTCCCATAAGGTTAAGAGAAGAACTTAACTCCTTACTTATAATACCTATATGATACATTGTAAAATACTCAATTGTCGTGATAGTAGCCGGGACAAAACACGTTTGCGCATTTGTCTGTCTAACTCTATATCTGTTGTTAGTATCCTAACATCCTCCAACAGCATCCCATCTCCTAGAGACAAGCAGCATCCAGCAGCAGGAAGCAAGACCAGCAGAACAGCGACGCGGCCAATGCTGTCCTTAATGTACATTTAGTGAGAAAAGCAATTTACTTAAATTCCTAATTTAAATTCTGTAATATTTGTAAGCTTTGTCCAGAGAAGACTTAAGTCCGAGTGCTTAACAACTAAATAATAAAAACACAAATGGAAAACACTCACTTAAACCTATTCCTAATCATTTGAGCGCAGGCAGACCTTTAGGTTCTCCGTTTCCTCCTCCAAATGATCAAGTTTTTTCATCAAAATGATCTGCAAAACAAATACAGTATCAATAAGAGATGAGCCATGGGTAAAAAGCCCATACAACCTTTGCTGCTGAGACGATTTCCGTAGCCACTCTCAAAGGCATATGCTCTACAGTTTGCACTAAAGTCATGGGTCGTATCTTGGCTATATCCTCGATGGTTCTAAGGCCCGCTGCATATAGCTGCTTGGCGCGATTCTGAAAGATCAAGCAGAGATTGAACCGAATGAAATGTCAGATATTTTAAAGGTAGTCCGGTGGTCTTACAATTTTAACACCAGGCAGCTCCATGAGTGGCTCTAGTTCTACCGTGCCACAGCGATCCATTTTGTGAAGGACGCGTTCGAACAATGGCTTGTAACACCAGAACTCTTCCATTTCGTCGCAGAGCCGCACAATGGCACTGGAGGCAGCAATCGACTGGCTGATGAGGTGCTGCAGAGTGCCACGCTCCACGTTGTATTTGCAAGAGACTGTCGGCAGCGGCAAGAGATCCAGAATATCCGACAGGATAAGCACTTTGTAGAGGCGATTCAGTTGCTGGGCCAAGGGACCCTGCACCGACTGCGTCTTGAAGAGCCTGGCCGCATGGGCCTCGGTGAAGCCGAGCTGCTTGAACAGCGCCTGCGATTCGGTGCGCAGCGCGGAGTAGACGTTGAACAGAATGCTGGCATCGGCGGGGAACAGCTCATCCCCTCGCTCATTCGAGTTGAAGCACACCACCAGATACAGGAGATGCGAGTAGCTATTAAGAATTAGCTGCTTCTGGGCCTGCTTCAGTTCGCGGTGAATGACGCTAGCCCGCTTGTAGTCAATGCCCGCCTTGAAGGCAGCCCGTCCAATATTGGTCAACCGAAAGCGCGTGGACTGGCCAATGAATAGGCGGCGATCGCCAGCGGGACGAGTGCTTTGGTTCACGTCCTGTGTGGTAATAATATCCGTACAGTTCATCTTTAGCTTGGCAGCCGGCGACTCTGTCAGCTGCAGCACTTTGTTCTTGAACATTTCGCGGAGTATGCGGAGAACCAGCTCGTCCACGGCCACTTCCAGGGCATTGGCCTGTACCGCAAGGAGAGTGCTGTTCACCAGGCGAATCAAGTCGCGACGACATTCGGCAAGATTAAGGCCAATCACGCTCAGAATAAGCGACTAGAAAGGTAAAATTAATATTAATTATTGCATGTTTGAAGGAGGTTCTATCGCTCTCCAGTTCCTATAAGCAGCCATCGCCCGCTTAGCAAAATCAGCAACAAAAAACGTTTCCAGTGGCCGAGCTGTTTTTATTACACAGCGAATCCACAGCAATAACAGCCATCGATAGATCGAATTTCCGAGCCAATGGAACCAAAACCATGGCCATTACCTTTACGGCTTAGGATTCATATTGTTATATACTTGCCTGCAGTCCCACGGCCTCCTGCTGATACAACGAACTGAGCGCCTTGTCCATTGGTGAGAAGAGCATTTGGCCAACCTGCAGATTGTCCTTGCTCTGGGCAATCAGAATACTCTCGCCGGCCTCGCCCAAGCCAGCACGTCCGGCTCGTCCTACCATTTGCTTGTACTTGCACAGAGTCATGAATTCCTGGCCCACGTAGGGAGCGCGAATGATGACACGCTTGGCTGGCAGATTCACGCCCGCAGCCAGGGTGGAGGTGCAGCAGATGACGGTGACGACGCCAAAGCGATAGGCAGTCTCTATATACCTGCGCTCGTCGGTGGTTAAGCCAGAGTGGTGATAGGCAATGCCGTACGGCAGGGTTTTGGCCAGCACAGGGCTAAGAACGCCGCAAATCTTGTCCAAGGCATCCATGAGATCAGCCTTCTCGCTGCGGCGATGCTCGAAGAACTTTTGCTTGGGCACAATGCGACTCAGCAGCAGGGCCACATTCTCGCAGTTCTTGCGGCTGGGGCAGAACACCAGACAGCAATGCTCTGGGGCACATTCGCTGATCAAGCCAGCCAAATGATCAGGATCCGCACGCTTCACAGCTTCGCTGTACTGTAAAGAGAAACAATATATTAGAGCTGTTACATTTTTGGTTAATTTTACTCACATTAAAGTCGAGCGTGCGATTGGGGACAAATATTTCTTCGAGGGTATGGCCAGCCGAGTTGATCTCCAACAAATCGGAGCCACATTTGATGTACTCTTTCAGTTCCACGGGGCGAAAGCCGCGCGTATAGACATCGGCATTGAGAAAGGCCGAAATCTCGCTTAGGTTTCCTATCGTTGCACTCATGCCCACAATTTGAATATTTG